>OW121724.1:72500-1418750 GCA_933228805.2 Hipparchia semele | reverse complement strand
TCTGGTTGTTTTTTTTTTCTTGAATACCCCAATACATTCTTGATTTTTATAAATGTGTATTGTGAAAAATTCTGATGTATTCTGATGTGATAGAGCCAAACTGACTTCAGATTCGTCATTAGGAGATTCCAAAACCCAAGAAATCAGCACTGACATCAAAAAAGGAAAAAATAATAATTTGTAGGTGTGTTATTGTATTGACGTTTACAGATACCCATGTTCAAACAAATAAAAATATGTTAAAACTGACTCGATCCTCGGAAAAATATTTGTCCCTTATAGGCTGAAAAAAAATCTGGCACCCTAATTGTGACCCACACTTTTGCTTGATTTCGTGGCATAATTTACTAAATGCACGTATAGTGCAGTCAGTCAAAACAATTCAACTGATCGCCGATCGGCTTGCCGAATGCTCACTGTTCAGTCGGAATGGCAACAGCGCAAAACATAAAGGCAAACTGCACTAAACGGCAACGTCGCATCGTGCGAGTCGCGCCGCGCGACTCGCAGTACGTATGTTTCAACTACACGCTCGTCTCACCCCCCCGCCATACTTTTCAGCATACATACGTAGCCGGTAATTTTACCGTAATATATATAAATTACCGTAAAATATCCGTATTTTACAAGCTTTTTCGGTAAAATTACGTAATTTTGCAACCGTAGTATATACTCAGCCCTAGTAGAAATCATTGATTAAAGCATCAAAAATTGCAATTCCCGATCCCGTACTAATTTCCGATCTTTTGCATTTTTCGCATATTTCTTACAATCGTGTCAAAGAGCGCGTTGACCACGCGTACCTTCCGATTGGAAACGAGATTCAATTGAGCCTAATGAATAATGATGCATTAGTACAGTGGTGTAAGAGATCCGGATCAATAGATCACTTTGAAGAAACGACTCACTTAGTCATTTCAGTAAAGAGTTACACACGCCTAATATCTAATTGCGAGAGTCGATTATGTCTATGGCCAGCGCTACTGGTATTATAGGCTTGTCTATACACAACAAGTGAGATTCGAGTCAATAGATCACTTTGAAGAAACGTCTCACTGAGTCCTTTTAGTAAAGAGATACACACGCCTAATATCTAATTGCGAGAGTCGATTATGTCTATGACCAGCGTTACTGGTATTATAGGCTTGTCTATACGCAACAAGTGAGATTCGAATCAATAGATCACTTTGAAGAAACGTCTCACTGAGTCCTTTTAGTAAAGAAATACACACGCCTAATATCTAATTGCGAGAGTCGATTATGTCTATGGCCAGCGTTACTGGTATTATAGGCTTGTCTATACGCAACAAGTGAGATTCGAATCAATAGATCACTTTGAAGAAACGACTCACTGAGTCGTTTTAGTAAAGAGTTACACACGCCTAATATCTAATTGCGCGAGTCGATTATGTCTATGGCCAGCGTTACTGGTATTATAGGATGGTCTATAGTTCTATACGCAACAAGTGTAGCGTCGCCGCGTTTGCCGCGCCGGACCGGTTCCAACCCAACCTGTATTGACCTACTCTGGGGTTGTTTCTATTCACGCGGTTTCCTTGATACACTGCGTATTATTGTTACTACCTCAATAATCTAGCGGCTAGCTTGTTCGGCTGTGGGTCTTGAGGTCCTGAGATCGATTTCGATTAGTGTAATAAGTTATTATATTGTAATATTATGTAGCTATACATTAATCTATAATTATATAAAAAGGCTTGTCCTGACTGACTGACTGACTGACTGACTGACGATCAACGCACAGCCTAAACCACTGAAGTTAGAAACTTGAAATTTTGACAGTAGGTTCCTTTTATGACGTAGGCGAGCACTAAGAAAGGATTTTTCGAAATTCGCCCCCCAAGGGGGTAAAAAGGGGGGTTAAAGTTTGTATGAAACTCCGTCATTTTTCGAGTTATACTCATGAAATTCGGTATTTAGGCTTTAAATTGAAAACAAAAAAGTACGTGTTTCACAGTTTTTAAAAATTCTACCCCCTAAGGGGTTAAATAGGGGTTGAATGTTTGTATAATAGTCCTTCGTTCTTCAAGTTATTTTTCAAGTTACGTTTATAAAACTTGATATTTTGGCTCTTGATTAAAAATAAAGAATTACGTATTTTACATTTTTTTTAAATTCTCCCCCCAAGGGGGTAAAAAGGGGGGTTAAAGTTTGTATGAAACTCCGTCATTTTTCAAGCTATACCCATAAAATTCGGTATTTAGGCTTTAAATTGAAAACAAAAAAGTAAGTGTTTCACACTTTTAAAAAATTCTACCCCCTAAGGGGATAAATAGGGGTTGAATGTTTGTATGATAGTCCTTCGTTCTTCAAGTTATTTTTCAAGTTATGTTTATGAAACTTGATATTTTGGCTCTTGATCAAAAATAAAGAATTACGTATTTTACATATTTCGAAAATTCTCCCCCCAAGGGGGTAAAAAGGGGGGTTAAAGTTTGTATGAAACTCCGTTATTTTTCAAGCTATACCCATAAAATTCGGTACTTAGGCTTTAAATTGAAAACAAAAAAGTAGGTGTTTCACAGTTTTTAAAAATTCTACCCCCTAAGGGATTAAATAGGGGTTGAATGTTTGTATGATAGTCCTTCGTTCTTCAAGTTATTTTTCAAGTTATGTTTATGAAACTTGATATTTTGGCTCTTGATCAAAAATAAAGAATTACGTATTTTACATTTTTTGAAAATTCTCTCCCCAAGGGGTTAAAAAGGGGAGTTTCAATATTCATAGTTAAGACAGGACAACGTCTGTCGGGTCCGCTAGTATTGTAATATTTTGTTATGAAAAGGGCAATTGTTGAGTTTCTTGCCGGCTCTTCTCAACAGAATCTGCATACCGAATCGGTGGTAGAATCATGACGTGTCATGAGAGCTACAAGTTGGCATACGTGAAATAAATAATTTTGAATCGAAATTTCGAATTTGAATTTCCAGGTCAGGACAAAACAAAAGTTTTACTTAGTTTATGTTCTACGGGTTTTACTAACAATTCTCTCTTGCATGAAACTCAAGTAAAAAAAATAATAATATAATCTTTTAACTAATAATTATATGAATTTATGTACTACTTTCTTTCAAAGTTTGTATGTATGGGGCGCATTCGTATTGCCGCAAGAATATGATACCTCTATATTCAGATTATTTAATTTAGACATGTGATACCACTGAATTGGCACCAATAATATAATAGTAAATGTACTATGTAAGTCACTACTTACCATTACAAAGTTGTATAACCTTGTATCGAGGTTATACAACTTTGTGCAATTTTTAGTGTTAAATTACTTACTGGAATTTTAACATTTTCAATTTATGCAAATTAATTGGTTTGCTAATGTAAGAGTAGTTTAAACAATTAAACCAATTAATTATCTTAATTGGATGCATAATTACAATTGTAACTAAAGGTAGGTTTTTACTGATCAAGTGGCTGGCGCCAGTCACTGTCGCCAGCTATCGTGACACTATTCAATGCAGCGCTACTGGCACAAAGACGACCCGTGCGCAATAACTTGAGACGAGCGCGGCGCGGTGAGTTCACAGACTGAAATCTATAGAGCGGACTCTCACTCAGCTCAGATTCAAGACAGAGTTAAAACGAGACAGGTTCATGTCAGAGTTTATGTCATATTTGTGTCTCGTTTTAACCTCTATCTTAAGTCTGAGCTGACTCAGCGCATGGTCTTTAGATCTCAGCATCAGTTATCACACACGAGTAGTAATTGTGTAAAAACTAGCCAAGTGCGAGTCGGATTCACACAAGAAGGGTTCCGTACCATCGTACAAGATATAATATGTACTTTTTTTTAATTTATTTTCTGTTATAGCGGCAATAGAAATACACTCTGTGAAAATTTCTACCTCTCTTCCTCTTACGGTACGATATAACCCGCTGACTGACGGATGGAAGGACAGCATAGGCTTAGTAATAGTGTCTCTTTGGCACAATTTGTGTACGGAACCCTAAAAATGGTGCCGCAACGACGTCAGTGTAGGCTTACCAAACTCAGTGTAGACTCACTGTCGACAGTCACTGGATCAGTGAAAACCTGTCATAATTAAAAACCTAGATTTTTCACAATAAAATTAAAATTGCAATGGAACGAATAAAATAAAAATTGTGAAATGAATAAAAATTAATTGTATAAAGAAAATTTGGTTTGACATAAAATTGGTATTGTGTACTTTCGCCTTTGACGTTTCGTATACAATTGGAACAGGTAGTTAATATGACAAAAGCGAACCGGAATAAATTTAAAATTAAATAAAATCGCTGAAAACTTGTGTCACATGATAAAGACGATTTCTGGTCGTTAAGGTTTTCACAGCAGGTTGAAATTCAAAAGGATATCGTTAGATTAATATTCTTCGCGAACACAAAAGTGTGTTTGTTTGTTGGTTTGTCCTTCAGTCATGCCGCAACAATGATAAGGATCGACGTGATTTTCGCATGGGTATAGTTGAGGTCTCGGCATACGTAACATGTTTTCTCGTGTCGCATGGAACGGGACGATTTCTGGATATCATTGCATTTCAAAGTTGAAGTCCAGAAAAGTAAGGTAGTTTTTTATTTCGGAAAAACAAACAATTTCCGTAATTCCACGCGCACGAAGTCGGATTTGTGCTCCTTTTAAGTTTCTTTCAATGGCGTCCACGAGTCGCGAAAAGCGAAAAAAATTGTTTGCTTCCCATTTTGAAAGCACCTCCAATAGTTTTTTTATACTTAACTTTTTATGCTTTTACCGGCTTTGGGCCTTAGATTTATATTATTTGTGAATTCGAAGGAACGATGTTCATTAATTCAGTAATCAAACTTAACTCAACCTTAGAAAAAAAAAGGGGTCCATCAGTTCGTGGGAAGTCAGAAGCATTGTAAAGTCGATATCTCCTGAGGATGCTCCGGTGTCGGGGCGAAACGCGCGTCGAGAGTAGTATAAAAGTCTTGTGTGGTGGTGCATGTGAGTGGTGGTGGCATTGCTAGCTTGGGAACTTTGCTTTATTGCTTGGTTGGGGAGGTAAGAGGTGCTTAGCTTATAACTGCATGTTTGACCATACAGATTTTTTCTGTTGGCGGATTACAGCAAAATAATAATTCTAACATTTTTTTCTTAATTTTCTTTTTAACATTTTTTTGTTAACTTTCACAAAGTAACGCCTGACTCTATCCAATACACACAATGATGCCTGATCTGTGGTTTCTGCAACTCTCTAGACCCTCAGATAAAAAAAAACCGAAAGTCCGAACAAGTAAAAAGTAAGTAATTAAGTAAGTGCATCCTATAGTATTAATCTTACAAGAGTTTGATCGTTCATACAATTTTGGTTACAACACCTGAATATTACCCAAATTCGCAGTAAAGAAATTGAAGTGTAAAACCCAAGTAGACAGAAGTAGACCAAGTAGACCTTGGTTCATTCTGACAATAAAAGGTTTGCACCCTCAAGAGTCGTTAGTACAAGGAGAGATTTCACTCTATTCTCAGTAGGATAAAGAAAAGTAAGCAATGCGTAGGTACGGCTTACTTTGCACGCCGTCAACGATCGCCCGAGGCGTTTCTCTGGCCCTTTAACAATCACTGTGTGGTCCAATGTAAGATAGTAGTACATTAACGGCAACTTTGGGATCGACTTAAATTGATTGCTACAGTTTTTAAACTATTACATAGCTTCTATCGCGGGCCAGCGTGGAGACCGAATCTAGAAATTCCCTAATGAAAATAACCTGACACGGGACTCCTCTATATTGAGCCGCTAGATGGCGCATTTTTTATCAACGCCATCTAGCGGTGAGCCGCTAGATGGCGTTGATAAAAAATGCTATGCAATAGCGTTACCGCGGCAGTCCCCGAGTGCCACACGTCTTTTTTTTCAAACAATATTAGCCAAGCTAAACTTGACTTATATTCTCCTATACCCTCCAAATAAGTGTAAAAGTTTATGCTAGGAGTGGGTACGACAATAGTGCAACGGGTGGGGATCATGTTTGTTACGCAACCATAGCGACAATAGCGAAAAATAAAAAGAAATTTTTTTAAAACGGAAATTGAATTTGCGAAATTGACATGACACAAAAAAAGTTCACAAAAAAGAAAAAAAAGATAATATGTACTTTACTAACATTTAAGTTACTTAAGTTTTAACCTCTGAATAGGTATTTTATTAGTCTTTGTTTTTGTTAATATACGAACTGCACCCATGTGTAGTAAGTTAACCAGAAAGTATAGCAAAAAGAAAATATGACAAAAAAAAAATCCATATTCAGTACCGACCTAGAACAGTCTCCGATTACTTTGTAGGAGGAAAAAAGGGAGGAACACATTAAAAAAAAAGCATAGCGACCATCCGTTAGAATAGCTGACGTAACACCGGTCATATGAAAACACCAATATTAAAATTGGTTGACGAATGTATTTAAGCTGTCATAGCCTAGTTAGGTTAGGACTCTAATGCTGAGATCTATAGTAGGTACGTAGGTAAACAAACCAATATAATAGTAGGTACGTACAATATATAAAAAAAATTATGACTCATTAAAGGAAGGTCCATCGGCCAAGGTGAACAAACAATGTCACAAAACTAACTTTTTATTACGATCATTGGACACTTTTTGCTGAATACGGTAGAGGGATACGGTAAAAAGTTACGCGGTCACAACTTTACAGCTAATTTTTTTGTAAGTAGAGGTCCTAGCTGACTCGCCCCAAAACAAACATAAATGCAAGCTATAAAATTTAAAAAAAAATCTGTTAAGAGGGCAATGTTCTTGGTGCATCAATGCATTTTAACCAATAGCGTGAGGGTACCAGCCAATCAGAGGCCATTGCACTGATGCAATCATTTTTAGAGAATCGACACGCTGGATGCGAAGCCGATTTGTTCCCATGCAACTTTGTCATTAAGATTTATTTTAAGCTATTGCATAGCTTCTATCGCGGGCCAGCGTGGAGACCGAATCCAGAAATTCCGTAACGAAAATAACCTGACACGGGACTCCTCTACGGTGAGCCGCTAGATGGCGTTGATGAAAAATGCTATGCAATAGCTTTACCGCGGCAGTCCCCGAGCGCCACACGTCTTTTTTCTCCTCTTTTTAACCCCCGACGCAAAAAGGACGGAGTGTTATGAGTTTGACGTATCTGTGTGTATGTCTTTGGCATCATAGTAGCCGAACGGGTGAACCGATTTTGATTTTTTCTTTTTTGTTTGAAAGATGAATTAGTCGGGAGTGTTGAGTTTGATGAAAATCAGTCCAAGATGGCCGCCGCCACAAAATGGCAGATTACATATTTTTTCACAACACCCTCAATATAGGTATCGAATGAAAGGGCTTGACTAGTAGAACACACTATGATAAATTTTAAATCCAAAATGGCTGCTACCACAAAATGGCGAATTACACATTTTTTTTAATTTCACATGTCAGGGGTGTTTTAAATTTTCATTTTACACATGTTACTTACTTCGCTAGCTTCTTTGATATGTACCACCCAATCCAAGCGCCCGCTAGGGTATAGACAGTAGATACTGCCCCGGAATGAGACGTTACGTAACTACGGATTAAAGCCTTCGTTCGTGGCCTCGGATGCTTCGGACGCTACTATGTGTAAGTAATACCTCAGCTTAAACTTTGATCACAGTCTTATCCCTTGTATTGGGACGAGCCTACGTAAATTATAAGTATATGGCGTTCATACTTCGTAGGTATATGTACATTTATATTTGGAAACTAGGGGGCAATATCAGAATGGCAATGCTGACAGCATCTTGGGTACTAATTACTAAGTCACACTGTGGTGTCTTCGATGGGATTTTAGATTTTATTTTGTTTAATATTAATTAAATAATTAATTAACTTAGATTTAAGTTTATTGAAAATGAGCATCAATCCTTTTTTCAGCCAAGTCAAATGACGTACGAAGTAAATTAGACACTAACTTCCGAGCCACAACCACATCCGAGCAGTGAAGCAATAAACTGTGGATTTATGAAGACAAACGTAACTAAATTCATGCAAGCATAAAAGACATGTATATAGTAGTTTAATTTCAGCCCAAGCAAGTTACTCCCAACAAAGGCATAATACTAAATTGTACTAAAGTTTCCATTAGTACAAACTCGTCAGTCCCCGCACTGTGTCGACAATTGCTACATAATGTTGCTTCATTAACTCAGCACTGTTATGGCTGGCTTACATTGTTCTAGTAGCATTCATTCCAGCCTCGCGAACTTATTCAACGCTCTACTGCTAAAATATTATGTGCACTTTATTATAAGACACCGTTTCAGAGCCAAACTAAAGTAACCCTAACTATGCCTAACGAGAAAGCATTTCTCAAAATGTTAAAAGCACTACCTTATGTCGCCTCCTTCCCCTTAACACACATCCAGTAACTTATAAAAATGTGAACAGTAAATTGTACTAAAGTTTCCATTAGTACAAAACTCATCAGTGCCCACGCTGCATCGACAACTCAGCACTGTTATGGCTGGTTTACATTATTCCAGTAGCATTCATTCGCGATTGTTTTATAATGTTCCCTTTAATATATGACAATGTTCCAGAAGCAGGAACTCTAAGACTAAAGCATCTTTTAAAACACTAAAAACCCGATCTAATTAGTTCCCCTTATAGCGACCCCTTACCACGCGTCTAAATTATTTAACCTCAACATGACAGACAAACAGGAAGCTATTAGGTAATACACAAATTAAATAAACAGTAGGTACATAATGCGACTCAAAACGAGTTCATAATATAGTTTTTCCAATAAAAGTAATCGTTAAATTAGTGTGTTCCACCACCACTACATGACCTGGAATAAATTCCAGTCCATAAATATAATCCAATGAATCCAGCGACTGGTGTAATGTAATAAGGGAAAAATACTAAATTCACATAACTAGAATGAACAACTAGTTTACAATTCTAGTCCAACATTCCTCACATTTTTATTTAGTTTGTTATTTAATTATTTTAATTTTTACTAAACGTATTATATTGTACGTGACAATTTTATTTCTCTCTTTATCCACGATATTTTACACTACGTACACAAACAGGTTCAGAATAGCTACCTCCAATAGGGTTTTCGTCATGTAACATCGAATAACGACATCGTATGTATTTGAAACAGTGTATTCTAACACCAAGAAAAAATTGGTTTATCTCCAATACATTTAAACTTTCGTCTCGTTGACCGATCCCAAAATAACATTCAATAAAGGTCACTAGATAAAAGACAAAATATATAGCAATGCAGGTCCGAGTAGCAGGAACAACTGAACAACCTTAGACATTTTCTTATAGGAAAGTATTTTCATTTGGTTCGCTGAAGTGTTCTTCAATCACTCAACAACAGAGTAACGGATCAACGTGATTTATGTTGAGGACCTGGAGAGTGACAACTGACAGGATACCTTTTATCCCGGAAAAACAGAAGGTTCCCGCGGGATTTTCAAAAACCTGATTCCACGCGGATGAAGTCGCCGACAAAATACAATTCTGTATAAGTACAGCATAATATAATATACGGCAACTATAAAAATTCTAAAACGAGCTTGTCGGTTATTTCTTAACGATCGCTTTAACCTTCTAACAAGCATATTAAATCGCTGGGAACTGACCTTAAAGTAAGTTAGAGGCTACTCTGAGATCAAAGTACCTGAGCTGAGCGACTGAGCTTCTATTAAACCTGGATTAAACACTATTTTTTTTTTTAAATCCAATCAAGCCATTAGCGCGTTTCAGACGTAATAGTTTGTCCCCAATAAAACGATATAAAGCGTTCAAAACTAAAAGGAATACTTCTATGACTTCTATTAAATTCTCTGCAGAATCTGCATTCCGAACGGGTGGTAGAGTAAAATATACCTATGGTAAAATGTGAGAGACGATATTTTAATATGTACTATCCTCCACCTTTGTACCTTGTATTTTTACTCGCATTTGGCAAAATAAACTCATTTCATTACATTGAATTAGGATATGATAGAAAGACGTCAATACGTCTACGCCATGGAATACTTTTGATCCCGAAAAATCAAAGTTTCCAAGAGTTTTTAAAAATCTAAATCCAGGACAAAGCCTCTGGTACCAATAAAATAGAAATCTTAGAAACAAAAATATTCCGTAGTTATACCTTTACTTAAAGTGGATCTACATAAGATTGCTTATTTAACTTCATAATGAAGAAGAATTTCAGGATTTCTGAAAACTTCGCGAGAAAAGCTAAAATGTAATTTCGGACGAACTTATCTGGTTGTGCAAGTCTCGCGAATTGTATGCTGCAGTGCTCTTTGCTTGCTTTTGTGTCACAAATAAAATAAACTAGAGAAAATAATCTTTATAGGATCATCAAGCTAGCAGGACTTTTCTTTATAATATGAAAGGTAAGGAAGAAGATAAATCATAGTCATAATTAGATAGCTTGGAGAAAACAAAAAGTAAAATATAATCTAAAGCATTTTATAAGTTGGTATGCTAACTCCTTTTAAGGGTTCCGTAGTAAAACTACTAGGAACCCTTATAGATTCGCCAAGTCCGTCGGTCTGCCCGTCTGTCTATCTGTCCGCGGTATAGCGCAGTTACTATTAGTAGATACTAAAGAGCTGTAATTTGGCAAGGTTATACAAAAGAGGCAATCGATGACTTTTCTCTCGTTAATTTTTTCGCATGGATATAAAGAAAAGATATTACGAAAACAACATATAAAATACTATTTAGTAACCTATTATCTATACATACATATAATAAAATTGTAGAAAAGTGGTGTCTGTACAATGGAAATATATAAAAAAAAGTAGCAGGGGTTGTTATTATATCGATGCCGAACCCGAAATTGTAATTAATTTTTTTTTGTCTGTTTGTCTGTGTGTTTGTGCACGCTAATATCAGAAACGGCTTATTCAATTTAGATACGGTTTTCACTAATATATTGTAGTAAGCTTCACTTAACATTTAGTGTTTATTTCATGTCAATCGGTTCATAAACAAAAAAGTTATGTCAATTTAAAGAATCACGGCGAACATTTTTAACGTACAGAGTACGTACTACACGCCTCGCGCCTGAGCGTCGACGGTATATGTAATTCAAAATATGCTGCCCGAAAAGTCACTATTCCACGCGAACGAAGTCGCGGGCACAGCTAGTGAAATAAGTAAAATCAAACAAATATATTCTAACCATATTCCAGTAATTATTTCTTTAAAAAAATTTTAAAACGTTCAAGAACTTTGCGAGAAAGTTGCTAAGCGCCGCGCAGTCGATTCAATGAAGTATAAAGAGTTAATGAAATTAATAAAAACCTGTCGGCGCGGCGCGGCGCGGCAGGTGTGCGGGGCGCGCCCAGCGCCCTGCTGCCAGCGTTGGACAGCTTTTTGCACGCGAATACCAACGGTGGCATATCCGTCTACAATCAATAGCTAACAGAAAACATTTTCTTATTTTTATTGCAAGACTAGCTTTTGTCCGCGGCTTCGCCCACATTAAGTTCGATTTTTCAAACCCTTTACTTAGGTACTTTACCCCCCTAAAGCTTTAATTTTCAAAAATTCTTTCTTATCGGATGCTTACGTCATAGAAGCTAACTGTATGCCTTTCAGCCCGATCCGTCCAGCGATTAGAGTTGAGCGGTGATAGATCAGTCAATCAGTCAGTCAGTTACGCAGTCATTCAGCTTATTATATATTTAGATAGAAGATAGATAGGCTTGCACTTGACGACAGTCAATGGTGGAAAGCACTGATAAGGTGTAGGTTGGAGCGCGCTTGCCTAAATGATGTCTATTGACCCTTGCCTTGAAGGTACTCAAGTTACAGGTAGCAGGAAATACGCAAGAGCATTCTGAACACCGTAGCGTTTCATTTCAGTAACTAAAAACTATAATTGAACTTGCTTTGGTCCGAGACTTTGTCCGCGTAGAGTTAAGTTTTTAAAAATCCCAACTGCGACTGAAAAATCGTCGAATGCAAAGGTTCTCGTCAATTTAAAAACATGTAAAATACAGTAATGTATATACTGCGAACCCTAATTAAATTTCGCGCACGTGTTGCCTGTAGAATTAATGACCGTAAGTACTTAATTTAAATATTATTTAAGTACCAGCACACACTTAACGTAACTCTCTGTTGGGTAAATAGATTTCTGATTTGCATTAATTAATTTGCTTACCTACCATGAAGGTTTTAACGACCTAGGTAGTGAGTGAGTGCTTTGTTCTTACAGGTAGGGGGGTCCCAGTTTCAATTCCGAGCAGAGGTAAATTTGAGATTTTTTTCATTATGTGCCTTGTAAAATATTCTTGATTAGGAATGTGGGTGGTGGGTGTAGTTTAAAATCTTTGTCGACATGAAATCAATTATCTTATTCAATTATTTTTTATAATCAAAATACTACATAAAAAATATTATAGCAAAAATAAGAGATACCTACTTGTATTGTTAGTTAGTTAAATCTTCCAAATCCAATGTTTTAAATAATTATTTTATGTAATATGTATTTACAATTATACATTCTCTTGAGTGATAAGTAGGTACTTTATATGATAAGGTGATGAATGAATAATGAATATAAAGAGATATGTGCATATATTATGATATTAATTACATATAATTTTATATATTACGATGAATAATAAACAACATATTATAATTATATACAAATAGTAAAAGTGTCCATGAAAGATGAATCTGAGAAATAAGACAATTACACAATTACATTTTCTTCTCCCTTTATAAACTTTTTTGCATCTTATATAAACCTTACCCTTGCGTGTATATTTATACAACTTTTGTAGATATTATGGCATCGTAATTTATTAAAAATCGGTTTTCTCTGAAAATAGGTTCGCAATCGTTTGTGAGAGCGTAATTATCACTGACACTTTTTGTCAAAAACAGTATTTAGTACATTATTGAAGGGTTTTTATTGCGAGATAGGCTTGCGCTTGATGATAATAATGCCTATAGAAGAGCAATGATGAGGTCTATGTTGAAGCGCGTTTGCTTAGAACATGCCTATTGATAAGTGTGTGCTGAAGTTCCACACTTTAGCTGTTCGTTTCAGAAACGCTAAACTGAAGCTTATAGTATGTAAAGTTGCAAATTAAAGGCCTTTACGATAAAAGACAAAGTATAGGTACTTCGTTCAACGTAACATTTCGGGAACACGGTATTTTTAAGATAAAATTTCGACGTAATTCATTCGAAAAGGAAAACCTTCAGTTTCTAACTTGCTTCAAAAGAGAGTACGTAAAAGCCTATTTGAATAAAGAATAATTAAGTATTTAAAACGAGGAGTATCTAACTTCTATTGAAAGGGAATAATTTTATTATTTATCGATTTTCAAAAAGATAAGAAGCGGCCACTCGATTTCTAATGCATTAATTTTATTCATTGAAGTTGAAATTATATAAGGTCTAAATAATCTACTTTCTTATACAAATAAATGAAAATGAGGTTTCTGACTGTGCTTTTAGAATAAGTGCTTACAGCGTCTAATGGTGTATTTGAAAGTTAAGATAACCTTTTTTGTTTGTTTCAATTAACCTGAGTTAATCATTGGGATCGTTTATATTTATTTTTTGTATTTTACTAACGATTTTTCAAGAAAGTCCAACCGACTAGGTAGGTACGCTTTTTTACACATTATAGGCACACGCTTGACCACTATCACATCTGATGGAAAGTGATGATGTGGTCTAAAGTGTAACGCGTTTGCCTAGAAGATGCCTATTCACTCTTGTTTTAAAGATACCCAAATTGTACGTGTTAGGAAACACATCTGTGTTCTCTCTCTCTCTCAAGATCTCAGGAAACTATAGAAAAGACGCTATTGGAGAAATTTTTCTAGATTTTTAAGTTAGAAGTTATTGTTAATGAATGATTAAACAATTGCATGTGAACTAAACATTTAAACTTTGTTTTAAGGTGCAATAACACAACAATAGCCTAAACGAGCCTAAAACTATTCGGATTTCAGTGCACGATATTGAGCTGTGGCAGTTCAAAAATTGAAGTTAATTTCAACTGAAAGCTTATTTCAAAGTGAAATTGATTTCAAGTGAAAACTAATTTCAAGTGAAAACTAATTTCAACTGAAAGTACTGTCGATGCGGGAAAGCTGCTTCCACATACTCGATTGTGGTGATTGGCTGAATTTATGGCTGTCTTGCTGCAAAAATTAATTTTAACCAATAGGGAGTGTCAGCAAAATTAGAGGTACTTAATTGCTATCGTCGCACTGTAGGAATCAATTTAAGGTTTCCCCCCAGTGTTTACAGTTGTTTTATTAAATTAATTGTGTAGAAATATTGTAGAAGAGATTGTCAGATACAACAAAATACGTATACTTGCACGTATCGTATACCTATTCACTGGAATTGAATGTCACAATTGCATATCGAAACATGGAGGCTGACCTTACGAAACAGCCGCGTGAATAGAATACAGGCTAATTGTCATAAATATATACAAACACTCTCGCTGCGCCATCGAGATACGCGCTTATCTTTAGAGGAGCAATCAGCAAACGTGAATCAGCGTCAATTAGCCGAGCGTGTAAATTTTTCCGAGTTTTAGAGGTTTTCGACTTTTCGAGATTCCACTTAAGAGCGCGTGTAATGGTAAACCTTCAGATGCAGATTTGATTTTTACAGCAGTAGATCAAGTTTTGACTACCCGAAAAAGACAGACAAAAATTACAACATATTTACAAGCGATGATACTGAGCAGAAACACAAAATAATGAAACTTGTTTGACAGAGTAAAATCGCCAAGTTAGGTCTAATTTTTAACCAATTTGCATTTATTTTCAATGTGGTGCACTAAATTTTTATATAAAATTCCTATACAAATTGAAGCATTGGGTGCAACAAGGGCGTTCGGCACCGAACGCCTGTTTTGATGTTATCGTATCAATAGATGCACAGCTCCATCTAGTATCTAGTGGCAAAAGTTCATTTCGATCTAAGGCTTCTAGATGGCGTAAGAAGTATTAATTTCGAAGGAGGCGCGCCGCCCTTGTTGCATGGATTGTAAAAGTGCGTTTGAATTTCGGACACGTTACGACCTGCAGTTTGTGAAAAGTTTGTTTTAATGTTAAAAAAATGTCTGAAACGAGTGATTTTACTAGCCTTAGTTCGGATGCCGACCAGGGAGATGTTCCAATAAAAAAGAGTGGAAAGAAGAAGCCAAGAAATGAAAATTTGTGGAAAAAAAATGTTCGTAAGGCGAAAAGAAGTTTAGGTGAAGAGTACACATCAGCTCGAGGAAAAAAGGTACCCAAAAAGATTTTTCAACGTATCATTACTACGTGTTGTTCAAGAAGATGTTGTAAAGAAATCGATAACAACACACAGAAGAAGATTTTTTCTGAATTTTGGGCTATAGGTGACAAAGCGCAACAAGATACTCTCTTATTATCGTGTTTAGAAAATGTTCCAAAGGTGAGAGAGAATGTTGGGCCTGACAAAATTAAACGAAATAATCAATGGAAATACTTTTTAAATGTACAGGGTTTAAAAATAGGAATTTGCCGAAAATTATTACTATCGCTATTGAAAATTTCTGAAAAACGTTTAAGAACAGTCCAAAAATTTAAATTGTCAGGAGAACCAGTCCGTGATATGAGAGGAAAACACGACAATCGTCCTAACAAAATTTCTCAAGATGTATATAATATGATAAAAGAACACTGGGCCATATTTCCCAGCAAGACATCACACTATGGTCGAGCCAGTGAAAGAAAATATTTTGAAAATCCTGATTTATCAGTTCTAAAGCTTTACAGATCCTTTCGACAGCATTATTTCGAGCAAACAAATACCGTTTTAAAAATGAAATATAACACTTATCACAGATATTTTCGAGAAAACAGTATTTATTCGTTTCGACAACCTAGAACAGATGTGTGTGATTATTGTACAAAATGTAAGATTTTACTAGAAGCTAACCCAGAAGACCCATGTAAGATTCAGTACAAGTTGCATCTGAAAAAAATTGAATCATATAATGCACTCAAAAAAAAAATTTTGGAGTCGGTTCAGAATAAACCTGAAACAGAGTGTCTAGTATTGGAGTTTGATTATGCCCAAAATTTGCCCATACCGAAACTTAACATAACATCACAGTTCTACAAGAGATTATTGTGGCTCTACAACTTCAACATTCACTGTCACAATGATGGATCAAGTACCTTTTATTGTTTTCTGGAAAATGATTCTAATAAGGGGCCCAACACTGTGTGTTCTTTCTTATATCATTTTCTTATAGGAAAGTTGCAAGATTTGTCCAATATTAACAAGATAGTATTTTTCTCTGATGCCTGTGGGGGCCAAAATAAAAACATAACAATGGTAATGTTCTCCACATGGTTAGCCAAAAGCTTAAATATGCCCATTGAACACATATTTCCAGTGAGAGGTCATTCTTATAATCAGTGTGACAGGAACTTTGGACGATATAGCATATTGCTAAAATCTTTGGAGACCATTGAGACAGCTGAGCAATATATGAATGTGATGGTATCAGCAAGGAGCAATCCAAGTCCATTCAAAGTATTGATGGCTAGTTACCTTATTGAAGACTGGCATAAAGGTCTACAGTTCTATATGTCTAAAACACCTACTGCAAAAAAAAATCGTTTTGCTATACAGCAATATGTTAAACTGAAGTATAATCCTGAAGGAGTTATAACACCCTCAAGATTTTATTCAGCCACGGATCAGGATTATACATTCAAGAAAAATGATTTACCATTAAGCAAAGATGGTTTAAATTTGCAGGCGGTAGAAAAACCTGGCGTGAAGGCCGTCAAAATTAAAGACGTCTTGTCATTGACGCCTTTCATGAAGCCCGAAAACGCTAAATGGCTTAAACATGTCCTGACCTTTGAAGAACAAGATATAAATGATCCATCTGGATCATCTAGAACGCCAGCCGGGCCTGCTGAATACGACTCTGACGATTCAAACAGTGGTTCTGATTCTGATTAAAAATATTGTTTAAATATCTTTCATTATTGATGATTATATACTTTTCCAATAAAACTGATTCACATTAGTATCTAGATTTGTTATTTATTTCCTTAAAAACCGATACTAAAATGAACGCCTCATTATTTTTAACGATTGGGTGCAACAAGGGCGGATAACACAAGTTAAAAAAAAAGGTTTTTCAAATATTTCTAATTGTTTTTAAATAATAGTTATACCTGAATCTGTTACCTAAGTAATGGGGCAGAGCAGTGATTAAGTACATAAGAGTCATATTATAAATAATAAAAAGATATCATACAATAAAACCTTTATCCTCAATTTTCTCGAAACTTACTTTTTCGAGATACGCCTTTGTTGCACCCAATGCTTCAATTACTAAGAGACGAAAGAAAAAAAAAAGACGTGTGCCACTCGGGGACTGCCGCGGTATAGCTATTGCATAGCATTTTTTATCAACGCCATCTAGCGGTGAGAGGAGTCCCGTGTCAGGTTATTTTCGTTACGGAATTTCTGGATTCGGTCTCCACGCTCAAGACCCGCGATAGAAGCTATGCAATAGCTTAAAAAAGCTAAGTACTATGATTCGTTGGCGTTTCAACTGAAGCGAAGCGGCGATAAGCTCACCAAACAAATTAATAGGTCGATTGTGGGATAGTCTATGGTGGTTGATTGGTTGAATGAATGGTATTTTTAATGCAGCAATACGTTTTAGCCAATAGCCATTGGCCAAGCTTCTATTTAAAAGCCTATTTGAAAGAATATATTTTAAATAAGAATCTATTTGAAAGAATCTTTTTAAAAGTATGCTCATGATATTATTATTGACAGGCTGCAAAAAAAGATCCAGCGGGGATTTCCTTACTGATTGAAACTTTTATTTGCCGATGACTTTCAAGCAATTACTGTTGAAGCCATAATAATGCCTCTAGTAATAAGATAACTCGAGCTGTGGGGAAGTATATACCTATGGGATGTATATTTACACCTACAATTGATGAGTAACCGACAAACAATGAATTCGTCGATGACAGTGTGACTCTACCTATAGTTAGGCTGTTGACGACCTCCCTGGCGCAGTGGTGAGCGCTGTGGTCTTATAACTGGGAGGTCTCGGGTTCGATTCCCGGCGGGGGCAATTTAGTAATTTATAATTTCTAAATTGTCTCTGGTCTGGTCTGGTGGGAGGCTTTAGCCGTGGCTAGTTACCACCCTACCGTCAAAGACGTGCCGCCAAGCGATTTAGCGTTCCGGCACGATGGCGTGTAGAAACCGATTAGGGGTATGGGTTGTATTTACACTGCTATACCCCTTCCAAGTTAGCCCGCTACCATCTTAGACTGCATCGTCACTTACCATCAGGTGAGATCGCAGTCAAGGGCTATCTTGTCATCGAATAAAAATAAAAACATCTTTATTGTCTAACTCTAAAGTTTTGTATGGACCCTAATTTACATTATTTCAAATTTCAATTTCAATAATAAACAAAAATTAATTGAATCAAGAAAGGTATTACGAAAGAATGAAACCCACCACATTATAATTTTAAATTAACTAGCTTTACGCTCCAATTAAGTTCGATTTCCCAAACCCCTATTTCACCCCCTTAGGGGTTGAATTTTCAAAATTTTTTTCTTAACGGATGCCTACGTTATAATAGCTATCTGTATGCTAAACAGCCCGATCCGTCCAGTGATTTTAGCTGTGCATTGATAGATCAGTCAGTCACGTTTTTTTTATATATATATTCAGATTAGTCTGTCTGTGTTACCTATAACTTGAATCAAACTTGGTGAAAAACAAAGATAACTTGCATTCTGGAGACAGATAGGTATTTTCAAAGCTGGAAAACATAAAATTGTAGAAAAGACACATTATTTCCATGGGGACACAGTTGCATTTAATAACTTTTAGTTATCCTTTCTGATATTATAAATGTGAAAGTGCGTTTGGTTTGTCCTTCAATCACATAGCAACGGAGCATCAGACAGACGTGAATTTTTGTACGGGTTTATTATATGTAAGATTTAGAGATTTTCATTTGCTACTTTATCTCCGAAAAAAATAAAAATTTCCCGCGAAATATACAAAGAACCTAACTCGATCAAATGTTGGGTACCTACCTACTAGTTCAATTTCATAATTCTTTTCTCTGATTTCAAACATGCTAATTTTAAATATGTATAAATATTACAGCAGTATTATTATCAAATAAATGTACATTATCCATGATAAATAAATAAAATCTACCGTAAAATTCTCGGCACATAGCAATGTTGCCGCTCACGAAATCACGACATAAACATTTCTCAATCACAAATCACGACTCGATAAACACCCAGCCATTCACGGATTCGAAAAAAAAAAACAGAACACACATTCAAAATGGCACTTAGCACTGACGCACGGCTGTCAAGTGGGAATTGGAGGCAAATCTGACACTAACTTTTTTAATCCACGAACGTCGAGTCGACGCGAGGTTTCGCGGCATACTGGCGTACGTACCTACGTACTACAACACCGTACACGTATACCCGTGAGCCGTACCAGTTTCCGACTTTCCGCCAGTCACTCGACCGGCCCTAAGCACAACCTAGTTTTAAGCTTGCCGCACATTGCCTACTGCCGCTTGGCCGATAGTTGTACGATCTTGGTTTAGATCTAACTTGTTTACCCGACTCCAGCAGGCTGATTTTAACAATTTATGTATGTATGTGCCTATGTACGTACGTTCTATCGTAACACCAAAATCATTTCATTTCATTCATTTGTTGCATAAACTGTGTACAATAAAGGCCTTATAGCTAAAAAAATCTCTTACAAAGTCTGGCGTGCTTTACATATAACTGAAATTGTCATTTAATAACATTTCTTCAAATTAAATAGGTAAAAATAATTAATTATCCGTTTTTCGAGAATCGATCAATTTTGATGATCGAGAAGTCAATCGATTCGTTATTATATTCGTATACGATTCGTTATCCGGTTGACACGGATAGATTTTATACGATCTATAATATGACAGATGTTATAAGTTATAACCAATGTTCTGTTGCCGAGTTACAGTTTTAAACTTACTTTAAAAAAGTCTACTAAAGGATTTTTTTTATTGCAGATTAGGTTTTATTCATTGAGACCATAGAAAACTATTATAATGAAATACGACACAATTCTGGTACGGTAATTTCCAAGCAACTCTATCACATCACTATTTGAACAGTCATCAACAAAAATCCTATCAAATCATAAGAAAAAGTTTAAAACCCGTGTTACCCGACTATGAAAAATTTAGTGTTCCATCCGCCATATAGATTTTGTTCGTATAAAGTGTAGCCTTTATCACCACTTTATTTTAACGAATCGATTGCCACCACATTCATCAAAATCAGCTCAGCAGTTTAGGCGCTACGGTGGAACATACGTAAATGGAAACTTACATACATACACTGTTAAAATTTCCCCTTCCTTTTAAGTTCGAGCAATAACAGCCAATGTGCGCTCGACCCTAAACACAACCCAGTTTTTCGAAGCACTCTCTTCTCTTCATTGAATTGAGAACCGAATGTATAAATAAATAAATATTCTTTAGTACCCGTCCCATTAGCATAATTGGTCCAATTTAATTTCTATTCTGTGTGCGATACCGCTGTAACTTATCTGTTCCGTCGTCTGAAAAAAACAAGAACAGAGCCTTTTAACACTCTACAATATGGACTCTAGATCCATCTAAAATCCTTACTAACCTTTACTAATCCTATTATTAATATATAAATGCGAAAGTTTGTATGTTTGTTACTCAATCACGTCGCAACAACTGAACCGATTTGGCTGTGGCACAGAGATAGATTATAGTCTGGAGTAGGACATAGGCTACTATTTATCCCGGGAAATAAGAGAGTTCCCGCGGGAATAAAAAACCTCAATCCACACGAACGAAGTCGCGGGTATCAGCTAGTAATACATACATATAAAGGAGAAAGTGTGTTCGTTTGTTGGTTTGTCCTTCAATCGCAACGGAGCAACCGATGGACACAATAAAAAATTTAAAACATGTAAACATTTACTCTACTGAAACTAGTAGAGTACTCTGAAGTGACAGTTCGCACTCTACTGTTTACTCTACTCGTGTACAGCATCCTTATGAGATAAGTAGCATTCTTGCAACGTAATAGTTTTGTATGAAATACATGTTTTCTAAGGCAATAACCCTCGAGGCAAATGAATCGACCGAACCCAATAAGATATCTGTTTTACTAATGTCATTACTTGTGAGATATTGAGACGAGGGCCGAAGGGCAGTATCCTATGTAAAAAGCTTTCTATCTTACTATTCACCCCACAAAATACATAATATTATTATGTAGTATTATACAAATGGTAGAACTATTTGTATAATACTACAACCATCTTATGTATCTTATCTATTCCTTGTTAACTGGCCAAAAAAAATGCTTGAATGCTTCAAGTTTTTGGTTTTAGTGCCATCTATCAAAGCAATTGCAAAGTTTTAGTTAAGAAATTAGTGCAACTAAAATGATGGCCGCGACTTCATCCGCGTGGATTTAGTTTTCAAAAATCCCGCGGAAACTCTTTGATTTTCCGAAATAAAAAAAACACGTCGATCAGTAGCTCTGTTGCCGCGTGATTGAAGAACAAAACAAACACACTTTCGCATGCTAAGCCTTTTGAGCCTTTTTTGAAAAAGACCAATATATTAACTTCACCTGCCCAGCGTTGCTATTATTAAAGCCTTGAAATATGAATTTAGGATATTTTGTCGTATAGGGCGATAATTTCATAGCTAAATAACTTAAATTGTACTTAAGTCATTGAATTTGCAAAATGGATATAGGCGTCACTGCCTCAACCAATTTGTTTCAATAACGCAAGCGCTTGTATAAATCAGAATCATATTTCTTGTTTTGTAACAAACGTAATGAACTTTTAATTCGAGGCTTTATTACACAGTAAAAGCTTTCGTTTACGACAGCTCGGCAAAGATATTGCAACCTGGTGGCAGATAGGTAAAAATTATAATATTCATAAGCTAAGAAAAAGAGTCACTTGGCAACTTTTTGCCCTTTTAATGATTATTATCATATAACAAAGTAATAAGATCTAACAAAGAAAAGTATAGAATGCTAGATATCCTATATTGCACAGAAAAACGGCGGCATACTATTACAGATCTCGCAAAATATGACAATTATTGCGAAAGATTCGAAGATAATAGTTATAAGCTCTGAAGAAACCAATCGCTTTTGTACGTCCACTGCGCAACTTTCGACGGCACTAATTTAAACAGAAGCACAACGGTAATTTTAGTCAGTATTTTATGTGTATACTTATAATATTCAATGTCCGCTCTACATGCCTTAATCTCCATTATATAATATATCTTGGCTGTTCGGAAATTAATTGGAGTTACTTCTTGTTCATTTCACTTATATTATTTCTAGTAATGCGAAGTTTGTTTGCAAATGAGAATTTTATTGAGAATTAACGGCCTGTAATTGCTTATCTACAATTTAACTACCTCGTTGGTGGAGTGGTTAGCATATTCGATTGCAGATGTTCAGGTCCGGGGTTCGAGTCCCTCTCTCTCTTTAATTCTCCGGGATAAAATGTAGCCTCTGTGTTAAACCTGGGTATTAGCTATCTTTATTCCCAGCCGAATCGGTTCATTCGCTGTGGCGTGAAGGAGTAACAAACATATACACACACACCCATACAAACGTTCGCGTTTATAATATTAGTATGTTAGTGTGATATCACTAAGGCTGATACACTCTCTCAGCTCAGACTCAAGAAAAAGTTAAAACGAGACAGATTTATGTCAGAGCATATCGTACCCTTATTGCAAAAACCGATTATCTGCACCAAAATTTGAGCGAAAAGTTTTTGAGTTATAAGCATTTGAAACTTTAACGACTTAAAAATTAGTTATAATGATGTCCATTTTTAAACAATAATAATTTTTATAAACAAGAAACTATTCAAGAAATGTTAAGTAGGTTAATAATTGAAAAAAACTTACTATTTTTTCAACAAAAAGAAGAAAATAACCGGTAAGGAGCTCACTTAGTTAGTTTTTCCTGAATGTAGAAAAACTACCAAATTTTCAAATTTACCGTTCTGGTAGCTCTAATGGCATTTTTTATTTAATCACTTGTTTTGAATAGTAATAATCATCAAGACAAAAATCGTTTTAGTTCAACTTTAGCCAGTACAGGTGTAAAATAAATATCTTTAGTCGCTTTTGGCTGAAGGTAAAGTAGATTTCATTTAACTTTGTACGTACTAACTGCAGCGCCCTATGGTTTTACCCGAGGAGTTCCCGTTCCCGTGGGAAATGGGCAAGCCTACATTATTTCTTATAATCTCAGCTATCTTTAAAAGAAAGTTTCGTTGAAATCGGTCCAGCCGTTCTAGAGATTAGCTCATTTAAATTATTTCGTTTTATTATATTAGAATAACTAGCTGTGCCTTGCGGTTTCACCTACATTTGTCCCGTTCCCGTAGGAATTTAGGGAAACACTATAACTGTAAACTTTCCTCTCGAATCCCTCTATCTACTGATGAAAACTGAATTAAAATCCGTTGCATAGTTTAAAAGATCTACGCGTACATAAAGAGGGCCAGACAGCGGGAATCGATTTTGTTTTATACTATGTAAAGATAACATATACAGCAGAGCTAAGTTTGCCCGCAAGCGTTGCTATATGGGTGCCCCATTGTAGCTTTGAATCCAGGGTTAATCCCAAGAACACTTTGGAGTCCTCAGTTTTCAAAGGTTCATTATTTATCTTTAAATTTTTACTGACAGTTCTCGGGTTAGGTAATAAAAACTCAACACACTTTGTTTTTTTAGTATTTAAAAGTAGATTATTTGCCGTAAACCATTCAGAAACTTGAGATAATGCATTATTTACATCGTCAAAATTGTCTTTTATCCTATCGACTTTAAAATTCAAAGACGTATCATCAGCAAATAGTACAATATCGCAAGTATTGTGGACAAAATGTGGTAAATCATTTATGTAGACCAAAAACATGAATGGACCTAGAATAGAACCCTGGGGTACACCCATTACTGAGGCTGATCCGGATGATTTTACATCATTGACACATACTCTTTGGACTCGTTCACTGAGATAAGACGCAATGAGACTAAGTGCAAAATCTTTAATGCCATAGTGGCTCAGTTTAAGCAAAAGTGTCTCGTGATCAACGCAGTCGAATGCCTTTGACGACAAATCACAGAAAATACCAATGGCACTCTGTGAGTTCTCCCATGCATCGAATATGTGTTGTAACAGCCTTGCGGCTGCATCGGTTGTTGATCGACCCTTTGTAAAACCATACTGCTCAGTGTGTAGGATTTTATTTAAATTAAAGTGTAAAAGCAGTTGGTTGAGCATTATTTTTCCGAATATCTTGCTGAGAGTTGGCAAAATTGAAATTGGCCTGTAGTTATTCGGGTCACTCTTGCTTCCCGATTTAAAAAGCGGTATTAGCTTACTACATTTCATAAGGTCTGGAAAAGATCCAGAATCTACTGATTTATTAAAAATTAAAGCAAGATATGGCGCAATAATATCAATTATGTTATGAATTATTTTAACTGATATCCCCCATAGATCTGCTGTTTTCTTATTTTGTAAAGATTTAAATGTTTTGACTATGTCATATGGGGTAACGTGTTCAAACCTAAATAACTTATTGCACTCAGAGACATTGCTCCTTAGAAGACGATAGACTTCTGCTGGCGAGGAATTCAGAGAACTGGTTGTAGTAATTGGAATATTTTTGAAAAAGTTCTCAAATGTATTTACAATTACTGTATCGGAGTTAATTACATGATTATCACTTTTAAGCTCCAATTTATTATTATTATGTACCTTATGTTTACTCATTTCATCGCCGATGATGTCCCATGCTGTTTTAATTTTATTATCAGAATTGGCAATTTTTTGTTTTATGTGAAGTGACTTTGCTTGTATGCACACATTTTCAAACAATTTAGAATAGTTTCTTACATATTCAATAAACGCGGGGGAATAATTATATTTTTTTCTGCATATAAGTCAAACAGCTTATTTCTACTTTTATAGATTCCGGCAGTTGGCCAGTTACTAAACTTAAGATCTTTAGACAGTCTTTTCTCTATCACCTTAAAGATAGAGTTATATTGTGAGCTTAACAAATCAAAAAACTTTTGATTTGTGAAGATGTTCAAAAACCCTCGTAGCCCAGTTATACAGTAAAAGTGAACTTAAGTTCTTTTACCTGCAATAATTTTAACAAAATATTGAGTTCATTATTCTGCAAAAAGCAACTAATGTTGTTTAGTTCGTTTTTCTTTCTAGATACATCAGCAATTTCTAGTATATTAATAAAAGCTGAAACCTGTTAACGCAGGTTAACATGTATTAACAGAATAATATTGACATAATGATAAATCAAGCAACTACATCTGAAAAGTATTATAATACAATACATTGTTTTTGTGGTATAGATTTATAAATCTAAATTATTTAAATGAGTTTAGTTCTTTTTTTAAGAAGGTAATTAAATCATACCTGTAGGTAGTTGCTTTTAACTCTAGCTATCTCCGTAAACAAGCGTCGTAGCCGACAATGGGTTTTACCTACAGCTTCGCCGTGAGTTGAGGAGTCGATTGATATATTTAACCTAATTTTGGTACAAAAATGCAGATAATCGGTTTTTGCAATAAGGGTACGATATATTTTATGTCTCGTTTTAACCTCTATCTTGAGTCAAAGCACGCTTTATAGATATAGATCGCGATAGAGTCTCTCGCTCTTCTTTTTTTTTAATATGAATAGCGGGCAAACGAGCTGGCGGGTCACCTGATGTAAAGTGATTACCGCCGCCCATGAACACTTGTAGTACCAGAGGCACCAAAAATGCGTTGCTGGGTTTTAAGAAACTTATTGGTTCGCCCCTTGAATGACCTCATACTGTTATCTTCTATTCAGCATTCAGCAATCTAAATACAAAGTATTTATTTAGCTGACCCAAAATAACTTCCTGAACGGTCCTATCTCCCTGCAAACATACCGCTCTTTTCAAATTACTAATTAAATTCATGTCGGAACAATGCCGGTATTAATGGGAAGTGTTAAGCTAATTCGCTGTTATTAATGAGCACTTTGCCGAGTGTTTTTAGTATAATTGCTACTGTTGTATTTATTTAAGTACTTAATTGGATGGATAACGTCACTTGTGTAAGTTACCTGCGTAAGTTCAGAGATTGGTTTACCGACAAGAAACTTATTCAAAAAAGAAAAAGTGCGTTAAAAATATCAACTGAAAATTCAAATCGGGTCGATAATCTTTTTTTTGTGGACTGAGAAAATTATAAGGTACTAGTTGATGCCCGCGTCTTCGTACGCGTGGAATCTTAATAGGTTTTGTAATTACCGCGGGAACTCTCTTATTTTCCTGGATAAAAAGTAGCCTATGTTAAATGGTCTGGAAGTAAAAAGTTTCCAGACCATAATCTATCTCTGTGCCAAATTTCAGCCAAGTCGGTTCAGTCGTTGCAGCGTGATTGAATAACAAACATCCATCCATCGATATTTACAAACTTTCGCGTTTATAATATTACTAGGACTAACTTGCCTACGAATGGCCTTTTCTATAGGTTTTTGTTTCAAGGATAGCTTACATCCATAGAATAGTAATAGAGTTTCTAAGGGATTTTTAATTCTCTTTTTTTATCAACCGATAGACGTCCACAGCTGGATAAAGGTCCCTTGCATGGACTTCCACAAGTTTCGATCTTGCGCCGCCTGTATCTAGCGGCTCCCTGCCACTCATCCGACAATAAACCGAAAAACAATCCACGCAGGCATCAGCCCCAAAATATTTAAAATCAAGAGTAAATAAGCATCTTCTAGGCTGCATCTTCACTTATCATCAGTTGAGATCTCAGTCAAGCGCAAGCCTATATCTATATAATAAAATTCAAAGTCCTGACTGACTGACTGACTGAGATATCAACGCACAGCCTAAACTACTGAAGTTAGTAACTTGAAATTTTTACAGTTGGTTCCTTTTATGACGTAGGCGCAAGCTAAGAAAGGATTTTTGAAAATTCAACCCCTAAGGGGGTAAAATAGAGGTTTGAGAAATTGAACTTAACGTGAGTAAAGCCACGAGCAAAAGCTAGTTATATTAAAAAAACAATTTGATAACCTTGTTCCATTCCAAGTAAAACACGAGATGAGTTGTGTGTAACAGTCGAGATGATTATCACAAAAGCGGGTTCTAGAGTAGGTAAGTACCTACTTCAAGGAATTCCACGCCGCCGAGTGTCAAAGGGGCCGAGATTTCTAGAACGAGTGTCTGTAGACTACATACCGCGTAGCCCACACGTTGGCATACTTGCGGCTTGGGTCCAAACCCTTTTACCTGTTACGTTTGATTACAATACTGTGTGTACATTACGCAAATATTACCCTAATAACCCTATCTATACTATTTATCTATCTATACTTAATATAATAAAGCTGTAGAGTTTGTTTGTTTGAACGCGCTAATCTCAGGAACTACTGGTTCGAATTGAAAAATTCTTTTTGTTTTGGATAGTCCATTTATCGAGGAAGGTTTTAGTCTATATAACATCACGCTGCGACCAGTAGGAGCGAAGCATCAGTGAAAAATGTTGCAAAAACGGGGAAAATTATCCGTATTTGAGGGCTTCCGTTGCGTGCGCTGCGTAAACGGTTCAAGTTACCCAAAAAATGTGTATGAAAGAATTATTACTCTTTAAATGATCTAAAACAAATTCCGCCACAGTACCTATATGTCTATTTTTTAAGATTTTTTTATGGTAATCAAAGCTCGAAATTAATGCATTATTGCCAATTATTTGCCAAAGAGTTTTATCAACATAACTTAATCGCGATCATAATAACAGAAATTGACGCGGACGAAGTCGCGGGCAACAGCTAGTTAATATTATAAATGCGAAATTTTGGATGTATGGATGGATGGGTTGATCTTTGTTACTCAACCGCAATAACTGAACCAATTTGGCTGAAAGGCACAGAGATAGATTATACTCTGGAATAACACTAGTGTGTAAACACCCTGATTTACATGCTGGTTTAATCCTTACTGATAATATAAATGATACAAAAGTGCGTTCTTATGTTGGTTTGTCTTTCAATCAAGTAGCATTGAAGTACAGGATTTTTTGCATTTTTTTAAGACCTGGAGAGTGCCATAGGCTACCTTTTATCGCGGAAAAATAGAGGATCTCTGTAAATTCTTAAAAACCTAATTTAACGCGAAAACGCGGGCAAAAGTTAGTATATAGAAGCAACAGATCAACGTGATTTTTTGCAGCGTTATAGTTAAAAGCCTGGAGGTTACCGAGGCATTTTTAAAAAATATTTTGAATTTTAATTTTTTGATTTTTATTAAAGGAGAGCATACTTGGTACTTGGGTCGCCCAATAGGAAAACGGCCCGTTGGACGACCCACCTATCGCTGATGATGTGGCAGCTTCTGGTGTCGAAAGCCAAGATCCTCTTGGGTCACTGAGCCAGCGAAGTAAGTAAGTAATAAGATTTTTATTAAGAGCACCTACACACTAGCGTTTGTCCAGCGTAGGCGATGAACGTATGCGAAGCGTAGGGCTCTAAGTCGCCGGCAAAAGCATAGATACTATGCATAGATAGTATGCACATGCCTAGTACATACTAAAACACAGCTGCAACAGTAATCCTATTCCAAAGCATTCACATTTCCCATTTCAGTAATTATATTTTCAGTGACACCGAATATTTTAATTAATCAATCAATTTCAAAAATTCAGTTACCGAACTGACATCCGACGCAGGGATTTGTATAATTCGACTACCGCTCGCAAATACGCCTGGCCTGGTTCACTATCTATAAACTTTAAAGCTAGAACTAGGATCGCCATATCCGAATAGTCGGATATAGGAGATGCAAACTTTAAATCCGCTTTCTCTCACGAAACAGGCTATTTCCTCAAACTATATTCCCATCTCTATTTATTCAGTTACCGGCTTTTACCCGTAACTTCGTCCGCTTAGGGTTTGAAAGAAAGAAAGAAATAAAGCATTTATTTAAGAAATTGTGCCACATATCATGATACACTAAGGTATATTACTTCCCTGCTATACCCCTTCCAAGTTAGCCCGCTACCATCTTAAACTGCATCGTCACTTACCATCAGGTGAGATCGCAGTCAAGGGCTCTCTTGTCACCGAATAAAAATAAAAAAAATTATCCCGGCACTTCCACCTCTCAAGCATTTTACCAAAAAACCCAAGCAATAGAAGCGTTTTAATTTGAACATTAAGTCTGAAGTTATTAGTCATTTCGAAATCTCAGAGACACTTCAATAGATGAGTTATTGGTGATATGCTTGTGAATTATTAAAATGAAATTTTCAAATGAATTTTTCGTGTTAGAAAATATAAAAAAACAAAACTAATAGCGAACTAAAACTAACTTCTAAAAAACATGCTACAAACACTTTTTTAATCACGTGCAAAAACAAAACTAATCCGATAATTTTCTAGAGAATGGTAACAGTAAACTAAACTAGAACCAAACTAACATATAACTTTAATTATACTAGTTGGACGGAACTGTATAATGTTTTATTCTATTTGGCTGCCAATTTTCAGTGTCGAGTTTATCGACTTTTTAGTTTGGTTTATGTCAGGGTTCATTTTGAACTTCAATAAAAATAGAGAAATACTCATACTACTTCGACCGCATGGATAAAAACTTTTTAATGGGATAAAAAGTAACCTGTGTTAATCCTGGGTATGAGCTATCTCCATTCCAAATTTCAGTCAAATCGGTTCATTCGTTGTGGCGTGAGGGAGTAACAAACATACATACAAGCACTCACACACACATACACATTTCATAAATTCATTCTTAAAAAATTGCATTCGTTTTGCAATTTGTAACAATAACTAAAACCAATACTTAAATATTTTATGAAATTGAAATTCCTTTTTGTACTGTTAAATTTTGTTAAATTTATTATTCATTCAATGCTCGTTTAAAATTCAAAATTCGTAAAAAAAAAATTAAGATAATTTATTCTACCACTTTAACGGATAACATTTTCGAATGTATAAAATAGGTAGGTAAGTATATAAAATCATTTAACTTGTTTGAAGTTCTATTAATTTTAGCCACAAAGTTAGTCAACTTAAATTATATGACTAAGTATAACTAGAAATTTTAGCCTAGTTTTAGTTAAAAGCAAACTAAGCATAGATAACGCAATAACCCAGTTTCTATACAAAGTGGAAGTTGCCCACTGTCCACAAAGCTGCATGGACAAAGGACAGGAAGCGAGGAACGCGGACGAACAACAATAGAATACACGTTGGATGTTCACAAATATTACGGTACGGGCAAAATATTATTTTTTTAGGAACAAGCGTTTTGTGCTTTGTTTTAAAAACCACAAACTAAATAGTGTTATATCCGTGTTGACCATTCCTTAGTACCTATCTAAGGGACAATTTTGAATCCGCGGGATTCCCTTCAAGAGAAATTTACAATAATATTCATAACAACCTACGATTAAATAATTTATTTATTCGTAGATAAAAACATAATTTTTGTCAGACCAAACAATCTAAGTCACGAAGAAAAGGCTGTTTATACGATAAGCAATCGATTGTTGTAGACTAGTCAAGATACTAGGCTCTGTACAATAATAAAAAAATAACCGGTTTAAGTCGGTTTCGCATACTAAGGGTTCCGTACCAAAAAACGCCGAAAAAACACGCTTCTAACAGGGGAGGCAACTTTAATTTTTTTTATATATCAGTGTGTATAGCGGCAACAGAAATACACATTCTCTGAAAATATCAACTCTACCTATTACGGATCATGAGATACAGCCCGCTGACAGACAGACAGACAAACCGAGGTTCGGACGGACAGCTTAGTAATACGGTCCCGTGTTTACCTTTCGAGTACGAAACCCTAAAAATCTAAATATAGGAACTTCCTATTAGGAATTCACCTGAAAAAGTGGGGATTTTCCGACCACAGCGAAAATCGATGCATTTCTATAAAATCCGGAGAGTGCGGGCGTAAATGTCGATAACTACTCGATGAACTTTTAATTAGGTATGAACATTTTTCGAATTCATTGAATAAAAACTCCAAACTTTCCCTCGGTAGAGTATGGTACGTAGGTGGCTATAATACTTTTACATTGAAAGAGAATCCCTGACCTATAACTTTTCCATTTGTTTATCCACCTACTTTCGATTAGTCATTTTTTTTAAAGAATTTCAGTGAAGTTGCCTAATGTCTTCCTATCCCCTACAAATCAGCGGAAAGCTTGTGCTAGGAGTGCGTACGGCAGTATTGCAAGTGGTGGGGTTAGAACCTGCGACCTTTCAGAGTTCAGTCAAAAAACAAATACGTTATAAGCTGTTTTACTGCGACGTTACCAGTCTCTTTCTAAAACGAAATTTTGTATGGAGCTTCCGAATTGTGACGTCATGTTGCAATACCGCTGTCTTTTTCTAACAGAAATCTTAAAAGCTCTATATTTTCGAGACTAGGTAAGATGTTAAAAAATAAAAATTGGTGTTTTCATACGGCAGCTATTCTAACAGATGCTGGCTAAGCCTGCGTAACAAACACGATCCCCACCCGTTGCACTATTGTCGTACCGACTCCTAACACAAGCTTTTCGCTTTTTTGGAGGGGAAAGAAGAATATAATTCAAGTTCAGCTTGGCTAATATCCTTTATTAAAAAAAAAAATGTTGGTTTATTTATTTTATAGGGCTTTTATACAATAAGTATATGACAGACCCATCGTACTTTTATCATATACTTTCAAAGCAATTGGTCTACATGACGTTGATCAGCATGTTTCGCATCATTTGTTGCTTACATCTACGGAGTAAAATGCCACATACCTGGTACTTGGAGAGGTTTGCGATCTCGTGCGCCGGGGGCCGCGGCGGCGCGTCCCGGGGCACCTCGCGCGGCGGCACCGCGGGAGCCCCTCGCGCGGCGCCGTTCACCTGCTGGATCCGTCATTACAATGTTATCCTCACCGAATATCGGCCTACATACGTCATGAAAATGTTACCCTCACCGAATATCGGCCATAACTAACTACTACGACGCTGTGGACGCGAGTTGTGAATATGATTCAGTCAACGATGGAACGGTTTTTAACCGACTTTAAAACAAGAAGGTTCTTAATTCAATGCATTTTTTTTCTTGGCGATGTTACTAAATAACTCCGACATATCTGGACGGATTCCAATATTTATTTATTTATTTGAAAGGACATACTCAGGACAGGTCGGGTTGGTCCCATTAAAACTTGGTGAAAATAATTAGATGAATCTAAGGGTTCCCAAGGGATTTTCTCGCACGAAATCGTTATTGTGTCAACAAGTAAACTATGATACCAAGAAACAGAAAGACTTTCAAATAAATTTAAAATTAGGTAACCAAATCGTTATCAGACCTTCAACACTGGAATAAGTAGATTATTGGATAAATATTAGATAATTACCTAATAATCTAACTTTAATTAATTATTATTAATTACGTAGGAGTTTTCATGTTTAAGCCAAAGATTGTTTTAGCAGGCAGACCTAATAAAGATAATATCAATAATATTTTAATGTAAACAGAATCCCTTTAACTTTATCATGCCCATAAACAACAGAACGTTTCAAAACATTCAAAATAAATTATAGTTCTTTCAACTCACGAGGGCGCGTGGCTCATGTTTGTGTGCGTGCCGTATCTGTGTAAGTGTGAGCGAGAGCTTGCTTGCGCCTGACCGCTCCCACCTAGGCTCCTGACACGCACGCACACTTACGCAATGTGCATGTACACGACGTAACCACAAGTAAAGCTCATGCGCCCTCGTGAATTGCAAGCACTATACTCATATATTAAAGTATAACAACACATGCATCAAAGGCGGCCAGACTAATTGATAACTGACTTTTTTTTTAATTTCAGTACAGATGCTATTAAGAAGCAGAAGTATTAAATAATAACATTTTTAAAGGAAGTAAATTAAAGAATATACAGCTCGAAATGGTTGTTAACCCGCGGCTGAACAATTTGCCCTCAGTTGTACCGAATCACAGAGATTTTTTATTCTTTGACAACATAGTCTGTGACTGCGATCTCACCTGATGGTTAGTGACGATGCAGCCTAAGAGGGTAGCGGGCTAACTTGGAACGGGTATGGCAGTGTAGATTCAACCCATACCCCGTAATCGGTTACTACACGCCATCACAGGTAGGGTGGTAACTAGTCACAGCTAAAGCCTCCCACCAGACCAGACCAGAGACAATTAAGAAATTATAAATTCCCAAAATGACCCCACCGGGAATCGAACCCGAGGCCTCCCAGTAGGTATAAGACATAGACTGACCACTGCGCCAGGGAGGTCGATAAACTTAAAAAACTAGATTTTTTTAAAGATTTAAAAAATGTTCTTGAAATTAAAAGCATGAGAAACAATAGTAATTCACTCGACATAACATAGTATAACTCGAATCGCATTAAAATTTCTGCGTGTATATTGATAAAAAGCCAGTTAGCAATATAATTGTACTTTTTACATATTTTCATACTGCATAAATAATTACATATGTATTCTTATATAATAAAAATACTTAATTATTTTATATTGTTATCTATAAGAACCTGAAATATTAAATACCATTAGTCCTGAAAGAAATAGAAACCAATATTAAATAGTAACTAAATACAGAAAATTAATAGATAAAAGATAGGAGACAAAATACATTATGAGAGAAATATTATAAAGTGTTTACTTAAATAAAAATAGATAGATTGATAAAGATGAGAGAAAAATATTTGTACACAACTTAAACAACACGTATAATATTACCTATTACCAAGAAGCAATGGTCTTTATGGAGGCAATAACAAATTATTGTATTAATTTTGTAATTGGATATTTTACTATTGTCGAAATGTGGATATTCATTAATTACAATCGAAAATGTAACATGTCAGAATAACATTTGTAAAAACAGAAAATAAATCGGTTAAAAAACAAATAAGTTACAAGCTGTTTTACTGCGATGTATCCATCTCTTTCTAAAAGGATATTTTGTATGGACAGTGTATAGCGCTACAGAATTTGTGACGCCACATGTCAGTAGCTCTCTCTCTGTCTAACAGGATACTTTAAAGCTCTATATTTTTGAGACTAGTTAAGATATTAAAAAAACAAAAATGACATTATGTTTTAATATTAAAAAACTTTATTTTAAGTATATAAAAAAAATTTAGTTAAATACCCAATTGGACCAGACAATATTAATTCATAATATTATAGTGATAGTTTCATTACTGGCTAATTACCGCGGACAGAAGAGCTTGGTGCAATAAGCGTGTTTAATGATGAAAATGAAAGTGACAATTCAGTAAAATACAAACTCACTTCACCTAGGTTTACCAATCACGGAATAGATTTTTTTATTCGATGATAAGATAATCCTTGACTGCGATCTCACCTGATGGTAAGTGGCGATGCAGTCTATGATGGTAGCTTGGAAGGGATATGGCAGTGTACATTCAACCCATACCACTAATCGGTTTCTACACGTCATCGTGCCGGAACACTCAATCGCTTGGCGGCACGTCTTTGACGGCAGGGTGGTAACTAGCTACAGCCAAAGCTTCCCACCAGACCGGAGACAATTCAAAAATTAGAAATTCCCAAATTGCCCCCGCCGGGAATCGAACGAGAGACCTCCCAGAAGACCACAGCAGTCACAACTGCGCCAGGGAGGTCGTCATAGGTAAAAAAGACTGGAAAGGTGATGCCTACCATTCTCTACCATCATCAAAGCTTATTTGACATAATTGACAAACCGAGATGAAGTAACTTTGTCTTTGAAGTGAGTTTTTTTTAGTGAAAAGTCCTGCAGATGATGAACGGTATATGCCAGATATTAGTAAAAAGAAATAGATTGCTAAATCTTTGTATAAATCAAACTACGTTAAAATAATCCGAATATCATAAAATGATCCTAGATGGTGTCACTAGGATTGCAAGTTATTTTATTGTTGAAATCTTCTTTATTCTGTTCTGGTTCGTATTTTTAGAATTAAAATACTAAGTTTCATACAATCATGTAAAAATAGCAAAATTGTAGAATGTTCTAAGTTTTCTTCGCGTAGTTATATTAAACTCCGGTAGATGGCGTAACATTGAAAAGCATAATAATAACTAGAATTACGCGAGCTTTTTAGCAATCTACTTCTTTACTCATTTCTGCTTGTACTCCTACTATTATGTATTTTTATTTTTTATACATAATAATAATATTCAATATAAAAAATATCAAAATGATTACTTGATTACTTCATGAACGTTATTCTCTATCAACGGTCCAACGGTATCAGTTATCATCTATCTATTTATCTATCTATATCTACATCTCTCTCTCTACATATCTTTGCTAAAACTCAAAAACGGCGTGACCGATTCGAATAAGTATGTTTTTTTTACATTTAATACATGAACGGTTTAAAAATTTAAAAAATAGGGAAAACCCAAAAGAACAGCTGAGCGAAGCCGCGGGTTAAAGCTAGTTAGCAATATTTTTCAGGTTTTGCTCATGGAAAAATAACTCACTTCGATTTCATTATATATATGGCTATGAAATTATGATATATTCCATAAATAAACAAATGGCACGTTAGTAAGAAAGAAGGCAAGAGATGAGGCGTTGTTAGTTATTTTAATTTGCTTCCTACTTTGTTTTGCTTATTGAAATACAAGAATTTTCAACACACAAAGGACGCGATACAAACACGAACAACAAGCGCAACCGTCAAAGCAGGAAGCTTTGAAAACGTCCAAAATTCCACGTTTGTATCAATATCCTTCCCGTACGTTCCGTTCTTCATACGCACATTGCGCGTAGAAAATTCACCGTGTGCATAGGCTCAAAGATACTATCTAGCCACAGGAAGGTTTAACTACAATGTTTTCTGTAATAAGCTACATTTTTAGCTCCAAGCTATAAAATAAATAAGCTATAACTTTTTGCTTTTCTTGTACAAAAGTAGACTGATGCTTTCAAAATTCTGATATTTCAAAACCTTCCAAAACCTGCGTTTTATTGTTATTGCGAATATTTTATTTATCCAGGTCCATACCAAGATCGTTTGATATCTCATTCAAGACTTGCATCCTTCATTATAAGAAGCTGGAGTTCGCGATTCATAATAATAGGTAAGTTATGAAAGAAGGATACGACCTTTACTGCCTTTACTACAACCCATTAAGCTTTTGTCAAATTAAATGCATAGACTATATTCTATAACTTTTCCATTGACAAGTTTTGTGGGTTGCATCCTTTTTGCGAAACTACGTTCAATTTACCATTTTATAGATCAAAGAATTGTCGTGGTATGACCCGGATAAGTCCCTTGTTTAAATTCCCACAACCAACTAAATCTACGCCAATACCAACCCCAATACCCAAACCGATGACACCGTGAAGCATGCGCCAGTGTTTACCTGCAACGGCACGCTCTTTCTGTCCGCGGTACCAGGGTATTTGGGCGTAGTTTTCACGATCTGCACAAAGCTGTCCGGCACGTCTACCGCCACCTCCCTCCCCAGCAACACAGGGGTCGTGTCGAACCCTGGGGGTAGCTTGTACGACGCGTACACGGCCTCTCTGATCAGCACTGAGTCCGTGCGCGCCGAATAAGTGACTCCATCCCTGCTGTCTAACAAAGAGTCTTCTCCATTAGAAATGAGCAGCTGAATCTTGTGGTCGCTCAAATTGTGCGTAGTATTTGACGCGGCACTTTCCGATCTTTCGGAGATGAGATCGCATTTAGTCGTTTCCGAGGACGTTTTGCTCTTCTTGCTGCCGAAGCTCTCTGAGCCTTCCGAGCTTTGCGGGAGTGAGAGGAGCTCTATGGTGCTGTTGTGCTTGAAGGATCCGGAGCCGTCGGAGCTAGGGCCGGAGATGTCCACGGCGCCGTGGAGGACGGTGCTCTGCTTGCTGCCGAAGGAGGTCCCGGAGCCGCCGGAGGACAGCAGCGGCTCGTCGTCGCTGGAGCGGAGGCGTACCTGCGGCGGGCGCGGCGGCGGGTAGCGCGGCGGGGTCTTGTTGCGCGCGATGAAGCTGTCCGGGACGTCCACCGGCATCTCGCGGTGGGGGCCTGCAAGGACAGAAACGCACGTTTATACATTTTGCAGGATTTTTTTTTTTTACTCTATGACAAGATAGCCCTTGACTGCGATCTCACCTGGATGGTAGCGGGCTAACTTGGAAGGGGTATAGCAGTGCAAATTCAACCTATACTCCTAATCGGTTTCTACACGCCATCGTACCGGAGCGTTAAATAGCTTGGCGGCACGTCTTTGACGGTAGGGTGGTAACTAGCCACGGCCAAAGCCTCCCACCAGGCCAGACCAGAGACAATTTAGAAATTATTAATTCCTAAATTGACACCGCCGGGAATCGAACCCGAGACCTCCCAGTTTTAAGACCACAACGCTAATCTCTGCGCCAGGGAGGTCGTCATAATCAGGATCAACGCATTGAGCCCTCCATAGCTCAACGGTTAAGGCTGCGGACTGAAAAGTGAAAGTTTGGCGGTTCTATCCCCACCCGTTGCACTTTTGTCGTGCAGACTTTCCGCTTATTTGGAGGGATGAGGAGAATATAAGTCAAGTTCAGCATGGCTAATAATCTTTTTTTGTCTATGACTTCAATTATGCCCATGCAAAAAATCATGTCGATCCGTTGCTACGCGATTGAAGGACAAACCAACTATTTTAAAATATCCATAACATTGCAAAGACATCAATAAAGAATGTAAACACTATGTGAAAATAGAAATCTTAACACTGCAAGTTTCATTTACATAATAGAATGGAGATAATTTGGTAAAATGTAAATCTCTAGACTGTTATATCAGAGACCAGCAGCAAGCTTGACCCTAAGTTAAAATTCATGCTATGAGTAACGTTATAAAAATTAATGAATAGTGAGGAATTATACATATATATCTTATTTATAATGATGAGGTTCTGATCCTATATCTATTAGAGACTTTCTCTTATTATTAAAATCTGAACAAAAATCCTAATTAAATAACAAGAAGCTTTTTCTGTGTGTTTGTGAAACACTATCAATTAAGTAAAACTTTTTATTAAAACTTTCTCACCGATTTAAAATTATTTAGCATCGTTTTGATAATATTGGTCTATCAATCTAAAATAATATAATTTCCTTTGCAAAAGACTTTTAACATCTTAATATGGCTACTTACTTACAATTTTGCAATTAATAAATAGTCTAATCTAATCTAAAAATTGTGTAAGACCCTTCGACCATTTAGCCGGGACGCGCCTTTACGCAGATTTAGTACTGAATATATTCTGCCACTTTCTGCGGTGAGGTGGGGTAATCACGTAGAGCACACATTTACTCACTTCCGCACCCTCTTGTAAATACTTAATGTCTCTATGAACACACACTAACTCAAAAGCTGTCACACTTACAAGCTGAACCGTACGTTTGTACATGTACTTCGGCAGAGGGGAATGCGTGCGCTTGCCACGTCCCGGCTAAATGGTCGAAGTGTAAGACCCATCTAGGATATTTAAATCTAGGAGGTATAAAAACTAAAATCTTTCCCATCGGACATGCTGTTGTTATGCAATCTATGATAAAAACATATCTGGCAGTTTCTAGATAATAATCTAAAAATTTAAATATGATCGATGGCATCTACAGTAGTATAGACACTCATTAGGTACCTATTTGTTGATTTCGCTGACTCAATGTAATTAATTAATGAAAATCACGCAAATAAAATGAAACAAAAGAACTTTATGACATCATATTTACGCCAGTTAATCCATTATTATCAAGGCATTGTGGTAGGTTTTATTTCATGCAGCCATCATGCGATGGAAACAATAGCTTTAATAAATAATATGAATACGAAAACGAGATGCCATTTAAAATGCGCATTATTGCTGTGTTTAGAACACTGTATCCGTTTGGATTCATGATGAAGATTAATGTTTTCAAGTAATTTTCCTCTACGCTACCAACTATTCCTAGGAAGCATGGCGGCTTAAAGTAACCTACACGATTCACTAAGATCCATGCCATAATTTACAAAATCACTCTTTGTTAGATACATATCGTCGGAGATAGTGCAAAACCGCGTATGTTTGGTAAAAACCGCGGATCTACACTAGTTACAGTTTTACAGGGGAATCTTTAAAACTTTATAAATCTCTTATTTCTACGGCTATTGGGCTAACTTTTACACAGAGTCTTAGTCTTACAGACCTTTAAAGTGATTAGTTTAGTCGCTACGACACTTACGCGGTTTTGATTTGACCACAAACATACGAAAATGGATTTTAATGTACTAATGCTAGTTACGCGGATTTGCACTATCCCGACGATATATGACTTTGGTAGTAGATAATTTGAATTGGATCTTAAATTGGTCTTAACGACTAAATAAGAACTTGTTTATTTATAAATCCAAATAGCAAGAAACACAATAATTAGCACGGCACACAATTATTTTCCTCGTTTTTTGCTCTATTGTTACTCGAAGGTCGCCCGGGGTACGATGCTTTGCCAATTTATCAAATTAATTCACTCGAGTCTCTTTAAGTTCTGTCTCATTATAATTCTTAATTTATTTCAGAATCAAAAGAAATATTTCATTAAACTTCAACACTGACTTATGTACTACGTTACTTTAATATAACTTTAACTGGTTTCATAATATTTGCAACGTATGGCAGAATACGTTTAACTGAAAACTCATAAATTATACATATTTTTTTCTTTCTCTTCATCTATTTTTCACCCTTTATCTTTACTATTCGTTTTACTTCGGAAGAGTTTCACCATGCTACTATTGTTATGTGAAACTCGTATTTCAAAGATTTCTTATTTTAAGCAAATTTCAAAAACTGGAACTTCTCATATAGATGCATTTTTTTTTTTGTTGATGATAACTTCATAACTCTGTCAAAGCTTAATAGATATTTTATAATACCGCCCGATGTACCTGAACTCAGAACTCTAGATCAACAATAAAGTCGACGACTAAGAACAAGTTAGGTATGTACAATATATTATATCTAGAGACAGTGCCCGTATCGAATCTATCATTGAAGAGAAAACTGAGATTTCTGTTCGTACGACAAATTGGTCGGTTTCGAAAGTTTTGTTCTCATATTAATAACTGCAATTAGACAAGCTTTCGTTTGACGTGAAATATTTCACAATATATTTCGTGAATTATCAATCATCATAATTTCCATAAATGTATGGATTCATGATTTTTATAAATATTTTATATTGCCTACTAAATTGAATTGTCTATTAAATATTAGACAAAAGTATTGTGCCATCATCCACACACAAGCAAAAATCTCTTAGATATTTTACATTTTTTGTACTGACTATCGTACCTATTTTAGCAGTAGTTTAATCGTTTTGCTAAAAAGGTTTTAAAGAAACTGACTTCAATTTTTTTATAAGTAATACTAATACATGTATGTACACCTTCATCTTTGAGTATATAACCAACTGGAGCCCGACAGAAGAAGGTCAGATAGCCTCTTACCGGTGTCGGAGGTGAGAGGCAGCATGGTGAGCATGTCGTGTTCGTCATCCGGGGGCGGGCGCTTCTCCTCCTCGGCGCCTATCACCCCGATGCTGGAGCCCGACAGAAGAAGGTCAGATAGCCTCTTACCGGTGTCGGAGGTGAGAGGCAGCATGGTGAGCATGTCGTGTTCGTCATCCGGGGGCGGGCGCTTCTCCTCCTCGGCGCCTATCACCACGATGCTGGAGCCCGACAGAAGAAGGTCAGATAGCCTCTTACCGGTGTCGGAGGTGAGAGGCAGCATGGTGAGCATGTCGTGTTCGTCATCCGGGGGCGGGCGCTTCTCCTCCTCGGCGCCTATCACCACGATGCTGGAGCCCGACAGAAGAAGGTCAGATAGCCTCTTACCGGTGTCGGAGGTGAGAGGCAGCATGGTGAGCATGTCGTGTTCGTCATCCGGGGGCGGGCGCTTCTCCTCCTCGGCGCCTATCACCACGATGCTGGAGCCCGACAGAAGAAGGTCAGATAGCCTCTTACCGGTGTCGGAGGTGAGAGGCAGCATGGTGAGCATGTCGTGTTCGTCATCCGGGGGCGGGCGCTTCTCCTCCTCGGCGCCTATCACCACGATGCTGGAGCCCGACAGAAGAAGGTCAGATAGCCTCTTACCGGTGTCGGAGGTGAGAGGCAGCATGGTGAGCATGTCGTGTTCGTCATCCGGGGGCGGGCGCTTCTCCTCCTCGGCGCCTATCACCACGATGCTGGAGCCCGACAGAAGAAGGTCAGATAGCCTCTTACCGGTGTCGGAGGTGAGAGGCAGCATGGTGAGCATGTCGTGTTCGTCATCCGGGGGCGGGCGCTTCTCCTCCTCGGCGCCTATCACCACGATGCTGGAGCCCGACAGAAGAAGGTCAGATAGCCTCTTACCGGTGTCGGAGGTGAGAGGCAGCATGGTGAGCATGTCGTGTTCGTCATCCGGGGGCGGGCGCTTCTCCTCCTCGGCGCCTATCACCACGATGCTGGAGCCCGACAGAAGAAGGTCAGATAGCCTCTTACCGGTGTCGGAGGTGAGAGGCAGCATGGTGAGCATGTCGTGTTCGTCATCCGGGGGCGGGCGCTTCTCCTCCTCGGCGCCTATCACCACGATGCTGGAGCCCGACAGAAGAAGGTCAGATAGCCTCTTACCGGTGTCGGAGGTGAGAGGCAGCATGGTGAGCATGTCGTGTTCGTCATCCGGGGGCGGGCGCTTCTCCTCCTCGGCGCCTATCACCACGATGCTGGAGCCCGACAGAAGAAGGTCAGATAGCCTCTTACCGGTGTCGGAGGTGAGAGGCAGCATGGTGAGCATGTCGTGTTCGTCATCCGGGGGCGGGCGCTTCTCCTCCTCGGCGCCTATCACCACGATGCTGGAGCCCGACAGAAGAAGGTCAGATAGCCTCTTACCGGTGTCGGAGGTGAGAGGCAGCATGGTGAGCATGTCGTGTTCGTCATCCGGGGGCGGGCGCTTCTCCTCCTCGGCGCCTATCACCACGATGCTGGAGCCCGACAGAAGAAGGTCAGATAGCCTCTTACCGGTGTCGGAGGTGAGAGGCAGCATGGTGAGCATGTCGTGTTCGTCATCCGGGGGCGGGCGCTTCTCCTCCTCGGCGCCTATCACCACGATGCTGGAGCCCGACAGAAGAAGGTCAGATAGCCTCTTACCGGTGTCGGAGGTGAGAGGCAGCATGGTGAGCATGTCGTGTTCGTCATCCGGGGGCGGGCGCTTCTCCTCCTCGGCGCCTATCACCACGATGCTGGAGCCCGACAGAAGAAGGTCAGATAGCCTCTTACCGGTGTCGGAGGTGAGAGGCAGCATGGTGAGCATGTCGTGTTCGTCATCCGGGGGCGGGCGCTTCTCCTCCTCGGCGCCTATCACCACGATGCTGGAGCCCGACAGAAGAAGGTCAGATAGCCTCTTACCGGTGTCGGAGGTGAGAGGCAGCATGGTGAGCATGTCGTGTTCGTCATCCGGGGGCGGGCGCTTCTCCTCCTCGGCGCCTATCACCACGATGCTGGAGCCCGACAGAAGAAGGTCAGATAGCCTCTTACCGGTGTCGGAGGTGAGAGGCAGCATGGTGAGCATGTCGTGTTCGTCATCCGGGGGCGGGCGCTTCTCCTCCTCGGCGCCTATCACCACGATGCTGGAGCCCGACCGCCTGCGGGGCCTGGAAATATAGAAGAGGCATATTTAGTAAAGAGTAAGGTAAAGTAAAGTAGGTAAAGGCTTTCTTTTATTCTTCTACGACTTAGAACATAACTGGTATCTCACATCATCGTGAGGTAATTTGGAATGTAAACGTCTACGCCATGTCTACGCCACTTAAGTCCACTGCGAGGGAGATGGCAACATACCAAGGCGCGTTTTTAATCATCTTTAGTTTTACGTTGATACAGGTAAATAAATAGCTATTAGCTCAAAACATTGTACTCCTAAAAAATATTTTTGACTATTGAAAAGTAACAAAACATGTTATTAATTTTTCACTTCATTAATAATGATGAAGAAATAAATGTTAAATATAAGTTAACACTACTACGAATTATATTTATAGAAAATACACGCCTCAAAGTGGTCGTTAATGGGCATGGTGCCCAAATCACTGGCGCTATTACCTCTCTAAATAGCGAGGCTAAGCCGTTGGGCTAAATAAGCGCCAGCTCTTTGGTCAACATTTTATTATACCTACTTCAATAAAGGTTTGATTTGCGTTCGTTTTAATTGCTTTTCACATCCTGTCTTAAAAAATTAGACACGAAACTACGCAACACCCGTAAACACCTCCGAAAGTAAAATCACAAAAACATGAAAGTAAACTTTAAACGTAATAGAGACTGATTTAATCAACACTTCAATTATGAAAGCAAACAGAAATCGTACTGTATGTATCTACTGGCTTAGTGCTTATCGAGAGGAAGCAAAATAATTAAATTCACCCCTCTTCTACGGTCGCGTCGTCAGTAAAGATTTTGTAATTTTTAAGACAATGCACTTAAGACTCATAATATTATGAAGCATATGAGGCTTTTTACGGTAACAATCAGACCACGACCCTGACTACTGGTCGTGTAGTGCATATGCCACTTTCCCCTCTGTCAGAATACCGGACCAGCGGGTCCAAAAACATCGAGCTAACGTAACTTGAAATATTACTTATATTTCATTTCATTAGCTGAATGAGTTACTAAGTTTCCACAAATATACCTTACTCGCTATGCGGAGCATGGTGCAGTATAGACAATGATGGTGCGGGTGACATTAGACGAACCATTTCTTTTCACTGTTGTCCGTTGCCGCAATTTATAGGTATGATTAAATACTTGCAGTTGCACCCTATTATCACGGTCGTAAAATGAGTAGGTAGTAACTGTAGTAAATTAAATAGGTAAGTCTGTAGTCTCATACTCACCGCACAGAGTGTAAGAAACGTATCTTTAGCTAAATTCATAATATTTTTTATAATGGTCACGCGCTTTTTATGACCCATCTTGATCAATGTTGATGTGACACAGATATAGCAAGGCATTTCTACCAATACTTTTATCCCGGATTTATTTTTTGTCAGTGTACGCTGAATTGCGATAAATCCCACATGAATTGCTTACCTACAACTTGTTGCAGCTAATAAATGCACTATGTCTTCTCCCCAACTTTAGGCTTAGGTTTGTTTTTTTTGTTTTTGACTTTCGACTGAGGATGCCACTGCGTGCGGCCACGCGCGGCGAGACGTTCCGCAGTGCGCGCACCGCTTTATGTAACGGCTTTTATCATTCGAAATTTAAATTTTTATTTCATCTTTAACGTAACACGAAAGGTTTGATCATACAGATGTTGCAGTTGTTTTGAGAAAACTTGAAAAACATAGTGATTTAATGTAGGTTTATGTTAACAATTAACAATTAACACCAATAAAATTAATTTAATTTTGTTTAACGTAAATATTAATGGATATATTGGTGGGGTAGGCGACTCCAAGAGTGGAGAATGAGAGAGAGAGAAGGAGACAAAGCAGAGATATGGCAAATATAATATAGACTGTCATAAAAATTATAATATGTTTAAATTGCTAGTTATCAATAACTAATCAATGTACTTATATGTTATAAATTGTAATGAATAATCCCATATTCAAGGGGCGGACCAACAAATTCCTGAAAAGGCGGCAACGCATTGGTGGTGCCTCAGGTGCTACAAACGTTCATGGGCGGTGGTAATCACTTAACATCAGGTGACCCGCCTGCTCGTTTGCTCGCTAAGAATATAAAAAAAAGCTAAACGAAGATGGCAATGGTAGACTGTGGATATGTATTAGGTAATTCCAATTAAGTACAAAATAAAGTAGGTTAGACCATAGACGACAATAACACGCGGAACAGAAGCACCCAGCTATATATTCAGGCATGGCGGGAACACATTATGAAATAAAGCTGATTATACGAGAGCGGGCTAATCTGCGCAGTTGCTCTTAAAGCTCCGCTAGTGAGAATAAAACGCACGATAAAAACGTATGGCGCAAGGTATAAACGGTAGAGTGCTTTACATGTTTTTTTTGTGTCTCTTATGTGGCTCTCCGCTTTCTGCATCTAATTATAAAAAAAGCACAAATTCAAATTCAAATTCAAAATTTATTTATTTCATGTAGGCTAACTTGTAGCTCTTATGACACGTCATAAATCTACCACCGGTTCGGAATGCAGATTCTGCTGAGAAGAGCCGGCAAGAAACTCAGCAGTTGCTCTTTTCAAAAAAAATTTTTTTTTACAAAGCTATGCTATGTATACAGTGCTTCCACAATAAAGCTTCAAACATGCAAAAATGCATACACAAAGAAAGAATGTCTGCATGGATAGAGATTTTTAGCTCCCACGGAAACTCTTTAATTTTCCGGAATAAAATGCCTATGTGTAAATTCTGGGTATGAGTCACGTTCATCCCAGTCAATCGGTTCATTCCTTGTGGCATGAAGGAGTAACAAACACAACGTAATACCCCAAATCATACGAGTATTATGCAGAAACATGCATGAAAAACAGCGCGCTATAATAGTCAGCTAGTAAAACAGCTGTGATCTGGGTGACGTCAGAGTTTTAGTACAGCAATTAACCATGGATGAAAATTACAGCCGCCAAAGCACCATAGAAAAGTCATTTCATTAAGAAACTTAGCTTATTTTAATCAATGAATTATATTTTATCGCTTCAATAAAATATATTTAAGTGCTTAGGCTGAAAATCTATAGCGAAATTGGACCTCTAAAAGCACTTAAAATTGCAAGTTACTTTACTCGATTGAATGCCACAGCAGTTGTTAGGTGTTCATGAGATAAATAGATAGACTTTTAATTAGTATAATTTAAACATTTACAATAATAAAGCCAACATTACATCTAATAAAATCTAAAATTAGCGCGGCTCATTTGATATTACCCAGAACGCTAACAGGGTTGCCCGTTTGGATGGCCAATCTAATTAAAACTAGACTACTATTATTAACTATTTAAAAGTGGGTAGACTCGATTAACCTTTTTTGATAGTTCAACAAAAACCATTATCATTAGAACGGATTAGTATTTAGTATCGATAATCTCGCTACCAGCTTTATCTCTGTACCATCCACCCATCGCAGTATACCCAATTCCAGTGGGAACATAAACCCAAATCCCGACTTCTGACTGTGGCCACGCTTATACTTTACTGCTACTCTGCTTGATGCCCAGCCGTAAAATATCAATGAGTTTTAAGCATTCAAGCGTTTTGACTCTTGCCGCATCCTATCCTTATTAATTCTTATCCTTACTAATATTATAAATGCGAAAGTGTGTCTGTTTTTGGTTTGTCCTTCAATCACGCTACAACACGAGCTAGGGACCGACGTGATTTTCGTATGGATATAGTGATCTTGAGAATGATATAGGCTACTTTTCATCCTAGAAAAATAGAGAGTTCTCGATTTTTAAAAACCTAATTCCACGAGAACAACAAGGGCAAAGGATAGTGGTTTATCCTATCCTACTAATATTATAAAATGCGAATGTTCGGATGTATGGCTGTATGGATTTATGTTTGTTACTCAATCACATCGCAACGACTGAACCGATTTGGGTGTTTGACTCAGAGATAGATTATAGTCTGGAGTAACAAATGCTACTTTTTATCCCGGAAAATAAGAGAGTTCCCGCGGGAATCAAAAGAACCTTAATCCACGCGAAGGAAGTCGCGGGCAACAACTAGTATGAAATATGAAATATGACACTTCATACATTTGAATTATATTATTATGTATATTGAAAGAAAGAAAGAAAGAAACTTTTATTTTATGAATTGTACCATACATCAGCCAATAGGTATACCTCAAGGTATACCTAGATTAGGTTGTCCCGTTGTGCAAATTAAGGTGTAAATAAATAAACAATATAAGGATTATGAAAACTAACCAAAACTCAAAAGCATTAATTGAGCCGGTCAAGCCATAGTTTGTTTAATGAAACGTTGAAAAATAAATAAAAAATAGAATCTTCCGATTAATTCGGGTATTCGGCTGAGCGAGACAATCGAGCGATTTTCCGCTTATCTGTCCGCGGGCTGCGGTTATCGAATAACGAATTTATTGGTCGCCGGTTGATAATAACAGTTTTTCTGCATCGACAGTTCCATAACAAACTGCACTGGCATTGAATTGCATTATTTTTATAAGTCTCGTCTATTCATTTTCCTATTTTTTTTATGTACGTTCCACGATTACTCGAAGACGCCTGAACCGATTAGGAAAATTCTTTTTTGTTTGAAAGGGTGTACTTCCCAGGTGGGTCCCATTGTCATCAGGTCAGGATCTGATGATGGGATCCTGGAGAAATCGAGGGAACTCTTCAAATTTTATAGGCACAATTGATATACTTTGTAGTGGCGTTTGAAGTCGGTTTTGTGAAAAGATTTTTTACGTTTATTGAAAGTACGTCTTCCACTCTATTCTACCGGCGGTTTCACTTGCCGATAGGTCACACAGGAAGTATTCGTAGCTACCTGTCTGGGAGACTCCACGCACAATGGGAGCGGCCCGCAACAGGGGCGCTACAGGTAGCGGTTGCTTTTGTGTGCTCTTATCGGTAAGATACCTTCGTGTTATACGTCTTTATGCCTATTCTCGTAAGCTTGCATTCAGAAGATAGAGCATCGTAATCTAAATATACTTATATGTAAAAGGCAAAGATGACTGACTGATCTATCAACGCACAGCTCAAACCACTGGGCGGATCAGGCTGAAATTTTGCATGTAGATAGCTTTTATAACTTAGGTATCCGCTAAGAAAGGATTTTTGAAAATTCAACCCCTAAAGGGATAAAATAGGGATTTGAAAAATCGAACTTAACGTGAGCGAAGCCGCGGGAAAAAGCTAGTACAGGTATAAAACTGTAATAAAACTCACTCAAAGTCCCTAATAAATAAATCTGAAAGCTTTTCCATGACTGTATTAAAAAATCCAAAAAAATTATCCATATCTAGCGTTTGACGGTTTAATTAATATTCAAAGGTTTTGATCTTGATTCATGAGTAATGGAAACGTGGTACTAGAAACGTGTATTTTTTTCCGGCGTTTTTTGGTACGGAACCCTCCGTATGCTCATCCGATTCGCATTTGACCGGTTTTTTATTTTACTTTATTGAATGTTATCAAACACCGTGTAGGTACGTTGTGGGACCGTGACGAGTGGGTACTGTTTCGTCGTACTGCGTAACGATACACCTCCCATATTGCCGTATATCGCGACATGTGAACCGCGGTATGTTTTTATCATCACAGAATACTAATTATTTTTTTTAATTTAATTTATCAGACCAGGCGCACGTCGCATTTTTAACCGACTCCCAAAAAGGAGGCGGTTTTCAATTTGTCGGAATCTTTTTTTTAAATTTATATTTTATGTATGTTCCCCGATTACTCGAAAACGCCTGGACCGATTTGGAAAATTCTTTTTTCTTTACAAAAAGCACAAATATTGGAAACACAAACTTTCATTGATTTCTTCTCCGTGCTATACTAGTAATGTAAAATACTACCACTAATATGTTGCCATAAAAAGTTTTTATTAAGTTTTTGGTAGTAATAAATAACTAACCATTTTTGAAAATCTGACGAGTATCGGTACACTAGCGACATTACCAGCATTTCCCTTACTAGAGCTGCACACCGACTGCACGCCAACTGCACGAACATCAATGTGGAGTTCAAAAGCAATGCGTCTCTCTAGACACTATAAGAATACAGCTCTACCACTGCACCAACGCGGTTAAATACATAAACAAAGTAAATAAATATATCCATAGTCCACATTATTATCAAAACACAGATACAACCACCACAATGGCCATTGTATAGCGACGTCCGTCGAAACATCCCGTGTTTGGGATACCACACCGTTTGTTTGATGTGTTTGTTAAGGTAAGGGGGGGGTGAGCTGTTAAAGAGGGGTGAAAAGAGAGCGGAAAAACTGAATGAATCGTTATCCTAATCCTTACTAATATTATAAAAGTGAAAGTGTGTTTGTTTTTTGGTTTGTCCTTCAATAACGCTGCAACAGAGCTACAGATCGACATGATTTTGCATGGGTATAATTGAGGACCTGGAGAGTGACATAGGCTAATTTTTATCCTGGAAAATCAAAGAGTTCCCGCGGGATTTTAAAAAATTAATCCACGGGCATCATCTAGTTTAATACATATAATATTGAATTTTAAATAGTTTTCAAAGGGGTGGAATAATTAACCTTGCACCTGAAAGTGCAGTGATGAACCGATTTTGATGAAATGTCACTAAGTTAAAGCCTCAATAGCCCAACGTCTAAAGTTGCGGACTGAAAACCGAAAGGTCGCAGGTTCGAGCTCCACCCGTTGCACTATTGTCGTACCCACTTCTAGCACAAGCTTTTCGCTTAATTGGAGGGGAGAGGAGAACATAAGTCAAGTTCAGCTTGACTAATATTCTTTTTTTGAAAAAAAAAGTTGAAGTAAATGTAAGCAAATAAAAAAATAATGGTCACAATCCGATAAATAGTTTCGGAGAAACGCATGCGACAAACATATATCCATACATACATACATAGGTACATGTTTAGATTTATTTTTAGTGATACAAAAACAAGCTTTCATCGCGGAAACCGGAAAACGGAAATAGAATGAACTTCGCTTTCACATTAGCATGAGAAAATGGCGATTTCATAACGCTGCACGTGGCGCTAGATTAAAGACGATCTTCCGATAAGGCTGCTTTTCATTGTCTCGTTGGTCCAGTGGTTAGCAAGATCCACTGCAGATGACGAGGTCCCGGGTTCGTTCCCCGGGTCGGACCATAAAATGTATTAGGTTTAGTACTTCGTTCCTTGTGGACCTATATTTTAGTCTGTGATTCTTTTGCTTGGCTCGAGAAAAAAAATTATTGGAATGCAATTAATAAATTAATATGAATATGAAAAACCATTGTAACAATTGTACTAGAAGTCCGAACTAGTACAGTCTTCTGAATGTACAAGATCGGGCAAGAACAAACCTAGCTTTTAAGTACTTTTTAATGTACCTATTTCGGTTATTCTAACTATGTTGCGCCCATTGCCAGTTTATGAAAATTAAATCAATAAATTATAATAATCCTTACCAATCCTTACTAATCCTTACTAATACTATCCTTACTATCCTTATCCTTAAATCATAAATGCGAAAGTGTGTTTGTTTGTTGGATTGTCCTTCAATCACGCCGCAACAAAGCAACAGATCGACGTTATTTTTTGCATGAGTGTAGTTGCGGGCCGGGAGAGTGACATAGGCTACTTTTTATCCCGGAAAATCAAAGAGTTCCCGCGGGATTTTAAAAACTAAATCCACGCGAGCGAAGCTAGCAATTATTGATAAATTACTTATATGAAGGCAATGCTTCGGCCTATTATAGCAGTCTGGGGCGGATGTGACGTCACGCGCCAATCGCCTATTTCCGGTTCAACCTGAATTACTCGTTTTTAGAACCTCTATCGTTTATTGTATTGTGGCCGATTGACATTATGTTTTTGTCAAGTCGACGCGCAATGATGATCGTTGATCCATCTACAATTCACGCACCAAATTATAATATAAAAAATACTTTTCAAAAACCGACTTCAAAAGCCACTGTATATAAAATACATAGTTGTACTTTGTACACGTATGTTGACGTCGGACGGGCCTAAATAGAAACGATGAAACCGATGCGAGACACTAGCCCGACTTCAACGAATGTGTACAAACTATAATTATTTTATACTTTACAGTGGCGTTTGAAGTCAGTTTTTTAAAAGTCTATTATACTTACGTGTTTGAGTAATCGGGGAACATACATAGAAAATAAGAAAAAAGATTTCGACGAATTGAGATTGAGAACCTCCTCCTTTTTTTAATTCAGTTAAAAAATGAGATAATATTATATCAATCTGCCAACGTACATACAAAGAAAAGTAAATATGACAATTAATGGAGGAAAGTAAACAAATCTGTCAAATACTCGCAGGTAATACACATGGGTACATGACTCATGTTAAAGTTAATAGAATTAACGCGTAATTGGATTGGCTAATACCTACTTACGCTAATCGTGAAACCAAACAAATCGTAAAATTGACGCGAAGCTGTTTAAATACATATTCTCTTAGGTATTTTCTAAGCTTAAAACAAAATTGAATTTGAAAATTCAAAACCGAAACCGATTAGGGGGTACGACGACCCGTTCCCGCTACCATCGTAAGACTTATCAATCATTACTTAACATCAAGTAAGATCGCAGGCAAGGACTATCTTGTTAGTGAATAAAAAAAGACGTGTGGCACTCGGTGACTGCCGCGGTAAAGCTATTGCATAGCATTTTTTTATCAACGCCATCTAGCGGCTCACCGTAGAGGGGTCCCGTGTCAGGTTATTTTCGTTACGGAATTTCTGGATTCGGTCTCCACGCTGGCCCGCGATAGAAGCTATGCAGTAGCTTAAAAAAAGAATTATCACACTGTGTGTGTGTGCGTGTGTGTGTATAAAGTCGGTTAAAAACGCATCTTTAAAAATAAGTGTCCGATTATTTATTATTATTTATCTATTGGACTAGGTATCGGTCGGCAATAGCTAACTAAGTTGAACTAACCTTTTAATATACACCAAGTAATAATCCTATTAAATACAATAAACCACATTCCATCACTATTACACAAAAAAAATCCACCACAAAAACTGTTTAGTAAGAAACTTCACTTTTAAAAGAACTGTTTAGTAAGAAAACAATATTTAATGGACTATCAGTTATCCATAGCTCGCGCCATTCTGACAGGTGAGTTAGTGTCGGCTGACTAATTAGTAATTACATCGTTACGTTAGCCGTTTCTTAGTATTAGTTCTGCAATGGATGACACTAGATGGTGCCCGCGACCTCGTCCACACGTATTTTAAAATCATGTGGAATTTTTAGCTATTGCGTAGCTTCTATCGCGGGCCTTGAGCGTGGAGACCGAATCCAGAAATTCCGCAACGAAAATAACCTGACACGGGACTCCTTTCACCGCTAGATGGCGTTGATAAAAATGCTATGCAATAGCTTTACCGCGGCAGTCCCCGAGTGCCACACGTCTTTTTTTTAATCAATCTAGATAAATGCTGTGATAAGCCTAAAATTAATGCAGATGGAGCAGTAGCATAACAGTAAACTAGTAAAAAAATCTATATTTTCGAGACTAGTTAAAATATTTAAAAAAAGGAAAATGACATTGTGTATAAATTTTTATCGACAAGTCGGCTTTTAATTTTAATATCTAATGTAAAACGCATGAATTATGATGTGCCAATTTTTTTTATTAAAATCCGTTGCGTAGGCTAGAGAACTAAATAGACAGACACGTATAGCGAATATTATAAAATATATCTATTTTATATTTATATAGTAGGTATGTCGAGATAACGCGCGCCAATGGTCGGTGAGTGTGACGTGACGTTGACATATTGTCTACGTGAGATTTACGACAGAAATACGTAAACATACAGCGCGATGACTGTATTATAATATGTATAATACAGTAATTTATTTAATTGCTTACACACTGAAATCCGCGACGTTCTGACGTCCTCCTTGACGTAGTGGTGAGCACTGTTGTCTTATCACTGAGAGGTCCTGAGTTCAATTCACGGCGCTTTGTTGGGAGGCTTTAGCCGTGGCTAGTTACCACCCTACCGTTAAAAACGTGCTGCCAAGCGATTTAGCGTTCCGGCACGATGGCGTGTTGAAACTGATTAGGGGTATGGGTTGAATCTAAACTGCCACATTCCTTCAAAGTTAACCCGCTATCATCTTAAGCTGCTTCGTCACTTACCACTAGCGTTGCCAGACGTCCAGTATTTCCCGGGACATCCCGTATTTTAGGCATAATTTAAAATGTCCCGGCGGGACAGGCTATGTCCCGTATTTGAACTGTACTTCGTTTTTCATTATGAAATCGATCCAAGTATTCACGCACGCAACATTCGTAAAAAAGCGAGTTGATGACCGTTTATAATTGTATTGATTTTTGCAGATATGTTAAAACGAATAAAAATATGTTTAAACTGACTCGATCCTCGGAAAAATATAAAAAAAAATTACAGTAAATAATTTTGTTTTTATTTGTCCCGGGTAAAAACCTGAAATCCCGTATTTTTTACCCATTTAACCGTTTGTCCCTTATAGGCTGAAAAATTACCCTACCACCAAGTAAGTAAGTAAGAGTTACTTACCACCAAGTAAGATCGCAGTCAAGGGCTATCTTGTCATCGAATAAAATAAGAAAAGTCAGAGGTACGTGGTCGGGATCGAAACTGCGACCCTCCGAAAGGAGATCGCAATCCTAACCAATAGACTTCACCGCTACTTACAATATTCGCATTTGAGTAATTTCATATTGTAGCCAATATATTAATCAAGCACCCAGTAATTGCATCGTGCAGTTAGCGCCATGTTACCGGTTACCACATATCCACACAATTAATTATTATCACTCTCGTGTGTTGCCAGCCACATAGCGACCCAGACTGTGTTGTGTAACAGGCAACTTTACACACCTCTATTTAAATTAACAATATAAAATAAATAACATTTGCATCACGTTATCATTAGATAGATAAGTATATTGTCTTTCATCACAATATATGTTAACATATAAACGATATTCCTACTAATATTATAAACTAGACGATGCCTGCGATTTCATTCGCGTAGATTAATGTATTTTTTAACCCCCGCGGGAACTCTTTAATTTTCCTGGATAAAATGTAGCCTATGTGTTAATCCTGGGTATGAGCTATCTCCATTCCCAGTCAAATCAGTTCAATCGTTGTGGCATGAAGGAGTAACAAACATACTTGAAACACACACACACACACACATGTATACAACCAAAAGTACATCAATGCAAAAGAAGAATACAAACATACTTAAATGAATATTTTATGCATTAAAAAAGATGAAAAAGGAATGAACAATGTCAAGGGATACTTGATTACAATAATCGGTGGACATACATAGAAAAAAAAAAAAAAAAGATACCGGCCGAATTGATAACCTCCTCCTTTTTGGAAGTCGGTTAATAATGAGAAAAATTAATTTGGATTACATAAATATTAGTTTATTTAGTGCTATAAGTATATGTATAATTCATCTGTGGGGACAGGCATATATATACATCGACATGTACTCTAGGAACAGACAGTTCCTAGGGTAAGCTTGCGACAAAACGACGTCTGCAGCTGACTCGATGGCTACGTCTAAACTGGGTCGAGGTTATTACTGAACAATTGTGTGGTTGTGTAAGCTTGCGATAAGGGCTTTCTACTCTAAGGATTCTTAGGATTTCAGGGAAAAACATGTTGTTATGTCTTTTCATTTGGTAAACGTCGAGTGCTAGATGTTTTTAAGTGTGAAGGACGAAGGTGTTATATTATCCAATAGATGATTAATTTGATATAAGAAATACCAACGTATATTGAAACTCCGAAATAATACTGAAGGAGGTGAATGTGCTCATAAAACCGAACAACTTTCTCCAAGGAACATAGGTCGAAATGTGAAAAAAAAAATTTGGACCTCCCATACAAAATTGACGATCAGCTGATTGATTTACTATGGGAGGTAATTTTTTTTTTTCATATTTTGACCTAGGTCCTTGAGGAAAGTTGTTCAGTTTTATGAGCACATTCACCTCCTTCAGTATTATTTCGGAGTTTCAATACACGTTGTATAAGATAGTAAGTGATTAGACAGTCTAAGATGCTGGGCAGCCAACTGGGCTGGGTATTATCATTATCAGCAACCCATCAACGTTCCCAAAAAAAAATTACTAAACTAAAACTAAAGGTTAATTAAATTGACAGAGATCGTCACCTTAACTTAGCTTGTGTAGCCCGTAAAAGTTGGGGACATTGGTGAAAACGGACATTAAAGTTTCAATTTTCGAACCATTGAATACGAAAAATCATCAAGAATACGATCAAGCGAATTAAATGTTATAGGATCCTACAGTTATAATGTTAGAGTAACTGTTGGACGTAATTATTATTATTATTATTAACTGTTGGACGTGCATGGTTGCTGGACAGGCGTTGGCCGGTGCGCGGTCGCGCGTGCACGGCGGAAACGAGACAAAAACATTCACACATGAATAATTCATCACCAACGCACATCACCGATAGGGAGTCGTGATAGATTACGTTTTTTTTTGGACCATTCACTGCCACCTCAACGTTAAGTTAATGCATTCAAGCCTGTAGCAGAATTCTATTGCGAAATAAATTCGTTTATTTCATGTAGGCTAACTCGTAGCTTTTATGACACGTCATGACTCTACCATCGGTTCGGAATGCAGATTCTGCTGAGAAGAGCCGGCAAGAAACTCAGCAGTTGCTCTTTTCATAACATTACATCCACCACCATCTTGGCACCACTCCACGTGGGCATGACTTAAAACAACAAACGATAGGTTTAGTTTATTGTAACATCCCCCTAATAAAAAAGGCAAAGGTGACTGACTGACTGACCGACTGATCTATCAACGCACAGCTCAAATCACTGGACGGATCGGGCTGGAATTTGGCATACATACCTACAGTGGAATTTGGCATACATTATACATACATTAGTTATTATCACGTAGGCGTCTGCTAAGAAGGGATTTTTGAAAAATTCAATCCCTAAGGGGGTAAAATAGGGATTTGAAAATTCGAAGTTGACGTGAGCAAAGTCACGGGCAAAAGCTAGTTATTCTGGATCAACGGATTTTTGCATGTACATTATACATATTTAGTTGAGGACCTAGGAAGTCACATAAAGCTACTTTTTATTCTGGAAAAGCAAAGGCTTTCCGGGGGATTTTAGTAACTGGTAAAGTAAACCAATGGTGATTGACAGAGATGTGGCGTGGATACATGTCTCTTCTATAGCCCAGTTCTAGCGCTAATATAAATAGAGTAAAATAAAAGTTAAATAACTCAAGTATCTACCATTGAAATAAGTAGGTAAGTACATTTAAAGATGTCTCAGATATATGAGACATTCTCATATTTCCCTGACAATAGCATCGCAGTATTTCTCACAACTACACTGAACACAATAACTAGGTAGTAGCACTAGGTAGGTACGATCGATGGTAGATACTACTTGTCCTCGTGATCTAGATCTTGTAATATTATTTCCATTCGTGTCATCAATTTCTATAGTCGATAGTCTAGTGATTAAGGCTTTCTGCCTCCTTATTAGAAGATCTGCGGTTTGATCCCAAGCACATATGCCGACCAAATTTGACTCCGGCGGCCAATCTCCGCAGTGATTAGTGAGGAGGGACCGATCCGACACGACCGGGAGAGATCAGATCAGCAGGGCGATTCAGACCTGTTCGATAACATACCGTGTCGATACGGTTGGATATCGATCTCTTTTTGTCGTGTGGATTCAGAGCGAGCGAAATATATGTTAACAAACCGAATCGATCGACAAATAAGTTATCGGAAGGGTCTGAATCGGGGGGCTTGTCAGCGCAGGAACCCCGGCTTTACTTGCTCTCCGAGGCTCGGGTGTGGCACACCGCCAACTTACTAACTCCGGGCTAGGGTTGAGAATTTCTTTGATAGAAAAACCAAATTTTTGGACCTACCCGAGAATCGAACCCAGGTCCTGTGATCCGCAGTCGAACAACTAGACCAACGACGTGGTTAATCATCATTTGCTTTAACGGTGAAAAGGAAAACATCGTGTGGAATTGCATGCCTGAATATACTCAAAGCTGACGCATCTCTCTGGTGATACACCTTTTTGAAGTCATAAACCTCCTTAAAAATCACGTAAATTATTGAGATCACTTTTCTTAACCATCTAATAACGAAATATTTTAAACTTTAGGTACTACAACATAATATCTGCATTAAAGTTTCGACCTTCAATCCGCAGAATTTTGATTAGATAGTTTATTAAATACCGGCTGATAAAGAGCAATCTCATGGTACACTACATGCAAAATCACGTATCATTTTGAAAGTATGAAAGCGGTATCGTTTTATGGTCGCCATACACTGTACACGCGTTAAGTGCAGGTCTAAATAATGTATATGCGGGCGGAAACTGCTAATGTGAAAGAGGAGAGATTTTTTATATTACCTACTACCATTTGAATCTCTCTTATGATGCGGCTACATATAATCGTGCGAAAATTCGTATCGCGTATCATAAGAGCTACAGGTTCGACTTCATGAAATAAATACGAATATAATTTTGTTTTTCTTTTTTTCATTTCTAATACAAAAAATTTCAAACGCTTGACATCAGATAAACTGTTTTAACTTATTAGTTTCTGGTAAAATCGAAATCTTTTAGCTCTCGATGCAATACTCTACGAGATAAACCTATAGAGGAAGACAAAAATTATAGATAGAGATAGAAAGAAATCGTGTAATTTTTAACCGACTTCCAAAAAGGAGGAGGTTATCAATTCGGCCGGTATCTTTTTTTTTTCTATGTATGTCCACCACTCCGGGGTTTCTGGACCGATTCACGCGATTTTTTTTAGAGGGCAATAGAAATAAGACAAATAGATCGTACGTAAGTTGTGGTATCCCACAAAATTGGCATTTTAGGATTGTTGCACTATATCATTTGTTTTTATCTATGTTATGTGTTCGTTTAAAAAAAAATTAAAAACAGCATTCTTTAACATAATCTCAAGATGTATAAAGTGGTATCGTTATTCAAATGACGGCCTAAATCATTTTACAACAATTTACGCGTCACGAAAGCGTTTTGGGGATACAACAACTTACGTAGGAGGTATCGAGATATTATCCGTTGCTCTCGATAGTAAGTAGGTTGTTGCCAATTTGCTATGGCTTTAAGTTGGATTAAAATCACAATGGCGCTTCGTCGGCTATTGAATATTGGCATGCGCCGCGCCCAGCCGGGCCGAGGCGCGCCCGTGACGCGTGGGAAGCCTGCATAATAACTTCTATTTTATTATGTACATATAATACACAATATCATCGTTGTTTATCGAATATCACCGCGCAAGTCGAAAATTAGCGGTTTTTACTTTTAAATTTGTCATTGGATACAGCTACTTCTCTCGCGCGCTAAAGTCCAAAATTCAGCATTCAATATTACTTGTCATCCAGAAAAAGAATATATTTAACTAAAACTAACTTATAAGCTCTTGAAATCCTTACTAATTTTATTAATGCGACAGTGTGTTTATTTGTTGGTTTGTCCTTCATTCACGCCGCAAAAAAGCTATAAAATTAGTCAAAATAACTGGCGCGATGATGTACGATAATTGACGATATAATTATGCCAAACTATAAATACTAAACTTGCCAAAAAGTGACAGCATTACAAAATTAACTAAACATGATTAAGCAAATTGATGCAAGGCCTTAGAATGCATGATAACAATTCATTATTTACAATGTGAAATCTAAGTCAATATTAAATACATAAAAAAAAAAGAAATCTTAATCGCTATTTGTACTCGTAATAAACTCAATCGATGAAAGATGATAGATCGTTCGTTTCACGCGATGGGAAGTGTTTTTGTTGACATAACCATAGCAGACGCATGGCCTTATCGAACGAGCGAAGCGAGTTCTCTGAGTCAACTAGGGCGCTTGCCTACTAGACAGAGAAGTGTGTCCGTCTAAATGTCTGTCAGAGCCCTATAACTTCTGAATTACTGAATATTAGAACGTGAAACTTGGTTGAAAATTCAGTTATATCCTGTACTTGAACAACAAATACTAAAATTAGATAAATGTTATAAAGAAACGAAATTATTTAATTTTAATGCGCCATCTTCACTATAATGCTAATAGATGGCGCTGTGTCAGTAAAACAGTTTTATGTCAACTATTATTTTTTTTATTGCGTCTAATGTTAAAAGTTAATTATTACAATATATAATTAAAACTTTTGGGAATTATGGGATATCGCGAGGTCTCAGTTCGGGGCGAACCACTAGTATTGTAGGTTATTAGGTATGTGAGATTGTTTTAATTGGTCTTTCTCCCATCGAGGTTTTGTTTTTTATCTCTGTCCATAAAAGACCAATACATTTATGTAGTTAAAGCTTAGGTACTTGTAGATACAATGCTAGTTACTAGCGCAGTGTAGAGCTTATTGTATGGACGCTTTTTAGGGTTTCGTACTCAAAGGATGGGGACAATAATCTCGATGTCTGTCCATCCTTTTATGACGAGGTTCACAGTTTCAGCTATAATGGGTGGCCAGATTAAATTTTCACTTTCAGCTACGGACTACGGGCAATGTTGAAAGAAATTTATATAAAAATAAACTCTCTTTTTTAACGACCCTGTGGTGCGATTCTCTACAAACGACTGCTACAGTGTGACGATTGTAATTGCCTCTGATTGGGCGATACTCACTCGCTATTGGCTAAAATGCATTGTTGCAGAAAGAACGCGATAAATTCAGCCGATCGCTACGATTGACTAACTAAACCCTTGCAAAAAACCAAGTCAATCCTTAGCTCCATTGGTGCGTGATTGAAGGACAAACTAACAAACACACACACTTTCGCATTTATAATATTAGCCAAGGATTTCCTTCAAGTTTTGATAAACACTAAAAATATTCATTTTAAATGTTCAAAATTAAGAGGAAGTATTATGAAACGGATGGGCGAATTAAATTTCCGCTTATATTTATCGCGAACGCGATTACTTTCAGCCGGCGATGTTGGAGGGTAGAAGGAAATTGTCTTTCCTCTCTGAATGACGCCCATTTATCAAGGAGCGCGCCTGACAGCTTTCATTTTGGAGGCCCAAAATTCGTTAACATTGACTTTTTTGGGATTTTGAGCACGCACTTCCTTTCTATGTTCAATTTTTGGTGGTAAAGACCTGATGTTAATCGTTTAGAGCCTCAATAGCCCAACGGTTAAAGATGCGTACTCAAAACTGAAAGGTTGCAGGTTCGAATCCCACGCGTAGCACTATTTTCGTACCCACTCCAAGCACAAGCTTTCCGCTTATTTGGAGGGAATAAGAGGGTATTAGGGTCAACTTCAGCTTGGCTAATATTCTTTAAAAAAAATGAAAAAAGGTAAGTAGACTATAGTTCTTTATCCAGTCGAATGTAAGTACCATTGGTATCAGACTACAATCAAAAATTTGATTGGAGATTTTTCATAGGAGATTAGGAGATGCAATTCCATGTAAAATCTAATTGACCGAGCGAAGCGAGGTCTCCGAGTCTACTTGAGTTAATTTGCACTTGTCCGTCGTCCGTCCGTCCGTCCGTCCGTCCTTCTGTCAGAGCCTTATAACTTCTGAATTACTGAACGTAATTACTTCGAATTTAATTATTTTGGTGAACTTTTTCTAAATTTTTCCTTTTAAAAATAATTGCGCATAAAGTAATATCGACCTCCATATTTTCTCGAGTTCAAAAAAATCACAAAATATATAATATAATAATGCTTATGTAGGTTATAATATTGGCGACGAATTTGATGTTTGGCCTACTTTACCCAAGACTTTGACCGAAACTTTGTGTCACAGAAATAATATAGTACGCTGCTGCAGTATGCACTAGAATGTAATTATTATGTCATAGTTAAGTTCGTGTCACATTTTGCTTATATTGCAGATTCTTCAAAGTCCAAAGGTTTTGTTTATGTACTTATCTCGTAGTTTAATATGCTAGTACGTCTTTTTAACCGACTTCCAAAAGTGGGGAAGGTTCTCAATTCAACGGAATCTATTTAATTTTTATTTTTGTTTGTTCCCCGATTACTCCAAGACGCCTGGACCGATTTTGAAAATTCTTCTTTTGTTTGAAAGAGTATACTTCCCAGGTGGTCCCATAGTCATCAAGTCAGGATCTGATGATGGAATCCTGGAGAAATTGAGGAAACTCTTCAAATTTTATAAGCACAATTGATATACTTAGTAGTGGCGTTGGAAGTCGGTTTTGTAAAAAGAATTTTTACGTTTAAAGCGTTTAAATTATCTAAAAAACCTTTCTTACTCATTGATGTTTATTCAGTCAAAGTATAATATAATTTATGTTGTGAACTAACAATAGATTGTGAACGGACATGAAAATAAACGAAACGTATATTACCTATTATTAATACTGCTACGGTTCAATGATTATAAGATTAACTTGTTTTAACCTCGGCTAATCTACGTCTGTCTACCTAAAATCGGGTTACTAAAGAAGGCCTAACGAAAAACTAAATCCAAGCACCCCGACTCCACGCAGTCTTGTCTGCCCTACCTCAAAGCCTCCCACCAGACCAGACCAGAGACAATTTAGAAACTATAAACTCCCATATTGCCTCCTCCGGGAATCGAACCCGAGACCTCCCAGCTGTAAGACCACAACGTTCACCACTGCGCCGGGGAGGACGTCGAAATCGAAAGGAAAAGAATAGACCGCTGCTAGTATAATTAAAGATTTAAATTCTGTACAAGCAAGGTACAAGCACATTTTGAAGGAATGGCTTGTGTAATAACAAGGTAACACACAAGAGACAGCAGTCGCTGACAGCTAACGTACGATAGATAGAAAGCGGACGTATTAATTCAAAAACCGTCTCATTTCACCGTGCGAACATTACCGTATGCTTTCTTTCTAATACGAAAGGCCGTAGATAGTGCAATTTCCTCTGTGTGCATGTTATCTTTCATTTCATCTCAACAGGGTTTAAGTTTAGGAATCGAACCCTCGACACTCCGATGTGTGTATGTGCGAACGCGCACACGCATACACACACACATATATATACACACACACACTCACCTATGCAGAAAAAAATCCTGCATCGGCCAAAGCGAAGACAGCCTACAATAGTTCTTTCCTATACAAGGTCACTGACCTTCATTAGACACTGAGAAATGTATGATGTCTTTAGTGTAACTGTAAACACTTCACTCGTACCAAATATGGAGCTGAGACAATGCAAGTACTAGACTTACATTGTTGAATACGAACTGCTAATGGAAAAATCTTCTAGTCTAGAAAATTACTTATTAGTTTCTAGGAATAGAGTTAGGTTTTTGAAAAAACACAAGATAACCCCTTGACTAGGGTTGCCAGATTTTTTTCAGGGACAAATGGTTAAATGGGCAAAAAAATACGGAATTTCAGTTTTTTACCCGGGACACACACACACTAACTTTCGCCTTTATAATATTATTGGGGTAGTGGGATATTAGTGTGATAGTGTGATGTGATGTAAGTACTAATCAAATAAAATGAAAATAATTAGAAGTCGCTTAAAAACAGGAAATACGCCCGGTTCCTACATTCAATCTAATCTATGATCTGTCGAGAAGTTACCAACCTTTGTTATTCGTGAAATGTTGTATGGATCCTTTTGGCAACTGACAACGTTACTATGTAACTTTTTTTTCATACATTATAGGCACTCGCTTGACCACAATCACACCTGATGGAAAGTGATGATGTGGTGTGAACGTGTTAGATACACCTTATCGCGTTTGCCTAGAAGATGCCTATTCAAATTGTACGTGTTAGGAAACACAGATCTTGGAAGAGCACGCTAGGTAACTTATCGACAGATTACAGATAGATTTCAATAGAAACCTTCCTTCTGGTCATGTTGGAGGTGGTTTCACAGGTAAACGACAGGACAATCCTGCCCTCCTAACGAAAAGTGCAATAACTCGGGTTTTGGGCCTCAAGGACTTTTAGCCTAACGCACATATAAATAGAGTTGAAAGTCTGTGAGGCCCAAAACCCCAGTTATTGCACTTTTCGTTAGGAGGGCAGAATACGTTTGGTAGGAAATGCTTAGTATTCTATGATGTAACGGGTCGATACGTGATGGTATCGTGGTCGGACGTCGGTCATTTGTCAACAGATCGCGGATTCTAATGCCGCTCACGCACTTCTTCCTGCTAGTCAAGCCATCGTCAAGCATTCCTCGAAAAATATAGGTTTACTAGCCCGCCTAGTTAGTGGTATAGTATTGTTAGTTTGTCCTTCAATCACGCTGCAACACAGCAACGGATCGACGTGATTTTTTGCGTGGGTTATAGTTGAGGACCAGCGTGTCGATTCTCTAAAAATGATTGCATCAGTGTAACGATCGCAATGGCCTCTTGTGGCCTCTGGCTGGCTAAATTTATGGCGTTCTTGCTGCATAAATGCATTAACGTTTCGCCTCTAACCCAGTAGGACCACGAGTATATACTTATATAGTGGTAAACCGTGGCCCTACTAGTGGGACAAATTGGTGGGATCACGATTTTAACTAGTAGAACTAGTTTTTCGCTTGTTTTGTGAGTATGTAACTCATCCCTAGTAGAATATCATAGCTAGTAGGTAAATAAGTTACACTTTTTACGTTACGAGCTATCAGCGCAAGCCGCTTATCCGAATATTTCATTACAATCCCGAGTTTCATATTCAGTATATTTATTTAATCCGATTACGGCTTACGGTATGGAAATTTTGTAGCGATAATCGTTGGTTGCAGTGCTTTTATTGTATAAGTAAATTATCACAAATAACAAAAGCCGCTTTCTCTTATTCTTTGTAGAAGGTACTGTTATTTGAAGGTATAGTTAAATATCACAAATCAGGCAAGTAAAAAATATCACATGCTTCAACAGTAAAGCAAAACATGAGGTAACCTGCACGCCACAGATCTCCATAATGTTTTAAAAGGTGTGTGAAGTCTACCAATTTTTTATTTTTTTATTCAAAGACAAGATAGACTTGACTGTGATCACACCTGATAGTAAGTGACGATGTAGTTTAAGTTGGTTGCGGGTTAATTTGGAAGGGGTGTGACCGTATACTCATACCCCTAATCGGTTTCGGCCATCGTGCTGGAACGCTAAAGCGCTTGGCGGCACGTCTTTGACGGTAGGGTGGTAACTAGCCACGGCCAAAGCCTCCCACCAGACCAGACCAGGGGCCCAAGTCTGCTATTGCAATTGTAGTTACATTGCCTATCAATGACATCCCCATTGCTACTTTTAGCAATTTTGGTAGTCTACTAATTCAATGGCGTCACAATTGTTTTCCGATGGTTTGCCACTGACAATTTAACTTTGAATCTAGCTTAAATAAACGTTTTTAATATGTAGTTTTTTTTTGAAACTCATTTCGGCAAACGCTTTTTAAGCTAATAGCAATACCGAGGTATGATTGAATTACAATCCAATTATAAGAAATCAAACGACCATTGTGAATTTAGTAGACTACGAAATTTTGGACCAATGATAATTGTATTATAATTGTATTGCGTATCAATGACAATGACATGTAAAATAGCAGACTTGGGGCCCAGACCAGAGACAATTTAGAAATTATAAATTCCCAAATTTCCCCCGCCGGGAATCGAACCCGAGGCCTCCCAGTTATAAAACCACAGCGCGCACCACTACGCTAGGGAGGCCATTGGGCCAGCATGGTGGAATATGGCCTATAACCCTAACCCTTCTCTGAAAGGAAACCTGCTCTCAGTAGTGAGATGGGTTGCTCAAGACGATGGTGAAGTGGGTTTTGAACCTTCCACCTTTCAGTTTTCATTCCGCACCTTGAACCGTTGCACTATTGAGGGTAGCTAGAGATTACATAATATTGAAGGTAGCTAGAGATTACATAATAACAATTGCTATATCAACAATAATCGAGAAACACATTGTGCGTGCTTAATCAGTAATTACCCATAGATACCTATTTACATAAATTCAGCCTTTTATCAAAATATTTGCAATCTTTGACCAATTGTTGTATCTTGACATGGATTTTTTTGTAAACTCTGCTATTGTGCTGCTGTTCGGCAGTGATTTCAAAACAATATGAAACTTATCAGGAATTGTTTGCTCTTTCGACACCCGCCTATGAACTATAACTTTCTGTAAGTACTTTACATTTTTATTATTGTTTACAGTCTACACCTGAAGGTCATTTCCGAGTAGACTATTTTTAAACAACTTGAAAACGGATGATAGCTATCACCGATTTCAGCGCTGACAAGCAGTTAAACCGCAGTTGGCGATAGCCACCTGTATAATATTGGTGTGATAATACCAATATTATACAGGCGAAAGTTTGTATGTGTGTTTGTGTCTGTGTGTGTGTCTGTGTGTGTGTGTATTTGTGTGTGTGTTTGTGTGTATGTTTGTTACTCCTTCACGCCACAAAGAATGAACCGTTTTGGCTGAAATTTGGAATGGAAATAGCTCACATCCAGGATTGACAAATAGGCTACATTTTATCGCGGAAAATTAAAGAGATCCTGCGAAATTGAAAATTGCCCGCGACTTCGTTTTTTTAACAAGAATTTTAGCCATGCTGAACTTAACTAATACTTTATTCCCTCCAAATAAGCGAAAAACTTGTGTTTGGAGTGGGTACGACAATAGTGGGGATCAAACTTCGATCACAGAAGAAATTTTTTTTCTGTGATCGAAGGGATCGAATCGTAGACCTATTTCCAGTTTTCAGTCCGTACCTTTAACCGTTAGGCTATTGAGGCTTACTCTGTATAAATAGGTGAAGAAACCTTATAAAGGAACTGCAACCTAGGCGTGGGTGTCAGGTTGCGCGTCACGCGTCTTACAAGTCACAGTCTGATTTCCCTGGAGCGGTTGTAAGGAATATCGCGGGTTGTAACGCGTCGCGTCGCGTGACACGTCGCGGTGTCAGATAAAAGGAGCCAAGGAAAAACAGAATTCTTTTGCTGCTATCCTCCAAATCGTTAACATGAGAAAAACATCTTCCCTTAACTGTGACGTCTGAGGCGTCCCAGACGATGTTCACACCATTTGTTGAAAAAATTCAAAATTATTTACTTATTTCATAACATGTCGAGACCTTACCACCGACTCAGAACGCAGATTGTGGATGTGGATGATTTGCTTGTGAAATGCATCGAATATCATTCAGATAGGGTCCGATTAACGAAATGTTTAAGACTGAACAGATTGCATGTTGGTGTTTCTCACAATTTATTGGGAAACCCGAATTCTGAATGAAAAAGCGCACAATGTTCAGTGCAATCTACAGTGTAAATAGAGTTTTAGTTTTTTTAAGGTTAGTATAGTACGTTTATCTCACGAAGTTACGGGCGCTTTACATGTGGTTTTGTAAATGCACATTGCATAAGTGTGCGTGACTGTCAGGAGCCTAGGTGGGAGCGGTTAGGCGTGAGCAAGTTCTCGCTCACACTTATACAGGTACAACACACACACAACCATGAGCCACGAGCCCTCGTGAAATGAAAGAACTACATTGTGCTGTTCCTGTGTTTGTTCTATTCTGGAGAAACGACTGTGTACGACGCGGGCGGTGTGTGTTGCCATGCCATATAGATTTTTCTGGTTTGGCGGTTTAGTATTATCTTGGATATCGGCAAAGTATCCGCCTGCTTCTATCCAATACTCCGTAGGCCCCCGAAATTGTGGTAAGGGAGTAGTTGTCCACATTCTCCTTTATTTTATAATAATCTCCCGAATGTGTCCCCTTAAGTAGAGAGACACCAGAGTGAGTAACACCTGAGCTATTCGAAGGCATTAGGCGACCGATAAGAGCTTTGTTTACCGCATTATCGGGCGAGCGCGGCTTTTAATCTTGTCCCGGAATGTTATGCTGTAACGTGAGGACGCTGCCCTAGCAACACCATAACGCTGTGTTTGGAGTTACTTCGAAGTTTCATAATGTTTGTAACAATATTAATTAATTCATTTATTTCATTTATCTCAACCGATCGGTTCATTTCTGTGGACAGGTCTCCTTTTTTTTCATTTATTCATTGAGAAAATAGTCCTTGACTGCGATCTCACCTGATGGTAAGTGACGATACATGGTAGCGGGCTAACTTGGAACAGGTATGGCACTCAGTAGATTCAACCCTTACCCCCTAATCGGTTTCTACACGCCGTCGTGCCGGGACGGAATAGAAAGGTTTCGGCCTTAATTCACCAGCTGATCAAGTGCGGTTTGGCAGACCGACTATTTTAATTACAAAGAAAACCTCAAAAACTAATATTTTACCCATGTCTGAAGGGAGACAAATAAGTAATAATAATTACTCTGTAGTATAAGTTGGTTTGCACATTTTTTTTTAATTTAAGAAGAATATTTACCATGGAACCCTCAAAATCTCCTACTCTTTGGGATCTAAAAATGATCTATAATGATTAGTATAACAACTTAAGTTATAATCTACTTATGGGTATTCGATAAATAATGAGACCTATTTGATAGTAACAACGATAATACTTTAATAACGACGATAACGTTTGTCTTGATTTTTTTTTTCTTTTTTTTCGTCATATCCGTAATGCTACGCATATTTGATTTCCGTTGTACGTTTGACGCGTGTCGCTGCGTTTGTCGCTGCACGTCTCGCTTTGCATCTGGCCAGGCCTTTAAAAGTTATTATTAACTTTCGAGGCTCATTATTTATGTGACAACTTTTCTCGTATCAAGCTCCTTAGGTTCGTTACGCGGGATTATGTAAAGTTTTGAGTTATGGCATTATTACGATGGCCATGGTTCCCTTCTTATCCTGCGGGTACTTTAAAAGTTGTTATTTTATTAACCGACTTCCAAAACAGAAGGAGGTTCTCAATTCCTCGGATTTTTTTAAAATTATTTTTTACTAACTGATACCCGCGACTTCGTCCTCGTGGATTTAGTTTTTAAAATCCCGCGGGAACTTTTTAATTATCCGGGATAAAAAGTAGCCTATGTCACTCTCCACGTCCCCAACTATACCCATGCAAAAAATCACCTCGATCCGTAGCTCTGTTGCAGCATTATTAAAGGACAAACCAACAAACACTTTCGCATATATTAATAAATAAAGGAAACATAAAGGACGAAATAGAAGGAAAGAAAGAAAGGTTACGTTAGGTAAGACATAAAAGCGAAATAACAACCGTTAGTCGCAGAGAAGTTACCAAGAAGTTACAGTTAAACAATAAAGGATAATCCGACACAACCATAGAGTAGACACAGAAACGCATTCATAAAAACAAAAAAATAGATCGGAACAACAATGGGCAAAACGTTACCTGGAAACTATAAAGTCGGGCATTTCTCACGAGCACCGTCCACGGAACATCGACAAAGCATTCGGGCGGTAAAAAAGGCCAAAACCTCCGCATTCCGAAGTAATCGACGGAGATTCCCGAAAAAAAACGCTCAGGTAGGCCGATTTCGACGATGACGTAATGGCCTCCAAGAAACTTTTGGACTACGTTTTGTAACAACGTTTATTCGGTAAAAGTTCGGTAAGCTTTAGCTGTCCATATGTTTTTTTTGTCTACACTACTATTATAAAGAGGAAAGATTTGTATTTTTGTGTGTATGTTTGTAATGAATAAACTCAAAAACTACTAGACCGATTTAGCTGAAATTTAAAATGAAGATTGATTATACCTTGGATTAAAACATAGGTTACTTTTTATCCCGAAAAAAAGATTAGTTCCCGCGGGATCTTGAAAACTAATTCCACGCGAACGAAGTCGCGATCATCAGCTAGTTTTTAATAAAGAATAGTTAGGCGGGATAAACTTTCTTTTATAAGATAACATATTGTGCAACAAATGATAAAATAAATAATAAAAAAAATTGCCAAGCTGAACTTGACTTATATTCTCCTCTGAACTCTTGGACTACGTTTTGATTTAATATTTTATCGAGAACACTTGGATTTGAACTGAAGTGCAACCAATAAATCTATTCCCAAGTATACCAAAAATGCGTCATCTCCTAAAAGCCTCTTGACATTTCAAACACGTGTAACCTATACAGGAAAGGAAATCTCTAATAATTATACCCACTTAAGTTGCGTGGTAATTCATAAAGAAACACCTTTCTCATTTTATTATAGTGCACAAGTGTGTGCGCAAACATAGGTGCACTCTCTATTCCCTCATTCTCATAGTCCGGTGGGACAAAAATCTAACACGCCCAGAGAGAGATCAATCGCTGGACCGACGATTTTACGTGCTCTCCGAGGCAAGGGAGCACCACTTTCCTAACTCCAGGCTAATACTAGAAATGAAAATTTCTTGACAAAAAACCTAATACATTTATTAACCCGACCCGAGAATCGAACCCCAGACCACGTCATCTGCAGTGCTACCCACTAGACCAACGAGTCAGTTATACAAATACATACATACTTACATATTATATGAATTGATAACCTCCTCCTTTAAAGTCGGTTAAAAATTAAACCGAGGTTGGTGTTTCCCGATGTCTTAATAACTAATTAGGTATTACCTATTATTTATGGTTTTTTGTGCATGTAATGACGTCATGCCATGAACTCGAAGTTATGACTTATGATCTTAGGTATTCAATAAAAAAAACATTGATATCAACATACGCTGGTTATTCTTTCACGCAAAAAAATGGACTGAGGAAACAAACCAAGTTTTTTTTTCGAATATTTTAGGACAGATTTCATATAACCTTCTTAATTCTTCTAAATACATAAAAGGAAAAGGTGACTGACTGACTGATCTATCAACACACAGCTCAAACCATTGGACTGATCGTGCTCAAAGGGATACAGATAGCTATTATGACCAAGGCATCCGCTAAGAAGGGATTTTTGAAAATTCAACACTTAAGGGGGTAAAATACGGGACTGAAAAATCGAACTTAACGTGAACGTGAACGTGAGCGAAGGTGCAATTAAAAAAAACTTATAAAATGCATTGACTTTCTGGCCTCTAATTTTTTATCATCATTTAAAAATTTTATATCAAGCAAGTTATCAACAGCGAGAAATAATTTCCAAAACGCTTCCAGAATCAAGATTCTTATAATCTAACATCTTTCGAATATTAAAGACGATATCGCGGGAAATCCAAACGCCTATAGAATACAGAACATCCAACAAGCTAGTCAGTTCTGATTGATGGGGAGAAGACTATGTAGCTGCGCCCTTAGAACATTTAACCACTCATAGGATCATACCAATGGCTCCTACGCAAACGTTTGAGAAATGTTTCAAAGTATTTTGTATTCTCTTTTTATTAATATTGAATATTATTAGTTTACCGTCGTATCCGTTTCTTTGTAAATTCAACGTTCTCTGACAAAGTACTGGACCATCAGCTCAAAAACATATCCTATCCTACTATAATATTATAATTATGCGAAAGTTTGGATGTATGGATGTATGTTTGGTATTCAATCACGCCGCAAAGACTGCACTAATTTGGCTGATATTTGGCACGGAGATAGATTATAGTCTGGAATAACACATAGGCTACTTTTTATCCCGGAAAATAAGAGAGTTCCCGCGGGAATTGAAAATTATTTATTATGTAATACGTGCTAGCTGTAGTGTTTGCGACAGTCCGATATACGCAGCCAGCGTAGTAAGACGTTGATCTCTCATTCCGATATCACTAGAACATGTCTTTCATTTAAACACAACGCCACCGCCACAAAATGGCAACGAGGATGAATTGTGAGTAGAATAAAATATTATTTTTTTTGCAAAAAAAAAAACAATAAATGAGAAAGTAGATACCGATCAGTTTTCAAAGAAAGACTGCTTGTTTACATATTTTACATTTACTTGTTATTCGAACAGTTGTATTCCCATTTCCCGTACAATAAATTAACTAGTTATTTCCATGACAGAATCAATTAAAGTAATTATAAATTATAATTTCATACGTTTTAGCATAACATTTTGAGCAAGTAATTTAAATGCCTACCCACCTTAAGGTATTGATCGGCATAACAATTGTTGTGTACCTACCGACACAAATATTTTGTGTGTATAGTTTATCGCCCATTTTATAAGTTTTAGGCGCAAACAATAATAGGGTAAAGTACTGTTCGGATAACCAAGTTAAAATAACTCAATATATATTAGTAATAAAACGGGAGGTATTCAAAAAATCTAATGAAGTCAGTTTTGTTGAATATGAGTACCTTCCTACATAGTAAGGGAATAAACTTAATACTTGTAATAATTACTTAAAAGAAAAAATGTAATTCCCTGATATTTAAAAAAAAAAGGAAAAAAAAAGAATGCGTATTTAGCATTAAATATTTCCGCTATATGCATATATAGCGGAAATCTCGATGAGCTTAATTAATTAAGTCTAAGAAAGTTTTGGAAGAAATTATAAAACCATGCGGAATTATTGTGCTTCCAAATATTGAGAATAATATTATAACAAGTTGTGCAGAGATTAATTACTGACAATGCATCAACAAACAAAAACAAAAAATAGAAAAGTGGGTACAATCGTAGAGATTTAAATTTATTTTAACAACTTTGTAAGTTCTAGGTTTTATTTTTATTGATTTCATTCATTTTACCCGATAATTTGTATTAACGAATCTCACCAAAGTGAGTAAAAAGCGAGGAAATACAAATACTGTCCACTTCAAATATCCACTGTTAATTTGATTTATTCATGAATCTATAACACAAGTAAATATCTAATTCAAAAGTTTATATCTTAAGGATGAAGACACGGTCTTCTCATGGACAAATTCCCGCTAGATGGCGCTGTTAGGGCGTTTGAAAGTTTCCCAATATTTTCGCAAAGTTGCTATGCATAGATTTTAAGAAATATTTCAAGCACTTATACAATGAATACCAGCTGTGACATCGGTCAAAATGATTTGTTGGATCTATACTCTGGAATCTGTGGTTATATCTGTTAAAATTACCATACCTTGTAAACTCAGTCAATCACTACAAATGAGATGCAATAAATAACAATGATTGCTTAAATTTTTCCGCAATCAACCAGTTGTTACCATTTTATATGTTATTAATTGTAAATTTTAGTGTATATTCCTACAAAATGTTATATGTTATTAATTGTAAATTTTAGTGTCTATTCCTATAAAATGTATTTGATTTTGCATTTTGTTATTCAGCTACCTTCTAATAACATATTAATATTAAGTATTAAATATAATAGAAATACAAATAGAACATTTGCAAATATATTAATAGGTAAGCACATCAACCTATGAGTGAGCTAATGCTCACGCTAATGATCACGCTAATACTAATAATAAAATGAGAAGGTCATGCTTGATACGAAAAGGCTATGCAGTTACAATACTAGTACTAAAATGTGGAGCCACGCACAAAATAATCATATCTCAGGGCTAAATACTGTTGCTTAAAATGTAAGCAAAGAGCCACGCACAAAATAATCGTATCTCAAGGCTATGCAGTTAAGATACTGTTGCTTAAAATGTAAGCAAAGAAGCGACGTACGAAATAATCGTATCTCAGGGCTATGCGGTTAAGAACTTAAAATACTGTTGCTTAAAATGTAAGCAAAAAGCCACGCATACAAAATAATCAAAATATCCTAAATAAGTAGATATTGTTGTTGAAAAGCCACACCACAGATTGTTATTTAGACTTTTATAATTATTGCAATTGGTGACTTAGCTGTCGTTTCGCGATGGAAAAGTTTATATATTGTTTTGAAACATCATAATTGGAAAAGGCGAGCCATATTATATTTTCTTCATAGGCATTATTGTAGTATTACTAAAAGAAATGGAAAATTGTTGTATTTTACCCGAATTCGAAGAAACAAATGTAATAGTTTTTAAAAGCGTAGTTATAATTAACATAATTAGAATCATTGGGTATATATATTTTTCAATTTAAAGAACAAAAAGGATATGTTAATAATTATTAATAACGTTGTATTGTATTCGTTTCTTTCATATTTAATATGGAAAAGGGAAATTTTGAATAACTCTTTTAATCATAAATTGAGAATAACTTATTTTCAATAAATTGAAATAGCCTTTAAAATGAATGTGGACGGAGAAATAATTTATATGACACGATTAACTTCAAAATAACCTATATATTATATATTATCAAAATACCCATATTACATATGAAAATATGCGAAATATACAATTAGATAAAATAAAATTTAAAAATATGTTAATACCTTACTTCGTAATTTAAAATGACAATCGGTATGTTAGATTGTTGTTACATGTAGAGAATCTTAATTATGATTAATAAGTAGGTAAATCCTGATATTAATAAAATTGTAAACTACTTAGGTATATGTACCTTGTGTTTACCACAACAGAGAGATGGGCGATGTTTTAATAACCCAATCTGTCAAATTAAAATGGCAGTCAAAAAAAAAGAGGAAAGAAACAACAAGTACCGAATAATGTACGTACATTTTGTAAATCCAGACATGAAACAACTTTCTTAGTGGCATGGAAAGTTTATTTTGTGAATTGTGACCTACCCACTGTTGGGTGGTGGATTTAAAAAAATCGGTATTTATTTTAAAATATTTCATAGAAAATGTATAAACCATGGTTGTGGGTTAACTATTTACTATAAGGGCCTGTCGAGCATAGAATTAGCGCATCTTAGCTATTCCTATGAATACTTTTATTTTCTTCAGAGTAGTAGAGTACTTTTCTTCGGAGTGGAAAAAAAAGGTACCCACGTTAATGAATTATATTTGTATGATCGAACGAACTTGCCAAATGAAGTTCGATCTTGTGATTGTACAATCATATTTGGCGGAGAGATTTGGTTTCATATATTTCACCATGACAAGAGACAATTAGGCAATATTAATTAGCGAAAACCGTTCGCTCCGTATTATAAGCGAGCTATCGTCAAGTTATATTTTTCACACTAAGTTTTTCCGGATTAGATAAAATACATTACTACTTTATAAAAAAGATAGAATTTTGGAATTTCGTGTGCCTACTCAAAAGTGCACGTTTCAAACTATTTTAATTGAGATGCTGGTAGGAGATCAAACTCACTTTACCAATGATTATAGATCACAATGTATAATATCACATAGATTTTATTCAACCATTTATATTATGTATAATAAATTAAAAAAGATCCGTAGTGCCAACTCCTAAAGCATATTTTCTTGTAATGGTCCAGATAAGTGGTTAATCGGAACTTCAATTATAAGGAATTAACTAAATAGTTTTAATTTAGAATTTAGTGTTGTATTATATTAAGTATTTATGTTATTTAAATAACAAAAATAAAATAATGTAATAATTGTATTAGTAACATACCTAATTTGTAATTATTTAAATACATTTATGTTGTAAATGGCAGGTTGGAGCACAGAACAGTGTACATGGCCTTACCTGCCCATTATTGCAAGTAAATGTATTTGAATTTGGGTCAAATTCAGAACCTCATCCGTTTTGAAGTTGGTTAAGAATAAAAAACTTTGCGATTTGGGTTCTGAATAAAATAAATAATTATAAGGAATAATTTTAGATCAGAAATATTTTTATGGATGATTGACACCAAGCAGTCATTAATTGGGTCCAATAACTTAGAAAAATTAATCACCTTATTGTTCTAAGTACAGAATAAACTAGAATAACCTTTCAAAATTATGGAAGTAATACAAATCAAATCTCCGTCAGGTAATTTTGAGACAGCCCAGAAATATACAGCTGAGTTAAGAGCGGGTGCCTAATATCTGCATAATATTAAAAGATCTATATCATAATATTAAAAGACTATCGTTTAACTGAGCGGAAAATAACTGCCTCGTTGGTCTAGACTAATAAGTTAGTATGTTCAAACTGCGGATGACGAGATCTCGGGTTCGATTCCCGAGTCGGGCCAATAAATGTATCGAGTTTTTCGGAACATCCACCGTAGCCCACACTTGGTCCGTCCATCTCATTGGTGATCTGCCACGTTCCCTCGTCAATATAGTATTGCATCTTAAAGTTAAATTCTAATGCTACTAAGTAGCACCTTTAGGTCTTATCTGACCGCATCAAATGAGGTCATAGGTAGTCACATCTTTTAAAGGTAGAAATGGTAATCGCTAACAACAATAATATTATGATTTGTATATCTACCTCATAAAACTTGAAATCAGTCAGCCTGAGTGGAAAAGAAGGAAGGAGGATGGAGGAAGTTAAACATTTTGTAAAAAGATGTTCATACAATTTTCCAATTGAAATGGATATGATGGATGGAATCTTACATAGCTGACCAAGTAGGTGAGGTCTCGTCATAATCGAACGATAACGAGAATAAGAAGTGTCCGTCTCTGATTGGCTTATTGATTATTAGTTACAGTTTAATCGTTACTGGAATTGAAGATGTAATAACATCTGCTCTGATATGTTTAGTTCACTAAAATTGTTTCCTGTGATAAAATGAAATATTAAGATGTTACACTTAAGTTGTTTATACAATATTGTTTATGTAATTTTGATTACTGAATCAAGATAATTGACATACAGTTGTTGACAAAGTTGCATAGAAGCAATCAGCTTTGTATTCAGCTGTCTACAAGAATTTGTTACATTGAAGCTACATAATATTTGTAACATTTTGTTGTTAAAAAGAGCAACTGCTGAGTTTCTTGCCGGCTCTTCTCAGTAGAATCTGCATTCCGAACCGGTGGTAGCATCATGATTTGTCACAATAGCCACAAGTTGGCCTCTGTAAAATGAATAATGTTATATTGAATTAATTATTGAGCAGAAGTATATTTTCTATGAATTACATTGTTACATTCATTTTAAATTGAAATAAAGAAGGAATGTAGTGTTTGCGACAGTCCGATATACGCAGCCAGCGTAGTAAGACGTTGATCTCTCATTCCGATATCACTAGAACATGTCTTTCATTTAAACACAACGCCACCGCCACACTAGCAATTACAATATTTTGTCACAGTGTATGTTAAACCGATCAATTGACACATAAACTGTAAAAAACGTTGTTTTACTGTTAAAAATGGTTTTAATTTAATTTTGTATGTAACTTAATCAATACTTGTATCTCCTCCGAAGTCTTAGGCGTGTTACTCAATGTAGAACACTCGACTACGCCCATTGTTTTTATAAGCACGGATCACAAGCTATAAAAGAAAATGAAAAATATGCTTTATCACCCTCGCAATATATCACTTTTTCACTTAGCGATGTTGTGAGTTACGGCGTTTGTAATACGGGGCGGGTGGCGGGTGATTCTCGAACTCAATACCACAGTATTCAATGATATTTAATCTTTATTTTATTGATAGATGGGATAAAGCAACAAAAGCACAAAATTGTTGGTCATTGGCGACTTACCTTACCAAAACATGGCATTTTAATTAAGAATATGGCAAATCGCATGACTGTTCGCCGACGAACGTAATCGTGTTAAGTTATCTAATTAAGAAATCCTAGAAATCCTTCAGAATATATTATGCAAATCAAACATAGCGTTGGAAGAAAATGAGAATGAAGTTTGTAATTTGATTTTGATGTTGTCGAAGGTTTACATTACAAAAATTTTACCAAAAATGCCTATACAAGTGGATAACTTGAAAAAATTCAAGATACTAAAAAAACATTTGGAACATCCCCAAAATCAACTGCTGGATCGTCTAAAAATGAGTGTAAAGATCGCAATCATCTCTGATCGACTGATACTCTCTCGTTATTGGTTAAAATACATTGTTGAAGGTAGAATGCTATAATATTATGTATACTCAACCAATCAGCACAACTGATACTGTAGCGCTTTTCCGCATTCGACCAGCTGCTCTACAGTTTGAATCTCTTCGGGGAACACATAATACGTCTTTCGGAAGGGAGACAAAGTCAGTTTTGATACAAATTTCCTTTGTGACTGTTTGTTATGGATGCTTCGTACTCGCAGCTCGGGAATGTTTATGCGGCGGAAATTATTGATTTAACGGGCGACTACACGGATTCTTGGGAATTAATAAGCGTCGTTGGTAATCTTTTCCCCTTAGCTGTATTAAAAGTTAAATATTTCAGAGAAACCGTTGAACGTGACCGGGAGCTTACGACGTTCCCCAACTAGCAAAGTAGTCCTATAAAAAAGACTATAAGTCTATCAACACTAATAAAGCTCCTATAAAGGCATTGTATTACACTGTTTAACTTATAATAGCATTTCACAAGCACACGTCTATCAATCGTTATAAAAATAAATGCTCCTGTAACTACGTCCAAATCCAACTTTATAGTATATACAAGTAATACAAGTATTTTTTAAGTGTAAAAATACTAAAGAGAAAAAAAAAACATTTTGCTAGTTGGGTCTTTACTTTGGTTTTTCACTTGTAGCACAGTTTTACTAACATTGCGGTAAGAACGTCCTATGTGCTGCGCTTAGCCCGTCGCTTACGCTTTTCTGCGAGAAACTAACGGTTTACTTTTTAGACAGCTAAGGAAAAATGTACCTATTAGCCCTTTCTACGATCGCGCCTCGACAGCGAAGACGCGAATATCGTGAAACAATAATGTTTTTGCCGCTGCGTTACCCATCCGATAACAGGGGGCCTAGCATCAATGTTTAAAGCAGTATTATTTCATTATTGTTTTGAGATGTCACATAAAGACAACCTTTAAGTTATTCGTATAGGTCCAGGACTAGAACAAGACTGTTCTACGACAATGGGACTGCTTTGTCTAATCGCAGGTTAATTCACACCCCAGCGCCGCGCCGTGCGAGTCTAAAGAGGCTTTTAAAGTATCGCAGAGTACACACTGTGCGATAAAAAGTAGAAGACAAACCCAATTATATTATAGTTAATTACAATTTCATAATTAGGTAATATTTAATCAAGTAGAACAAAATGATACTCGTAGGTATGATCTACATTCAACGATATCGATAATCCTTACCATAATTATTGTTAAATTAATTAATCCTTCTCGGAAACGGTTATCGCATTAATTTAATCTGTTTAATTGATTTATAAAATCCTAAAATGAAGTTTTCTTAAGATTCATAGACAAGAGTAACCGTTGGTTTTGTTGGAAATGGTATTGAACGGATTACACCTACCGTGTAGTAACCTGCCCAACGCAATTCCTAGAAGCTTTACCCAATAAATGAAACTGTATTAGGTATTAGGAATCACAACATGGTTGCTAAATATAGCGATAATAAGGTTAAAGGGCACGGGCCCTGCGGGATCAAAGCAGAAAATATAAGATCCGTAAGAGAATAATTACAATTACCGATATAATTCATCAAGTCTTGAAGATGAAGTAGCAAATATTTAGCTCGAAGATCCGTCAAAAAAAAAGGGTTCCAAAGTGCTCGAAAGGTGATTCCAAATTGTTGGACATTCCACTGATGATTATTTTTTTACAAAACCGACTTCAAACGCCACTACAAAGTATAACAATTGTGCCTATAAAATTTGAAGAGTTCCCTCGATTTCTCCAGGATCCCATCATCAGATCCTAACTTGATGACAATGGAATCACCTGGGAAGTATACCCTTTCAAACAAAAAAAGAATTTTCCAAATCCGTCTCGGCATCTTCACGAACGACGACGAATTGAGAACCTAATCCTTTTTTGGAAGTTGGTTAAAAAACGAGCTGTTGGATACAAGCAGCTTCCAATCGGATACTGAAGCGACCAGCAAAAGACCATATCAGCAGCAGAGGTCTATTAGTTCATGATCACGACGAAGCTAGATAAAATCCATGCGTTATTGCTAAAATAATCTAATGGATAATGACAACCGATAAAAGAGAAAGTATATCACCCAATTCCTTGAATTAATTGGTCTAGACTCTAGCGTTCAGCGTACTCTGTCAATAACCTATCGAGGCTATACGGCTTTTGTTTTATTTTTAATCCAATGAGAAGTGCAACCTGTATCGTAGCCAACTTGTCTGCGTGCTTAAATATAATTCAAATTCAAAATTATTTATTTCATGTAGGCCAACTTGTGGCTCTTCTGACAAGTCGAAAATCTACCACCGGTTTGGAATGCTGATTCTGCTGAGAAGAGCCGGCAAGAATATAAATTTCTGTATACTAAAATCTATGTAATATTTTAAATGAGAAAGTATGTCCGCCTGTCAGTTACCTTGTCGATCTACGTCGATCTTAACGCAATTTGACATGATTCTAGTAAAGACAAATAATAAAATTGACAAGGCTGCCAGCAATTTGAGTATTACTTCCTCTTTTAAGCTAAAATGCATATAGATTAATGATTGGTAGTCGCTTAGGTCTTCCCGAAAAGACTACCAAACCTGAATCTGTGCTTATTCTGACTGATATTTTAGAGGCGAAAGTATGTTTGTCTGTTGTTTTGGTTTTTTAGTTTATTTATTTATTCGCTGCAACGGAGCTACGAATCGACGTGATTTTATTGCTTTTAGTTGAGGACCTGGAGAGTGACATAAGCTCCTTTTTATCTCGGAAAATCAAAGAGTTCCCACCATATTCAAATCAGCTAGTTCAGACCATAGCATCCTTTGAGTTGCAAAGTGGTAATGAGTGTAGAACATAGCTTGAAGAACGGAAGGATGTTGGGGTCGAAAAGTTTTTTTAAGAGAGCAACCACCGAGTTTCTTGCTGGTTCTTCTGGAACGGCATTTCGAACCAGTGGTAGATTCATTTGACAATTCGAAAGCACTTTGTAAAAGTTTATTTGAATAAAAAATTATTCTATTCTATTCTACCGGGGAGCACAGCACTGGAAACTCCCTGCTGGGGAAAAGGACTATCTTGAGGAAGTCCGCACAAGTTCCGTTTACTATGAACGTCTATCAATTGAGATGGTGATAATGAAAATCCATTTTTTTTTCATTTTTTAACGGCTTTTTCAGAGGATTTACATCATAGAAGAGTTAAAAGATTTATTTGAGCTATTGTCCCAGAAAATGAATGAATTGTTACAAGGAAATATTAAAGCTGATCTTTTATACCTAGCAGGATTAAAAAAAAGTTAATCTCAAAGACGAAGTCGCAGCCATTAGCTGATAAAAACATACAAAAACAGCCAGCAGGCTTCTCGACTCGGTAGGTAGATACATGAAAGCAAGAGCACAGCTTACCGAGGCGCGGTAATTGCAGGCTAGTCGTTGTAAGAGCTAAAACACTAATGACCGCCCGCGGCCTCTCCCACAATTTTCCTCACGACCTGTTCTGGAATGTTATGAAACTTTGATGCAATCAGTGCGATAATCGCATTCCTATCTTGCCAGGAACATTAATAGATTAAGATTCTTGTATTAGCTATAACGGATTTATTAAATCAAAATTCAAAATTATTTATTTCATGTAGACCCCTTGAGGCTCTTCAGGCAAGATGGCTGACTGCGGTAAATTACGATGCAGTCTACGATGAAAGTGATGCCTACCGAACCAGTGGTAGATTCATTTGACGATAAAAAGTTATTCTATAATGTTCTAGTGGGCCAAGTTCCTTATGACAAGTCTACAGATGGCCTGTTTTGTTTTTTGTCTTTTGATTGTTGTGCCAACACCACTGAGTCAATAAGATTTTCAGAAATCATTATAGAATGACCGACCTTATAAGTAATGTAGGAAAACATCAGTTATTGCTGCATAAAACTGTAATTATACTTAAGTATCTACCTACCTAGTCAAACAGCGCCATCGTCAATAATAAAAAAGGTTTCTTTAATTAAATTTTCCAGAAAATTATAAATCAACAACTGCTGTAAAAATTTTCCAGAATCGAAAACTGCATCAAGCAAATTCTAAGAAACTAAGACAGAAAATAATTAAGTCGTGTGAACTTGATGGAAATAAGGTTTTGCTCAAGTTTAGTGAATGACCCATCATAAAATGGAAATCCAGGGAAGGAAAGGGGTGTTACCTTTAATGCCCTTAAAATCGACATCTTGAAGCCGGATCGACGCAAATTATTCATTAAAATCATCATAATTGAGCGTACAAAATGTAAATGGACGATTTTCCTGTGAAATTAAACTTGATAGCGATTTTCTAAAACCGGTCGTTATCGTCTTGCTATCTTGAGTGTCGAAGAATCTAATTCATGAATAAGCGTATGTACATTTTTAATGAATTAACCACGTAGGTAAATAAAGTGTTCGTATTTATAGGCTGTAGAGTGTAGCGTACCTACGCAATTTGAGTGATTAAATTAAAACAATTCTTCGTTGAGACAAAGTTGTACTTAAGACTACAGTTGAATACGTAATACGTATTTACGTTACCTCTTAAATAGTTTGTAATGCATCCTAAATAATGTATGGCCTCACAAAACACTCATTCCACAACACAAAACACACACTAAAACAATTGTTTTGATTCTTAAACACACATATTAATTAAGAATAACAGAATCACCGCGTATCGATCAACGCGACCGTCCTCGAGCGAGTTCGAAAAATTCTGAAATGCAAGAAGAGCGCCGCAACCTTGCGCTCGCGTGGGAAAGAGAGGGTATAAAAAACCGGGTCTTGATGCGCGGGCGCAGGTGGGGGCACAGGTATCAAACAACCCTGCGTTCTCGGATAGACGGGGTGTTTTTTTATTATTTGAAATAGCGACAAGTGTCATGAAGGATTGCAAGAGGACTGATGGCTAAGATACTGACAGACTGCATTTAGAGATCCGCTATAAGCTCGAGTACATACTTAGACATTTTTAAATCCCCGATCCCAACGGCTAAAGGCGCAGACTCAAAACTGTAAGGTCACAGGTTCATGTCCCACCCGTTGCAATACTGTCGTACCCACTCCTAGCACAAGCTTTCCACTTATTTTGAGGGAATATTAGTCAACTTCAGCTTGGCTAACATTCTTTTTTTTTTTAAATTGTCGACTACTTAATATTCGAGTAGAGCATCAACGGAGTAGTCTCCGATCAGAGAATGATGTTTACCTGACGACGCTGTCATATCATCACGTACAAGGCTATGGCCACGCTTCGGCAGTTAAGTAGTTAAATCTTATATAAGAATCGTCTTTGTGTAGATATATTAAGTACTAGCTTTTATTTTTCCCGCGAATTCGTCCGCGTGGCGGAAATTTTCTGGGAAAAACGTAGACATTACTACGGCTAAATTATCGGGATTCGGCGAATATACGTATTATCGCGACAAGTTTTGTCAAGTAGTTCGTTGGATCGCGATGTACTTATTCGGGCGGTATAATTTTATCGCGACAACGCGACACCAATTTTCGCACGATAATGCAACCGCAGCTTAAGGAATAATAGATTATAGTTAAATTTAACATAGATAGCTCACTTCATCACTTTCCATCAGGTGTGGTAGTGGTAAGCGTGTGCCTATAATGTATTAAGAAAAAGCTACCTTTTTGGGGCTTTATTTAAAAAAATAAACCATATAAATACAATTAACATTTTGAAAACACATGCACCGGTCGTGTACGTGCAAATAAAAGAACAAATGTCTAACACAGGTGCAAGAACAATACGCGAACAAACAAGAAATTATTATACGTAAGTACTTAGACGTGCGCATGAGTAGGTACTTCATATACGAAATTATAAACGTCTAGTTGAAGCCCACGACTTCGTAAGCGTGGAGTGAGGTTTTTGAATTCCCCCGGGAACTCTCTTATTTTCCGGGATAAAAAGTAGTTTTTGTGTTATTCCAGACTATAATCTATCTCTGTGCCAAACAGCCAAATCAATTCAGTAGTTGCGGCGTGATTAAGCCCATATCCATCCATCCATACATACGCGGACATCATCGTAATAAAAATGAATGAAAAATTAAAGGGGGAACCCCCTTTAATTTTTCATTCATTCTCTATTAGAAACGTGTTTTTTCGGTCTTTTTGGTACGGAACCCTGCGTATGCGAATCTGTCTCGCACTTGACCGGTTATTGATAACCAAATCGTTGCTCAGGAATAAATTTATTTATTCACAAAATTAACATGAAGTAATCTTAACAATCTATTTCGCCGCACTTATAGATTGTAGATATGTAGATTGATTTTATAGGAATAGGGCATAAGGCAATCAATTTAAAGATCATTAACGGCCAATTAACGGACTCTGTTAACGACTTTTAAATAGGAAATTAGAATTTAATTCATCGGTCACGAATTCCGAAGTGTTTTATAAATGAATTGTCTCAGAAGCTGATTCATGCGTCAGCTTGGATTGTCTAAAAATGATTGTTACAATGCGGCCATCGTAATCATCTCTGATTGGCTGAATTTATGGCGTTCTTGGTGCATCAATGTATTTTAACCAATAGCGAGAGATTACCAGCTAATCAGAGGTAATTTCGATCTTCATACTATAGCAATAATTTCTAGGGTTCCGTAGTAAAACAACAAGGAACCTTTAGTTTCACCAAGACCTTCCGTTTGTCCGCATATACTCAGAGATTTTTGTCCTAGAAGTAATATACCACATTGCATCTACTTGAACTTTTATTTTCTGCTTTCTGATAACTTTTCTGTCGACACCCATCGGACGAATAAAAAATAATATCGACGGGTGAAAGGCTAATTGATCTAAGCGACATTTTGTAATAACTTGTTATTTAATACAGTTTATTATTAACTTATTTGTTTAATACAGTAAAAAGACTATCCAATAGTTGTTTTTTTATGATATTTTTTCAAAAAAAAAAAACTTTGATCAGTCTTCCTGCAAGTTTTACAAAATGTCGCTTAGATCAAATTAGCCTTTCACCCGTCGATATAGTTTTCAAGAAGTCCAGAAATTCCGTATTCTAAAACTCACCCTTTATCTCCAGGTCCAAGCTTGTTGTTCTCAACAACAGCAGTCGCCCTCACCCTGTGGTCCGGCTGTTCGCCCAACAGTTTCTCGAACCGCCCGTTGCTGAGACACACTTCACTTTTATCACTTTTCACTTCACTTGCCTTCACTTCACTTTCAACGATCACTTTTACACTTTTCTCACTTGAATCCTTTTCGTGTTTCTCTGGTTCAACTTTATCGGTTTTTTCGATTTTGTTTTCTAGAATTTCTTTCTTGTCCTGTATACCGTTTGCTATGAGTGGTGCTGGTTTCGCCTGTAGCGATTTTGGTTGAGATTTCGGTGAGGATATAGTTGGCTTGCTCTCGATCGCCCCGTTCTCGTTGATGGATGTGACGTAGACTGTGGAGTTGGCTATGTACCCGTTCAGTTCCTTGTTTTCGGGCTGCGTCCGTTTCCGTTTGTTTAACTGTAAAAAGAGAATGTGATTTTTAGTAATTAAATACAAGATTAAAAAATCCTGGATTTGGTGACAGATTTTTCTCTATAAATCTGCTATCACGACTTTTTTGTAAGTATCCTTTAACTGCGATCTCACCTGATAGTCTAAAATAGTAGCAGGATAACTTGCAAGAGGTATGGCAGTGTAGATTAAACCTATACCCCTAATCGGATTCTACGTGCCATCGTACCGGAACAGCAAATCTTTGTCGGCTTGGTATCTACTAATTTAAATCGTTGGCTAATTTATAAAACTTAAATAATTATGACTATTAAATGTAACAAATAAACATTTTATGAAGGGCAACTGCGGAACCCAACACCTATAATGGCCTGACACGCACATAACCGTTTATTTATTTTTAAATAAAAAGCAAGCAAGCGAGTACTCAGAACACCACCAAAATACGTCGCAGGCCTTATTTGAAAGTTTGTTTATTCGTCCATACGGTCCATAAAACTGTTTTTTAAAAATTTTAAAAGGCTGTTATTAGGAGTCCATACCAAAACAATAATTTATTATCATTGTATGGACTTCAGCGTGGCTACTTGTTGCTCCGATTCTTTTTGTCAGGTTGGTACTCCCGACTCCCAGTTTTTATAAGAGATTTAACTTTGAACATTAGCGGCCAAGTCAATCCATTAGCTTGTTGCCATAAAAACTGACATAACTTGGATAATTTTACGGCTATTAGTGTTGAGCTTTTTGTAATGGGACAACCTCAATATTTACAGCATTAAGAGGAAACGGGCGGTCGTTTGTCCATTACAAACCTTCGACCATTTAGCCAGGACTTGGCAAGCGCACGAATTCCCCTCTGCCGAAGTACATGTACAAACGTACGGTTCAGCTTGTAAGTGTGACAGCTTTAGAGTTAGTGTGTGTTCATAGAGACATTAAGTATTTACAAGAGTGTGCGGAAGTGAGTAAATGTGTGCTGTACGTAGGCCGTACGTGATTACCTCACCTCCCGCAGAAAGTGGCAGAATATATTCAGTACTAAATCTGCGTAAAGGCAAGTCCTTTCAGAATCGTTCAAGATACAAACGTATACTTCTGTTTTCTCTGTGGATATCAGCGGAGGCTTAGTAATTCCCGTTGGCACCCTTTGTGTACGGAACCCTATAAAATAATGCATGTCAGGGCGTGCTGGCGTACCTGCGTAAAATTCACAACTTCCGGTACTATCCTCCCCTTTGTATTTACAAGTTTTATTTTTATTTCACAACAGGTGCCAGACTGCCAACCCTATTTGTAGGTAACCATAAAAACGATATTACTATTTTTGCGCTACAATATAACTTTTGTTATGAGTTGAAACTTGTAACCAAAAAGAAAACTGCTCATCAGTACTAAGAAGGAGGGGTTGAGGAATGTTGCCGACTGCCGTGTCATAGAAACAGACCACTTGGTCTAAAATACGTACTCAGGTTCCCTGTCCAGACAACAGACACAATAGTTAAACAATAACCATGCTCACATGTGATTCATGGGACAGGGAAAGGGTTATCTAAAACATCTAATCAACAAATCGAGTGATTTTTAAATGATATTTTATGAAATAGAATGTTTGTCTGGTATTAATTTTCTCAAGTGTATTATTCAAATAACCAGTACTTTTAAAAGTTGAAAATGTAATTCATAATTTTTTTTAAAGTTGTTTATAAAATGAAGTTGTTTGTTTAATGCCAAATGATAGGACCAAGTTTTGACTAGTCAAAAAAAAAGCAAAGCAAAGCAAGTATTTGTGTGTAATTTTAAATTTGATTTGTGAATTGTGCAATTTTCCACCGCATGGAACACAAGATTTATTTTGAACTAGCTGATGCCCGTGACTTCATCCGCGTGGATTTAGTTTTTAAAATCCCGCGAGAACTCTTTGATTTTACAGGATAAAAAGTAGCCAATGTCACTCTCCAGTAGGGCTAACATGCGCGCCACGAGAAAATTTCCTCTACACTTTACTCGTGAATCTCTGTAGAGATTCACATAGAGACTACGAGTAAACGTGTAGATAAAACTTTCTCGTGGCGCGCATGTTAGCCCTACAGGTCCTCAAATATATCCATGCAGTAAATCACGTCGATCCGTAGCTCTGTTGCAACGTTATTGAAGGACAAACCACACTTTCGCATTTATAATATTAGTAAGGATAAGAGCCACTCTGTCAATAAAAAAAAATCTTGTCACTCCTCCTAAGTCTCCTCTTATTGGGTGTTGCTGTTTGGAACGGTGAAAACTGAAAAGTTACGAAATTTTGGCGTGCAATATCGCTGTCCACTTTTTTGTAAGAAAGTTTTTATCACCACGCTGCTCTCCGTTTTTATTTTGCGAAATTTGTTTTCGTTTAGTTTTTGTTCAGATATTTATTTAGTTTTATAATATAACTAGCGGACGCCCGCGACTTCGTCCGCTTCTTCAATTCAATTGACAGTTCCTAAATCCCCACAGTTTAGGTGAGCAGAACCCCTGCAGAATCAGCATTGAGTGTCAAGCTCAAGACTATTTAAAAAACAAAAAAAACCAGACCGCTTTTGACACAGATCGTAAATGGTCATTCAAAATGAAAAATGATAACCTCCTCCTTTTTGGAAGTCGGTTAATGATCAAAAACCCTAACAATAATTTTCAAATACCTATTTAATGCTACCCCACTTAACATAGTTCGTCGACTTTCATTTTTCTTTTTCACAATACAGCGTCTGCTGGTCACCATATTGAATTTTGATTACTATCATGTCTTTAGTGACACTTCCAAGATTAACACAAATCGATTGACGAACGAATGATCAAAATTGGTCTACGCGTTTGGTCTCCAGAGCGCCACATACCATCCTTAGTGTACAAAAAGTAATTATGGATTCCCCAATTACGATCGACTTGAAGACCTTATCAAGACCCAAGCGCTCATCACTGTGACATCCAAGGAAGCAGCCGAAGGTGACTGCTTTCGTAGTGCAAGAATTTCATATTTTTCATGAAAACCGGCACCGCAATTTCGCCATTCGCCGGCGCTCGCTTGTTATTGCAGGAAGTTTACGATTTCAGAAACTGTTTTGCATTTCCTCTGAAAAAAGGTTCGCATATCCTAAAAACCATTGTTCTTCATAATGGTTTATTTTTGCATTCCGTTGAATTTTGGTTACCTTGTTTGTTAAGGGTGAAGGTAGCGAGCGGCGACTAGCGACCCCGACACGTGACTTTAAGGTGTCATTTTTGTCAATCATTATCTCAACCCATCCCTAGTCCACAACTGGACACGGGTCTCCCTTCAGAAAGAGAAGGGTTTGGTCACTTCACACACATTTCAAAACAGTATGGAGAACTCTCGGCCGTGCAGGTTTCGTGTACTTAGTTTTATTTTAACCAGGGTTCCATGCTTTAGTACTACTTCCAGTAGGTACACAGTATATCGTATCATCGTATCAGATGATGTTCAAAGCTCGCTGTTACAGATAATATAACACAATACAATATAGCGTAATAAATAATACGTGCCACATGGCTGCGACACAATCAGGGCAAATGTGACAATGTGTAACTGTTGTAGTGACACATATTATATCTCGAATACCTAAAGCGAGGCTGGAGCTCGCTTTCTGGTTGATGTTCAGCTAAGTATCATATTATTAGGTATGTTGTTCAAAATGGTCGTGAAAAATTTGCGAAATTTGCGATTGTGAAAGTAATGCAACAGCAAAATAACTTAGATATAGAGCGCGTTTTCTTAAAAAAAGGAGTATGGCAGTGTAAATTCAACCATAACCATTAATCGGTTCTTGAGTAGCGTAAAATCTTTTCTTAGCGGATGCCTAGGTACGTCCTAATTCAAAATTGCCATTTTCCAGCCTGATTCTTCCAGTGGTTTGAGCTGTTAGTTGAGAGATCAGTCAGTCAGTTAATCAGTCAATCAGTCAGTCAGTCAGTCACTTGTTCCTTTTATACATTTAGAAGAAGAGAAGACTAGATTAACAGACTTAGCTCTCAGAGTATAGGCGTCTTCAGTGAGCATCAAAGTAAGTGTTTAACTCTGAACTCTGTGTTTGACATTGACAACGCTTTGTGGAAGACTTGCGCTTGCAGGCTTGGACGAGCTTTGGGTACTTAGATATATCTGAAGTGTTGTAAACCTATAGCCTACAATATGGCCGCGGCACACAATATCTCTGGGATCGATAAAATTTAACGACCGATCACAATCGTGACATGTTTCACGATTTTTAAGGTTGAAGGCATCACGTAATTACTGCAACTCATCATGCAAAAACAACCTCCCTGAGCAGTGGTGAGCGCTGTGGTCTAATAACTGGGAGGTTTCGAGTTCGATTACCGGCGGGGGCAATTTGGGAATTTATAATTTCTGAACTAACTCTGGTTATTGGCAGGCATTGGCTGTGGCTAGTTACCACCCTACTATCAAACATTTAGCGTTCCGGCACGATGGCGTGTAGAAACCGATTAGGGGTATGGTTTGAATGTACACTGCCATAGTTCCAAGTTAGCCCGCTACTGTCTTAGATTGCATCGTCATTAACCATCAGGTGAGATTGCAGTCAAGGACTGACTATCTTGTCATCGAATAAAATTTAAAAACAATTTTTTTTTTTAATTTTATTCCTTATCCTCCTTCTACTCCTTATAGTCCTTCTGACTGGCTGACAGTGCTGACATCTCTCGCATCAGACTAAAATGCATTGTTGCGACAAGAACTTGATACCTAATTAACTTAATAGATTCAGGCAATCACCACAATTAGGACTCTAGTAATGATTGATGCAGGTTCTGCGTCATCGAGCAGTGGGTTAGAGTAATGTTAGTAAAACCTCAATAGCCCAACGGTTAAAGGTGCGGACTGAAAACTGTAAGATCGCAGGTTCGAATCCCACCCGTTGCGCTATTGTCGTACCCACTCCTAACACAAGCTTTCAAATTCAAAATCTATTTATTTCATGTAGGCCAACTTGTAGCTCTTATGACACGTCATAAATCTACCACCGGTTCGGAATGCAGATTCTGCTGAGAAGAGCTGGTAAGAAACTCAGCAGTTGCTCTTTTCAATAACAAAATTTTACAATGGGTAACAAAACTATGCTATGTATACACATACAGTGCTTCCACAATGAAGCTTCAAAAATGCATACGTAGGTACACACAATCCAACGCATATGAAAACGGGCAGACAAAGCAGACCCATTCCCGTTGGTGGCACCCGTTCACGAGCATGGCGCATGATCCAGCCGTTGCTTGGCTTTCTGCTTATTTGGAGGGGATAGGAGGATATTAGTCAACTTCAAGTTGCCTAATATTCTTTGTAGAAAAAAAAATGTAAGTGAACTTACTTCAACAGAGAGCTTGGACATGTCGACGGGCGTGATCCGCTTGAGCGCCGACAGCCGCTGCAGGCGCTGCCGGGCCTGCTCCTCCACCGCGATGAGGAAGGCATCCTGGATGATGTTGTGCCCGATGTCTGACACTGGAACAAGGGCGTACGTCATCATTTTTTTTATCCGAAATAAGCTTGCATTTGACGTTAATCAATACTGGATAGCACTGATGAGGTCTAGGTTGGAGCGCGCTTGCCTAGAAAATGCCTATTCACTCCTGCCTTGAAGGTACTCAAATTATAAGTGGCAGGAAATACGGATGCTGGAAGACTGTTCCACACCTTAGTGGTTCTATTCGTCGTGAGCAGCAGCAGCAATATAGACTATAGAGATCAGTACCTAGAGTTGTTGAATTATTATACTGACATCGACAAAATTAATAGTTTTTTTAGAGTGACATAATTTTATTATAATACTTGTAGTGAGTTGTAGAATAAGGTAGTTGTAAACGTAGAATATTAATTTATATTATTTAAACGTAACAAATGCTACTACAAAGTACATAGGTATATCAATTACGCTAAATCACTTGGCGGCACGTCTTTGACGGTAGGGTGGTAACTAGCCACGGCCAAAGCCTCCCACCAGACCAGACCAGACCAGAGACAATTTAGAAATTATAAATTCCTAAATTGCCCCCGCCGGGAATCGAACCCGAGAGCTCCCAGTTATAAAACCACAGCGATAACCACTGCGCCAGGAAGGTCGCCAAATAATAATTTTATTTGTTGGTTTGTCCTTTAATCAAACTGCAACATAGGAAAGTATCGACGTGATTTTCTGCATGGGGCTATTATAGTTGAGGTCGATGGCTTTTTATCAGCGGATAAAGTCAAAAAGTCTAGTACCTATCTAAGTATAAATTACACTCAACAACGAGGTACTTCGTAATTCATATTCAATCAGCAACCCTAAATTCTTGGACTACCAGACAAATGACTCAAATCTTTTGCAACATTGATTTCCATTCACAATTAAACCTAATTCCAAACAAATAAGGTATAAATTACAATAGGCAAAACAAATAGAGTAGTCGGAAGTTAGGCAATTGTTTGTTAAAATTATGCAAGGGATTATAATCTTTATTGTATATGCGATAGTGATCAGAAGCGAATGTGGTATTTACGCAGGAATGAGGCAAGCGTTGACTAATGTAGGTATTGTAACGCCCTCACGTGGAATACTTAATTTATAAGTACTCTTTACACACGGGTACTTGATGGTTTAATTTATGACACCTTTCGCAGTTTAAGTGGGCACTTAGCGATAATGTTGAGCCAAAATTTAACTCATGTTTTGAAAATACATAATACATTTCACTTGAACGAATCATCTTAGAAAACTTAACAAAATATATATTATAAAGTTACCAAAACTGTTTACTATTTAATATGCATTGTAATATTTGATAGAAACACTAATCTACTGAATGAAATTACGAATAAGCATTATTTATTATTTTACTTGTTATCGCCCACGACTTCGTCTGCAAGGAGGTTTTTCTTGGATAATACGTAACCTATGTCAGACTCCAAGTCCTCAACAATATCCATGCAAAGAAGCACGTCGATCTGTTACTCAGTTGCATGATTTAATGACTAAACCAACAAACAAACACGCTTTCGCATTTATTAACCGACTTCGAAAAAGGAGGAGGTTCTCAATTCGTCGGAATCTTTTTTTTATGTATGTTCCCCGAATACTCGAAGACACCTAGACCGATTTGGAAAATTCTTTTTTGGTTTAAAAGGGTTTACTTCCGAGGTGGGCCCATTGTCATCAATTCAGAATCTGATGATGGGATCTTGAGGGAGCTCGAGGGATTTCTTCAAATGTTATAGGCACAATGGATATACCTTGTAGTGAAGTCGCGTTTTGTAAAAACCGCCCGTTAAACCGTATATAATAATATTAGTAAGGATAAAACGCAATTTAAGCGTCGCATGTAAGCATCCTTATCTGGGCGCACAGACAGAATCATAAGCAGGGTCGATAATGTAGTCATTAATTGCGCGTTTAGATACCGATACAGGCACGCCGCAGCGCGCTCTTCGCGGAATATACTGCGCCGTTTCAGAGAATATGGTACCCGCAAGAGATTAGTTCTTACTAGCCTCTGCCTGCAGGTACCATCGCTGCAGGTACCATCGCTGCAGGTACGCTAGCAATCTATACTCCTTTAAGTAGTATAGATAGCTTCAGGGCCTGATTAACCCTTAGGCTAAATGGGCTGCAGCCTAGGGCGCGAGGATCAGGGGAGGGCGCGCTGAAATCGTTTTTTCGCATGCACTAATCTAGCATCATTGCAGATCACTCTGAAAACTTTTATAGGTAGTATGAACCATGTTAAAATTTTCACACTACTACTCTACTCACTAACTACTTTTTAAGCCGTCATAATTAGCCTAGGGCGGTCAGAACTCTTGATCAGTCGTTGGATAGCTTACACCATATTAGAACAAAGTTCGCGTAAATAATGTCCGAGCCTCACAAGTCACAACAGACACTCTTAGGAAGACATTGCCACCCGATGTCTTCGAGCCCTAGGGCTTACGCGGCTAGGGGCCGACAGCATACTCCATTCGAAAAAAAAAATAGGCCAGGTTTTATAAAGGAAAACCGGAGGTTTCACGCGGGAATTTTAAAAATCTGATTCCAAGCGAACGAAGGCGCAGCCAAAAGTTATGACTTTCAGATGGTAAATTGAAAATTCAGATGAAAATTATGTACTACAAAATAAACATAAATTACATTACATTACATAAATTCAAACAGGGTGTAAAACACATTTAATAAGTAAAGTACACAGTTAATGAATTCCTTAATGGCAAAGTTGCTTGGAACCAATCTGCTTTGCTTCAGCTGTCCACAAGATAAATAAGCTACATATTTTTTTGTTTTGAAAAGAGCAACTGCTGAGTTTCTTGCCAGCTCTTCTCAGCAGAATCAGCATTCCGAACCGGTGGTAGATTCTCGAAGTGTCATAAGAGCCACAAGTTGGCCTACATGAAATAAATAATTTTGAGTTTGAGTTTAATAAATATCGACATCGATAGTGCTTAATTCCTACCCACTACCCAAGTTTATAGCTACCGAATGCGAAGCGGGTGAGTTACACGCCCATTCTAATATTTATTTGATAATATTATAAGGCTTCTGAGACGCGAAACCTTAGTAAAGTTATAAAACTACCTTGGCAACGCGTCGTAATGCTATACAAGTAGCATAAAGCTATATTTACGTAGAACTCGTGTTATGAGTCTAAGACAAGAACCTGCTATTTTTATCCGATTACGGCAAAGTCAAAAGGAAGGGTGATGATTTACGTTTATTTTCGCACAAGTTGACCCGCCCCAGCTTCGCATGGGTAACCTAACGGAGATGCTGGAGCCTGGAGTTCATGATATATTTGGAAATATTAATTAATAAATAATATAATCGACAGTCTCTAAATCCCATCAGTTTAGGTGGACAGTACCCAGCAGCACCAGGAATACAAGCCGGGACTTTTTTTTTACGGGAACACTGCGACATGTATTAGTTCCTACTTGGTACTTACTTACCTATAATATGAATTCACAATCGATAATTCTTCAATATCCACTTTCTTTAGGTGGGAAGTACCGTCCACCAGTTGAAGATGGTTAAAAATTTATCAGTGGGTTTAATCCGCGTACTCTACATTAAAGTTCTCCTGACCGAATTCCAGCCGTAACGTCCAATCTCTATGGAGCCTAGCCCATGCACAGGAGATATTAAATTGCGCTCAAGCAAATACTTCTTTTACAATAACGCTGCGAATAACACTTCTGTACATAGTACCTACGAGTACCTTTTGGATGCCGTCGCAAACATTTTCAAACCAAATCACCCCTTAACCAATCATTCCTTTGCGACTAATGACTTTAATTTTATCTTTAGAAACTTGGTATTGAAAACATGACCTTTTTGTTGGAAACTTCGACTTAGTAAGTAAGAAACCGAGAACAAACTCTATTATCAGGAGCCTAAACCACTTTATTAAGATTTCTGAGTGCTTTGCTGAAGTATCAGAAAATGTACTCTAATATGTAAAGTACCTAGAGCCATGGCTGCTAATTTTAAAGGAAATGGAGACCAGTCAACTACGGCTAGTAATAAAAATTTAATCAAAAAATTAAAACATATGCAATAAGGTATGGAACGCAAGGCTAAGGTATGGACGCACTACCAGCGTCTGTGTTTCCGGTCACCTATAATCTGAATACCTTCAAGACAAGGGTGAATAGGCATTTTTTAGGCAAGCGCGCTCCAACCTAGACCTCATCAATGTTTTCCATCATTGACTGTCGTCAAGCGCAATATTTTATTATCTTGCAATAGGTTTGCCGCATCAGTGAAAGGAGAAAATGTTATGAAACAGAAAGTCGCTAATGTAATCGGACCTTCAGGAAATCTAAGTGAATTACTTACTTAAGAGGCAACATGGGAATAACTAGGAAAAACTAAAGAAACTTTGATCTAATTATAGTATTGTTGATAAAAGAGTATGTAAGTATGTAGGTTAAAGATAGAAACTTGCGAGAATAAAAGTTAATCAAATAAGTAACAATAGAGATTAGAGATAAGGTACAGATTGTGATTATAGAGAATAAAATATTAATTCTATTTACTATTAGTATCTTAAAGGTTGCTTAGATGATCCACAGAAAATTCAAAATCTACAAATTAAAGGTCAAAAATTTAATCCAGATCGTAGTAAAGCGTGTCAAAATTCAATCCAAATATTGAGATTGTTATCTGTTTTACTAATTGGTAAACATAATCACTAAGGAAAAATCCAACTACCTATGAAAGATATGGATTTTTCTTTTCTTTTAGTAGATTTAGGATTTGATAGGTTAGAAGTACTGGATACAAATGACACAAACTCTTGCTTTGTGGTAATCCCTACAATAATCCTCGATTGATTGAAAGTTAAGACGACGATGATGACCAAAGATGACAAAATAACTAAGTAGGTATGTAGTTATGTACTTAAGTTATAATCAAAATCAAATTAAACCAAAACCTCATTGAAACTGCAATGTTACAAACTATGATATTATTTTAATGCCCACCTCCTAAGATCTACGATTAAAAACCAGATTTGTTTACATAACGATATGAACTTTAACATTAACTGTATAGAACATAAATTCCTTCACGCTTACTGATAATGATAGCACTATCATAAAACAATCTTATTTACTACGTTAATGTTATTTGGACTTTACTGCTTTGCTGGTAGAGTTTAAATTTGTATGTGTTTAATTTTAATGCTGGTCACTTAGTGCTCTGCTAACTTCGGAACCAGTTCCTTAGTCTTCCACGTAGATCCCACAAGCAAATATAATCTCTATTTCATAAGATTTAAGTGTTAAATCAGCGTGTACAGTTTATAATATGACGAGTACTCAGGTATACATTCCATAGCTGATAGAACGGTACATGCTACAAAAAGTAAAAGGTGTTACCGAATTATGAGTCTAGTTTTCAAAATATACACGCTTGCTTTTGTTTTAAAAATGTATGACATCGATTTAGGATGATATTTGATAAACAGTCTTTATATTGGATTTGAGGTATTTACCTGAATTTATATCTACGAGTATAATAATATAACTTAAAAATTATTTTTACAAATCTGACTTCAAGCACCACTCCAAAGTATTACATTATAGAATTGTGCCTATAAAATTTGAAGAGTTCCCTCGATTTCTCCAGGATCTCAACATCAGATCCTAACCTGATGACAATGGAACCACCCGGAAAGTATATACTTTCAAACAAAAAAAGAATTTTCCAAATCGTAAATGTAGTCGACAATAAACTCAAACTTCAACGAGGCATTTGGAAGACAAAATCATCATGCTAGAAATAATGTGCAAAAGTAAAAATTTTAAAATTCGAAATCAGCATTATACTCGTACATGCTTTTTAATTTAAGACTTAAAAATAATTAACCGGAAATCGATCCCGGACCCCCTTTCTTACAAGAATAATTCTTCCGTTATGCCTCTAAGGTCGTCAAGTTTGTTTTATAATGTTTTCCATGCACCGTCTGGCGTAGGTAAGTTAAATTAGATTTCCCAAGTTGGTGTTTTGTCTCGTTGAGCTCTTGTTGGTTTTTGTGCTGTTTCCCCAAATTGGTTTTTGTGGTGGTTTTGTAAGAACACTTTTAATACTTTCTTTTGCGCATTTAGCCCAATTTCTGCGTTGTTATTTTGTTGCCTAATTGCATAGAAATCTAGCCGATGTCCGTGACTTCTTTCACGTTGGTTCAGATTTTTGTAAATTCAAGAGTTCTAAGGGGGTAAAATAGGGGTTTAAAAAGTCGAACTTAACGTGAGCGAAGCCGCGGGCAAAAGTTACATCCACAGGATGCAAAAATCGGTTCAGCAATGAGCATCTTAAAGGTGTAAAAAGTAACATACAGACGGACAGATTAACAGATTTAGATAAAATTAGCCACTAAACTATAAAAAGAAACCAGTGCCCAGTTTTAGATTGGTGATTGGTTATAAGATGATGATTTTGTTTTCCAAATGTGAATATTGAAATAAAAGATCTTTAAAAAAAGAAGCTAAAAAAATTAAATAGCTTCGATTGCTAGGGTTTTGGGTTACATCTACTGATTTTGGTAGGTAATTCGTTGTCATTTATCAACCCTTTTTATTTGATTTCTGTGACAAATGTCCAGCGAAGTACCCAGAAAGGGATAGACGCGTGATCGATTACCACAGATATGGATCATAAATCTGCCTGTTTACTATCCAGTTCCTAAGACCTGAGACAGATCATCTAAGTCGGAGGAGAGCGTTTCTTCAAAGTCGATTTAGATAAAGGCCACTAAAGAAATTGCATTGTTTTAATCCCCACGCGTCAGATTGCCTCACAAATTATCTGAGTCACAATAAGACGTAACGGCGTCGAGAAGTCACGCCATGTCATTACGGCCATTCGTCACATAACTGCTCGTCGAGATCGGTATATTGTTTTTAAATAACCAGTGTTCTTGTGAAAGAAGCCGATCGACTGATTGCAATCCGTCAATCTGTTTCTATCTCAGCCGTTGATCTCAGCTCTTAGGAAGAAAGAAAAGAAAGAATAGTATGTGATTATTTTTTTCTACAGTTGCAATTGTTTTGATTGGGTGGATTTTTATACGGAAAAACGATTTTTTTTGCTATGATCGCCACACAAAATCTGTACGGTGCAACCTTTACAAGTTTAGCGTACGATGGCGTGTAGAAACAGATTATTTGAACCGATGGGTTGCATCTACACTGCCATACCGAATCCCGAATCAGGGTCCTGGCTGAAAATCAGCGCTGTATGCTCTTGTGCATGTACAAAGTATACAGCATTTTGCTAAGTTAGGACCATTTTTCTGGATTGTGCCACACATGACTTAGTTGTTCTAGCGCTTCTTATGCTTGACGCCTTGTCTTTAATGCTCAAGAGGTGGAGGGGCCGGGACAACCTAATCTAGGTATTGGATGATGTGTGGCACAATTTATAAAATAAACGTTTCTTTCTTTCTTCTTTCCATACCCCTACCAAACCCCTACCAAGTTAGCCCGTTACCATCTTAGATTGCATCGTCCTTACCATCACGTGAGATCACAGTCAAGGACTATCTTGTCATTGAATTAAAAAAAAGTCTGAATCTATCTCAGCTCTTAAGCAAGATAGATGTGATTATTATTTGCTACATTCGCAATTATTTTGATTGGTTGAACAAACAAAATTCTTTTGCTATGATTCTGGCGTAACTACAATGTAAAATAGTGCAGTCTTTGCAATTGTTCATTGTGGAGTCAACATCCTCCTGAAGATGCTCCGGACGTGTCCTGAAACGTATTAGAGTCTGTTTCAGGGCATTTATGTGGTGTTGCGTTGTTAGTTTGTAACTGTTACTTGTTCTACTACTGGAACAGCGCGGCAGAGGCATAGAAAATTCTGTATTGCTACACACAAGAAATATTTATATTATATTACTTGTAATTTAATGTATAGCGCAAGCGGAAACTATCTCTATGTTTTTCATCAAGATCAAGAAACAGACAGACTGACTGAAAGTAACTCTTTCAAATTCAAAATTTATTTATTTCATGTAGGCTACCTTGTAGCTCTTATGACACGTCATAAATCTACCACCGGCTCGGAATGCAAATTCTGCTGAGAAGAACCGGCAAGAAACTCGGCAGTTGCTCTTTTCAAAAAATAAAATAATTTTACAATAAGTAACCAAACTAAGCTTCCACAGTGAAGCATCAAAAATGCAATACATATTATAATACAACACATGTCAACATGGGAAGACAAAACAGACCCATTCCCGTTGGTGGCACCCGTTCACGAGCACGACGTATGATCCAGCCATTGCTTCGCTCAACCATATTTGATCTGATGATATCTTACTTTCGCATTCACAATATTTAGTATGGTTTGCCACAACTGTGTATTCGGGCCAATGGTAAGAGAATGTCAGTCAAGTTGACAATTAGTGGTGATTGCGATAAGTGATCATCACATTGCTGCTGTCAAATTACTGCGATAGGTCTGAGGGTTTGCAATCGCTATCGTTGATTCTGATTGCAGATCCTATTGAATCCGATCGGAGCACCACAAACAGCAATATAACATTTGCCTTCCAAAACAAAATTTTGCAAACAAGTCACCGAAAGCTGCATACTAAACTGCGGAATCTCGAAGGAGAAAAATTGAAACCATAGTAATATTATGAAGCGCGAACGTTGGACCCCGAGCCAAGGTTGACCGGTTTTTGCCGTCATGTTTTATGTTGTATTATTTTTTAATTTCTTAACGTTAAGCCAGTTCAAGTACGTCCCCGTAATTCCTCGACTTTTATATATCTATAATATTCAGTACATAATCAGACACTATTGGGCATTAATAATAACATTAATGAAGTATTAAGCATCCTTAAACTTTTACGAAAAGATTTTTGAAAAGGTTAATAAGAATAGCATTTTAACACAATGGTACTCTATAGTTTCTTGGTAGACCAAAATTATAATAGATAATATATTTTTTTTAAGGGAGGAGTGTGAGTTTGAATCTGCAATCGATTTTCCTGTTTTCAACGATTGTTTTTGTAGGTATGTTTGCTACGCGATTATCCGCTAATTATAAATTGATTTTGATTATTCTTTTTTTAGTAGGTCACACATCAGAGGTGGTCGCTCCCATATAAATTTTATCGAGATGAATTCAGCGCTTTTTGAAAAAAAATATTGTACAGTTTGTTTTCTAGTTCCATTCAGCAAAAGTTTTGATGCGGACTTTTTATACTTTGTAGTGGGAGCCTTTGAAGTCGGTTTTTTAAAAAAGAATTTTTAATTTATGTAATTTTAAGTTAACATATTCGTTGCCACATCATTACGTGGTGACAACTGACAAGGGACAGTTTCTATTCAAAAATTTCAACCAAAAACTTACATCACTTTTTGCGCAAATTTAGGTCATATTCTCTCATTAGCATTACATAGATGATTTTTTATTTAGTGACTTGTAAGCCCTTGTTTGCGACCCCATGTGTAAAACGAGGAGTAGCTACCTACCTACTAAGTACTAAACCAAGTTAAGCCGTTTTCATCTAAGACTATGCTATGGTACACCCGGTAAGCGATTTCAACGCGGCACCTAGTATCCGAACGCTACAATAAGTTGGCGCTAACGTCTTGGGTAACTAGCCACGGCCGAAGCCTCTCATGTCTCACCAGACGAGTATGAGACCATTTAGAAAATTACAAATTACAATCTCTCCTGTTGGGAATCGAATCCAGCACCTTCAAATGAAGGTGCTGGATTCTCCCTGGCGCAGTGGTACAAATATACCACTGCGCCAGGGAGAGTCCTTTATTGTATTAAATAAAAAGAACTAAAATAACTTATTATATAGAATATCATCATCATCATCATCTTTACCCCACCGCCGGCCCACAACTGGGCATAGCTCGAAAGAAAGATTTTAGGCCATAGTCCACCTCATTGCCCAGATGCAAATTGGCGGATTTCACACTTTGAGAACCTTACGAAGAACTTTCAGGATTCCCCACGACGTTTTATTTCACCGTTGAAACAAGTGATATTTAAATGCATGTAATATTTTATAGAACATAAAATGTTGTAACTGTGAAGACCACTAACACAAAACGCAGGAACGCCGCGTCCGGGAGTTCAGTCACCCCGACCTGACCAGCGCCTTCCCACCACTGACCACTGACTGACCACTGACCACTTTCACACCACTGGCAAAACAATGTATTGCGAACAAAACACTAATTTCTTTAACAATATTCGGTTAAAGTGACATCGTACCGAGTACCGGGTGACTCGCGAACGGTGACTCGACAAGTCGAGTTCGACACAGCCTGAACCGGTGTTGTTTCTCGCTCGCACAGGTTTTTGAACGGTGTTGCCAGTTATCTAATCGAATTACACAAGGAAAAACTAAAATCTTTTGCTATAAACCGCCAATCTGAGAACAATCTCTACTGGTTGTTGTAGAGACCGGAAAAATGGAGGATGTGTAAGAGTAAGCCCAGATACATAGTTAATTGTATCATTTTTGAATAACAAGTATATAGTAGTAGTAGTAGTAGTAGTAGTAGTAGTAGTAGTAGTATATAACAGTAAGAATAGCTACAACTTGGCTTGCATGAAATAAATAATTTTGAATTAGAATTTTGAATTTGAGCTATGTATCTGTTGCTGTTTTAGAGTAGTTTAATAAATCTCAAGGCAGCATGTCTTAATTCACTTGAAGAAAAAAGATATTTGACCCTTAGATTTAATAACGTAGTGTAAGCTATTAGAAACTCTACTCTATTAGGGCAACAAAGGCCGATAATAATTCATAATGTCTGTACAAAATTATCCATTATCCTCTGCAATAATTGCGCATTGTGGAGTCAACATCACCCGAAGATACTTGGATGTCGGAGTGAAACGTGCGTAGAGTGCATTTTAGAAAGTTTTTGTAACTACAAAAACTGTACAAACACAACTGTAGAAAGTGTTCTACTACCAAAAAAAGCGGCAGCAGTGCACGATACAGGTTTTTCTGGTTTGGCCGGATTATAGAAAAATAATTTTGGTTTTCCTTGTGTATCATGGAATTCTGCAAAGTAACGCCTACTATCTAAATCTATCCAATATTTTAACGATTTAGTTTTATTTATTTTCTAATAGGAATCTTGTTAGATTTACATATCTCTTGAAATCGATTGCTAGAATTGATGCGTAGCCACAGTTTGTATTGTCTCGACATCTCATCGACCTAATTGATAGACTTCTACTTTTAGACATAAATCTCTTGTAAGGATTGCAACAGAAGAGACCTTGTGCCATTTGTATCAAGTGCTTCATTTCGCCTAATGCGGAAACAATAGTTGATGCCCGTGGCTTCATTCGCGTGGATTTGGTTCTTAAAATCCTGCAGGAACTCTCTAATTTTCTTGGATAAAAAGTAGCCTATGTCACTCTCCCGGTCCTCACTTGTACCCATGCAAAAAATCACGTTGCTTTGTTGTGACGTGATTGAAGGACAATCCAACAAACCAACAAACAAACACACTTTCGCATTTATAATATTAGTAAGGATAGTAAGGATTTCGTAAACACTAAGGCTATAAAAAGAACTTGTCGCCTAGATAATTCGATAACCTCGAGGCGAACTCAATATCCCAAAACAACGGTCCAACGGACCAACCAAAATAGCTCTACATCGCCCGCAATACCATGACGCAAACATACGCTTCATATACCTTATATACCTTATATACCTTGGTCGTTCTAGGCTTTTACTATACTAGTGGTTCGCCCCGAACTGAGACCTCGCGATATCCCATAATTCCCAAAAGTTTTAATTATATATTGTAATAATTAACTTTTAACATTAGACGCAATAAAAAAAATAATAGTTGACATAAAACTGTTTTACTGACACAGCGCCATCTATTAGCATTATAGTGAAGCTATTATCTTCACAATAATGCTAATAGATGGCGCATTAAAATTAAATAATTTCGTTTCTTTATAACATTTATCTAATTTTAGTATTTGTTGTTCAAGTACAGGATATAACTGAATTTTCAACCAAGTTTCACGTTCTAATATTCAGTAATTCAGAAGTTATAGGGCTCTGACAGACATTTAGACGGACACACTTCTCTGTCTAGTAGGCAAGCGCCCTAGTTGACTCAGAGAACTCGCTTCGCTCGTTCAATTATCTCCAGCACGAAAACCTCGCGATAGAACAGGCAGTTTCACGTAATGTTATTCGCCTGATAAATCGTGCCGGAGCTTCAGCATCTGCGCCATATTTATTTCACGGCCGAGATCCAGAATTTATATGTCCAGTGGACATCTTGACGAAGACAATGGTATGGTAGTGTAGATTCAACCCATACGTCTAATCGGTTTCTACACGCCATCGTGCCGGAACGCTAAAACGCTTGGCGGCACGTGTTTTGACGGTAGGGTGGTAACTAGCTACGGCCAAAGCCTCCAGACCAGACCAGAGACAATTCAGGAATTATAAATTCCCAAGTTGCCCCCGCTGGGAATCGAACGCGAGACCTCCCTTATAAGACCACAACGCTCACCACTGCGCCAGGGAGGTCGTCAAAAATTCCCACTTATGAGGCAAACTCAATGCCCCTGGCAACACCGGCCAAGCAACCTCAAAGGCTGTACGTATGACCGCTGACTACGTAGCCAGCCCGTACTATACCGCGAATACACGCAACCTGCGACAAAGTTGTAACTTCTCAACTCTTCACAGACTTTAGAACCTTGTCTCAGTAAATAACTCCTTTTGTTTTACTGGGTTTGAGCCATTTGCAGAGGCATCATGCAACGTTCCTATCGACTCAAAATTAAACTTAAATATTTTGTAATTCACTAGCTCTTGCCGCGATTTCGTCTGCTTAGTTAGGTGTACTAAAATCTCGTAGGAACCTATTGTTTTTCCGGGTTAAAAAGCGTGTTACTCTCTAGACCCTCAACTATATCTATGCAAAAAAATCACGTCAATCCGTAGCTGGAGTGAATGGCAAATCAACATACAAACACACTTTCGCGTTTGTAATAGGGACCTATTAGTATTTGTGGGGAATATGATTGTATTTAAATATTAAACATTTTTTGGTTGATTGAATGTGGAGTAGCCACAATGTACCTATCTATCACAGCACGGTTGCATCATGTATGGCGCGTCTCTGTTCGGTTATTTACTCACGTGATCGTATTGGAAGCCATTTTGCTCGTCTTAATCGCATTAGCAGGAAAAGAGACTGCGACCGCGCTAAACCGGGAAGCGTGAAGATACAGTTACATAAACTGTACACTTGACTGTCAGTATAAAGTGTATTATTATATTTAACACGATGAGGAGTTCCGGCTTACTATTATCCTTCTTTCATCTATCGCCACATCGCGGGCGCGGGCGTCTTCACTAGGGTTGCCAGACGTCCCGTATTTCCCGGGACATCCCGTATTTTAGGCATAGTTTAAAATGTCCCGGCGGGACTGACTCTGTCCCATACTTGAACCGTACGTCGTTTTTCATTATGAAATCGATCTACGTATTCACACACGCAACGTTCGTAAAACGTACTCGTCTCGCTACTAACTTGCACTCGCAGCCCGCATCGACCAATGACAGCGTTAGTGTCAGAATGACAATGTTAAAACTGACTCGATCCTCGGAAAAATACAAAAAATAATAAAAAATGACACTAAATAATTTTGTTTTTTATTTGTCCCGGGTAAAAAACTGAAATCCCGTATTTTTTGCCCATTTAACCATTTTTGTCCCTTATAGGCTGAAAAAAAATCTGGCAACTCTAGTCCTCACTCCTCTCAGAATAAAAAGGGTCGGCCAAAAGGGTTGGATGCGAAAGGCCGAGGACAGGCAACGTTGGCTAGGGCCAACAACAACAGGCAACGTAGGCTTGAAAGAGGCCTATGTCCAACAGTAGTTGTATTTGGGCTGATGCTGATGATGATGATTATTCGAACCCGGAGCCCCCGAACAGGAGGCCACAGGCTGCAAACCACTAAGCTATCACAAACTGTTAGCGCTTTACATACCTACCCAGACTATTATTACCTGAAATCGCTTCGATTCGAAGCAAAAAAAGTTGTTGGGTCAAGGCAATCAAGGTGCAATTCTGAGAGAGATCGTTCAAATTCCGTTTCCACTGTTTTTATGTTTATAGATACTAATTAAAAAATGTTTTAAAATCTTTAATTAAATCTAATTTAAAAACTAAAACTTAAATCTAAATTAATAAATAAAATAAAATTAAAACGAACTAAAATCTAAAACCCCGTCGAAATCACTGCAATATAGCATAGTACCTAGTACCTACCCAAGATGCTGGCAGCATTGCCTCGTTAGATGGCCAAACTAATCCTTTGGCCAAGGTAGCTGCCAGCTCTTGGATTTAACTAAGTTTCTAGAATATCTTAAAACATCTTTCAAGTGTACACTCTAATACAATTAATTTAAAAAAAATAGAGCCCGCATCTTTTTGTTTTTCAACGTAAATTATCCCCGGATCATTAAAATGGTTAACGGCACCTAAATAAGTTATTTAGCCAGGGTGATTAATGGAACATTATTTTCTGGCCATAAAATATTCAACACTTCACAGGGTTCCTGTTACCATTTAATTATTGTTACTTACAGCCAGGACTTATAACAATTTTAAATAACAATTATTTTTAAAAAACCGACTTCAAACGCCTCCAGACTCCACCACGCTGAGCAAGTACAGATTGACAGAAAGCTCGCAAATCTATATATATAAAATTCAAAGTCCTGACTGACTGACTGACTGACTGACTGAGATATCAACGCACAGCCTAAACTACTGAAGTTAGAAACTTGAAATTTTTACAGTTGGTTCCTTTTATGACGTAGGCGCACACTAAGAAAGGATTATTGGAAATTCCACCCCTAAGGGGTTTAAATAGGGGATGGAAGTTTATATGAAACTCCAACATTTTTCAAGCTATTTCCATCAAAGTTGGTATTTGAGCTTTCAGTTAAAAATAAAGAAGTACGTGTGTCACAGTTTTTGAAAATTTCACCCCAAAATCTAATTCCACGCGGCCGAAGTCGCGGGGGCAAAAGCTATACTAGCTAAAAAAAATATCTAAAATACTAATGACTTACATAGTTTAGTTTCGCTCCGTCTCTTCACACGAAGTTTGATGACGCAAGATGATATGCACTGCAACAAAATAAATACTGAATAAAACAAAATCTTAAAATGAACAATTAATATTAATAAATTATTTCTAAATAACAATTTTTTTTTATCATCTAAAAGGGGCATAACTATAGTGGAAATTAAAAGAAACAACTGTAGACAAAACAGCCTATGCAAAATGATAGAAAACTTAACGTGAATTGCTCTTGCAGTATTTCTGGCTAAATACAATAGGCTCACAGAGAAATGTGAATAATAAAATTATTACGTTGCCAATGAAAAAGTATCTCTATAGTAAAAAAAATATAAAACAGTCACCCTGACAAAATAAAGCAGATTTTCCTTCAAATTAAAAAGTTCAGTAAAAGTTTTATAAAGACTCAGCTCATATCTAGCGGTGATGTCGTAGAATTTTTCTCAAACTCACGGCGCTAAAGAGGCGATTTTTAATGACCAGTTTCACGTATCAAGTCAAGTGGCGTGCGATATCATCTTTTAATAATTTTTATATCACCAACGTGAATGTAATCAAGCGGATCAAGCAAGTAAGTGGTAGATTCACTTGATGATTCGAAGGCACTTTGTCAAAGTTTTTTATGAATAAAGAATTACTCTATTCTATTCTTTTCTAAAAAGCAAGTAAAGCCTCTTTATTTGTTGGGTACTGTAGTGAAATAAGGAATCCAGTCCAGTCATTTGTCTTTTTTTTTTTTGGATGGATTTTGCCAACAGCGAAGCTAAAATCGTTAGATTTTGTGTTTTAGCTGCTGCTGCTGGTTTTAGTCATTTGTCTTGAATGTATCTTGATAAATCCTGACCATCTACCAACTCTGACTGCACAAGAATTTCAACTAGATTGCAATTTTAAAATCTAGATGCAAAAAGCTTCTAAGTCAAACCAACAAGACTTTACTTGAGGAGTTTAGGTTACGTTACTTATTAGAAAGTATCTTTACTAGTTACTCTTGGCTCCTGTCCAAAGCCAGCTGGCTCTACTATCAGTAGAGTTGCCAGATGGTTAATATTCCTCTGTATCGTCCTGACAATTCATATGATAACTATCTGCATCCAGATTCTCAAAAAAAACACAAAATCTTGGAATAAGTTCAAGTAAAAAAGTCGTGTGCCTTTTTATCAAAAAAAAAAAAATCTGGCTTAACTACGTAGTAATTGGACACACATAATTGCAAACTGTTTTCATTTTAAACCTTTTTGAATATTAGGTAAGTATATACAAAGTATTAAGGCTGTTAGACCTACGATGTGAAACCGGAGTGGGTTTAAAATTTTAAAAGTTTCATACATTTCACATTTTTTTTATTATACCTAGATAGGTACCTACATGATATTTAATTTAATCACGCCTACAAAGCTTTAGAAAGAGTGAGTAATAGAAATAATTTAGATATGTGATAGGTATTCACGACAGTGATAAGAGTAGATTTTATTTTATTTATTTTATAACGAAGTTAAAAGGAAAACTATCACAGCTAAGTTACAAGTTAACGAGTAAAAGTCTTGTAAAAGTCGACTAATTTATAAAATAAAAAATTTCGTAAAAATTTCTCAGCAAATGGCGTTCTGCCAATAAGTTTGAACTAGGCCTATTATAACTTGGTAATATTATTGTAAAATGTAAATAATTTTATGATGAAAAATACAGAAACAACAATATTCTTTTCTTAGTCCTACACTATGCGTGTTGTGACGGGCAAAACAGCGCTTGGCCCGAAATCTTTCCCGACACGCACTTGGCGGTTTATTTATTTATTCTACTCTAATGTTGAGATCCACAGAGTGTGCTTTGACTTAGCTCGGACTCAAGATAAGAGTTACAAACATCATCATCATCAACTTATGGACGTCCACTGCTGGACATAAGTCTCTTGCATGGACCTCCACAGACCTCGGTCTTGCGCCGCCTGAATCCAGCGACTCCCTGCGACTCGTTTGATGTCGTCGGTCCACCTAGTGGGGGATCTGCCAACACTGCGCTTCCCGGTGCGGGGTCGCCACTCCAGCACCTTGGGACCCCAACGACCATCAGCTCTTCGAACCATGTGCCCCGCCCATTTCCACTTCAGTTTCGCGACTCGCTGAGCTATGTCGTTACAAACATGCCCCGACATAAATCTGTCTCATTTTATCTCTGTCTTGAGTGTGAGCACGTGAGAGTGCGGTCTATAGATTTCAGCCTAAGGATGCAGTTAAGGGTGAAATCACATCTGTTATCAATAGGTACGTCATCTCCGTGGCCGACATTTCGTCAGGAGAACAAAACATTATCACGCTCATATATTAAACATGAACTGTATGATGTGAATTGAATTGTATCGTAAACTTAGGCTTGGCGGCCGGCCAAACCCTGCTGGTTTCACTGTAACTATAGAAATTGTCTATTTGACGCCGCGTGGTGGTACTTTCATTTAACAGTATGCTGTTAAATTATTACTATGGTAATAAAGTGCCTCGTTGGTCTAGTGGTTAGCGTGTTCGACCACGGATGATGAGGTCCCGGGTTTGATTCCCGAGTCGAGTTAAAAAAAAAATTGGGTTGTCTGGCAAAGAAATTTTCAATACTAGCCCGGAGTTAGAAAGTTGGCGGAAGGTAATATTACGTTCTACAAAAAACTAAATTATTACTGGTTAAGCATTTTCAAATTATTATTCGGTATAGGCATTTTCAAATTATTTTTCGGTATACTTAGGCATTATTATTCGGTATAGGCATTTTCAAATTATTATTCGGGCTGATACCCTCGCAATATTGGTTAAAAATTAAAATGCATTGATGCAGCAAAAACGAACAAGAAGAAGTCTGGTGGGAGGCTTGCGCGGGCGCCGTGGCTAGTTACCACCCTACCGTCAAAAACGTGCCGCCAAGCGATTTCGCGTTCCGGCACGATGGCGTGTAGAAATCGATTAGGAGTACGGGTTGAATGTACACTATCATATCCCTTCCAAGTTAGTCCGCTACCATCTTAGACTGCATCGTCACTTAATACCATCAGGTGAGATCGTACTCATTTGTCATCCAATAAAAAAACGCCATAAATTCAGCCAATCAAAGGCCATTGCTATCGTTGCACTGATGCAATTATTTTTTAGAATCATTTTTAGTGAATCTATACACGGGATATCATAGGAAATGTCGGTAGAATACCGATGAATCCCGTCCACCTGGCAACCCTAGCTGAGCCACAATACCCACCTCATGTATGTGACTGAGCACCTCAGTGCGAGTCATGTCTTCGAGCCTGGTTTCGTTCACGTCCATGATTTCGTCCGCCAGCTCCAAGTTCTCCCAGTTGCCTGCTGATGGTGATCCTAGACAAACAATTAAAACAAGTAAAGTACCTATCTATAGCTTAATAAATTCAAATTCAATATGACAAGTCAAGACTCTACCACAGGTTACGAAAGCAGATTCCGCCGAGAAGAGCTGGCAAGAAACTCAGCAGTTGCTGTTTTAAAATAAGTAAGAACATTGTAAGCACAGATTTAGTTCTCTAAATCTGTGATTGTAAGAATTTAAATTGACTGATTGTTGTTGTTATAATTGCTGTAGATATTATTGACGAACTAACTAGCGTCCGTGGACTGTTTTTTTACCTACATTATAAGCACACGCTTGACCACTATCACACCTGATGGAAAGTGATGATGTGGTCTAAGGTGTGACGCGTTTGCCTGGAAGATGCCTATTCACTCTTGTTTTAAAGATAATCAAATTGTATATTGTATTTATTTTATATTTTGATGTGGCGTTTGAAGTCGGATTTTTAAAAGTACTTTTTTTTATATTATTATTTTAAGCTTTTTAGTGTAGCTCGTAGGATCAATTCACAAGATCATTTGTTTTGCTCATTAAAAAAAATATTGAATTGCCGAATGGAGCATATGTATGTATGCTATGAAATATGCATGGTTAAAATCCTACACACAATCTGATCACGAGCGATTTGCTGGAGTTTCGTCCTCCATTCATCAGATCTTCACCAAATTGAACAGGGACCAACCTGAAGATACGTCCTTTCGAATAAAAAAAAAATATTGAAATCGGTTCAGATTGTACGGCGTTATGGAGTAACATCGCCAAAAAACAAAAAAACGCGTCGAATTGAAAACCTCCTCTTTTCTTTGAAGTCAGTTAATTATTATTAATGATAACATATATAATAATAATGTTTATATCGAGACTAACTTTTTTTTCTGAAGATTAGTTCTTCATGATTTGTGGTTTTTGGAAGTTTTTCCTAAAAACTACTAAATTAAATATTTAAATTCAATCTAGTTAGGATAAGAATTTCCTTTATCATAACGAAAGCATCTAGGAAATTTCTGAATGATCGAAAAGCTCACACAGAACCTAGTGAAAATTTTTATGTAGGTACATAACTACAATAGTCATTTAGGAAATTTAGAACTTCTTATCGAAAGTAATATTATGACTAGTTAGTTAAAAGTACTAGCAGATAGTTAGATTCCACTTACCATAAAGTTTAATTTTATTATCCTTCGTTTGCACCACTATAATAACATATCCTTCTAGATCCACGGACTTGCATTTCACCGTTGTCATTTTGTCAATCGAATTGATTTGCGTTGTGGGAGCGTTAAATGAATTCATTTCGACCGTTTACTAAAATAAACCCGACATATAAATAACCTACTGACCGATTTAGGTGAAAAAAAATCTATTTATTCTTTCAATTTTCTGGGTTTTCTTACGAGCCATACCAGCGTTTTCGCCAACACCACTTTAACCAGTATCGTTTCAAAATAAAACTATTTGAAATGAACATTTTGTAGTCAATTAGAAACATAGTCTATTCATTAACCCGGTGGTAAAAAATCAGCCATAGTATTTTCACTCGCACGAAATTGCTACACACTCAACTGTATCGTAAATCAAGATTTGGAAACATCTGTAAGGACGTAGATTTTTCGGCTAAATTCCCATAGCGTTTTCTAGGTGTCTCGATGGAACTTTTATTGCTTTTCCACTATGTCATGTCACGTTTTAAGGTTTTTAAGGTTGTAATGCACTGTTTCTTAGCGATTTATTGTGCTCCCTACGAAATTTTGTTCACGAACTGTTGTGTGGTTTATTTAAGTGATATTTTTGTTTATTTAACTAAGATTTTAAGGCGTTTTAGCGTGGTTTGAGGTTGAAAATCGGTCCCACGTCCCGCGGGCTGGGTGGTCGCCGCGAATGGATACAGCCATCCCATTTTCTCGCGATCAATAATGCTCCCTACCCAGCATCCCTATAACACCCACATAGAACTAGCGCGCGACTTATCAAAATCTTTGCGATTTCTTACAGATTGTACTTAATACAATATTGGAAAATAAAATAAAAATTTAAACATCGCTTGAATATCGGCAAAAAATAAAATCATAAAAACAAAGAAATCGTGTAGGTCCCACCGAGATTTGAACTCGGATCGCTGGATTCAAAGTCCAGAGTGCTAACCATTACACCATGGGACCTCATGTTTTGCTTAACGAAATTAATGTATAAAAACAAAATACTTCATATTATATGAAAAGTTGTATATTATTTCATGTTGTTATGGAATAAATAATTTATTTAATTTAATTTTTATCAATATAACCTACTAAATGCAATGTTCTCGATTCAAATAAGAAATAACATTTTATTTCTAGACTTTACATATTTTTCATTTTTTCCACTAGATGGCAGATATAACTAAAGTTTTCTTCTTTACTATCACGCATTCACTCTATTTATTAGAATCTAGCTCCATCTATACACTAGTTTATGAATTAAAACTGTGCTACAAGGACGAACGAAAATAAAGAGAAAATGTTTTTATCAGTATTTATTATTTATTACATTATAATGTTATGTAACAGTCTTCATGAATATTATGAATTATTACTATGCCAGTGTAAGTTGTTCCTTATTTTAATATCTTGATTCTATTCAATCTGTGCCGTGTCAAATGATAAGAATTAAAATAAGGCAACACTAGATGACAGTTTGTCACTGACTTCGCTTTGGTATGGTTGTCATTTCGTCCATCTATCGAATAATTTGATAGGTGAGAGGAGAATAATTAACATCATCACAGCGGGTCACACAATAATCCTATAATTACGAAAACGATCGCCGCGATCGCGCCAACGAACGAGTGGTTTCAGTTAACGCTTGGACACACCGCCATGATCGATGTGGGAAACAAAGATGGCGGAATAATACGGTGATCGTAAGCAATACAAGTGTTGTGGAGTGTAGTTATGTGCGGTGGTGGCTGGAAAACGCAGCGTTGTCGCGGCGCCTGAGCGTGGAGGAGGGCGATGGCGCGGCCGGGGTGATGCCGCCGCGGCCAGCGGCCGGCCGCTCGGCTATGGCGGCAGACGAAGACCGCCCGCCGCTCGCTCTGTTTACGGCCGTCTACGACTACGTAGCGCAGGGGGAGGACGAACTGTCACTCCGCAGAGGGGAGATCGTCGAGGTGCTGTCCAAGGATGCGAACATCTCTGGGGACGAGGGCTGGTGGACGGGCAAGATCGGCGATCGCGTCGGCATCTTCCCTGCGGTGTACGTCACCGAAGACGATCCCCTGGCGGTCACGTCGGTGATCGGGGACGTGGACCCTCCTCGAGTGGCGTATTCGGAGCTGAAACTCGAGGAGGTGATAGGGTCGGGCGGCTTCGGGACAGTGTACCGCGGCTACTGGAACGACGAGGTCGTGGCGGTGAAGACCGCTCGGCTGGCGAATGAAGACATCGAAGTTATAAAGGAAAGTGTCCTACAGGAGGCTAAACTATTTTGGATGTTGCAACATGAAAATATAGTGTCGTTAAAGGGTGTGTGTTTAGAGAAGCCCGATTTGTGTTTGGTGATGGAATATGCTCGAGGTGGCCCTTTAAACAGGGCCCTGTCGGGGAGGAAGATCAGGCCCCGGATTCTAGTGGACTGGGCTATACAGGTGGCCCGTGGGATGGCGTATCTGCACTTTGATGCGCCTATATCGCTCATCCATCGTGATCTTAAGAGCTCTAATGGTAAGTTACATTGAGATCCATTCTATAGATTCAATTGTGACCAAAAATAAGAAAAGTGTCTCAAAGTATGGGATATTTTTGATTGATTGAAACAATTCAAACCTATTTATTTCACATCAACATTTGTGGCTCTTATTGCAAGCCAAGAGTACTAACAATTTGGAAAGAAGTTTTGCGTTCTGAGAAGAGCCAGTAAGAAACTCAACATTTGCTCTTTTCTAAACAAAATGTTACAATATCATTATGTATTGCAATAAGTTACTACATTGTCTTGTTGGCAGCTGAAGCCTAAATTGATGAGATTAGATTTTATTGAAAATTATTTACATTGTACCTAAACAATATTTGTGTAGGCCTTATAAAAATTCTGGATGTTAACAATACAATGAGTTAGAATCTAGAACTTTCATTATTCTCCACTTTCAAAACTAAGGTGACCTCTCTTTGAGGTGAACAATCTAGACCTATGTCATATTAATTTGTCACTGTACAGGGGAAATTGATACTTGTCCAATGTCATTGACCTTTATAATTTATCCTGCAGGTTTATTGCAAAACTTTGATATATTGGGATTGCCCATGTTGATAATAAATTATTATTATTTATTACCGATTATTATTATTTAATGGACGACCTTTCAAATAGGAAAATACATGTTCGGTCATCACTATTAAGTGATAAACTGATAATCATTTTAAATCAATTAAAGTATAAAAAGTGAGTCAAATATTTATTTCAGCAGAGTTCACTATTTCATACGAGTTTACATGCTATGCACATGTTTTGACGTTTGATAATATTTTTTTTTTAAAGATCATTAGCCAAGCTGAAGTTGACTAATATCCGCCTATCCCCTCCAAATAAGTAGCAAGCTTATGCTAGGAGTGGTACGACAATAGTGCAACAGGTGGGATTTGAACCTGCAACCTTTCAGTTTTCAGTCTGCACCTTTAACCATTGGGCTATTGTGGCTTAAAGTTGCTAGTTTGATAACTGGGCAACATGTTGTACAGCCACTAGTCAATTGTTTCAATTTTGTATGATGAAATACCAATTTCAGCTCAATTAAAATTAATAGTTCAAATAAATATGAAGAGTTGCTGAACTACTGAACCGATTTTAATAAAGTTTGGTATGAAATTCCTATCCTAAAATATCAAGAATATCCACATACATAAAGTTGCTGGCGAGCGATATAGTTCATTTAAATATCAATGTTATGTTTTATGTTAAATGGCATATTTTTATTCTGATGTTATCTTATTATTTCCTGCTGTTATGCTCTTTTTCTCAAGCAATTGCCTTTCAATACATTACCGGTTTAAACATTATAACATACAGTGAGGCAACAATATGATAATCAACTAAAAGTAGAACTTGTCTTTTACAAAATCATACTTCCTCATCACATGGCAATTGCAATAAATTATTTTTTTGTTTTATAACTTATGCTAATGCTAATAAGTTTAATAACTCATTAAATAAACATCATACAAAAACAAATTATTAATAAACATTAAATTGGGTAATAAAGTTAATTAATTCAGTCTACTTCCACCAAAGAAGTTGGGGAGTTTCCATAAGATACTTTATGGCAATTATTAGGTTTACTTTTTATGCTCACAGCTATGAGTCTAGAAATGATACGATAAAACTATGTTTTCAAAATCCCATGGGAACTGTAATAAGTCAGCACACTCACAAAACACATCTTCATACATATCAATTCAGACCATACAATGCTGAGATCGGTCTCTTCTTCTTTGTATACTTATACAATGTTATATCATGACAGCCAGCAATACTACCTCCTGGGTCGACAAGACAGAAATTGTGTATTATTGAACCTAAATCATATAGTCATCGATATCAAGGATACTCATTATTTGAGTAAACATCTACTTGAAGTAAAATTTGAAGCTAAATAAACAGTGTGAAGGTAGCATGTCCATATTGCAATGTCAAGTAAGGCCCTTATGCAATGCTGGCTTCATGGCATTGTTCAGCCCACGTGGGGCTTTAAATAATGCCACACCCACGCGTAAGCTATTAATCAAAATTAAAATACGCACTCCAAAGGTGTTATACACAGAGTGTAAGGGGCAAGCTAAGGAAAACTGAAACCAGGGATTTAGTACATGATTCTGGGTCACACAGCTTTGAAATTTTGCATTGTTCATTTTGTGATTTGGATAGTTTTGTTTTTTTAATTACCTAATTACAACATGGAATCATTATGTAATGTAACCTATCTCTTCTTCTTCTTTATCAACCGATAGACGTCCACTGCTGGACATAGGTGTCTTGCACGGATCTCCACAGGGCTCGGTCTTTCGCCGCCTGAATCCAGCGGCTTCCTGCGACTCATTTGATGTCGTCGGTCCACCTAGTAACCTATCTCATCTTGTTTTAATTGAAAAAAACAAGAAATGTGAATAATTAACACAAAACACCAATATAATACGTGCATGATCAGCTGATCACGCATGTTTGAAATTCACTTTGCCTACGTATCTACAAACCTTCGCTTGCGATGTGTAGTAAGTACGTCACGTGTAGGTATTGGCGTTCGTTTTTCGCGATACTATAATCAATCAACTCCAATTGAGGGAGAAGACAGGTGCTTTGTACTTGTGACGAACAAATAAAACAATGTTACTCGCGAACATTATCTATGTGATTTGAATAAGCTGGTCGATTGCAGAAAAGCTAAACTAAAAAAAAATTATTTTATAATTACTTAGTAATTGTGTCATAATAATTATTGTGCTGTTCCCCGGCCAGCCCATTAGGCGTTGTTTTAAATTTCTAGTCTATATTATTATTTACGTCAATAACATACTCATGCATTTCATATAATTATGACCTCTTGACTTCTCAGTTATTGAGGCTAATTCTGTTGTACACAATCTTTAAACTGAATCTGCAGGTTTAAAAGTTTTCTTCGGCAATCCTTTATCTCAGAAAGCATCGTGAAAAGGATGGCACTAGATATAGACCTGTCAATATTTAGTTAAAGAGAAGATTGTATACAACAGATGCATGTCTATTTTAGTATTTGGCGACCTTTGACTATGTGCAGTGAATGCCTTGCATCCATTTTCGTTAGTCAACAGTTGATGCCTAAATCTTAAGTAAGCAATAATTTAATAAGTTTCATAGGAAACTTGTTATTTGTCGAAAATTGCATGGTCTCTTTTCACGATAACGAGAATATGATATGTTGTTATTTTCATTCTGTACTAGGCTTTCGTCAGCATCTTCGTTCATGTGGAATTAGGTATTTAGTAAATTCCGCGGGAACCTTTCGTATTTCCAGGATAAATCTGGCCTATGTCACTCTGCAAGTCTTCAACTAAGTCCATGCAAAAAATCAAATCGAGTACCGTAACTGTTGCGGCGTGATGGACGGACAAATGAACACCACTTTCGCGTTTATAATTCTTTTGTTTATTTATGTAAACAATTTACATTACATTAAATATCATTGTTTGAAAAAAATAAAATTATTAGCGATGTAAGCAGGGCTATTTTTCCTCCTATTTATCCCGTACCATTCCCGTTCAAAAACGTTAAAAGGATCTTCAAACATTGTATCTTATAGGTATCTATTCAGTTGTGTGGCGCTCAGCCTCCCTCGGCACCCTTTCAGTTTCAATCAACTGAAAGCTTCTCGTCGTCCGCTCGCAGCCACCCGCTGACGGGATGTTGCGCTGATTTGATAATAATCACAAGTTGGATGAGGGATGTTTTCAAATAAAACAATGCGAGACTTGCTTGATTCTTTATTTTATACTAGGATTTGCTTGTCTAGTTTTATCGGTACACTCTTGACAGAGTGGTCGTGGTCATCACGAAGAGACGTCTTTAGCGACAGAAGTGATTCGCCTCTTCTCCCAGCAGGACGACAGCCTATTGCACTCGTGTGATGGACCGTTCACAGCAAACGTAATTTGACCCATCGCATGAGCGACCTTCCTCGCCCTCTGATGCCCTCAACTTTGCTCAGTATCTGGTTTAGTAGTCGTTTTATAACGAGCATTCCCGAGTTAACAGCATCAGCATAGCTATGGGCAGGAGATAAAAATTTTATCCCCCGATTTTATCCACTGACAGGGGATAATATTATCTTTTCCCTATGCTAAAAAATGGCGACAGAGAAGGAGGCGATGTATATTCCTAAAAGTATATCCACAGAATGTTATTTCCACCGTTGTGCCCATGCTCGACGGGTGGATAAAACTAAGCGAGGGGATAAACATTTTATCCTTTTCCCAGGGATAAAATTTCTCCCGCCTATGCTAGCCCTGCTGAAGTTAGTGGTTATTGAAATAAGAAGCTGAAAGACGAAGTACCTAACAACCATAAAGCCGTCTTAATTATATGGAACGATGTCTTCACGATCGATAACGAAGCGAAAAATCGATTGTGTATCTAAACATCGTTAACGATTAACTATAATTTATACACTACCGATTCATCGTTCCAAAGTTGTTCCAAAGCGACGGATCGCGAAGATGAATCTTTCTGTATCGTACTAGTAGTAATTTTAGTACTAAGTTAAACATAAATCATTTAGTACTACATCTATGATTTTGGTATAGAATCCTAAAGAGTGTTGTATGTAGTTCTGCGAAAGCTTTTTAAGTTAATTTCACAAATTAAAATCTACGTAATGTTAACACTCTGGTTGAGCAACGCGCGAATAAGAATGATGGTGATTACCCCGTGATTACCGCTCTCATTTTACAAATTACCATCCGCATTCACGTTTCACAAGTACAGGAAAAGAGTAAAAGGTACTTAAAGTCGCCCGATGTCACGCTTTTATATTGAAGGTAAAATTCAAAATTCACTCATCATCATCTCAACCTATCGCCGGCCCACTATTGGCCACGAATTTCACCACGCTTGGGCAAATGTGGATTAACAGACTTCACACACCATGGAGATATATCACTCATGCCGGTGTCCTCACGATATTTTCTTTTAACTTTATTTGAAGCGCTTAATGCGCTCATAATATCTCCGAAAAGCTTAGAGGTATTCCAATCCTTGGAAGGCCTGGGATGCAAAACATATAGCAATCAATTTCACCATCACCACCTGGGTGCCTGGAGCACTTCGACCATCCGCTGCTCCAGATCTTTTTTTCCAAACACTACCAAATTGTGGAATCAACTCCCTTCGACGATGTTCCCACTTAATTACAATATAGGGCGGGCCAACAAAGTCCTGAAAAGCCGGCAACACATTAGTGGTGTCTCTGGTGCTACAAGTATTCACGGGCGGCGGTAATCACTTAACATCAGGGCCCCAAGTCTGCTATTTTACATGTCATTGTCATTGATCCGCAATACTATTCCAATACAATTATCATTGGTCCAAAATTTCGTAGTCTACTAAATTCACAATGGTCGTTCGATTTCTTATAATTGGATTGTAATTCGATCATACCTCGGTATTGCCATTAGCTTAAAAAGCGTTTGCCGAAATGAGTTTCAAAAAAAACTACATATTAAAAACGTTTATTTAAGCTAGATTCAAAGCTAGATGTGTCAGTGGCAAACCATCGGAAAACAATTGTGACGCCATTGAATTAGTAGACTACCAAAATTGCTAAAAGTAGCAATTGGGATGTCATTGATAGGCAATGTAACTACAATTGCAATAGCAGACTTGGGCCCCAGATAGAGAAAATAGAGATATGGGATAAGAGAGATGTACATTATTATTTAACAAACATACTGCTTAAGTAATAGCTTTGTCGTAGTTGGCTAAACAGAATAATGAGGTACTTAATAATGTCGCTCGACGTTTGCCATTTATAATTCAAAAGTTCATATTTCATGCCCGGAAAGTTATGATCCGGGGATGGTTTATAGTTCGGCGGAAGGTGTAAAATGCTACTTTGTAAGTATATTGTTTGTTGTTGTTTGTCGTGAATAAAAAACATCGCAATTCTTCACACTTAATGTGTAATAATAATAATGTCTTCCCGACCGAATCCGGCCAATCTCCACAGAGATTAACCAACTGCGCGGGAGATATTATAGTGCACAAATGTGAGATTGGCTGCCTTGTTGATATCGGTCGGGAGGACTTCGTCCGCTTCTTCAATTCACAATCGACAGTTCCTAAATCTGCACAGTTTAGGTGGGCAGAATCCCTGCAGCATCAGGATTGAGGAGTTGGGGTCCTGAAACTTAATGACGTAGTTTACTTGGTACCTACAATAACTATTCATAATCGACAGTCCCAAAATCGCCACATAATCACATTTCTTCTTACATCAGTAAGGTGAAACGGATGCTAAAGGCACCCATCGAAATGCCATTAATTCGTCAATTTGTGGGCGGTCGCGATCATTATGACCACGGTAGCGCTTTTTCTTGCATTCCTCGCGCCTTTTGGTGTTGTAGGTCGCGGTTGCGTTACGCGTTGCGTGTCGACTTGTCAACACGGGGATTTTCCTACGACGAGTAGGTAACTTGATAGCTTGTTGTCTGGACTAGAGGCTTGTGTGGCAAGACTAGTAGCTTACGAGTAGGTACAAATCTCAACAATATACGCAAAAGGTTACACATCTTACGCGATTATCCATACAAGCTTACACTAAATTATAATTTAGTCGCGATTAATAATTATTTATTCGCGAAATAATAATTATTTTTTTTATTATTATTTTAGAATAATAATTTAGTCGCGATAAATAATTATTTATTAAGTTTTCGCCCGCGACTTCGTCCGTTGGAGTTAGATTTTTCAAAATCCAAGTCCTCAACTACACTCATGCGAAAAATCCCGTTGATCCGTTGCTCTGTTTCTGCGTCATTGAAGGAAAAACCAACAAAGGAACTCGCATTTATAACACTGGTAAGGATGCGAAAGTGTCTTTGTTAAGGCATTTAAGGAAGAAAAACTTTTTTGAACTCGGTTAAAAAGGAGGTTCTCAAATCGACGCATATTTTTTTTTGATTGTCCATTAATAAAACTTCAATTAAATAATTTCCATTGTTTTCATAAAACATGAAGATATTGGAGATGGTATTTACATTCCGCACGCGTTTGACCTCGATGTTATTAAATACATATTATAAAGGATACAACCATTCAGGAAATCTGATAGCGGTTGAACCAAACAGTCTTTATTATGGAACTAAACATCCTCATTGTTCTAGTGGCTAGCTTTATTGCCTGAAAATTATAAGGCCCTGGGTTGGAGTCTCGAGTCGGCCCAAAATACACAGATATTATATTAGTTTAGTAAAGATTATACAAAGGTCCGTTGAAACAGGGTCGCAACGTGGTAGAAACTCATTTCTTAAAATAACTATTTAAAATTCAATACCCCACCTATTTTTGTCGCTTTTGCATAACCCTTATTAATTACTTCACAATCACCTGTCGCCCGCATACCAGGTGTATGAATAATTGTGTGAAAAATGCGACTTTTACAGACAGGTTATTCAATAAAACCAAATCCAACCAAAAAAGTAGTAAGATGTTCTAGTTATTGCTTTTTGTCCAAATAAAGAACGACGAAAGACGAAATAAACGAATCTACAGGTCGTTTGCTAAAAAGCTGTAATTGCTACAATCTCAATTGTGGTGATTGGTTGAATTTATGGCTTCTTTACTGCAACAAAGCACTTTAAGCCAATAACGTGGGAGTATCAGCCAATCAAAGGTGACTGCGATCGTACTGTACATGGCATTCTCGCTACTAATGTTAGTCAGTAATATCATCATATTTTGTTTCATTTTTATCAATCAAGCACCATAAATGGAAACCTCGCTGTTTTCTTCGGTCGCGATAACATGTTTAAATATTTAGAATATTTCACGCTCACGGAGGTGGAGATCTGCTAAAGGCCTTTTTTTCTTCGGGGGAGGAAAACAAGCCCTTCGGACTTCTACTTAATGACAGGACGTGTCCGACTTGCACGGACTAAAACAGCCTCCCCCGTCTCTCAGATCGGCACGGAGCAGCGCATTTCTACTTGCCGACCTTTCAAAGTCTTCGCTCTTCCTCTTTTCTTTCTTTTCTCTCCTCATCATAATGGAGCGCAACGTTTTTCCACACTTCTCCCTCTTCGTTCGACAGCATAGGCACTATTTTTTTTTTGGGTCCCTATTATTCAGTCCATGTGCCTCCGATCTGAAGTCTGCACAGGCGGTTCTGCTATATTTATTTCAGCGCAAATCCTTACTAATATTATAAATATGAAAGTGTTTGTTTATTGGTTTGTCCTTCATTCACGTAACAACGACGTGATTTTTTTTGCATGAGTGTAGCTGAGGACCTGGAGAGGCTACTTTTTATCCCGGCAAATCAAAGAGTTCCTTTTTTTGAAAACTAAATCAACGCGGACGAAGTCGCGAACTTCAGCTAGTGCAATATTAAACGTGCAGGTGTCAAGTGTTATAAGGTGTGCAAGAAGTTTTGTGATTAAGTAATTTAAATTATGCGGAAAATCCGATTGTGTGTAAAGGCACTAAGGCCGTGGGAATATTCATATTATTCTTAGTAAACACTCGCTTTTTCCTAGAACCTGCGTTAGTGTTAATAAGGTTTTTATTGCTATAATCGCGTACTCCATAGTTGGTAGATAAATATCAAAGATTGCAACCAATGTAAATATAATCTGATTGACAAGCGAAGCGAGGACTCCAAAATTACTTAGGGTAATTTGCACTACTCTAATTATTATCTGTCAGAGCCTTATAAATAATGAATAAATAAGACTCTTAAGACTGAAAAAAAGAACTAATTACAATTTCTATAAATAGATGCATCGGTAATTCGTATCGGTAGCTACCTATGTACTTTTACACCATTGGTAATAGATGCATTAATAATATTAAGTATGTATATTCGAAGTAATTACCAGATACTAAGTATGTTTTAGATCCTTAAATATAAAGATTTTTTTTACTTTTCACATTACAATTTCCTACGGCCATAGCCTTAGGACTTATAAATTAATGAACATATAGACAATTTGAAGGTGCTCATTGAAGCAAGTGGAGACAAAAAACATATTTTTTTAAATTTAATATATAAGCCCAGCTAAACTTGACTTATATTCTCCTCTCCCCTCCAAATTAACGGAAAGCTTGTGCTAGGAGTGCAACACGACATTAGTGCAACGGCTGGGGTACGAACCTGCGACCCTTCAACTTTCAATCCGCGTTGGGCTATTGAGGCTTCAGGCTTTTGCTTTAAATGGAATTATTGAAAAAACATTTTAAAAAGAGTAAAAAAAATATTTCTTTCATTTTCTTAAAAATTGAGAATTTGACGGAACATCAAAGTCGTTTATAGGCCTAATTTATTCCAGGCTCTAACTTTTAATTTAAAAATGGCTAATACATTTGCTCTTACGCCATCTTCTTACTTGTAGGTAGGTATGTGAGTGAAACTAACAAAGTTTGCTAATAGTAAGGACAAAAAAATAAAATAAATCTTCGGAAATACTATCAAGTGTGAAACTTGTTTTCAAATTCCGACGTAAATACCTACTTACCCAAAACTAACTACCATAAAATTAACATCTTAAAGTAATCTGTAAATCATGAACGGAAACACTTAAAATGTCTTACAAAAATATGTTATTTTTGCGATCAAGTGAACTTTTTGAGTGTAGAATTCATTAAAAGCGATTAAAATTCTTTAGAAATCTTTATTACACAAACAATATTTAAATCGATAATAAGCGAAGGATTTTGTAAAGGCTTGGGCATACATACCCAGCGACGGCAAAGTGAATTTTCCTGAAGAATTAAAAAAAAAAAACAGATTTTGTGAAAAATTTTTTTTTCGACCGCAAGATAAGGGTTACTGCGAGCTCAGAGCTGATGGTAAGTGATGATGCCATCTAAGATAGTAGCGGGCAAACTTAGAAGGGGGTAGGTATGATAGCTGTAATAATAAACACATACCCCTTATCGGTTTCTACACGCTATCGGTTGAAACGTTAATGTTGGCGGCACGTCTCTGACGGTAACTAGTGTTAGCTTCATGTTTAAAATTGATTACGATTAATAATAAACATTTATTAATACAGATGTAGAACTTGAATTTATTGAAAGTAGTTTAATTAAATCGATATTAATTTACTTTGTTGACGGCGTGAAATTATAAGTTCCTAAATTGGCCCTGTCTGGAATCGAACCCGATACCTTCCACTTGTAAGACCACAGCGCTCACCACGGCGCCGGGGAGGTTTCTCAGACTACTGTCTGTTTGTGCCTAACCCCTAGGCTATATCACTGCTGCAAATCTTAGATGGAACCATTGCCAGATGGTGCATCCGGTCCTTCATTTACTTTGTTAACGAATATGATTAATTCAAAACGTCCCGACCACTACGAGATGTCTCACCGGGCTCCCCATAGACCATTAGCAATGTTGGCCGCACACCAAAACATAAGTGCTTACTACGAAATCAATCTCGTATACTTGTACATCCGTGAATCAGTTTGGTCCAGAAATCGCTGTGATGAATCATCCAAGACACTTTCTATGTTTCTCAGTAGGTTAGTCGAACTAATTCTGTACCAAGAGGTCGCAGGTTCACGTTTTTCTCCCACGCTGTAGTACACTACTGGACCTAGGTCTTTTAAATCACTCTGTTTCAACTTTGTGTTGAGACGTGTAGGATTGTAATTTTTTTAAAGAATATTAGCCAAGCTTAACTTGACTTATATTCTCCTCTCCCCTCTAAATAAGCGAAAAGCTTGTGCTAGGAGTTGGGTACGACAATAGTGCAACGGGTGGGGTTCGAACCTGCGACCTTTCAGTTTTCAGGCTGCATCTTTAACCGTTGTGCTATTGAGGCTTTTATTGAAGCCGGGGTAGCATTATCCATGCTTTGATAAATGGGCAGGAAAAAATAAAATGTTAACAAATTAAAATCGCATTTAAGCTGTCCCTTTATGAAGGTTAATTTCCCTGCAAAGGTCACTCGGAATGGTATGGCAGGGCATCATGATAGGTACATTAGCACCTTATCTGATATAAAATTTAAAACATGAGGTTAGCAGAAATTTGAAAAAAAAAATCGTACCTCGAGTAAAATATCTTAAATAGGTTTTTTGGGTTCCGTGATAAAACTACAAGGAACCCTGATAGTTTCGCGGTTTAACTCGGACTAAAAAGTTGTAATAATGGTGTTTTGAACTTTGAAGGAGCTTGTTTGACGCTACGTGTTGGTGTTGTATTGTTCCTGTGTTTTTTCTATTCTGGAGAAACGACGGTGTAGGTACGTCGTGGGCGGCGCGTGTTGCCATACATTTTTTTTCTGATTTACAGCAAAATATTACTTTTTCTTTACCCAATTACTCGAAGACGCCTGGGCCGATTGGAAAATTCTTTTTTTTTTGTTTGAAAGGGTCCCGAACACTTCCCAGGTGGTCCCATTGTCATCAGGTCAGGATCTGATGATGGGATCCTGGAGAAATCGAGGGAACTCTTCAAATTTTATAGGCACAATTGATATACTTTGTAGTGGCGTTTGAAGTCGGTAAAAATTTATACGTTTATTTTATTACTTTATTTTGCGTTGATGAAATTATAGACTATTTTACATTGGTGAAATCGGCCCTTAGTAGAGTGAACTATCTCAGTGCATTAATCCACTTATCGACAATTGTCAATAAAATCTAGGTGAGATTGTTTCGTAATTTGACTCGGAGTGCGAAAACACCCGTGTCACGATGACCGCTGGTTTCGCGACACCGTTTCTGGACAATGACCCCTGCCCAGCTGCCTAGAGCCTGCCGAAATCCGTCGTTTACCTACTAGGATCGCTCCCAAATATTTGCTTTACATACTCGTCATACCTACTCGTTGGTAGTAAGAATAATCCGATCTAACTGGTTTTTATAGGCAGGTCTAGACATCGAACTATAACTTAGAACAGTAGCCTAAGCACGAACAGTTTCAACTTTCGAAAAGTAAAGGTAAAGTAAACGCCAGCAAGAAATTTTGTATGAAAGCGACAGGAGCGCTGCAGGCGTTTTCATACAAATTTTCTTATTGACGTTAACTTTACCTTTACTATTCGAAAGTTGAAAATGTTCGTGCTTAGGCTACTGAAATTACTAACAAAGTTCCACTCCATATGTACGTCCAAAACAATCAATGGTATTATTTTCTGGTACTGGTACTGATAATTATTAACCCTTTAGCAGCACATTACGACATTTATTAAAAAAAATTGCGAGCGTACTAACGCGACGATTCTGCGTAGTCGGCCTTTGAAGGCTTATCTTAACTACGCGTTGACTATTGCGCTTCTGAACGTTATAGTTCGATGGTTTTAATCTTATAAGTGTTATTGAAAGTGGGTTCCACTTCCAAATGTTGTGGTTATGTTTATATCCGGAATTGCAGATGGATTGTATAATGTATCATCGAATCTCAATGATTTGCAATTTGTGTTAATAATATATAAGCCTAGCCTAGAAAGACTAATTTACTTATTATAGACCTGCTTCTTTATTAACCGATAGATGTCCACTAATGGATATAGGTCTCTTGCATAGCATTGATCTTGCGCCGCCTGTATCCAGCGGCTCCCTGCAATTCATCTGATGTCGGTCCGCCTAGATGAAAAAAAATATAACTAACTTAATTTTGTCAGAATATCAGTGAACTTAGCAGAACACATTCCAGCAGAACAAAATACAGTGTTCGACAGTGTTCCCACTTAATTACAACATGGTACTATTCAAGGACCAATAAATTCCTGAAAAGCCGGCAACGCATTGGTGGTGCCTCTGGTACTACAAGTGTTCATGGGCGGCGGTAATCGCTTAAAATCAGGTGACCCTGCTCGTTTGCCCGCAATTTATATGTAAAAAAAAAATATCAGTGAACTTAGCAGAACACATTCCAGCAGAACAAAATACATAAATGTCAGCTCTATTCGCATGCAGAGTTCACCAGATAGGTCTAGGAAAATATTTGATAGGAAACCGCATTGGTAGTAACTGTCTAGTGTTCACGTAGTTCTGTCTGCAAGCAAAGTAACCTTGGTCGCCCGTACCTCGCCCGGCCTGGCACTAGCTTGAAATTTTATATAAACGTACCTACCAACCAAGTGCCATTAGCGAAAAGTAGGTATTTTTCTCTTGTTTGTTTGTCTTTATTTATTGCTTCGAAAAACGTAACATTTCAATTTACTTTTAATTTACTTACCTTGTATAATGTAACATAGATCCCTTGAGATTTAATTACGAGTAACTAGTTCTTACAAATAAACTTAACATCTCAATTATATTATCCTGCTCTTTATGAAGAAAAAAATTAAGAAAACGAAACTTCGCTAAAAAGTTTTATTTCAAAGAAAAAATGTTTACTTATTAAAATTTTAGTGACATCACTATCTATGTACTTTACATACCTTAGAGTAGATAAGCCCGGCGCTTCAACCACTTGAGCATTTAGGCTGAAATCCGCAGAGCGTGCTGACACTCAGCTCAGGCTCAAGACAGTAACGAGACAGATTTATGTCAGGACTTTTTATGTCTCGTTTTAATTCTGTCTCAAGACGGACTCCAAGCACGCTATATAGACTTCAGCCAAAAACTAAAATAGAAATAAGTTTAACTCGACTAAACTAAACGGTGAAGGAAATGGGTTGACCGCTGATCTCTGATATTTAAGCTATGATCAAGTGTAGTGCACAATAATTTTCTCAAGGAAGTGTGAAGTCTGCTAATTTGTACTTCGCCATCGTGGTGGACACACACACACACACACACACTCTTCTCATTCTAGAAGAGACCTCAGCCCAAGGAACCGGAAATACTAGATCGAGATAAAATAATATAAACGTAAAAATTCTTTTTACAAAACCGTCTTCAAACACCTCTATGAAATATATCAATTGTGCCTATATTTGAAGAATCCCCTAGATTTCTCAGGATCCCATCATTAGATCAAGATCTGATGTCAAGGGACCACCCTTTGAAACAAAAAACGAATTTTCCAAATCGGTCCAGGCGTCTTCGAGTAGTAGAGGAATATACATTTTTAAAAAAAAGATTCGAATTGAGAACTTCCTCCTTTTTTGGAAGTCGTTTAAAAAACTAGACTAAAAACTCGATTAGAAAACTTGTCAAAGTAACTTATCTATCGCGTGTGGAATCAAGTGGGCAGCGACCTTTGTGGAGGGCAACAGAAAGCGCCTATTGGAGTCGACTCTTAGAAAGGTGTTCGGTAATTAAGCAGTAGGGCAAGGCCTGCGAACTTTCCCTGTAAAAGCTTTCAAGGTGTTCAAACAATATCTTAATGAGCGGGAGTGTACTGCTCGGGACAACTTCGTTTTGTTATGGAAGTAAAGTTAGATAGAAATTGGGGAGTAGCTCGCCTAAATGGGACCTGCCTTTAACACAAATAAGTATTTTAAGAACAAGTAATCCTTACTAATATTATAAATACGGAAGTGCTTGTTTTGGGTTTGTTAGTCAATCACGCAGTAAAAGAGCAACGGTTCGACGTGGTTTTTTTCATAAGGATAGTTGAGGACTTGAAGAGTGACGTAGGCTATTTAGTCCGGAAAAACAAAGGGCATGTGCGGGATAATTAAAAACCCACGCGGATTAAGTTGCGGAAAAAACTAGTTCTTATTACATAAATGCGGAATGTGTTTGTTTGTTTGTCGTTCAGTCACTCATCGATGTGATTTTTCGCATGGTTATAGTTGAAGACCTAAAGATTTTAGAAACAAATTATCATTAGGGTTACAAAAGTTCCGTTTTGCATAATGTAGATATCCTAAGTAAATTACTACAAACATCGAAAGGAGCGTATCCTCGAGATGTTAACGGCAAGAATCTGTAGTAGTCTGGATTCGTCGCGAGTTATCCAATTTTGGAGTGTTTCCGAGCCGATGCTTACAATATCCGAGACGGCGGGTCATTGAACCGCGGTTTCCGTTTACAAACACTGCGGAGCATCTTGAAAGTGATCCAATAACTTAATGAGCCCCTTTGTCTTATGTAGGTATTGTATCCCTACCTATTAGGTGTATGCAAATTACTCCTTTATACTTGTACTAGATAAGACTCGAGGAAAAAAAAGACGTGTGGCACTCGGGGACTGCCGCGGTAGGTAAAGCTATTCTTCTTCTTCTTCTTTATCAACTAATGGACGTCCACTTCTGGACATAAGTCTCCTGCATGGACCTCCACAAGCCTCGGTCTTGCGCCGCCTGAATCCAGCGGCTCCCTGCGACTCGTTTGATGTCGTCTGTCCACCTAGTGGGGGGTCTGCCAACACTGCGCGCAAAGCTATTGCATAGCATTTTTTATTTCAACGCCATCTAGCGGCTCACCGTAGAGGAGTCCCGTGTCAGGTTATTTTCGTTACGAAATTTCTGGATTCGGTCTCCACGCTGGCCCGCGATAGAAGCTATGCAATAGCTTAAAAATTTTTTGCTAAAGCTTTTGCTGAGCTCGGATAACATCGACCAATTAATCTGCTTTTAAAACTAATGTTATTAAGTAATAACTTTTGCTTAGATTATTATGTAAATTGAACTTACTACCTATCTGAATTTTGCAGCAAATGTTCAGTTTCAAGCTACGACACACCTACATTTTTATGTCGTTCGAAATGTCAAGTTAATTCGATCATAAAGTGACAGAACATTTGTCAAAGATCTAAACATAGCCAAGCGTTTTCTCAATATATGTTATACCTACCTTATCACTTGCGATATCTTTACATTAACCATAACGGTGTGCGTTGGATTATTTATTAATAATTTATTTTAGTTCCATAATAGGATTCTGGCTTCGAGGAAGTTGCCACTATACCGCTCCGTCTGTTTAGACGGAAAATCGCGCATTCATACGATCATTGAAATATTTTCTTGTTTACCAATTTAATTTAAAAAAAAAATGGTCACTAATTGGATATTTTATGACCTTGCAGGCATTTTATGATTTTGCATCTCAATGGAAATAAATTGCATACCTAATCATTAAGATAGGTGTGGTGTATCTGTATGTAAAAAAAAAATGGTCACTAATTGGATATTTTATGACCTTGCAGGCATTTTATGATTTTGCATCTCAATGGAAATAAATTGCATACCTAATCATTAAGATAGGTGTGGTGTATCTGTATGTGACATTGTTGTATTAGATATTGAATATGTATATATTTTACCATAATATGATGCCCCTGACTTCGTCCGCTTGGATTAATAGTTTTTAATTCCCGCAGGAATCCTTTATTTTCCAGAATAAAGCCTACGTGCTATTCTGATGTATAAGCTGTTATTATATTGAAATTTCATCATAGTCCGTTCAGTAGTTTTTGCGTGAAAGAGTAACAAACATCCATCCATCCACCCTTGCAAACTTTCGCGTTTACAATATTAGAAGGATTAATAAGATAAGAGCGACAGCAGACATGCAATTACAAGTTGGCCGACTATCGAACGATGATTTTGACAAAGAAATGATCGACGATTTAGGTGGATAAGATGTCCGGGCTGCCATAAGTAACTATGCTTTAATAAGTATACTCTGCGATTTCTGTCCAACTTCAAATTTTAACTCTAACGGCACGGGAAAATGTTCGGCTCAGTGTTATGGAACCTTGCTCTGCCGCCGCCGCCGTATTAGCGATGTCGATGGTCAGTGTAAACTATAGCACTTTAAAAGTTTCACCGCTCAGCGTCTTGTTTGTTTATCTGTCCCTGATTTATTGCTGACGTTGTTTGAAAAATGTTTGAAAATGTTAGTCAGTTGAAAACTTCAATGTTTTTTATACACTTGCTAGAAGTACTAAATTACGTAAACAGAATTCATTCAAATTCAAACCGGCGATATTTTATCAGAAGACTTGCTTTTGCCCGCGGCTTCGCTCACGATAAGTTCGACTTCACAACCCCCTATTATACCCCCTTTGGGGTTGACTTTTCAGAAATCTTAACGGATGCCTACGAGCTACGTTGCAATAGATATCTGTATGACAAATTTCAGCCTCTTCTGTCCAGTGGTTTGAGCTGTGCGTTGATAGATCAGTCAGTCAGCCACCTTTTCCTTTTTAACCGACTTCCAAAAAATTAGGATCCCGAATTTGGATCTCAATCCGTCGGAATTTTGTTTTTATAATTTTTTTATGTATGTTCCCCGATTAGTGCAAGACGTCTAGACCGATTCGGAAAATTGTTTTTTTTTTTTTGAGAGGGTATACTTCCCAGGTGGTCCCATTGTGATCAGGTCAGGATTTGATTTTTTTATTTATTTTACTCTTTATTTGCACCAACACAACAACAAAGAAAAAAATTATTATCGCGGCCTTATCACTTAGTAGCGTATTAGTATTTGATGATGGGATCCTGGAGAAATCGAAACGAGGATCGGAACTCGAGGGAGTGAATTTTATAGCCACAATTATTGATATACCTACTTTGTACTGGCGTTTGAAGCCGGGTTTGTGAAAACAATTTTAACGCTTATATAAATATATTTAGATTAATAAATAATGCATTCAATAAAAGGAACACTATAAAAGGAATAATTTAATAATAGAAAAATGTGTTATTATAGACAGACTCGTATTAATTGAAGGGTGCGTAGGATTGGTCATGACTCGGACGCTAGATAAAACGGCGGGCGCCATTCCACCGCAAACAAAATGTTATGATGTTGCAAAAAGCATCGCAGACTTATTCTGTAACTAGCTGATGCCCGCAACTTCGTCCGCGTGGATTGAGCTTTTAAATTCCACGGGAACTTTGATTTTCCTGGATAAAAAGTAATCTATGTCACTCTCCAGGTCCTCAACTATTTCCATGGAAAAAATCACGTCGATCCGTAGCTCTGTTGTAGCGTTATTGAAGTACAAACCAACAAACAAAAACACTTTCGTGTTTTTCGCTATGTAAGGATTCTTTGTTTAAAAAAAAACTAAGTTGAAGTTGACTAATATCCTCCTATCCCCTCCAAATAAGCGGAAAGCTTGTGCTGGGAGTGGTTACGAAATAGTGCAACAAATTGGGCTAGTGGTGGGTGAACCTACGACCTTTCAAGTTTTCAGTCCTTTAACCGTTGGGCTATTGAGGCTTCATGTATCGTTGCTTTAGATGTCAGTGCACGCTTGCTGTAGAAAGCTACTCAAATCTTCCATTCAATGGCTGTGAAATCAACGTCACTTTAACAGTAAAACTTCTTAATAAATCCCTTTGTCCGTGTGTTCACCGATCAAAGTTGTCTTGGAAAGAAACTCGTCCCGATATGGAAGGTTGTAACTCGGGTGAATGAATGAAACTTCCATTTTGTTTGTAAACAGCCGCGCGAATCCGGTTAGTTACTTGCGTCTAGCGTTGCCAGGCGTCCGGATAAAGCCGGACATAGGTAGGCTTTTTGATTGCGTGTCCGGCCAAAATAAACGGTGTCCGTCTTGTCCGGCTTTTGTTAGGCTTTTCACATTTCGCAAACAAGCGAGCGCCGAGCGTGGCCTAGCGATTTTACATACAATTTTTTTGTTGTACCTATTAATACTGAGACGAAATCCTCAATAATATAGGGTGTCCGGCTTTTTTACCCAAATGTCCGGCTAAACTGGCTGGTCTGTCCGGCTATTAGGTTTGGCGACCTGGCAACCCTACTTGCGTCTAACTGACTGGGTACTTCAAGATACTTCTAAGGCTTCGACTATTACATCTTCGCTGCAAAACCGTAGTAGAAGAGTCTTCTACTACGGTTTTGCTGTAGAACGAAAGAGATTCTTTGATGCGTAGTCATATAACTACGTTAGAAGTTAAAATAGGCAGTTTACCAGTTTGCACTTAAAATAAGGACTTGAAGCAGTTTTCGATAATAACCGTTTAAAAATATTGTTCTTGTCAGAATTTTTAAACCCCCATTGTTTTCCGGCGATAAAAAGTATATCCACACAAAAAATCACGTCTATCCGCTCCGATGCTGATTGAAGGACAAATAAACTCTCTTTAACATTTATAATATAGCAGTTTTCATGTGAACGCCATATCTGCGTGGACAAAACTCCGATGAACATTTCTATCCTGAAAAGCCGGCAACGCATTGATTTTGCCTCTGATGCTACATATGTTTTTGGGCGAGGGCAATCACTTAACATCAGGTGACGCGCATGCTCGTTTATTCGCTAAACATTAAAAAAAGATATTGCTATCAAGTATGAGCGAAAAGCAAGAAAGAAGTCGGTTATGAAACGCGATCGTAAATGTCGACCACGTCACAATTCTTTATTAAAAACAACAAATTCACCTCCCGTCTCGTCCGAGGAAATATTTTATGGGCAATACCTATTGCAATGTAGGAATTATGTTACGTGTGACTAAGATGTTCCACATTTTATGAGTGTAGTAGTGGTCATCTAGTTTATGTAGGGATCTCTTCGTTATTATTAAAGCTAACGGCTGGTTTTAATCACTTATGGTATTTAATAACCTATCTAATCAGGAAAATCTACAGATTCTAAGTGGAAAATTTAATCCAGATAGTGGAGAGGTAAAACAGGATTGCTGTGCCCTGGTGAGTTCTAGGTCCCATTATTCATGGCCTTAATAAATCTTGTAGCCATTAACTGATTAGTTAATTAGTCATTGACCTTTAGAAAAACGTTCACGACGGAAACAGGATGCATTTACGAAAGACATTGACAAAGGAATATAATAAGTCGACCAACAAAATTTATTTTTTGGCATCAAAACCTAGCTTCTAATTTAATAACTCAGCAACGGGAAAATGATGAAGCTTCTAATATACTAACTCGGCTTCTTCACAATGGCCACAAAATATTCCAAAGAAAGCATCAAATAAAGAGCCACTATTTTTATTATTGTCCACTGCCACTGCACGATTTGGTGCGAGTGAGATGGATACGACTGGCCATTTGCACGATTTCGTTGGTGCGAGTGAGACGGATGCGACTGGCAATTTGCACGATCTCGTTGGTTATGGCTATTTGCACCAATCAGAGAGCGCCATTCAAAACATGCATTTGTTTTTTTTGTTGTTCTGTTGTTAGTGTGTTAATATTGCAATTATTTTTGTATAATTTTTTCTTTAAACTAAAGTTAGGTTAGGTTAGGGTTATACATGAATATTCAGGTGCCCGGCCGAAGGCCGGGCACTTAGGTTCTGTTGGGATCGTAAATCTACCTAAAACTAAAAAAAAGTTGAAAAAAATTTTGATTTTTTTTTCAAAAATGTTATAATGTTATGTGTAGGTATTTATCTTGAGTTAAATTTAAAAACAATAATTTTTTTAATTTCGTTTTATCAAAAAAAAAACGTTTTTTTATTTAGTTAGAAACATTTTTTTATTTCATTTTTCTCAGAAAAAAAAATAAAATAAAAATGTGGTTGAAGATTTGGTGTATTATTTGATGCTAATATTTTAAGTATTTTAGGAGTTCACGGTTTGAAGCTAAGTTATAAATATAGATGCTAAAATTATATTTTTTAGAGGCTCACTAGTTGAAGCTGACTTAGTAATTTAGAAGCCAATAATGGTATTAAATAGAAGCTCGTTTAATTACATGCCATTGACAAATTGTAGGATAATATTGGTTAATACTAACATTTCAATATCGATCAATAATGTTCAAGATGTACCCATACAAAGTCTGACTGAAAACTGTCTGTGAAAAATAAGTATTCTACCTACGAGAAATAAGCCTCAATAGCCCAACGGTTAAAGATGCGGACTGAAAACTGAAAGGTCGCAGGTTCGAATCCCACCCGTTGCACTATTGTCGTACCCACTCCTAGCACAAGCTTTACGCTTATTTGGAGGGAGTGGGAGAATATTAGTCAACTTCAGCTTGGCTAATGTTCTTTATAAAAAAAAAAACAAATTAAATATTTCAGCTTATAGTTACACTTGAGTTTTTACTTTTTTTTAATCAATTTGATGATAAGATAATATTAATCTTAGATGGAAGCTGGCTACTTGAAATGGGCAGTTTATTAGTTCCATGACATTCATCGGTTTCTATTCAGCATCGTACTCTAAATCGCTCGATGGCATGTCTTTACCATTAGGATAGTAAGTAAGTATAGCCATGGCCGAAGTCTCACAGCATAAAGGACCATGGGCGGAATCGTCCCCACCTATCAACAAGAATGAAATGTAGCGCAATTGATAGATCTTGGCAAGACGATATTTTTTTATTATGGCGACGATGCCCAAATGCATGGGGTTCTCATTGTATCTGACGTTTCAAAAAATATTTTGATGACGTAGTATTGATGACTAATTCCAAAATACCTGCTCATTTATATCTATTTATTGCACACCGGTGGGCGGAGCATGCACATAAAGATAACCAGCTACAAAATAACCCCCTCCCCCCGCTCACCGACCCATTTTTTTTTTTAAAAAGAACATTAGCCAAGCTGAAGTTGACTAATATCCTCCTATCCCCTCCAAATAAGCGGAAAGCTTGTGCTAGGAGTGGGTACGACAATAGTGCAACGGGTGGGATTCGAACCTGCGACCTTTTCAGTTTTCAGTCCGCACCTTTAACCGTTGGGCTATTGAGGCTTGTTAGTTAAATATATTTCACAAAATGCGCTGATACAGGTAACTAATATCTTTTTTATATAATATTCTCATTTTTTTTATGACGTGTATTAACAGTAGTTAATACATAATGCGTCATATTCGTTACACAAATACTTGTGCCCTACGATATCTGACCCCGCGACCCTTGCTTCAGAAAGCAGATTCTAATACTCTTCGAGTTTTCTTCTTTTTCCTGGTTGTGTTCAATAACACGATGACAGTGTGCCATAGATGCTGGCAAAGAGCCTAGCAATGCTACGCGATAAGGTCGCATCGGAAACGCAGACTATGACGCCCAGGGTCCAGAAATTAAAAGAAACGCGGATGATGTCAATGTACAAAATGGTGTCTGTAACAGAGTAGAAGTAGTTATTTTTATTGTTATGTGATTTTTGTACGATAAAATATAGAAAAAATAACAAAAATAAATCAATTTCAAACAAAAAGTTTTTTTTTTTTTTTATTAAGAACCCCATCGATTTTGAAGCTGAAACCAACTATTTACGTCTATTTGGATCCAAATGAACATATTAACATAAGTCCGGTGACTGTTGGAGGGTGGGGACAGGGTCCATACAAAATTGCCCATGGTCCTTTATTGCCAAGAATGTAACCCGGAATTGGATTGAATATGCCACCACAGCGCTCTTGTCTTGAATATTGCATTGTCATTACCATGATATTCAAGAACGGTCTTTCTTTAAAACTTTGAAATATTAAACTACATAAAATGTAACCCTTATCTCCTTGTGCAATGTTTCCTATGACAGTCAATACAAAGTGGAAAACACCTTACTTACCATATTATCCACCCCTTTGTACGAAAATTCCTCTACGCTGCCAATAAAAAGATAACAATGTCCCCTACACCCCATCCTCCCCTGGAGTACATCTATTATGTCTAACTACCACGTTGCACTCCGCACTCGCTCGCCCTCATAATATGCAGTTTCACCTTAATATGAGGGTTACGACCTTTGGAATAAAGCTCATATTTGCGAAAATAATTTCTAAAGCAAATGAGGGTACTTTTAGATTTTTAGTCTGCACTAATGTACTAACGATGAAATATTGCGTGGCAGAAAGGATCATTAAGGGGAGTAAAGCTGGATTCATGCTACACCCAAACCTAGAGTGATTCATGGTTGAATGAACTATCATACTTGCACAGTCAAGATAACCCAGACTAAAATATAGTCTTCAAAAAATCCTCAAAATTTTAAGTGCAAAATTTGCAGTCTTCGTACGAATTTTCAATTCAGCATTTGCAAAGGTCTATAAACATCCCCCGTCTTGAATCCTCCATAAGTATATCGATTGTGACAATCCGCTTTGTCATTAAAATAAATGGCTTCAATGCATTCTAAGATAAAGGCCACATCACTCCAGAATTACTACTGCGATTAAGGCGTAACTATAACGAACAAAGAATTTTTAAATTGAATCTAAATTGCATTTGGAAATGTCAGCGAAGGGACTTTTTCTAGGAAACCGTATGCCCGCGACTTCGTCCGAGTGGATTATTTTTTTTTATTCCCGCGGGAACTCTTTAATTTTCCGGCATAAAATGTAGACACACGCACGCACGCAAACTTACAAACGCATACAAACTTTTGCCTTTATAATATCAGGGTGACAGCGTGATTAATGTATAGCTACGTAATATTACAATGTAATAAGTTATTATCTTGTGGGCAGCTGGATGCCGACTGATTCCACCATATTATAAGACATGTGGCATACATCGCCATCAGAAATTCTATTATATTTTGATCATCTTTGTTATACTCCCTACACCAGTGATTCTTATAAGAAGTCATTATAACTCTGTAAAAGGATATTTCCTGCTTCCAAAGAAAAAATAATAGTTAAGTAACTTGTGGGCGAAGATGCAAGGGGATCACGTCCTTCCCTTTCGGTATGTGACTGGCTCGTTTCACTCGGATGAAGGTAATGAATTATTCAGTCCCCGCGCGTCGGGATACGAAGACGAACAGGATATAGATCCGGTCCACCCCAGTCACTAGCCTTTAATAAGTCTAGGAGCGAGTTGAACGATTTATTAACGACTTTACGACCATAAAGTATACTGGCTGATTGATGATAGCGCGGCGTAGGGCGATGACTAGCATAAGTTGCCCTTCTTTATGGCGTTATTTGATGTTCTTTCAGCCCTTTTGCGAAATCTGCAACGGTTTTATTACGACCATCGCTTTTTCAATAATTGATTTGTTATTTTCATCATAAATATAATATGTAGAGCAGTGATAGCCTAATAAATTCAAAATTCTTTATTTCATGTAGGCCACCTTGTGACTCTTATGACAAGTCGAGAATCTACCACCGGTTCGAAATGCTGATTCTGCTGAGAAGATCCGACAAGAAACTCAACTGTTGCTCTTTTCAAAACAAAAAAGTTACAATATGTAGCTTATCTATCTTGTGGACAGCTGTTTGTGTGTACAATAGTTAGGAATATGGTTTCCTATTTGATCCTGGCCTGACTTTTCAGAGTTATATGCGTTTAAATAATTAAATATTACAATTAGTGGATCAGTATTGAATGAAGCGAAGACATGACATGAGTTTTGGGGTTTCGGAGCTGGATGGAACCTGCTATTAACTGCCTCCGCTTTTATTTGTTTGCCCAAGCCACTACCCGATCATTGTATTCTATTCTTGAATACTTTTTGATGAGGCTAATTTGACATGCGACGTAACGGTTCGATCTTCAGTAGGTAGGTCTATAGTTCAACCAAATAATTGAGATTTACATCATGCCATTTCACCAATATCAATAAATATTTTATCGAAAGATTACGATACTATCTTTTTTATCTGGAGTTCAGATTTTACTCGTTAATACATCAACTATAATTTTGTTGCAACTTATAAGGTCTGTGGAGAATTTATATAAATCGTTAAAAATAATTGATTGCACCTCAGCGCCCTGAAAAGGCAGCGTCGATTATAAGTGACCACCCAAAAAAGGAGACATCAAGACGCTTGAAATATCCGAATTAAATCCTCAAAGGATAATAATAAAAATGTATGAGTTTTAAACCCGTACGCTAAATAAATATGGGCTGACATCCTAGTTTCATAACAAAGTAAGGAACGTACGTAAAAGTTACCGTATTTTTGATGATGCCCACACCGTAGATTTGCATGTTTTAAAAATCCCACGCGAACTCTACCTATGTTCTATAAAGTAACATGTTAAAAAGCCAATAATAATTATACCTAGCAGGTAGTTTACGCAGTACGTTGAAGTCGGTTAGTTAAATTGTATCATTTTACGAGTAGACGCCGCCACATTATCCACGATGACAGAGAGATTGTATAGAGAAATAACGCAACTTTAAAGCTCTCTTCATTTACGGGCGCGAAAGAATAAAATGTTGCACGGGAAACGGCCTACGCCTCTGAAAATTGTACAGCCCGTGAATTGCATAGTAAGTCGTATGCAACTCGTTATTTTATCTGTGTCTATGATGAAGATACATTAAAATATTCATTCGAGCATTTATTATTTGAGAAGTGTAAATACCGGCAAAATGTAAGGCCGAAAAAAGTGTATCGTTTTTAAAATATTCCAACACTAACTGTTTTTATTTGCATGTTGAAACCATTAATAAGCACATTCTGGCTTGCGGCCATTTTCATAACAATTGTTACGACTTGAGAGATCTGTGACATCTTAAGAATTTAAAATGATAATATACTTCGTAAAGTTCTCTACCCACTACACAGAATGACGGGATAATAAATGGTTATACATACATTGTAATAATTATGCACCTACTAATAGTTGGATCATCTTGTAGTAGATTAAGTAATATCTTAAAAGTTATTTGTTCGACCCGGATGCGTCTCCATAAGGGTTTAGCCGCTATATTGGTACTTAGAGGTGTGGTGCGGACAGAAGCCTTATACAAAACTATAGAATGATAAACACCGTGCTTATTTACTAGGCAGTAGAAAACATGAACTATCCAGTTTCTCGTTATGGCTAACATTCTAAACCGGATATTATCGCTAAGTGACTGACAGCTGACAGTTTCAAACAACTTGTAAAAGCCTTTTCGGATCACAGATTTTATATAATTAATCTGTGTTTCGGAATTAAACATATCGAAAACATATATGACTGACTTCGAACGCACGCTTTGACCTTTTTTCCCGTGGAAAAACTTTTTAATGAGAATACCCTAAATGCCTCTCTGCCTAGATCTTGTTGTGTTTAAGGAGATGCAAGAACTACTTAGTACTTTATAGTCAGCATAGGCTTCTAAGTAGTTGCAATTTAGGTAACTGCTTAAACCGACTGCAATCTGAAATTTCAAAGACGTAATACGATGAATAATGAAAATAGTGGATAAATAATAATTAATCTAAATAAATAGAGTAGTGGTATTTAATCTTATGACATAGATAGATATATTCAATTATATATCACATAATAATAAAAAAAATATTTTTAAAAAACCGACTTCAAACGTCACTTAAAAGTCGGACGGGTCTAAATAGAAACGATGAAACCGATGCGCAACGCTGTCTAAAGATGCGGTTAAGACGGTACTCTAGTCCCAAGAAATTTGAAAAATAGGTATTTGAAGAAAATATCGCCGTCGCGCTGCGCCCGACCAACAGGAGTTATCCATGTGTACGAGTAGTGTATTTGTGTGCGCGAGCCCTCGCCCCTCCCATGCCCGTAACATTCACCCGCCGGCCGCCTGCGGTGAATAAATATATTTTGAAAATTTGAATCGGATGATGCTTTACTATTGATACTGAGCCCAAAACAATTTTTTTTTTTAATTTTTCGTCTGTCTGTATCTTGGCCGCGCATCACACTGAAACTACTGTACGGATTTAAATGAAACGTAAATGATTTAAGTTCATACTACGAGGTAAAATATAGGATACTTTTTATCCCGAAATTCAGCACGGTTCCCTTGGGAGAGGGGATGAAAGTCAAAATGTGTATTTCATTGTAATTCATTAACGTGTACTCCGATTTCATTAATTCATTTTTTATTAGAAAGAACATACTGCAATGATTGTTCTGTAATTATTTCAAGGTCGTCAATTTAGTAGTTCAGAAATTATAGACTTCACAATGCTCAGTAATAGGTCCAAGTAACTTGAACCCCGTTACGTACAGGAAACTTTGAATGTACGGCTGGCATAACACACTATCGTAAACCATAATGGATAGCACTATTTTTAACCGACCTTCAAAAAGGAGGAGGTTATCAATTCGGTCGGTATCTTTTTTTTCTATGTAGATATGTCCACCGATTACTATATACGGGGTTTCTGGACCGATTCACGCGTTTTTTTTAATGGGCCCTTAAAAATTTTTACCTTCAACTCCTCAAACCTGATGCTGCAGAGGTACTTTCTCCCTAAAAGCTTTAGGAACTGTCGTTTACGAATTGGTATGCTTGCTACTAGATCATAGAGCTCCAGGTCATCCTCCTCAATCCTGTAGGGTACTGCCCACCTAAATTGTAGGGATTTAGGAGGGGAGAAAGAGAGCAAGCTGCAGGAACAAGCTACACTAAAAAACTTAAAATAAAAATTCTTTTCAAAAACCGACTTCAAGCGCCACTACAAACCATAAATAAATTAAAAGTAAAAAACTTTTTTTAAAAAGAAGTTTTTATTTAAATGCGCTAAAAAGAATAAAATAAACTTTTCTGTTAAAACTTTTACTATCAACTTGTTATGTCATTACACAATTTAAGTATATGATATAAACGTTTTTCGCGAGATTTAACTAGGTACTCGTATTTACTTACGCGGACGAAGTCGCGGGCATCAGTAAGTATATATACATTTACAAATAAATAATATTGTCTGTGTTGAAGTGAAGTGTTTGTTTGTAATATCAAAAGAATAGCTTTTTAGGGTTCCGTAGCCAAATAGCAAAAAACGGAACCCTTATAGATTCGTCATATCTGTCTGTCTGTCTGTCCGTCCGTATGTCACAGTCACTTTTTTCGGAAACTATAAGAACTATACTGTTGAAACTTGGTAAGTAGATGTATTCTGTTAACCACATTAAGATTTCCACAGAAGAATAGAAAAAAAAAAAACAATAAATTTTGGGGTTCCCCATACTTAGAACAGAAACTCAAAAATTTTTTTTTCATCAAACCTATTCGTGTGGAGTATCTTTGGATAGGTCTTCAAAAATGATATTGAGGTTTCTGATATCATTTTTTTCTAAACTGAATAGTTTGCGCGAGAGACACTTCCAAAGTGGTAAAACGTGTGTGTCCCCCCACCCCCCCCCCCCCGTAACTACTACTACGTAATGATGTACATTACCATGCAAACTTCCACCGACAATTAGTTTGAACGAGATCTAGTAAGTAGTTATTTTTAGTACGTCATAAATCGTAAACCGCAATTGCTGCTACGGAACCCTTCATGGGCGAGTCCGATACGGTACTTATACCAAGACAACAATTTAAAGTTTTTGTCTGTCTGTCTGTTTGTTGCCACTAATCTCGGGAATGGCTGAACTGATTTTAACGGGACTTTCACTGGTAGATATCGGGCATCGTATAGGCTAAAAGGAGGAGGAATTGTGTTTTTCTACCTCTGTATATCGATATCTCCGTGATTTTTTAACCGATTTGCGTGAATCTTTTTTTAATCGACACAAAAACTTTGCGAGATGGTCCCATAAAAACTTCGGGTTCAACTCTTCAATCCTGATGCTGCAGGGGTACTGCTTCCCTAAACTGTGGGGATTTAGGAATTGTTGATTATTAAGAATAGTTATTGTAGGGACCAAGTAAAGACATCGTTAAATTCCAGGATCCAACTACTCAATCCTGATGCTGAAGGGATTCTGCCAACCTAAACTGTGGTGATTTAGGAACGCGGACGAAGTCACGGGTGTCCGCTAGTAATAAATAAAATAATCATTGTATAGTGTAAATATCGACATCAGAGTACATCACTAGAGTATCGATAAAAATATCGACAATTGTCACTTCCCTATTAGTGTACATGTAAGCCTTACCCTCCCTCACCTCCACCCTACCCCCGTAAAGTACGAAAGGGACAACTGCAGCTCGGGCTGATTTTACCTACAAAAACCTTGGCCAAACGACGTTTCGTATTCTGCTGTTTCCTTCTTCAAAACTGGACAAATCTCAAATATTCTTATATCAAAATTTAGAGGAAGAGTATATCTATGCTTCTATGTTTTTCTTTTTTGTTAAAAACTTATCAAATTTGTCTGATAGTCGTTTGAACATGGCGGTAAAATCGAGGGTTTTTTTCGGGTTTTTGGATTGTCATATTTTTTTTAATGATAATGTTTTGGAAAAAAGAAAAACATAGAGGCACGTATTAAGTAGATCTAGATTTTTTGGAAAAAATTCATTGCTCTAGAGGCATTATCCACGAAGAAAACAGCAGAATACGTTTGTATGGAGAAATGCCCACTAGAGTACCCTCTTAAACGGCGCGCTATAACACGAGCCGCGCCGCGCCGCACCATCCGTGTAGGCGCGGCTCGGCTTAATGCGAACGCAAGCCTGCTCGTTTAAACGACGCGGGGTAGCACGAGCCGAGCCGTTCTTGGAGATGCGGCATCAGCGGCATTCGTTCGTGGCGCGCTCTGTGCCATCTGTTTAGACGGCGCGTATTAACACAAGCCGAGCCTAGATGGCGCGCGCGCCTTTGATCCGTGTCGAAAAAACCGACAAGTGATGGATCGTGCAAAGTTTGCCGAGCCGCGCCGAGCGTAGTTGTTTAAACAGCGCGTGGCGCGCCGTTTAACCGCGTCTTAAGTTTTAGTATAAGAATGTTATTAATACGGATTTGAATGGTTTTTGTACTTATTTATGTAACTGTGGTGTATTACCAATTTAAGCCGGCACTATAAGACGCCTGTACAATATCACAATCACGATCAGCCGTCAGTGCGACAGCCGGCAGGCACCACAACGCTTTGTGCAACATCTTGACAGACGCATGAATTCATTTCATGCGCGAGATAATGTGGAACGGGCTTCATAATGCTATTCTCACGATGAGCACCTTGTTGTCATTAATGTGGATATATTGCCATTTCTAGTACATCGGTACATATAGTTCTCTGTAAACTATCAGAATTATATTGGGACAATCAGCATTCACCCATTGCGTTGAACAAATTCATGACAGGTATGAATTCAACTCACACGCGAGATATCTTAGAACAGACTCCTCGATGTTATGATGGGAAAGTTGGTATTTCTTTGGATACATTGTCACTTCTAGTGCATTTAGGCATCATAAGATTCATAAGCCACTTGTAAAATATTACAATGAGCCGTCGGTGAAACAACCGCCAAGCGTCACCCGCCTCTGTACAACTCTGTAAAAGATATATGAATTGATCTCACTCGCGAGATACTGTGGAAAAGGTTTGTTTACAACGAACGAAGTGATGAAAGTATCACTTCTAGCGTCCACATACCTCAAGTCAATGTACACGTAACACCCCTGCAAAGTAACACAATCAACTGTCATCGGGTGGAGTGCAATGATAGACATATGAGTCGATCCCACACGCGAGATACTGTGGGACTGGCTTCTCGATGTTACGGTGAAGAGTTGATACAAGTGTCACTTCTAGCGTCCATATACGTACCTCAAGTCAATGTACACGGTAACTCTCTGTAAAGTATCACAATCAACTGTCAGTGGAACAGTCGGCAGGCGCCGCTCGCCCTTTTGTGCAACCCCGTGATGGACATATGAATCGATCTCACGCGCGAGATACTGTACAAGCATATTTACCTTTGCGCGCACTACAGAGAGTTTAATATCTTCAAAGGGTATTTACAGTTAATGGAAATTTACATACAAACCCTAAAAATAAAAATACTTACTTACGAAAAATAGAGAAAATGCTTTAGAATAAAGTCCGCTTTTTTATACTATGTTGTGCTATAAAGTTAATTAAAAAAATGTTATCCCTGTCATGCTTCTGTTGTATTAGGTCTAAAAAAATTTTTTTTTTTACTTTTTGGTTATCTTACCTTTGAGATGTAACTTTATGACAATGCAGTGGAAGATGAAGGTGAAGATTAGAAGGAGAACTTACACCTTGCGCCTTGTTGAAATATTATGTCAGTAGTTCTAGTTCTATGGATTTTCTCATATCTTCTCGTATTTGATCTCAATTCTCAACATAGCTCTTTTTATCGCAGCTAAATGCCTTTGGCTTATTATGCTACGTTTACATGTTTGCCGAGGCTTGGCGAGCGTCCACAAGCCTTTACAAACCCCCGACATTAAGCCCGAATCGGCGACAAGCTCATGCAAGCCAAGCCAAACGGGGAGACTTACCAAGCGTGTAAATGTAGCATTAGGACCATAAATAGCGTACACGTTTTGCACCTCTAAGCTAGAATAAAATAATAGAATAGAAATATTTTTTATTCAATTACTTTTACAAGTGCTTTTGAATCGGCGATGAATCTACCACTGGTTCGGATTGCCCTTCCTGCCGAGAAGAGCCAGCAATAAACTCGCTAGGAGTGTTCTCTGTTCGATCGATATTCTCATAAAACATTGAAGAGTCAAGACTCCAAGATGTAAATTTTCAATAAAGCTACATCCGAGCGGCTCGTAAAACCGTTTGAGTCGCCGGTCACGTCACAGATGTACGGGAAATACGCCGCGACGTGCTCGCCTGAAGGTCACTCTTTCTTTCGGCTTTATGGTTTTTTAATCGCCCACGAAACCACATCGTACGATGTTAAATACGTATTTGGAACTTTGAATACTTTTAAGGACTTAAGTAGTTTTTAGAACATCATAATATTAGACGACTTTTGGGATTTTATGCATAGCGTAAACGCAGTCATCAAACTCGTCCTAATATAAATATTATAAATGGGAAAATGTGTTTGTTTATTGATCAGTCCTTGTACTCGTTGTAGCAATAATATATTTTTTCTTGTAGAAGAGTTCTTACGAGATTTTATAAAGTTAAATCCACACGGATGGAATCGCAGGCATCAGCTAGTAAAAACTATAACCTAAACCTATAAACTTGAGCTGTATCAAGAACCTGCGAAATATTAAGACAACTAATTGGCGATCAATAATACATTTCTCTAAAAAAAATTCGGTTCAATCTTTTGAATTGCTTCTGTTATCGGTCATCTTCGAATACTGACAAGTGAAATCACAAGTCACTGTAAAATGTAGACCTCGCGAATATTGGCGAACGGTAAGCCTTTTTATAGCATTTCTATAAACCCTAACTTCTAGCAAACCGTTTGACCCAAATGTTACAAAATCGATTTCCAATGAAACTTTCAGCTGTAAGAAAGAAACTGGTTGCTTGCTAAAGGTCAGACCTATTCTTAGAATTCGTTAGGAATGTAAAATTCCAATATAAACTTAACTAATAACGGGTACTAATTCCATTGTAGGAAATATTTGTACTCTCACGGGATTAAGCACGTACGTATTTTTGTTTGGTCCCACCAGACACAGCTTTGGCTATTGCTAGTTACCCTACCGTCAAAGACGTGCCGCCAAGCGATTTAGCGTTCCAGCACGATGGCGTGTAGAGACCAATTAGGGGTATGGGTTGAATCTACAATGCCATACTTCTTCCAAGTTAGCCCGCTACGATCTTAGACTGCATCGTCACTTCCTGATGGTTCAGGTAAGATCGCAGTCAAGGACTATCTTGTCACCAAATAAAAAAAAATTATATAACTATTTACGTTCCGTACCGTAGCGTCTAAACTATTGAGCCGATTTTGATGAATGAGGTGTCAATCGATTCGTTATTATATTCCGGGTTACATAGGCTACATTTTATAAGAACAAAATCACTATAACGGACGCTATATCCAATTTTCCGTAGACGAGTAAGAGTTTCTAAGTTGTTTGTTTGTTAAGTCATAGATTTTAATCTCCCTTTTCATTCTTTCCAGTTCTGCTCAGCGAGGCAATCCTAACAGACGACACGTTGGAAGACAAAACCCTGAAGATCACCGACTTTGGCTTAGCCCGGGAAGTATACAAGACCACGAGGATGTCAGCAGCGGGGACCTACGCCTGGATGCCACCTGAGGTAAGGTAGAAAAATTCCAAAGAGGTAATTCTGTTGTACCTACCGACCCAATCTCTACACTAAATAAATTGATAAGCCTAAATCTCGTGCTCCTTTCGTTGATAATAATCGTTGGGGTTCCAAGGTATTAGAGTGGCGACTCCACATCGGGAATCGCAGTTTTTGCTGACACTCCCACTAAGTAGACCAACGACAGACGAGTCGTATAGAAGCCGTTGGATACAGGCGACAGAAAGGCTGAGGCCTGTGAGGATCGGAAAAGGATAGCACTAGATTTAGACCTGAGAGATTGTGTGCAACAAAATTAGCCCCAATATATGACCAAGTTTGTTTGTGTTAACTGGATTTTTTGTTTGTAATCGCCTCTGGTTCACGAAGTACCTAGAAAGAAAGAGAAAAAACACGTTACTTTGGAACGATTGAATAACAAGGAGTCCACAAATAATAAAACATTTTAAAAATAAAGAGCTAAAATAATAAATAATTAATAGGTTGTCAGAAATTCTCTGAAAATATAATGCAGATTTTCTCTCGATATTTTCTTTCATCGTCGCATGTAATTATGTATGTTCCCCGATAACTCAAGGACGCCTGGACCGATTTAGGAAATTCTTATTTTGTTTGAAACTGTATACTTCCCAGGTGGTACCATTGTCGTCAGGTCAGGTTTTGATGATGGGATCCCAGAGAAATTGAGGGAACTTTTCAAATTTTATAGGCACAATTGATATCCTTTTTAGTGGCGTTTGAAATCGGTTGTGTAAAAAGAATTTTTACGTTTATATTATGTTAATTTCAGGTTATAAAAAACTCAACATTCTCGCACGCGTCCGACGTTTGGTCGTACGGTGTGCTACTGTGGGAACTGCTGACTGGCGAGACGCCGTACAAGGGAATCAACGCGATGGCTGTGGCCTATGGGGTGGCCGTCAACAAACTGACGCTGCCCATACCCAGCACGTGTCCGGAATCCTGGCGAGTGCTGATGGAAGGTGAGCTCCAACCAAACTTTACGTACTTTGAACATGAGGGACCAATTTCCTGCGACGGTGTTCGCACTAAATTACAACATGGGGTGGAAAACGCAATGGTGGTGCCTAAGGTGCTACAAATGTTCATGGGCGGCGGTAATCACTTAAAATCTGCTCGTTTGCTCGCCAAAAATATAAAAAAAAACCTATAAACAAACTATAAGGCATGGAATAATAGGTAAAGTTGACTGGAAGGTTACTGGTAAGATACGGAACGTTGGTAAAATAGGGCATAAAAAGCACGTTCACACAGATTGTCACAGATGGGTATTATTTTCTGTTTGTGTTCTTGTGGCATTTCACCATCGATATGCATATTGCGCAAGGTGAAACTTAAAGAGTTAAGGTTAAAACCGGCTTAGGAGGAAGACCTTGACCTTGTTACGTATTCAATTCTTACGTGTTAGTTACACGGTTTCGTCATTTGGACAAGACTCTTTACATATAACGTGGGAGCCAAATATGAATTTCTAATAGATACAGGTTTCAATATACGTAGCATGTTCGGACTGTTTTTAACCTTCTACGAAATTCGTTTTAATGTTGTACTAGCGTTTGCCTGCAGCTTTGCTCAAGTTAAATACGATTTTTCAATCCCCTAATAAACCTTTTGGGGGAAGGAATTTAAAAAAATCCTTTCTATGGACGCCTGTCTGTAAATCTGTATGCTAAACAGCCTGATACGTCCAGTGGTTTGAGCTGAGCGTTGATAAATCTCAAGTAGTCAGTCAGTCTTGCCTTTTACGTAAATAATAATATTTTTATGTTATTCATAGATTTTTTAACATTCTAGGTACTTACCTACCCTTTTGTTTCATAATGTACATTGAACAATTCGACCGTTCCATGGAACAAAGTCTCATCTGCTAAATTCATAACTTGAGATTTGAGCCTTGCAGATTTGACTTTTAAGGCTCAAATTTCAAGTTGTGAATTTAGCAGATGAGACTTTGTTCTACGGAACGGTCGAATTATTTATGAATGAATAGTTGCAATAAAATATGTGTGTGGATGTAGCATAACGGTGAACGTTCATTCTCTTCAGCGTGTTGGCGCTCCAACCCCCGCGAGCGACCCATGTTTCCTGAGATCCTGGAACAGCTGGAGAGGATCAGGCAGTCGGAGTTCACGCGCGCACCCCACGAGTCCTTCCACACCATGCAAGATGGCTGGCGGCTGGAAATCGAGGAGGTTCTGCGGGATCTCAGGAGAAAAGAGCAGGTAGGAGTGGACCCTTAGTACGATGTAGTTAACATGGGGTTAGGGAGGTACAACAAATTCTTGAAAAGCCGGCAACGCCTTGGTGATGCCTCCTGTGCTCCACATCCAAAGTAAATATCATTGTTGGCGTTGTGTCATGGGCGGCGGTAATCACTTAACATCAGGTTCATCAACCGCCTGCTCCTCATTTTTACAAAAAAAGGGAGGTAGAGTTTTATCCATACATTTTGAAGACATGCTTGTAAGAGATTTTGCTAGATTTTTCATTATGTAATGTTATCGTATTATTCCGTTACTTCAAAAAAAAAATTTAGTGACAAACTTAATGACAAACCATTATCGCTTCACGATTGGGGATGTATCCAATACCGATGCCAGTTAATTGAAATTATCGATATTATTTTCGAAAAGGTCGATAGTATTGTCCATAATTTCTCAGTGCGAAACTACTTGTCTGGGACAGAATTACTTTCAAAAACAGATCTCATCCATGCAGTGATCTTTACTTGTGTAGTAATGATGTGTTTTCTAGATACTAGATATTCTGGGCTTATTTCACCATCGCCAAGTAAACTGATGAATTTCGTCGTTTTGACAGTATTTATACTGGCAATCTGTCAGAATATCAAAATTCATATATTATGGTCCTCAAAAGAAATATTTCCACGCTGTTAAAGTTTGGGCAAGATTTTAAATATATATTAAATAAAATGTACATAGTTTTTTCATTATTTCATAGGAAGTTAATTAACTGTATTGGTAATGATCAAAAGTTATGTAAATATCGATATAAAAAATCCCGTATCGGGACATCCCTAATTATATTATTACTATTGTGAATGTTTTGATTAACATGAAAACATTGTTATTAACATGGGCCTGTATTTTCCTTCATAACGCTACATAGGAATGCAAAACTATAGAGGAGGTTAGTGTTTCACTTTGTCACCTTCTGTTTCTGTTCCCTTATAATGTTCACTTACGCTTAACATTTTTGTTTTAAACTTAGTTTTTTAGACTTTTAACTTTCTAGATACATCAATCTCATTGTAGCAAAACTTCAAACTTATTTTTCTATATCTATTTTTTTTTTTACTTGCTTACTTAAAATTATTATTACATTGTGATTGACCACCACTTTCTCGCTATTAGCTAAAAATTGTTGCAGCAAAAATACATTCTGTTTAATTCAGTTCTGTCTGGTTGTCTAATGCCCGTTTTCACAATACCTGTGTCATCGCTATCTAGGATTCGCCTAACCTAGATAGCCCCCAAATACAAACCTTTACTTAGTTTCATTTTCACCTTTAGGTGCCCCCCTAAGGTCCGTGAAAATGAAATTTATAGAAAGTGCCACCTAACTCAGATAAGATAGTTAGGGAACTTTGGTGAAAACGGGTGTAAGACTCACAACATATACCCCTCCTATAACGATAATTCCAGGAGCTCCGATGTCGTGAAGAAGAACTGACCCGGGCGCAGTTACAGCAAAGACTGGTGGAACAGAACTTGGCCCAGAAGGAGCGGGAACTAGAGATGAGGGAAATTGACCTTGCAGCACGAGAGTTGCACATCCTGCTCTTCGCGAGCAACATGTCTCACAGCCAGCCGCCCCAGCCTAACAAACGAAAGGGTAAGTAGTGGAGAATTAAAATTAAGCCTCAATAGTCCAACGGTTAAGGGTGCGGACTGAAAACTGATAGGTCGCATGTTCGAACCCCACCCGTTGCACTATTGCCGTACCCACTCCTAGCACAAGCTCTCTGCTTATTTGAATGGAATAGGAAGATATTAGTTAACCTCAGCTTGGCTAATATTCTTTTTAAAAAAAAATCTACACAAGAACAAGATACGGTTCATCTACACTGTAGATGTACCGTACCTTGTTCTTCGTGAAACTCTTGGCAGAGGAGAGAATAATTTTTTAATCAAATCAACTTTTACAAAGTGCTTTCGAATCGTCAAATGAATCTACCACTGGTTCGGAATGCCGTTCCGACCGAGAAGAACCAGCAAGAAACTCAGTGGTTGCTCTTTTAAAAATAAAATAATATGTACTTATTAACAATATCATGTGTCATGGTCTTGGTCATCACGAAGTGACATCTTTAGCGGCAGATGGTATTTATCCGCGACTTCGGTCGGTTCCTTGCCCTTCTAGCGGAATTTTTAGGCTTGCACTTACTACAAGATGACTGAGGAAATCCACATCCAGTAGAGGACCAAAAATTGATATAACGAAGCGAGTGTTAATTTAACTGACTGATATTTTATTTTTTTAAAGAATATTAGCCAAGCTGAACTTGACTTATATTCTCCTCTCCCCTACATAAGCAAAAAGTTTGTGCTAGGATTGGATACGACAATAGTGCAACGGGTGGATTCTACAATGCGACCTTTCAGTTTTCGGTCCGCACCTTTAACCGTTGTGCTATTGAGGCTTGTATTGAAGCCGGAGTAGCATTATCCATGCTTTGATAAAGGGGCAGGAAAAATAAAATGTTAACCAATTAAAATCGCATTTAAACTGTCCCTTTACGAAGGTTAATGTCCCTGCAAAGGTCACAGGTCAAGGTTAATTTGATCAATAGATAATTATCATGAATCCATAATTTTCAAATGATATAATGAAGCGGGAATTAATATGACTGATAGATAATGATCATATTATTTAACTTGCAGGCAAATTCAGCAAGATAAAGTTGCTCAAGAAGGACACGATCTCGTCCCCGCTGGACTTCCGGCACACGTTCACGGTGCGGCCCTCGGACGACGAGTGCAGCGTCAAGCAGCTGGTGGCCGTCGCCACCGACACGCCGCCCGGCTCGCCCGCCATCATGAGGGCCATTGCCCGTGAGTAGCAATACATAGATCAATCTAGATAGATCATTCAGCAAGATATAGCCTAAGAAGAGCACGTTCTCATCCCCACAGAACTTCCGACTTTTTATTGGTTTGTCCTTCAATCGAGCCGCAACAGAACTACGGTTCCCTACGGGTAATCTTACTGTTCCCTACTGTGTCTAAAGATATATATTAAGTTGTATGTTTGTTCCAGTGCCAGCGGATGGCGTGAAGGGCAAGACGTGGGGTCCGTCGACGGGGCACCAGCGGGCGCGCGCGCACCTCCCCCTGCCGGCGCTGCGGCCGCGCGCGCACCGCCCCTCCACCTCCGCGCCGCACCTGCCGCCGCACGCGCCGCGCGCCTCGCCGCCCGTCACAGGTACACCACACCACCCCACACCACACCACACCACGCCACCCCACCACCCCACACCACGCCACGCCACACCACGTCACCCCACACCACGCCACCCCACACCACGCCATCCCACACCACGCCATCCCACACCACACCACACCACGCCACGCCACACCACACCACACTACGCTCCAAACTGCGCCATCCCACACCGGACTGTGGAGTCTGCATCTGCACCACAGATGTGGTGAACTCCACAACACACCACACTTCATTCTACTCCACAAAAAATGTATTTCAAAAATATCAGTCATCGGCAGAACTACAGCCCAGCGTAAGCTTTGGCTTGGTAAAGCCAACTTCTCTAGTTAAAGTGGTCAGAAATAGCTTTTTCCAGCGTCGAAATCCTAAAACCCTCATCTCTCTCTCTATTCTGCCAATCCAGCCTTTAGGGTTTGCTTAGCCTCTGCAAACCTCCATTTTGTTGTCCAGCAACTTTTTATCATTGATCCCGCCATATTATATACTTCTCATCAAAAATATCGAAACAGTTTCGAACTAAAAGGCATTGAGAGGTGTTTCGATTTTTTTGATGGGGTGTATATATTATAACTTATTTTTCAACTCACAAGATTACTTTTTACAAAAATTCCACACTCATACACACCCAATTGTTATTATAAATATGTGTTTACCCTTTACAGAACATTTGGAAAAGTACTGAATTTATTTCAAAATTATTTCTAAGAGTATGCAGACAGCTATACAGAGATATAGATACGAAAACTGCACACCGACTGCACACGGAGTATGTAGTCGGTCGAAAGTTGTGTTGTAGTTGTGTCAACTGCACTAAAATCGCATCAAAACTGCAATTTTACAACTAGCTTGTGGTCAAAATGTAGACTGTCTGCATAGACTAATCGTTTTCGAAGGTTTCCTTGATGTATGTTTATATCTTTTGATATATTATTTTTATAATACAGACTGATCGTGTTGGCACCCATTACATGTTCATACTATTTGAATATTTTGTGAAACATGCCACGGCTGCCGCATTTACACGCAATTTAATATTACTTTTTAAATTAACTATTAAAATTGCTTCATATCTTTAAGGTAACATTTTTTTCATTAACTCGATCAATCTGTATATTTGCAGACTAAGGAAAAAGATAGACTAAACAATTTGTTAAAAAAAGCCAACTAGCTTTCGCTCGCGACTTTGTCCATTACAATTTTTGTCATTATTAAGTTTTGCCCGCAACTTCGTCCACGTGCAATTAAGTTTATAAAAATCCTACGGCTATCTTTTTCCTTAACCTGTAAGGTTAAGCTTGTCCGAAAAAATTTGCAAAACTTTTGCCATATCGCCTAATTTAATTATAAAAACGGGGGCACAGGGCACATAGCAATAGGTGCGATCGAGGAAACGAAGCGAAAACCGCGAAAGTCCAAATCGCAAGTGCGGACTACGAAGAAGGCCGATATCGCGAAAAAGAGGTCCGGGAGCCACGACGACCTCCTCCACGATAACGAACCGCGCAAGAACCGATTTCTACTCTGCCCCACTTTCACCTCCACTGCCGATTTACCCCACCACTACGACACGGTGTTCGACACACCCCCATGTCGCAAAGGCAGTGGTGAGGTCAAAAGGAACTTCCTGAAAAGCATAAGGTCTAACAGCTTGGCTGGCTTGTTGGCGATTGCGGGGAATCTATCATCTGAAACAACTGAGTTGCTTAGGGACGACTAGCTTTTTTGAGAAAATTTGATGAATATAGGACAGTTTTTTTTTTTTTGAATGGAGTTGTTTTATATTTTATTTTTTATTACAGAAATGTTATTTTAACTTGAAGTTGAATTTTTTGAGCCCATTCTCTTACTATATTTTAAATTTTCGCGCGTAAATTAGCGAAAACGCTAAATGCCATGTGATGACGTCATCTGGATAGTAAGTTCGTTCGCTAAAATGGTTGACTCGCTTTGTAAATCTGACACAAAGCGGCCGCCGGTTCATGCCGAAAGGCGGCACCGGATTCTGTGACCTGCTGTAGACTTTAGTGCGTTGCACTGTTTGTGTTTTGTATTGTGATGAATGATGATAGTATGTATATAAAGTGGTAATTCCCTTATTTATAAATTGATTGATAAATGATTAAATATCATTTATCAATAAAATCTATTTATTTATTTTCACATAGTTTCCAAAATACCTTGTAACTGTATTGCAAACTATTTGAGCGGATGAACTATTAACTACTGACATGATGACGTACTTATTTTTTTTAACAAGAACTGCAAATTATATGTTAATTTGATATTAACGATCTTCCAACATGTTATTTAAGGTTCCAAATTTTAATATTTTTTTAGCCAGTAAAATAAAATATGTAAATTTTGTCATAAAAAATATTAAACAACTCATTTCAAACACTTAAAACACCTGGACAGAACAATAACCTATCACAAACACCGAATAGGAATACGTAAGCGAATGTACAAATCTCGTTGCCATATCAAAGACATATCATTTTACTAACATTCCTCGTACAATTTGCATTTGATTTCTGAAATAACCTGTCCTGATAAGTAGAAGTAACAGATTAACCGTCAATTTCAATTCATATTTTTTGGATGGATGGAGATATAACATTTTGATCTGTTACTGTATGGTTAGTATAAGATTTAATTCGATTGGTCGTATTCGTATTCGATGACATTAGTGTCAAAGTAAAATGAACCTTAACAGTTTTGACTTGAAGACCCAAATTAAATACAACCGATTTTATTTTGGAGCGTATCCGTAAATGAATCCGAGAATGCTTACACGAAATTAAGCTCAACTATTAATTAACAACTCAATGTTTTTATGGTTCAATTTACTTTGACGCTATTGTCATCGAATACGAGCAATATAATTAAATCTTACACTAACTCTACTGCTCACTTGATGTCACAATAAAAACTAGACATGTCTGAAAGGGACTACAGTACTCGGCAATACACCTACAGGGTTAATTTTAAAGTACTATTAAACTTTTGCAAACAAATTCTTTATGTAGGTCTCACTTAACATTTGTGACTTTAAAATTGTTATTTAAAAAAATACAAAAAAAAAATATTCTTATTTTTGTAAAAAAGATAAAAATTATGAAATTATTTTAGTAGTGAATGTATTAAATTTTTTAAACAGTCGAACAAAAATTGTTTAGGGTTTGTGTAAAGAAATTGCCAGTTGAAGTTTGTTGTTATTTTAAAATCAACCCTGTACGGTTATTTATTGCACATAGAGCTTTGGAAAGCGATAGTCGGGTAGCTTGGGCTTCGTAAATCGTCGTCTCTGTCGCAAGAATTGAGCCAAGGCTGACTGATTTTCGTTTTCTGGGGCTCAAGATGTTACATTTAATGCTGGGTACTGTAACGAATTACGTCACACGTCGATAGAGCGTATTTTATGCCAATATTACGTCATAAGAACCTGATACGTCCAAAGATAGTGATTGCTATTCTTTTTGAAAGGAAAAATAATGAAAAAAAAAAATTTACTCTTCGACAAACTAATTTTAAGTTTTGTGCTCGTAAGTTTTTTGATTATTATTATTATGGCTAGCACAATATTTTGGATCCCTTATATGGATACCAACGTAATTTGATATTTTCTCATGTTTTATTTGTCACACTTGAGGTTTTTTAATGAAAAAATCTTTTCAAACGTGTGACAACAAGGGAGCCTAAAAATATGGAATTGACACTAAAATAATAAAAAGTTGGGATCAAAATGTGTGACGTAATTAACAATAGTCCCTAAGAAAAATACAGTTTCTATCTTAATCTACTCGTCCCTAAGCATTATTTGATATAATGTAAATTATTCTCACTCAAAGTTCCAAGGATTTGATACCTAGTTCGTAAGATTAGTTTAAGATTTAAAAAAGAAATAAAAAAGACTTATTTTAGTTAGGTAAACTTAGTCGTAGCGTTTAGAACCAGTGTTTTGACAGCATCTCCCAAATTATACTGGAAGTTATTTTTATTAAACTTTGTATTACAAATAAAGGAATTTTACCCAAGGAAAGAAAAAACTGTATTAAAAAAATCTTAACCATGCCAGAAATTGATGCAGCACCTGGTGGAAAGTTTTTTATCGATACATTATGCTGTCAGAAATAAATGTTGTAAAGAATGAAACTACAATTTTCCTTTCTCAAAGTAACATCCAGTATATTTTTATTGCTAAGAATTTTATTAAATTCAATAATTCCTTACTTTGTAAACTAAATACGAAATGAATTGAATTATGTCGATATTAAGCAAAAAATAGCTTATCTTTCTCCTTGATTTTCATCCGATTGTAACGCATTTATCTCACTAGTTATATTTTTAAGCCGATTTTCTACTGAACGGACAGAACAAAAACAGAACCTTATATTGTACAGTACCCGATGGTAAATAGTTCACAGCGAGTTAGGGACAGTCCTCTGGTTTTGATCTTCGTAGAGGTGTCTATCGCACAAAGTTATAAAACTTCCACAGGGACGACACTCTACGAAACCGAGGCTAGGAGTAGACTATGCCTTTTGCGCCAATTATATTTATACTAGGAAAATCTACTAATGATTAAGGAGAAAAAAGATTTAAAAAATTTTAGAATTTCGAAAATGGTAAAAAAATTTCATTCAAATAATATTATTTTATACTGTGGTAAATATTAGTTTCAATTTTGTTTTGTCTGTTAAATGGAAATGTGGTTAGATTAGGGGTATTATTGTATTGTTGATTGAGTACTTTTAGAATATAAAGTATTTTGTGTTCAAGATGTCGCCATTTTTTTTTTTTTTAATTTAAAATCGGAAGTTAAAAAAAATGTTATTCACTTTATAAAGATGTTTGACAAGAACGATTGGTTTTTTAGAAATATTGTAGTAGCATAGAATAAGTAATAGGTTAAAAAATATTTTTAAAAAAGACTTGAGAAATGTAATAACTTAGGTGGACTGAAATAAATTGCATCTTGCCAGTAACGTGTTGCATTTTAAAAGGTTAATGACAACAAGAAAATAGAGAAAAAAATTACAAAAAAAGTTTGTTATTAATCTTTTTTGATGGCAGTCACTTTTTTGATTCCTCGGAAGACAAGTTTCAATGGTTTTTTTTTGTTTTCTTGCTGCGATAAAGGAACCTCTCAAGATAATCTGCCATACCCTTGTAAGTACATATTAATTTGTCTTTTCAAATTTATATTTTGCTGTAACTGTGTGACATAAATAATTTCGGCTATTTTTACATTTTTGGTATGTAATGTTGACAGCGCTTTGCCTCTATTTCCTAATACGCACCGCCAAAAGGAATCCCTTCAGGCTTCCGTTTTTCCGACTAACTATAACTTAGGTACTTTTAAGTCAAGAGGGAATAGGCATATTTTAGACGAACGGGCTCCATTTTAGGCTGCATTTTCACTTACTATCAGGTGTGATCGCAGTAAAGCGCATATATATTTTAAAAATAATTACTTATTCAGACTTTATTGTCTTTTAAATGAATATTTAAACAAACGATTTTTAAAGATTTTTTTTTTCTATTTTTTAATTTTTTTTAATTTTTGTTTTTTAAATGTTTGTTTCTTTGTGAAGTAGGGTGGTATACCCAATTATGGGCACTTTAAGAGTTTATCTAATTTCAAATATGTTTTTTAAATATAAATTTAACAAAATCCTATAAATCACTCTGTTCATAAGGTAACTTGTTTAATAAAATATATACTTAAAGAAGAAATTGAAATATTTTTGTTTAAATCAAGTAGAATTTTAAATAAGATTGAAAAATGACCCAGTCACCAATTATTCGCACATTTGTTACCAGTTATGGGCACAAAATTATCCAATTATCAACACTCAGATTTTAATAGAGTTTAAGGGAAATATAACGCTAGGCTACCTACGGAAGTCTTTTAGAATATAGATTTTATTATGAAATAATATACGGAAATTCTTATAGTAACTGCAGGTGACTTAATTTTTTCATATTTATTATATTTAAAACAAACACCCTTACATATTTAATAAGAAAACGTAAACATAGTCTTTATCAAACGACAGACGTCCACAGCTGGACAAAGGTCTCTTATATGGACTTCCACAGGCCTCGGTCTTACGCTACCTAAATCCAGCGGCTCTCTGCGACTCGTTTGATGTCGTCGGTCCATCTAACTTCCCGGTACGGGATCGCTACTCCAACACCATGGGTTCCCATCGACCATCAGCTCTTCGAACTATATGCCCGCCCATTTCCACTTCAGTTTCGCTTAGCTATGTCCGTGACTTTGATTCTCTTACAGATATCCTCATTTCTGATATGATCTCGCAGGGATACTCCGAGCATAGCTCTCTCCATCGTCCGCTGAATATTATTGTTTCGTGATAAATAACTGCCCATAGAACTTCTCAACCTCTCTCCATACCTCAGGTGGAGAAGAAACGTGACAGCCTTCGTCAGTTTTCAGCCGCGTCAGCTGGCTCTGTCCGATAGATAGATCTCTCACGGACACTTTGGAATGGAACTTCTGTTCCACTAGATGGTATCTTTAATACATCAGGTATTCAAGGCCCGCAGGTCGCGAGTTCTTTTCTTAGAGATCTGCCTATTAACCTACCAGTAGGCATCCGCATCTGCTGACGACTGAAGTCTCGTCTCTTGTCTGTCTTCCATCAGTTTGAGAGTAAGGTCAGAGAACTTCTTGGTCCTTTTCGTGTGATGGGTCTTAAAGAATTTAGACTCCAGAGTATGGACAGTTTACACACACTTGTTAAGATCGTCTACAGACTCCCAGTCTGCTAGGGAATCGAATCGCTTCGGAGTGTTAATAAACAGGAAAATCTCCAAATTTTGTAACCAGATACTGACACCCCTTGTTTTGCAATGAAATAACGGGAAAGTTTCATTTAGTTTTTGAATTAGTAACTAATAATACTTAGAAAATCAATTGAAAACAATTATATTATTAAAACTCAAATAAAACCACAGTTAAATCATTATTAAGTAAGTACTGACCCTTAACATCGATGAGTCAAAATGGCCGAAAAACTTCGGGAACTCCAGAACGATATCTTTCAACTACGATACTGACGTCATTTTAAAACTTTCCAGATTAGAAAGGTTTCGATTGTGAAAAATATGAATTCCCCTAAATATTTTTTAATCTGAAAATTTAAAAACCACCATCAGAAACTTATATTTTAATCTTTTTTGCCAAAGTGCGAATAAACTGGTGCAGTGCTAGCTATTGGGTTGGTCACCCTACCTCGTTACTAGTAGCAACTACCGAAACTATTTATGTTACATTTCATTTTTTTTGTAAGCTAAGGGTTCCAGAACGCTATTTAAAACATCAAAACTTTGGTTTATTTTTACCGCACAATAATGTCACAAAATTGCTTGCGTTTTGAAAAAATATTTTATAGTTTGACCGTTTTTGAAATGTTTACAAATGAAAAACTTTATTTTAGAAAAAATTAAATGATTAATTTTGTTTTTGAAAAATTGAATGCCGTGTGATCCGTCGAATTAGTTGTTTTATGTTATTTGAGTGAATTTTATCAGATTAAGTTTTTTTTTTACTGTGGATCGTATTTTAATTTTATCTATATTTTACATTAGTTTGACAGTTTTTTTTTTTATAATTTGTAAATTGTAAGCATTTGTTTGCTTCCGGCCTGATTTTTCTTATATTTAGTTTAAAAATAAGTCGCTATGCATGCTTTTCAGTTCATAGATACGCTAAAATACGTTTATATTAAGTCGAAATATTATATTATATATGTATTTGTCGTACTTACTTATTCGATAGTCCTGTACGGATAGTTTTTCGCTTCGAATCTTTCCCCCGACACGCTTTCAAATGTTTACAATGATAATAATTAAATGATTTGGAAGTCTATATGATAACTATATATTTTTTTTTATTAATGCTAATGCTATCGATTTTTTTTTTGAAAATATAGATTGATTCATTATCATCTCAACCCATCGTTTGCCCACTATTGGGCACGGTTCTCCTCTCAGAATTAGGAGAATGTAGGTCAGAGTCCACTATTCTGACCTAGTGGCATAGATTGATATACTTAAATGAAATGAATGCATATAATTTAAAATTTTATTAAATTATAAATAAATTATGATCAATTGCATTTAAAAATCCACAATTGCTAGAAATAAAATAATACATAAGTACCAACTATAGTTTTCAGTTTGTCGCCACATTACATACAAATGAATTTTTGGTAAAAATCTATTCCGAGTCATATAGGCTTCCAATCCTAGTTTTTAACGGCAGGTAAACGATGTTTAATATAGTACAAAACAAATCTTCCGCTGTAACATGCGATAACAGTTCCTCAGGTGGTGGAATTGACAAAACGAAACGCCCTAGCATAACCAGCCCCCTGTTGCCAAACTTATCGATACAATAATCTCTATCCATCCGAACGATTCCGTTTTTAAAAAACAGCCACGCGAAAAGTGGTGTTGCCTGTGCCAAAAACAAATTACTTGATTATAAAATGGAGGGCCTTCCAAAATCTCTGTCAATTTTGAGTTCAAAATTTTGTCACGTCACAGTTCACTATTTCATATAATTTTAAATACTAAGAGTTGCTGATTTTATTAATTGGCAACATCCCTATTCAGCCATGGTTTGCAGCTGTGAAATTTCATTAAGATAATTAAACTGAAAAAAAGCTTAAACTTACTTCATGCCAACTGCACGCAGTTGCCAAATCCAGAACTATTATGGATATGTCCAAGTTAGTCCTCTACCATCTTACACTGCATCGTTACTTACCATCAGGTGAGATGGCAGTCAAGGGCTATTTAATATCATCAAAAAACTGCAATTTAGCAGTAGGTTTGCAGTCAGAATAAAGTCCGTATATACCTATAGACCCTTAATATGAAAAAGAGAATTCACATTCAAGCGACACTTGTAATAAAATTAAAAAAAAAAAGTTTGGCAATGAGGTTGCTGTGCAGTGAATAACGAAAAAAAAATTGTCTATTGTTAAATTGATTATAATATTGACGAAAGAAAACTCTTTGGTGATCTGGTTCTCTATAGTTATTATTAGTACTTTTTTATATATCAAATAAACCTTTTCCATAAAATCTAAGCTGGTGTTATTCTTTTAACATGGGTCTACTAATCAATTAGCTACTAACATATCCCTAACAATAAAAAAAACATATATAGAATTATCTACTCTCTGATTTGACCATAGACAAAACCGAGATAGAGACTTATAATAATTTAAAATATTAAACGGTGACGGAGTTGAAAAGTGAAATTAAAAAAAAACGAATAAATAAAACAGCTTGTGCTTATCTCACTTCGGCTATCTAATAAAAGGGAAGGCGAAAATCTCTGAGGATTTTTATAAAAACTATAATCAACGTAAAAACCTAAGATATATAGTTTTCCGTGAAATCTGGAAAAAGTACAACTCTCCTTGTTTATCAATGATATCTATTTATAAATTACCAAAAAAGCAAACACTATGTCTAATCATGTGTTTTAATTCTCGGGAGGAACTATAAAATAGTTTGTTATCTCTTTGTAATTTACTAGAAAATGGGGAAATTTTTAGGAGCTACATTTCTAAGGAACTGTGCATCTTTGGTTTTTGTATCAATGAATTATTAACAAAAATATTTACCCAAATTTAAACGAAGTTAAGTGTAATGACCAAAGTTTTTTTTGCACATGTAAGTATGATAAACTTTGATTTATTTATACTGTTGCTTCTTATGTTGCTTTCTCTATTTTAGAATGAACTGTTTGGCATGCGTAGTTAGATTTTGACACTTGCATGTAAATATTGATCACCTTAATACCATAGATATTATAGACGAGTTTTAGAACACACTTTATGTCTTTTTAATGTACAACTAAAAGTTGTTACTAGTCTGTAGCCATTTTTTTTTATAAATTGGTTGATAAAAATGTATTATGACTCTTGATTGTAATCAATGCATTTTTCAATGTTTTTTTTTTGTGTAATATTTTTTTTTTCTTTGTTAATGTTTCTAACCCTCTTAATTTTACAGGATGTTTAAGTACTAAACTGTTGAAAATAAACTGAAATTATAATGTCAAAAACTGTTTGAAATTATTGTAACAACAATAACAGTTGATATTGTGATAACAATAGAATTTAGATGTAAAAATAACAAGTGTCAACCCAACATAACAACCAAGTTGACTTAACCAGAATACTTATTTGAAAAAATAATCATAAACATTTTGCCCTCTATGTTTGTACTGGAGAACTCATTTTTTTTACACTCTATCGCACGCGCTATATTCCAATCGTATAGGAATGTCCAATTATGTAAACAATGCTTTTTTAAAACCTTTGTTGATGTTTTAGTTATACCTCTTTTTTTAATGTATGTTCCCCAATTACTCAAAGACGCCTGGACCGATTTGGAAAATTCTTTTTTTTTTTTTGAAAGGTTATACTTCCCAGGTGGCCCCATTGTCATCAGGTCAGGATCTGATGACGGGTTCCAGAAGAAATCGAGGAAACACTAGGCACAATTGAAACACTTTGTAGTGGCGTTTTAAGCCTCAATAGCCGTTGGGCTATCGGTCAAGGTGCGGACTGAAAACTGAAAGGTCGCAGGTTCGAGCCCCACCCATTGCACTATTGTCGTACCCACTCCTAGCACAAGCTTTCCGCTTATTTGGAGGGGATAGGAGAATATAAGTCAAATCCAGCTTGGTTAATATTCTTTATTTAAAAAAAAGTCTGTTTTGTAAAAAGATTTTTTACGTTTATATTATGTACTAGCTGTGCCCGCGACTTCGTTCGCGTGGAATAGTGACTTTTCGGGGCGCGGCTCTCAGCGCGCTTTATGTAGCCACGGACGCTCAGGCGCGAGGCGTGTAGCCTACGTACTCTGTACGTTAAAAATGTTCGCCGTGATTCTTTAAATTGACATAACTTTTTTATTTATGAACCGATTGACATGAAATAAGCACTAAATGTTAAGTTAAGCTTACTACAATATATTAGTGAAAACCGTATCTAAATCGAATAAGCCGTTTCTGATATTAGCATGCACAAACACACAGACAAACAGATAAACAGACAAAAAAAAAATTAATTACAATTTCGGGTTCGGCATCGATATAATAACAACCCCTGCTACTTTTTTTTATATATTTCCATTGTACAGACACCACTTTTCTACAATTTTATTATATGTATATGTAGATCACTGATTTGTTTACATGATTGCATATTCCCGTGCGAGTGTCTGCAGCTACGGTCCACTAACTGGTATGTTTCTCATTCACCTAGGTTGTTTTCTTCCTTACACAGACTTCAGTCCGGACGACTGGGGCCCCGAGTTCCCCCTGAGCTCGTCGTCCCGTTACACCATCCCCATGCCGACCCTCTACAGCACTGAAGGTGAGATCATCTCATATTTTGACGCCACATTTTTTTTTTTCTGAATTGTGTCTGGTGTGGTGGACGTGCCGCCAAGCGATTTGGCGTTCCACGATGGCGTCTAGAAACAGAGTAGGGGTATGGGTTGAATGTACACCGCCATACCCATTCCAAGTTAGCCCGCTACCATCTTAGACTGCATCGTCACTTACCATCAGCTATTGACATATATTTTTTATCCTTTGAAGTTTCGAAGAGAAATGTCATTTACTATTTCATAGTAATTTTAATGACTATCTTGTCATTGAATAAAAGAAAAGTATGATGCCATTTTAAAATGATATCTCAAAAAAAAAATAAAAAAATACGCGTCGAATTGAGAACCTCCTCTTTTTTTGAAGTCGGTTAAAAATGGCTAAGAATTAAAAACATTTCAGTCATTTCCTGAACAGAATTTCCTGAAGAAAAATATTAACATTAGTCAATTATGAAATGAAAAAAAAGTTTGTTCTTTTGTTTATGTATCGAGGTTCCTAGAAACTTCTTCGACGCGAGATCATAGGTTCAGCGCGAACTACTAAAAAAACAACCCTTATTTCAATTTTTTTGATGGGAAGTTTATTTCATTTCGAACATTTTCAGGTTACAAATACAAGAAGCCTAGTATAATAGAGCTGGTGCTGTACAACATGGCCGCGCTGCTGGGGGGTGTGGCGGCTGGGTATGACGTCAGAGTGTCCAATGTCAGCCCCCTGCATCCCACGCTGCAGCCCCACAGGTGAGCAGAATGTTCAACATCACTCCTTTCTTTACCAACCGTCCACTGATGAACAAAGATCTCTTGCATGGAACGTTTACAGGCCTCGGTCTTGCGCCGCCTAGTCCCAGCGGCTCCCTGCGACTCGTTTGTGGTGGGGTCTGTCTCTAATATTAAAAAATAAACTTAAACTCAAAATTATTTATTTCATGTAAGCCAACTTGTGGCTCTTATGACATGTCAAGAATATACCACCGGTTCGGAATGCTGATTCTGCTGAGGAGAGCCTGCAAAAAACTCAGCAGTTGCTCTTTTCATATAATAATACAATCTATCACTAACATCTAAAAATCATACAATCTCAAAAGAGAAAACGCGCTGTAGCACAGAAAAAAGAGATTGCCTCGGCGTTAATAGACATAATTTAATGAGTGCGGCCATAAGGGAAAACGACACAATAGCCAAACTATTTAAATCTGTTAAAAAGTCTTTAATCGTCAGTTAAAGTTTGGCGATTGAGAAATAGGTTTTTAAATTTTTACTTTTCCACAGCCTTGAAATATTTATAATACTTTAATCAATTTTAGTTTAACCTAATAGATTTATAAGTAAAAGTAAGTGTAGGTTAACACTTCAATAAAAAATAAAAAAATTCAATTTTAGTTTTCTATGGGCTATTTTTAGTTCTAGGCAAGTGCGCATTATCTAAGACTGCATTTCCACTTCTTTATTTATTCTGTACATCATAAACTTAAATATAGAAAGGACGTGTACAAGGACATTTATCACTACAAAATGTAGAACTTACCATCAGGTGAGACAGCAGTCAAGCTCTAGTCTATGTGTATATTATTAAAAAAAATAAGTTACGGTGGTTTTCAGGGCAGAGCTCGAAACGGAAGTTATACCGCCATCCATTTACGAGGGGTACGGGTTCGCGCATAACACCTACCACGGACCCACGAGGCACCTGCGGGCGCCGCTCAACGCGATCACCGGCTCACCTGTGAGTAACTTATTTCCCTTTTACCTTTAAAAATTACTTTTGCTTATAGTAATTTCTATGACTATAGCGTACTCAGCATCTTTCCAATTATTTGTGTGGATATAATTCGCTCCAGTGATTCATGAGACAGTAATAACTATCCTGTGTAAAATGATTCTATTGTATTCTGTTCTACAGTGTTTTCACTTTACTTGTGTCTCAGTAATGTCTTAAAATGAGTATTTTAATATTAGTATTTAATTCGATGCCTTGACATGGGCAGCCTGAGTATGTCATGCTCACTTAAACATTTCTGTAGTGGTGTCGTGTGGTGCGGGTTTTTACGTTCCCTCAAATATGGTTGAGCGAAACAACGGCTGGATCTTGCGTCATGCTCGTGAACGGGTGCCACCAACGGGAATGGGTCTGCTTTATCTGCCCGTGTTGACATGCGTTGGATTGTGTGTACCTACGTATGCATTTTTGAAGCTTAATTGTGGAAGCACTGTATATATAGCATAGCTTTGTTACCTATTGTAAAATATTTTTTTTGAAAAGAGCAATTGTTGAGTTTCTTACCGGCTCTTCTCAGCAGAATCTGCATTCCGAACCGGTGGTAGATTTATGACGTGTCATAAGAGCTACAAGTAGGCCTATATGAAATAAATAAATGTTGAATTTGAATTTGAATATGACTATAGCGTACTCAACATCTTTCCAATTATTTTCAGTTGTAATAATCAGTCCAATTTTGTTTTAGTCTCAAGAGGGATCTCGATTTCATTTGTTAAGTCTTATGGGTATATGACTTATTATTTGTTCTGTACCTCAGTTTTATAGAGTTTTTTTATTTCTCAAGCCTGAAAGATGTTCTACAGAGGTACATGAACAACTTCTGGTGAAATAAAAAACTTCTCTAAATAAAGAAACGCTTGTAACCTCTCTTAAGTTTCATTAAGACTATGCGTGACCCATTTCGAAAACTCCACTATGCAAGTGGTAAATTCCAAGATTGTGTTCACATTTCAGATATCAAGTCTCCAAGCCGAGGAACAAAAACCGATGCGGTTTACGGACTCGCCGACACACTACGCACATCCATCTTCCTCTTCCGGTTACGGACATTCCGTTCAACCGCTTTCCGGAACTTCCGGTCTCGGCACCAACTACACTTCCACACAGCCCACCCCATCCCCTAGAAGGACTAGCTCCTCCACCTCAGATCATTTGGCAGAGTTGTACCATAATTATAGAGAAAACTTTCAACCGTCGCCTTCTCAAGATCGAGTTCCGGATTATTACTACCGCGCAGAACCTTACGCCTTCGAAAGAACGGCAGATTATGTCGTCAAACATCCCTATTACGGGTACGACGAATGCTCATTCGACTATAGAGAAACCTCCTCAGACTACAGACCTCAATTCTTAACCCACAGACGGACACCCTCAAATTCCTCCGCGACAAACTCGCACCCCGAAGAGTTCTCTCCTTCGAGACAGTACAGAGAAAAGTTTCCCAAAGACAGAAAAGAGGAGTTCCGAACACCGGAGTATCCGAGAAAAAACGATTACTCGTTACCTAGAGATTATTTCAGACAGGAATCTCAGGACGAGAGTGAACGACCCGCGAATTTGGGGTTGGAATTGGCGCCGACAAAATTACGGTCTAGTCTCAAAAAGTATAATAAAAAGACAAGCGCATCTGGAGGGAGTTCCGGTGGGGGGACACCCACTAACCCGACGCCTCCGGACAGTTTGAGTGAAACGGACAGTTCGTACGTGTCCGCCCGGGACGCGTCCAGCGGTTCCGCGTCCAGGGTCCGGTTCAGCCCGGACGCGTTAGGGACTGAAAGGCGACCGTCGAGGCACTCGTAGCGAAGGCTGAAGAAGTTCGACGACTACCTCGTATGATCGGAGGATGATCACCATCTGGCAATCGTTACGATCACCGACCATCATCTTCCATCAAGGAAAGTTCCTGTGAAGTGAGCTGATCGCTATTAGAAGAGTGCTCTGAATCTTGGAAATTAAGTAATTCGTTCTGGGGAATCTGGGAAGAGTTTCGACAAATAAATCATACTTCACTTATGATCAGCATTCAGCGTCTAGAACTGTACTTAGTCATCAAAGGCCAGTGATCAGGAACACCTTGGGAAGTTAATGATCGGTGATCACCATCCATAAAGTGTAGTTCGCGGTAGCGTGGAACGCTTTTTGTGTTTAGTGCGCGGTGTGCTGGACCGCCGGAAGTGGCTTTTAATCATATATTTGCGGAGTGGATGCGCGAGTTTTATTGACTTTGTTGGTTTGCGGATTGGAGGGGTTTGCTTTGCAATGAAAATAATTTTGAATTTGATTTTTGGGCAACCATTCCGAGTCGATTTTTTTTTTTTTTTGGTTATTCTAAATTGCCACAAGAATCTAACGGTGATGTGGGACGCCAGTTGCGCTAAATATTCGAACAATGGGTCTAGTTTGGCCTTTCCTATGGAATCTGAGTTGGCCCAACGATTATTTTAAAATAAAATAAATCTAAGGCCGCGTCGATGTAACGAATATTTGAGTTATCAGCCCCCTATTTTGTTCGATATAATATAGAATTAAGCTTAATATCTGCCAGACTGGAATTAAAGATTTACTTTATATAGCATCTTATAAAAATTGTTTTTTTTTTTGGAACGAAGTTCCTTATCGCGCGTTGTGAAAGGGGGCTAGACGGAAAAAATTCTTACGAAAAGTTGTCACGACACTTTTTGCTATAGTAAGCTATTGTAAGCTGTGCGGCGTCGCATGTTTCTCTGTCTGTCTCTCTCTCTCTTATAGAAAGCAAGCCAGATATTTTCATTTCTATTTCGCATTGAACTTCGTTCCATCCAGGTGTCCCTTGACACCTCTCAAGTTTTTTTTTCTTTAATTATCACTCAGAATCGAGTTATAATTTTCTAAATATTTTTTTTATTGCAAAGTAACCCCTCACATAATTTATTTCCTGCGAAGCTGTTCAAAGTTTTTCCATATTCGAATTTTTTTTAGTATGGCGTTATATTTGACAGCTATGAACTTAATTTTATAAATGACAAATTTGTCACATTAAGATTGCTAGAATGTAAATTATGGATTTATTAACAAGAAATGACATTAAATTAATACATTTAAAAGTACTTTAAAAAGTAAGGATTTATTTAAAAAAAAAAAAACACTAAATATAATCAAAAAACTGTGACCTTATGAAGTTATGAAAGTTAAACGTTGTGTTCATATTTATGTAGTTTCTTTGTATATTTGTAAAATTAAATCGAATAATTATTATTTTAATGTAAATTTCAACTGTATTATGATGATGTAATTCAACTATAACTTTTAAAGTGAACGTGGCAAGAGCTTTAAAGCAAATCTGACAAATCTTAGTATGGACGTGCAATTGTCATGATTTGACATTTATATACTCTGGCAGATTAACGAATTTTGAAATATCACGTTTTTAACATGAAAACTTTCACTTAGGCACGAAATCTTATGATGAGATCTATAGAGAGTGCTCTGACTTAGTTCTGACTTAAGATAAAGTTTAAACGAATGCTCTGTCTCGTTTTAACTGTCTTAATTCTGAGCAGAGTGAGAGTGCGGTCTGTAGATTTCAGCCTGAAAGTCCGGAAGACTTGCTTACTAGAGTTAGCGCCAAATGTCAATATGTACGGGGAAAACAGCGCCCCTAGCGGACCATTTTCGTCATAAATTGACAGATAACGTAAACACTAGCGAATAGTACAGTGACTGGCACGCCAGCGCTAGAGTAGTTTAAACGCGATTTATTTTTTAACAAAAACCATTCCAGCACTTGCGCCAGTGACTGTCTCAATGTAAACCTTCGCTTACAATTGAGACTATGATATGATTTCGTAGCTATAAAACTTTTGAACTATCATTGTCTGTATAAAAGCTGAAGTTTAAAGAAAATTGTATTCAAAATGTCTAATTTATTCGAAACGGAGACTATAATCTCTAATTTAGATGAGGAATACCGCTCGGAATGTGCACTTATACCTACACAGACACACATACATCTCGCTGATGGGTACGCGAAATGTACTAGGTATTATGTATCGCAAGAATTTGTAATAATAATAAAAAATTGGTCCAGATACCAAATCTGAATAAAAGAGATTTAAATTGTACAGTATAGCAATCATGTATCGCTCATTTGCAACAATGGTGACATAATTCAAAATCGACGACGAAAGAATTCTCTCATTAGAGAGTAATGTTTTGTGTATGCTGCGGTCTCGAAACAACACAGCGGCCAACAAAGCGACAGAGCATTAAGTCACAATCTCTCTCGCTCTTATTTTTTTGTGCTTAGCGTAATGTTGTTTTTATAGCAAAAAATATAAATTTTCGATACTAAAATTGGTGAATTTTGAATTAAGTCACCCTTGTCGCAAATGAGCGATATGCTCTGGTCATCATTAGAGAAACCCTATAAATCAGGTTCTTGTTTCTTCCTTTTATAACACATTAAGTGGTTATTCAGGGTGTTACTGTAGTGTCGAGCGATTTATGCTCATCCGCGCACAACGACGCAGTAACAGGCACGGGACCGGACCGTTATATTAGGTATATTGTGCGGGCACTATATTATTTGGAACATTTTATAGCTCCACTACACATTGGCTAAATTCGTTCGGCCAATATCTCAGATCTGTTCAGGTGGCTTCAGTAAACCAGACCAGAGATAATTAGATACTACCCTATCGTCAAAGGCGGACCGCCAAGTTATTTAGCGTTTCAGTACGATGGCGTGTAGAAACCGATTATGGGTATGGGTAAAACTGCCATACTCCCCTTTAAGTAATCCCGCTAATATCTTAGACTGCATCATCACTTACCATTAGGTAAGATAACAGTCAAAAGCTGAATAAAAAAAACAAGTGATGGTACAAACACCCACGCAACACTACACAAACTGACACGCGGTACCCATGTTTCACTTGTGCACTATAATATTGCGGGTAGTTTGGTAATTGGCCGAAATTCGGCCTAGGGAAAATATCACGGCTCGGTTCGGCTCGGCCATTGCAAGTTGTGAACGCATTCTTAGGCACAAAGTAATAATTGTACAAATGTAAATAACGCGTGCCCTGTACAAGCTTTTTATTTAACAGACATTTCGTTTTTACGTTACGTCATAATTATAGAATGCGATTTTTTTTATGTTGAATTATAAATAGTACAAATATATTTTAAGACATCCTGTAGATTTTATTTATGTGTACCTACAATCAATCTGATTTGATAATGGCGATCGGTCTTTTGATTTCCGGGAAAAATGCAACTTTTTATCCATCGATAAGTGCCTCAGTAGAATTTCAACTTTGCGGTGGTACGTTCATAACCGACAAATAGATGTTTAAAAGTGACTAAGTAATTACATTATAGATTGAGCCCAAAAAGGCACTTTTATATATTTAGTAGTGTTATTTAGTTATCTAAATACCAAGTCAGTCTTTTTTTAATATATTTATTTAGAAAGAGAAAATTGGTATTTAAAAATAATATGTTGGAAATACACATACGTAGATAGACTGCTAAAGGCGGGTAGCAACAAAAATGGCCGATGATATTATCAAATCAGATCTTCGTGTAATCAGTGTGTGTATATTTGAAGTAACGTTACATATATCGTGTAAATCTAATTATTTAGTAAGTTGTATGCATTTTGTACAAAATACGAGAAAGATCAAGATATAATAATAGAAATATGATATTTTTTATTAAAATATCGGGAAAAGTGAACGTAGTCTAAACGTAGGCAGCTTTTTGTAAACCACAAGGAAAAATTTTAAATTAGGAAAAATGAAATGTACTTACCTAGTCGAGATTATTGCATATCCACATAAGAAACTGATATTAATTGTATTTGATATTACGCTTAACGTAACTCGAACACTGGATTTGTTTACGTTTAATCAAAATCGTCACAGCAGTTTCTCCACTGCGAAAGTAATTTTGACTCGTGCTTCCCCCGCACGGGTGTTATTTACATATTTTTTAATTGAGATTTTCATATAAAATATACCATCCAAATAATCCGTTGGATTTTTTCCTGATAATTATGAACAAAAACAGCTATTGAATTTATATATATTATATATAATATAGTTTTATATAGAAGATAGAAATGGAATGGATTAGCTACTGTGACGTTGGATTTTTTATAAGTAACCCAAAGGAGGCGTAACATACTCCCACGCGCTCCTAATATCATATTATATGTGAGATCAAAATTAATCGATAAGATGTATGTATATCGAGAAATTAAAGTATAAAATTAGCTTTGATATTATTAGCGAAAAACCAGTGCCTAAAGTTAGCTGGAACGGTTATTAAATGAGATTTTGTCATGGATATGTGGATACTGAAGTTATTTTCAAAATAAAGGTTTGGACACACAAAACATGCGAAGGCAGCGTATGCGTATCTAAGGCTATAATCTGTAGACCGCACTCTCTCAGCTCAGACTCAAGACAGAGTTAAAACGAGACAGATTTATGTGACAGCATATTTGAGTCTCGTTTTAACTCTATTTTAAGTCTGAATCTGAGTTAGAGCTCTATAGATCTCAGCATTAGACGCGGCTGCAAAACGCTACTACAAGGACCACAAGGACTACAAGGCTAGGGAGTTAAAAGCAATTGTGATATTTGTGCTCAAGGTGGCAAGTACATATGTCACTGATTAATTATTCGAAAAATTATATTATCTGTTTGTCATATTAATGAAATTGATGTTATTAAAATGAAAAAAATGTATTTTAATTTCAAACGTAGGCCGTGGAAATAGAACTGAGTTTAAGATGTTATCATTGAAAGGCCACTCGTATGCTCTAGTCCTACAGTTCCTTATTTACAGTTGTACTCTCGCAGGAATTGGCGTCGCGTCGCTGCTATCGCGCCGTGTCTCATGTGTCCAAGCCTCCAGATACGGCCAGGCCAGTAAAAGTAACACGCTGTATAAAGATTATTTTATTTTTTATTTTTTTTACGTGCAATATGTGGTAATTGTTTGCGTCCATTATTTTTTATTATTTTGTTTTTATTAACTATGATTATTTGTGAAATTCGTCGTGAATTAACAGTATTTAGTACAGTATTTGAAAATTCCTATTTAAAAAACTTTGTCTCGTGTTTAATGAATTTATTGAGGGTAGGTGTAAATTTTTTAGCTTCTGTGCCAATTTTGCAGTGTTTGTATTTGATGAGGTTAATTTAGGGATAATTAAAAAGGTTTTCTTATCGGGTCGCATAAAATCTCTTAACTACCATGTTTAAAATTAATGTCTTCTTTTTCACACCTTTATTAAAGGAAAAGGATGGCACTATGTTTACACCTGTCAGTTTAGTTTAGACATGTGTTTGCAACCATTCTCTAAACCATTAATATAAAACTACCCCATTTATGTTTATAAATATTTTGTAATTACCAAAATCAAGAATCTCTGTATATATGGGTTTGTCACAAAGATTTTCGTTTGTTTCTTGTTGTATCATATTTATTAATCAACAATGAACTTATAATTTCTGTATTATAAATTATGAACTTTATATATTTTTTCTACACTGTAAATAAAGAGATTCACGGCGCGTTTACTTAAAAAAAAACTCTAGTCTTGAAATATTTTTATTTAATATTGTAATCTGGCAAGATGTTATGAGTGGTTACGGACTGGCGAGTGGCGGAATAATCCGATTGTATGCCACTAGATATTCCGCAGAAGATGTAAGAATACGCATGCATTTTTCAACCCCGTATAGGCTTGTGACGTCAATAGCATCGGGCGCATTAGTAAAATGTTGATGACATCAACAATAATTTTATACATCAAATTAAAAAACCGACTAATTTTAAAAAATATCAGCTGAAAAAGGTCTATATTTCGACCAGGGTAATTGCGATCGCCACTGCGTAGCAATTAATGTTAGTAAACAAGCGGCAGTTCGACGCTGATTTTATCTGCTTTACTTTTGTCTCTCCTGATGCTGCTGACGTCATTCGCACGTTGAGAACTGAAAAATGCGGCTCTGGCGGCCGTGTGCGATTTCCTATAAGGCTCGGACCAAGATCCGTAAAATTATTATTGCTTGAAAAATTCACATTCATGAAAATCAACTTCGGTTCTGTTCTTTGTAAAGGTATTCCGTATCAATAATGATACTAATTCAAAATGACACATAATCTCCAGAAAGAGATAGTAATTGGCTAGTCTCGACTTCGTAGAGCGTCGTCCCTGTGTATTTTTCTCGCTTCGTGTGACAGAGACGACGCTGTACGAAGGCGAAACCAGTCCTGTAATTTACTGCTGTTCTTAAATAATAGCAAAAGAGATCAAATACCGGTTTTTAAGAAATCGCTGTCCGTACATATATGGATGGATATTATGAAGTTAGGACAGCGTCCGAGCCCTATTGTGAACTATTTGTAATTTGTAATTTTACATTTCGGCATTCCATTATGTTTCGTGTAAACTGTTTACATTCCATATTGTTTGTGGTCACGTGATATTATGCTCAGTTTGGGCAGAGACATACTTGCAACACCGAACGCAACGTGACGCGTCTCGGTTCTAATCTTAGTATGGTTGAAACTAACCTACCCAGCAGAGGGTGATTATGATCCTTTCGCTCGCGAACTTTTATCACAGGCGGAAGGTGTTGCAAATATGTTCTGCCCGTGATTTTAGGCGATTGTAATGTATCGATGGTTCTGTGTGCCAATGACATGAGACGATGGGAGGTTGCCTTAAGTCTGTACGTTAAACCGACAAATAAAAAATAGATTAAGCTTCTTATTACGTCTTTTTATTGACCTACCCTCATTTTCTTATAGGTACTTACTTTTCTTTATGCCTTACAGCTGTCGACAGAACTCAAAATGGAAATGATTGTTCTGCTTGTTCAGCACTGTTGTTTTACTGTTTTTCTACTCGGTGGCAAGTCGTCTAAGACTGAAATCTATAGACCGCACTCTCACTCAGCTCAGACTTAAGACAGAGTTAAAACGAGACAGATTTATGTCAGAGCATACTTGTGTCTCGTTTTAACCTCTCTTGAGTCAGCACGCTCTATAAATCTCAGCAAAGATGTAAGCTGTTTACCTTGGGAGGGGTCGTCGTCAAAAATCGTCCTTTGCTGAATATAAAATGCTGCTCTTCACAGGTCACGCCGCAGTTTTGTGTCGCTTGTAACCAGATGCTTGCGTTTAACTACAACGGGTTCCATACCTGGTTTGTATAGTTCGATCGTAGAGTTGCGGAAAGAAGATCCCATAACTATGTTTCTAAATTAAAGCAATGTGCCTTTGTATGGAAACTAAAGCTTATAGGAGACCCTTAATTCTTATGAAGAATTCTTAGAAATAAAACGATTTTTTTTTATTTAAAAACATTTATTCAATCATAGATTTTTATAATAATATTCAGTGCGCGTACAAAATATAGTTAATTAAAAATTGTGTCCTTATAATTTAAATCATTTACATCTTTTATAATAGTATCAAGGCATGACCGAATAACTAAAAATGATGTTATTTTAGAAATGGGATGTTCATGTACAAATTGTATAAAGTGCCTAGTTATCTATCTACACTAAATATACATAGCATTAAGTACTAACCTACGTGTGATTTTTCTTGTATTAGCCTTAAAGAGAACCTTACCTATACGTAAGTTGTTTCATTGCCACTGAACTTTATTCTTTGTTTCAATGACATTTCGAGTTTTTCTATTTCATTAAATTTCGAACCCTGCTCGTGTAAAATTACAATTTTGGTTTTGAACCATAATAAAAATTACTTAAACCTATCCCCTGGAATACTCCAGAAATATCACAATGATCATAATTTTATCCGTGTATAATCTATTAATTATTAATTATTATATTCTTACTTCTATAGAAGTACGAATTAAGTCTAGAGTATGACTAGCGGAAATACCTACCTTTTAAATGCCATTTAAATGCAACGTTGATTTTACGTAGGATATCTAAAAAATATAACATCCTCGACCAAAGTTCTTAGTATAAAACTATAAAACAACACGTTCTGACAGTACCTAAGCATCTAATTAAACTTTAACAAAAGAAAAGTAGATAATTATTAAAACAATAATTGATCTTGCAAACTAAGCCCAATTTCACGTTATTATATCAGTATAAGAAAATGTATGTGATTAATAATACAATAATTACTGTAAATTATTAATTATTATAAATATATATGTATGGGCACAAAGAAAGTAATGATTGGAAAGTTAATTAATGTTTTGGGTGGGTCAAGTCAGGCGGTTTGGTTAAGTTTCCATTTTTCCACCAAACGTACATAAACGCTATTATTGGATTGAAACATAAGAGGTACCTACCTACGTATACTAACTTTTTCAACCCACTTTGCTTAAAATCTTGACCTAACTACCTACCGTGTAAGTACCACCATCTCAACCTATACCGGCTTAATCCGGCCAGCAAAAGCTGGGCACGGGTCTCCTCTCAGTGCGGATTGGTAAACTCTACACACCTTCGAAAACATTATAGTAAAAGGACAACACTACACAACTACACACACAGTCCAGAAGTGGGAATCATCCGTCCTAAACTAATCACGCCTTAAGAGATCTGTTCTCTTAAAACGCTGAAACCCTACCTAAAGCCGTCTCCAACCGCCCCTTTATAACGGCCCCTGTCCTCACATCTAATCAATTTAACCACAGCACGTCAGACAAAACCACCATCTGCACGCGTGGGTAATTATTATTATTATCAAAAATATAATTTAATCAATTACACTAATCCTAACCTCCGACAATATTTATTCGATTAGGACGCGATTGCTATCGCAATTCCTTAACCAAATACAACGACCTAGACGCGAGAGCATCCAATAGCCGTGTGAGTCTCTGGAAGAGACTGAATTCGTAACGTCAAACCCGCCTATTTATATCCGACGGCCGGCGCCAGTCCGGCGCGACAGACGAACACCTGCGCCGCACCTGCGCCGCACAGCAACAATGTTTAATAGCGATTTTATCAAACTACCTTCAAATAACAAAAGATCAATTTAAATATGACCCTACCTTCAAAACATTAAAGTTGTATATCTTTACTATTTCAATATTTCGTAATCAATTTTAAACATGAGGCTAACAGCTCGGCCGTCCTGCCACCAAACACGTCCCCGTGTTTCCCATCCGTCATAACCTCAATCACTAATTCATGTCATGGTCACGTCATCATATCATGGGCTTATCCTCGCCCTCAGTCATAGGCTTACCTCGCCCTCCAGTCACAGGCTTACCTCGCCCTCAGTCAAGTTAATAATAGTCAACTGTCAAAACAACACAACTGTGAAGATGACGCGAGCAAATCAAGGCAACGTGGCTTTATCGATCCCACTTCTGAACTAAAAGGAACAACACTACACAACTACACACACAGTCCAGAAGTGGGAATCATCCGTCCTAAACTAATCACGCCTTAAGAGATCTGTTCTCTTAAAACGCTGAAACCCTACCTAAAGCCGTCTCCAACCGCCCCTTTATAACGGCCCCTGTCCTCACATCTAATCAATTTAACCACAGCACGTCAGACAAAACCACCATCTGCACGCGTGGGTAATTATTATTATTATCAAAAATATAATTTAATCAATTACACTAATCCTAACCTCCGACAATATTTATTCGATTAGGACGCGATTGCTATCGCAATTCCTTAACCAAATACAACGACCTAGACGCGAGAGCATCCAATAGCCGTGTGAGTCTCTGGAAGAGACTGAATTCGTAACGTCAAACCCGCCTATTTATATCCGACGGCCGGCGCCAGTCCGGCGCGACAGACGAACACCTGCGCCGCACCTGCGCCGCACAGCAACAATGTTTAATAGCGATTTTATCAAACTACCTTCAAATAACAAAAGATCAATTTAAATATGACCCTACCTTCAAAACATTAAAGTTGTATATCTTTACTATTTCAATATTTCGTAATCAATTTTAAACATGAGGCTAACAATAGGGAACTCTCAGACATGTAGTGTTTTCAGTGTTTTCCTTCCTCGTTAAAGCAAGTGATAATTAATTGCTTAAATCACACATTACTCCGAAAAGTTAAGATACGTGCCATTAGGCCCATGGGATTTGATCCCCTTACCCCCCGATAGTCTTAAATCTTAACCACTAAGCTATCACCCTACTATAAGAAACGTACCTACCTACCTGTCTATCTTCGGGCAACGGAAATTTCTGGCTTCATGCCATCGTGACGACGTATGGCGTTACTAACGCACCGTGCTTTGTTTTTGTCTATTTTTTGCTTATTTGTGTAATCTTTGATGCGAGACGATAGCAATTCAAGCTGCGCATCCCACTACAGAATTTTCCACTTTTTGGACACTTTTCCCTTTTCAGTTAGTCTTTATTTCGGTATGTAAAGTCGGTTTAATTTTTCTTAAATTATAGCTTGCTAACTGTTATTTAAAAGTTAGATTCCTGCTCTGCGTCATTTTCGTACTACCGTCAGTTTCAATAATTCAAAATCTAAAAATTGGAGGTCGACGGAAATAATGTAGGTAAATGATTTTCTCGATTTGTTTATAGCCCTAATTAAGGATAAAAATGTCATTACTGGATAAGATAATAAATTATCTACCCATCGCGCAATGCTTTATATTTTACCTTAGGTACCTACTCATGTTTTCGCTTTCTTTTGAAGTAGTGTTAAGTGCTAATTTCACCATCATCGAGTACCTAACGTTAAGTCGAATAGTAAAGACTTGTATAAAGACGGTCTGACAGGTTAGGGTACTTATTTATTTATTCTGTACATCATAACCTTAAAAACTAAACTTAAATATAGAAAGGACGTGTACAAGGACATCTTATCGCTACAAAATGTGGGTTTCTTCCAGATGCCCTAATTAACTTAGTTATGTTGGAAAAATTTGTCAAAACATCTTTGTTTGTCAGTTAAACGTTAGGTAATACTGAGCGATGCACGCTGGTGAAATTGGCAGTAAAAAATGTCAAGGCCTTTTCACCAACCCAAAGTAAATTTTTAACCGATTTTTTTAAATCTAAATATGACGTCTGATTGATTTCCAATTCAAAGAATAACAAGGCGATTAAAGTTAACTTTTCTATCGTAATATAAGCCCTTAGTGGAAAATAAAATACTACTGATGGGACTACTTGAAACGATTTATTTGTATTTTGTTAAAAGATATTTTTTTTCTAACATTATAAAGACTCAACTATCTCTAGATATAATATTTGGCCGGAATGTATTGGGGGCGCTTGAAGGGCTTCTGTTAAACAGACAGTAGACCGAAGATTGGCTTAAAACTATCTACTTACAACGTCGGCTTGCACACAATCTCTACAGTGCACAAATGTATAGCAGTAAGCGCACACACAAGTGCACTCAGTTCCTTCACTCTCATTTTTGACACCACTGGTGAGAGATCGCGGTACACCGGCTTTACGTGCTCTCTAGTTATTCTTAATGACAAAGTTTCGTGAAAGCAATCGGCTTTGCTTCAGCTGCCAAAAAGATAGCGAAGATAATTTATTATACCAATGTATTGATAAAGATACATAACCAAAGTAACACTTTTGTTTTGAAAAGAGCGACTGCTGAGTTAAGTTTCTTACCAGCTCTATTTTTTTTTTTGGGAACATACCTACGTAGGTATTTTACTTAAATGATAGGTAATACAGATATATAATACTTGTCTCCAATGAAACTTTAGCACTTATTGCATAATTATATGCCTACAACTGAATAATTGGGTATACCAGCATAACTGTCTATTCTACTCAGCTGAATGCCAGAATCTGCTTTTCGAGCCGATGGTAGAGTTCTGACTTATTGTAAGAACTACACGAAATAAACAAAGAATTTGTGGTATTCCTAACGCCGCCAACTTCCCCATTCCAGACTGCTGTTAAGAATTTCTTATCAGAATAACACGATAAAGTCTTTGTCGACCCGACTTGAACCCAGTATCTCATCATTCATCAATCATCGAGGCAGTTATAAGTGTAATAAAATTAAATAATAACTTACAGTTAACTAGTTATGATATCAAAAACAAAGCGTTTCACCTCTGCCAAAGATGGTGTGCACACGCGCTTAAAAGGAATCCATAATCTTAATGTAAACAGTAGGTACAATAGCGGCAATGACTCACAGACATACAGGCTCGCCCAGAAGGAATACGAAATATTTCTTTTGTATGCGTACCATACTAATGACGTATCTATTTTACAAGCCTCAATAAACGAGCCCAAAGAATATTATTGAAGACCTACCCTCGGTTACCATGTAGGTAATGTACGTATGGACAAAGTTATGGACATTTAAATGGAGAAATGGATCAGGGAATCTTCTTTGTCAACCGATGGACGTCTACTGCTGAACAAATGTCTCTTGCATAGAATTACACAGGTCTCACTCTTGTGCCACCTGTATTAGGCGGCTCTCTGTGAATTAGTTAATTATTCAGGGAATATAAAATTATGATTTTAAAAGATCTATGTATTCACTAATACTCCACTTGCCATAGTCGAAGTAGCTCTATAGTTATAATCTATTTTTCTCTAATTTACTAATTGTATTATATTATATATAGTGTATTATAGTGTCTAAAGTCGTAATCGTGAGTAGGTAGGTATATTAGAGACTAATATATTCAGAGGTCGCAGAATAATTTAAAAACGGCCAGACAAAATTAATATTAACATATTTCCAGTTTTAACTTGGCTATCAATTGTTTTTGGTATTTCTCATGAGAAATCCTATTGATATTATAAATGCGAAAGTTTGGATTTATGGATGGATGGATGGATGGATTGATAGATAGATGGATGGACGAATGTTTGTTACTCCATCAGGCCGCAACGACTGAACCGATTTGGCTGAAATTTGGCTTAGAGATGGATTATAATGGGCTACTTTTTATCCCGGAAAATAACACAGTTCCCGCGGGAATTAAAAAACCTTAATCCACGTTAACGTAGTCGCGGGCATCGTCTTAGTAATCCATAATAAATGCGTCTTTAATATAAGGTACATTAATGTTTAAAACCCTGTGCACAGGCACCCTTATGTAGGGTTTCCAAACAATATCGTATACATTCCGTACCTATCATTCAATGATTCCTTTTTTACATTTTGCAGACGAACTTTTCTATTCTGGTTACTTTTGGCGAGAAAAAAATACTTGTATCTTCTAGCTAAGTCCTATGAACATTTTTAGGCGAACTACTGTTCATATTTCTCTATTGCCTATAATTTTCCAATCCACTTCCTCGAAAAGTTAACACTATAAAATCAGAAATAATATTAGTATTTATTTTCGAGCCTAGCGCGGTTTATTAGTTTAAAGTATCCGGTTTTTCGTCTATCATACTCATAAATCAAATCGAGTTGTTATGATGTCGTTTAGCAATGAAAATTCTAGCCGTAACCTTATTATTAGGAAAGGTAATACATAATACTTAATAATAATTGAAAAACTTTCGTAAATTTTGAGAACCGTGGTTTTTGAAAGTCTATTGTCTTAAAATCCTTACTGTCCTTGCTAATCTTCTTAAATTTATAAAAGGGAAAGGTGACTGATTCACTGACTGACTGATCTGTCAACGCACTGCTCAAACCACTGGACAGACCAGGCTGAAATTTGGCATACAGATAGCTATTGCGACGTAGGTATCCGCTAAGAAAGGATTTTGGAAAACTTAACCCCCTAAGGGGCTAAAATAGGGTTTTGAAAAATCGAACTTAACGTGAGCGAAGCCGCGGGCAAAAGCTAGTATGTATTAAAAATGCGAAAGTGCTTGTTGGGTTATCTGTCAATCACGCGACAAGGAAGCAACCGATCGACGTGTTTTTTTTTGCATGGGTATAGTTGGACTTTCAGTGACATAATATGTTTGCTACCTTTTGCCCCGGAAAGACAGAGGCTAAATCCTAATTCCATGCGAACAAAGTCGCGGGTAAAACCTAGTTTAGAATAATTATCATAGATACCTACGAAAAAAGTCTAATTAATTTTACCATTTGAAAAAATATTTCGGACTCGTCGACTTTTGAAAAAGTTGCAAGATCCGATATTATTTTGAATCCTTAGGTAAAGTTTTAGTGGAGTTTAAAGTAATCGACAAAAAAGGGCAGTTAACAAAAACGGATATTCTAAAATGCCCCGGCAGGTGATGTGTCGACAGCTGGTAGGCAGCCGCATGCCTCGCCACGTTTGAGTTTTCGACTTTACAATAATTTTAGAAAAAAAAAAAACTACTAGACGCAAAAAAACCAAACAAACCAGCAGTAAATTCATTAGCAGTTTGCACACATTGGTTTTGGTATTGGTTGGAATTTTATGCCTGATTCAATTCGATATAAGTGCGAGGTCTCTGTTCGATTCCCAGCGGGGCCAATTTGGAAATTCATAATTCCTGAAATGTCTCTAGTCTAGTCTGATTTTGGTTTTGATCGTGGCTAGCTCCCTCCCTATCGTCAAAAACGTGCCGCCAAGTGATTTAGCGTTCCTGCACGATGCGGTAGACTCCGAATAAGATAAGCCTTAGGGATTTGGGTTTAACTAAAACTGCCATACCACCTTCCAAATTAGCCCGCTACCTACCTATCTCAGACTACATCGTCACTTAACATCAGGTGAAACCGCAGGCCAGGACGACATAATTAAAAATAGCGAACAAATTTTGATATAATTAGTCAAATATTGTAGTTTGTAAGAAAACTCGAATTCACTGGAGCTTAAGTGTTTCTAAACAGTCCACTAACACTACCACTAGCAACAATAAACTCAATTCCCAAGGTCTCACCAAATTAGTTGTTTTATCTTTAAAATATAATATACTGAAAATTGTTATCGCATGTTTTTGCCGTTTCTACGCCATTATGTTAATAATTTTATGTATTTTAGATGCTAAACGAGTTTCCGCGCTTGTTATTCGATTACATGTAATTCGAATTTCGAATGTCAATTCCGCGATGTTAAGCGAATGGGCATTCGGAATGAGAAAAGATACTATTCTCCTACACTTACTATAATCCTAACTAATATTATGATTGCGGAACGTGTGTTTGTTTGTCCTGCAATTACTGAGCAACGGAGCAACGAATCGACGTGATTTTTGCATGGCTATAGTTGAGGATTTGGAGTGACATGGGCATACCTTTTATCCCGGATAATGAAGGGACTGTATGACCTGCCTTTTGTTGAGGCAGGTCATGCCGTGAGGCTTATGTGAAGCCATATTTTGTCGCATTTCCACTGCACGTTCTAAAAAGCTTACGCCCGAATCAGTCAATTAATGAAAACGACAGCCACTTTTTATTCCGGAAAAGCAAATAGTTTCCAAGCCATTTTTAATAATTTTACTCCACGCGGACGAAGTTGCGGGCAATAGCTATTGTTTTATTTTATAAGTTACTTGTACCTATCCCTAGTAGGTAGGTATACATGATAGTTTTGCGGGTGAATTTTAAGTTTTTATAAACAGCTAGTCCAGTAAATAGGAATTCTTTATCATTGTTTAAACTTGTACATAATATTTTTTTTAGTATCACGATATGAGTAAACGTCGGAAGCAAAGAAATAGTCTGGCGGCTATCGGTCCGAAATTCCTTGGGATTTGTCCTGCTTTGTTTTGTTATATTATATAATTGGATAATTTTTTAAACTGGTTAAAAAAAATCAGATGCAAAAATTACAAAAAACGCATTCATATGGACTAAAGTTCTTAACGTTTTCTAAGTTAAGGCCGCTGCATACATAACGTGCACGGGACGGGACGGGACGGGACGTGGAGTTTTGGAAACATCGTTTCATAGAAAATGTAAGCGACTGTGCATACGTCACGGAGCACGGACGGGACGGGAACGTGCCACGCGCGGAACGGGAAAAATATCGTCGGCGACGATGTTTAGCACGTCCCGTCCCGTACGTGCCCCGTCCCGTGCGTGATTCCGCTGCGTATGCACAGTCGCCCCGTTCGCTCCGGAGAGCTAAGTAGTGATGTTTGTGTATTTACCTACGAAGCAAAAATGGACGAATGGAAAAACTAATTGAGTGTGTACGATCATTGAAAGTATTTAGACACCAAATATAAAAATTATCTGTGGCGTAAAATTGCAGTTGAACTATCACTCACTGAAAACGGTTAGATTTATTTTATTAATTTATTGCATTGGTATCTCTACTTATATTTTAATATGTAATAATAATTACAGTTGAACTTTTTATGCTCAAATCAATAGGTATATAGTATCAACCTTTGACGACCTCCCTGGCGCAGTGGTGAGCGCTGTGGTCTTATAACTGAGAGGTCTCGGGTTCGATTCCCGGCGGGGGCAATTTAGGAATTTATAATTTCTAAATTGTCTCTGGTCTGGTCTGGTGGGAGGCTTTGGCCGTGGCTAGTTACCACTCACCAATGCCAAAGACGTGCCGCCAAGCGATTTAGCGTTTCGACACGATGGCGTGTAGAAACCGATTAGGGGTATGGGTTGTATTTACACTGCTATATCCCTTCCAAGTTAGCTCGCTACAATCTTAGAAAAATCCATCTTTCCTTGTTCACATCACTAGCACGTTAGTTCTGAGTTATTGCCACGTTGCGTATGCATTAAAAATTCCCGTCCGTGTTTACTAACCACGTCCGGGCCACGTCCGGGCCACGTCCCGTCCACGTCCCGTGCACGTTATGTATGCAGCGAGCTTTAGTCATTCCCTTTGCAATTGAGCAATGTAGAGCCAACATCTCTTGAAGATGCTCCGGTATCGGAGCGCAACCTACGTAGTGTGTTTTCGAAGAGTTTTAGAGCTTCTTCTATCACAGACAAAATTTTTTTGATTCCTCCTTTTTCTATAATCGGTGGCGAAACGCGTTTTGCCGTACAGATTATTCTGATTTGGCGGACTATAGCAAAATAATATTAACTTTTTTTTAAAATATTTTTAGCGAACAAACAAGCAGGCGGGTCACCTCATGTTAAGTGATTACCACCGCCCATGAACATTTGTAGCACCTGAGGCACCACCAATGCATTGCCGGCTTTTTAGGAATTTGTTGGTCCGCCGCTTGAATAACCCCGTGTTGTAGTTTAGTGAGAATACCGTCGCAGGAAGTTGGTTCCACAATTGGTGGTTGGTCGGTTGGTAATTTCATGGAATTCCGCAAAGTGACACCTGCTTCTAACGTAAACGTACAGTACACCGTGGTATTGGAAGAGCTGCAGACGGCAGTGTAGCGCGAGTGTTAAGTTTGCAGTTTGGCTTGCGTTTGAGGGTTAAGTATTTATTATTATTTGTATTGTCACATTTTGGGACATGTCAAGAGTTTTATGCCCGTTGATGGCCACCCCAGTGTGTGGTAACAAAAACCCGAGCAGTCGTCGGCGTAAGGCGTTTCAGACGAGTAATTATCATACCTACAACTTGATAACCGGTGAACGCCCTTACCTAACGGCCGGAGCTCCGTACACACAAGTGTATGTACTCATTGCAATACTCACGGATGAAGTATCCATAGATAGCTCATAAACAAGTGTAAATTAAAAATTTAAAACACCCCCGACATGTTACAACTTACAACATCCCAATCGCTAGCCAGTAATCGTTAAAATAAAAATATGTAATCCGCCATTTTGTGACGGCGGCCATTTTGGATCGATTTTCATCAAACATAGCTAAGTACACTCCCGACTAATTCACCTTTCAAACAAAATCAACATCGGTTCATCCGTTTCGGAGCTACGATGCAACAGACAGACACACGCACAGACACGTCAAACTTATAACACCCCGTCGTTTTTGCGACGGGAGTTAAAAATACCTACAACTCAACGGGAGCGGACATATTGAGGATTAATGCTATTTTTCGTAGGCACGACATGAAAACTATAATTACTTCCATATTGACAGAAATGCTACATAAATATAAACTTTTATCTAGCCATGACCGCCAACTTATCGTAGAGATATTTTTACCAAAATTGCATTTTTTATTACAAACGATATTTTAAGCAAATTAAAAGTACAAAACTTTTTTAAAAACAAGCTTTTATTTAAATGCGCTAAAAGGAATAAAATAAACTTTTCTTTTTAAACTTTTACTATAAACTTGTAACTTCATTACACCATTTATATGATATAAAAGCTGTATTTTATTTATTTTTATATATTATTTATTTCTAAAGAATTCCACAAGTTATTTATGCACATAATAGAAATCGTCGAAGCGATATATGTAATTAGAAAGACGTATTAAATCGTTTTAACTAACTAGCTTAACACGACTTCGTCCGCGTGGATAAAAATAAAAAAATATATTTTTATATAGAAATAAAATATATTTTTTTCATACAAGGGTGTCCAAACACCCTTTTTCTAAATTCTAAATTCCACCCCTAAAGAGGAATTACAGAGAAAACCAGGTGGTATACTCCAAAATCGCTCAACAATTTTATCTCGAAAAAGCAGTGATTTTAACTAGCGATGTAAAAATCACCATTTCATGCTTTATGAAAACCACATTAAAATTTTAAATTAAATGACTATACGAAAATGTTGAATTTTTTTTCTTTCGTTTGAGATTTTCGAGATTTAAACCAAAAAAAAAAAATAATGATTCGTTGCATTTCGTATTTTAGATAAAAATTAAAAACAAAACTACCAATATGTAGATACATATCGAAACTCGAGCTTCACGTTAGAATCTTTAGATATTACGAAATAAAAATATAGGTATTGTATTTCTAATACCAGACATCCTTACAGTAGACTACGATCTGGGGTCTGGGACGTTGAACTTTAGGGCGAATATTATTCCAATATACCCTTGTAAGGTCAGAAGTTATTTGAATGTAAGGTCAAATTCTTTTTATGAAAAAGACTATTCATATTTGCCTAAACAATTTATACATTTTACTCCAATATTTTGTAAGACTTTAGGTGGTTTATATTCTAGTAAACATCAATATGATATCTCAGCCCAACGCCGGTTCGCACAACTTTCAGTAAACATCATGGAGAAAGAATTCTCGGGTGTGCAGGTTTCCTCGCGATGTTTTTTCTTCTCCGTTGAAGCATATGATATTTAACATCTTAAGACTGCGCAGAATGCCAGAAAAAAAATCAGATTTCACCCACGCGATTTTGACTAAGCGATGAAATAAAACATGCCCGAAACCTCATGTGAAGCGCGACAGATGCTAGCGTATTGCGGCGAATAGGAGTGTAGTAAGCACCAAATATATCATTTATTCAAATAACTTGTAAGAATTAATTAAAAATAAAATGGCTGTATCGTCTCTTATTAATATGAATAGGAATTTTATATAAAAATTTTGGCTCTATAATATGTAACACCTTGAAAATAAATGCAAATTGGTTAAAAATAGACCTAACTTCGCGATTTTTTTGTCAAACAATTTTCATTATTTTATGTTATTACTCAGTATCGTCCCTTGGAAATATAATGTAGTTTTTGCGTGTTTTTTTTTCGGATAGTTAAAACTTGATCCACTGCTGTGAAAATCAAATCTGCATCTGAAAAGATACGAGGCAAGGGCGTGCCTAAAAACCGAACCACGGTCCGAAGAAGAATTCGTAGTCCTAACCACTGGACTAAGGCCATTTGCCGCTCATTATTACCACCTATTCTGATGCAGTCACGTTATTCGAACCTTTTTATTTATATGTAGTGTTATGTATATATGTATATGAATAAATATTATTAACATTGACGTTAAACCTTTAACCTGCACCATTCTGTAACAACCTAAACGCGTGATATTAGCTTAGTTTGATTATCGTTTGGTTTTCAAATTCAATTTAAAAAAATACTTTTTTTTAGGATTCTGCAAAAAAACTGACTCTTTATAGGATCACTTTGTTAGGATCACGTTGATTATTTATTTATCGTTTGGTTTTCAAATTCAATTTAAAAAATACGTCTTTTTTTAGGGTTCTGAAAAAACGGCACCCTTATAAGAATCACTTTGTTGTCCATGTCTATATGTGTCAAAGCCCTTTTCCTCAGAAACTAATACCGGAAGTTACATATTCTATTCTTACGTAGTAGTAGGTATGTTTGTATGTAGGCAGTATATTACCATGCAAAAGATTTTATTATGTAACTAAACTACATTTTTTCATACATTTTATAGACACACGCTTGACCACGATCACACCTGATGGCAAGTGACGATGTGAACCCGTCATGCGTTTGACCAGAAGACACCTATTCACTATTTTAAAGATACCCGGCTGAAACAGATGTCGGAAGAGCATTGGACGCGTCCTTAAAGGAGAGTTACATAATTAACTCTCCGCAATGCTCAAACATAAAAAATAATACAAAAGGGTTCCCTCGAATCGGGATGTGGACGCTGTGACCTTGGGCATACAATCTTACTTGCCTCCTTTTATATACATACTCGATATATTAGATATCTAGACTGTCTACTCTACAATAGAAGATAAATTATATGAAGTACTCCTAAATAATACAAACTGAATACTTAGATACCGAAATATTTTAAATAGTTTTCATTTTTTTTTACGATACTATTATTACAAGCACCTACCTAACTGCATAAAGATACCTGTGCACAGAAGCGATCTACTTAGCTGCCGAAAAAAAAAATAATTGTTTTAGGATATATGTATTTTACCACCCTACCGTCAGACGTGCCGTTAAGCGATAAAGACGCGATGGCGTGTGAAAGCCAAATCCCTGGGTATAGGATACATCCACCTACCTACATTTTAGACTGCATAGACTGCACTTACCATCGAATCATTGCAGACAAGGGCTATCTTGTCACAGAATCCAAATATATAAAAGGAAAAGGTGACTGACTGACTGATCTTCCAACGCACGTCTCAACCCACTGGACGTATCGAGCTGAACGTACCTAGGCATCCGCTAAGAAAAGATTTTTGAAAATTCAACCTCTAAGAGCGTTAAATAGGGGTTTGAAAAATCGAACTAATGTGAGCGAAGCCGCTGGCAAAAGCTAGTAGATAAATACTAGCTGGAACTAGCTGCATAAGGGTACTTGTCCGCTAAACGCCAACGGGAATGGGTCTGCTTTGTGTCTACCCATGTTAACATGTGTTAGGTTGTGGTAGGTGTGCATTTTTGAAACTTCTGTGTGGAAACATTGTATGCATAGCCTAGTTTTTTTAACAATTGTAAAAAAAAATTTTTTTTTAAAAGAGCAACTGCTGAGTTTCTTGCCGGCTCTTCTCAGCAGAATCTGCATTCCGAACCGGTGGTAAATTTGTGACGTTTCATAGGCGCTACAAGTTGGCCTACACTGCCCTCGTAATTGAAAACACAGTAACTTAAAGGTAACTTCTATATAACTTACTGTGTTTTCAATTACGAGGGCAGTAGGTACATGAAATAAATAAATTTTGATTTTGATTTAAAGCGGAGACGTGTTCGACGGACCAATTGCAGTATCGAGACGACATGATAAGATAAATATATTATGATCATGAATTGTGATCTCTCCGCGTTTCTTGCCGGCACTTTTCAGCAGAATCTGCATTCCGAACAGGCGGTAAGGTGAAAACATGAAATAATTTTGAATTTGAATTTATAATCGTCAATAATATCTGCTTGGTCTTGGTACTTAGAACATTTCAGTGGACAGATACCCTTATAATTAAAGTACGTTGTACCTCGATTATGAGTCAAAACTCAAATCAATGCAAATGCGCGGACGTCATGAATTTATGTAAGTACCTACGTAGTTCGTACGACTTTGAAAAAACCTCGACAAGAAAAAGGGTTGTTTTCTAGCAAAACACGGGGTTAAAGATTTTTTTTATCATGACTAAGTATAATAAAATTATGAATTAGCTAGCTTGGAAGGCTAGTATGAAAAAAATTTTCCATTAAACCTATGAAATGAAAGTTCAAATCAATCGCTGACCCCAATACTCAACGCGTCATGAAAAAATTCTTTCAACAGACCTTGTGCAAATTAAAAAGTTTCAGTTTTATTTTTTTACTGTTTGGGACCACCTTTCTGTAGGATTTTTGGAAAAATATTCTATGTGGGTACTATTGTTTGTATTGTTTTGAAACCACTATACTATAAATACGAGTCTAGTATAGTACGTTTATCTCACGAATTTACGGGCGCTTTACTTGTGGTTACGTCCCGTACATGCACATTGCGTAAGTGTGCGTGCCTGTCAGGAGCCTAGGTGGGAGCGGTCAGGCGCGAGCAATCTCCCGCTCACACTTGTACAGATACGACACACACACAACCATGAGCCACGAGCCCTTGTGAGATGAAAGAACTATATTCTCTTCTAAGTTCTAAACTTTCAGATACACGCAAGTACATCAAGCGGGTCTAGTCTCAACGTGAAAAAGGTCGTCGGCTTCTACTTATGTAGACGAAAATATTTATAGCGCCTGCCCTTGAGAAGGACAGATGAGTTCCATGCTACGCGCCCGGCTTATAGCCCATGAGCTGGCGGACAATTTATTTAAGTATAATGTCAAGCCATCACCGGCCCACTATTTGGCACGGGTCTCCTCTTTGAATGGGAGGCTTAGACCACCACGCTTGACAAGTGCGTATTGGCAGACTTCACATATATTGGAGGACAATATGGACTCTCAGGCATGCATGTCTTCTCAGGCTGTTTTCATTCATCGGTATAGCAAGTGGTTATTACTGCTTCATAATATTTCATTTGCAGTGTTTAATAAAAATCAAATAAAACTATGTAAATCTCTATCTCTTATTTAGGAATAACTGCTGCTTACTGAATATGATTTGAACGATAAATTACCTCCACTAACCATACACGCGTGGTGTATACCACCACTAACCATAACCATACACAATAGCCATTTTGTCTGTCGTTTGTCCGCACTAATTGCAATTTGTTAAAATGTTTTATCATCAAATTAAATAGTAAAGTTACATTTAGGTAGTTTTAATTACTTAGAGGGTTACCTACTCTGTTGAGTCTCATTATTTCGTACCTGTATAAAACTTTTAAACAGAACGTTGACCAACTCTTAGGGTATCGAGCCAATTGCTCTAAATTGACAACGCATGAAGAGTAAAATCGATCGGTGCTTGGCGCGTTTGAACAATGTTTTTATTTTACGGCGTACTTTATCAAACCACGATAAAGCATAACTATAGAGTTATAGACCATCTGGACCAGTATAAGCCCTTTAATTAAATAGTCTAACAGCTCTTGGTACATCAGAACAATGGCTTTTCAAATTGACAAATCATTTGATTATTTATTATTTTGACGACGAATTAACGCTTGACAAAGCAATTCACCTGACGATAAGTGACGACGCAAAGGGCACGAAATCAAGAGACAAAGCGAATTTGTTCCTCGTTGCGAGCGTTCATACTTTAAAGTTAAGGCGGAGACTGATTTTTTTTATTATTTTATAAAATTTGCATGAGGTACTTAAGGTTGAACATAATAATTCATTTGTTTTTACAGCTCAACTTCGACACTTGCAGTGCAGAGTTGAGCACTGAACCTCTTGGACTTGACATAAAATGATACAGATTATTTGTTAGGTATAGCAGCCCATTAAACCCGTTCTCCAATCGACTTTTACTGATTATTAGAGAATCTTCAGTTGTTTAATATCATCAGTTTTCATTTTCCGTAGTTAATTTTTCACGGCTACATTGGAGTACAAAATTTGGATGGCCTTGACAAGGTTTCCGTCACAACATGATACAATACAAGCAAATAGAAACAGATGTTTTTAAACAAAACGTAGCGTAGAAAATTCACTGCTCTTGTAGAGCTTTTCTAATCAGCATTTTCTAATGATAGAAATATACAGTCACTAAATAAAAGCACGAGCGAAGCGAGCACAAGGTTTTTAACATTTAACAGATTATTTTTGAGGTTTCAGTGCATTTTACTCGTATGTTATATTTTCTGTGCATCTTATATTTTATTTTAGTATCGCATTTCGAGAATTGGGTATTTGAACCTTCAAAACTGTTTAGAGGCAGGTACGGTACGACTTTGCCGTTAATTTTTAGTTCGGCCGAAATCCTGCAAATTGACAAAAAATTTTGATATGTCAGGACTTCAACTTTCAATCCCGACTATTCCTGATGTCTCGTAAAAAGATTATGGATCCGTATAACCCTGAAGAGCAAAATCAATAGCATTGAATGTTGATATGAAAATTGGCGCGTTTGATCAAATGTTTTTATTTAACTAGTGGCCTTATCGGAACAATATTTTATTATCACGAAGTACCTACCATAGATTTGTTGTCGTGGGCAGCTAAGGGCACACGCAAATGGGTACAATACGTCAGATAAAAAGAACTATTTAACCAGTGATTTATAGATATATATCGATAAATGACAAGTTAGGCGGGATAGCAAGGATGCCGTACTATCGCTTCAAAAAATACTAAAAAATAAATAAGTCGAAAGCTTATCAAATCTGGCCTAAGAAACTTTTTTGGCATACCACCTATATTAAACCTATGTCTAATGTTTCTTAAACTTGACTTAAATATTCCCCTTTTTACTCCATTTAAAGTGAGAAGCATCGGAATATAACATCAACAGGGAGGGACTCATTTCAATCCAATACCATTGAGCTATTGGGGATTAAAACTACTACATATTATAGACTTATCAATTATCACATACTGGAATGTTAATTAACGTAAATTAATTTTCAGTACCTTTAGTACTGAATTTTAATTAGTTTGCAGAATTAATTAAAAAGTTTATTACAATACTACTCACCACGTGAAGACGTCTGCAGTAATCAATACTTCATGTTTATACATTTTCAACACCAGGCACCGAGTCACAGCATTGTAACTTTATTACTTGTGGCAGTTTCAAAATCACAGTCATTTTAACATATTGTAGCATTTTTTGGACCACTCTTAGCAGTATTTAAATTATATTTTATAGATTTGTATGTCCATCCGTAACTGTTAAATTGTTCTCTCGTAATTAAAATTTCACATATTAATGTTTACACTATACCTACACTATGTCGAAGCCATATAAATTATAAGAGATTAAAGCTCGATATGATACATCGCTCGTGACAGTCTCAAGGCGACACAAGCGTTTTTATAGCTCGTAAGATTCCCGAAACTAGACTGGCTGTGGCGCCAAAAATATCAAAAATAGCTAACGTGAATACAATAACCGAGGGGGCCATAAAACCTGTACTAACATAAACAAATAAACTTATTTCTGTGCTCCACTACACAACATGCAATAATCAAGCAGTTTTACACAGCCGACCTGTCGACGGACAATACACACAATAAAAATATTATGTACATGTTAACACTACTGCCACAAATAATTATGTATAATGTATTATGGATTATAATGTATATTATAAGTAAGTAAATAAGGAGAGGATGGGGACAAAGAATATAGAAAAAAAAAATAGAGAAATATACAATACACGCTATGTAAACATGAAATTTATTAAAGATAAAAAACATACAATGTTTGGTTTTACACAAAATAAAAATACCTGGAGGGTAAGGGGGCCGGGGGCCGGGGGACTGGCAGGCGGGCCCCGGCCCCCGCAATACATATCCGACAGGTCCATACATAGTCTAATATATAATACCATATCATAGGATAAAAGTACACATATAGGATACTGCCAAGCCAACTCAACTCACAGGTAGTTATGTGGCGCTCTCGCCAGCACGGTACAAAACTATATTAATCTTACAAAAATACTTATGCCACTAATCTGAAATGCACATAGAGGATCTCGCGTCTCCACTACAAAAATATTCTGAGATTGGAATGAAATCTTTCTTTAAGCTTTCGGCCCCGGGACGATCACAAACGAGAGGTGGCGTTCAAAACGTCCGTTAACTAGTTAATTCTCTTCTGCGTCTTAAAGCTAACCGAGAGCACCTGTCCATTGAGCGTGTAGCCGTTGAGGCCCTGGATGGCCATGGCCGCCTCGTCGTACTCACGCATGTTCACGAAAGCGAAGCCCTTGTTCTTCTTGGTCTCGGGGTCCTTGATCACCTTGATGGAGTCGATGGCGCCGTAGGGGCCGAAGAGTTGCCACAGCGCCAGCTCCTCCGCGTCCTCGCCAATGTTGTACACGTACACCGTGGTCTGGTGCGGCGCGGCCGGCGCGCCCAGTAGCGGCACGGGGCTGGCGGGCGCGCCTAGCAGCGGCAGTGCCCCGTGGTTGCTGGCCGCCATGGGGTTGAAGCGCTGCTGCCCCTTGGTGACGAAGGGCAGCGCCTTGCCGGGCGACGGCAGCAGCGGCGGCGGGGACGCCTGCGGGAAGGCGGGCGCGAAGGCGGCCGGCCGCGCGCCGAATGCGCTCAGCCCGGCGCCGTTGAAGGCGGGCGCGGCGCCGTTGAACACGGCCGCGCCGTTATACAGCGGCGCCGCCAGCCCGGCGCGCGCTCGCGGCGCACCCTTGGCGCTGGGCTTGTTGGCGAACTTCACCACGATGGCGCCCGCGCCCGGGATGGGAGTCTGCCCGTTCATGTGCTGAATGGCATCCTCGGCCTGCTGCCGGCTCTCGTAGCACACGAAGCCGATGCCTTGCGATACGCGGCTGTTGGTGATGACGCCGAACTGGCCGAACAGCGCGTTCAGCCGCTCCAGCGTCATATCGGGCGGCAGGTTGCTGATGTACAGGTTGGACTCCATGTCGGGCTTGTGGCTGGTCTTGTTCTCGGGGTTGAGGAGCGCGAACGACACCTTGAGCGTCTTGCCCTGCATCAGCAGCCCATTGAAGGCAACGCGCGCCTTCTCCGCGTCCTCGTGCCGCTCGTACTCCACGAAGCCGTAGCCCCTGTTTGCGATCAGCTTGCAGCTCTCGATTTTGCCCATCGCGGAGAACAGCGCGTACATCATATCGCGCGTCATCAGCTCCGGGATGTAGTTCACCATGAGTTTGGTCGGTGACACATTGGAACTAGCGTCGCCGCCGCCATTCTCCACACTCATTTCGTTTAACATCGTTCCTTTAGACGAACTACACTACTTAACACAAAATATTAATAAAGACCACACTGATGGGAGTTTATTACTTCATTTGCGACATGGAAACGAACAAAGAACTAACACAAAAAACCCAAATCGTACGAAAACGCCAACAGCAACGCCGGTTCACAAGTTCATCATCACGCACGACACATGAACGAGTTTGTTTATGGAATGTTACCAGAGCAATGTTACTGAAACGTTTATAAACTTGTAACGCTAATTATCACTAACATTTAGACTGTCTAGTACTTATAATAGCTTTTCTATATAAACTTTCAGATATTTTTCACGATTTTCACGATTTACACGTGCGGAATATTGTCAAATTCTATTTATTTTTACGTGGCAAAAATTTTTTGAAATTGTCTATGTCAAAATATTTCTATTCCATGGATGAAATATCTATACTCTATAGATACTCATAATTTTGACAGCTTACAGCTCGACTACAGCTTAAGTGTAAAAGAGATGCATTTATACCAAAACGTAACAATGTAACGAGACACATGATGCAATATTTCGTCCCTTCAGCGTATCTGTCTGCCACCGTCAAATTACTACCACCAGTGACCCGGGGCCCAAGTCTGCTATTGCAATGCTATTGCAATTGTAGTTCAATTATCTATCAATGACATCCCAATTGCTACTTTTAGCAATTTGACTTGGGGCCCAGGGGTTCAATTGTCTATCAATGACATGACAATTGCTAAAAATAACAATTGTCATGTCATTGATAGACAATAAAACTACAATTTGCAATAGCAGACTTGGGCCCCAGGGCCCCAAGTCTGCTATTTTACATGTCATTGTCATGGATCCGCAATACAATTACAATACAATTATCATTGGTCCAAAATTTCTTAGTCTACTAAATTCACAATGGTCGTTTGATTTCTTATAATTGGATTGTAATTCAATCATACCTCGGTATTGCCATTAGCTTAAAAAGCGTTTGCCGAAATGAGTTTCAAAAAAAAACTACATATTAAAAACGTTTATTTAAGCTAGATTCAAAGCTAGATGTGTCAGTGGCAAACCATCGGAAAACAATTGTGACGCCATTGAATTAGTAGACTACCAAAATTGCTAAAAGTAGCAATTGGGATGTCATTGATAGGCAATGTAACTACAATTGCAATAGCAGACTTGGGCCCCAGTAGTTACATTATAAATTGTTAAAAATTCGTGACAAAATTGCGGGACACCAAGTTGTACATAAAAAAATCGAAAGACGTTCTGACTGTTTTTGTATAGAAAATCTGCCAAAATCAATTTCCAAAATATCTCATTTGATACATATAATTAATCTGTTCCAAAATGTCAGACTTGCAGATATGGTGAAATGAAAACCGTTTTTTTTTCACAGTAGGTGGTCAACGCTATGTCTTACTAGCGGGAGATTTCAGGTTCCATTCCCGACAGGGTTTTTATTTTCTATATTATATTCGGTCTGGTCTAGTGGGAGAACATTCGATTCTACCGATATTCCCGTACGATATCGCGTAGAAACCAATTAGGTGTGTATTGTTTTTCTTTAATTTTATTCACTAGCATATATATCACGCGTTGACATTCTGCCAGTACTTGGCGTGCCAGCGTACCAGCACAAACACTAATACTCCTAAGCGTACCAGCACCTAGCATGCCATCCACTAGCATGTGTATTACGGGCTTAAAACCGTGACGTTATCACAAGACGTTATTTTCAGTTCAATAGGCATACGCAGTTGCAGATTCTATTACATTTATATTCTATGGATGTCAAGAAAATCCTTGTACCTATCTATAGTAATCTGTGATCCTTGTCAAATTTTGAAGTTGTGAAATGTGAATGTTGCTTGTCTTGTGAAAACTGAAATTAAATGTGAACTCCAATAGGTTTTCCCATGGTTTTCCACAGATTTTCATGATATTTTCCAAAGATATAAAAATACCATTATTATATTCTCTTGGATTACCTATTATATATTGTAACTTTTGTTCCTTGTGTTTGTGAAATAATAGTAAGAAAAACGTAAGAAAGAAGATTTATCTCTGCAAGAAATTTTTATGATCCAATATTCAATATTATTTGATCTGGCTGAAATAGTAAATTACAGCGATGTTTATAACTAATGTTCTCCTTAAAAAGGCAAAAAGCAAGTAAGTACAAGTTACTTGGATTTACTTACTTAATTTATTGTTAGAATAAAATAAAATTAAATACTTACTTAATTAAAAAAAAGGTAAGTAAATAAAAAATATCCAATGAAAAAAATTATCTCTATTAAAAAATCGGCGGCCTAAAAAGCCGCCAACGCATTGGTGGTGCTACAAATGTTCATGGGCGGCAGTAATCACTTAACATTGCTCGTTTGCTCCCTAAAAATATAGAAAAAAAAGTTCTTGCATATACCTCACCAGCCCCAAACCCATTAGTAAATGGTAATGTTTTGTTTCAGAAACATAATGGTCATGATGGAGAGCTTAGTGTCAGGCCACCGTTTCAACACTGTCCGAGAAAGATTAGCAGACAAATTAGAATTGATTCGGTTTGATCCATTCAGTAAGTGGTATTTTAATTCCTTACTAGAATTTCCTTTATTTTTCAGGATAAAAAGTTGCAACTTGCAACATGTGGTGTTAGACACTAGATGACACCCGTGACTTTGTTGCATGTGGAATGAGACATTGTAAATTCCCACGAGAACTCTTATTTTCCGGAATAAAATGTGTTATTCCAGACTTATAATCTATTTCTGTTCTGCTAAATTGGTTTAGTTGTTGCGTCGTGATTAAGTAACAAACATCTAACCATCCATACTTCTGCATTTATAATATTAATAGGATACACTGCTACTTGTACTGCTATCTGTTTAAGTACATTGAAAAGCTCAGGCACGTCAAGCGATACTGGTCTTTAGTGATTATGGAGTACTAACACCAGTTATCGGGTATCAACCTGCGACTTTGTACGCGTGGATTGAGGCTTTTTAGGAGTCCCACGGGAACTATAATTTTTTTCAGGATAAAAAGTGGCCTATGTTTTAATTCAAGGCATAGTCTATCTCCATTTTAAATTCCAGCCAAATCGGTCCAGTACTTTTTAAGCCAATTTATTACAAACATACTTACATACAAATCTTTCCTCTTTATAATATTAGTATAGATAAAGTTTAAAATTATTTCACACTGAAAGTGCTGCCATTCCTTACATTCCAGAATTTTGAATTCTCTCCTCATTTTACATTTTTTTAGAAAAACCTGAATCAATATGGATGAAGTTGCAGGCATCAGCAATGGAAATATGATTTTAACTAGTTTCTTTCTTTTCCAGTTCAGCGAGAGAGCATTTACAAGGAAAAGAAGAAAATACGTAGTATCAAGTAAGCATGTTGTGTAATATGAAATAGTATAACAACAATAGTTTAGTTCAAGTTTAGGTAAGAAAAATAAAACAAATATGGTAATCTTTTAAATAATATAATTATAGAACTTCGAACCAATAAACAAATCTTTGGATACAATGTGTTTTAATTACTAGCAAATAATTCTAATTACTTTGCATTTAAACAAACATAATCAACAGTGTTGTATTTTATTACACTAAAATTCTTACAAGGTACCAGTGAGTACCACCAGCAGAAAAAAACTTACTTGATTTATTTTACAGAAAATCAAAAAATATTTTAAAGTATTTAAAAAATATGAAGTAAAACAAAAAATTAAAAATATTTGAATCTGAGTTTAAAATTAGAAGTAGGTATGGCAGTAATCGTGTTATTTTAAATGCAAAGTATTTTTTTCAGTAATATTTCATACAGATTATTATTCCATATACATAATAATATAATAAATTTAGAATATATGCTTTACGTTTCCATCTTATACTAAAACAAGTAGACAATGGAGCTAATTATGTTGTACACAATCTTTAAACTAAAGTGAATTGACAGCTCTAAATGTAATGCTGTCTTTTTCCACAAGGAACATTGTAAAAAGGACAGCACCATTTAGAGCCATCAATTAAGTTCAGTTAAAAGAGATTTTATACAACAGAATTATCATTATTATCATGTATGAAAGTTAAAATACACACAAAATGTGCTCTTATTATATCTTAAAAGTGCTAATAAGGTACTTTAAAAGAAGCCTGTGCCACCACCACTCAAAAATGTGCATAAAACCTCTATGTGAAAGTGTAATTTCACTTTTTTGGGATTATCATATAGACTTGCTGTACTTAGAGTATTTACTCTTAAGGCCGGCGCACTTTATGGAGAAGCGTTGTACAAAGAATTTTTCAGTGCCAAGCTTGTGCCAAGCCATGACAGGTCAATGGAATGCAATTCTTGCAATTCACGAGGATGCGTGGCTCATGGTTGTGTGTGTTTGTGTCGTATCTGTATAAGTGTGAGCAAGAGTTTGCTCACGCCTGACGCTCCCACCTAGGCTTCTGACAGGCACGCACACTTACGCAATGTGCATGTACACGACGTAACCACAAGTAAAGCTCACACGCCCTCGTGAATTGCAAGAATTATAACTTATTTTTTACCATGAAATTATGAAAACAGATTTTCTGAAAAACAATAGTCTCAGTACTTATGTGAATTTGAACTTTATGATTGTTACAATATGGTACAAAATAAGTTACATTCTATTAACTTGTCATCCGCATTATGCTACAATGGAAAAACTTTATTAGTGACAGTGCTGAGTTTGACAGTTATCGGGACACTATTTCTTAATGAAATGCCATGGCAACATTTTTTTGATAAACAGATAACAAAAGTAAACAAAGGAGGTGGGTTGATAAGGCCCAAAATCCGCCCCTCATACACTCGAAAAAAAAAGTTTCAGATTCCGACAAATTGTAAATGTATTTATATACTTGAAGATATAAACTTTATATTAATATAAAGTTTAGGTGATAAAAAAAATAGTAAGTTACAGAAAATATTACCCAAAAAGAGAGTGTTTCTTTTACTTTTCTTACATTTTCATACATTTTAGTCGTTTTTTAAGCTTTGATTTAATATTTTAGAATGAGGCGCTCCATGAACCATGGTAAACGTAACTGATAATGATGCTCCTTTTTATAAGCTTTTATATGAGTTTTAATTTATTTTGGTTCATGGAGCGCCTCATTCTAAAATATTAAATCAAAGCTTAAAAAACGACTAAAATGTATGAAAATGTAAGAAAAGTAAAAGAAACACTCTCTTTTTGGGTAATATTTTCTGTAACTTACTATTTTTTTTATCACCTAAACTTTATATTAAAATAAAGTTTATATCTTCAAGTATATAAATACATTTACAATTTGTCGAAATCTGGAACTTTTTTTTTCGAGTGTCTGAGGGGCGGATTTTGTTGCCTTATCAACCCACCTCCTTGGTTGTTTGTACACAAATCTTTTAAATCATTGGGTCAAAAGTAAGGCTACTTTTCACTCTTTTACACTGTTTCATTTGTAAAAGTCTGGTTTAGAAATACAACTGAATAGACAACATTATCTCATAGTATTACTTATGCAGGGATTCTATATTCACTAGGCATTTTTCTAGTTGGTCTTACCTAAATATGTTATAAATAATCATATCTCTTAAATATAAGTTATTTACTTAGTTATCTATTTCTTTATCCCACAAATTATTGCCAACCAACATTAAATTTCATTTTGCTTTCGATGTTTTTAAGACAGAGTAGGTACTTTTTGAATAGAAACTACGAATATAACAATTAAATATTGTTTTTTGTTAATAGGAAAGGTAAAACTTTTAAAATCTTTTTAGTCTGTGTATTTTTTATTTTATTTTGATAACTGACAAGGTTAAGTAAGTTTGCTTTTAAGGCCCAAGACACGGAGCTGCCCGTGAAATTCAAATTTAATTTGGTTTTTCGCCATTTATAAACGAATACGACAAAGTAGGCTTATGGTATTCAAATTGCGATAATGGCAGTATCATCTTCACAGGTTTATATACTAATCTTAACGTGAAAGTATCCAGTTTAAGAAATTAGTCAAAATAATGAGTTTGACGTGAGTTACTCACAAATTAGTCATTATTTTGATTAATTTCTTAAACTGGATACTTTTACGTAAATATTAGTATATAAACCTATGAAGATGATACTACCATTAGCGCAATTTGAATACCATAAGCCTACTTTGTCGTATTCGTTTATAAATGGCGAAAAACCAAATTAAATTTGAATTTCGCGGGCAGCTCCGTGTCTTGGGCCTTAATTAGCTTGTCTTATATTATAGGCGCCGGCCACGTGAGTATAAAAGAAGATAGTTTATCCCACTTTAAGTGTTTTATGTTTTATTACATTTTTGGGATAAAATTAATGTAAGTAACATAAATTGAAAATTATTGCAATAAATTGGGTTACTGATTGTGAAAAATCTATTTTCAGCTTTCTCAAACAAAAAATAACATTGTGTATGGAAATAATAGTGAAAGCGGTAGAAAGTTAATAAATAATAATAATCTTTTCATTATTTTATTTATATTAAAAAAAACAACAGTACAAATACTAATCTATTATTTTCTATATAAGGTTAGAGTAGGAAATGACGTTTATATTATTATATATCAAATAAGTATATAACACAGGATGTATTTTCCTGTAATAATTTTTTTACACTTATAATTATTATGAATTACACTTAGAGTCATTAGATGCTTATGATTATTCTCACTATTCTTATTTTTTTTACTGATATACAACAAACACATGAGTTAAATCCACACCAAAACAATTTATATTAGTTTTTGTTTTTAAAATCTATTTATTGTATACCTTGCAGATTTAAGTTTTAGGTTTCTGAGCTTAGAATAAAAAATATTTTTTTAAAACATTTAGAAGCATTTGATTATAATATTATGTTCAATTGAATGAAACTAACGTCAAAGACTAAATTATAATAATACTTACAAATATAACTAAATTATATTATACAAATATTATAAACAAAGATGATGGGTTAATATGAAAAATAAATGAGATAGCACTTTATTTCTATTTCTTTCTAACTAAGGTGTGGACTATACTAATTACAAGATAATTTTTTTTAAAATATTCATAACAATTCCAAATTCCAAGTTGAAATAATTAACTATATTTTTTATTATCTGTATAATAAGTAAATCGTACATTATATTATTTATCTAAATGTATCTTATTAATAAAAATTGACTAGATAGTAGTTTTGCTGTAACCAAAAAAAGTAAAAAGTATTAATAATAATATTTTTTTTAATAAGATTAAACCAAAATAAAGTATGTATACATCCCTTATAATTCAAAATCAAATGACATATTCAGTAGCTTTTTTATATATTTTCTTAAGATTAAGGGCCGATAACTGAATCTTTAATATTAAGATCACATGGTACTTGGATTGGAGCTGTACTATGGCGCCAAAATCATTTGAAAAAAGCTTTTTAAGTTTCTTTTCAGTATACAGGGATAAAACTTTTATAAAAATGAAAGTGTACTTTTGGCATGTTTATGTACGTAAACTATATTTTTAATTAGATTCTTAAACATAGAGAAACATTTTACATTATAAAGTTTTTTTTAAATACAATAAGTACATTGATTTTATTTGGTCCACTACTAAAACAATCAGGGTACGTCAGTTAATGAAAAGTTTGAATATATTACGTATAAAATTATTATACCTACTGCATATAAAAGTAGAATAGAAAATTTTAATCATTTATAATGATTTTATTATGATTGAGTTATTAACTTATTGCCCCTGCTTCACCTGCGCCGTAACGCGTAAATTAACGCGATAATAAAGGCATTACGCAGATGGGGCCAATATTTTACCGCGTTAAAATTACTAATGACGTTAGACGCTAAGCGCTAATCCATTTGAAAGCGATAATCCAAGTGAAATGTTGCAAAATCAGCTGTTATATATTTAATTTTAATTTTATATTAGTTTCTTATTGAAATACTATTTAAATAAGTGTTAAAGTTCTATTTTGTAATAGATTACTTTAAAATTATTACACATTTGCTCCACTGTCGTCGAAAAGTTCCTGATTCACCTATGATATTTGGCGGGCGAACGGCGTGATTCGAAACTCGACGACATCGGGATAAACCGGGGGAGTATTTCCTTTCTTTTTATATGATAAGCTATTTGGTATTGTTAGTTTATTGCACTAACACATACCTAGGTACTTACCAATTGCTGCTGTTAGAAATAATTTAGGTAGGTAGGTAGCCTAACCTAACTAACAATAGCTGTTCAATATACAAAAATAAGTGTGTTTTCTGTAAATCTTGTTTTTGTTTTAGAAAGTAATAGAAAGTAATACAAATACACTAAATAATACTTATTTAAACTTTCTTTTTCCACACTTTTTGTAAAATAAATCTTAAATCTCAGACTCTCTTCTAGGTTTCACACACTCTTTTCTGTTTTTCCTTCATTTACACATATTATTTGGTGTTTCAGGTGTATTACTGCACTACTGCAAGTATTACAATGCAGACCAGACGGGCAGCAGCATTGGAAGAACAGCTGAAGCTTAAAACTGCCCTTAATGAACTGAAATCTCTGAGACAACTGAATAATCAATTGCTGAGGGAGCAAGAGGAAAGCGAGGTCGAAGTCAAAGCTGTGATTACCAAGAACTCACAGCTGAAAGCTGAATTGGCTGCCCTGAATTCCACTCATACATCAGTGTTGGAGGAACGGGACCAACTTCAGGAGGCAGTCAGCTCATTTAATGTGTGCATACAGACTTATGAGGAGGCTCTGGGAAAGATATCTGTACTAGAGGATGAATTGAGTAGGGCTCAAAAAATAATTGATGACCTTCAGTCTCAATTAAAAACATATGAAACTCAAGCAACCAATAACTTGTATGACGAACTGCTCGCTTCATCCTCGAGGGTGCCAATCATAGATCTGACATCTGACAGCCCCTGCACTAAAAGTAGTAATACACACCAAAAACATGATATGGTACAATTTAACAGCCATAGGAAAATTAAAAAATACATAAAAATTAGTAAAATAATTAAAAAAACCAAAAATTTAATTAAATTACAAAGGGCTCATATCAAAAATGTATCCTTAAGGAAAGAACGGGCCCAGTTATTACATGATATTGACACATATTGCTCATCTCTAACAGAAATGAGAATGAAATATGAAACTGATGTTCAAAATCTTAATGATGAAATTTGTAAATTAAATGTTTCTCTAACAAGAGTCAGTACTGAGTATGAGCAGTCACAGAATCAGATCCGTGAGCAGATATTGGCAGCGGATGAGTTGCTAGCCCTAGGTAACTATAATATGGCTCGCTTTGAGTCATTAACAAGTAAATGTCAATGTAACTCCTTGCATGTACCTATGGCTAGCAAAGATCATACTAGTACAGTGATCCCTGTCAAGTTGCCTTCTTGTCCAGTGCAGTGTAGTGTGAACACAAAAGTACCTTCATCCTCAAGCATTAGTAAAAAGACTGTAATTATTTCTGACCAATTAGGTAGAGACTTTGGCTCAATTTTAAGCAATTATGTGGAACACTCAGTGATTAACAAATGTTCACCGGGGGCAAGTTTTGACTATCTAATAAATAGCTTAAATAAGGAAACCTTAGACGCAAACACTAATGTAATCTTGCTGATTGGCGACAGTTCAATAGTAAACAGGCATAAAATTTTAAAATGTGTTGAGAAATTATTGTATTTACATGATAAAACTCAATGTAAGTTTATTATATGTGCCCTACCTTACTCAAATACTCTGAGTAAGGAACAAAATCAACGGATACATAAATTAAATTTACAAATGTTTAATTTGACAAACCGCCACAGAAATGCTATATTTTATTTTGACATAAATAAGTTTATTTATAAGTTTAAATTGACCGCAGATAATATGTATCTGCCTACAAAATGTAAGCGACTTATAGCTTCATTACTAGCATACAATTTAATTCATGATACAGTTACAAGTGTTGTAACAAAGTCTTTTGACAATTATACAAACTGTACTTCTAGTACTAATATTCCTGTTTTTGACTCAAGTACTTTAAGTACTAATATTTCTGTTTTTGACTCCAGTACTTTAAGTACTAATATTTCTGTTGTTGACTCAAGTAATAGTAAGCCTATTGCTTGTTTAAACTAGATACTAAGACAACGGAGAGGCTCTGAAACTGAACATTGTACAGCAAAATATACGGAGCCTATCCGGCAGTTTTGTGAATTTGGACTCAAATAAAAACAATACTTGTGAAAATTTAAAAAATTTAAACTAAGCAATAAGACAACAGATAAGCAATCTAAAATTAATCTTGTACACCAAAATATACAGGGCTTATCTGGCAAAGAACATGAGATTGAGCTTTTTATTAAAGAATTTGATATTGAAGTCTTATGCTTCACTGAGCATTGGCTCAATACTCATAAGTTAATTGTACACCTTGATAATTATTCCCTGTCAAGTGCGTTCTCAAGAAAGACTGCTATACGCGGGGGATCATTGATCATAACGCGAAATAACATTAATTATAAAGAGCGAAAAGACGTTGTTAGTCTTTCTATAGAACGCACTATTGAGCTGTCTTGTGTTGAGCTGGACCGATATATTGTAGTTTGCGTGTACCGCCCACCCTCGGGCGACTTTGTTGTTTTTGAGGAGGTAATGGAGGATGCCTTAAGGCGGCTATGTAGGTCATCAAAAAAAATAGTGGTCTGTGGAGACTTTAATATTGATATTTTGCTTCACACTCCTTTTACTGGTAGGCTACTTAACTTATTTAAAAGCTTTAATTTAGAGAATATTTTTGATGAACCTACAAGAGTAACTGCAAACTCAGCTACCTGTATTGACAACATTTTTTGTGATTGTAACATTATTGAAAAATCTATTATCACTTATCTCAGATCTGATCATTGCGGTCAAATGATATCTATTCCAAGCAGTGAACAGAATATAACAAAAGTAATAAAATACAGGCCAGTTACCACTAAAAAAGTAAAGCATTTCAAACAAAACATCTCAGCTATATTGCCGACGCTTGACCTTGCACAGGATGATCCGGATGAAATTTATACAGAGTTTTTTGATTTGTTAAGCTTACAATATAACTCTATCTTTAAGGTGATAGAGAAAAAACTGTCTAAAGATCTTAAGTTTAGTGACTGGGCAACTGCAGGCATCTATAAAAGTAGAAATAAGCTGTTTGACCTGTATGCAGAAAAACAATATAATTATTCCCCCGCGTTTATTGAATATGTAAGAAATTATTCTAAATTGTTTAGAAATGTATGCATACAAGCAAAGTCACTTCACATAAAACAAAAAATTGTCAATTCTGATAATAAAATTAAAACAACATGGGACATCATTAGCGATGAAACGAGTAAACATAAGGTGCATAATAATAATAAATTGGAGCTTAAACTTGATGGTCATGTAATTAACTCCGATATAGAAGTTGTAAATACATTTGAGAACTTTTTCAAAAATATTCCAATTACCACAACCAGTTCTCTAAATTCCTCGCCGGCAGAAGCCTATCGTCTTCTAAGAAGCAATGTCTCTGAGTGCAATAAGTTATTTAGGTTTGAACACGTTACCCCATATGACATAGTCAAAACATTTAAATCTTTACAAAATAAGAAAACAGCAGATCTATGGGGGATATCAGTTAAAATAATTCATAATGTAATTGATATTATTGCGCCGTATCTTGCTTTAATTTTTAATAAATCAGTAGATTCTGGATCTTTTCCAGATCTTATGAAATGTAGTAAGCTAATACCGCTTTTTAAATCGGGCAGCAAAAGTGACCCGAATAACTACAGGCCAATTTCAATTTTGCCAACTCTCAGCAAGATATTCGAAAAAATAATGCTCAACCAACTGCTATTACACTTTAATTTAAACAAACTCCTACATACTGAGCAGTATGGTTTTACAAAGGGTCGATCAACAACCGATGCAGCCGCAAGGCTATTACAACACATATTCGATGCGTGGGAGAACTCACAGAATGCCATTGGTATTTTCTGTGATTTGTCAAAGGCATTCGACTGCGTTGATCACGAGACTCTTTTGCTTAAACTGAGCCACTATGGCATTAAAGATTTTGCACTTAGTCTCATTGCGTCTTATCTCAGCAACCGAGTCCAAAGAGTATGTGTCAATGATGTAAAATCATCCGGATCAGCCTCAGTAATGGGTGTACCCCAGGGTTCTATTCTAGGTCCATTCATGTTTTTGGTCTACATAAATGATTTACCACATTTTGTCCAAAATACTTGCGATATTGTACTATTTGCTGATGATACGTCTTTAATTTTTAAAGTCGATAGGATGAAAGACAATTTTGACGATGTAAATAATGCATTATCTCAAGTTTCTGAATGGTTTACGGCAAATAATCTCCTTTTAAATGCTAAAAAAACAAAGTGTGTTGAGTTTTTATTACCTAACACGAGAACTGTCAGTAAAAATTTAAAGATAAATAATGAACCTTTGAAAACTGAGGACTCCACAGTGTTTTTGGGGTTAACCCTGGATTCAAAGCTACAATGGGGCACCCATATAGCAACGCTTGCTGGCAAACTTAGCTCTGCTGCTTACGCTGTTAGGAAGATTCGACAGTTGACTGACATAGAAACTGCAAAAATTGTTTATTTTGCATATTTCCATAGTATTATGTCATACGGAATCTTACTATGGGGTAAGGCAGCCGATATTGGAAAAATTTTTGTTTTGCAGAAAAGGGCAATCCGCGCAATCTATAATTTGAGGCCGCGGGATTCCCTTCGAGAAAGATTTAAAGAGATAGGCATTCTTACAGTAGCTTCACAATATATTTATAACAACATAATATTTGTCAGACAAAACATTTTGAGTCACAAAAAAAAGAGTGATTTGTCCGATAGACCAAGTAGAAATCCAAATAGGCTCATGTTTCCTGGGCTGCGCCTCAAGAGGGTCCAAAAGACATTTGTGAGAATGGGCGTGACGTTTTACAATAAAATTCCACAGTCAATCTTAGACTTGCCTCTACACAAGTTTAAGAAATCAATTAAATCTGCTCTCATGAAAAAAGCATATTATACAATTGAAGACTATGTAAATGATAAAAAAGCGTGGATATAATTCGCTCCAGTGATTCATAAGACAGTAATAACTATCCTGTGTAACATGATTTTATTGTATTCTGTTCCACGGTGTTTCCACTTTATTTGTCTCAGTCATGTCTTAAAATGAGTAGTTTAATATTAGTATTCAATTCGATGCCTTAACATGGGTAGCCTAAGTATGTCATGCTCTCTTTAAAGTTTCTGTGGTGGTGTCGTGTGGTGCGGGTTGTTACGTTCCCTCAAATATGGTTGAGCGAAGCAATGGCTGGATCATGCGTCATGCTCGTGAACGGGTGCCACCAACGGGAATGGGTCTGCTTTTGCCTGCCTGTGTTAACATGTATTGAATTGTATTTATTTGTATTTGTATTGTATTTATTTTTACTTGTATTGTACTCAGGAAAATTCATCGTGGAAGCACTGAATACATAGCATAGTTTCAATAACAATTGTAAATTTTTATATTTTTTTTGAAAAGAGCAACCGCCGAGTTTCTTACTGGCTCTTCTCGGCAGGAAAGGCATTCCGAACCAGTGGTAGATTCATTGACCATTCAAAAGTGCTTGTAAAAGTTTATTTGAATAAAAAATATTTCTATTTCTATTTCTATTTCTATTTGAGCGCAGCCGTTAACACCAACATTAATGCAGATGGAGCAGTAGCATAAAATATATTTAATAAAGTTATAACTTATAAACTTAGGTAGGTCTTCAAAAATTTCATTTGCTGACTGTACAAATTTTGGAATGACGCATATAATAATTAAAGTAATCTGGAATTAGTAAATAGTATCTATTGGATTTTTAGAACACAGATATTGATGCTAATTCTGTTGTACAGAGTCTCTAAACTACACTGACAGCTCTAAGTGCCGCTTTCACCAACGTAAAATAAGTTGTCCGAGCGTAAATTTGATATTTTAGCAGGTGTTCAATACAAAAATTGTCAGAATGCCTAATTTATTCGACGGTTAAACGTCACTTACCTTGGTGAAATCGGCAAATAATGTATCTAACTAATATTCTTTTCAGAAGAAAATATTGTGGACAGGAAAAGCAGTTTAGAGATTGTGTAAGGCAGAATTACTTCTAATATAGTTTTTCTGTTTTGCTACCTCTACATAATAGTTTCTGCTAAACGAGTATATTCAAAGAGGTAAGTTTATATTGGCCCAACACATTTGGCGAATACGAATATATTCGTCATATTGGCCACTTTGCTTACCTAGGCCAAGCATTGGAGGCATGTAATCAAAATAAAAACATTTAAAATTAAGTATAGAACATACCTTTCATGGTTTGCTTTGCTATTTTGTTATATAACTTTCACGACGTCCTTAATTGCACTAAAGTGGAGATGTTTATTTCTCGTCTAGCTAGTTTTATTGTTTTGTTTGGAAAGAATTAAAATAATGAAGAGAATAATCGTTATGCCCCTGCTCCACCTGCGCCGTAACGCGTAAATTAACACGATAATAAAGGCAATATGGGGCCAATAATTTGCTGCGCTAAATGTGTTGTAACATTACCAATGACGTTAGACGCTAAGCGCTAATCCATTTGAGCGTAACCGTTAACATTAACAATGCAGATGGAGCAGCAGCATCATGGTATCTGGAACTATAAGAAATAGATTTCTCGGCGTGATCAAATCATGAAGTTATTATTCTCAAACAGAGTTTACAATAATTTACATAATATTGACCAACATTTGCCAAATGCATTGGGCCTATGTATTCAGGAGCTCTAAATTTTTAAGATCAGATCAGGGCTACAAATCAGATTTTAATTTGAACTTTTCCATCTAACCTTCGTAAATAATTGCTCATTCCCATTAGTATAACTGATTAGTTGTTGAACTACTGGGACTTAGGAAGTAGTACAACTCTAAACTAAATTATTTAGAATGATTCACCTTTCTTGATTCACTATTATTATCAAATGCGGGTGATAATAACTGGGACTGTCCGATTTATCGTTCTCTCCGAGGCACTGAGAATTTCGATCACCCATCCAACTATCAACATGCTTGAGTGTTGCTTAACTAGCGAAAGTTAGTTATATTTACGATATCATACGACCCATCAAAATCGTTTCTACAAAGGTGTGGGTATTTATTCAGTCAGTTTATTTAACATTTACAACACTAGTTTTTCGTCTATATTTTATGTAGTTGAATATTTTTACTATTCTAAATTAGAATATACATATATTAAACTTTGAAGACTATGTGTATTTTTATTGTTATCATTATTATTTACTCTCAGAAATTTACTTAATTTTGAACTTATAATACTTATATGATATTATTGTTGTAGGTATGATTGAGTGATATAAAAATAAAATTAAAATTAAAATAAGTACTACGTACAAAATCTATTACATTATATTCGATCAGTGACTAGGTAATAAAGAGGCTCTAAACGTTTTACCCGTAAAAAGAACGTCTCAAATCGCGTCTAGAAAGGTGTCAACTTCACTAAAATATGTTCTAAAACCATGTCAAATTGTTATACATACATATAATTTAGACATATGTACACCACGTAAATTTTTTTATGGTTTAGATAATCCATGAACTTAAAATAAATAAGAAGAGTCTAAACGAATTAATAATGTAATATTAAGTTGGCATAATATTTTTTTTTTATTCTACAAATTCTAATCTAGGCGAAGAAATAATTTTAAAAAGTTAATATTACTCCAATATTAAACACGATAACGAGTTTACATATATATGTATTATTAAAAAAACTGTTTAAAAATATATCATAATATTATTGTATAATTATTATAATACATTTTTATAAAAAGATATTTTAAAAGTTGACCTGTTACGAGTAGATCAGTAGGTAACATATTATATCTATTAAATTATCTATTGATAAAAAAATAAAAATAGATTGTTTTTGGCACTTAGCATAATATATAATAGACAGATACCCAAATATGCCGGGAGCCGGTAATATTGAAAACGTTCATTTTTTCTATATTCATATTAAAAAAAAAAAATGCTTTTTTTTATCCGCGATGACGTTAAAACTTCGTTAATGTTTGCATAAAAAATAAAATATTTTTTCGACATTTTTTTAGCTATTTAAATTAACGCATATAAAGCTTAATTTAATCGTAAAATTGTTAACTACTAATTCTCATAAAGAATTTTCCATTCCGCACGATGGAGCTTTTAGTGTTGCCGGCTCCCCGACCAAAAGTACCACTTAAAATTAAATGTCCATTAATAAAATAAAACTTACCCGCTAAGTTAGTTATACGTGGTACGGTAATGGCAGAAACACATTTGCGACACGCGATCCCACGAAACGAATAGACAGTGAACCGTGCACAGTTACATCACTATATATCACGCCAGTCCTGTCAGTTTTGAGCTGACGCGAATCAGGTTTGTTTCAGACTATGTTTTCAAAATTGAGGTCATGAGAGCCAGAGCAGCCTAACTGAATTTTTTTCTTATTTGAGTTTAATTTAATAAAATTGTTATAAAAAGTTTTTTTTTCATGACAAGATAGTCCTTGACTGTGATCTCACCTGACGGTAAGTGACAATGCAGTCTAAAATGGTAGCGGGCTAACTTGGAAGGAATATGGCAGTGTACATTCAACGCATATCCCTTATAAGTAAAACTGATAGCGCCAAACTGGCGTAAAATTAATGAATCATTTTGTCCGTAGATGGCAGCATATGCCTTTGCCTATCAGTTTAATACCTTTGGTAGCACTATAGTGGCCTATGTGAGTTCTAAAGAAATTATTGTTCATATAAGTCTCTCTAGCTCTTATGGCCTCAATTCAACATGCTTCTATTGGTGTTCACTGCGCTCATCGTTAACACGCCATGGGTGATCAGTGATCACACTGCAATAGTCTATTAAACTTTGGGGTGGAGTGGCGTGACTTGGGATGAAGTGTCATGACTTGGAGTGAAGTGGCGTGACTTAGAATAGATAGAGTAGTATGAATTCGGGTAGAGTTGCTAGACTGGGGATGGTGTGACATGATTTGGGATGGATTGGCATGACTTGGGGTGAAGTGGCGTGATTTGGTGTGTAGTGGGGTGACTGATAGTCGCTCGGTGCCATTCGGAATGCAGTGGCATGGCATGGCGTTTTGCGAATGTGTTTGTACTATGTTTATTTATATAATTAAGGAGATCACTTTACTGACAAGTCAGTTGCACATCGATCATCAATTGCTCGAGCAGAGGAGCAATGTCCGGGTACTTTCAAGCAAAAAACTCCGTTTTACTCGCCATCTCATACTCTGATTCCTCCATATGATACATCTCAATCAGCTGTGGAAAAAGAATAATAGAATAGAACTGTTTCTTTGTCAATTAGAATTTTAATTTTTGGTTTGGTTTCTAATTTGAAACGTGTAACCTTGATAATATGACCTATATACCTTTAGGACAGTCTCTCAAAGTGGGTGATAATGCCCCCTTGTGGGCTTTGGAGACCTAAAGGGGGGCGTTGAGGGGCCCAGAAAAAAATGGGGGGCGTTGGCGTGGTTTAGAGGGGCCATGGTTGATTTATAATTTCATTCAGATTTACTTTATATTTTAAAATTTACTAAAATTAAAACCTACTTCTGTTTTTCAGTAAAATCGAACCTGATAGCCTGATATCAACAACCTTATTAAAAATCATCAAATTCATCCATCTCATTTACCTATCTATATTGTTTCTTTTAATTTGATTAAAATATATTCTTAGTATTATAAAGTTGCATAAATCTTGAGGATGTAACGTTGAAGTACAATGTAAGTTTAAACACCAGAATCGACTAATAACAGACCATAACTAAATTAATTAAATTAAATTGTGGTGCGCTGAAAAATAATTGATTTTCAAAGGGGGCGGTAAAAGAAATAAGTTTGATAATCTCTTAGGATATGTGAATTTGTCCTTCAACCTGCATTAGAGGTGGAGCCTTATTAGAGCTAATGATCGAAGTGATTTTTTGCATGAGATTGAGTCTATACAAAATTGCAAAAAGATTTGGACAAAGATAACTTCAATTATTCGAAAAAAATTCTACAATATCCGTGCATGGCATATTTCAAATCTAACTCTAAGTGAACGAAAAAAAAAGAAAATATAAACTCAAAAAAGAAAAGAAAATATAAATTCAAAAACTGACAAACCGCCTTGATGTTTCGGTGCACAAAGTTACTTACTTTTGCGTACGTAGAGTTACTCACTTTATCGATGTCCTTAGACAGTTCCTCCATCTGTTTGTCGTGCGTGGCTTTCAGCTTGTCCTTTTCACGGTTTTGTTTGATGGTTTGAGTCTGTAATGTAGAAGTTTTTTATGAGTTATGTACAATTAACATCTTCCAGATGTCACGCTATCGCGATTGTAGTATATAATTATATACCCAACAACTAGATTTACGCAAGATTTGGTCTAGTGTTGACGTTAGCAATCTATACTTTTTCTTTGCAGAGGTTACTCTGCCAAAAGAAGAAGAATATTACAATATTTCAGCTTCGTCGTCGTACCTTGCGTTCGTCCATGAACTTCTTGGTGTTGTTCTGCTTCTTCTCGCGCAGTCGTCGATCCTTCTCCTGTTTGGTCTTCAGCGTCTTATCGTTGGCCACCTCTTTGCTCGTCTCTACGCTGATCTTCGCTTGTCGGGTGTTCATTTCTTTTAGTTCCCTGGAATTAAGGTGAAATATGTGAGGGTTTGTTTTTATAAAGACAGGTTTCATTGTTTCAGTGACTTATGCTACTTACATTCCTTAAATCGCCCCTACTCAGCACTACGTGCGCCACGGCTCAAATTCCATTGCATCCAATAGACAATTTACACCAGTTTCGATAGCCCCACCAAATGTAACTTGCTCTCGCCTTCTTTTTCCTGCTCACCCACTAACTCTTCTCTTAACATACTGATTCACTCACCTATTGGTCTCCAGTTGTTTTATCTGCGCCAGTTGCGTCTGCTCGCAGAACTTCTCGAGCATATCGGGTTGCTCATGCAGCCTAGACCGTTCGGCCACCTCTTCACCTCGTTCGGTCACAGCTCGACGCGCTGTTTCCCTATTCTCTTCTATTCACCCACCTCTTCTGTTCACCCCCTTGCTTACCCACTTTGGCTAAGCTTGGCTTCAAGTTGTTTCATCTGCGCCAGTTGGATCTGCTCGCAGAACTTTTGCAGTATGTCGCGCTGTTCGTGCAGCGTAGACCGTGCGCAACTCGACGCGCTGTTTCCTTGCCCATCCCACCCGCTCGCTGACTCACCTCTCATGCTTGGCTTCAAGTTGCTTCATCTGCGCCAGTTGTGCCTGCTCACAGAACTTCTTGAGCATGTCGCGCTGTTCGTGTAGTCTGGTGCGGGCGGCTGCGCATAACTCAGCGCGTTGTTTCCGCACCAGGTCGCCCCACGCGCTCGCCTGCTCGCCGACCAGTGAGCGGAACGCCGCGTCGGCGCTCAGCTGCTCTTTGCTGGAAACACAAAGAGTTTGCATATGATAATTTTTTTCGAAGCAGCCTAAGCCTACAGTGGCTAGACTTGCGGTTTTCTATTCAAGGAGCTGCGAGTTCGATCCCAGGCACACGGCACCGCTGACTTTTGTGGATTATGTGCGTTTAAGCAATTAAGTATTCACATGCTTCAATGGTGAAGGAAAACATCGCGAGGAAACCTGAATGCCTGAGTGTTCTCCATAATGTTCTCAAGGGCCTATAACCCTTCTCTGAGAGGAGACCCGCACTCATTGATGGCTTGCTGGTGATGATGGGGTTTTTATTCAAGTTCCTTAGTTCAAGTACCTTAGACCACCAGAGGAAATTATCAAACTTGCGATGCCAGAGGGGTTATCTATTTTCGGGGCTATGGAAAACAATGGAAAATTGCTGACTGAGAACTGTCAAATCCGCATTTCGTAATACAAAATGCGTGTTCCTTTTCTTGCCTTAAAGACTACAGAGTTACTAGTAAAGCAGGTTCACTTACTTCTTGCCCTTGATCATCTTCTCTAGCGCGGCGCACTGCTGCTTCTGTAGCGTCATCTTCTCTTTAGCGTGGCGCTTCTTCAACACCTCTAGATCTTTCTGCTGTTTCTTGCCCGTCTTTAAGAAACCCTTCTCTTGCCTTAGAGACTCCACTGTGATTGGCTCGAAGACTAGAGGTTCTGGAATCGTGGATAAAGAAGTTTTGAAGGGAATTAATAAAAATAAAAGTAATATTAAAAGGGCGACTAGTACGATGGTAACCTAGGGTCTAGATTTAGATGATTAAACGATCTCTAACCTCGATCTTCCGGTACTAGATTGAAACTAAGGCTGAAATCTATAGACCGCACTCTCACTCAGCTACGACTCAAGACAGAGTTAAAACGAGACAGATAGAAGAAGACATACCTACTCATTTTCTAACCAAAGCAAAGATACTAAGCACTTCTTTACAAAACAAGAAAAAAAGATACCGGCCGAATTGAGAACCTCCAACTGTTTTGGAAGTCTGCTAATTTTTTTTTTGGGTTTTGTTGTTTTACCTACCTTTATGAGTTTTCCACATTTCGATATCTTCACTCACGTACTATACAAGTTTTCACTAGTAATAAAGAATTTCTAAAATTATAATATAATCCATTTGTAAAAAAACTGTATTACTCAGGACTTCACTAAGGAATATTTGATTAGCTGTTTTGGGTTGCGATAAAATGCGTATTTGCAATCAACTGCTCCGCTCATATCTGCGCTCGAAAGATGGCAAACACCAGACTGTGTGGTGTAAGTGATAAACGAAACGCCATTAGATATAATATTTTAAAGGAAAAAGACATAAAAATGTGTAAATTACCCAATGACTGTCTGTCTGTTTTGAATGTCGATAGGAAATACTGAGGAGGTGATTCATAAAAGCTGAAGTTTTGTAAGGTGCTTTAGATAAACCACTAAAAATCTTTAGAACGAAAAGGATACCTCTGAGTAGATAAAATTTATACATACTATTGCCAGTTTTAAGAGGGATAGAACGCACAAATGCAAATTATCTGACCGCCGCAAGAAGAAAAAATGTATATGAGAATAACAACAACTCAAGACACAAAACAAAAAAAACAAAATGTGCTAAGATTGTATGCTTTCGCCTTACAGACATAGTTAATATGTTTTCGTTTTGCCTAAGAATTGCCACATCCAATATATCAAACTCATGATGTAGCATGATAAGAGACAATTTTATTGAGAGACATTTGATTTCATCAGCATCAGACACACGGATTTTTTTATATGACATCGCAGATAATGAACGCGATAAGAATCTGTAGAGGACCCTGTAACATGCCTAATACAGATGTGAACCAGATGTGTCTATGTAGTGATAGTGTAGACGTACCTACTAACGAAAGATTTTGGAGAATGTTTAAAAATAGTCATTTTTTGGTAGTCGCTTTCTCTCATGACTCGGGCGTTTTAATAAAGATCTAAAATATCCGCCGACCATGCATTAGTTGGGCACGGTTAATGTTCGGAGCTTCGGCGTAAATTATGATTTCACGCGCTATTTCGGGGATCATACGCTACGGAAACAGTCTGCTTTCCTTTAATCAGACGTCATAATTTGCGTTCATTTCTGCGAAATTTGGGCAATTTTCTCCCTAAATGATAATTTCTTTTGTACATTATAGGCACACGCTTGACCACGATCTCACCTGATGGAAAGTGAGTAGATGGTGTGGCCTAAGGTGTAAAGTGTTTGTCTAGATGCCTATTCTCTCTTGTTTTAAAAATTGTACGTGTTAGGAACAGATCTTGGAAGAGCGTTCCAGACCCTAGCCGTACGTATCAGTAACGTAGGCATAAAGAGCTTAGTGCGCATAGATGGAATAACAACAACGTAGGGATGGAAGCTCTCTCGATGTCTTGCAGTGCGGAGGTAAGAAGGTGAAGGGGGGACAAGATCGAAGAGCTCCTGCGCACACTCACCGAAATAAATCCTTTAAAACACCAACAAGCCGGCAACTTTTCGGCAGTAATAATAAACATCGAGCTTTGGAAATGGATAGTCGTCGACGAAATGCATTACAGAGCTGCCTATTGTACAAAGAAGAATGCAAATTTCTTTTAAAGCTGAAGTTGACTAATATCCTCCTATCCCCTCCAAATAAGCGGAAAGCTTGTGCTAGGAGTAGGTACGATAATAGTGCAACGGGTGGGGTTTGAACCTGCGACCTTTTAGTTTTCAGTTCACCTTTAACCTGGGCTATTGTGGCTAAAAATGTGGTAATTTCAAAAACGTACCTTCCTTCTTCTCCTCGGCCGCTGGCTTCTTCTCCGGGCCGCTCTCCTCGATGCCCATCTGCTTCATGTTGTCGGTGCGCTCCTTGGCCGCTCCCATGAACGCGCGGGGGTCGGACAGGGCCGCCATGAAGTCTGCAAGTGACGTTCATTTTAAAACTGCACTTTTTTACTTTGTCCTCGTCTTATAACCGTTAAACATATCGCGTTACATCTTTTGCGGCTTGTATTCAGCCAATCCAGTGATTTCTTACTGGCAACTCTAAACGGGGGTCTTCTACGCTACGTGTCCTGATGAGAAGTTGCCATTCGAGTAACTTGGGGCCCAAAGTCTATCGACTTCGTGCCCAGTGCTTCACACATTGGCACTCCAACTTCGCTTAGCATTTTTACTCAATAAATAAACTCATCTTTAAATTAGAAGACTTTTTTCTATCTTCACTGGCGTACGCATTGTTAGGTTAGATGTGAGAATTTGTCAGAAGACGCGTTGGTAGCAGAAGAAAGCCACCGAATTCTTTGCGTTTCGCGAAGAATTGACAGGATATGAAGCTGACTGCCAACTTTCGCTAGTCAATGAGGCATCCAAAGAAAAGGCCACTTCCAGTCCTTTTTCGAATGACTGCGATCACCCGATGGTAAGTGAAGATGCAGCCTAAGATGGTGCGCGCTTGTCTAGAAGATGCCTATTCACGCTTGAGTGAGGACGGAAGCCGGAAGGGCATTCCAAATTTTTGCGGTGCGTATTAGGAACGAGGAAGCAAAGCGCTTGGTGCGAGATCGTGGAATTTTTTACCTTCAAATCCATCAGGAACGTAGATCTTCAGCTCAATATTACAGAATAACATAGGCAGTGACATCGGGAAGTTCGCCTCGGTCCTCAGGGAAATGTGCCGGTACCCCGCTTGCAGACCGTCCAGCGGCAGGATGCGCTGACCCAGCAGCTTGCCGCTCTCATCGTACACGCCGAAGCGGAGGACAGCCAGGTCCGGCAATACGACCTGTGGAGCAAGGGTAAAGTTTAAAACCTTTTACCGATGGTAGAGTCTTGACTTGTCACAAGTTCCTTCTATTTAGGTGTCGGGATCTATACGGAAACAATTTGCCCAGAATTCAGATATTGATATTTTCCGAAACCTATAAACAAAGTAAAATAACAAATAATTTTGACGACTCACCTTTCGGAACAGGAAGGGTTCCTCATTGTACACGGGGTTGAGCCCATTGGCGGGCACCATGCGTGTGCGGAACTCCTTCCTGATGGTATCTGTGGGCAACCCGTACATGTCCACCTCCACGTATGTCCCCACTTTCTTGTCTGACAAGAACTGCCCGGCTATTACCTGTTAAAAATGAAAAAGATGAGTAAAGGGATGTGTAAAGGTTGCCCAAAGGGCTGCCTGCCGTGAACGATTGCGACGGCATTGTAAAGTTGTGCAAGAGATGTCAAAAGGCGCAATCTTTCAGCCCCGCTATTCCGAGTATCCCGCGTGGATAATCCCGCATCACTGATCCAGCAAAATTTATGCTAAATCCTGCAAAAGCACAGGACCTCGCGTTTGCGGGATAGGATTCCTTATATACAGCATGTTGGGTTGGGACCCAAACGACGAATGTTTTCTGAACTACATGTTACACTGATTACCACTTCAACTTCGCGGCTCCTTGAGCTATATCGAGAATACTTATTTCGAAATCCGTACATTGCCCCATTTCTGATTTGATCTCGCAGTGATACTCCGAACATATCATCTATCCATCAGCCGCTGAGTGACCCTTCTTGTGACGGCTGAGGCCCATATTTAGCGACCATGTTAAGGATACATAAGTCATCGCTGGCAACACGCACTCGAAAACTTTGGTCTTCAGGCACTGAAGGATTCTATTGACAATATCCTGATACTAAAAGAAAAAGTAATATTTTGCTGCAATTAATCTGCCAAAACAGAGGAAAATCTGTACAGCAAATCGCGTCACCCGCGCCCTACACCGTCGTTTCTCCAGAATAGAAGAAACAGGAACAACACAACACCAAGACTTAGGGCCACACAAACTCCTTCAAAACACACATGTCTTGGATGGAATTCCGTAAAGTATCGCCTGCTTCTATCTAATATTTGACAATATCCTGCTCGAAGCTTGGGTAGATGGTCGCGCACCTGCACAGCGCACTGCGCCGCGATGACGCCGTCCACGGGCGCGTCGGCGAAGGGGTCGAAGCTGCGGTCGGCGCGGCGCATGAAGTCTGGCTTCAGCAGGTAGCCGCAGTTGCCGTTGTACTCGAACTTGCCCTGGTTCAGCTGCATGGGCAGGTCGGACGTCTGGAAGTTGAGCGACACCATCTGGCAGCCCGCGTTCCAGAATACCTGCACAGAATTGGATAAATGTTAAATGAAAATTCTTTAGAACAAATTAAAAATGTCCTCCCGAATTTGGGAATTTATAATTTCTGAATCGTCTCTGGTCTGGTCTGGTGGGAGATTTTGGCCTTGGTTACCACCCTAACGTCAAAGACTTGCCGCCAAGCGATTTAGCGTTCCGGCACGATGGCGTGTAGAACAGATTATGGGTATGGGTTGAATGTACACTATCATACCCCTTCCAAGTTAGTCCGCTGCCATCTTAGACTTCATCGTCACTTACCATTTTGTCATCGAATAAAAAACCTTGTCGATTACCTGCGGCATGTAATTGGAGGAATCAGCTCGCGTGCCCTTGGGATAGATGCGCGACATTTGCCTCTTGTTATAGTTCACGAAGTCTATCGCCTGCGACTTGAGGTAGTTCATGCCGGTCGTCTCCGCGAATGAGGACATGTTGTGGTGGATGTTCTTCTCTGAAGAGAAAATTATGCTTTAGATCAATCTGGGGATATCTCAAACCAAAAATGTTTTGGAACTCATAATTAAGATTGTCAGTATTTGTTTATTTATGAAAAATAAAACGACAGGACTCTCGTAAAGATCATCTTCTGCTTTACAAATTTCATTCCAAATTAGTTGAGCAAGAATTTAGCTAGTGTTAGCAACTCGCGGGCAAAGGAAAAAATTTGGGCATATTCCTTATTTACCTTATAAATATTATAATAGAAAAATCTGTGTAAATTTTTAGCTTTCTAGGTCCAAGAGTTTGGGCTGGATTTTTTTTTAATTCAATGACAAGATAGCCCATGACTGCGATTTCACCTGTGTGTCGATTCTCTAAAAATGATTGCATCAGCGTAACGATCGCATGACCTCTGATTCGGCCGATCTTCTTGGCACACTTTCTGCACTAAGTACTTCTTACAAGCAGCCTCAAAAGCTTATATATGCCAGCTATCCTATGATACATACTCTCAGCCTCCTCGAAGCTCACGAACTTGACAGGCTGCGCGTAGTTGACCATGGAGGACAGCCAGGGGTGCACGTTCGTGGTGGAGCCCGTGTACTGCACGGGCGGCGGGGCGTCCTCCCCGGCCGCTGCCGCCTCCGCCACTATCTCCTCTTCAACCTGGATGTATGAATGTTCTTTGGTGTTTAACCGCTTTTAAACCATCTCTATAGCAGTGAAAACCTAATTGTTAAGCTTATGCCTACTGTTCGGGATGTCTGAGGTTTGATCCCAGACTTTTCTGAGCTATGTGCGTTTTAAGTTATTAAATATCACCATGTTTTAATGGAAAAGAAAACATCGTGTGGGGAAACTCCGAAACAAAGGTGCATGATGTCTGCCAATCTGACTTGGCCAGCGTGGTGGCCAAAATCACCATACGAAAGGAAACCTGCGTCTATTTAATCTATTGTCTGAGGATAATAGACTGCTGAAACTTCCGTCAAGTAAAAAGATGCTTCTATCCTTACCTTCTTTTCAGGCAAGACGACAGCAGAAGCATCTTCCTTGACCTCATCCTCGATGACGAACTGGCCCTGCCGGAACAGCTCCAGTTCTTGCTTCTCCACCTCAGGCTTGAGGCGCTTGTTCTTGATCATGATCTTCCGCTTTAGCAAAGAGGGAGGCGGCAGGGGTTGGCCGGGTTCCAACTGGAAGCAACGATTTTTCTGAACGATGCGTTCAAAAAAAGTCATAATTATTTATTCAGGGCAACCTTTGCTGTTATGATGAGTCAAGACTCTATCGGATGTGGAAAGCATATTCTGCTGAGAAGAGGGAAGAAACTCACAGCGTTAATACGCGCCATTGGATCGGATTTGTATGAATTCTCAAATTCCTGTTCGATTGTTTTCGCAAAACGATCTCCGTAGGTTGGAAAGTACTTACGATCTTTTAGTTCAGGTAAAATCAGAATACGATATTAGTTTTGGGTCTGAATTGAAGCGTGCTTCAACTTAGCTTAAACTTGAGACAGCATAAACGAGACTCAAATGTGCTTCGACATAAATCTGTCTAGTTTTAACTGTCCTGCGTCTGTGCAATGTGAGAGTAGTATCTGTAAATCTCAGCCTTAGTTACAGAGTAGATTTCCCATTATTTCCCCTAGATTACATGATTAGGAATTGAGGTCTGTAGGAAACATGCCACTCCTTCTTTGACTAAGAGTTATCCTTCGCGTGCGCTCCGCTTTCTGGCATACTTTAGCCAACTTTGCCCGATCCTGTGCATCCGATTTTTTCGGTATGTTGGCTTTGATACGAGACCTAGCCAGCACTTTCTTGGAAGCGTGGGGACATGCCACTAACTACTCTTAACTCTCTCCGTGCAAGGAAAGAGCTCTAAGGCTAGGCTAAAGATTTTAAAATTGTACTTTCAGTGTATCACGCTTACGTTGTGTCGGTTCTCAGATATGGAGTGATCTTTTGGGGCAACGGCACTGATGTTAATAGGGCATTCATCGCCCAAAAAAAATGTGTGCGTGCTATGTGTGGTGCTGCTCCTCTAGATAGTTGTCGACCATTATTTAAAAAATTAAAATTATTGCCACTTCCTTGCATATACATATTTGAAATCTGTTGTTTTGTTAAAAAAACATAAGACTATGTTTACAACAACAAGCTATACATATTATAGTCATATTCGAGATTCGAGAAACACAGATCGTTTGGTTCTAAATTATGTTCCGAAAACCCAGTATTTCTCTAAAAACTGTGTTAGCATGTGCATAAAAGTATTTAACAAAATACCCAGCAGTGTCAAAGGGCTACCATTGAAAAGATTTAAAACTAAGTTATTCCAATTAGACCAGGGTAGATCCCTTTAAAAATAATAAAAAGTGAAAAAAAATAGTAGTAGGATGAAACCCATTAGAAAAGGAGGGGAATATTATAAAGATGAAAGGAAAAATAATTTACGGGCGATCTGAGGTCGGGAAGGGGTGGGGGTGAGTTTTTAAGGGGGAAAAACGGTTTTTCTCGATTTCCGGCAAAACTAAAAGTCCTATCGAAAAAAGTCAAATGGCAAAGTTGTAGGTAATAAAAAGATCTAAAACTTTTGTATTTACACTTTTTTCACATAACCTCAAAATTTATGTGAAAAATTCAAAAAACCCTGTTTTTGGTTTTTTATTTTTATCTTTTACAAAAATAATTTTTTTTTAACGAAATTTGGTGAAAACTTACCTTTTTATGTCCCAAATACGCTGTAATTTATTTGATTAAAAATATTTATTTTTTCACCTTATTTTGAATTAATATCGAAAAAACACCCTAATTTTCAATCGAAAAGTCACCCGTCAAAATATCAGCTTTTTTCAAAAAGTTGGTATGTTTTCTGTTCGTTGAAATCTCTACTTTCCGATGGTGAAAAAAAAAATATATGTTACTACAGTAAATCTTCTCAGAAAATAATTTCAATCTTTAGGTTATGTTACGTTAAGCATACTATTTTTTAAAGAAAATATTACGATTTTAATGTTTGAGTTGATTGATACAGATAAAAATGTTTGTTTTATTTTTTTAAGTAAACTTGTCACAATTATCTTCAAGAAAATCAACTCAAACATTAAAATCGTAATATTTTCTTTAAAAAATAGTATGCTTAACGTAACATAACCTAAAGATTGAAATTATTTTCTGAGAAGATTTACTGTAGTAACATATATTTTTTTTTTCACCATCGGAAAGTAGAGATTTCAACGAACAGAAAACATACCAACTTTTTGAAAAAAGCTGATATTTTGACGGGTGACTTTTCGATTGAAAATTAGGGTGTTTTTTCGATATTAATTCAAAATAAGGTGAAAAAATAAATATTTTTAATCAAATAAATTACAGCGTATTTGGGACATAAAAAGGTAAGTTTTCACCAAATTTCGTTAAAAAAAAATTATTTTTGTAAAAGATAAAAATAAAAAACCAAAAACAGGGTTTTTTGAATTTTTCACATAAATTTTGAGGTTATGTGAAAAAAGTGTAAATACAAAAGTTTTAGATCTTTTTATTACCTACAACTTTGCCATTTGACTTTTTTCGATAGGACTTTTAGTTTTGCCGGAAATCGAGAAAAACCGTTTTTCCCCCTTAAAAACTCACCCCCACCCCTTCCCGACCTCAGATCGCCCGTAAATTATTTTTCCTTTCATCTTTATAATATTCCCCTCCTTTTCTAATGGGTTTCATCCTACTACTATTTTTTTTCGTTTTTAAAGGGATCTACCCTGGTCTAAATGGCTTAATATGCATAATTTCTATGACCTTAAAGAATTCTTCGAACTTAAAATTAATTAATTAAATCTTACTTATTATACCCATTGACATTTACAATTATTATTATTAAAATTGACATTTATTAGAGATAGGTATGTACAATAAATTACGGAGAAATAGATTATTTTTATTGTATAGGATAATTAGGTTATAATAATAAATAATAAGCATTGGTTATGTAATGTGTGCCTATAATCTAGTAATAAACAGAAACTTGAATATTGTACACCGGCAACGGTAGAACATGCAGATCTTACCTACTATGCTATTGTAACACCTATAATATTATGTAATGTATATTATAATGTACCATGTTCTGGACAATAAATAAATAAAATAAATAAAAATAAAATAAAATAAGGCGATTGCGACGGGTTGAGCATGTTTTGCGACGAGAGTGGCGTTGCAATGGCAACCTTTTGGTCAAAAGAGACCTGGTGGAGTGGGCCAACTTACACCTAGATTATTCAGGTGAAGGATATCCATTGATAATTTCATCTAATCCTTAAAAGTGGAGCAATAGAAGGACCATGCAAAAGCAGTAGCCAAAAACAGGAGAGTGTGAAAAAGAACTTAATTTGTTGTAGAACGATCACTCACAGGATAATCCGGCAATGGTTCCTTCTGCAGTAAGTCCCCGAGGATCTCGTCACAGTACTTGGCCAATTTGTACTGCTGCGCCTTACAACAATGGTTCTCGAAGGACAATATGACTGGGTAGTCTGACGTCACGAAGGCTGTATCTCTGAGCGCGTAGATGACGTCTTTGAAGAGGATGTCAGTGCACATGGCCATGCCGTGAGTGATTATCGGCTCTTCGTCTTCCCCTTTGCCATCCCAACAGTCCAGTTCGACGCATCTGCAACCATGAAACATAATATTATGTCATTAAAACTTTAAAAACTATAACCCGACTACAGAAAACTGAATATAACACCCATCATATTGATTTTGTTCATATAAAATGTGGTCTACGTCTTCCGGAAGAGAATAAGAACGTATCGATTGACACTTCATTGATCAAAATCAGCCCTGTATGTTAGACGTTATGGTGGTACATACTTAAATACAAACATACGTACATAGACTGCTAAAACCATAATCATTTTGGGTTTGCCGTTACAGAAAACGAACAAACTAGAACAAAAACGTTACCTGCATCCAGCCAGCAAGACTTGTCGGTACATCTCCACAGAGCTCTTGCCGCCGAACTGTCTCCCAGACAAGTAGGTGTTATGAGATGAATTGATGTAGTAGTGGGACAAGGGCTGGTCCATTTCCATATAGAAGTCCAATCGGTCGAGGAACACGGGCGCGTTCTCGTCCGACATGAGGTAGCGGATAAGGCCGTCTTTGGTGAGACATTCTGGAACATACAAAAATAGTGGATAAAAGCCAGCCCTTTGTTAGTTCGACTCAGGGAAGTCCAAACGATTTTGTTGGAAATAAGTATGATAGTTAGTTAATTAAATTTTTCATCCTAGGCTAGTATGGTTATTAAGGATTTGATTTGATATGGCCCCTTCTGGGGTATAGGCCTCCTCAAACCTCGTCCAATTCTCTCTGCTCTTTCCCAGATTAATTCTTTGCTGGCTAACCCAACCTAACCTAACCAAATTACATGCTATAAGATCTCCCTGTCCGCATTTAGAACCACACGTGCAGGGGCACTGGCTCTCTTTGAGGCGCGGGTCCTACTGCTTCTGGTTCAGGAAGTTCAAGAGGCATACTCACTGGAACTCTTAGCTTCCTCCTCCTGCTCGTAATCGGTGATGATTTCCAACGCGCCCTTCTCTTACTACAGAATCTCGTTGAGACGCGGGTCTCGCTGCTTCTCATTGAGGCACGGGTCCTACTGCTTCTGGTTCAGGAAGTTCAAGAAGCATACTCACTGGCGGTCTTAGCTTCCTCCTCCTGCTCGTAGTCGGTGATGATCTCAAGCGCGCGCTTGTCATCGTACAGGGGGTACAGGATCTCGTTGAGGCGCGGGTCCCTCTGCTTCTCGTTCAGGAAGTTCACGAACTGCTCCAGGTTGATACGGTCCGACTTGCCCTGCGTGCTGGGGAGTTTACAAAGCCTCGTAAATTGTCTCGCAACTTAGTGAAAAAGTAGGTAAACCAACGATGCTACCGCCATAATTGAATAGCTATAGTATGATGATAGCAGTCACCTCTGATTGGCTATACGAGCATTTGTGGTATACCTAGTAGCTAATGCTCGCCTGGAGTCTACAGACTTTAAAAATAGTCTGGTGCTTCTCGAATATAAAAAATACAAAAAATTGTGTATTTTTGATCCCAAATCTTAATTTTTTTGGTAATTATTCATTATTTTGTTAATCAGTTAGAAAGGATTAAGATCGGTGGAGGCCCTTGATAGTTTCTAAATTATATGGCTATATCCAGTAATATAATAAGTCCTATGGGCTCTATCACTATTTTCATTTTTTATTTGCAGCACCTACTTACCTAATATACATTCCTAAGTATACTCACATAGATCTAAACAATTCTTCAATATCGTTCCTCGGACAGATCTTGTGGTACAGAGCGTAAAACTTGTCGAATGTGAAAGCTTCCTTCTCCATGGCCTCATTCTTCCCCGAAGGCAGGCCCAGGTCCGACAGGCACTGGTAGACCAACTTCTCCGTTTTACCAGAGGCGAATGTTCGCGCAACCACCTTAACTGGTACCTTGCCCTTTGGATCCGTTAGGAAAGATAAGCGCATCCAACTAAAAGATGAAAAATAAAAGTTGATAAGATTTTTTATCGATATAGTAGATTAACTTGTCGATTCAAAATCACTCTGTATAAGTTTATTTGAATAAAATATAACTTTTCTATTCTATACAAATTATACATAACTAAACGATACCATAGTCCACCACCAAGTGCGAATTAGTAATCATCATACACCTTCGAGATCATTATGGACAATTCTCAAGCATGCAGGTTCATTTTTACCGTGATATTTTTTAATTGCTTAAAACGCACATAGGGAAAAATTAAAGGTGCGTGCCTGGATTCAAACCCCGTAAAGCTTATAAAGGAGGCCGACGGCTTAGCTACTAAACTAGCACCGCCCAAACGCACATGGTAGCTGAATTTAACAATATATACCTACTTAGTGTATCGGGCGAGATTACGTGTTATTGCGTAAAAATTCTAACAAAACAATCATGTGAATCGATCCAAAAATCACGGTGGCCATACATAGAAAAATAAAAAAAGATACCGGCTGAATTGATAACATCCTCCTTTCTGGAAGTCGGTTGGTTATATATCACTATACCTACGACTATTGTTACGCCTCGTGGTAGGTATTACTGTATCAGGTGAGATCGCAGTCGAGTGGAATGTCGCCATGGCAACCCTTTTATTAGCTGTATATAGAAGTTAAATAAAAGCTTTTATGTGTCTGGACTCTGGAGATCGCGAGCAAGTTTATATAAAACATTAGTAATAGTTTAGGGTTGCCACTCTTACGATGCGGGAGTTATTAAGTTACGCTATCGTACTCGTATCTAGTAATGTCTTCCCGATCGAATCCGGCCACGGCGGCCTATCTCCACAGAGATTAGCCAGATATTATAGTGCAGAAGTGTGTGTGCAAACACAGCTGTGCACTCTCTATTCCCTCACTCTCATAGTCCAATGGAACGGAAAATCCGCCATGACCGGAGTGATATCAGGCCCCGTCCGACGGCTTTAGTTACGTGGTTACGTGCTCTCCGAGGCACGGGGGTGACTCACCACCAATTCCTAACTCCGGGCTAGTAGGTACTAATAATTTCTTGACAGAAAAACCCAATATATTTTTGGGCTCGACCCGAAAATCGATCCCGGGACCGGTGTAAAAAGACGAAGCTGTGCGCGAAGTTACAAGGAAGTGCATATCGCGCCTGTTACTATTTGAATAAGGTAACAGGTACATTTCTCATTCATAGAATATCTATCAGTAATAGCTCGATTTTACCATGTGGTACTTATTTGTAATACCTACACAAGTTAATTCGACATTTTATAAGGACCTCGTATTTTTGTGCTGCGATCACAATGTCTTATTTCTTCCCAAAGAAGGTGCCAACCCTCATTCTGATACATAGCCGTACCCATATAACTTTCAAAAACTTTTGTGCGAAGAGATATTTTATGCTATAAGGAGATTAGGTATATTCGGACAAAACGAACTACTATGATTTGTTTTTCTCTTTGTAGGTAACTAGATTGAAAGATAATATTTTCCAAAAAGTATTAACTTTTTCAATGTACAATAAATACTGCGGCAATGCCCACAAAACAGAGAAAAGATGTTATGGGTAATGGTGCTAATTCGGCTCTACACTATCTCCAAACGGTCTATTACAGTAACAGTAGTAGAATAACAGCAGCACACAAAACAGATAAACAGTAATGATGCAAATTCGGTTTTACTCTAATCTTCCGACAAAACAGCGTCTAGTACACAATGAGCCAACGCGCTCGGCCTAAACTCGACGATCACATAACGGCAATGAAGTTCGGCTGGCTGGTTGACTTGTAGCTTTCCATATAAGAAAATAAGTGGTTAGGACTGTGGTGTCCTTTAAGGGGAATCACAGATTCGATCCCTCGGCACACACCTCTGACTTTGCGGAGTTATGTGCGTTTAAGCAATTAATTAATATTACATTTTCAAAAGTGAAGGAAAATATTGTGAGGAAACCTGAGGTTCCTTATTCTCTAAAATGTTCTCAAAGGTGTGTGAAGTCCGCTACTTCCCATTGGGCTAGCGTCATCGAATATGGCCTGTAACCCTTCTCTGAGAGGAGATCTGCGCTCAGTAGTAGAATAGAATAATTTTTTATTCATATAAACTTTTACAAAGTGCTTTTAGTGAGGCATTGATGGGTTGCTGACGAGCGACGACTTATTAATTCGTATTTCTTATTGTTGAGGGTAGTGACCTCTTATCATTAATGGCAGAGATTTCTTGGAATAAAAGTCCCTCGTTCGCAGTGGGCCTTCGTTTTTGGCCAAAGCTGAACATATTAGGTCAATGTGCACTGGGACTATAGATTTCGCTAGCGCATGTGTAGGTGACTTTGTAAGAACGTACTGTTTCATGAGACTGGTCCTCGCGCAAATATTGTTGATTTTGTTGTTATGCGTGATGGCGCGAAGCTTCTCCTTCCAATCCTTGGCAAAGCAGAAACAAAGCACATGCAAAATCATGCCAAAATGAAATATTAAATATGCAAAACAATAATTAGTATAATGATAACATAGTAGGTATATACTGTACCTTAGAAGCATTTGACCAGAAGTTGTTCCTTCCTTTTCAGAAGAGAAAACTGTTTTTATATGATCCTAAACTTTAGAGGGAATATATATATTGTTAGTACACGATACATGCTAAATATTCAAATTTAGGATCAACCTAATTATATTTTATAAGTTCCTAGCGAAATAATATTGCGATTTCGACAAAAAAAAAAACTGTACTGATTTGGTTTTCACGTTGTAACGCGGGTAAAATGGCGGGTATTTGACTTTCGTAATAAAAGTTAAAAAAAAAAAAAGATACCGGCCGAATTGATAACCTCCTCCTTTTTGGAAGTCGGTTAAAAATATCCCCTTTGTCGTCGTGGTAATGTTTTATTGAAATAAAATCTGTTTAACAAAGCAGATGGGCACAGACTGAAGGGAATCTTGCCACTCGAATTTTTCCACAGTTAAGTTTGTTACACTTAGATAATTCTTTGTTCATTACCATATTATTAAGTCTGTTTTGTTCAGCGGAAATAAATAATGCATAAAGAATAGCGATCGCTTTACTTGAACGAAAAACAAATTTAAGGTCCACTTTCATCAACCCACTGTACCTACATAAGTTACGGATGAAGATTTCTTGTTAATATCCCTGCATAAGCAAACAGATTTGAAACATGCGAATAAAGCCATTAAAATGCTGCCCTCTTCAAGCTATAACATCGTTAACCAACATTTCACTACCAAATACGATTTTTTAATGCTATCTTACTTAGAAAAAAATCTCTATCGATCCATCATTTCGTATTCTCTTTACTGCTGTAGTTTTACGAATATGAAAAACGTCTTTTTAGACTTTAATCTTGGTTTAATGACATAATTGTGATAAAATTATACGAGTACGAGAGTACGAGTAGAGAATTGTCGTTATTTCGATCCAGTTGCATGGACCGTGGTCACGACAGGACTCAACAACAAAACAGTCCCGTCGTGATTACTATCCATGCAACTGGATGTACTCTGGTACGTAGGTACTACGTACTCGTATAATTTTATCATAATTATTATGAAAAACGTCTTTTATTAGTTAAAATGGCGTCATTTCTTTATAAATTCCCGCATTTTGGTAGTTAACAACATTTTAGCATTAGGATGGCAGAATGTTATTCCATACACCAGTAGGGCTAACATGCCCGCCACGAGAAAATTTTGTCTACACGTTTACTCGTGGATCTCTATAGAGATTCACACAGAGATTACAAGTGAACATGCAGACAAAATTTTTCTCGTGGCGCGCATGTTAGCCCTACAGGACTGTTACAATGTGACGTTTGCAATCACCTCTGATTGGCTCAATAAAGTGTTGTTGCTGCATCAATGCATTTTAATCAATAGCCAGACAGTACCAACCAATCAGAGGTGATTACGATCGTCACAATGGGGAATCATTAGACAATCCAACAGCAGAGCCATGCATAAATTAACAGACAAGTTAACATGCAACATCAAGGCACTTTGCTGGAGACGTGCACAGACTTACTGTTTCTTGAGGCACGTCATAGGGCACACGTTGTTGGCTTTTACGTTGTGAGTGATCTTTCTCAGCCCTTGCAACCATACCTTTGTACAAATGCGATTGATTAGATAGGTTTTGAAGGACAGTATCAATTTAATTGCCCTGCGTAGTGCAATGCGCTGTTTCCTCAATCAGATATATTGAAAATATCCCATGTAAATACGAAAGTGTGTTTTTTTTTCCTTCAACAACACCACAACAGACAATGGATGTTTTTATTGCATAGGTAGGTATAACAGAGGACCTGTAGGGCTAAGATGCGCGCCACGAGAAAATTTTGTTTACACTTTACTCACATGTAGACAAAATTTTCTCGCGGGGCGCATCTTAGCTCTAATGAAGGGCGATAGGCTTTAGGTAGGTAGGTACTTTTTATTCCAAAAAAATAAACGGATTTTTGGAATTTTTGAAACTTGTCTCCACGCGTCAAAATCTAGTAACTAATACCTATGCAGTTCTTTGGAGGAGATTAGGCGCACTGAATAGGAAGGGTTTAACATATTAAACCGACGTACGTTCGTTCGACGTTTAAAATCTGCTTGACGTGTAAAATATGTTCTAAGTGTATGTCTAAGTTCTTTGCAACGTTAAGAAAAGTCTGTTATGATTTTAAGCTGGCTTAGCTATATTATAGCTGTGTGATTTAAATATTAATGTGAGGACAAGGTACGAGCACAAGTCTTACAACAAAGAGAGAGATTTTCCCTTTTGTTCTCGCTTATAATGGCGATCTTATTTTGTTGCGTCCCGGGGCTCTTTGTACATTTTCCATTACAATTTTCTACACTTTTGATGTTACTAATCTTTAGATTTTATTTTAGTAAAATATCTTATTTTATTTTCTACAAACTCATTTCATTAAACAAGGAAAAATAAAGGCCTGGTCTTCGCATGTTCTTTTTTCGAAAATAATGACGATATTTCCATGCATGTTTGAGAAAATTAAATTTAAATCACACTTCACACTAATATTATAAAGGCGAAAGTTTGTATGTGTGTGTGTGTGTATGTTTGTTACTCCTTCAGGCCACAACGAATGAACCGATTTGGCTGAAATTTGGAATGGATATAACTCACACCCAGGATTAAAACATAGGCTAGATTTTATCCCGGAAAATTAAGGAGTTCCCGCGGGAATCGAAAAACCTTAATCCACGCGGACGAAGTCGCGGGCATCAGCTAGTAGTTAATAATACCAACCGTGGCGGTGTTCGCGTCCGGACACACGACGTGCTGGTAGTTGATGTTAATGTAGTCGGTCCCGCTGCAGATCGTCAACGACTTCTCCTCCAGGTCCTTGCCGTGCTTCTTCTCCAGCTTGTCGTTGAGCTTCGCGTCCTGAAACACGATTACATCAACAGTGCGCAGAATGTTACGGGTTGTTACGTTCCCTCAAATATGGTTGAGCGAAGCAACGGCTGGATCATGCGTCGTGCTCGTGAACGGGTGCCACCAACGGGAATGGGTCTGCTTTCTGTCTACTCGTCTTAACATGTATCGGATTGTATTTATATTATATTTATTGGTATTTGTATTGTATTGGACTTAGGAAACTTCATCGTGGAAGCACTGTATGTACCTATGTATTCATTACCTATTGTAATTTTTTTTTTAAAAGAGCAACTCTCTCGGCAGGAAAGGCATTCCGAACGTAGATTCATCGACGATTCAAAAGCGCTTGTAAAAGTTTATTTAAATACAAAATATTTCTATTCTATTCTAATGCCAGAAAAAAATCTCCCCGCGATAGATGAAATAAAACATACCCGAAACTTCGTGTGAAACGCGACAGATGCTAGAGTGTAGGAGTGTAGTAAGCGCCAGATACATGATGTATTTGGCGCTCGTTTTTTTTTTCTTATAATATATTCTTTATATATTAAAAGAAAAAAAAAACGAATCTATTTTTTTCTAATAACTCGTAAGGTGTTAAAAAAAATAGCTGTTGTGACTGTATTCTATATAATTAATTAGACTTGAAAAAATAAGGCACCCCACTAAACACAAAGCCACATTTAGCTGGCTTACAAATTAAAAAAAAAAAAGAATAAGAGATCGTTCCACATTACCTCCTACGTTTTTTTTTTCATCCTAACAAATGAAACGTTTTTGGAGGTATCATTGTCAGCGTGACCTTACTCTGTAAGGCGTGACCCGAGCGCGTGTGCTGAGACTGAGCAAATATGCGGCGACATGTCCCTATTATCCCCGGCCTCCCCGCTCACGTGACATGTGTCGCCTGACATGACCGTCTCTCAAGCTCAACACACCGGGAAAATTGATACTAACGTATTTGATATTACCGACGCTAAGAAAGGTAATGTGTTGGAATATTATGTAGCTATACATTAATATTGTAATATTTTATTATGAAAAGAGCAACTGCTGAGTTTCTTGTCGGCTCTTCTCAGCAGAATCTGCATTCTGAATGTCCGCGTCAATTTCTGTTATTATGATCTCGATTAAGTTATGTTGATAAAACTCTTTGGCAAATAATAATTGGCAATAATGCATTAATTTCGACCAAATTTGATTACCATAAAAAAGGTTATAATGAGTCAATCTTTAAAAATAGACATATTTATATGGATAATTTTCCCCGTTTTTGCAACATTTTTCACTGGTGCTTCACTCCTATTGGTCGCAGCGTGATATTTTATAGCCTAAAGCCTTCCTCGATAAATGGACTATCCAACACAAAAACAATTTTTTAATTCGCACCAGTAGTTCCTGAGATTAGCGCGTTCAAACAAACCAACTCTTCAGCTTTATAATATTAGTATAGATTAAAAAAGTTTATTTATAAATGTCAAAATGTGTCTTATTTCATCCTCTGTGTTAAGTAAGACACATTTTGTTAAGTCAAGTCACCTCAAAATTCAAAAATTCAAAATTATTTATTTCATGTAGGTATAACTTGTAGACTCTACCACTGGTTCGAGTCGATTTCTTTTCACGATTCAACCGCTGAATCAATCTTGACGGTTTAGATTAGACAATTAGATACAGAAATAGAATAAAAATATCGCTCAGATCTTTTACATCGGCTAAAATCAGACATACATTTACAAGAACTATTCCAGTTAAACCCGCTTTTGAAAAAAAAGCTTCATTGAAATCGCACCATTTGTAAGACCGTTACGATGTCTCCGACAAACACTCAGATATAGAGACAAATCGGCCAAAACAATAACGCTCAACTCTAATGTAATTTTTTTAATCTTCCGGGTAAGTAGATACCTACCATTCATTGTTTAGAAATTTTATCGATATTGGAGTGAATTAGATTAGCCTGAATCTCCCCTCTCCCCCTCCCGCAGGGAAAATGTAATTTGTTCAACTCACATTTTTTTTAATAATATTACCTACTTATATCTAATTCGTTGTTTTTCCTGCCTTGTTAAAAAAGCTGTAAGTACTTATTAAAAAAAAATATATAGATATAAAATGTCTTGTATAGCTTATATTCTCTATAGATACTAACATTATTATAAATAAGATTTTTTAATCGTTATTATTAGTCCTAAATGCGATCAGCTTCAACGAACAGAATTTTTTATCCGCTAAGAAAAGATTTTTCAAAATTCAACCCCGAAGGAGGTAAAATAGGAGTTTAAAAAATCGAACCTAACGTGAGCGAAGCCGCGGGTTAAAGCTAGTCTAAATATATAAAAGGCAAGCGTGACTGACTGACTGACTGACTGATCTATCAACGCACAGCTCTAACCACTGGACCGATCGAGCTGAAATTTAACATACAGGTAGCTATTAGGACGTAGGCATCCGCTAAGAAAGAATTTTTGAAAATTTCAACCCCAAGAGGGTTAAATAGGGGGTGAAAGCTTGTATGAAAGTCTGTCATTTTCAAGTTATATCCATGAAACTTTGTATTTAGGCTTTCAAATAAAAATAAAGAAACATGTGTTTCACAGATTTTGAAAAATCCACCCCCAGAGGCATCAAATAGGGGATGAAGTTAGTATGAAGTAAAATAGGGGTTTAAAAAATCGAACCTAACGTGAGCGAAGCCGCGGGTTAAAGCTAGTTTAAGTATAAGTAAGAATATTATTTATTTTGTTACTGAAACTTCACGTTTATTATAATCCATATTTACTTTTTGGTTATCTATAATAATTATTACTCTAAAATATAACCTTCTATAACCTATATTATATCTTTCTATAACCTTCAATGAAGTTTTCGATGCTTCAAGTCTCCCGGGCGTCTCTTGACGGCCACGTTTTTATCCCGGTAAAACAAAGATTTCCTATGGGATTAAAAAATCTACCGTGACTAAATCACCTGCAAAAACCAGTAAACACTATATCTCTAGCAGGAAAAAAAAGCACTTAAAAAGTTTTAGCATTCAGTTTTATTAATACTAAAAAACATGAGATTGAGTTGAACAAATTATGTCAGCGTCCCATCCCTGTGTGACACGTGTCGGGGGAGGTTGGGGCTAATCGGCACGTGTCTACATTTACCAATATCACTCCAACAGCAAAGGCACGCGCCAACAATTGTGTAGGTAGATTAGTTCAACTCATTTTTGCTCACGGCGCTGTGTGCGTGAATATTTGTATTATAAAGTGTTCTGCGGTGTGCAGAAAGTGTAGTTGTGTGAGTGAAACAATGGAAATAAGTGGTAATATCACAATTTGTTGTCTATTTGAGATTTATTTGACTTGCTAGTGACATGCTCATAATCCCTGAACGGGGTTGCTTAACAGGGAAAAAAGTTTAATTTAAACTGTAACCCGATTACGGGTAATCTATACTAATATTATAAAGCTAAAGAGTTTGTTTGTTTGAATGCGCTAATCTCAGGAACTACTAGTTCGAATTGAAAAACTATTTTTGTGTTAGATAGTCCATTTATCGAGGAAGGCTTTAGGCTATATAACATCACGCTGCGACCAATAGGAGCGAAACATCAGTGAAAAATCGCGATGATAATAATAACAGAAATTGACGCGGACGAAGTCACGGGCAACAGCTAGTTGTTATATATATTGTTGTTGTTTTTAGAATAGAATAGAAATATTTTTTTTATTCAAATAAACGTTTACAAGTGCTTTTGAATCGTCGATGAATCTACCACTGGTTCGGAATGCCCTTCCTGCAAAGAAGAGCCAGGAATAAACTCGGCGGTTGCTCTTTTAAAAAAAAAAAATTTTTACAATATGTTACAAAACTATGCTATGTATACAGTGTTTCCACAATGAAGTTTCAATAATCCAATACATGTTAAGACGGGCAGGCAGAAAGTAGACCCATTCTCGTTGGTGGCACCTGTTCACGAGCATGACGCACGATACAGCCGTTGCTTCGCTCGATAAACATTAGTGCCGCTTCGTAATCATCCAGCAGTCAGTCCCCAACAAGGCCAGTAACTCACGGCTAGTGGGATGGTGGCGTAAAGCCTAGCTGTCACAGCCAGACGTGGCAATTAAGTAATATTAATGGCACTGGAATATTACCTTCGGCACTCCCCCAGACCGCACGTCGCTGACTTGGCACAATTCAATCACGTCGCCATCCTGAAACAAATTAGCAACATTATTTTCGGTACAGCAGCGACAGCCTAGGGCTTAGACGAAATCTCTGCTAACAAAAAATGTTAGAATTATTTTGCTGTAATCCGCCAACAGAAAAAATCTGTATGGTCAAACATGCAATTATAAGCTAAGCACCGCTTACTGTCTAGGACAATACAGCATTGTAAAGTCGATATCTCCTGAGGATGATCCGGAGTCGGGGCGAAACGTGCGTCGAGAGTAGTATTAAAGTCTTGTGTGGTGGTGCATGTGAGTGGTGGTGGCATTGCTTGCTTGGGAACTTTGCTTTATTGCTTGGTTGGGGAGGTAAGCGGTGCTTAGCTTAACTGCACGTTTGACCATACAGATTTTTTCTGTTGGCGGATTACAGCAAAATAATTATAACATTTTTTTGTTAATCATGAACTTCCGCAAAGTAACGCCTGACTCTATCCAATATTGAAATCTCTGCTGCCTGAAAGTCTTCTTTTCACGGGCTGCGAAAAGTTCGTAACTGTTTTTATGTTTTTTTTTTTGGGTTTTTTACACGTTTTGTTTTTATGCATCCATGTTTTTTGAGTTTTGCCCACTTCCCTGGCGCAGTGGTTAGCGCTATGGTCTTATAACTGGGAGGTCTCGGATTCGATTCCCGGCGGGGGGAATTTGGGAACTTACAATTTCTGAATTGTCTCTAGTCTAGGATGCTGGTTAGTTATCGCCCTACCGTCAAAGACGTGCCGCCAAGCGGTTTAGCGTTCCAGCACTGCCATACCCGTTCCAAGTTAGCCCGCTACGATCTTGGATTGCATCGTCACTTACCATCAGATCGCAGTCAAGGACTATCTTATCATTGAATAGAATCTTGGGCAAGCGACATGAGCTTTTCCAAGTTTGGGGGGGTTTTAAACAATAACAAAAATATCCTAATAATACCTTTAACGTTGAAGTAAAAGAACTTGCATGCCTGAGCAAATGCTCAAAAAAGAATTAAAAAAAAGAATTCAAACGAATTCTTTTTTTTTATTTCAATCCAAAATTATTCAAAATTATTTATTTCATATTATGTAAATACTAAATGATGCCCGCGACTACGTTCGCGTGGATTAAGGTTTTTTATTCCCGCGGTAACTCTCTTATTTCCTGGATTAAAGAGTATTGTGTTATTCCAGACTATAATCTATCTCTGTGCCAAATTTCAGCCAAATCGGTTCAGTCGTTGCGACGTGATTGAGTAACAAACATCCATACATCCAAACTTTTGCATTTATAATATTAATAAGATAATAGGTTTATGTAAATAAGTTACATTACGTATAACAAGTAGATTTTACCGCCGTCACATGTCATATGAAGAGTGTTCCATTTATGTAACTCCTTTTAAAATGCCTGATATAAATTCTAGTTCTGAACTCATCCGTTACTGACCACCAAGCTGTTATAATATCATTACAAACTAAAATTACAAATAAAGATATGGATAAAAATAAATACAAACCTAAATTAAACTTGGATTCAGCTCTAAACCAACTTGAAAAAACAAATCTCCACAACCTTTATCTAATGGATAAACCTAACAATATCGCTAATTCTTTAATAAAAGAACTTAATCAGATTATCCGAGAGAACACTACTACATTGAAAATACCTAAAAAACAGCGTAATTTAAAACCATGGATTACCCCTGGACTATTGAAATGTATTCGGAACAGAAACAGTATGCAATATAAACTTAAGAAAAATCCAGACAATCTTATACTTAAAACCACATACATTCGTTATAGAAACTTTTGCAACAACTTGTTGAAAAAAATCAAAAGAAATTATGAACGCACTGAGATTAAAAAATCAATTAAAAATCCCTTTGAATTATGGAAAAATATTAAGACAATTGCTAATATATATAAAAATAAAAAGCATAGTACTGAGTTGTTAAATATTAAATCTACGGAAAATGAATCGTTGAGTTTAGTAAATGAATATTTTTCTAACGTGGGTAAACAACTGGCTGAACAGAAAGAAAATAATAATGCGAATAATTATACAATACCTGAATCTACTTTAAAATCTCCATTAAAATCTTTTGGCTTAATTGGCACTGACGAAACTGAAGTTAATTCTTTTATTATGAACTTGAAAAACAACAGTGCTGGTGGCTGGGATTCTATACCTACTAAATTTGTGAAACACGCTAAACATATTCTTGTCCCTATACTTACCTACCTTTACAATATCTGTCTCGATCAAGGAATATTTCCAGATGCTTTCAAATTGTCACTAATTCATCCTATACATAAAAGTGGTAGCAAAAACGCAGTTGAAAATTACAGGCCAATATCTCTGTTACCGGTGCTATCCAAATTATTTGAGAAAATCATAAATAAAAGACTCAATATATACTTACAGCAGTGTAAAATTCTTGCTGGTTCTCAATATGGATTTAGGAAGGGAATTTCTACCGAGGACGCTGTTATTGCCCTTACAAATGATATTGTGGGGAGACTTGACCAGGGCCAGAAATGCATTGGTGTATTTCTGGACCTGGCCAAGGCTTTTGACACCGTTTGTATTCCTTTACTATTAAATAAACTGGATAGGATCGGTATCAGAGGTACACCATTGCAACTGTTTGAAAGTTACCTTACAAATAGAAGGCAAAAAGTAAAAATTGGCGACGCCGTAAGCCAAGAAACATCAATTACGTATGGTGTTCCGCAAGGTAGTGTTCTGGGACCTACCCTGTTCTTAATATATATAAATGAACTATTACTACTAAATCTTGATAAATGTAAGGCCTATTCTTATGCAGACGACACTGCATTAATTTTCTACGGTGACACATGGGAAGAAGTAAAACACAACGCTGAAAAAGGCATGAGTACTGTTGTTAATTGGTTAAATAATAACGTGCTCACGTTAAATATATCCAAAACCAAATTTATGTCTTTTTCAATTAGAACACCAACACAACCACCTGCAGATTTTACTATCAAATGCCATTCTTGTCACTATTATCAAGGAGATCCTTGCGATTGTCCTAAAATTAATAATGTGACAGAGTATAAATACTTAGGAGTGATAATAGATCAACATCTAAATTGGTATAAACAAATAAATAACCTAATAAATAGAACTAGAAATCTTATATGGATCTTTAAAAAACTTCGCCATGTTGTACCACCTGCGTTATTAAAAACTATATATATTGCACTAGGACAGTCAATCTTGACGTATTGCATTCCCGCCTGGGGTGGCGCATGTAAGACCCAACTAATCCAGTTAGAAAGAGCACAAAGGTCCCTTCTGAAGGTAATGTATTTCAGACCGTACAGATATCCAACACATAGTTTATATACTTCTGCTAAAATATTAACCATAAGGCAGCTATACATTCTGCAAACGATAGTTCGGGTGCACCGTACGTCACCTTACAACCAATCTCTTCAAAATAAGAGACGTAACTATGCGGTCATAAAGACATTCCCCTGTAATACTAATTTTGCAAGTAGACAGTACAAAACTAAGTCGCCCTATTTATATAACAATATAAATAAAATTTTAAATATACATGATATGAAATTGTTCGAATTTAAACAAAAATTAATTAATTGGTTAAATAACTTAAACTACAACGAAACAGAAAAACTTTATGAATTGCAAACCTAATTGCTTTCTTTTAATTTCCATTTCTATTTTTATAATTTAACCCAAAGTAGTACCTATCATCAATCTACTCTAACATAATCAGTACACCTACGGACACACACACACACACACACACACACACACACACGCACACACACACACACACACACACACACACATACACACACACACACACACACATACACACACACACACACACATATATATATATATATCTACATAAACGACGGAGGAAGAGCAGGTTTCCCGGGATACAGGTTATCTATAACTTAAATCGGGACTCCTGATACATTTGTAACTGACTTTATTTTATAAATAAATTTTCATTTCATTTTTCATTTCATTTCATTTCATAAATGAAATCGTACTGAAACCGGGAAGGCATTGAAGCGTATTGAACAGATTGAACCGATATGCAGAACACAATGATTGTCTTCAGGCGAATGACAGATCCATTCAAACTGTCGGTTGCGACCTACATGTATTCAACTTGCACGTCATGCTACAGAGAGGCTTTTAACCGACTGCGACAAACGTTAAAGAGGTTTGTGGTATGATGTCATAAACTAGTATAGTTCTTTCATTTCACGACGGCACGTGGTTCTTGGTTGAGTGTGTGTCGTATCTGTATAAGTGTGAGCGAGAGCTTGCTCGCGCCTAATCGCTCCCACCTAGGCTCTTGACAGGCACACACATTCACGCAATGTGCATGTACACGACGTAACCACAAGTAAAGCGCGCGTAACTTCGTGAGATAAACGTAGAACACTTGTGGGGTCGAGTAAACTCTTTTATAATTTTCCGAAAGAATTGGTAGAACTACCATTACGTAAACAGTGTGTAAAGCTACATTTAAAAAGCAGAGGTTAAGTATTATTCCACAGTGAATGAATTCCTTAGGTGCTTGAAAGCAATCTGCTTTGCTTCAGCTGTCCACAATATAGATAAGCTACATATTGTAACATTTTTTGTTTTGAAAAGAGCAACTGCTGAGTTTCTTGCCGGTTTTTCTCAGCAGAATCAGCATTCTGAACCGGTGGTAGACTCTCGACTTGTCATAGAGCCTCAAGCAGGCCTACATGAAATAAATAATTTTGAATTTTTTCGGAAATTCGCGTGAGAAGTCGCGGGCATCAGCAAGTGTTTGTAATAACTTTCTTTAGTATCTAATCTACAAAGAGTAAAGTACAAACCTTAACAACTACACAACAAGTTCATTTCCTGCAGTCATCGTCGGTCGTTTACGCGAACGGTGTAAAGACTATTGACTGGGGCGGATATTGCGTGTCGGGAGCCGGGTGGGTGTCGGGCGGATGTCGGGCGGGTGTCGGGCGGATGTCGCGCGAGTGTCGCCCGGTAATCGCGCGATCGAACCCTGGCAATGAAATACACGTCCGCTTCGAACGGAGACTAGACTATCCGACTTTGTATTGCTGAATGTCAAAGGTCACGTCCACGGAATAAACGTAATGGAAGCAGAATGGAAGTGACAATTTGTAAGGGCTAATCTTTGAAACGCCTCTATAATATTAACTACACGGACTTCTTAGTAACTATACTAGCTTTTGCCCCCGCGACTTCGTCCGCGTGGAATTAGGTATTGGGGTGGAATTTTCAAAAACTGTGACACACGTACTTCTTTATTTTTAACTGAAAGCTCTAATACCAACTTTGATGGAAACAGCTTGAAAAATGACGGAGTTTCATATAAACTTCCATCCCCTATTTAAACCCCTTAGGGGTGGAATTTCCAATAATCCTTTCTTAGTGTGTGCCTACGTCATAAAAGGAACCAACTGTAAAAATTTCAAGTTTCTAACTTCAGTAGTTAAGCTGTGCGTTGATATTGATATCTCAGTCAGTCAATCAGTCAGTCAGGACTTTGAATTTTATATATATAGATAGATGGACGGATTCGCGGGCAAAAGCCAGTTTTTGTCCTCGACTTTGTCTGTGTGGAGTTAGGTTTCTAAAAATCTCGCGGGAACTTATGTTTTTTTTTCTTTTTTAATTCGTTGACAAGATAGGTACTTAGTCCTTGACTGCGATCTCACCTGATGGTAAGAGACGATGCAGCCTAAAATGGTAGCGGGCTAACTTGGAACGGGTACAGTAGTGTAGATTAAACCAATTCCCCCTAATCGGTTTCTACACGCCATGCCATCGTGCCGGGAAACCTCCCACCAGATCAGACCAGAGACAATTTAGAAATTATAAAATCCCAAATTGCTCCCGCCGGGAATCGAACCCGAGACCTCCCAGTTATAAGACTACAGTGCTCACCACTGCGCCAGGGAGATCGTCAGGCAGGTTTTTCGGAATAAAAGGTAAGTACTAGGGTTGCCAGACGTCCCGTATTTCCCGGGACATCCCGTATTTTAGGCATGATTTAAAATGTCCCGGCGGGACTGACTCTGTCCCGTATTTGAACCGTTCGTCTTGTTGTGTTGTGAATTGTTTTTCATTATGAAATCGATCTGCGTATTCACACACGCAACGTTCGTAAAACGTACTCGTCTCGCTACTAACTTGCACTCGCAGCCCGCATCGACCAATGACAGTGTTAGTGTCAGAATGACAATGTTAAAACTGACTCGATCCTCGGAAAAATATAAAAAATAATTTGTCAATTATAATAAACAATTATTTGTAATTTTTATTTTTCCCGGGTAAAAAACTGAAATCCCGTATTTTTTTGCCCATTTAACCATTTGTCCCTTATAGGCTGAAAAAAAATCTGGCAACCCTAGTAGGTACATCACTTTCCAAGTCTTCAACTATTACCATGCGAAAAATCACGTCGATCTGCGTGATTGAAAGTTAACCAACAAACTTACACACTCACATTCCGGCACCCGGCGCTTCTCTGTTGCTTTGGACTTAGTCTGAGATCTAGAGCGTGCTCTCAGTTCTCACTTAGCTCGGACTTAAGAGTTAAAACAAGACACAATTATGCTCTGATATAAATATTTTAACTCTGTCTTGAGTCTGAGCTAAGTGAGAGCACGGTCTATACTCTATATCTCAGCCTAGTCTCAATGTCAAGGAGGAGGAAGCGCCAGGGTATAGCGATGTGCAAGTTGTGCAACTTTTAAATAAATTAAACCAACGGTTAAAGGTGCGAACTGAAAACTGTAAGGACGCAGGTTTGATCCCCACCTGTTGTACTGTCGTACCCACTTCTAAGCTTATTTGGTGGGAATCAGTGGACATACATAGAAAAAAAAAAAAAAGATACCGGCCGAATTGATAACCTCCTCCTTTTTAGAAGTCGGTTAAAAATAAGAAAGGAACAATATTTTAAATGAAGTCATGCGGAAGAATCAAGAGGGCTTAGCATAGGTACTTTGTTAGGGGCGACAACCCTGGCAGGGTCACCCGTTAGCGTAAATTGGGGGTGCTCAAGCCCCTATCCTTTTCATGTTTAAAGATAATCAGTGCGGTCATCAAACCGGAGGGTTAGGGCGTTGAATGGAATAAGGGTCTCTATTCACTGGGGGTAAATACTCACGTGATGTTTCAGCTGAAAGGGTTTCATTATTATTTCAGCAAAGAGATATCCTCTCTAATGTGATATGTATTTGTCATTATATGATAATATGATTTTGTCCCATTCGGTGTCGAGACTCGAAACCCTTGGTCCGTGGGGTCCTAGCGCTTTAAGACTTTTTAAAGCAATATCAAAAAGGTTAGTCGACGTCACTGGTGACCGAAGAGCTGGCAGCTACCTCGGACAACGAATTAGTCTCGCTATCCAAAGGGGGGACGCTGCCAGTATCTTCGGAACGTTGCCTAAGGGGACTCCTTTTAATAATTTATTTTAATTTATTATATATTTTTTAAGGTTTTTAGTTTTAGGTTAATATTTTGTCCTAGTATATATTAAATTAATTAGTTTTAATTTTAGAAGTAATTTAATATTAATTTAATTTGTCATTAGAAATGTCTGTATGAACTGTTGTTGGTCCAGTGGTTAGGATGACCAGATTCCAGGTTCAATTCCCGGTTTAGGTCACAAAATGCATTAAGGGGTTTCCTGTAAAGAAATTTTCCGAACTAGCCCGGAGTCAGCAAGAGTTCTCACGGGATTCAGGTAGGTACTATAACAATGCCCAAACCAACAAACGCATTGATTGCTACATAAAATGCCTGTACCCGCCTGTTTCAACTGAAATAGTTTAATACGGGCCATCTGAAAGCTTTTATTGATCCATAAAGTAAGTATTTACACTAAAATAGTAAGACCAGAAACGCGAGCGGAAAAAGGGTTTAATTCCGTTCTCATGTACCTACCGGGTCCGTGAGAAAGAGTAAGGGCGCTAAAAGTGTTCAGAATTTTGACCATTTTTATACGACTGCCTGAAAAAAGGAGTATATTGTTTTCAGGGTTCATGTATGTATGTATTTATGTGAGTTCCTATATTCCACCATAACTTCTATACGCCTGAACCGATTTTGATGAATAAGGTATCGTTAGAATCCTTAGCTTATTCCGGGTAACATAGGCTAGTAAAATTTCAAAAAAAAATTGATGGCGTGACTATGGTCCCGCATTAAAGACTAAAGTTGAAAAGAAATTTTCGAAAATAAGATTAAGTATATAATCATCATCTAGAAAATGATGAGTAGATTCCAAAAAAATATATAACATTATAGTTCAATATCCAGTGATTCACAAAAAATTATCATTTAAAAATGTGAATAAGATTTCAAAGGTAATGACTGTAGTATTTAACTTTTTAGTTCGTTTTTTGGCTGGGCAGTCGTATTTTTTAATATTTTTAATTACACTTGTTATCTAGTGCTGTAATTAGCATTGCACGTCGTTTACGTCACTGAACAAATCCGGAATTGTGCTCAAAGTAATAAGCAGTTGTTTGAGCGGAATTCAGAGCGCCGAATTTCCGCTAGATATGACTTTAGTCTTATACCAATTAGTTTAACTTGGAAGTAGGTAGGTACAAGGTACTTTTTACTTTTTTTTTAATTCTATGACAAGATAGCCCTTGACTGCGATCTCACCTGATGGTAAGTGACGATGCAGTCTAAGATGGTAGCGAGCTAACTTGGAAGGCGTATAGCAGTGTAAATTCAACCCATACCCCTAATCGGTTTCTACACGCCACACATTGTGAAATTTTTCCCAAAATCGGACATCCCTTTTTTATGATACTAATCGAAACTTTAAGCTTTTTTTAATGCTAGAGTAGAACACCCAGAAGTTAATTCTGTTTAGAACCGGAGTTATAATTTTTTAAAATTTTTTTTATGGTTACCAGAAAAAAACTAAGAAATGCTGTAACTTTCTACGTAACGAAAGTTTTCAAGTTTCAATTACAGCATGCTATAAAATCAATTAAGTGCTATTTTTGGAAACATATAATTAATTTCTAAGTGAACAATAAAGGAAGATATGCTTTTTTAAAACTAATTTTGAAATTAATTTTTTTCTCATCTTTGTATAGATATTAGCATCTAATTTTCACATATTGTATTTATTAGTGCTATGTTAACCCGCCTGTATAATATCAGATACGTAACACTTAGGACCTCGGAGTTATTGAATTTTAAAAATTTCATTTTATGCAACTCAATAATAATCCCTGAAAAACATAACCCTCCGTTTTTACAGTCGGATAAAAAATCTTTCTTTTAGCCACATTTTTAGAATTTTCTCTCGTACATTTGTAATTAAGATCTTTGTGACAACCCTAATATCATAGAAATTGTAAAATCTCATATCTCCAATGTCCTCATAGATTTCTGTGTGATTTTTTTTACTAGTAACAATACAGTTACGAGGTATGTTTTCAGACAGATATCTACTGCTAATCGTAAATGGTTTATGAGAAAAAAAATAAAATGTAAAAATCACAAAATTAAGAATAATTACTTATTATTAATACTAAAATTATTTTGTTTAGCTTATAAAATGCCCTGTATATAATGCCACTTTGCCCTGTAAATAATTGTATAAATATCATATGCAATTCTTTTATTTCGCCTTTTTCTGAAAATACAGAATTTTCTAAAAAAAAAATATTACTCCGAGGTCCTAAGTGTTATGTATCTGATATTGTACAGGCGGGTTAACATAGCACTAATAAATACAATATGTGAAAATTAGATGCTAATATCTATACAAAGATGAGAAAAAAATTAATTTCAAAATTAGTTTTAAAAAAGCATATCTTCCTTTATTGTTCACTTAGAAATTAATTATATGTTTCCAAAAATAGCACTTAATTGATTTTATAGCATGCTGTAATTGAAACTTGAAAACTTTCGTTACGTAGAAAGTTACAGCATTTCTTAGTTTTTTTCTGGTAACCATAAAAAAAATTTAAAAAAATTATAACTCCGGTTCTAAATAGAATTAACTTCTGGGTGTTCTACTCTAGCATTAAAAAAAGCTTAAAGTTTCGATTGGTATCATAAAAAAGGGATGTCCGATTTTGGGAAAAATTTCACAATGTGCGCCATCGTGCCGGAACGCTAAATCGCTTGGCGGCACGTCTTTGATGGTAGGGTGGTAACTAGCCACGGCCGAAGCCTCCCACCAGACCAGACCAGAGACAATTTAGAAATTATAAATTCCTAAATTGCCACCGCCGGGAATCGAACCCGAGACCTCCCAGTTATAAGACCATAGCGCTCACCACTGCGCCAGGGAGGTCGTCGTCAATTAGTTTAACTTGGAAGTACTAGGTACCTACTTCTTAGAATGTCGAAAGAAACAGCTGAAAATTGCAAATGTTATAGCTCCGATCTTTATAATATATGCTTAGGATTAAAAAAACAAACCTGTAAAGAACGAAGCCGCGAGCATCAGCTATTTATGAAACAAAATTATTTCAACGATTTGATATTTCAAGTGTATTGGCCATTAGGATCGATGGACGGCCGAAAGTTGCACAAGTGTATTTAAAACATCCCCGACATGTTACAACAGCCTAATCACTAGTCAGTAATCGTTAAAATCTATATATATAAAATTCAAAGTCCTGACTGACTGACTGACTGAGATATCAACGCACAGCTTAAACTACTGAAGTTAGAAACTTGAAATTTTTACGCCTACGTCATAAAAGGAACCCTTTTATGACGTAGGCGCACTCTAAGGAAGGATTATTGGAAATTCCACCCCTAAGGGGTTTAAATAGGGGATGGAAGTTTATATGAAACTCCGTCATTTTTCAAGCTGTTTCCATCAAAGTTGGTATTAGAGCTTTCAGTTAAAAATAAAGAAGTACGTGTGTCACAGTTTTTGAAAATTCCACCCCAAAATCGAATTCCACGCGGACGAAGTCGCGGGGGCAAAAGCTAGTAAAAATATATAATCCGCCATTTTGTGGCGCAGACCATTTTGGACCGATTTTGGGACAATAAATGAAAGGCAGTACATATATTTTTTATCCATTGAAGGGTTACTATGAAATAGTAAATGACATTTCCCTTCAAACCTTCAATGGATAAAAAATGCCTATCGTCGTTGATAGGCACAATCGGTAAGTGGTCCCTTTATTGTTCGTTATGCCTTGGAGTTAGACACTACTCGAAAATGGGAATCGTAATTCAAAATAGGTCCTTCAACTGAACACAGAATGTTAGTAGAGCTTCTATTGGTAAAGGTAAGGATGTGGTGAACGTACTTTCCCCTCGCTCTTCCAGTAGATGAAGAAGCCGTACTCATCGACCTTGAACAGGCAGTTCAGCTCCAGCTCCGTGTTGTCCTTCTCCTCCGTCCAGCGGTCGAACGTCGCACCCTGCCGACAAACGGATATCAAAATCAAAATCAAAATTTATTTATTTCATGTAGGCCAACTTGTAGCTCTTATGACACGTCATAAATCTACCACCGGTTCGGAATGCAGATTCTGCTGAGAAGAGCCGGCAAGAAACTCACAAGTTGCTCTTTTCAAAAAAAATTTTATTACAATGGTTAACAAAACTATGCTATGCACACAGTGTTTCCACAAAGAAGTTTCAAAAATTCACACCTACCACAACCTAACACATGTTAAGATGGGTAGACACAAAGCAGACCCATTTCCATTGGTGGCACCCGTTCACGAGCAAGACGCATGATCCAGCCATTGCTTCGCTCAACCATATTTGAGGGAACGTAACAACCCGCACCACACGACACCACCACAGAAATGTTTAAGAGAGCATGACATACTTAGGCTACCCATGTTAAGGCATCGAATTAAATACTAATATTAAGATACTCATTTTAAGACATGACTGAGACACAAATAAAGTGGAAACACTGTAGAACAGAATACAATAGAATCATGTTATACATGTGATATTTTAACGTTACTCGCGAAACAAATTCCTGAAAAGCCGGCAACGCATTAGTGGTGCCGCCGGTGCTACAAATGTTCATGGGCGGCGGTAATCACTTAACATTAGGTGACCCGCCTGCTCGTTTGCTCGCTAAAAATATATAAAAAAAGACGTGTGGCACTCGGGGACTGCCGCGGTAAAATTATTGCATAGCATTTTTTATCAACGCCATCTAGCGGTGAGAGGAGTCCCGTGTCAGGTTATTTTCGTTACGGAATTTCTGGATTCGGTCTCCACGCTCAAGGCCCGCGATAGAAGCTATGCAATAGCTTAAAAAGAAATCGTGTTTGTTTGTGCTTCAATCACGCAACGGATGTGATTTTTCCATGGTTATAGTTGAGGATCTGGAGATTGACATAGGATTTTATCTTGGGAAAACAAAGAGTTCCCGCAGGACTTTTTTTAAAGTATGATGATAATGCACTGTTAATATAAAATGCATACTATATGCATATGATGCATTTTTAACCCCCGACAAAACAAGGGATGTTATAAGTTTGACGTGTATACCTGTGTTGTACTTACCTATCTATGTACATACATATATAGATCTGTTCGTTCCTACTTGATTAGAGGGTTTTAAGAGTTTTACTGTCACATCCAGTGACAGTACAGTACCTACTCGCTGGTCACAATGACAGTTGACAGTCACTGGAATGGAATGGTCATTAAAAACCTACATGTAAAGTTAAATACAAGCTCGAATTTGCGAGTTTTATAAAACTGATTAAAAGCTAATAAAGCTTGCTTTATACTGTTTACTTTTACATAGCACTCGCGTATAGGGTTGCCATCACCTAACTCTTCTTTAAATCTATATCATACTAGCTTTTGCCCCCGCAACTTCGTCCGCGTGGAATTAGATTTTGGGGTGGAATTTTCAAAAACTGTGACACACGTACTTCTTTATTTTTAATTTTTGATGGAAACAGCTTGAAAAATGACGGAGTTTCATATAAACTTCCATTCTTTATTTAAACCCCTTAGGGGTGGAATTTCCAATAATCCTTTCTTAGTGTGCGCCTACGTCATAAAAGGAACCAACTGTAACAAGTTTCTAACTTCAGTAGTTTAGGCTGTGCGTTGATATCTCAGTCAGTCAGTCAGGACATTGAATTTTATATATATAGATCAAAATGACTGCCTCTTTCTGATTTCATATGATTTACTGAGCTATCCTTACTTTTTCTTGCTATTTTTACCAATATTATAAATACGAAAGTGTGATTGTTTGTTGGGCTGTCCTTAAATCTCGTGGCAACAAAGCAACGGATCAACCTAATTTTTTGCATGGGTATAGTTGAGGACCGGGAGAGTGACATAGGCTACTTTTTATTCCAGACAATCAATGAGATCCTGCGGGATTTAAAAAAAACTAAATCCATGCGAGCGAAGCCACGGGTATCAACTATAGTATCACATAAAGCATAACACATTTTTAAAATTTTCATTTCTGTTTGTTAAGGCTAAACGAAATCTAAAGGAGTAAAACTTCCCATGAGGTTAAGAAAATCTTAATACAACCCAAATAAGCGGACATCATATTATAATCATTAGTTTTAGCTTTTCACTGCTTTTAAATTTTCTTAAATATACATAATATAAGAGGAAAAGATGACTGATTGACTGACTGATCTATCAACGCACAATTCAAATCACTGGACAGATCGGGCTGAAAGGCATACAGATAGTTATTATGAAGTAGGCATCCGGAAAGAAAGATATGGATTTTTGATAATTTGAACACTAACTCATAACACTAAAGGAATAAAATAGGGATTTGAAAAATCGAACTTAACGTGAGCGAAGCCGTGGGCAACAGCTACTATGTTTATATTACAAAAGGGCAGCAACAGCCAAGGTACTGCCAAGCCAATGAAGTGCGTTTCACCGTAGTTTCATCACCGCGTTCATTTTCCTTAAAATTTTTCGTCAAAAAAAGTTTGGCCTTCACTAAAAATATTTTTTATGAAAATGAAATGCCATAACAAAGCGCAAGTTAATAGGCAATTAACTTGGAAGGTTTCCTCCAAATAGCCTCGTGCTGTATCAGCTGTACACCGATCAAAGACCTCGTTATGTTTCAGAAACGTGATAGCGATGGTTTATATGATGAATTCGTATATTTCCAGTTTATTACGTTAATTGGCTTTGAGCGGGTCATGTAAGAAGCCAATTGATTGTCAGTAACGATTGTTGCCTTTTCAAGTTAGCGTTAAATTTGCATAGCTGTCATCAGATTGAACGCACAGAATATTATGTATGTGTTAAATAGCGGATTTTAGGCAATCACATCACACTTATATTATAAAGGCGAAAGTTCGTATGTGTGTGTGTGTGTGTGTGTGTGTGTGTGTGTGTGTGTGTGTGTGTGTGTGTGTGTGTGTGTGTGTGTGTGTTACTCTTTCACGCAAAAACTACTGGACGAATTTGGCTGAGGAATGATGAAAGATTATACCCTGTATTAACATATAGGGTACTTTTCATCACGGAAAATTAAAGAGTTCCCGCGCGATTAAAAAAAAGCCTTAATCGGGCAAAAACCTTACTCTACTCACTTTATTGTTCATAAAATTAATCACAATGCGAATAGTTACGTCTATGACAACCCTAACTTATGATCACGAGATATGCGTTTTTCAGTTTGAAATATACGAAGAGTTCTGGAATGCAGATAATGCGTATAAAAATAGTATTACGACTTCCCAAGTGTGAGAGTGGGGTCAAATCGGATGTTAGAATTTCAAATACCTTTCGAATTACCGGTACAGCCGCGGATCACAAGATCCCGGGTTCAAGTCCCAAATCGGGCCAGTGTTAATTTAATAAGTCAACTCACCGTACTACCACAGAACTGAAGCCTCAATAGCCCAACGGTTAAAGGTCAAGGGTAGAGCGTGCTATGATTCAGCTCGCACTTAAGATAGAGTTAAAACGAGACACAAATATGCTCTGATATAAATCTTTCTCATTTTAACTCTGACTTGAGTCTGAGCAGAGTGAGAGTAGCCAGTAGGGTCTATAAATTTCATACTAAGACATTTTTCCAGAATAAATGGAAGCCTAAGTACGTCTTCGAGTATCAACCTGTTACTTCATTAGATCAGCTGGTCTATCCCTTGCTCACTCTTATACTCCGATGGACCATGGAATGGCAATCAAAAATGCTGGTCCGGGAATGATGGGATTGCCAGTGGCTCACCTGCAGCAGCGGTTCCGGAACTGGTATCTGCCAGTTGAACTCGAACTTCTTCGTCATCGTGCAGGGCGCCCGTCACTCCACTCGCCCGAACTTCACAGCACTCTTCTAGTTTAGCACGCGGCCATCTCCTGGGGACAAAGATAAAGAAAAAGGTAAAGTCATTTGTATTTATATTTTCGATATGTACTGTATTTATCTGCCTCATAAGAAGGCGCAGGTGGCTCACCGGTCCAGCCGATTAAAGTAATCGAGGAACAAAAGATTCTGACGAATAGCGAACCTCCTCCTTTTTTGGAAGTCGGTTAAAAAGTGCCAAAAATTGACGACATGCTGTCTAGCTATTAAATAGCAGCTAGCAGACACCATTTAAAATTCTGTGGCAGTGAAATACCAATTCAAATTAGTTAACAATGGTGCAATAAAAATCCAATCGTACAAATGACGGGGCGTTATCCCCTCCAGTAAATCTGAGAGGCAACATAAAATGAAATAAATCCCGCCATATTCTCGCCATTTTTAGAGTTATAGAAAAAATTGGAACCCATAGTAGGTAAAGTAAGACCGCACGATTCTTTTTTTTTATTCGATGACAGATGTCTAAGATGGTAGCGGGCTAACTTAGAAGGGGTATGACAGTGTACTCATATACCCCTAATCGGGTTCTACACGCCATCGTGCCGGAACGCTAAATCGCTTGACGGCACATCTTTGACGGTAGGGTAACTAGCCACGGCCAAAGCCTCCCACCAGACCAGACACAAATAAGAAATTATAAATTCTCAAATTGCCCCCGTCGGAAATCGAACCCGAGACCTCCCAGTTATAAGACTACAGCGCTCACCACTGCGCTAGGGAAGCCGTCAACCATTCTATCCAATATTTAAGTCCACCGGTACAACTCTTCGCCAGATCACTCTGATGTCTTCACTCAAAAACTCTTTTCACTCATTACGTCGAACCGTTGATCCATTGCTCCATGATTGATGGACAAACCAACAAACTAACCAGTTTCGCATTTATAATATTAGTAGCGAATATATATTATGGTACTTTATCATCACAAAAGCCCGTGAAAACACATTTCATAAAATATCATCTGTTGCAGCTTGCGAAGGAGTTTTGAGACGGTGTATTTTATTTCGAACAAGTCGTTTTTAAATTAAGGTCCGTTTCCAACAGCTCAGCAACGTAATGCGCATACAATCGGGGAATCATAACATTATTATGAAAACTAATATCACAAAAAGTAGTTTGTGTTGTGAGTTTACTTGAGGTAATCCCTGAATATACTAAAGCGATTATAAAATATAAAGACTAGAATAGATAAGATTTTCATTCAAATCCTTTACAAAGAATTTGCTTTTGGAATGGTAAGTCATCACCATCAGTAAGTCATCAAAAAAAAGAGCTGGTCTACTTAAGACCAGCTCTTTTTTTAATGATAAGCTTTTGAATGCAATCTGACCTTATAGTAAGCCACGATCCAATCTACGATGATAGCAGGTTAGCTCGGAACGAAATTAAATCTACATAATATATGATAACGAAATTATATCTACATAATATATGATGAAACGCTAAACAGCGGCAATTAATAAATAATTAGCAGCAGGGTTTTGACAGTAGGGTGGTGGTGATTAGTTAATCACGCCCTCAAACTAGACCAGATCAGAGCAGTTAGGAAATTTATAAATTCCCAAACAATTGGAACCGAATCGGGACTCCACCATTGCGCCAGGACGGTCGTCGAAAATATGATCGCATGTCTTGTAAGGCGTGTTGAAAACGTACTTTAAGTCATCTGTCGGAATGTAGGTTGGGATAACAAAGCCGTAACCGAAGTATTACAAACACTGTCTCGAGCGTGAATATACAGAAATATTTCTTTAGGCGGTTTTAATCAAACCAGAAAAAAGTTTAATTTTTGTTTTTAGAAAAACTTGAATTTAACTTATATGCTCCTCTTCCCTCCAAATAAGTGGAAAGCTGTGTGCAATAGTGCAACGGGTGGGGCTCGGACCTGCGACCTTTCAGTTTTCAGCCTGCACCTTTAACCATTGGTCTATTGAGACTAATTAACTCGACTACGGAAAATTTGATATTTTACTATTGTTTGTTTTCACAATAAAAATCTTTGGGAGCCCCTGCTTTAGCGTTAGCGATCTTAGAAAACGAATAATTGGCAGCCAAGTCGACATAACCAAAATTTTTTATCACACGCGTCCTATTCTTTCAGTAGATAAAAAAACGATACGTTTGTAATTTAATTAGGGCAGCAGTAGTTCATTCGCTATGGTGGAACATTCGTAAAGAGTCACATACATAGACTACTAAAATCATAACCCTTCCTTTTGACTTTACGTAGTCGGGTGAAAAGCATTTTCAAACACAAACACTGCGCTCTGAAACCAAACTTTAGAATCTCATATTTGTTTTCTTTGCTAGGTATACCTCCTTTACTTATTCTACGGTCTGACTTACAGAATAATATGAGCAAATAGAGGTGCCTTGCATGCTTCCATGCTAGACGTATTTAAATGTGCGGCGAATAATTTCCCAACAATTTTCTCCGCCAAACTTATTTCCGTGACTTCGTCCGTACGGGGGTTTTTAAAATTTCTAGTATTATAATATAAATATAAAAATTCTTTTTACAAAACCGACTTCAAACGCCACTACAAAGTATATCAATTGTGCCCATAAAATTTGCAGATTTCCCTCGATTTCTCCAGGATCCCATCATCAGATCCTGACCTGATGACAATGGGGCCACCTGGAAAGTTTACCCTTTCAAACAAAAAAAGAATTTTCCAAATCGGTCATGGCGTCTTCGAGTAATCGGGGAACATACATTAAAAATAATTAAAAAAAAAAAAACAAAAAAGATTCCGACGAATTGAGAACCTCCTTCTTTTTTGGAAGTTGGTTAAAAAGTAGTCTATATCACACTCTAAGTCCTCAGCTTTGCCCATGCTAAAAATCACGTCGTCCGTTGCTCAATCATTGCTGCGTGATTGAGGGAAAAACCAACAAAGAAGCGTAGGTACTTTCGCAATAAATATTAGTAACGATGTCCACATTGTCCATAGCATCGTAAGGTTAAGTTCGAGCCCCACCCGTTGCACTATAATATTATCGTAGGTACCAGTACTCACTCCTAACACAATCTTTCTGATATTAGGAAGGGAGAAGAGAAATTCTTTTGTACAAAAAAGTGAAATGGCAACACTAATTGGCACCAACATTTGCTCCAACATAGTAAGTTGTAACAAGACCGCCACTTGACTCCGGGGTCACGTCATTAAGATCAGACGGATCCGCGGTCCCTGACCTCGCTCGAGACCCGGCCTTGATGCGATCCATATCTCTGACCTTCCAGATCCAACGTTTGAACAAATTAACACGATTTTTTTTTAATCCGAAATAGGCTTGCGCTTGACGACAATCAATACTGGACACTGATGAGGTCTAGATTGGAGCACGCTTGTCTAGAATATGCCTATTCACTCTTGCCTTGAAGGTACTCAAATTATAAGTGGCAGGAAACACGGATGCTGGATATTTTATAGCTAAGAATAATCTTCCCGACCAAATCCGACACGGCGACCAATCTCCACGGAAATTAGAACTGCACCTGCGGAACTGCAGGAGTTATTATGGTGCACAAGTTTCTCGTAGTCTGATGGGATGGAAATTCGCCACGAACGGAGAGGCGTAGAGCCAGCTTTCCTTGCTCTCCGAGGCACGGGGGTGACGCACCACTTACTTCCTAACTCCGGGCCTATTCTGAGAATTTCGTGACAGAAAAGCCCAGTCGATTTTTTCACCCGACCCGGGAATCGAACTCGAAACCTCGTCTCATAACCAACGAGGCAGTTAACTGTAGCGCTTTTGTTAGCGAAATATTGAAATAGTAAAGATATACAACGTTAATGTATTGAAGGTAGTGTGATAAAACTAGTAGTAGGTAGTTTGACTTTGTTGACGACGTAGGCGCCGGTCTGGCGCCGCGCCGTGAGTATAAATAGAGCAGGTTGGTCGTTATTAATTCAGTCTCTTCCAGAGACTCGTACGGCTATTGGATGCTCCCGCGTCTCGGTCGTTGTACTTGATTGATGGGTGGTGATAGCAATCATGCCCTAATCGAATAAATATTGGCCTGAGGTTTAGATGAGTAATTGAGTAAATAATATTTGTATATGTTTGTGTGTTGTGGTTAAATAGATTAGATGTGAGGACAGGGGCCGGCTTTAGGTAGGGTTTTAGCGTTTTTGGGTTTATACTTTCATGTCCGAATTTTTTTTTCCAAGAACAATATTGAGACAGCATGTCATCCAATTCTGTAGGTACATCAGTCGTTTGCAAAGATTGCCATGCCAATCGAAAGTTTATTTGAACAAAATATTTATTTCTATATTTAGAGCTGTTGTCGATTTTCTATAATTGCTATTGTGTAACGATGCATATTGTGATCCAGCTATAGCCTATTGTTTCTGCCAAACTTTTATGTCATTTCAAAAAATGTTCTAAGAAAAAATTGCACGGCCGATTTACGGGAAGATATGATCACGAAAATGATTAATATGGAATAGAAGTTTAACGCAAAACATTAAAATCCCTGTCCTTTTTCCGAAAAGCTTTTCGGAAGGAATTTCTCTTGTCTGCGCCGCTTACAGTATTAAAATTTATTACAGTCAGGCTTTTTAATGTTCGCCAACTTAGCACTACGTTCCAGGGATTCACAATTTTCTACATGAAAAGCTTGCATTTTTATTAAGTTTATGAAGCTTATGAATTTATGTATAAGGACTCTGGCATCTTAGCGCGTAATTCATGAAGATATTATGGTTCATATTTTGTCGCTTACGAGTATCTTTAACATACTTGTAGTTTATTTATTTAATAGTAGCTTTAACCCGCGGCTTCGCTCACGTTAGGTTCGATTTTTTAACCCCCTATTTAACCCTCTTGGGGTTGAAATTTTCCAAAATCCTTTCTTAGCGGATGTCTACGTCCTAACAGCTACCTGATTTCAGCTCGATCGGTCCAGTGGTTAGAGCTGTGCGTTGATAGATCAGTCAGTCAGTCAGTCAGTCAGTCAGTCAGTCAGTCACCTTTGCCTTTTATATATTTTGATATATTTTAAAAAGCAGTGATAGCTTAGTGGTTAGGACGGTCTCATATTAGTGGGGTCGCGGGTTCAATTCCGGGCACGCAACTCTGAATTTTCAGAGTTATGTGCGTCCAAGCAATGCTTCAATGGTGAAGGAAAACATGTGTGGTGAAATATGGCTTACAAAAAATCTTTTCAATTTTACAATCAGAGGTGCTTGCCCGGTATGGAACCTGTGACCTCACTAACAGGAGGCTACAGTCCTAACCACTAGGCTAGCACGTGTGTTTCTGTACTGCCTAGGTACTAAAATATTATGAATATTCACACGCATACACCACACACACATACACACACGCACACGCATCCACGCGAACACACTGTTGTGGATATCTTAATTGTTTTTATTTTTACTTTTACACAAATTAACAATCATACTGTACTATGTATTCTCTGTTAAACTTTATATGTTTTTAATTCAAATAATGTAATACAATTTTTGGCTTTTTTAAGAACTAAAATAATCTTGTAAAATTGTGTTGTAAACGCTGTCGATTACCAATAAATAAATAAATATTCTTGCAGACATTTTCAAAAGAAGCCATAATTGAGTTGGAAAGTGAGTAGTTCTATTTAACTTAAATCCTCTTTCAGCTTTACATTACGTCACAAATCTCATTTCACCAATGATATTAGGAAGCCCTCAAACCTTTAATGAGATTATGTCGAGACTAGCTTCTGTCCGCGGCTTCGCTCACGTTAAGTTAGATTTTTGCTTCTTGCGCCGCTTGTATCCAGCAGCTCCATAGCTCAATATTTTGTACTTTTTTAGTTTAGTAATATTAAGAAAAAGGTTAAAGTTTTTGTATTACTAACAATATCAATAATAACCATACTTGGTGCCCGAGTGCGAAAATAACCCTGCCCTCCCATTGACAACAAAAAAAAAATTATATTTTTATCCGACTGCAGCACGTGAAGGTGGGTAATGTGTTTAACAGTCTATGTATGTATGTATCTGGCGCTCTGGAGACCAATTAAAATCAAATACTATTAATAATAAATACATTAAAATTAAATACCAATTAAATACTATTAATAAATAATTTACAAAAACAATATTATCCTAGGATTCCCAGGTGATCGAATTAATTTTTTTTATTGCAATTTAGGGCACGCCTCATCAGCCGTGCAAGCTCGTCTCTAGGCACCAATGAGGCCACAGAAATATATCAAGATAGAACGCGAAATGCATGTCGACAATTTGCAATTTAGTGTAACAGTTTTCAAATAAAACAAAGATGAAAATCTGTGAAAATGATACTAATATATTCCTAATTTACAAAATAAGATTTTAAGTTAAATAATGAAAATTTATATTACATTGCTTTTACAAGTAATACTTAAATAAGTTTAATACCTTATCAATGTCACCGCCGGCCGTACTTAAAATGCTGGCATCATTTCTCCTTTGGATGGTCAAACTAATTAATTATTATTTGAGCGAGGTAGCTATCAGCTCTTGAATCCTCGATAGACTCGATGTCTCTCTTTTGAAATTTCCAAATTCCTTATCTAAATCTAAATATATAAAAGACAAACGCAACTGACTGACTGACTGACTGGTCTATCAATACACAGCTCTAACCACTGGATGGATCAGGCTGTTCGACATACAGATTGCTATTCGTCATTCTTTCTTAACAGAAATTTTTTTTGAAAATTAAACCCTTAAGGAGGTAAAACAGGAGTTTGAAAAATCGAAATTAAGGAGAGCGAAGCCGCACGCAAAAGTTAGTAATATAAATTAAGGCTTGGAAGTTAATCTCAAAAAGGAAGCATTTCCTTCCACAAGGTTTATTGTCCTATTTTCAACATCACATCACACTAATATTATAAAGCCGAAAGTTTGTATGTGTATGTGTGTGTGTGTGTGTGTATGTTTGTTACTCCTTCACGCCACAACGAATCAACTGATTTGGCTGAAATTTGGAATGGGAATCCTGGGTATGCTCATACCCAGGATTAAAACATAGGCTACATTTTATCCCGGAAAATTCCAGAGTTCCCATGGGAATTGAAAAATCCTTCATCCACGCGGACGAAGTCGCGGGCATCGTCTAGTAAAAATATTTTCAAGCAACACAGACGTCGGAGTTTTATAATCTACACTCAGTTAGCGTGAAACCTTAGTACACGGGCACGCATGAAGCCTTAGTAATACAATGCCGTTCTATATATATAATAGCCGTTCTATCTCGATATATTTTTGTGGATGAGCAATGATATTAGGAAGCCCTCGGGCGTTGTACGACGCAACAAGGTCGGCATTCCATTTGTTAAGTGATTCTTTCAGGGAAATAGGTTTTAGGAAAGAAATTGAGACGATATACATAATGTTATTATAATAATATTTTTTTTATTTCATTCGATGACAAGTTAGTCCTTGACTGCGATCTCACCTAAGTAAGTGACGATGCAGTCTAAGATGGTAGCGGGCTAACTTGGAAGGGGTATGACAGTGTATATTCAATCCAAACCACTTATCTGTTTCTACACGCCATTGTGTTGACACGCTTGGCGGTACGTCTTTGACGGTAGAGTGGTAACTAGCAACGACCAAAGCCCTCCAACATACCAGACCAGAGTTAATCAAGAAATAATAAATTACCAAATTGCCTCCGCCGGGAATCGAACCCGAGACCTCCCAATTATAAGACCACAGCGCTCACCACTGCGCCAGGGAGGTCGTCAACTATAATAACTAGTGGACGCCCGCAACTTCGTCCGCATCCTCAATTCACAATCGACAGTTCATAAATCCCCACAGTTTAGGTGGGTAGAACCCCTGCAGCATCAGGATTGAGGAGTTGAGTCCTGGAATTCAACGATATAGTCTTAACTAATTTTTAACCAATTTGCATTTATTTTCAATGTGCTGCATATTACAGAGCCAAAATCTATATTATTTAATACTAGATGATGCCCGCGACTTCGTCCGCGTGGATAAAGGTTTATTGATTCCTGCGGGAACTCTTTAATTTTCCGAGATAAAAAGTAGCCTATGTTTTAATCCTGGGAATGAGCTATCTCCATTCCAAATTTCAGCCAAATCGGATCATGCGTTGTGGCGTAAAGGAGTAACAAACATACACACACACACACACACACATACACATACAAACTTTCGCCTTTATAATATTAGTGTGAAGTGTGATGTGATTATAAAGCTGAAGAGTTTGTTTGTTTGAACGCGCTAATCTCAAGAACTACTGGGTCGAATTGAAAAATTCTTTTTGTGTTGGATAGTCCATTTATCTAGGAAGGCTTTAGGCTATATAACATCGCGCTGCGACCAATAGGAGCGAAGCATCAGAGAAAAATGTTGCAAAAAAAATGGGGAAAATTATCCATATTTAAAATATATTCTTTTAAAAACTTCATCATAATAACAGAAATTGACGCGACGAAGTCGCAGGCAACGGCTAGTTTGTATTATATTTGTTGTGTGTATAAAATTCCAATAAAATATATTACTAGGAGATGCTACAGCCATTAAAAAAATGAATATCTAACGAGGTATTAGAATACATGATGTATTTGGCGCTTACTACATTCCTACACGCCGCTGGCATTTGTCGCGTTTCACACGAGGTTTCGGGTATGTTTTATTTCATCGATCGCGGGGATTTTTTCTGGCATGCTGAGCAAATGGAAGGAGCATTCTGAGGAAATGGTCTTCAACTCTGTTGGAATCTGGGTCATCGCGCCAAAAGCCAGGGAGTCCGGGAAAATCGGTTAAAAATCGCCTTTTCGCTCGTTACACTGATGTAATTGGGCAATGAAACTCGAATGAAAGCAAGCTGTGTTATGCATCTTGACCTACATTTTTACATCTTCATTCTTTGTAGGTCTTGGCAATCCATCATAATATAAAATATTCTACATTTATTTTATTCATTCGAATAAGTTCGACTACTGATGACGAGGTGTCGCATTCGATTCCCGGGTCGGGCCAAAAAGGTATTTGATTTTTCTTTTAAGAAATTCTCAGTACTAGCCCGGAGTTAGGAAGTTGGCGGTGAGTCACCCCCGTGCCTCGGAGAGCACGTAAAGCCATCGGTTCTGCGCCTGATCTCTCTCCGGTCGTGTCGGATTTTTCGTCCCATCAACGTTTCGTCCTGCTGACCAAGTGAGGATTGGCAGATTTCAAGAACATTAAATGAAGAAGTAAGAACTATCGTATTGTATTGTATTGTATTGTATTTATTTTTACTTGTATTGTACTCAGGAAAATTCATCGTGGAAGCACTGAATACATAGCATAGTAATGAAATTGTAACAGTGTCGCATAATGATTCATAGGATTATTGCCGTATAATCGTACTTATTAAGTAGGTAGTTCACTTCAACATATTGTACGTCACGAATCGATCCAATAATTTAAACTTGTCGGTATTTTTATCCTTTGTTTTGTTTTGATTTGGTGTGACACTGAAATTTATATTTTATTTGATCAAATGACAGTAACGTCAGATGTCACGCGTGTGTGCTGTCACTTGTCATCTGTCAATAGTGACGCTTGACGCAGACATCAACCTAATCTTAACGTTACGTTCCGTTTTCACATTTTATGTTTGAATTTTATCTTATTATTTTTTTTTTTGTTTTTCATCTGTTAATTAAGTGTCTGTTGTTATTTGTAACTATTTGTTTTTTTTATGTTATGTTATTATGTTTGTGATTTGATGTTTTTTCTCCCAGATTCGCCAGTGATTGCGGGTAATGTTGAAATTCTTAAAGTATATAATTCTTTTTTTTTTTTTTTTTTTTTTTTTTTTTTTTTTTTTTTTTTTTTTTTTTTTTTTTTTTTTACTCGTTTATAAGTATTTTTTTGTTATTATTTTATATTATATATTTTTAATATTTATTTAATTTTGCTAAGTATCTTTTTATTATGCTAAATGTACCATGTTATGATGACTACTATTCGTGCTCTTCATCTGATGATTTTCAAAGCTTATCTACCAATGCATCCTCTAACGACAGTTTCTCACTGGACCATAAACTGAGTTCTATTTTCAGTATTGACTCGCACTGTCTCAATATTGTTCATATTAATGCCCAAAGCATTCCGGCACATTACTCTGATTTTCTGGCATCGTTTGGTGGCGTTGCAGTCGACTGTATCCTCATCTCCGAGTCTTGGCTTAAACCTTCTCTTTCTTCTGAACTTTTCAGACTGCCAGACTTCACACTTATTCGTAATGACCGTACGGATAAAGGTGGTGGTGGCGTATGTATCTATTTGCGCAATAACCTTACTTTTAAAATTGTAAGTCAGTCCCCTGCTACTTACTCTGGTAGTCTGGAATACCTCTTCCTTGAAATCTATACCCACCACTCCAAATTCCTTGTTGGCGTTGTGTACAGTCCATCATCTTCTATCAACTACTTTGACTCATTTGAAAAACTCCTCGAAAATTTAACACCTTCTTATCCTGACGTTATTATAATGGGAGATTTCAATACTTGCCTTTTAAAAAATGATAATAGATCCCAAAAATTAAGGTCACTAGTATCTTCTATTAACATGACCCTACTCCCTCTCTCTGAAACCCACTTTCCCCCACACTTTGATCCTTCTCTACTTGATTTAATAATTTGCTCCAATCCTCTTAATGTTCTTGAGCACGGTCAGCTCACTGCTCCCTTTTCTTATCATGACCTTCTATTTCTGCGCTATAAAGCTCGTCCTTCTAAACGTAAGCATAAGGTTATTCTGCAGCGTAATCTCAAGAATATTAATGTGGACCGTCTTAGAGAAGATGCAATGACTATAGATTGGACTTCTGTATTTAATGCATCAGTGGTTGATGAAAAAGTTAAGCTATTCACTAGCCTTCTTACCAATTTATATGATTTACATGCTCCAATTAGACCTGTCAGGATCAAACATTTTCCAGCACCCTGGCTTACTGACTCAATCAAAAAAATTATGACTAAACGAAATAAAGCCAAGAGTAAATGCAAAAAATTCCCGACTGATGAGAACGTTGTAGTCTATAAGAAATTGCGTAATCTCTGCAATAGGATGTGTAGAAATGCTAAGCGCCACTATATTCACTCTTCAATGGATAAATTTTCCATTCCTGAAAAGTGGAGATTTCTTAAGTCCCTAGGTGTGGGTAAATTCCTAAATACCTCTACTAATACAATGGACTTTAATGCACTGAATAACCATTTTTCCACTCCTCCTGTTTTAGTTTCTGATTCTATAAAGTCATTGACTCTTCAAAAATTAGCAAAAGCAATCCAACCTATGGGCGAATCTTTCGTTTTTCAAGAAATCGTAGAAGAAGACGTTAAGAAGAGTATCCTTTCCATCACAACTAAAGCTACGGGCAGTGATGGCTTGAGCCGTGACATGTTAGCACTTGTGATTGATCCTATCGTGCCTGTTATTACCCACATTATAAATTTCTCCCTGGCAAATAAGGTCTTTCCAACTGACTGGAAAATGGCTCATGTCATCCCTTTACCGAAATCCCCCAATCCCAATTCTTTTTCACAGTTTCGTCCAATTTCAATCTTACCTATCCTTTCAAAAGTTATTGAAAATGCAGTTTTCAAACAGTTATCGTCTTTTCTTTATAAGAACAATCTTCTGAGTCCTTTCCAATCCGGTTTCCGCCCCTCTCATAGTACCGTTACAGCCCTGCTCAAAGTCACTGATGACATTCGTTATGCTATGGATAACAAACAGCTTACTATCCTTATCTTACTGGATTTTAGTAACGCTTTTAACTCTGTTGACTTTGACATACTCCTTGGTATCCTAAGCTCTCTTAACATATCTTCTTCTGCGATTACTTGGTTCCACTCTTATCTTCATGGTCGCCGGCAGAGAATTCGCACAGATGAGGTTTACTCAGACTGGGCTAACCTCTCTGCTGGTGTTCCTCAAGGTGGCGTGCTTTCCCCTCTTCTTTTTTCAGTCTTCATTAATGAAATTACGAAAGTTCTTTCTTCTCACTACCATCTTTATGCAGACGATTTGCAGCTCTATAGGCATGCCTCGTTATTGGAACTTGACTCTGCAATTACTTCTATTAACGATGATCTTGCTGCCATTAAAGAGTGGGCTGATTCCCACGGACTTGTGGTCAACCCAAGTAAATCCCAAGCGATGATTATTGGCAGCAGACCGCTAAGAAATCGTATTAATTTCAACAATATTCCCAAAGTTGTCTTTGCAGGAATACCAATAGTTTACGCATGTAATTGTAAAAATCTTGGTCTGATTATGGACGGTAACCTGGCTTGGTCGGCACACGTCAACCAAGTCAGTAAAAGATTGCACTACTCTATTCATTCTTTGAGGAGGCTGCAGAATTTCCTTCCGCTTCGTACTAAAATTATGTTGGCACAATCCCTATTACTTCCTATCCTTGATTACGCTGACGTCTGCTACCTAGATGCCACTGAAGAGCTACTTGACAAACTCGAACGACTTCAGAATTTGTGCATTCGTTTTATATACGGCCTGCGCAAATTCGATCACGTTTCCAGTTTTCGTCATCAATTAAAGTGGCTCCCAATTCGTTTTCGCCGGAACTTGCATATTGTTACTGTCCTCTATAATATCCTTCATAACAGTTCTTCCCCTGATTACTTACGAGAACGTTTTAAGGTATCGCTCCCGTCTGCAAGACCTTTGCGGGCGTGCGTTACTAGAAAAGCTCTTGATTATGCCCCTTGTAACACCATTTTCTATAAATATTCTTTTTCGTCCGAAGCTACTCGGCTATGGAACTTACTTCCTGAACATATTAGAGACAGTCGGTCAATACACACATTCAAATTTAAAGTGAAGCAGCACTATCTCTCGTTATGTGTTACTTAGTTATGTATATTTATGTAGGTATGTATTATATTATTTATGTATTATGTGTATTTATGTATTCATATGTATTTATGTATCTTCGTGTTTATGTAGTTTATTATTTATTTATATTATATAGAAAGGTATTATAGTATATGTCTGATGTACATTTTTGACCTTTACCACTCTATAATTTCACCTTACTCACTTTCAAGGGAAGCTGGAAGAAATTTCTTTTTTAGAGATAAGCTTTTCCTATGTATACTTCTTCTAATATATCTTCTTTTGTAAATATTTATATGTACATGAAAAATAAAAATAAATAAATAAATAAATAAATAAATAGTTTCAATAACAATTGTAAAATTTTTATTTTTTTGAAAAGAGCAACCGCCGAGTTTCTTGCTGGCTCTTCTCGGCAGGAAAGGCATTCCGAACCAGTGGTAGATTCATTGACGATTCAAAAGTGCTTGTAAAAAGTTTATTTGAATAAAAAATATTTCTATTCTATTCTATTCTCAGCTTAAACCGTTGCGCTGAACGGCTGATCCGTTCAGCTGAAAGGCTACTGATAATTAAACCCCTAAGGGGCTAAACTATGGATTTTTTTTTAATTTTTTTTTATTCGATGACAAGATAGTCCTTGACGGCGATCTCACCTGACTGTAAGTGACGATGCAGTCTAGGATGATAGCGGGCTAACTTGGAAGGGGTATCGCAGTATACATTTAACCCATACCCTTTATCTGTTTCTACACGTTATCGTTGGAACGCTAAATCGCTTGGCGGCACCTCTTTAACGGTAGGGCGTTAACTAGCCACGACCAAAGTTTCCTAAAAGACCAGACCAGAGACAATTCAGAAATTATTATTTCCCAAATTGTCCCCGCCGGGAATCGAACCCGAGACCTCCCAGTTATAAGACCACAGCGCTCACCACTGCGCCAGGGAGGTCGGGGTTTGAAAAATCGAACTTAAGTTCACATTAATGTGAACGAAGTCGTGGGCAAAAGCTAGTACATTTGTAATATCAATAAGGATTATGTTGCTATGTAGTGTAGGCAACGTAGGTATGCGCCGGGCAGCGTGTATATTGTATATGCATTACATTCTACATATTATATTGTATGCGGGTGCCCGTCCTGTAAACACCGGCGCTGCTGAAGTGAAGGCCGCCGAACTCGACCGATTTCGTGCTATTTATAATTGTATGCCGTTATTATGGTTCCGTAGGTTCGGTTTGCACATCCCAACAACGATGATCGATTTCGCCCAATTTCGCCTATCGAAATAAGGGTGCTGATTCTGTTGTATAGAATCTTTAATTATAGTACGTTTATCTATTTAAATTCCAGAATGATGTTTAACTAGCTGATTTAGTTTTTCAAAACCCAGCGGGAACTCTTTAATTTCCGGGATAAAAAGTAGCTTAATATGTCACTCTCCAGGTCCCCAACTATACCTACCCATGCAAAACATCACGTCGATCCGTAGCTCTGTTGCAGCGTGATTGAAGGACAAACCAACAAACAAGCACACTTTAATAAAAATTTTGCACATAATATTAGCTTGTGTGTTTGCTTGTGTGGTTTAATTTACGGTCTTATAGGTTCAGTAGGTTAACTCGGCCGTTTCGAGCGGCCGTTGTGATAACACTACACTATAAGGTCAGCCGGCGACGCCGATTGCCTCATAATATTATGTGGGCAATTCGCGAAACTGCCAACAAGTAGGTACATAGTTTATCTAATATCAAATATGTAAAAAATAGACAACGTAATATTGTTATAATTTTTTTTAAATGAGCCACCACCGAGTTTCTTGAACAGTGGTCGATTCACTTGACGATACAAAAGCACTTTGTAAAAATTTATTTGAATTTTATATTAATTAGGTACTTTAATTAATGACTTTTTTCAAGCGGGGAAAAATATGAAATCAAAAATTACGCCTTTAGACTTTCAAGATGGTATTGCCAGAGAAGAAAACTTCTCAAAAAAAAAATACAATCATATTTTCTTGTCAACGGTACAGTATACAGTCACGAAGTTACGGGCGCTTTACTTGTGGTTACGTCGTGTACATGCACATTGCATAAGTGTGCGTACCTGTCAGGAGCCTGGTGGGAGCGATCAGGCGCGAGCAAGCTCTCGCTCACACTTATACAGATACGACACTCACACAAGCATGAGCCACGAGCCCTCGTAAAATGAAAGAACTATACTATAACGGTCCTAGACGGCCAACTTGACGTGGAAGCTTAATAGTTATAAGACTTCGGCCTCCTTTTCAAGGGTTTTGGGGTTCAAACCCAGGCACAAATCTGTGACTTTTTGGAACCTTAGCTGTAAGTTTTCCGTGAAAATAAAATAAACTGTAATTTTTTGCTTGTAGAGTGTGATACACTCACTCTATGCCTTTAAACTAAATTGTCTAGGCTTAAAATACTGCTGTCCTTTTCCCAATGTTCCCTACGGAAAGATATAAAAAGAGCTGTCAATTTGTATAGTTCTTTCAATTCACGAGGGCACGTGGCTCATGGTTGTGCGAGTGTCGTATCTGTATAAGTGTGTTCGCTCACGCTCACACAAGCATGAGCCACGAGCCCTCGTGAAATGAAAGACGGCTAACTTGACGTGGAAGGCTAATAAATATCCTGTGGTAGTTGTTCAATATTAAAATTGAAATTACACAAAAAAGTGTGGCAATACTTGTCACTGGCAACACTCCGGCTTCTTACCTTTTTCCTTGCAACAGCGGCCATGTTAACAATACATTGTGCTTACAATAAAATCAAATAATAAAATATCAATTTACGTGCAAAAGTACAATTTAAAAACAAACAAAATAACATACAGTAGTAACTAGTAGGCGTACAGTGCCATCTAGTTAATAACATGTAATCTACGCGCGGAATCTGCCGCTTTATTGTTAGTTATTAATGTGGGTAGGTATAACAGATTACGCGATCCGCAACGTTTTAATCAATGAAGCGTGAGAAAATGTTTAGCTACTAACATTGACCGCGGTGTGCGAGTTGACAAACAGTCGACAGTCGACACAGCAGTCATTAGTTACGCATGACTCATGTTGTAAACAACATGCACCTACTTACCTACAGTATAATTATCTGCCAGTTACCTATCCTTTTTTTTTTATTCGATGACAAGATAGCCCTTGACTGCGATCTCACCTGATGGTAAGTGACGATGCAGTCTAAGATGGTAGCGGCCTAACTTGGAAGGGGTATAGCAGTGCAAATTCAACCCATACCCCTAATCGGTTTCTACACGCCATCGTGCCGGAACGCTAAATCGCTTGGCGGCACGTCTTTGACGGTAGGGTGGTAACTACGAGCAAAGCTTCCCCAGACCAGGCCAGAGACAATTTAGAAATTATAAATTCCTAAATTGCCCCCGCCGGGAATCGAACCCGAGACCTCCCAGTTATAAGACCACAGCGCTCACCACTGCGCCAGGGAGGTCGTCAAAAACCTATCTACCTATATCACAGTAATCTTTTTTTTATTCAATAACAAGATTGTCCTGCAATTTCACCTGATTTTAAGTGACGATGTAGTCTAAGATGGTAGAGGCAGTGTACTCATATCCCTAATCGGTTTCTACACGCCTTCGTGCCGGAACGCTAAATCGCTTGCCAGTAGGATGGTATATAACCACGGCCAAAGCCTTCCACCAGACAGACAGATCGGCTGCCCAATTTCAAAACCTAGTAAGTGTGATTGACAAAATTTTACCTACTTCACGAGACCAAAAAAACATATTTGTGGCAGCCCTTCTGATCTAGCTCTTCAGTATAAAATATGTTGATGAATTAATGTTTCGTAAAGACAATACTTGTATTTGCTTTATGAAAGCTTTTATTTGATATATTTATTACTTCGCTAAGCCATTTATCACAAACCTGTTTTTTGGTCTTCTGTAAAATGTTGTCAATCCCACTTACTAGGTTTTGAAATGGGGCAGCCGAGATGTTGTGTAACAAACATCTATCCATCCATTCTTCCATCTATCCATACATGCAAACTTTCGCATTTATAATATTAATCGGATTTTTCTTACATGGGCTGTCATTTATTCATACATATTTCAAGTTCGCGTCTATTACTGTGTCGCCGACAAACCTTTCAGCTGTCATGGAAATGCTAGGGTTATTAAGAAATTAGGGCGCCTACAGATAAACGGGTTACGAGGCCACTCATTTTATCATATTTGAGGGTGGGTGGAGTACACGCCTCTGGAGTGGTAATTATAGTTGTACCGCTGTAATAGTTCCTTAATCTTAATACAAAAAAGTATATAGTAGTATATAAAAGGCAAAGATGACTGACTGACTGACTGACTGACTGACTGACTGACTAACTGATCTATCAACGCACAGCTCAAACCGCTGGACGGATCGGGCTGAAATTCGGCATACAGATAGCTATTATGATGTATGCATCCGCTAAGAAAGGATTTTTGAAAATTCAGCCCCTAAGGGGATAAAATAGGGGTTGGAAGAATCGAACTTAACGTGAGCGAAGCCGCGGGATAAAGCTAGTATGTATATATAATATGTACATAATATTTAAATATGAAAGTTATTTTCCCTATTGTTTTCATGTCAAAAATCCAAAGCAATAATTTAATTTAGGTTTAATTTACACTGCTGTGCCCCTTCCGAGTTAGCCCGCTACCATCTTAGACTTCATCGCCACTTACCATCAGGTGACATCGCAGTCAAGGACTATCTCGTCATCGAATAAAAAAAGATTCTATTTGCTGCATTATTACTCCAGTGATCGTCAGCTGGACGAACAGTTGGACGCCGCGATGTGACCTACATTCTTGACAAAGAGTTTCCGAAACTCCATTAGCTATTGTGGAGCCATTTAAGAGTATGTAATGGTAAATCTTTAAATTCAAATTCAAAATTTATTTATTTCATGTAGGCTAACTTGTAGCTCTTATGACACGTCATAAATCTACCACCGGGTCGGAATGCAGATTCTGCTGAGAAGAGCCGGTAAGAAACTCAGCAGTTGCTCTTTTCAAAAAAATTTTTTTTACAACGCTATGCTATTTATACAGTGCTTCCACAATAAAGCTTCAAAAATGCAAAAATGCATACGTAGGTACACCAATCCAACGCAGATATTTTATTCAGATGCAGATATTATTTTCACAGCAGCACTAGATCAAGTTTTAAGTATCCGAAAAAAAGGCAAAAATTACATCATATTTCCAAGGGACGATACTGAGTAGAAACATAAAATAATGAATTTGTTCGACAAAAAAAATATCGCGAAGTTATGTCTAATTTATAACCAATTTGCTTTTATTTTCAATGTGTTGCATATTACAGATCCGCTTGAATTGAGGAACTCTCTTATTTTTTAGGATAAAAAGTATATTATTCCAGTCTATATATATTATCTCAGTGCCAAATTTCAACCAAATCGGTTCAGTCGTTGCGACATGATTGAGTAACAAAAATCCACACTTCCATCCATCCATCCATACAGCCAAACTTTCGCATTTATAATATTAATAGGATAACATAATATTATGTGATAAATATTATTGATTGATGTGGCTTTAGAGCATTTAACTTGTGGCTTTTAGGTCCATGACATTTATATGAAAAATCGCGTACGTAGCATGACCTTTAAAAATATTACAGTACCTACTGTAATACGTATATTTTAAGGTCAGGCTACTTACCTAACTTTTACTTATATGCGTGTCAAACAGACATACGCCGGGCCATATGAGTTAAGAGATTGATGCCATTACGTTACATTAATATAATAAGCAATTTCTAGACGTCCCAAACATATTATATAGGTACCTACATGTAATTTGTAAACTATAAACCATGATTAGTTAAAGATAGTATAGATTGTTAATGTACTTCACGAAGAACACTTAAAACACTCTATAAATTAGCTGTCTTACATCATTAACCGACTTCCAATAAAACTATCCTTTTTGGAAGTCGGTTAAAAAGGAGGTTATCAATTCGACCGGTATCTTTTTTTTTCTATGCCCACCAATTATTTTCATGGTTTCTTTTGAAGCCCGTCCAACTTCAACAAACGTGTACAGACTAAAATTATTTTTATACTTTGTAGTGGTGTAAGAAGTCGGTTTTTTGGAAAATAATTTTTTTTATGAACATTTTGTATTCGATCCTAGAAATAAATAAATAAATATGATGAACTAGAACAATAAAATATGATATTTTGTCAATTTCAACAAAAAATTTCAATATAAATAAAGACATAGTAACGTCAACTAGGGTTTATCTGGTAGGAGCCTTTGGCGGTGGCTATAGTTATCGCCCTACCGTCAAAGACGTGCCGCCAAGCGATTTAACGTTTCGGTACGATGACGTATAGAAACCGATTAGGGGTATGGGTTGAATGTACACTGCTGTACCACTTCCAAGTTAGCCCGCTACCATTTTAGACTGCATCGTCACTTTTAGATCGCAGTAAAGGACAGTCTTCTCATCGAATAAAAAAAATAGGATCATTTTTATTAGCAATCTATTTAATTGTTACTAATCTCTGACGCCATATGAGTTAAAGAGATTGAAACCATTATGTTATGAGCAATTCGTGGATGTCGTAAACGTATAACATGATAACTATACTTAAGTACAACGTCACGCGACGTGCCATTAACTTGATTTCATCTGACTACGAAGGTCGAGGTTATGTCTTAGCTAAGTAGTTTCATGAAAAATTGAAATATTATATCTGGCTGTACTGCGGCTACATTATCGAGATTCGGCGAATATTCGCATTATCGCGACAAGTATGGCCGACCTGGGTGGCCTGCACGGATTTTGGAAGGAGCTCGGCTGGCTGGAGTGATCCGGCGGGGAGCCGTACCAACGGAACCACGCAAAACGGGCGATTAACGCCTATTTGTGGAGAAAATTCGCATAAAATAAAGAAGATGAAGAAGTAGGGCCGCGTAGTTCGTTGAATCGCGATGTATTCGGGCGAACACGAATCCGCGGCACTATCGGTAATGTAAATAACAAGTTGACCGCTAATATAGACTCTTGTCTATATTAGCGGTCTAGTCTAGACTCTTGTCTATACTAGCGGAAAAATTATCGTGTTACGTTATATCGCGTATAATGTAACACGATAATTTTATCGCGACAACGCGACACGAATTTTCGCACCACTAGGGCTAGGCTTTCGCGGTTAATATAATTAAATGAATATAATATATATATACCATTAATTATCATATATCATTAATTTAATGATTAGTTCCATTAAAATTTTATCAAAATAATAGTCAATTTGTAAAAGTGATTAGATAAAAAAGCACGAAATTCGGAAAGATTTTTGCAAACATAGAATTTTTTTAATTAAATACATGACCTGCCTGCGCTTATTATTTCTAGAATTAAGATTATTAATATGTATTTGTTGTTTAGTTACCCACGACGCAAAAATAGGGATAAGTTTGATGTGTGGTGTCGGTCTATTCTCTCGTAGCTCGCTAACGAATGGACCGATTTTGATGCGGTTTTTTTGTTTGAGAGCTAACGTTATGGAGATGATTCGTAGCGTGTATAAAGATCTGCTCGGGTGTTTGAAGATAATAGCCTCAATTCCTAGTTGATTAAAGGATCTTATAAAGTTTCACTAACTACGTACAGCAGCATCGCGTAAAGCTAGGATAAATCAGTCATGCTGAAATCTAAAGACTGTTTTCTGACTTAGCTATCAGCTAAATAGAGCCGAAAGAAGATCGTTTTATTCAAAATCTATTGGTCATAATACTATGAAAAAAAGGGGAGTTACAATTGATCATATTTCTGGCCTGATGCCTGTTTCCAAAACACAATGACGTAAACTTTTTTCAATAGAAAAAAATTGCAAAGTTGCCTCTGCAAATACATGAATTCCCATTTTTCTCAGTTGCGACAGACGACACAAAATATTTTAAAATTTGACATGTCTCGTTTCAACTGAGTCTTGACTCTTGAGTCTGAGCAGAGTGTAAGTGCGGTCTATAGATTTCAGCCTGTTCAAACTTCAAATAAATAAGAAAATAGATTTTTTTCGATTGGAATAAGTAAATAGATTTTTTCGATAATCGTAAGTAAAACGTTTTCGCAAAAGGTTAGAGCTAAGTGAGACGGTGAGCCGGGTGAGGGAGCGTAGGCGGCAAATGACCCGTTAAAGACGACCCTTTGTTCTAACTTCAGGTACTGTCTGCAAAAAAAGTTATAACTAAACTAATCTAATTACTATATAAATCATGCCCGCGTGGAATGGTGCCAAGAACACTGGCTGCATTTCCGCGCTGGACAGCCAGGCTGATCCGTTGCGCAAAGAATGAGCCAGCCCTTCTGTCACCAGATGAAGCAATTAACCGCGGTAAAAAGTATCGTAAAAATTTTAATAAATAAAAAAAAAAAAAGACGTGTGGCACTCAGGGACTGCCACGGTAAAGCTATTGCATAGCATTTATTATCAACGCCATCTAGCGGTGAGAGGAGTCCCGTGTCAGGTTATTTTCGTTACGGAATTTCTGGATTCGGTCTCCACGCTCAAGGCCCGCGATAGAAGCTATGCAATAGCTTAATAATACAAGTAGGTAGTTAATGGTAATAATGTCTCGACTGAATTTTGACAACGATGGCCAAACTCGATGGAGGCTACGCAGCAGATATTGTCCAGATAGGGAGGATAGAATGCATCTATATTTATAGGTGCATTCTATCCTCCCACTCTCATAGTAGTTCGTCTAAAGTTTCATTATGAGTGGATCAGTAGTAGGTATAATTACTTCGAAATCGTTATATACAGTTTCTTAGTTATTACAAAGTTGCATTGAACTTGGAAGTAATCCGGTTTGTAATCAGCTGCCCAATAAATAGTATAATAACTTGTTACATTCACATCTAGGTTTGTATTGTAATATTTATGTTTTGAACCGAACAACTACTGAGTTTCTGATTTTCTCAGCAGAATCTGCTTTTTGAGTCGATGTTTTGACTCGTTGATTGAATAATTTTGTATTTTTGAATCGTATTTAAAACTATAAATGTATGGATGGATCGATGTTTGTAACTCAATCACGCCGAAACGACTGGACCGATTTGCCTGAAATTTGGCACAGAGATAGATTATAGTCTGGAATAACAGATGAGCTACTTTTTACCCCTGAAAATCGGAAAGAAGTCCCGGGCATCAGCTAGTTTATATATGTATAAATAAATACTTAATTATAGAAAAGATACCCAATCCATGGCAATAGGTATAAAAAGAGCAAATGTGAAGCTTTTCTTTTAAAAATACTTCACTGTTAACTCATTCTATAAAAATGAAATCATTAACAAAAATATTTTTTTGCCGACACTACAGCGCTCTATTTAACGCCCGGCGGGGGTTTCATTTATTCAGGAGCAACCAGTGAAATGTGCAAATGTAACTTTGAATATGTTTTGGGGCCATTTGTCGCAGATACGCGAAACTGTTTGTTTATTGTGTACAAACATTTTTCTTTGCTCCTAACTACGGGCCTCATTAGGCTCAGGGTCATTCAGGCGCGATGCTGAGATACAGAGAGCTCGGAGTATCCTTGCATGCTCCAATAGAAATGAGGAGATCATTAGGGGCTTCCTACGATACCTGTGCAAACGTTGGTATGGATATTACCCTCAGTGCCGGCTTTACCTATGGTGCAGGTTGTGCAACGCACACGGGCGCAGGGTTGTAGGGGGCGCCGCCGCGCCGAGCCGCGCTTGCTTGCTTCCCGACATCATTTAAAATTGCACCATTTTTTGAACCTGAATTTCCTTTCCTGATAGGTTGAGACTTGAGACTTTGAAAACCACTGATAAATACATAATAGGAATGCTTTCTAAGAAACAGGCTGACTACATGAAAAATTCATGCAGTCAGTAAATAGTGAAACACCAAGAAGTTTACATACCTATCCAGTAAAGTTTAAAGCCTTTCCATAAAGTGATGTTTACATTCACTTACCTAGTTTCTAAACGGCTCGTCAGCCGTCAGTCGTCACCCCACATTGCAGATAATAAAATCCCAACCCCTCGTATACTAAGCTATATCAGGCAATGAGCATAACGGTACATTGCCTATCGTCAGTAACACATCGTTACTAACTAGTTATTTACAAAAGGGTCCTTTCGGGTCACAGAGCATGTGGATAATGCCAGCCTATTTACGCACGGAACATCATAAGCTACAAATAGAAAGGGCGATGCAAGCAGTAATTAAGGATAGAGATACAATACAGTAAATATTCTTCTTTTTTATTAATCGATAGAATAGACGTCCACTGCTGGACAAAGGTCTCTTGTCAGTTCCACTGGACTCGGTCTTGCACCGCCTGTAACCAGCCTATGACTCGTTTGATGTCTGACTTTTGTCTGATGGGAAGCTTTAGCCGTGGCTAGTGACCACCCTACCGTCGAAGACGTACCGCCAAGTGATTTAGCGTTCCGGCACGATGGCGTGTAGAAACCGATTAGGGGTACGGGTTGAATGTACACTGCCATACCCTTTACAAGTTAGTCCGCTACCATCTTAAACTGCATCGTCACTTACCATTGAATAATAAAAAAAATGTCATCAGTCCTCCTAGCTCAAGATCATTCAGCTATTGTTTAAGAGAGCAACTCGGAGTATTCCTGCGATGTCAAATCAGAAATGGGAAGATCCGTAGGAGAACCAAAGTTATCGGCTTTAGCTCAGCAGTTGCTAAGCTGAAGTGGGGAAATGGGCGTGGCACATGTTCCGAAAAACTGATGGTCGTTGGGGTCCCAAGTTGCTGGAGTGGTGAAGCTGAACTAAATATTAAGATAATTTAATTTTTAGGGTCCCGAAAAAAAAAACGGAACCCTTATAGCCTCACTCGTTTGTCCATCTGTCTGTCAAGACCCTTTTTCTCAGAAACGGCTTGAGATACTAAGTTGAAATTTATAATGAAGATAAAGTTCAATGATCTCTTAATGCTCTGAAAATTTCAAGTTTCTACTTTATCTCAGTGAAAAGTTACAGCTTTGAAAGCGTGGCAGCCCCATTACCAAAACCCAGTAAGTGACACTTTTCCAAAAATCGTTTTTTTTCCATAATATTTACTTTCATAGTTAGTTCCGTTGTCATCTAATAGTTACCTAACTACCTAGCTAATTCATATAATCCTCGCAAGGTTCGCAAGTATGAATCGGCCGGTTATTTTTTTTCACAAGAACTGTCTTAAGGAAGAAGGAAGGAGTGAAAAATATTATGCGAAAAATAGGGACTGTTTTAGTAGATAAGTGATTAAAAATTTCAGGCACTCACCGTGCAAGCTGAATTTCACTTTATTTCCACAAAACAAGAGTCGCTTTTTATTTATACGTCTTTGTGGCTTGTTTCTTCTGTAACACTGCTAGATGTTTTTTTTATGGCTTGTTATATTAGGGCTTGTTTAGACTATCAAGATCTCACAACAGTTAGTAGGTACTAATACACAACTTTTGTTATTAAACACCGAACCCCGTATAGTTTCAAAGCAAATATATCTACTTACTTAAGTTAGGAATTCAAGCCTATAAGTTAAGCAGGTATCTGTTTACCTAATTTCGCACTCGGCTGAACTGGGACTCAGGTATCAAAGGCTAATGAAGGAGAAATCGATGCTTTAGACCGCTGTATACTGTAGACCTGTGAACACTTACGTGCTTTTAGGGATTTCATTGTTTGTCGTGTTAGCTGGTGGTTTACGTCCATTTATAGGCTTCCGTACCTTTTTGAGCTATTGCATATAGCTTCAATCGCGAGCCAGCGTGGAGACCGAATCCAGAAATTCCCTAACGAAAATAACCTGACACGGGACTCCTCTACGGTGAGCCGCTAGATGGCGTTGATAAAAAATGCTATGCAATAGCTTTACCGCGGCAGTCCCCGAGTGCCACACGTCTTTTTATTTTATTACGAGTATCATCATCATACAAACATATAAACGTTTTTTCTTATTAACATACGAGAAACCACTAAGATAGATTTTAGCCTTATACTTACTTAGGAACCTTCTCTTATACTTCCATGATAATATTATGGCATGAATCGTGATAAAACATAGGCGAAATTACTTGTATTGTTCAATTCAAGCTTGCTGTGAAAGTTCCATCAAAATTGGCTCAGCTGCTCCGAAAATTAGCCCGGACAAACGAATGCAAGCAAAAACATAAAAACCGGCCAAGTTAGAGTTGGGCTCGCACGTCGTAATAGCGATTTCAGCAACAAATTCCTGAATACCCGGCAACGGCAACGCATTGGTGGTGCCTTAGGTGCTACAAAAATGTTCATGGGCGGCGGTAATCACTTAACATCAGGTGACCGATTTAAAACTATAAAACAAACACAGGCAGACTCTTCGATTTTATTTATATGTATACCTACAGATCATTTACCTGCAGGTCGATTGCACAAAAGCTACATCAATCATTGATACAGGATCAATTGTTGTCGGCTGGCTGTTGCTTGGCTGAATTCATTGCATTCTGTATTTTAACCAATAGCGAGTGTCGGCAAATCGGAGGTGATTGCGATGGTCACATTGTAACAATCATCTTTAGACAATCGCGCTGTAGGCTATAAAATCCACCTTATTCGCAATCTATACCTACAGATTAGTGACTGTTTACATGTTATGAGGTAGGCGACCTATAAATACCTATTGTTAAAATATTAATAATCTCACTATAAGTAAAGGTATGCAATAGCCCAGCGGTTAACGGTGTGGAGGGAAAACTGAAAGGCCGCAAGTTCGTTCCCCAACCGTTGCACTTATTTCGTACGTCCTACACAAGCTTTTCTGCTTATTTGAAGCGATTTTAATCAAGTTCAGTTTGGATAATAGGTACCTTGAAAAAAAATCCTTCTGACCGAACTCAGTCACGGCGGCCAATCCAATCTTCAGAGATAACTAAAGCCATATGCGCGGAAGATACTGTAGTGCATAAGTGTGTGCGCAAACACAGGTGCAGTTTCTATTATCCTCATTCTTATGGTCCGATGGGACGAAAACCCGGCACGACCGGGAGAGATCTGGCGCAGGGCCTTACGTGCTCTACGACGCATGGGGATGAAAATATGCGCCTATTTCCTAACTCCGAGCCAGTAGCAAGGTACCTAATCTAATTATTTTTTGGCCCGACCCGGATCCTCGTCATCTACAGTCAAACATATGCCAACCATTACAACGAGGCAGTTATTTGTTACTTACATAAATACGAACCGTCTGTGCGTAGCAGTCATAATATTAATAGTTGTATTTATGACGTCAGCGTAGATCCAGCATGGCGGATATTACCTATACATCTATACCTACCGACTACAGACCAGCAAAAGAAAAACAAATTAGAGAATGTACCGAGATAGCAAGTCTATGGCTGAACTCTATATGTATATAGACCACCCTCACTCAGCTCAGATTCAAGACAGAGTTAAAACGAGACAGATTTATGTCAGCATATTTGTGTCTCGTTTTTACCTCTATCTTGAGTCTAAGCAGTGTCACAGCATGCTCTACAGATCTCAGCATATCACTCAATTTTTACAGTTATCTTGATAAAATTGAGTAGTAGGCTCATACCTATCAATACATACTACTGGTAGGCAAGTAAGTACACAATGATTCTCGCCCGCAAGTTTTGAAATATTTAAAAATCCCGTGGACACGGAGGCTGTTTTCCTGAGATAAATAGAAGTCTAGAGGAATAGGTAATCCCCTGGCTAACTTCTTGTGAAAGTACTTTCAAAATCGATTCAGCCGTTCTAAAGATTAGCCCAGACAAAAAGCTGGAGAAACCAACAGACACACACGACAAAAATTTTAATAAAAACCAGATTTTGTTAAGTGGTTTTATAAACAAGTTTCATAGGTACCTATTACTAATTAGTAGTTAGTAGTAAAATGAGCTACTTAGATAACTAATATAGGTAGGTACTGGTAGGTACATTGCCTGCTAGAGATAAGTGACCGATTAAATATATAGCCACCTACTTATAGATCGATACCTATCGGTACAATAATAATAGCATTGAATATTTTACCTTATAAACAAAACCCTAAACACGAGTAGACAGTAGGTAGTTATATACAGCCACGTTATATTATGTATAAATGCAAACATATAATGGAACGTACGATTATAAATACAAAAACATGTCGGATTATAGATAACCCGTGAATATGCAGTAAATACTGTAAAATTCAATACGTACCTAGTTTTTTATCACCAAAACAAGTTCACTCGCACATTTAGCACACACAGTCATAGATCAGAGGTTATACAGCTGAATACAATAGGTTATTTAGTCGTGAGTGGTCTGGCACGCGCTCGCTAGGCGCGGTCCGTGCAGGCGACCGTAGCGCGCAGCGATCTCGCGGACTTTGAGGAATGAAATAATCCGATGTCTGGCAGGTGACCGCCGCGCATGCGCCTAATCCAAGGTCGGTCGCTGAGGCCACTTTAAGCCTCACGATTTTAAATTTGTAACTCTATCGTAAGCTTGAGTAAACTAGATTTTACATTTTACCAGAGATTAATCGGCTAGGCTCAGGAATCTTCGAGATCCTTCGTCCTAAGTGTCCTGAAGACGAAAGTTTTCGAATATTGTGACTTACTAACCCGTCACAAGCCCCTGATTCTGTAACTCAGTGCCTATCAACGACGATAGGCATTTTTTATCCATTGAAGGTTTGAAGAGAAATGTCATTAACTATTTCATAGTAAACCTCCAATGGATAAAAAATATATGTCAGTGGCTTTCATTTTTTGATAGGCACTGAGTTACAGAATCAGCCCCATGGTCGCTAGAAGCTAACTATGGGCTTCATAAGTCTGGATGACAGGATGGAGAGAAGAGTAGTGGAAATGGGTGGGACACATAGTTTGAAGAGCTGATGGTCGTTGGGGTCCCAGAGCACTGGAGTGGCGACCCCACACCGGGAAACGCAGTGTTGGCAGACCCCCACTAGGAGGACCGACGACGACGCTATCTACCGGGATACCTACAAACAATACCTACGACTAGACCATAAAAAGGAACGCTATGTTTATGTACTACATTTAGTAAAATGTAGTTTAAAAATTTAGTAGACCATCAAATAAAACAAAATTTTAACAAAAAACTTAAATGTAATAAGCCTAATAACTTATTATCATATATTAGTATTTATGTAAAGTTTGGTTTTTAATTAACAAGAGATCACTCATTTGTACTTAATATTTAGATTTAGTAGCATCAAGGCACATTGCGGCAGAGTCGATGCCTCAAACTGGACGAACAAATTAATAATCTGCTCCATACAAATTCGCATATAGCGTCCTGAAGTTAAAGTTTAATTAGATTTGTTTTTGTAAAGAATCGTCGCGTCACAGCTTTTCGTTTCAATGTGCCTTGACGCTATTACATAGTTAGTAGAATTCAGAACATTTATTTCAAGAAAAAATAAGGAAATGAAAACTTAAAACCCACCACCAATAACTTAATAAAAAAAACAGAACAGCTGTTACTTTTGAGACATTAAAAAAATCTAAAAAAAGTTACTATAGTCTGGATGATTACATATCAGATAAGGACGCTTGGACAACTACTCCAAAGACATGAAATTAATTTATTTTTATTTATATTGTATTTTTATCATCATTATTTTTATTGAGAATTTTGTTGTCGGACATTTTATTTATTATCATAATCTTTTTTTTTGTATTTTGTAAAATGTAAATTTAATCAATAACATTGAATAGTTCTATTTATCTAAAATATTGTTATTTTTTGACTTTCAAAAAGTGTAATTGCTACCTACTTTGAATAAAATATTTGACTTGAATTTTGTCTTTGATTTTGTCATTTACCTACTTTGAGCTACGAATAAATATAGACTTTGAGTGTAAAAAAAATTCCTGTGATTATACATACTAAACAGGGTACCTATTTGTTATTAAATTGCTGAAAATTGGGATAAAATATTGATTTCACACTGTAACTTAAGAAACGTTTCAATAATTTTGTTTTTGAATTGTTAGTTCTACGATATTACGTATCTTAAATATTAATTATCACATTTTTATTGGTCCAGCCAAAAAGGAACTATCTCAACTTACAATAATTTTTAATCACTTTAATCTTATTAATAAAAACTACATTGTACATGGCTAATACACAATTCAAAGTACCAATAAATAGTTCAATTCACGTGCACGCATTGCAAGCATTGTTTTGTTTTTGGGGAAATAGATTGTAGGTTCCTGTACTGTAAATATGTACCTATATAAAAAGTCAGCTGCTGCCATACAAATTTCATTGCATCGCGCCGTACGATCAAATGAATTGAACTATGTATACTGACTCCACCAGGCGTAATATTAGTTTTGGATTTGTGAGCTGTCAAAAGTACTTTAAGTTTTATTAAGCCAAGTATGCGTTGCATGGCGCTTAAAGCCGTTTGCTACTACAGTACAGTATCGGTGTGCATTCAAAATTCAAAGCTGATTTTTCGTCTCGCAGCCCATACCTCTATATAAATTTGAAAAAATTTCTGTCAAACAGAAATAAATACACTATAAACTTTAAAGTTATTTTAACACAATTAATTAAGTAATAATCAGTCTCCAACAATCAACTAGTTATTAAAAATATAAATAGATTAGTAACAAGAAAATATATTTCAAAATTAATCGTATCGTAGTCGCTGCGTACCATATAAAAAGATGGATTACATTAATTCTATAGCAAACCTATAGATGACGCGACAATAAGTAAAGAAGTACCTAACATCAAAAGTTATATAAAAATCTGTACCTCATAATCAAAATACAAAAAACTCACCACTTTGGTAATTGATAAGAATTCAAAAAACCTGTTATTTAAATATTGATAGTTTGATTTCATGTATAAAAATATTTTTTTAATGACATAAGTATGTTTTTTTAATGATTTATACATTAAATAAAATGTTCATTTTTCTGGCACAAGTAAGGAAGTACCTGCTTACTTATATTCAGAACATTTTCTCGATTTTCAACCCTAATTTGGAGTAATTAACAGTAATTATGATTTTGCTAAGTTTTAGATTAAATAATATTTTCAAAATAATTCTCTAAAATCAGTAAGTTAGGTAAGTACCTATTATAAATCTTCATTAATAAATTAACAAAAATAAAAAAATATATCAACTATCTAACAAAAATAATCGCGTAGGTATAGATGTTGTACCTATGCTTATTTCATTTTTAAAATAGAAACTTTGTGAAACATTTATTAAAGTTATTAATTAGCACCTACTTTATAGTAAACTTTTATACGTATAAGTACATATATCTCAAATTATTTTATTTGAACAATTTTTATAGCAGCGTGATTAGATTGTACCTACAATACAATTTCTTAAATTTGTTCAGAATGTTGTTTCAGTTCAGAATATTTTCTGAACTTTGAGCCAAATGAAATAAATATTTACTTTACGGTCTCTACGTTTTTGTAACAGCTTCCCAATGGTCGGTATTGCTATTTCGTGAAACGTTTTAAAATGTTGTTTCTGAACTTTGAGCCAAATGAAATAGATATTTACTTACGGCCTTTACGTTTTTGTAGCAGCTTCTTAGTGGTCGGTATTGCTATCTCGTGAAACGTCCTGCAGTGTTGTTTCAGTTCAGAATATTTTCTGAACTTTGCGCCACAGAGGAGACAGTCCACAATCATCTTCCTGATGTTATGCACCAACCATTCGTGATCCCATTTATCTTTTAGACTCTTAAAATATTCGTTGCAAAATTTGCATTTGGCGCGGGTTGTGTCGCGTGTGTGCGAAATTTTTATGTGTTTCTTTAATGATGTCGGAAAATGAAATTCTTTGTCGCAATAATTGCAAAGTTGCGGTTTCATTTTGACGTGGTACTGCAAGTGTGCGATTAGAGTTCTCTTGGAGTTAAATTTACGTTGGCAGAGATCGCATTGGAAGTACATCGAGCCGTGGGTTTTCTTGTGTTTCGAGAAGTTGCTTGAATCGCTGAACGATTTGTTGCAGAATGTGCACTGGTATATCGTCAGCTTTGCGTGTTCGCGTAGATGTGCCTTGTACCTGATAACAAAATAAAAATCCTTACTATATATGTCACACTAATATTATAAAGGCCAAAGTTTGTAAGTATTTGTGGCTTACCTGTCGACGGTGAAGTGGCTTACCTGTCGACTCGTCGGAAAGTCTGCGCCTGGCACATTTCGCACAGCATTGCGAGGCTGCCCCTGTCGTCGACCGGTTTCTTAGCGAGGGTGCTGCGGATGATATGTCGTGATGTGAAGTGGCTTACCTGTCGACTCGTCGGAAGGTCTGCGCCTGGCACACTTCGCACACCATGGCGAGGGTGCCGCTGTCGTCGACCGGTTTCTTGGCGAGGGTGCTGCGGATGATGTGTCGTGAGGTGAAGTGGCTTACCTGTCGACTCGTCGGAAAGTCTGCGCCTGGCACACTTCGCACACCATGGCGAGGGTGCCGCTGTCGTCGACCGGTTTCTTGGCGAGGGTGCTGCGGATGATGTGTCGTGAGGTGAAGTGGCTTACCTGTCGACTCGTCGGAAAGTCTGCGCCTGGCACACTTCGCACACCATGGCGAGGGTGCCGCTGTCGTCGACCGGTTTCTTGGCGAGGGTGCTGCGGATGATGTGTCGTGAGGTGAAGTGGCTTACCTGTCGACTCGTCGGAAAGTCTGCGCCTGGCACACTTCGCACACCATGGCGAGGGTGCCGCTGTCGTCGACCGGTTTCTTGGCGAGGGTGCTGCGGATGATGTGTCGTGAGGTGAAGTGGCTTACCTGTCGACTCGTCGGAAAGTCTGCGCCTGGCACACTTCGCACACCATGGCGAGGGTGCCGCTGTCGTCGACCGGTTTCTTGGCGAGGGTGCTGCGGATGATGTGCTCGATGAGATGGCGCTTCAATTCGCTGACGCGGGAGAAGCTTTTGTGGCATATATTGCAGACCTGATAACCGAAAAATTATCCTTCAATATGAACGATAATCACCAAACAACTTATTTGGGCTATTGGATGGGGTGCTATGAACATGATATCTAGGTTGAGATATCTGACGCCATTACATTACTTCGCAAATGAACTTATGGCAGGCGGTGGCTAGTTTAACTTCCAAGTTTTCTATTATTATTAGAGCGAGAAAACGATACACTTTAAGAACTTTAAGCATAGAAAAAAGTTACCTTCTGCATAAATTTGCTCGCTTTGGAGTTAAGGAGGAACATCTTGTTCCTCATCACTTTAGCGATCACGGAGTCAGGGTCCTGCGAATCTGGCGAGCGCGGGGTCACCTCGTACGTCACCAGGACGTCTTCCGCGGCCGCCACGGGCTCGCGCCAGCCGTCCAGCGACAGCGTGGCCTCGCTGTCGCTCTCGCAGCCCACCTCCCTGTGACCCCTCCTATGTTCCAGCAAATCGTCCCGCTTGAACGACGAAAACGTGCACTTGTCACATTGATGAATACAGTGCATCTTCAGCAAATGATTGCGCAGCTCTTTGGGCTTTTGGTAAGCCTTCCTGCAGTAGTGGCATTTCTCTTTTCTCAGGTGTATTTTGGAGTGGTTTTTCAGGGTCAGCTTGGTCGCGAACACTTTGTGGCACTTCTGGCACTCCAGGTCCGGGTCCCCGTGGGCGAGGCAGTGCGTTTCGAACTTCTGGCGTGTTTTGAAATGCTTCCCGCAGTCGGAGCACATGAAGCCCATCTCGCTGACGACCGGCCAGCCCGAGGCGGCGCTCGTCCACTCGCCCGGGTAGTGCTTGATCTGCGTGTGCTGCCTGAACGCCGCCAGTTGGCTGAACATCTGCTGGCATTTGTCGCACTGGTACTTCTTTTGGCTCGGATATTCATCTGGAAAATTTGTACCTGTCCTTACTAATAATAATATAGAAACCTCAATAGCCCAACGGTTGAAGGTCTGAACTGAAAACTGTAAGGTCGCAGGTTCGAATCCCACCCGTTGCACTATTCTCGTACCCACTCCTAACACAAGCTTTCCGCTTATTTGGAGGGGACAGCAGAATATTAGTCAACTTCAAGTTGGCTAATATTCTATAAATATAATAGTAATTCTCAATAGCTCCAGCAACTCATGAGACTGTAATAACTGTAAACTGTGTAAGTACAACTTATTTTAAAAAGAGCCTCCGCCGAGTTTCTTGCTGGTGCTTCTCGATTGGAAAGACATTCTGAACCAGTGGTAGATTCACTAATTCACATGATGACTCGAAAGCACTTTGGTGTTTATTTGAATAAAAACTATTCTATTTTATTTAATGTCATAATATCTGGCTATTCAGCAAGATATCAAAGCGAACATACTTCAACCCTACACCGGCTAGCGCAGTGCAGACCTCCCATTAGGTTGTCAACAACACCAAACGTTTCAAATTAAATAAAAACTGTAAGTAGTTGTGGTGTTCTCTAAAATTAATTGCATCAGTGTAAAGACCGCAATGGTCTTCGATTGGGTGGCACTCTCCTGCTATTGGCTTAAATGCATTGTTGCAGACAGAACGCGATAAATTCAACCAACCTTTTACAGAATGGGCACGTACTGCTTCCACTTACCAAGAAGGAGATCATTTTCACCGCCAACCTCCGTGCACTCCAGCTTGGGGTCGTGCACCGCCATCTTCTGCACGGTGTGGCCCTCGCGGGAGCTGTCGCCCAGGTACAGGATGGTGCGCTGCTGCCGCGGCCGCGCCTGCAGATCAGCGGACATCAGCTGCTGGATGGCGTCGTTGTCGCTCACCAGGTCCACGTACTTCATCTCCTCGCGAGCCTTGTTCTCGCCGGCGAGCATTATCTCCTCCGGCAGCTGCGACAGGAACATGCCGCACTCCAGCTCTTCTGCTGCAAACAAAGTGGTAGGTACGGACGAGCTGGATACAAGCGGCACAAGATCATGTTCTGTGGCGATCTTTTTTTTTTTAAATTAAAATTAACCAAGCTGAAGTTGACTAATATCCTCCTATCCCCTCCAAATAAGCAGATAGCTTGCGCTAGTCGTACACAGTAGGTACGACGGTAGTGCTATAAATGGGGTTCGAACCTGCAACCTTTTAGTTTTCAGTCTAACTGTTGGGCTATTGAGGCTTGACATTTGCAAGAGAATGGCGCATCATATTCCCCAGTAAGGGTTGAGGCCCTTTTAAAAAGTGGTAGAATTTTTACTAGCTGATGCCTTCGTTAGCGTGGATTGATGTTTTTACTTCAAGCAGGAACTCTCTTATTTTCCAGGATAAAAGTAGCCTATGTGTTATTCCAGATCATAATCTATCTCTGTGCCAAATTTCAGCTAAAACGGTTCAGTTGTTCGAGTTGCGAGATTGAGTAACAAACATCCATCCATACATCTAAACTTTTGCATTTATAATATTAATAGGATAATAGGATTAATAAGATATATAGTTTATTTATTAATAGTTTATAGTAGGATAATTCAATACAATAAATTCAATTTACAAAAAATTAAAAAATAATAAATAATATAAATGTAAAAATTTATTTTACAAAACCGACTTCAAATCCACTACAAATTATATCAATTGTGCCTATAAAATTTTAAGAGTTCCCTCGATTTCTCCAGGATCCCATCATCAGACCCTGGCCTGATGACAATGGGACCACCTGGGAAGTATACCCTTTCAAACAAAAAAGAATTTTCTAAATCAGTTCAGGCATCTTCGAGTAATCGGGGAACATATATAAAAAATAATAATGAAAAAGATTCCAACGAATTGCAAACCTCCTCCTTTTTTTGGAAGTCGGTAAAAAAAGAATAAAATAAGTGATACTTTAATTTGTTGGGTTTTGCAAATACAAAGAAAATAATATTAAAATAGTAGCAAAATTATTGCTAAAATTAATATATTTTTTTTACATAATTAGGATTGAAGAACATAATTAGGAATTATTTTTACGTACCATTTAAACTTAAATCAACTAGTTGTTGATTTATTTCATCATTTATCGCCACCTGTTCAATCTTTTTGAACTCAACCTCTCTTAGTGGTGAATAACGTACAGCGTCGAAAACATTTTTCCTTTTGAGCGGTTTATGCTGCCTCACAACAATGTGTTCTCTACGTGCTTCATAAACAGAATAGCTTTCCTCAGCTTCCTTAGGACTACTATCATTACTTACACATGGATTATTCATTGGATCTATCAATATTTCATTCTGATTATCATTATAATACAGATCATTACAGTCCGTTAAGGTAAATTCCTCCAGCACATTGTCTGAATCTGATAAATTATTATCTAATTTCATAATATCGTGGTCAACGTTGTAACCCTCTATAACTTTGACGTTACAAAAACCAGAATATATGGTTGACTCGTTTCCCTGAGTGTCTAAGGATGTTATATTTAATTTAATATAAACATTATCGCATGCTTCACAGTTTGTTTCAAGCATCGTACAACTTTTTGGTATTATGAGAACTGGATAGCAAGCATCCGATTCACTGGCGATAACTTCTTCACTCTCCATTTTTGGTCATAAAACCTTAGGGGAATAAAATATCAACATGATAACACTTTCGACAAAATATAATAAAAAGTACACTTCAAATTACAGTGGAGACTTGATTATCCGGACCTTGGTTATACAGATTCATGATTATCCGGACTGCATTTGCACCACACCAAATATCTTTGTAGGTTAATCCGGGCAAGCAAAACGTAGTGATTATATATCTCTAGCAGTCTTGCTATAAGCTAGACGTATATATTTGTGAGTCTGTCTGATCCCTTCCTAACGAATGGATCAATTTTGATGAGGTTTTTTCTGTTTGAAAGCTAACATAGTCGAAGTGGATCTTAACTATAATTTATGAAGATTTTACTGAGGCGTTTGAAGATCATCAGCTCATTTCCTGCTTGGTTAAAGGATTTTACAAACTTGCAATTGATTTGGTTTTACTGTTACTGTGAATTATTTCCAGGACATGGTAACCTTGAGCTGATGCTGCAGCTTCAAGTAGCCTGCGTATCTCCAACTACTCAGCAACTTACAGCAGATATAGGTATAGGTAACATATACACACACATATAGTGTGTTTCGGTTCATTGAATTGGTCTCAATAAGTAGGTGCTGGATAGATAGGATGATTTAATGATTTCACATGTTGGGGTGTTTGAAATCAATTGACACTTGTTCTAGAATTATTATTATGTAAGTAGTATAAAATCTTCACACATTCAATTATCCGGATTTTCGATTATCCGAATGACTTACGACAGCAATTAATCAGATTAATCGAGTCTCCACTGTATTTCAATTACCTTCTTCCTACAGTATCTGTAAATTCAATATTTTTTTCAACCTACCTAAGGTATTTTAAACAAACAGAAAGGGTATGTATGTAAAATTTTAATTTTCACTTACCACTGCCTCCTTGATGTTTTGCACCTCGACGGAGTAAGAGAAAGAAACATGGCGGTAAAAAATTAATAACATGCACCACTAAGTTCATTAAAATTACAAGACTACCCTCACAACTTTATTTTTCTTTCGCAAAAAAAGTTCAAACTGGTGAAAATTCAAAACAAATGACATGACAACCACATGACAGCCGTCAAGACAAGTTGACTGACATTGACGGCAAAACTCATTGGTTATCGCTTGCTGCCCACTGTTTTACCGCCAGTATTCAAATTAAAAATCGAATTATTTATAATAGGGTGACCAACCCAATTGCTAGCACTGCACCAGTTTATGCGCACTTTAGCAAAAAAGATTAAAATATAAGTTTCTGATTGTAGTTTTTAAATTTTCAGATTAAAAAATATTTAGGGGAATTCATATTTTTCACAATCGAAACCTTTCTAATCTGGAAAGTTTTAAAATGACGTCAGTATTGTAGTTGAAAGATATTGTTCTGGAGTTCCTGAAGTTTTCGGCCATTTTGACTGATCGACTTACCCGTCAGTACTAACCAGTAGTTAATCCCGTATGTGCTAATAATTGGAGACTGGGTCATTTTTCAATTTTATTTCAAATTTTTGTTGATTTAAGAAAAAAATCCTTAAAAAGTTCTTTAATTATATAAATTACTAGCTTTTGCTCGCGGCTTCGCTCACGTTAAATTCGATTTTTTAAACCCCTATTTTACCCCCTTAGGGGTTGAATTTTCAAAAACCCTTTCTTAGCGGATGCCTACGTCATAAAAGCTGTCTGGATGCCAAATTTCAGCCCGATCCGTCCAGTGGTTAGGGCTGTGCGTCGATAGATCAGTCAGTCAGTCAGTCAATCAGTCACCTTTGCCTTTTATATATTTAGATTAAACAAGTAACCTTATGAACACAATTATTTAAAGAATTTGGTTAGATTTTAATTTAAAAAACATATTTGAAATTGGATAAACTCTTAAAGTGCTAATAATTGGGTCGGTCACCCTAGTTACTTTAACTTTGAATCTGAACTTTTTTTAATTTATTTTATTTAGGAGGTCATCCCTTTAAGAGGTCAGCGATTCAAATGGAATTCACCCACTTTTCCTTTGTGATTACCTAGTTACCTTGATAATTATATCAAGGGCAAGTTCAGGTAATCGTTTATTCGCACAAGCATAAGAACTTCGTAGATTACCTATCTTTTGAGACAACAATAGGCTCGTAGTAACTTCGTTGTAATGAAAAGATTCATTAACTTAATACACTTAATATTAACATTATCGAACTGATAATCTTATTATAGTTTTCATATAAATACAGGTTATAAAAAAAATCGCTTTTAAGTAAACTGAACTTTAAGTGATAAACATTGAAACATGTTTGCTAAACTAGCAATTATGTTTGGTACTCTCCTGCAAATATCCAATGGTAAATATTTATAGTAAATAATAAAAATATTTAGGCGATTTTGAAACCATTTGAAAAGCGCGCCAAAATATGACAACAAAAACTACTGCAGCAGGATTGTCTACAACTGATTATAGTGTACGATCGCAATCATTTCCGATTGGTCGACACTAGGGTTGCCAGATTTTTTTTCAGCCTATAAGAGACAAATGGTTAAACGGACAAAACATACGGGATTTCAGTTTTTTACCCGGGACAAATGAAAAAAAAAATATTTAGTGTCACTTTTTATTATTTTTTATATTTTTCCGAGGATCGAGTCAGTTTTAACTTTGTCATTCTGAGACTAACACTGTCATTGGTCGATGCGGGCTGCGAGTGCAAGATAGTAGCGAGACGAGTACGTTTTACGAACATTGCGTGTGTGAATACTTAGATCGATTTCATAATGAAAAACGACGTACGGTTTAAATACGGGACAGAGTCCGTCCCGCCGGGACATTTTAAACTATGCCTAAAATACGGGATGTCCCGGGAAATACGGGACGTCTGACAACGCTAGTCGACACCCTCTAGCTATTGACTAAAAATTAAAATGCATTGGATAGAATCAGGCGTTACTTTGCGGAAGTTCATGATTAGCAAGAAAAGGTTAGAGTTATTTTGTTGGCGGATTATTTAGGTTTTACTTAAATTGAAAAATCGACGGTTCGATCCGCATCGTCCCTAACCCAAGCTTTCCGCTTATTTGGAGGAGAGAGGTAAGTAGCCTAGTTGAACTTGACTAAGATTTATATAAAAAAAAAAAACAAGAAACATAAGTACATAAAGTTCATAGGTCTGGTTCACGACTGCTAAAATCATAATCCTTCTTTTTGCATGCATGAACAGAATAGAATAGAATAATTTTTTATTCAACTAAACGTTTACAAAGTGCTTTCGAATCGTCAAATGAATCTATCTCTGGTTCGGAATGCCACTTTAACCAAGAAGAACCAGCAAGAAACACGGCGTTTCCTCTTTTAAAAAAATAATAACAATATCACTTTGTGTACAATTTACAGTCTGTTAATATTTCCATTACATGCTTAATGCTTATTTATTGCTGGAGCGAGTTATATCCACTCTTTTTTGCCATTAATATAATCTTCAATTGAATAATAATTCGCTCATTTGCGACAAGAGTGACATAATTCAAAATCGACGATAAGAGAATTCTCTCGTTAGAGAGTAATGTTTTATGGATGCTGCAGTCTCGAAACAATACAGCGGCCAATAAAGCGACAGAGCATTAAGTCACAATCTCTCTCGCTCTTATTTTTTTGTCCTGAGCGTAATGTTGTTTTTATAGCAAAAAGTATAAATTTTCGACACTAAAATTGGTGAATTTTGAATTATGTCACCCTTGTTGCAAATGAGTGATATGCCTTCTTCAATTAGATTTTTCAAACTTGTGTAAAGGCAAGACTAAAATTGTCTGTGGAATTTTATTATACAACGTCACACCCATTCCCACAAACGACTTCCAGACTTTCTTCATGTTTAGTCGAGGAATCACGAGCCTATTTGGATTTCTCAATTGCCTACCGTTTAAACGCCGTTTTTTTGGTGGCTCAAAGAATATGCTATTATATAACTAGATTGAGAAGCTACTATTGGTAACGTTTCCGGATACTTCTTTCAGGGTTGCCGTTGGAGTCAGCCCAGCCAGCGTATGACGTAAAGGACTTCTTCTCGTCCCGCATAGTCGGCGGGCAGGACGCGCCGGACGCGCACGCGCCGCACATGGTGGCGCTGATCATCGGCTACTTCGTCAGGACGCTGGTGTGCGGCGCCTCCATCATCACTGGCCGTCACATCTTGACCGCCGCCCACTGTATCGAGCCCTTTTCACATTGGGGAGTACTATCACCGTAAGTATATCATCCACGGACCTCTTTATCTCTATCTATACATATCCATATTATAAAGAGGAAAGATTTGTATGTTTGTAACGAATTGGCTCAAAAAGTACTGGACCGATTTGGCTGAAATTTAAAACCTCCATTTTAAATTTCAACCAAATAGACTATACCTTGAATTAAACATACGCATACCTACTTTTTATCCCGAATAAAATTATAGTTCCCGTGGGACTCCAAAAAAACCTCAACCCACGCGTACGAAGTCGCGGTTATCAGCTAGTAAATAATAAAATAATAATTAATCTATACATTAACATTGGACTAGTTGCTGTGATTTTTTTTTACCCGACTGCAGCACGCAAATTAGGGTAACGTGTTTATTCCAGTTTATAATCTAACTCTGTGTCAAACTGTCAAATCAGTTTAGTCGTTGCAGCGTGATTGAGTAACAAACATACAAACTTTCGCATTTATAATATTAAATAATAAGATTTGACCTGAACTCCTTGCTGAGTCAGTTGATTTTGCTCGACTTTGCGGATTTTGAGGGAGTAATTTTTGTGAATAACGATTTTTCAGAGAACTAACTGGGATCATCGGAACGAACTACTGGAACTCGACGTACACCGAGATAACGTTCTCCGGGTATGTGAACCATCCACTGTGGGATTGGAGGACGATCAAGAATGATATCGGAATTCTCTTCACCGCCAAAGAGATCCGGTTCAATGCCCTCGTGGCTCCCATCGCCTTGCACTTTGGCTGGGTGAGCGGTGGACAATTGGCTTCTGTAACTGGTTGGGGACGTTTGGCGGTGAGTCTTCTACTGCTGCCCTAGCGATATTACAAGCGTGGTGTATCTATTCTCTTTCCATAATCGCTAACGCTGTAGTGCAGGGGTTCCCAAGGTTTTTTTCATAACGCTTCCCTTCTGAAAGGATAGGACGTGTGATAAAAAACTTTGGGAGCCCCTGCTAACGATAATGGTCATGAATTGTCGTATACCTAAAGCATGGTCCCATCTTTGGTCATTTTTGTCTGGTGGGAGGCTTTGGTCGTGGTTAGTTACCACACTATACCGCCATAGACGTGTCGCCAAGCGATTTAGCGTTCCGACACGATGGCGTGTAGAAACCTATTAGGGGTATGGGTTAAACACTGCCATATCCCTTCCAAGTTAGTCCGCTACCAGCCTAGACTGCATCGTCACTTACCATGGTGAGATCGCAGTCAAGGACCATCTTGTCGTTGAATCATAAAAAGCTATCTACTTCAACGGTAAAGAAAATCATCGCGAGGAAAACTGTCTGGCGAAAAAAAAAAAAAAAAATTACCTCTGATTAGCTGGCACCCTCCCGCTATTGGTTAAAATGCAGCAAGAACGCTATAAATTCAGCCAATCAGAGGCCGCGTTGCGATCGTTACACTGATGCAATGAATTTTATAAAATCGACACACTGAACGCCTGACAGTTTTTCATAATGGTCTCAAAAATGTGTGAAGACTACGGAAGACCAGCGCTATGCTTGTGCTTTCACCACAGGGATAGCATATGCTGACTGGAGTCAATTTTGGGACCACACATTTTTTTTTTGTCTAACATACCTATGTCTCTCTGTCTTTAACTGGGCATGTGTGTGTCTCAAATAAATGCTTTTTCTTTCAAGTCTGCCAATTTGTATTGTTGTGGCCTATAACCACAGCTATAACCCTTACCTGAGAGAAGATCTGCCGTTTATGGGTTGCTGACAATGATGGCGATTAATTCTCCAGCTCGTTTTCAGGCTTGGGAAGACGTACCTTACCGCCTCCAGGTACTGAATGTTACCATCTTGACGCCGGAGGAGTGCTACTGGCGCATGAAGGAGGCTTCGCAGAACCTGGGACCAGCGCCGCCCGTGGACCACAGTCTCGAGATATGCACCTTCCACTCGAGGGGACATGGCATGTGCAATGTAAGGTTACCAACTACATTATTTTTAAGCGAAAAAACACAAGCTTTTCGCTTATTTGGAGGGGATAGGAGGATATTAGACAACATCAGCTTGGCCGATGTTCTTTTTTCTTGCGTCATGCTCGTGAACGGGTGCCACCAACGGGAATGGGTCTGCTTTATCTGCCCGTCTTGACATGCGTTGGATTGAGTGTATGCATTTTTGAAGCTTCATTGTGGAAGCACTCTATGTGTATAATTAGCATAGTTTTGTTACCTATTGTAAAATATTTTTTTTTAAAAGAGCAACTGCTGAGTTTCTTACCGGCTCTTCTCAGCAGAATCTGCATTCCGAACCGGTGGTAGATTTATGACGTGTCATAAGAGCTACCAGTTGGCCTATATGAAATAAATAAATTTTGAATTTAAATTTTAAAAAAACGTTGAATTTCAGGGTGATTCAGGCAGCGGCCTGGTGGAGCTGCCTCGCAGGAAGCAAGTCGGCCTCGTGTCGTGGGGATACCCGTGCGCGCTGGGAGCTCCCGACATGTTCGTCCGGATCAGTGCCTACAAGGGGTTCATCGGATTTTGGACAGGATTACATGTCTGAAGCATACCATCAACTAACATTAGACGCTAAAATAAGATTTATAAGAGCGCAAGAAGATCCCAAGGTTATAAATAGGTGTTAGAATTAAAACTGTGTTTCTCGTATAAATTTTGTTTCTTTTCTTTAATATTTGACGACCTCCCTGGCGCAGTGGTGAGCGCTGTGGTATCTAACTGGGAGGTCTCGGGTTCGATTCCCGGCGGGGGCAATTTAGGAATTTATAATTTCTAAATTGTCTCTGGTCTGGTCTGGTGGGAGGCTTCGGCCGTGGCTAGTTACCACCCTACCGTCAAAGACGTGCCGCCAAGCGATTTAGCGTTCCGGCACAATAGCGTGTAGAAACCGATTAGGGGTATGGGTTGAATTTACACTGCTATACCCCTTCCAAGTTAGCCCGCTACCATCTTCGACTGCATCGTCACTTACCATCAGGTGAGATCGCAGTCAAGGGCTATCTTGTCATCGAATAAAAAAAAAATAATAAGACAGCATTTTATACCGACCGATCTGTGCCTACCATGATTTAGGTTAATAGTTGATTCCCGCGACTTCGTTCGCGTGGATTACGGTTTTTTTATTCCCGTTAGTAGAACATAGGTACTATAGTACCTATGTTCTACTGAACAGGTAGTAAAAACCCGATGAAGAATACCTACTAATTAATTAATCTTGCTGTAATCCTTCTTAGGTAAATGATTTCTTTCTGTTTTTGTTTATTTTTTTGTTTATTCGGAAAGATTAATTATATATAAATGAGAAAATGTCTATAACAATGGTATGGCAGTATACATTCAATCCATACCCCTAATCTGTTTCTACACGCCATCATACCGGGACGCTAAATCGTGTGGTGGCACGTCTATGACGGTATGGTGGTAACTAGCCACGGCCAAAGCCTCTCAACAGACCAGACCAGAAATTATAAATTCCCAAATTGACCTCACCGAGAATCGTACTTGAGACCTTCCAGTTATAAGACCACAGCACTCACCACTGCGCCAGGGAGATCGTCGTCGGTTGATAAAAAGTATTTTTTTTTAATATATAGACTAGCGCTTGACTGCGATCTCAGTTCTCACCTGATGGTAAGTGAAGATGCAGTCTAAGATGGTGCGCGCTTGCCTAGAAGATGCCTATTCACTCTTGATTTAAAGACACCCACATTAAAGTTCAATCAATCAAGGAGTGCATTTCAAATTTTTGCGGTGCGTAAGTATTAGGCTCGAGGAAGCAAAGTGCTTGGTGCGGTCAATAAAAGAGAAGCAGTTAGGCGTAGTCATTTATTAGTTATAGGTAAGCCATGTTCATTCTGATCCAGGTCCGGTAGACACTGACGCGCACGAACATGTCCGGTGCGCCGCGCGCGCACGGCAGGCCCCACGACACGATGCCGATCTGCTGGGTGCTGTCGGAGCGGACCAGCGGGCTGCCGGAGTCTCCCTGCGGTATAATATTATCGTGATAAAGGAGACAGTCCACTTTGGGTCTACTCTTGTACCATATACCATGAAAAGCGAAAAATTCAAAGAGATCATTAAAAATAAAATCAATTAGAAAATCATAATAAATAAATTGCAAAAATAAAAATGTATTTCCAAGTTTTTCGGTACTGCTCACAACAATTTTGACAGCTAACGTCAGAAACATGAATCCGCCCGCCATGATTACGTATGTTATGTTGCCTTAGGGCGCGAACACTTCAAAGATGCCTCGCGGTCGCGGTCGCTGCTCGATACCTCGATGTCGATATCTGGATGTTTTAGGGCGCGAACAAGCCAAGGATGCCTCACTGCGATACCTCGCGGTCGCGGTTTAGCTCGCTACCTCGATGCCACCTCCATGTAAAACAAATGTATGCAAACAGACGAGCGCGAACATGCCGAGAAACATCGATGTGAACCGCGATGTATCGCAGTGAGGTATCCTTCGGCATGTTCGCGCTCGTCTGTTTGCATACATTTGTTTTACATGGAGGTGGCATCGAGGTAGCGAGCTAAACCGCGACCGCGAGGTATCGCAGTGAGGCATCTCTGGCATATTTTCACCCTTACATAGATGTCGGTGCGAACATGCCGGTTCAGTCGCACCTGGATGCTTAGTTCAAATGCTCACTAAACGCTAAAGTAATAATATTCTTCCATTCCTTGGCTAAAATATATATTTTTTTATTCGATGACAAGATAACCCTTGACTGCCATCTCACCTGATGGTAAGTGACTATGCAATCTAAGATGGTAGCGGGCTAACTTGGAAGGGGTATAGCAGTGTAAATTCAACCCTAATCGGTTTCTATACGCCATCGTGCCGGAACGCTAAATCGCTTGGCGGCACGTCTTTGACGTTAGGGTGGTAACTAGCCACGGCCAAAGCCTCCCACCAGGCTGGCCTGGTCTGGATCAGAAATAATTTAGAAATTATAAATTCCTTAATTGCCCCCGCCGGGAATCGAACCCGAGTCCTCCCAGTTATAAGACCACAGCGCTCACCACTGCGCCAGGGAGATCGTAAATCTGTTGTGGTGGTTTTTGTGCCGCTTATCCCACAGGGCAGGAATATTAAAAATTAAATCTATTACATAGCGCCTCGTTTTCCATTATTTAATTAAAATAAAAAATGAACCATAATGAATAATAATATTATAATAATATGTACTTACCAATTTTACGAGTAGTTTAGTTATAAAAGAGTTGTGCAAATATAATATAATATTTATTTTAATGAATAATTTTCTAAACAAGTAGGTACCTAAGTCTATTATAATAATTTTTATTCTAAGTTTATTGGTACAAATCTTATAGAGCTTTGAAAACCATAATTTATAAAAAATTCATAAAATAATACATCATATAATTAATATTTGAAACGCTATACCAACATTGTATTTATTTTATTAAATTAAAATGTATTCGAGGCCTAAAGTAAACGACGGTGGGAGTCCTTGAAATTCGACCAATCACAAGCCAGAGCACATCGATGCTTGCAGTCGACCGCGATGTAAAAACAAAATATTTTGTTTTCGCGTAGGCATCGAGGTAAACATCGATGTGAACCGCGATGTATCGCAGTGAGGTATCCTTCGGCATGTTCGCGCTCGTCTGTTTGCATACATTTGTTTTACATGGAGGTGGCATCGAGGTAGCGAGCTAAACCGCGACCGCGAGGTATCGCAGTGAGGCATCCTTGGCTTGTTCGCGCCCTTACGTGTAGACTAGTGGTTCGCCCCGAACTGAGACCTCGCGATATCCCATAATTCCCAAAAGTTTTAATTATATATTGTAATAATTAACTTTTAACATTAGACGCAATAAAAAAAAATAATAGTTGACATAAAACTGTTTTACTGACACAGCGCCATCTATTAGCATTATAGTGAAGCTATTAGCTTCACAATAATGCTAATAGATGGCGCATTAAAATTAAATAATTTCGTTTCTTTATAACATTTATCTAATTTTAGTATTTGTTGTTCAAGTACAGGATATAACTGAATTTTCAACCAAGTTTCACGTTCTAATATTCAGTAATTCAGAAGTTATAGGGCTCTGACAGACATTTAGACGGACACACTTCTCTGTCTAGTAGGCAAGCGCCCTAGTTGACTCAGAGAACTCGCTTCGCTCGTTCAAAAATAAATAATATTACCATTGAAATTAAGATAAATTCGTGGATTTGATTTAAAATATGAAACCATTTTTGATTCGATCAAAAATGGTTTCATATTTTATTTTATTCTATTACTGGTACAAAGACCAGACCCACGCTCCATACAATTTTGGACCGTCTCCTTTTCAATGACATTTAAATTTTCAAAAATTAGACACTATTAACACTAAAGGCAACTTCAAATGAGCCGCAACGGCCGCAAACTATCGCGCACGTCACGATGATGTATTTATACTTATTATGTAGATGTAATATAGTCCAGTCAAAAAACCTCAAAAAATGACCCAACCTCTGGAAAATTGCGAAAGTTTTGAAACTTTGCACATCGAATTATGGGTATTACCTAGGGATGAATATACCAAAAGTCCTCATGCGTACGAGGCGAGCTCTTGCGGCAATTAACGGAAACAGGACCCTTTTTTTGGTTTTTTGTTAATATCTCGAGAACCTTTGGTCAAAGGTAAAAGTTTACTACTACATAATTAAAGCTTATTAAATTTGCAACAATAATGATTATATACATTTTTCTCGAATTCCTAATAATTACCGAGTTTTAGGCCACTAAAATATATCTTTTTCGAAAAATCACGCTAGTGGCGCCCGGTACAATATGGCATTTGTAATAATATTTGACAATCATGGTTTATCATTTTTTTTGGGTAATAAGGGTGATTCAGAAAATAAACTTCACAGTTATGTACAAAAAAAGACATTTTGTTTATTAAACAACTAGCTTTTGCCCGCAGCTTCGCTCACGTTAAGTTAAATTTTTCAAACCCCTATTTTAGCCGTTGTACCCCCTTAGGGGTCGAATTTTCAAAAATCCTTTCGTAGAGGATGCCTACGGCCTAATAGCTACCTGTATGCCAAATTTCAGCCTGATCCGTCCAGTGGTTTAAGCTGTGCGTGGATAGATCAGTCAGTAAGTCTGTCACCTTTGCGTTTTAAATATTTAGATGAAATACAGTAACAATAAAAAATGCTATCAACGCACAGCTTAAACCACTGGACCGATCAGCTTGAAATTTGGCATACAGGTAGTTATTAGGCCGTAGGCATCCTCTAAGAAAGGATTTTTGAAAATTCGACCCCTAAGGGGGTACAACGGGTAAAATAGGGGTTTGAAAAATTTAACTTAACGTGAGCGAAGCAGCGGGCAAAAGCTAGAAAATATATAAAAAAGGCAGTTGACACTCACGTTGCAAGTGCCACGACCAGCGGCGAGGAAGGTGCAGATCTCGATGCGCGGGTCGACGGGCGGCGCGCGGATGTTTAGCTCCTGCGCGCGGCGCGCCATGTCCGTGATGCAGCGGTCCCCCCCCAGCACCGTGGGGCGCAGCTCCAGCAGCGTCGCGGAGAGGGAGCCTCCGGTCTGCAAATGTTATTTATCTATTTAGATAAAAATTTACGTGCATGTATGTTCCCTATGGTGTATGTAGGTTCCCTATCTACCAGTGGTAGATTCATTTGACGATTCGAAAGCACTTTGTAAAAGTTTGTTAGAATAAAAAATTATTCTTTTCACCTCACTAGTTCAAAAAGAACGCCTGGGTCAGTGAGAAAAAGTGTCGTCTCAAGAAAAGTTCAATACTTTTTCTCACTGAGTGAGTAAAAACGACTTTTGCTCACTGGTTCAGACAGCAAAGGCGCCTTTTTTGAACTATTTATTTATTTATTCTGTACATTATAATCTTCGTACCTACGTATGTTCGAACGTTAATCATAGTTGTATGTATCACATGATAGCAAAGTTTTTGTTTCTTGTGTCTTTGAATCCCTCACTACACTCAGGATTCTAACTTAGAATCCTTCGCCCGCTCGGGTTCAAAAATGAACTTTGCTATCTTGTTGATCAAATAACTATTTCTACTGTATTCTATTCTATTCTTAGCTGACCTGAGTCCTGCCCCATCCCGTGACCCTGGTGGCCAGCCCGGCGCCCGCGAATTCATTGCTGATGGCGAGGCGCTGCACCGAGGCGGACAAGGCGATCGAGTCCTGGGTGGTCAGCGTGCCGATGTCGTTCTTGATCTGGTTGTGGTTGTACAGCGGGTGCATGGCCGCGCGCCGAAAGCTGTACTGCGTGCCGCCGCTGGCCCAGCGGTTCGTGCCCACGACTCCTCGCAGGGAGCTGGAGAAACGACGAACATTTTCAGCTTTCTTTTTAACGTAAAACGTCTTTAAAATCACACCAAAACATACGACTACCAGTCTAAAAATTGTACCGTAACGAAAAGGTCTATATTACCTTAATAACTACAAAACTGTACGTTTTAGAAACATGAATCCAATGCCATTATTTAGAGTATATAGTCATCTCACTGCTAAGACCTTGAGTTTGCATCGGGGCTGGGCGGTGCGGCGCGGGCGGGGGAGGGGCACTGCGTCGAATAACCGAAACCGGTGCTGTCGCTGGTTTCTATTCACTATTCAGTATAACTTACAACTCACGCGTGATAGCGCGGTGATTCTTTCGTGGATTTATAGAGTTCATTTAGACCAATCGATTTAAATAATAATAAATGTGACTTGGACGATATTTATAGTTAAAAGTAACCAATAAATGTAAAAAATTAAATAAAGAATCATCGGAAAGAGGGGGTTATGGGCCACGCACAGCTACTCCAATGTCCGGCGCCGAGCGAGCGAGGCGGTTTCGGGAACGTCTCAAAGCTGCGAAGGCACGTTCAGTAAACGACGCCGATTCCGCGACTCACGTGGACCTTTACTACTGCCAAAGATTCTGCGAACATCTCTACCTCTGCCGCCGACCCCGCAATTAAAATATTTAGAACGAAATCAATCTGTTTTTCTTGACTCGCAGATATAGATGTTTCACGTTAAAACCAACGGCCGTGTGCACCGACACAGCTCCACCTGTTTTTTTACTCGATGACAAGATAGTCTTTGCCTGCGATCTCACCTGAAGGGACGAAGTCTAAGATGGTAGCGGGGAGTATGGCAGTGTACGTTCAACCTATACCTCTAATCGGTTTCAGTAGATGGCGAGTACGCCATCGTGACGGAACGCTAAATCGCTTGGCAGCATGTTTTCGACGGTAGGGTGGTAACTAGCCACGGTCTCCCACCAGACCTGACCAGAGACAATTCAGAAATTATAAATTCCCCATGGTTGTAGTGTTATTGACACTATTTTATAAATAAACTTAAGTATGATATACTTAGTTAAGGTTAGTAAAGGACTCACTCGCTGGGGCTGTTGCCGCCCACGGCGTGCAAGCAGTGCGCGGCGGTGAGCATGGTGCGCGGGCCCACGATGCTGGCGCCGCACAGCAGGCTGCGCGACACGGTACCTGTGGTCAGCGCCACCATGTACGGCACGTTGTCAGCGTTGGTGCCGCCCACGATGCGCTCCGAGGAGTCCGTGTGGTCGAAGAAAATGGACATATCCTGCTCCTCCTCCTCGATGGGGAGGGCTGGGGAACACGGGTAAATAAATAAATGAAATTGTCTTTTCACCTCACTATCTCAAAAAGGGCGCTTTTGCTGTCTAAAACCAGTGAGCAAAAGTCGTTTTTGCTCACTGGTTTTAGGCAACAAAGGCACCCTTTTTGAACTAGTGAGGTGAAAAGTTGTATGTATCACACGATAGCAAAATTTTTGTTTCTTGTGCTTTTGAATCCCTCACTACACTCAGACTTGTCATGTGTGATCGAAGAAGATGGACATGTCCTGCTGCGCATCCTCGATGGGGAGGGCTGGGAAACACGGCTGAATGATGAATGTATGAATGAAATTACTAACTCAAATGGATTTTTGTTGTCCAATGAAATAAATAAATTGAAATTGTAATATTCTTCATTGTGCACCAAAGAGTAAAAACTTACATAGTTAATACACAAGTATATTTATAAACAACATCTGATAGAGTACAATAGGCAGCCTTATCGCTAAGAAGCTTGAAGGATATAAAGAAGCTTGAGAAGCGACCTTTCCAGGCTACCCATAGTTAGTACTTGTTGTTGTTTTAATACTCACAGGTATTAAGTAAATAGGCTTACCATTGCTGCCGAGGAGGACGGCTAGGCATAAAACTGCTACTTTAAGTGCCATTTCAGGACCTAGATATGAAATTATGCACTCTTTTAGCATATTTATAAGTGAAAAAATAGTAATTAATTTTGATAAGGATCAATAAGATTACGCTGTCAATCTACACTCGCGAGCAATCAAATCGACTCCCTTCCAAATCCCAAAGGGGTGGGTAACCGTTATATATAGAGTTATATTTTTCATAATCGATCGATCTAAAATTGTCGGTATGATTGAAAAGCTTTTTTGTAGACCGCTCTCCTCTGACGTGCGGTAATCAGAGTCGTTGTTTTTATTGTTTTTATTATTTTTAGTATGCATAATGTGTTTTTTGGGTTAAAGTTATTAATCGCTTGCTGAAGTTCTGTTTCAGTTAAGTAGGGGTCGTCAATTCCTTCATCGTTTGGGGATGCTATATGGCCAGTAAAGCAATTTCGATTTATCTCGAAGAAAATTGTTGTCAAAAATAATGCTCAAATTTCCAAGCATATAAATAACTAGCAGACCCAGCGAACTCCGTTTCGCCACCAGATGGCTTCGTTTTATGTAACACTAGCTGATGCCCGCGACTTTGTCCGCGTGAATTTAGTTTTTAAAATCCCGCGGGAACTCTTTGATTTTCCGGGATAAAAAGTAGCCTATGTAATCCAAGGTATAATCTATCTCCATTTTGAATTTCAGCCAAATGGGTCCAGTAGTTTTGGCGTGAAAGAGTAACAAACATACACACACACACACACATACAAACTTTCGGCTTTATAATATTAGTGTGATGTGATTAGTGTGATAGTGTGATGTTTATAATAGTTATGGTAGCCTTACATTGCACATGCCATGTCCCCTCGAATGGAAGGTGCATATCTCGAGACTGTGGTCAACGGGCGGCGCTGGTCCCAGGTTCTGCGAAGCCTCCTTCATGCGCCAGTAGCACTCCTCGGGCGTCAAGATGGTAACATTCAGTACCTGGAGGCGGTAAGGTACGTCTTCCCAAGCCGGAAAACGAGCTGGAGAATTAGTCGCCATCATTGTCAGCAACCCATAAACGGCAGATCTTCTCTCAAGGTAGGGGTTATAGCTGTGGTTACAGGCCACAACAATGCAAATTTGCGGACTTCACACATCTTTGAGAACATTACGAAAAACTGTCAGGCGTTCAGCGTATCGATTCTCTAAAATTGATTGTATCAGTGTAACGATCGCAACGGCCTCTGATTGGCCGAATTTATGGCGTTCTTGCTGCATTTTAACCAATGGCGGGAGGGTGCAGCCATTCAGAGGTCATTGCGATCGTTACACTGATGCAATCATATTTATCATATACGTCATTTCATGACCATTATCGTTAGCAGGGGCTCCCAAAATTTTTCATCACACGTCCTATCCTTTCAGAAGGGAAGCGTGATAAATAAACTTTAGGAACCCCTGCTCTACAGCGTTAGTGATCATGGAAAGAGAATAGATACGACACGCTTGTAACACGGCTAGGGCAGCAGTAGAAGACTCACCCCCAAACGTCCCCAACCGGTTACAGGAGCCAATTGTCCACCGCTCACCCAGCCAAAGTGCAAGGCAATGGGAGTCACGAGAGCATTGAACCAGACTCTTTGGCGGTGAAGAGAATTCCAATATCATTCTTGATCGTGCTCCAATCCCAGAGTGGATGGTTAACGTACGAATTAGGTAGGAATGTAAAGAACTAATTAAAAACAGACAGACATTATTTACTCGTATATCTATAGATTTTTAATCATTTTAATTTTTATCCAAGTAGGTACTTACCTACATTTTTTAGTTAATGGAAGGTAGGTAACTATTTCAGATTTATACAAAACTATGTTTCTCGTATAAACTTTGTTTTTTTTTTCTTTAATAAGACTGCATTTTATACCTACCATGACTCTATCCACAAATAAATAAATTATGAATTATGAAGTGTACCTAATTATAGTCTTGCTGTAATCCTTATTAAATGATTTTTTTCTGTTTCTGTTTATTTGTTGTTTATTCGGGATAGATTACTAATATGTATTATAAATGAGATAATGTCTATGACAATAGTATGGCAGTGTACATTCAATCCATACCCCTTATCTGTTTCTATACACGCCATCATACCGGGACGCTAAATCGCGTGGTGGCACGTCACGCGTCTATGACGGTATGGTGGTAACGAGCCATGGCCAAAGCCTATTCACTCTTGATTTAAAGACACGAAAAACGAAAGCCGGAAGTGCATCGCGGTGCGTAGGTATTAGGAACGAGGAAGCAAAGCGCTCGGTGCGGTCAATAAAAGAGACGCAGTTAGGCGTAGTCATTTATTAGTTAAGCCATGTTGTTGATGATCCAGGTCCGGTAGGCACTGACGCGCACGAACATGTCCGGCGCGCCGCGCGCGCACGGCAGGCCCCACGACACGATGCCGATCTGCTGGGTGCGGTCGGAGCGGATCAGCGGGCTGCCGGAGTCTCCCTGCGGACATGTTACGAGAATGTACAATATTCTAATAGATTTATAAATCATATCAAAAAAGTAGATCGACAACTGTAATGTGTCGCTACTAGATGTCGCTAACAGTTGCTATAAAACTGATTGAAAAAGTAGATACATATCACTAATTTCGTGGCTGAAGTGTGGTTCGCCGTGGTGTAACGGATAACACACTCGGGCGCGATTCCCAGAGAGACGTGGGTTTCGAATCCCGCCGGCCTCGGAATTTTTGATATGTATTTATAAATCTATTAGGTTATTTCCTTTAAATGTAGGTTAACACTTCAATAAAAAATTAAAAATGTACAATATTATCGTGATAAAGTTTCAAAAATTAGACACTTTTAATACTAACTCTCATACTACATCATATTACCAAGAGACAATATTGAGAAGAAACATAAAACTTGAACCATTATTTTGGATCTACAAAAAAAATGAAAAGCTGGCATTGATTGTGTCGCAGGTGCTACAAATGTTTATGGGCGGCGCTAATCACTTAACATCAGGCGACTCGTCTGCTCGAAGGACGGATCGGGCTGTTTTACTTCCATACACGTTAGTAACTATTTTTCGTAACCAGCTTCAGATACTAGCTATTAGGACGTAGGCATCCGCTTAGAAAGGATTTTTAAAAATTCAACCCCTCAGGGTGTAAAATAGGGGTATGAAAAATCGAACTTGACGCGAGCGAAGCTGCGGGCAAGAGCTAGAAAATATATTATAAACTAGTAGGGTGCGTGGGTGCGCGGCTCGCTAAAGCGAACCGCGGTTTTTCTGTCCACCAAGTAGACCTTCGGGTCTTGATCATCTTTTTCCAAGGAACTACTCTTCCATCTTTCATACTCTCTGAGATAAACACCGACAAAATTTGTATGGCCGCCATCTTGAATGCGCCATTTTGGAGGTTTTTTTGGCTCTCTGCCAACTGAATAAGGTTTCGAGTGATTTTTGTTCGAGCACCTCCCACCTATCTTCAACACCCTGACCGTGCTCCTCACCCGTCTCTGAAATCCTCAATCATCAGCTGTCTCCATATTTTTCTTCCAAATTAAGTTTGATCCTCTATCGAAACCAACAGAAATTTCGGAAAGGAACGTCACAAAGTCTTACATACATTTTATATGAAAAAAATAAATTCCGCCATCTTGATTTTTTTTCTCTTCATCAAGTAGACTTTCGTGTCTTGATCATCTTCTTCCAAGAAACCACTCTTCCACCTTTCATAGTCTCCGAGATAGACACCGACGAAATTTGTATGGGCGCCATCTTGAATCCGCCATTTTGCCGATTTTTTTTGACTTTCTGCCAATTGGATGAGGTTTCGAGTGACTTTTGTTTGAACACTCCCCACCTATCTTCGATACCCTGGCCGTGCTCTTCACCAGTCTTCGAAATCCCCAACCATCAGATCTCTCCATATTTTTCCTCCAAATAATTTTTTGTCCTCTCTACGAAACCATTAGAAATTTTGAAAAGGAACCTATTACAGTCTTAGATATATTTTGTATGGAAAAAAATAAATTCCGCCATCTTGAATTTTTTTTTTATTCATCACGTAGACCATCGGGTCCTGATCATCCTTTTCCAAGAAACTACTCTTCCATCTTTTATAGTTTCCGAGATAGACACCGACGAAATTTGTATGGCCGCCATCTTGAATCCGCCATTTTGGAGTTTTTTTTCGGCTCTCTGCCAATTGGATGAGGTTTCGAGTGACATTTGGTTGAACACCCCCCACCTATCTTCGATACCCTGACCGGTGCTCCTCACCCATCTCCGAAATCCTCAATCATCAGCTCTCTCCATATTTTTGTTCCGAATGAATTTTTCTCCTCTATACGAAACCGTGAGTGAAAAAAAATTTTTCCATACAAAATTTTACAGGAGAGGTGATCAATCAGTCAGTGAATCAGCACGAGTAGCTATATATATATTACTAGTAGGGCGCGTGGGTGCGCGGCTCGCTAAAGCGAACCGCGGTTTTTCTGTCCACCAAGGAGACCTTCGGGTCTTGATCATCTTTCTCCAAGGAAGCACTCTTCCATCTTTTATAGTCTCTTAAATAAACACCGACGAAATTTGTATGGCCGCCATCTTGGACCCGCCATTTCGGAGGGTTTTTTCAGCTCTCTGCCAATTGGATGAGGTTTCGAGTGACTTTTGTTTGAACACCGTCCACCTATCTTCAATATCCTGACCGTGCTCCTCACCCGTCTCCGAAATCCTTAATCATCAGCTCCCTCCATATTTTTCATCCAAATGAATTTTTTCCTCTATACGAAATCATCAGAAATTTCGGAAAGGAACCTAACAAAGTCTTGCATACATTTTATATGAAAAAAATAAATTCCGCCATCTTGATTTTTTTTTCTATTCATCAAGTAGACCTGCGAGTCTTAATCATCTTTTTCCAAGGAACCACTCTTCCATCTTTTATAGTCTCTGAGTTAAACACCGACGAAATTTGTATGGCCGCCATCTTGGATCCGCCATTTTGAAGGTTTTTTTCGGCTCTCTGCCAATTGGATGAGGTTTCGAGTGACTTTTATTTGAACACCCTCCACCTATCTTCAATATCCTGACCGTGCTCCTCACCCGTCTCCGAAATCCTCAATCATCAGCTCCCTCCATATTTTTCATCCAAATGAATTTTTTCCTCTATACGAAATCATCAGAAATTTCGGAAAGCAACCTATCAAAGTCATGCATACATTTTATATGAAAAAAATAAATTCCGCCATCTTTATTTTTTTTTCTATTCATCAAGTAGACCTGCGAGTCTTAATCATCTTTTTCCAAGGAACCACTCTTCCATCTTTTATAGTCTCTGAGTTAAACAACGACGAAATTTGTATGGCCGCCATCTTGGATCCGCCATTTTGAAGGTTTTTTTCGGCTCTCTGCCAATTGGATGAGGTTTCGAGTGACTTTTGTTTGAACACCCTCCACCTATCTTCAATATCCTGACGATGCTCCTCATCCGTCTCCGAAATCCTCAATCATCAGCTCTCTCCATATTTTTTCTGTGAATGAATTTTTATCCTCCATACAAAATCAACATAAGTTTTGAGAAAGAACTATGTTTTAGTCTTGCATATATTTTGTATGGAAAAAAATAAATTCCGCCATCTTGAATTTTTTTTCTATTCATCAAGTAGACCTTCGAGTCCTGATCATCCTTTTCCAAGAAACCACTCTTCCATCCTTTATAGTTTCCGAGATAGACACCGGCGAAATTTGTATGGCCGCCATCTTGAATCCGCCATTTTGGAGTTTTTTTTCGGCTCTCTGCCAATTGGATGAGGTTTCGAGTGACATTTGGTCGAACACCCCCCACCTAACTTCGATACCCTGGCCGGTGCTCCTCACCCGTCTCCGAAATCCTCACTCATCAGCTCTCTCCATATTTTTGTTCCGAATGAATTTTTGTCCTCTATACGAAACTGTGAGTGAAAAAAAATTTTTCCATACAAAATTTTACAGGAGAGGTGATCAATGAGTCAGTCAATCAGTCAGTGAATCAGCACGAGTAGCTATATATATATTATTATTAAAAAGGCAGTTGACACTCACGTTGCAAGTGCCGCGTCCAGTGGTGAGGAAGGTGCAGATCTCGACGCGCGGGTCGACGGGCGGCGCGCGGATGTTCAGCTGCTGCGCGCGGCGCGCCAGGTCGGTGACGCAGCGATTCCCGTCTATCACCGTGGGGCGCAGCTCCAGCAACGTCGCTGAGAGGGAGCCTCCAGCCTGCAAATAACGTTTATCTATTTAGACAAAACCTCACTACCCGGGTGCCTGGAGCACTTCGACCATCCGATATGCCCTTCGTCCATTTAGCCAGGACTTGGCAAGCGCACGCATTCTCCTCTGCCGAAGTATATGTACAAATGTACGGTTCCGCTTGTAAGTGTGACAGCTTTTGAGTTAGTGTGCGTTCATAGAGACATTAAGTATTTACAAGAGTGTACGGAAGTGAGTAAATGTGTGCTGTACGTGATTACCTCACCTCCCGCAGAAAGTGGCAGAATATATTCAGTACTAAATCTGCGTAAAGGCAAGTTCTTTCTGAATCGTTCAAGGATGTGCCAGATCTTTTTTTCCACGTACTTTGAAACTGTGGAAACGACTTCCTGCGACTGTATTCGCACTAAACTACAACATGGGGTTATTCAAGGAGCGAACCAAAAAAAGCCGACAACGTATTGGTTTGGTGGTGCCTCAGGTGTTACAAATGTTCATGTGCGGCGGTAATTACTTAACATCAGGTGACCTCCTGCTCGTTTGCTCGCTAAAAAAATATATTTAAAAAAAAATTGAAGCGAATGTATGGTCCCTATGGCGTATGTAAGTTCCCTATTCACCACTGGTAGATTCATTTGACCATTCGAAAACGCTTTGTAAAAGTTTATTTGAATAAAAAATTATTCTTTTCACCTCACTAGCTCAAAAAGGGCGCGTTTGGTGTCTAAAACTAGTGAGCAAAAACGACTTTTGCTCTCCGGTTTTAGACAGCAAAGGCGCCCCTTTTGAACTATTTATTTATTCTGTACATTATAATCTTAAAAACTAACTACTACTACTACTAGTGCGGGGAAAAGTGTATGATCACATAATAGCAAAGTTTTTGTTTCTTTCTTCTTCTCTCTCACTACACTCAGGATTCTAACTAAGGATTCTCCGCCCACTCAGGGTTCAAACTAGGCACTCGCAACAAAAATGAACTTTGCTATCTTGTGGAACAAATAACTATTTCTACTCTATTCTAAGCTCACCTGAGTCCTGCCCCATCCGGTGACCCTGGTAGCCAGTCCGGCGCCCGCGAAGTCATAGTTGATGGGCAGGCGTTGCACCGAGGAGGAGGTGGCGATATTGGACGAGGTGTGCAGGATGCCGATGTCGTTCTTGATCTGGTTGTGGTTGTATTGCGGGTGCATGATCCCGCGCGAGAAGCTGTACTGCCTGCCACCGCTGGCCCAGCGGTTCGTGCCCACGGCTCCTCGCAGGGAGCTGGAGAAACGACGAACATTTTCAGCTTTCTTTTTTTTATTCGATGACAAGATAGTCTTTGCCTGCGATCTCGCCTGAAGTGACGAAGTCTAAGATGGTGGCTGGCTTACTTAGGGGGTATGACAGTGTTTCAACTCTTCTACTCGTCGTTCTGCCGGAATGCTAAATCGCTTGGCACCACGTTTTTAACGATAGGGTGTTAACTAGCCACGGCCTCCCACCAGACCAGATCAATTCATAAATTATAAATTCTCAAATAACCCCCGCCGGGAATCGAGCTCGAAGCCTCCCAGTTGTAAGCCACAGCGCTCACCACTACGCTAGGGAGGTCGCCAAAAACAACATCCGCAAGAATTCCTCTCAAAGAAGGGTTATAGGTTAAGGTTAGTAAAGGATAAAGTGAGCAGATCCGTAGGAGAACCAAAGTCACCGACATAGCTCAGCAAGTTGCAAAACTGAAGTGGAAATGCGCGGGGCACATAGTTCGAAGAGCTGATGGTCGATGGGGTCCCAAGGTGGTGGAGTGGCAACCCCGTATCGGGAAGCGCAGTGTTGGCAGACCCCCCACTAGGTGGACCGACGACATCAAATGAGTCGTAGGGAGCCGCTGGATTCAGGCAGCGCAAGACCGAAGCCTGTGAAGGCCAATCAAAAGACCTATATCCAGCAGTGGACGTCTATCGGTTGATGAAGAAGTAGAGAAGAAGAAGAAGCAAAGGCCTCACCTGCTGGGGTTGTTGCCGCCCGCGGCGCGCATGCAGTGCGCGGCGGTGAGCATGGTGCGCGGGCCCACGATGCTGGCGCCGCACAGCAGGCTGCGCGAGATGGTGCCAGTGGTCAGCGCCACCATGTACGGCACGTTGCCGGCGTTGGTGCCGCCCACGATCCGCTCCGAGGCGTCCGTGTGGTCGAAGAAGATGGACATGTCCTGCTCCTCCTCCTCGATGGGGAGGGCTGGGGAACACAGGTAAACGAATAAATGAAATAGTCTTTTCACCTCACTAACTCAAAAAGGGCGTCTTTGCTGTCTAAAACTAGTGAGCAAAAGTTGTTTTTGCTCACTCAGTGAGAAAAAGCGTTGTCTCAATAATAATAATAATAATAATAAATTTATTTGCAAAATTGTGGGTAATAATAATAGATGATACATTGATTAAAATCCCTACACAATCTACTGTCACCGACAGTGTGCAAATATTCAAGAATTATTATATAGAATTATAATTAAACTATAGTATCTAAAAGTAAAATTAGTAGTAAAAGTATATTCATTAATTCATTCATTCAGTATCCAGTTAAAAATAAAAAATAAATAATAATAATAACTAATAATTAATAATAATAATAACTTAAATAAAAAAAAAAAAAAATATACAGCACATATCCTACGAAACATAATATGACTCAAGCACCCGCCAGGACCCCATCGTCAGCGAGATACTCATTAACCGTGTAATAGCTTTTTTCGATCAAGAACTCAAAAATGGCTCTCTTAAATCTTGACAGCGGCAGATTCCTTCTACCAGCCGGAAGTTTATTAAACAGGGTAACGGCCATACAAAATGAATTTTTTGAACAGACAGCCAACCTTCTTGGTGGTGCCCAGAGTTTATTTTGAGGATATGGCCTGCCCCGTCTGTTCGGATATATTTCATTTAAAGTTGGAAAAAGATTGGGATTTTTCCTTACAAATAGCAACACTTCGAATATGTAAAGACATGGTAATGTTAATATTTTATTCTCCCTAAACAATGGTTTGCAGCTCTCTAAAGTTTCAGCTCTGCATATAGAGCGAACACAAGCTTTCTGTTTAATAAATGCTTTTGATGATTCCGTCGAGTTCCCCCACAGTAAAATTCCATATCGCAGAAGCGACGCTACATACCCATGATAAGAAAAGTTCAACACTTTTCCTCACTGAGTAAGCAAAAACGACTTTTGCTCACTGGTTTTAGGCAGCAAAGGCGCCCTTTTTGAACTATTGAGGTGGAAAGTTGTATGTATAACACGATAGCAGCAGTTTTTGTTTCTTGTGCCTTTAAATCCCTCAGTACACTCAGGATTCTAACCTAAAATCCTTCGCCAGTTCGGGGTTCAAACTAGCACTCGCAACAAAAATGAACTTTGCTATCTTGTTGAACAAATAACTATGTATATATAATAAATACAAAGTGTAGGTACACAAAAAAATAAAAACTTACATAATACACAAGTGTATAAAAAACATAGAGTATAATAGGCGGCCTTAGCCTTATCGCTAAGAATTGACCTCTTCCAGGCAACCCATAGTTAGTACCTACTTAGTTGTTTTAATACTCAAAGGTCAAATAAGTACTACTTACCATTGCTGCCGAGGAGGACCGCTAGGCACAGAACTGCTACTTTAAGTGCCATTTCAGGACCTGGTATGAAACTAGGTACTCTTTAAGCGTATTTATAAGTGAAAAAAGACTAATTAATTTTGATAAGGATCAATAAGATTACGCTGTCAATCTACACTCGCGAGCAATCAAATCGACTCCCTTCCAAATCCCAAGGGCGTGGGTAACTGTGTATATAAAGTTATTTTTTTCATAATCGATCGATCTAATATTATCATTGAAAAGCTTATAGGCCTCTATAGTGCGGAAGGTCGCCTGTTTTATTTATTTATTTATTTGTAATTATATTCATTTAGGTAGATAAATACCTAGGTATAAAAATGTGGCCCAGGAAGTTGCAATTGTTACAGTGATTTTTTTCTTCTCAATAAATCAATTCAGAATCAATAATGTAATAATTCAATAACTTTTATACATTTACTAAACACCTTTCAAGACCGTTGCACTATCTTTGTACCTACCTTTAGCCCTACAGCTGTCTCAAATCGCTCCCATTACTATTGCAGGAAAATGTTTTTTTTTTTAAATAAAGAATATTAGTCAAGCTGAAGTTGACTAATATCCTCCTAATCCCTCCAAATAAGCAGAAAGCTTGTGCTAAGAGTGGGTACGACAATAGTGCAACGGGTGGGATTCGAACTTGCGACCTTTCAGTTTTGAGTCCGCATCATTGACCGTTGGGCTATTGAGGCTTATTAGCTAATGTTTGTCAAAATTATAGCTTTGGAAAAGCTTTTCATATTCGATATAACATAATATTAGATATTGAATCGATATTCTGTTAAAAATAATCTAGAGGTGGAGTGAGGCGATTTGATTGTCCACGAGTGTTTAGGTACTTATAATACCTTCTAATGAATATAATCATATTATGTCCACATGTAGGTACCTACTTAATCATATCAAATTCATTGGTCTGATGGCCTTTATTTGGTAGCGACTGGGTTCGACTCCCGGTTCAGGCCAAAAAAGACCAAAAATAAGCCAAAGAAGTTCAAAAAAGGGTCTTTCCTGCGAAAGAGAAATATTTAGGCCATAATCCACTGGCCAAGTGGGGATTGGCACACTTCACTTTGAGAACATTATAGAGAATTCAAGGCATGCAGGTTTTATCACGTTTCCTTGATGGATTAAGCAAGTGAAATTTAATTGCTTAAATGCACATAACTCTGATAAGTACAAAAATACGTACTAGATACCTAGTATGGAGCGCTAAACGCTTTTTTTTATTCGATGACAAGATAGTCCTTGACTGCGATCTCACCTGATCGTAGTGACGATGCAGTCTAAGATGGTAGCGGGCTAACTTGGAAGTGGTATGGCAGTGTAGATTTAACCCATACCCCTAATCGGTTTCTACACGCCATCGTGCCGGAACGCTAAATCGCATGGCGGCACGTCTTTGACGGTAGGGTGGTACTGGTAACTAGCCATGGCCAAAGCCTCCCTCCAGACAACTCTTAGATAGGTCTCCACCTACTAGCGCTGAGTTAGGAAGTATGTGTCACTCCTCAGAGACCTAAAGGCGTCGTCGGTCCTGCGCCTAATCCGTCTTCGGTCATGTCGGATTTCCGTTCCATAGGACTATGAGAGTGAGGGAACAGAGAGTGCATCTGTTTGCGCACATTTACGCACTACGAGTATAACGCAGATGGCTGATCTCGGGAGAACATTATTTAAGTACATATTACTAATTTTAAGTTTTTTAAATTCCCGCGGGAAATATTTAATTTTCCGGGATAAAATGTAGGCTACGTGTTAATCCTGGGTATCTAGCTTAAATAACTATTACCATTCTAAATTCCATCCAAATCGGTTCATTACTTGTGGCGCGTGAAGGAGTAATGAAGGAGTAACAAAACACACAAACACGCACAGAAACTTTCACCTTTATAATATTAGTGTTCTGTGATGCGATATCTATCCACCCGTTCTGAGCTGGCATCATCAGACTGCGTCATCATCATCACGTGAGATTACATTCGTCTGCTTTGTCGTTACTAAAAAAAATATTTTGACAAAAAAATGCACAGGTGGAGCAATACCTAATGTTTTATATAACATCTATTTTGTACCTACAGCTACTTAGGTGCAATCTTACAAATCATGTAAGTACCTATTGATATTTATTTACTTTTAATTAGGTATCATAATATAATTATGTGCAGCTAGTATTTTATCACATACTTACTTCTAATCGAAGATCTTAACTACAATTATTTTTAATCAGATTAACGTAATTTCAATGACGTTTTTCAACTTTGTCTACAGCGTAAAATACATCTGAGAACGTATCTTGAAATGTGCAGAGACACAAACGAAAGGCTCAGTAGTTTTTCAGGAAAATTTAATTTTCACCTTCACTTGCTGAAGCTAGGTACCTGCCTAAGTAATGTAAGTACATAGGCAGGCGCGATAAACAACACCTCTTCAGTGATTTCCATCATTAATTGTCGCCAAACGTAAGCCTAAAGAAAAATGTAGTGGGAGCACAGAATACCTGATAGGTAGTATCCCTAATGGCACAGAAGATTCACTCAATGATTTAAACAAAAAGCGACTTTTGTCGCTACACAATATAGTGCAATTCAGCTTGACACAGCACTACTTGCTTACCATCTTATTCACCTAGACATTTTCCCTCGTATTACTTAACTCTTATCCCTCCGCACTCTCTGAATTTAGGCCTTTCGAAGAGCTGATAAGTGATACGCCATGTATTTGTAGCACCGCAGTTTACTGTGGAGTGCGCTAGGCCTGGTAGTAGTAGGTTACAAGGTATTACAAAAAATAACCTTTTACCAAAAATTCAATCACAGAGTTCTCTCTTTCACGCAGTATTAAAAGATCATTTTCACATCACTAGCTCAAAAAGGGTGCCTTTGCTGTCTAAAACCAGTGAGCAAAAGTCGTTTTTGCTCACTCAGTGAGCAAAAGTGTTGTCTCAAAAAAAGTTTTTTTATTATGAATAATGGGCAAACGAGCTGGCTGGTCACCTGATGTAAAGTGATTACCGCCGCCCATGAACACTTGTAGTACCAGAGGCACCACCGATGCGTTGCCGGCATTTCAGGAACTTATTGGTGCGCCCCTTGACTTTGTAGTTCAATACTTTTTCTCACTGAGCAAAAACAACTTTTGCTCACTGGTTTTAGACAGCAAAGGCGCCCTTTTTGAACTATTTATTTGTTTCTTTATTCTGTACATTATAATCTTAAAAACTAACTACTACTACTACTACCTAGTGAGGTGGAAAGTTGTATGTCTCACACGATAGCAAAGTTTTTGTTTCTTTTGCCTTTGAATCCCTCACTACACTCAGGATTCTAACTTAGAATCCTTCGCCCGCTCGGGGTTCAAACTAGGCACTCGCAAGAAAAATGAACTTTAGCTATCTTGTTGAACAAATAATTATATTTAGCGAATAGCATACCTAGGTAAATTTAAGATTACGTAGGCAACAGTTAGTTAGTGGACTATTTTTTTTCTATTAGGTAGGTAATACTTGATTTTCATGATAATTTTAGTTAACGGAAATTAAGGATGATATCGCCACATTTTATCGACGCATATCTAATAAATCAAAATTATTTCGACATCTAATAGAAGGAAATCGATTTGCTTACGTTTGAGTTTTTGTTTATACGGATTTAGGTAGGTACTTACTTATATCTATAGGATTAAGTACCTCGTCATTAGATTCTTATCGAAGGACAAGGAATTCAAATCCTCAGCTACCTAGCTGATGCTCGTGACTTTGTCCACGTAGATTAACGGCAGGATCTCCGAAAACAGCCTGTTTTTGATTCAATAGTAAAAAACAATCAAATATTCTTTGTTTTGATAGGTTAAAAATATATGTTGTAGTTTAATACACGTTCTAAATTATTTTACCGTTCAAAAGTCCATATTTTGAACTTCACTCGATCAAATAATATTCCGAAAAAAGTATAGTTTATAATTGTTTTTCAGGTTGTATTTACCTATAGTATATCAAAGTTAAACTAAAAAAAAAATGTCATAAAATAGGCAAAAGCTTTTAGAAGAATATTTTACCGTTAATTTTTCTCTAAAAAGTTTTCTTTTTTTTTTATCATGACTGTTTTACTTTTTTTATAACAAAGTGGCTCGTGCACCTCACCTCAATTGCTTGCAAGTTACTGCGGCCGAAGATCGTGCCCTTAAGGTTTTTTTAAAATCCTGTACGATTAAGTTAGATACTTAAACTTCTTGCGTAAAGATTAAAATGATTAATTAGTGAACATTTTGCGTGCAGATGGGATGAAGTCAACATAGAGCGTCCGTCACTCATACCGTACCTTACATGACGTTTTGTCGCTTCGTGCGACCGAGACGACACGCTACGAAGCAGACGCCAACTGCCTTATCTACTCAGGGCCGTCTTAACCATACTGGATGTGGAGTGCGAAAATAAGCCTGCACCCCCATTGCCAACAAAAAAAACTTTTGCTGCGTGAATGAAGGACAAACCAACAAACAAGCATAACTTTCGCATTTATAGATGCCCGCGACTTCGTCCGCGTGGATTTAGTTTTTAAAAACCCGCGAGAACTCTCCAGGTCCTCAACTAAATATACCCACGCAAAAATCACTTTGATCCGTGGTTCTGTTGCTGCGTGATTGAAAGACAAACCAACAAACACACTTTCGCTCTTATAATACGAGTACCTATGATAATAGGGGAGAAACTAAAACAAATATTTTCATAATATATCTATTTATTTACAATTATTATATCACATGCTTATAATAATAATTAGATTACAATTCTTAACATTTAGTGACGTGTCACAGACAACTGATAAATAGTAAACAACAAAATAGATTCGACAAAAGTTGTTATCATTAACATATTTTACGGCTCGACTCCACTCGTAAGGTTGGAGCCTTTGACGGTTGTTCTCGGATAAAAATCGTTTTCACATAAAAAGCAATCGTCTGGAACACATAAACAAGAAAAAAATTTAAATCCGGCTACGGAAAATTGAATGTAACATCCGTCATAATTGGGTATTTAAAAATGAAATGTGCATATTCAATAATTACCATCGAAAATGTGACATGTAAGAATAACATTTGTAAAAACAGAAAATAAATCGGTCAAAAAACAAATAAGTTATAAACTGTTTTACTGCGACTGTATCCGTCTCTTTCTAAAACGATATTTTGTATGGACAGTGTATGGAGCAACTGAATTTGTGACGCCACATGTCAGTAGCGCTCTCTCTGTCTAACAGGATACTTTAAAGCTCTATATTTTCGAGACTAGTTAAGATATTAAAAAAACAAAAATGATATTATGTTTTAATATTAAAAAACTTTATTTTAAGTAAGTATACAAAAAAAAAAATTAGTGAAATACCCAATTATTTTATTCGAATGAAATGTAGCCTATTTCATCCGGACTGTCACACGCACATTTCGTTCAACAAAAACGGTTCCGTATTTTCTTCGTTACTTCGGAACATACGAATACAATACGAATACATAGTCATACATACAAAGGCTGCTAAAATTTTTCATTCGGGTAGTAATTGTTACTAACACATAGTACTAGTTATTTTTTACTAACATAATTATGGAAACAAAAAAAAGTCTGCAATAAAGAATTATTTATTAGTTATTTAAAAACACTTATCATTCCGACATACGAGTATTTATTCTAAAACTATTTATGTATTTACAAAACGATATGTGTCTATACAATTTATTTAACATTTTTGAGATTTAGTGCAAATTGTCGCGCTAAGAAATCTATAATATAAATGTGTGGTATGGTGCGACGTTTGAAACGACGCAAGCGCACTGTTTCAATTTTACTGCAGTGTACTGTATTCTAGGTCACTTTTAATATATCATTTAGCAATATTTAGTGTCTTTAGTAATGTGTGTTTGTCTGCGTTAGTGAGGTGGCGTGAGCGAGGCGACGCAAGCTCTGTTGCCAACTTCGTGACACGTGCAATTCAGTTGCCAGCTTCGTGACACGTACAATTCAGTTGCCAACTTCGTGACATGTGCAGTTTAGTTGCCACGTTCGTGACACGTGCATTTCAGTTGCCACCTTCATGACACGTGCAGTTCAGTTGTCAACTTCGTGACACGTGCTATGTAATTAGTGTGTCCTGAGTAACACGTAACAGAGTCTATCCGTGTTGGAGGCAGCGAGGTAGCGTGCGCGAGGCGACACAAGCTCAGTTCCCAACTTCGTGACACCTGCTATGTAATTAGTGTCCTAAGTAACGTGTAACAGAGTTTGTTCGCGTTAGAGCCAGCCAGGTGGCGTGCGCGAGGCGACGCAAGCACTGTTGCCAACTTCGTGACACGTGCAGTTCAGTTGCCAAGTTCGTGACACGTGCAACAGTCTGTCCCGCGTTCAGCACCAGTCGTGCACGCAGTCGCCGCGACACTTGGACCGAGTGACCCGCCCGGTCAGCGACCTCAATCATCTGAGCAGCGCGGCTATCTTGCTGACGGCGTCGGCGCTGAGGCGCGGCGCGTCGCACAGCGCCAGCGTCCACTCGTCGGACAGCGCGCCGCGCCGCAGCCCGTGGTACACCAGGAACGAGGCCACCACGCGCCGCACGTCCCACTCCGCGCTCACCGCCCTCGGCTCCCCGAACAGCGCCTGTCTGCACACCCTGTCAGATTAAAACATTGTAGAAGGAAATTATCTCTTGTGTACTTGCAATTTAATATACAAATATGGTTGAGCGAAGCAACGGTTGGATCGTGCGTCGTGCTCGTGAATGGGTGCCGCCAACGGGAATGGGTTTGCTTTGTCTGCCCGTCTTGACATGTGTTGGATTATATGTACCTACGTGTGCATCTTTGAAGCTTCATTGTGGAACAATTGTAAAAAATTTTTTTTTTGAAAAGAGCAACTGCTGAGTTTCTTGCCGGTTCTTCTGCATTCCGAACCGGTGGTAGATTTATGACGTGTCATAAGAGCTACAAGTTGGCCTACATGAAATAAATAAATTTTGATTTTGATTTTGAAGCACTGTATACATATTACATAACATTTTTTTGTTACCTATAGTAATTTTTTACCCAATATCTGATAATGGCTGGAGAAGCCGATGGCAGATGGATATATTAAAGAAAAAAAAAAATAGTAATTTTTTCTTTTTTTTTATAAAAGAGCAACTGCTGAGTTTCTTACCGGCTTTTCTCAGCAGAATCTGCATTCCGAAACGATGCACATACGGCAAAAGTGTCGATTTAGCTTGACAAAAATCAATAACGTTCTTCAAGTTACCACCTAGTTACCACCATCAAGCGATTTAGCGTTCCGGCACGATGGCGCGTAGAAACCGATTAAGGGTATGGGTTGAATGAACACCGCTATACCCCTTCTAAGTTAGCCCGCTACCATCTTAGACTACATCGTCACTTACCATCAGTCATAGAATAAAAAAAAAAAAGAGCAACTGACCTAGTGCCGGGTATGGCCAGGTACTTCCGCAGGTAGGGGGTGATCTTGGTCTCCCACTTGTCGTAGACGAGCGCCACCTTCTGCTTGATGGCGAGCGTGAACTCGTTGGAGATGAGCGGCTCGGCGGGCTCGGCGCCGTCCACGCGCATGTCGGCGGCGGCGCGGCGCGCGTGGCTGTCGGCCGCGCCCAGCAGCAGCCGCACCTGCCACGTGTGGTACACCGTCGGCTCCGTCCGCATCGACTTCATTATCTGTGCCCGGCGATATACTTGTAAGTTTGACGTGTGTGCGTGCGTGCGTATGCGAACGGACGAACCGATTTTTCTTTGTTTAAAAGGTTTTTTTTTTTTTTTTTTTTATTATTTTTTTTTTTTTTAAAGAGCTGAGTCACTGGAGTGACTATGTTGCTCTCATAGGTACGTACAATGGCATATTAACTAAATTTAGATTAATTATAACTAGTTATTAGGTCTATTTTTTAAATTGTTTTTAACTATCCTATACAGTTTCTTCGCTCCTTCTGACATTGGGTTTGCCAGGGTGAATTACTCAGAAATGTTCTTAGCTGTTTGATAACAATCGGTGCAAGATGGCCGCCGCCACAAAATGGCGGATTACATTTTTTTTTTCACAACTCCCTCAATATGGGCATCAAATAAAAGGGCTTGACTAGTAGAATTCTACACACTATGATAAATTTCAAATCCAAGATGGCCGCCATCATAAAATGGCGAATACATTTTTTTTTAATTTCACAAGTCGCGAGTGTTTTCGACCGATGAACGTCCTCGGACCTAACGGGATAAACCTAATTGGGGCTTTTTATCCTTACTTACGTGTTAAAGTGTGTTTGTTTGTTGGTTTGTTGACAGGTACTGCCGGCAACACCACCTGGTTCAAGTACGCAGGTGTCAGCCACTCACCTTCAGGAAAGTGGTCCAGATGGGCAGCGCGCACATGACGTCCTTGAGCACGCACTCGTAGGTCACCATGCTGAGCGACTGCACGTACTCCTGCTCCGAGCGGCTGTACTTCCTGCACAGGCACTGCCGCGGCAGCACCACCTGGTTCAAGTATACAAGTATATACAGCTGCTCGTGCTGATTCACTCACTCACTGACTACTCTTTCTTTCTTCATGCTGTGCTGGTTTCCACACTTAAAACCATAACTGGTTATGGTATGTTGTGTGTGATGTACCAATTTACTCCAACCATCCCAGCTCTCTCCGGAAGCCTAGCAACCCGCCCAGGTTGCCAAGGATTTCTCGAAGTGAGACTGGGGTCCTAGATGGTTTTTGGGTTGTTCTGCCACCCCTGTGCATCCCAAGGAGCACGTGCGCAGGTGACTGACTCATTGGATCAACTCTCTTGCAAAATTTTGTTTAAATTTTTTTTTATACTGGTTTCATATAGGGGAAAGATATAAAGAGAGCTGATTGTGGATTTCGGAGACGGATGAAGAGATTGAGGGTTGCTCAATAGAATCAGTCGAAACCTCATCCTTAGACAGTGAGCTACAAAATGGCCGATTCAAGATGGCGGTCAAACTCGTCGGTGTCTATCTCAGAGTATAAAAGATAGAAGACTGCTTTTTAGGTAAAAAAATGATCAAGACCCGAAGGAACAGAAGGAAAAGGTGACGGACTGACTGATCTATCGACGCACAGCTCAAACCAGTTGACGGATCGGGCTGAAAGGCATACAGATAGCTATCATGTAGGCATAAAGGATTTTTAAAAATTCAACCCCTGAGGGCATAAAATAGGGGTTTGAAAAATCGAACCTAACGTGAGTGAAGCCACGAGCAAAAGCTAGTAAATAAATATATTAAAAAAAACCTCGTTCTTGACCCCCTTCCGCTTCCTCTGCAGGACCAAGCAGTCGGCGCAGATCTCCTTGCTCTTATTCATATCCTTGGCCAAGTAATGTTTGACGAAGTTCTTCACTTTCTCGTCATTGGTGAACAGGTCGATGTTCTCGGTGGTGGTGGACCAGATGTTGGCCTTGTCGAGGGTCAGCGTTTGGGCCAATATCGTGAGGAAGCCCTCGGGGTCGTCCGAGTAGGACAGGCAGCCGGCGCGCTGCTTTATGTCCACGCACCAGGTATAGTCGAGGAATGTTCTGGGAATAAGCAATATAGTCTTTGGAGTATCAAAATTTTTAACGAAAAGATTTTGCTGTTCATCTGCAAGTTTTTATTCGTTGACAAGATAGTCTTTGACTGCGATCTCACCTGATGATGAAAGCAGTTTAAGAAGATTGCTAACTTGGAAGGGGTATGGCAGTGTAGATTCAACCTATACCCCTAATCGGCACGTCTTTGACGATAAGGTGGTAACTAGCCACGGCCAAAGCCCCTTCCAAGTTAGCCCGCTACCATATCAGACTGCATCATCAATTACCATCAGGTGAGATTGCAGTTAAGGACTATTTTGTCATCGAATAAAAATAAAAACCTTTTTTCACAGATAACGTAACCGGTAGGGCTAACACGCACGCCACGAAAACATTTTGTCTATCCATTTACTCGTAAAATCTCATACTTTACGAGGAAATGGTGGGCAAAATGTTTTCAAAATGCTAGTCGTTCAGGTCGTGACACTCACTTGAGCTGGTCCCAGTTGTGGTCCCTATGGAAGGTGATGGGCCAGTATCGAGGGTCGTTGATTTTCACCTCCCTCAAGGTGTTCAGCTCCGGAATGATGCAAGGAGCTTTCATCTCCTTGGTGACACCTTGCAGGTCTATCACCTGGAACAAGTTATTGGTAGTTAGTTACCATCACGTCAAAGACGTGCCGCCAAGCAATTTAGCGTTCCGGTACGATAGCGTGTAGAAACGGATTAGGGGTTTGGGTTGAATTTACACTGCCATACTCCGTCCACGTTAGTTCGATACCATTTTAGACTACATCGCCATTTACCATCAGGTGAGATCGCAGTCAAGGACTATCTTGTCATCGAATCCTATTATCCTATTAATATTATACATGCGAAAGTTTGCACTCAATCACGTCGCAACGACTGAACCGATTTGGCTGAAATTTGGCACAGAGATAGATCATAGTCTGGAATAGGACATAGGCTACTTTTATTCCGGGAAATAAGAGAGTTCCCGCGGGAATACAAAAACCTTAATCCATGCGGACGAAGTCGCGGGTATCAGCTAGTAAAAAATAATATAAAAAAAACTTTCTTGTTGCTATCCTAAACTACTGTACTGACCTGTATATGAGCATAGCAGAGTTTGCCCGTGTCAAGATCTCGCGGCAGAATCAGCCGCGGCTCCACCGCGAGCACGTACAGATGACGAAACGCTTGTAAGTGGTATCTGCAAATATTAGGAATATATTCACATCTATCCATCGAACTGTAACGCTTAGAAGCGCAGTAGTCGACGAGGTGGTAACTGGTAAGCTATTTTTAGTAAGCCTATAGACTTTTTCGCGTTAGCACGAAAAGCTCGCAGAAAATTATTGCTTGGAAAAGGTCGTTTTCATCTACCTAACTTATGCGGTCTAATTAGTCTAAGTTAGGTGACGTTTTTTGTCAATTTTGTTTTTACAAACCTTTTGGGAATACCTAACAACAGTAGGAACGATTTGGGCAAGGGATATTAAGGTGTTACCTACGTAAAGAAACTCCTATTTAAGGGATCGTTTATGATGTCTGGATTTGAAAACGGGCATTAAACTTGTGAAAGGCAAGGTTGAAATTGTCTTTGGAATCGCCACTTCCCCATTAATCCCCACTATATACATGCGAAAGTGTGTTTGTTTCTTGGTTTGTCCTTCAATTACGGCGCAACAAAGCAACGGATTAAAGTCATTTTTTGCGTAGGTATAGTTGGGGACCGGGAAAGTGACAGGCTACTTTTTATACTGAAAAATCAAAGAGTTCCCGCGGGATTTTAAAAACTAAATCCACGCGCATCAGCTAGTATTATCGATATTCCCAAAAAAAAAAAAAAAACTTTCGGACTGTCTTGGCGTAATTGAGGAATCATGAGCCAGCCAATTACCATGAGAAAACGTGTAGCAATAAAGAATTTTCTATTTCTATGAGATCAAGGCCTACTTCTAGTAAATAAATTAATAAATAAATAAATAAATCTAAATATATAAAAGGCAAAGGTGACTGACTGATTGACTGACTGACTGATCTATCAACGCACAGCTCTAACCACTGGACTGATTGAGCTGAAATTTGGCATATAGGTAGCTGTTAGGACGTAGACATCCGCTAAGAAAGGATTTTGGAAAATTTCAACCCCAAGAGGGTTAAATAGGGGGTTAAAAAATCGAACCTAACGTGAGCGAAGCCGCGGGTTAAAGCTAGTAAATAAATAAAGCCTTTATTCAAACATACTTAAACTATACAATAACAATGTTTTTTTTTTTTTTTTAACACTACTTCTAGTAATGGTCGTTAACTCACCTGTTGTCTTCGCTGTGCGTGGGGAACTTGGGGAAGAAGGCGGTGATGAGCGCCGCCACGGCCTCCGGGGAGCTGGACAGGGTGGAGCGGCCGCCGCCCAGGAACAGCAGCCCGATGGTGCAGTGCACCGCCATCTGTTGGACAGGCGCTGGTTCACATGTTGGTCATCGTTTTAACCTTTTTGCGTCCTTTTTTAATTTGCCTAAGTATGCCATGCTCTCTTTAAACATTTCTGTGGTGGTGTCGTGTGGTGCGTGTTGCTACGTTCCCTCAAATATGGTTGAGCGAAGCAACGGCTGGATCATGCGTCATGCTCGTGAATGGGTGCCACCAACGGGAATGGGTCTGCTTTGTCTGCACGTGTTGACATGCGTTGGATTGTGTGTACCTACGTATGCATTTTTGAAGCTTCATTGTGGAAGCACTGTATATGTACATAGTATAGTTTTGTAACCTATTATAAAAATTTTTTTTTTGAAAAGTTTCTTGCCGGCTCTTCTCAGCAAAATCTGCATTCCGAACCGGTGGTAGATTTATAACGTGTCATAAGAGCTACAAGTAGGCTTACATGAAATAAATAAATTTTGAATGTTGAATATTTTTTGAATTTTGCCGTGAAACGTCTTTAAAATCACACCAAAACATACCAGTACCACCACCAGTCAGAAAAATGTACCGTAACGAAAAATGTCATTATTTAGAGTATACAGTCATCTCGCTGCTAAGACCTTTGCATTGCCGGGTGGGGCGGCGGGGGAGGGGCACTGCGTAGAATTTTTTTTTTTAAAAAGAATATCAGCCAAGCTGAACTTGACTGATGTTCTCCTCTCCCCTCCAAATAAGTGAAAACTTGTGTTAGGACAATAGTGCAACGGGTGGGATTCGAACCTGCGACATTTCAGTAACCGAAGTAAGAATAACCGAAACTCGCAGATACAGACGTTTCACGTTAAGACCAACGGTCGTGTGCATCGAAACAGCTCCACCCGTTTTTTTTAAGTTTAAAATTGCCTTGGCCTGCTTTTCCTTCAACGTATCCCACATAATAATCCCAAGTGCCGACACGCGCGCAGCACTTGGATATCTCCGTGATCCGCAGTTACCGCGCTGAGGACATACCTGTGCGCCGTGTGTGAGCGGTGGCGGCGCGGCGGGCGCGGCGGGGGCGGGGCGCGGCGCGGCGGGCAGGCGCGCGCGCAGCCTCCGACACGCACGCAGCACTTGAATATCTCCGCGACCCGCAGTTATCTGTACGTAATATTAAAAATAAATAAATAGAAATTATAACTGTTGAGATTGTTTACTAGCAATAATACTTGTGATTTGGGAACGGTAGAGTAATAGAAACTTAGATGTATCATTGATTATTTAGTTAACATTGAGTGCACTAGATGGCGTTGTCTACTATTAGATCGCGGGTTCAGATCACACACTATGGATTGGCATATGCAGTTGGGTGTAACAGTATGGCAGTGCAGTACTACTATCCGGATCGGTAATTATACGCAGTTAGTTTTTTGATACAGTATAGTGGTCTGTGCAATAGGGTACCTTGGTGTGAGGTACAACAATAACTATAGGCCAAGGTCAGCCTTCATCTTACTGCACTCACCATCCCCGCGGCCAGCAGGCACACGCACGTGCAAGCCTCGAACGTGGAGCCGCCCGCCAGCTCGGCCACGCCGCGGCCGCTGAGGCGCAGGAACAGCGCCACGAAGTGCAGCACGGCGTCGCGCGCGTCCTCGTCGCCCGACCCCGCGAAGCGCAGCCCCACGGCGAAGCACGCGCCCGCTATTACTGCACTCACCATGCCCGCGGCCAGCAGGCACACGCACGTGCAAGCCTCGAACGTGGAGCCGCCCGCCAGCTCGGCCACGCCGCGGCCGCTGAGGCGCAGGAACAGCGCCACGAAGTGCAGCACGGCGTCGCGCGCGTCCTCGTCGCCCGACCCCGCGAAGCGCAGCCCCACGGCGAAGCACGCGCCCGCTATTACTGCACTCACCATGCCCGCGGCCAGCAGGCACACGCACGTGCAAGCCTCGAACGTGGAGCCGCCCGCCAGCTCGGCCACGCCGCGGCCGCTGAGGCGCAGGAACAGCGCCACGAAGTGCAGCACGGCGTCGCGCGCGTCCTCGTCGCCCGACCCCGCGAAGCGCAGCCCCACGGCGAAGCACGCGCCCGCTATTATGTTGCAGTACGCTTGGCTGGGGAACATTAGGACGTTTCAGTACAGTATCATCATCATCAACGGCTCACCACTGAGTACAAGTCCCCTCTCAGAGAAGGGCACTTCAACGGATCACTAATAAGCGCAGCCCCCCGATTCAGACCCTTACGATAACTTATTTATCGATCGATTCGGTTTGTTACCGTACGATAACATATATTTTTAATTCGTAAATGCTCTTGTAATCCAATGTATCTTGTCGATATCGATAACGTAGTCGATACCAAATCGTATCCTCAAACCAAACGCTCTGAATCACACGACAAAATTTTGTTATACGAGATCGATATCTAACCGTATCGACACGGTATGTTATCGAACAGGTCTGAATCGCCCCCCAGGTCTCCTTTCAGAAAAGGGTACTTCAACGGGTCAGTAATGAGCGCAGGTCTCCTCTCAAATAATAGTACTTCAACGGGTCACTATTGAGTGAGTATCTCGTCTCAGAGAAGGGTTACAGTCCACCATGCTGACTTTACACACCATTGAGAACATTATGGAGAATCCTCAGGCATGCAGGTTTTGCGCACGATATTTTCCTTCACTGTTAGCTAGCACTACTTCATTTTGGACGTCTAGGGATTGAGTCGAAGACAATGACTACATAGTTTTGAGCTTGACTGCTATCACGAGAAAGCAAATAACTTCGTACGTTCCAGGGTTTTAGAGAGCCATTTGTTTCGGTCAATGGGATTCCAGTGATAATTGTATCTAACAAAGGTTACCAGTTTGCTTCCTTTCTTCCATGAATCATGAAACTCTAAAATGAGCTTTAAAGTGGTATGTAAAGTGTACGTACTTCATGGCTTCATAGTCGATGTTGTCTTCGGTGGGTTTGACGAAGCAGTAGGGCTTGATGGTGGCCGGAACTTGACGCTCGATCCACTCTTCACTCGCTTCTATTTTGTCCCAAAGCACCAGACCTAAAATTTCAAAGTTTTTTTCTCAACGCTGTCAACATGAGTCGCTTATAAATATTTGCAATGGCCTGAGGTTTTAGTTAAAACTTAGGTACTGCAGTCGTAGTGATGTATTACAGACTACAGTGTATGTGGAATGTCACAGATGATGAAATTCACGAGTCGTTCTTTTCAAATCTAAATTTTACAATATTATTATGTAGCTTTAACAATGTGTGTGTGTTCGCGTGAGTGCTTGCGGGCGTGTGTGCGCGGGTGCGTACGTGCGTGCGTACACGTGTGCGTGCGTGCGCGGGTGCGTGCGTACAAGCGTGCGTGCGTGCGTACGTGTGTGTTACAATACACTTAATAAATAAATGAATGTTGTCACATGTGGGCAGCTGGATGCCAAGCCGATTGCTCTCATGCAGCTTCGTTATCAATTGTAGAAAGACAGTAGCCAGTTCAGAACTGACCTCTAGCTATAACTCTCAGCATGAGCAGGTCTGGGCGCACGAAGTCCAGGAGGTACGCCGTGGCCGGGGGCTTCAGCCACTCGGCCACGGCCGCGCTGTTGGAGCGCAGGTACAGGAGCCCCAGGGCTACGGTCGCGCCCGGTGACGTCACGTCCAGGTTCACCGTGCCGCCCTCGCGGATCGCGAACGAGCCCTGCTTGTATCTGTCCTTTTGGGACCCTGAGAGTGTCATCATTGGGTGAATTAATTAACACGCTTATCCTATAATATTATTATTACAAATGCGAAAGTTTGGATGTATATTTGTTACTCGATCACGCCGCAACGACTGAAGTGATGGTTGAAATGTGAAATGGAGATATCTCGTACCCAGGATTAACACTACATTTTAACCCGGAAAATCATGGTTGCCGCGGGAATCCAAGACCCTTAATCCGCGCGAACGAAGTCGCGACCATCAACTAGTGTACTACAGTCCTAAGTGAGTCTGTAGGGTCATACGACATGTGTCATCCGGCTTGAAGCAGCGCGGAAGCCCGATCGCATTAGTGGAACAAAAGAGACTAAGTACATATTAAATATCATATTCAAATTGCCTATGCACAATGCAAGGGGCGCGGGCGTCCGCGCGGCGAGCGCTGACGTCACACGGACCGGTTTCTAGATTTATTTATTTAAAGACAAAAAAAGTGACACAATTTAAACCATAATTTATAGACCAAAGCATTAGACTAAAACTTGTGGCTGGTGATTGTAATTGGCAGCCCAATTAGACCGTAGCCTGTGCTAGGGCTGTCCAAAATACATCCTCCGCCCAATTGTATTTAATGTTAATAAAATTAAAAAATTTTTTTTTTTTTGATATACCTAACTAAATTTGAAGGACCGGTGGTTACCTGTTCTCGGTGAGGAAGTCCGTTGGTACAAGTATGGTCCAACAACTTCTAAAGTACAGAAGGAAGTAACGAGAAGAAAACACAATAGCACTAGGAAGGAGTCTAATTAGCATGAAAGATACAAGCACTAATATATTACAGTAAAACAATTATAAGCGGAAAAGAAAGTTAGAAAAATTAACGTAAACAATGCAGGCCTAGTCAGCAAAAATCACTTGACTGAACTTGGTACAAATCGTCATCTGTGTGTTGGTACACTACGGTTGGTACCAGGCTATCGAACGGTGTGAAGGCAGCGCCCGCGACTACAGCGCCATTCCCGCCTAACAATTGCGTGCGCGGCCGCCGCGCGAAGTTAGCGTCGGCAGCCGTTCGGCTGTCGATCATTCGCGCTCGCTCACCACTCGCCCGGTCTCACAAAATCACCCGATTAAGCATACTACGGGTTTCACCCGAGTATGCTTGCGAATTAAATTTTGTGTTTGTGGATATGATTATAATAGATAAATATATAATTTATAAGTGTGTTTATGTAAGTATGTATGCCTGTAAATAATATGTGTGCTGTATAATAAATAAATACTATAAATTGTAATAAATAAATGTATGCTGCCTACAAAATTTAATTATATTTAATTATTATTAGCTTGCCTTGATTATAATAATATGAATAAATGCAAAAAAAAAAATATTAGAAATAAGTAAAGTTAGTGCTGTTTGTTAGATGTGTTTGTTTGTTAGATGGAAGTAAGGCTCGACGCGCACTGAGGAGTGGCGCGCTGGTTCCCGTAAGTCCACGTACCGTTGACGCGCCGGTCCCCGCCGAGCATGTAGGTGCGCAGCTGCGGCGCGAGGTGCGCGAGGTGCGGCGCGGCGCTGGCGGCGCGCAGGCACACCAGGCCCAGCGCCAGCCCCGCCGCCAGCGCGTAGCCCTCGCGCTCCACGCAGTTCTCCATGTCGGGCCCCGGTGGCTTACCTGGCACAGGCAAAAACCGCTATACAACGTGTAACGAAAATGTGAAATATCCCTGAAGGAGATGAATGTGCTCATGATAGTGAACAACTTTCCCCAAGGAACATAGGTCGAAATGTGAAAAAAAATGTGGACCTCCCATAAAGAATTGACGATCAGCTGATTGATTTACTAAAGTTACGTTAAGCAGTTCCGCATCAGCCATGACGAAGATCTTCATATATAAGTATGACTAATTTTAAAAAATCGTTGAAGACTTTTCTAATTAAAAAATTCTACTACTCCATTAAAGAATTTTTTGATGACAGAATTTTTTGAATAAGATTGACATTATAATATAAATTTTACATTTGACATTTTAAATTAAATATTTCAATATTATTATTACATTTTATTAATTATTAATTTTTATTAGTTTCAAATGTTAATTATATTATAATGTATTGTTGGATGAATTTGTATAAATTATGGTTTGTAAAGCTCTAAAATATTTGTGTTAATAAAATTAGATTAAGAATGATTATAATAAGTATTATGTTTGCATGCCAATACCCGGCAGATTGAAGTACATTTTGAATTATGTAACAACGTAACTACACTCAATCTGTGCACATAAAGAATTTTGATTTGATTTGATTTGATTCATATTAACTTACCAATCTCGTTAAGCAGTACCACATCAGCCATGACGAAGATCTTCATATTAACTTACCAATCTCGTTAAGCAGTACCACATCAGCCATGACGAAGATCTTCATATTAATTTACCAATCTCGTTAAGCAGTACCACATCAGCCATGACGAAGATCTTCATATTAACTTACCAATCTCGTTAAGCAGTACCACATCAGCCATGATGAAGATCTTCATATTAACTTACCAATCTCGTTAAGCAGTACCACATCAGCCATGACGAAGATCTTCATATTAATTTACCAATCTCGTTAAGCAGTACCACATCAGCCATGATGAAGATCTTCATATTAACTTACCAATCTCGTTAAGCAGTACCACATCAGCCATGATGAAGATCTTCATATTAACTTACCAATCTCGTTAAGCAGTACCACATCAGCCATGATGAAGATCTTCATATTAACTTGCCAATCTCGTTAAGCAGTACCATACTAGCCATGAGGAAGATCTTCATATTAACTTGCCAATCTCGTTAAGCAGTACCACATCAGCCATGACGAAGATCTTCATATTAACTTACCAATCTCGTTAAGCAGTACCACATCAGCCATGACGAAGATCTTCATATTAATTTACCAATCTCGTTAAGCAGTACCACATCAGCCATGATGAAGATCTTCATATTAACTTGCCAATCTCGTTAAGCAGTACCATACTAGCCATGAGGAAGATCTTCATATTAACTTGCCAATCTCGTTAAGCAGTACCACATCAGCCATGACGAAGATCTTCATATTAACTTACCAATCTCGTTAAGCAGTACCACATCAGCCATGATGAAGATCTTCATATTAACTTACCAATCTCGTTAAGCAGTACCACATCAGCCATGACGAAGATCTTCATATTAATTTACCAATCTCGTTAAGCAGTACCACATCAGCCATGATGAAGATCTTCATATTAACTTGCCAATCTCGTTAAGCAGTACCATACTAGCCATGAGGAAGATCTTCATATTAACTTGCCAATCTCGTTAAGCAGTGCCACATCAGCCATGACGAAGATCTTCATATTAACTTACCAATGTCGTTAAGCAGTACCGCATCAGCCATGACGAAGATCTTCATATTAATTTACCAATCTCGTTAAGCAGTACCACATCAGCCATGATGAAGATCTTCATATTAACTTACCAATCTCGTTAAGCAGAACTTGCGCGTAGTGCGCATGCGCCGTCCCCTGGTACAGCAACCCCACCCCGAGCAGCGCCGCTACTTGAACCCCCTGCAATACAAATATCCTTTGCAATAAACACACCCTTACTAATAAATAATAATAATTTCCCCCCGACGCAATCCGGTCATAGCGGACAACTGTGTCTGCATATCTCTGTCTGTGTATCTGTTTGCCTGTCTTTTCCCTTCTAGCACCTTAACGAATGGACCGATTTTGAAGCGGTTTTTTTTTGTTTGAAAGCTAACGTAATCGAGATGGATCTTAGATATAATTTATGAAAATCTGCTCAGGCGTTTGAAGATCATCAAAATTTTGCAAACTTTCTCTGGTGCGATTGATTTTTTTTTTTTTTGATTTGAAGTTAACCTTCGGTTTATTTCCAAGGCATGGTAACACTACAGCATCAGCTCAAGGTTACCATGTATGAGCGGAGTAGTCTGCAGGATACCCAACTCCTTAGTTATTTACATCAGATATAGGTGTTTAGGCTCCTTAAAATGGTCTCAATGAGTAGGTGTTAGATAGATGATGATCGAGGATCTGACGATGAAGCATCAAACTGGGTAACAGAATATCAGGTAGCCATAAATTCACATGTTGGGGTTTAAATTTTAAATTGACAGTTGTCTGAACATTTTTAATTACCTGTTGAATATCTAACTCGATGGAGGTGGGTGGTAAGAGAGGTTCCAAATGAATGCTCATCATTTTGGTCGCTTGCACGTCCATTGTACCTAAAACGTTATGTTATCTTAATATGTTTGTCTCTGCTTTGTGTCTACCCATCTTAACATGTGTTAGGTTGTGGTAGGTGTGCATTTTTGAAACTTCTTTGTGGAAACACTGTGTGCATAGCATAGTTTTGTTAACCATTGTAAAAATTTTTTTTTTTAAAAGAGCAACTGCTGAGTTTCTTGCCGGCTCTTCTCAGCAGAATCTCCATTCCGAACCGGTGGTAGATTTATGACGTGTCATAACAGCTACAAGTTGGCCTACATGAAATAAATAAATTTTGATTTTGATTTTGATTTTCTGACACCCATTACTGAATCAATGATTTATACTTGAATTAAATGGTAAAATATTTTAGATTTTTCAAAATCTTTTATGCGATTAAATATCAGTTGCTTTAACGGATGAAATGGTAAAATTGTTCAGATTTTTCAAAATTTTTTGTGCAATAAAATATCAGTTGCTTCAATGGTGAATATGGTAAGGAAACCAGCATGCTTAGAGTTCTCAAAAATATTCTTAAAGGTGTGCGAAATCTGCCAATCAGAGACCTAAGGCTAGTGGGTCGGCAATGGTTTGAGATGAAGTTTAAAGAATCCCGAAGAATTCTGAAGAATTTTATTTCACACTTATCTCTAGTATCCATTTACTTAAACATATTGTTTTCTCCCTTCCACACTCAAGCTTATATGCATTTGTCTATCCCTCTTACTTGAGACATGCTGATGAGCTCATGACATTTGACGAGGTGCTCACTCGTATTTGTTCACTAAGGGCATGTCACTGAACTGACCATTGAGGGCCAGAGCTAGCAAGAAACCGATTATTTCTCCCACTCACACTTATTTCCACTCCTCTATCTCTGTTTCACTCACCCCTGTAAGTAGCAGCCAATCCCAAGAGAAGACCGATGCTGATCATCTCGTGACATTTGACGAGGTACTCGTATTTGTTCATGAAGGGCATGTCTCTCAAGTGGCCGTTGAGACCCAGAGCTAAGAGAAAGCCGGCGTGCTCTGTTGACATATCTTGGGTACCCTGGACAGATTATTTTCAGCTTACCCTCAAATACATTGAATAAGTGGAAAATACACAGAAGAGCCGTGGGCCTTCTAGAGAAAGGATAAAATAACCTAGGATACGTAAAATCGGAACTCTGTAATAAAATGACGTAATCCCATCGAGATTGACAGTTTTTAATTATATTTTTTGTAGCCTGTCCATCCTAATATCTTAATTCTTAATCACACTAATATCACACTAATCACACTTAAAACATATTATAAAGGCGAAAGTTTGCATGTGTATGTGTGTATATGTTTGTTACTCTTTCACGCCACAACTAATGAACCAATTTGGCTGAAATTTGGAATGGAGGCAACTCACATCCAGGATTAAAACATAGGCTACATTTTATCCAGGAAAATTAAAGAGTCCCTACGGGAATTAAAAATAACCTTAATTCAGGCGGATGAAGTCACGGGCATCAGCTAGTAAATAAATAAAAATAAAAGTTGTGACGTAGGGACACGCTGCCACTCACCCTTGGCTTGTTGTAGATGATCCAGCTGGAGTGTATGCTGGTGCCGGTCATGGGCACGAGCGCCAGGCCCGCCGCCACGCCGTTGTGGAAGGTGGGCCACAGCAGGCAGTGGGGGGGCGTGTCCCCGCCCCCCAGCGTGATGGTGTTGCAGCGGGGGGGCGGGCCGCGCCCCGACACGCACAGCTTGGGCAGCGTCAGCGGCTCCGTCGGGGAGCAGGGCAGGCTGCGGAGGGTCACCATGCCCCTGTCGAGATAAACCGGTTTTAATAGATTTCTATAAACTTTGTTAAGGCCCAAGAGACGGGTCTGCCCGCGAAATTCAAATTTAATTTGGTTTTTCGCCAAAAAAACCAAATTAAATTTGAATTTCGCGGGTAGCTCCGTGTCTTGGCCTTAAGGTAAATATATTCAAAAGTATATTCCAGCCAATGAGGGTTTTCTGAAATTTCGCCCACTAAGCGGCAGCACTGAGACCTCAGGTCCAGAAACCTGTCTGTTTCTGGGATGAAAAATAGCCAATTTCACTCTCCCGATCCTCAACCACACCCTTGCAAAAATCACGTCGATCCGAAGCTCTGTTGCAGCGTGTCTGAAGGACAAACCAGTCAACAAACACACTTTCGCATTTATAATATGTATTAGTAAGGATGTATGTAAATGGAGATAATACTTCACTGGGATGGGAGACCTCTTGGCAAACTGGCCAATTAATGGCGTAAATCGTCAAAACCCTGATTGACTGTGAAATATTATTAAATGACGTCACACCCATTCGACCACTTTCGACCACCCAAACGACTTTCGGACTTTATGGAAGTAAAGTAAAGTATCAATGACATTTAATCTTCAATAACACAACGGTTATAGGTGATGACTGAAAACTAAAAGGTTACAGGTTCGATCCCCATCCGTTGCACTACTGTCGTACCCACTCCTAACACAAGTTTCTGCTTATTTGGAGCCTTGGAGGGGAGGGGAGAATATTAGTTAAATTCAGCTTGGTTAATATTCTTATTCTTTAAAAAAAAACGTACCTTGCAACAGGCAACGCCATAGTCCTGGTACTGATGGCATAGAGATGCTTCTCCTGCTCTTCAATGAAGTCGTGGTCAGACACCTCCGGCCTCTGGGTCAGGTTGATGGTCACCGGGATAGATGACTGAAGAAGGCTGAACACTTCTGTCATTCTGAGAAATGTGTTATAATATTATCCATTTTGAGCTTAACTTAAGGTTTACGCTTCATTTAGATGGGTAAAATAATTCAAATATTCATCTTATTAATATTATAAATACGAAAATTTGGATGTATGGATGGGTGGATGGATGTTGTTACTCAATCACGCCGCAAAGATTGAACCGATTTAGCTGAAATTTAGCACAGAAATAGATTATAGTCTGGAATAACACATAGGCTACTTTTTATGCCGGAGAGTTCCCGCGAGAATCAAAAATCCCTAATCCACGCGAACGAAGTTGCGGGCATCAAATAGTTATAATAAAAAAAAAATTGCAATCGAGAATTCACGGGAATGCATTTGTTTGCCTTATTGAGGCTCTTTTAATTGTAACAAGTGTATGATATCTCTATTTATTCCGATATTTTCGATGGTCAATAGGGTATAATAGTGTAGCTATCTCTTTTAGTCCTTGCTGTTTAATGCCAGCTATCTCTGTCTAGTTCACATAATAAGCCAAAGTATAAGGAATGACTCACCGATGGTCCTTCGGGTACAAAAGGTTCAACAGCTTGGTGTTTAAATGTTCCATTCCTGTATTGGTTTCATCGTCATTCTTAAGGGGGGGTTCCTCGCCTTGTTGAGGCAGTTGCGTGTATGCTGTTTCTTTCTCTAGCACTTCTAAGGCTAAAGCTGTGAAAAAAACATCCTATGTCCTATAAGGTGGCCCATTTGCAATATAATTTGTTCCAGTGACACTCAAATCTATGTTTACAATGCCAAGATGGCGTCAATCAAACCCAAAATGGCGTCAATCAGGTAGGTCCAAAAAGGAATTAAAAAAAAAAAGGTCACACATGAAGATTTTTAATTTTATATCTTTTTAATTGTTCAATATCAACCGAAACAATATCAAATAGGTATAATCATTAATTAAAGTAAATTACCATTGATTCGATGTTTTATGAAAATACAACGATACATCGAGTAAATCAACAATTTTTCATAACATCGAATCGATTCAATGCATCGTACTATAAACATCGAGTGAATTCGATGTATCGATGTATATCGAATATCTCGGTGGATAGCTAGACCAGTACACTGGGCAGTTGATCAAAAATCGATAGAAACTCGATAGAAACTCAAAAAACTTTTTTTTTTATTATGAGATAGGCTTGCGCTTGACGACAATACGACAATCAATGACGTAAAGCATTGATGAGGTCTAGGTTGGAGCGCGCTTGCCTAGAAAATGCCTATTCATTTTTGTCTTGAAGGTACTCAGATTATACTTGGCCGGCAACACAGAAGCTGGAAGTGCGTTCCATACCTTAGCCGTTCGTTTAAGAAACGTTGAACTGAAGCGTTTCGTGCGAGTAGATTGAATTTCAACCAGGTATGGGTGCCATCGCTCACGACTTCTGGAAATTCTGCGGTAAAACGGTGAGGGGAGCACTTACACTCCATATACTCGTCAGCAGATTTGATGGTGTCAGCGATGTCGGCCTGCAGCGCCAGGTCTTCCCGCATCACCAGGGTGTAGGCTTCCGAAGGCCAGTCCACGGGGGGGTCGCTCTTGCAGCGGCTGAATATGGTCACCAGAGCCAACGCCAGGGCTGGCGGAAGGTTGTCTATGTCTCGAGGAGTTATACCTATATAGAAGTTAAAACACTGCTTCAAAATTCAAAATTATTTATTTCATGTAGGCCAACTTGTGGCTCTTATGACAAGTCGAGAATCTACCACCGGTTCAGAATGCTGATTCTGCTGAGAAGAGCCGGTAACTTCTGCTGAGTTTCTTGCCGGCTATTCGCAGCTCTGCTTGCTCTTTTCGAATCAAAAAATGTTACGATATGCAGCTTATCTATCTTGTGGACAGCTGAAGCAAAGCACATTTGGTTATTATAGAGCCAGTGCTTAGGACTCTAGCGTGGAATGAGGTATCCTAACTTTAGCATTAGTGAGATCTCATACACTACTCACCTCTATCGCAAGCCAGTAGCACAGCCCGAGCGTGTGGGGTGTTTAGGGTAGATTGGTCTCGGGGCCGTGGGGTGCTGCTGGCCGTTACGGTGTCCCGACTACTAAGAGCTTGCACCCCAGCGCTGGACCCACAGCCCACTGTAGCTAGGATCTGTTAAAAAAACATTGACATGGGAGCTCCTCGTTCGATCAGTACAGACCAAGGACCGCAATTCAAGATTCAATAATGTTGGTCACAATGGTCAAAAAAATATGGTGATTACGCAGGTGTGGAAGAATCACTCTCAGAAAAAATCCTGCAGAATGAGAACTTTAGAACACAAGTTACTAAGTGCGAGAAGAAAACTAAGGAAAAAATATGTATTATTTACCTCAATAATATCACGCGACATATTATTCACTTCAGGCATAAATGGGTAGTATCCCACATCTTCATCTTTCAACATAGAGTTAATATAGCTAAATATATTCGGTGGCTCCACATTAAAATAGTTTGGTTGAGTTAATTTTTTCAAAATCGCTTCATTCATTTGACTGTCACTCTCATCGTATTCGAAGCTGTAATCTGTGGGAAAATCCAGCCAATAGTGGTTCACGTAGTTTTCCAAGCATAAATCTTTCGATATTTGGTATAAAAACTCCGATAAAGGTTTCAGATCGCTTGCTAGAAGCGTATTTAACTTCAAATCTTCATATAATAAATGGAATGCGTAGAAAACTTGTACTGTGTAGGGGAACAGTAACGAATTTGTATTGAACTGTGACGGTTTTTCGGATTCGTCGTCTTTCTTTTCATTCGCTCTTGAATGTTTTGTTTCTGATTGTATTTGGTGGAGATTTAGCATGCTTGCAAGTGAATTGCCAATGGTTTTGTGCATTTTCGAGTTGAGGAGATATTCCCAGTCATCTTGCGTGCCATCGCTGCTTGTCCTTTGCTTTTTAGTAACCACTTCAACTTGTTCCTCCTCGTTTTGTCGGCTTTGGGACATCCTTTCTACGTCGTAACCGATTAAAGACAGTATTAAGTTGGAGAACATTGCCCACTCTTGTCCCGGTGTTATGTCTTGTGTGCCTGGGGCATTTCGGACGCCGTACCATTTTATAATGACCTGAAAAATTAATACTTGATACAATAAACGTGATGTAAATTATGGTCTGAGTGACATTAGAAAATGGGGAAATCGAGGCATATCTAGATTTTAGATGAATAAGAAATTAAAAATTAAAATGGATATTTTAGAGGCTAAGCATTTGGTTTTGTATTATATATTTTTGTTTGATGTGTTGATAGTTTTGCTGGTTTTTCTTAGAAGAATATTTTTCTGCAAACTGAGCCTTGAATTATAAGAATTTAATCATTTTGTATTTTAATCTCTATTTTTGCATGCCTGCTGTCCACCACCACTTTTCATTTAATTTCCATTATTGATTATTTTTTGGGGATTTAGTGATTATTTTTTTGGGGTGATTCTTTTGTAAATCGTGATGTTCTTACCTGCATCGTGATGTCTTTAGGTAGCGCAGTGGTAAAGGCAGCACAACACCTTGTGACAAGTGGTGAACAAATATGTTCGGGGAGCGCGATGCGATACAACTGACCGGCTTCGGAGCGAACGCTCACGCGAGCGCCGGCCGCGTCGCACAGGCTGCGTATACCTATTTAGTGTGAAGTGACTTTAATAATGGACATCTAAATTTATCTCTACAAAGACTCGCTTTGTCAAACTGTGAACAGAAAACTGTTCTTAATGGACATTATATGAAAAACTAGATATGCGTATAGGTGGAGGAAGGTTATTCCAACATTCCATTTTACTTTAAAGTGAACCAAAATACTGCAAGTTGGAGATGACTGAAATTCTCGTATATAGATTCCAAAAGTTCGTAACTGACATTCAACACATAATTTATTACAACGTCTGATCCTATGTCTTGTATAAACTTACCTAAATTTTCCTTTGGCTCCAACCTCGAAACTGAAGAATGTAGTACAGGAGACAGTAAATGTAAAGCTGAGTCGTCAAAGGACGTCGCATCGCATCGAGTTGGCAACAGGCTGCTGCGTCTTGGAAAAGGCGACTGGAAGTTCGACTGTTTGGTGTATGGGGAGTCTATTAGTCTGGCCAAAATACCTCCAACATGAACCTAAAAGTGTTAAAAGGATTAATAATATTTTTTTAGAGCTTAGCTCAGATCTATGACTTGAGAGAGTCAACACTAGAAATCCTTAGCTAAAGTCAACATACCTTCCCAACAAAACTGTTCCCAGACTGCAAAATTATGTTTCCAGTTTCATCGATCAACGCAATCATTTTCAAATGGTCCAAAACAACTGCATCTTTCGCTAGGACCGAGGATATCGACCCAACTATTACATTAGTTTTAGACAGTTGCCCGTGAGAGTGAGATTTCTGCAACCTCACTATTTGTAACCTGGTAACTCGGTTCACCTTTACCATAAAGCATAAATAATCATGTCCCACCAAATCTGTGTGTAGGAACGCTTTTATGTCATTTGGACTTTCGACTGGGTCTCTTCTTATAACTTGGCTATCAGTCCAAATATGATCGAGACAAATATCTGGGTACAGAGGCAACGAAGGTGGAGTATTGGCAATTGTATTTGACATAATTGTGGTTGAACTAGCTTGACCAACTGACGAGTGTGGTGACAAACCTTGTTGGTGGAAGACATTGGCCATAGGACTGTTATGCCTTGATCGATTCGGTGTTTCGGGACCTTTTTTCAAATGATACGGACTCCCATTAAAGCTAGGATTTCTCATACTACGCATAGGGCTGCTAACAAAATCACAGGATTGGTTAAACGAAGAATTTAAATTTGGGCACATGGCCAAGCATTCGTCGCGGGTGGCTTTGCGAATTTTCCATAACGAATGAGTTTGCAATTTCCAATCGTATAGCAGTATTATACTAGGGTCTGTGCTAACGAAAATTATTTGGAGGTCCCCATCATTGTAATACTGTAAACCTTGCGCGGATGATTTCATCAAAATCGGTATAACGTCATCTAATGGATGAGTTAGAGAAAAACAAGTAGGCAGAGGGTATTCTTGGTCGTAGCCTGAAATAGACTCTTGACGTAACCTTGCACTCATACTAAATGGGAAATTTCGCGATTTTGAAAACGAACTATTATGAGATTCATTAAGTTTCAAAAACGAGGAGGGCAATACGGAATTGTGTAATAGCGGTGTTGCGTCTTTTTCTAGTAAAATGCCATATTTCATAGGCCATACTTTTTTAACTTGAAAAGGAATGCTCGCTATGTATTCTCTGCCATCTATAGCATAAACTCTCATACATTTACTGTCTATGAGAAGTATAGAGGGGAGAGTTTCGCTTTCTAAATGCTCTGTGGTATCTTCCACTTTTATATTCTTCTTGAAATCGCCTATTTGTGAGTTTAGAGCGTCTATGAGCATAGTGTTGTTTATGTCGACGTGAAAGTCTACAAATGCTGCGTGTTTGATCGTGTTGTCGATGGTGAAACAAGATATGGTTTCCCGATGCTCAGGCCCGGTTAACTTTGTAGCTGGTGATGAAATTAAGCCTGTGGAAATATAAGCCTGATTACAAAAAAAATTATTTATTTTTTCAGTAATATATTGAGAACAATAAATAATAAAAGAGTATTACAGCCGTCATGACTATAGTTTTTCATTAATTTCTGTGTTTATCTCCTATTTTAAAAGAATTTCCTTCATTCAGGCCTCATCAGAATAACCGTATTTAATCAGTTAAAATCCTTTTGTCTAGGTTTTTGTTTAGGGTCTACCATGTATTTGTCCATTTGCATGATACATGGTAGACCCAAAGTTAGGTTTTAAGTTAATTTTAGTTTTATTTTCAACCATACTAAAATTTGAAAGGTTATGGTAAAGGTTTGGCAAATTATTCATTAAAAAAAATGTAGGAATAATAGAAAAATGTGTCACAATCTGCAGCAATGAGGATAATGTAGGAGAAATAGCTACCTTTAGACCAAACCGCAGTGCATCCCTTAACATACAACTCTTCTTCGTAATAGCAATCTGTCTTAGGATTTAAGGGTCTTTTCTTTGGTTTCTTGTTTTGACTACAGTTAAGGTTAAATTTCTTTGACATATTGCTAGAACTGTTAGCACTTCCACCCCTTGAAGGTCCCGCTGACGCCAAGTCGTCACGCCTCATGCCGCTCATAATTTCAGATTTTATAGATATGTTGAAATCGTTTTTCAAACGACTTGGTGGTCGAAATGAGTCTGTGTATTCGCATTTTGGATCTTTTTGGGCTTCTTGCAAGGAGTTCTTTATATCTGAAAGTATTTATTGTAAGACAATTTATTTTAGGTAGTACAAAAAAAGGTTGTGTTTTAAAGTATATTAGCCCTATGATATCTCCCTTAGAGGGGACTCCAGACTCTAAAATTCAAATTCAAAATTTATTTATGAAGCCTAAATGAATTTAGGCTACCTTGTAGCTCTTATGACACATCATAAATCTACCACCGGTTCGGAATGCAGATTCTGCTGAGAAGAACCGGCAAGAAACTCAGCAGTTGCTCTTTTCAAAAAATTAAATAATTTTACAATAAGTAACCGAACTAAGCTATGTATACACTATACAGTGCTTCCACAGTGAAGCTTCAAAAATGCAATACATATAACTCAACACATCAACATGGGAAGACAAAGCAGACCCATTCCCGTTGGTGGCACCCGTTCACAAGCACGACACTTACCATCAACTCGATAGTACACCTCTCTGATAGTCCACCACTCCTCCTCTTCCTTGCTCTCCAATAGACTCTCATCCTTTATTGCGAAGTTGGTCAACTTGTACAGCAGCGAGTTCTCAGAGGCAGATGTGTTGTGGCCCTTGCTGTATATTTGGCCGGGGTGTTTGGCTAGTACTGTTCTTCCATGCGGTACAAACTCCTGAAAAAATTAATAAACAACATAGAAAATTCTTTATTGCTATACAAATAAATTAATGAAAAGTACCAAAGTGATCTCCTCCAGATAAATAATAAAGAAAAGTTTTTCATTCATGTAAACTTATACAGAGCTTTTGAATCATGAAGTGAAACTACAACTATGCACTGTGAACTCTTTTGTTATAGTAGACATTTATTTTATGGACAGAAAAAAAAGAACTTTTCAACGGCAAAGTTATGCTGCAATCTCATAATACCATAGTTCATGTTATAAATTACATTGTTAACAGCATTTAAAGAAATAAAAACAGTGATAATAAACCAAAATAATGAAAGCAACAGCAACTAACCAAAGGTTCAGAAGCCGCAATCATTGTTTTGTCATCCAGATTTGAAGTGATATTAAGTAAACACTTTCAGGTAAGAATAGAGTTCATAGCACTTATTATAATTAAAATTGTTTATATTTTAATTGCAATTTTATTTGGAGGAATTAGGAATAAAATCCGAAGTCAATCGTAAAAATCGTAACGACTAAAATGACAGTTAATGTTTGATCTTAATTGTCAAATTCAAGTTGTCAATGTGACATTACGCGATGGATTAAATTGTTAAAAGTTGGCACACCTGAAAGCCAAAAAATCTTTAGTAATCTGTGGTTAAAACAGCGGGATTTTTAAAAATCTAACTCCGCAAGAAGGAAGTTGCGAACACGGAGTGATTACATTCTCTTTGGTTGCGAATAAAAATTAGAAAACGTATGCTGTTCGGTGCTGCGATTTTCTAAAAATGATGCTACTGTGTGACGATTGCAATCGCCTCTGAATTGGCCGATAACTAGTTAGTCACTATTGGCTAAAAATAAAATGCATTATATCACCATGATTGATACTGAAGCAACGATTTTCAATTTCAATTTGAAGGTACCTACCGGGAATTCCGTAGTAATAGAATAAACCATACTGGTTTATTCTTCATTATCATACACTAGTTGATGCGCGCGACTTTATTTGCGTGGGGTTTTCAATTCCCGCGGGAACTCTTACTTTCCGGGATAAAAAGTAACCTATGTGTTATTCCAGACTATAATCTATCTCTGTGCTAAATTTCAGCCAACTCGGTTCAGTCGTTGCGACGTGATTGAGTAACAATCATAAAATTTCGCATTTATAATATTAATAATAGGATAAGATAACAGGATATTCTTTTTAAAAAATCGGTAGGTACATAGATATCTATTCACATATACAAAAATATCAACGCATTGAGAATCTGATCTTATTTTAGATGTCGATAAACAAATAAGGAAATAAGTACAAAGATCTTTCCACTCATTTTAAAGATGTATCTATTTACATTCTTATTCATTTGATTGTGCTGGTGGTGAAATAAAACAGTACAAAATATTAATATGAATAAACTTTATTACTACATAAAAGGATATAATATATTGAACAGCGTCGCGTTCGCTTGTAACAAAACATTCAACAAAATACTTTGGGAGTCAACTTAACACTTTGGGTGCCGACTTATTATGCCCTATAACGACAAGACCAGTGTTTCTCAAACCACATAGATATCCCACTATTTAAAGTTACTTACTCGGATCAAAGGCAAAAGATAGACGGTACATGGAAAAGCCGCCAGAAAATGAAGCCGGCCCAAAAAGCCGGGAGCGTGGCTGACGCTATAAGAAATGCTTAATGTCTAGATAGGACATCGTGCTTACAATATCTAACTACTAGACAAATGATCTCTTACAAGAACCCTAACTTGCCGGACAACACTTATACGATCAGGATTGTTTTGTAATCCGTCTATCTTTTGCTCCTAGGTCAAGTAATTAACATTATTTATAAATCCTTAAAAGTTACATGAAAATCGCTACAATTACTTACCTACTATCATAAATATTGTCCCCGTCAAATTAGGACGCCAACAACGGGGTACCTTCCTATCTTCCTTAAAGTAACGCAGATCTGCCAGCACCATATTTTTTAAAACCATCCCATAGGATCTCTTTTACTACAAACTAATGGAAAAAAGACGAAACTAATAGGAAAGAGGGCATTTGACATTGAAATCGCAACCACACGCAAAAAGCCGAATTTTACACCAAGTCTTTTTATTTCGACAACTATTCCCTTTCTTCTTCAACTATAGGTATGCGTAAAGTTTGTGCTAGGAGTAGGTACGTAAGTATTAATGAGTATGCACGTATGGTACCATAATATAATGTATGGCGCCTAGCGTAGGTTCTCGCGAGATGAAATCCAACGTCGTTAAGCTCTGTTGAATTAAATTAGATTTTCTTAAACAATTCAGCTTCTATTCATAGTACAGTTGTATTCATCTCTTGGATTTTTTTTTCATTTATTCAGTGATATGCTACCGTGAATTCAACTGACAGTTGACAGTTGACTGACAGTACGAATGTAGTGGGCTTAGGGGATAGAACAGTGTAAATTAAACCCATACCGGATATTTAACTATACGATAATAATACAATTATTCCCAAAACATAATTCCTTTTTAAGGTCAATTTGTCACTAATAAAAAAATCTCAATTAATCCAATTCAATTCAACAGTGTAAGTAAGTGATATTATGTACGAGGACACAAATAGATTCATTTTTTTGAATAAACTTTTCCATCTTTTTCCCTTAGTCTATGTCAAGTTAAACTTTAAGCTCAGTTTAAAATTTTCTTTTCCAAGTAGGTACATTATAATGTGTATATTACAATCAATATAATATTTATATAATTTATATATGTACTTATACGCGTTAAATTTGAATTCCTTCTAGCGCATGGCCCCTTGGTCGTATATACAGGGCTAAAGGTAATATTAAGTGACAAACCTCTAAACTGATAGTAGAGTTACTACCGACGGATGTAAACTGTATCTTTAGATATAGAAATTCAGCTTCCATATTATGTTTACGGCCGCAAAACTCGAAAAGAAGTCGATTTTGTACACGTTGCTTTTTTATAAGTGACAGGTCCAAACTCTGCGTGCTATATATATAACTATACAAAGTTTGGGAATCCCACGGAGAAAAGTATAGTTACTTATACTTAGTAAGTACTGCCCAAAACTGATTTGACAGGCAAAATTTTTAGATCGAGTTATTGGATGGACTCTACTGTCAAAACAGGTCCACGTTGCAGCGCGCTTACCTAGAAGATGCCTTTTGCATCAATAAAAAATAAGTCGATAGAAATCGTTTTTTGCAAACTTTAGCTTTGGCTCAGAGATTTGTCGCAATATCCCTTAGAAGCCCCGTATACCTTAATACTAATATCCTTTTTTATAAAATAAGGCTCTGATCTCAACAAGGCAAACAAATTCATAAGTTTATGTTTTTGATTAAAAATAAATATATAAAGTATTACCGTAGAAATTTTCGTCTTTTCAGCTTTTTCCGAGAGCATCTCAAAACGACAAGTTAAGGATCTTTTTATTAAATAATTCAATGGATGGTTTCCAGGAAAACAATTAAACCATACAGCTTAGAAAATAACTACGCAACAATTAATAAAATTACAAAATAATAATATAAATCAACAACGTAATTTAAAACTTCGTTGAGCCAAGACTAACTTTCAACAAAATGGCAAAATGCAACATTAGAGGATAAAAATCCACCGTACCGGAATGCCAAACCTTTAGCATGCATACGCCATTCCATTATACTATTTTCTGTATGACATTAGCACGCCACATAACGTAATTTTTGATAATAAAGTGTAAATACATATGACTCTGTCAAGAATACTTCAATTTTATCATCGTTGGAGCGTACAATTTGTGAAAATAGTCTAATGGATAAGGCATAATAAAATACTATAGTACATTATATTAATATAACATAATTATAGCGTTTATTATAATAATATGATACACTTATAATAATATATAATTAAAATGTATGGTAAACCTACAGCCTAGCTTGCTTACACTAAATACATTTGGTCTTTGGATGAGCATGTCACGTTATGGCTTGTGTCATTGTTTGTAATTTTACAGTGAGGCCAACATAACAAATGAATCCGATTTTTGACAGTTCAATGCTTTATAATAAAGTTAACGAGTTTTCGGTTAGATTTTTGCAGTTCGGAATAAGCTGGAATTTTTCGGACAGATTTTAACTTTCATTATTAGTTTTTCTGGGTTTATGTGAAATTGTTTATACAGATAGCACTACTTGTCAGGTAGACTTACTTGATCTACTCATTATTCTACGGGCCAGTTTCTCATTCGCAAACTAATGTTTTAATGAGTAATTTACAGTTTTGGTATTGGAGATTTGTTAAAAATGTAAAGTTATCGTTAGTCAGAATTTATTTGACGGTGGAAAAACCAGCCCATTACTGATTTGACATGCAAATTTTTTAAAACGATTTATTGGATGGACTCAACTGTCAAAAAACGGACCACACGTTGGTCGTACTTTAAATAAAAATATAAGTGCACTTTTCGAATTTTAGTACTTGAATATGTCCTTTAAAATACTATTCTAGACTAGACCAGCAATGAAAGCTTCGCACCATTAACCGATTAATAAACAACTTCATGTAGGAAATATAATAATAATAATAGAATCACAGAAACTTTAAAAATTCATTAAACAAAACAAACAAGAACAAAATTTGAGAAACACTGTTCCACAAAATAATTAATAACTAAACTATACAAATGGTGTAAATTAAAGAGTGTTTAAAAATATTTAAAGCCGGGTCCACACGGAGCGCCGTGCCAGTGATCGAAACAAGTAGCTCGCACGAGTCAGCTGCTATTTTTTATTTTATTTGGAATGTGGACACAAATCACAATGTCAGTTTTTCGAGTACATCATTATCTTCGCGATTGGATAAGGTCTACTAATCGATTAAACAAGAAATTTTATACGAAGAACTGATAAATCAAGCAAATGGTTACAATAGCGGCGATGTCGCTATTGCACCTTTAAGCTTAAAACCAAATTGACGCTAAGATGTTCCAAATGGGAGTCACGCTTATTCTTCTTCAACTTATTTGGTTAGTTTGAAATGATCGGTTTAGAACTCTCGTAGGTTTAAGCTATCATATTTATTAAGTATATTAAATAATTCTCACCATTACCTTATTTCGATAATAAGCATTTTGAATCTTGCATCTGTTTTGTTCAATCTTAATAGAAGAATAGTCGATCGATTTATTTATAGCTACAATTTAATTAGTGTTCCAGTAGATAGATAGATAGCTTATAAGAGCGCATATGGTTCTAGCATACTCGCAACGTGTCGACCCAGCTTTATAAATAAAAAAAAACGATGCAATGATTTTCTTAAAAAGTGAAATTCGTGAAAACTTTTCGATAAAACCTCAGGTACCTAATTGGGACAACATTCACTTCCTTACACGAAAGCAAATCAGACATTTTCTTTTCAAAGACTTTGAAGATAGTAGTTTGACACATTAACAAGTGGTAGTATTGAAAGATAAATTAAAAATGTGGAAAAACCGAGTTTTTCGACTAAGGACTCCCATAAACTAGAGACTTTAAATCGGTCGATTATTTTGTCGCATCAAGATTAATTTGTTTAATTTTTGTAACAAATCAAATGCCATCTGTCATCGTCATACATAACTTGGCGCGACAACTATGAAAGGATTTTTGAAAATTAAGTAAGAATAGGGGTTTGCAAAATCGAACTTAACGTGAGTGAAGCCGCGGGCTAAAGCTAGTTATTTATAATTGGATTAAACCTTAGAAAATTTATTTCAGGAATTTTTAAATAACGCAACTGTAACTGTTTAAATAGCTCTGAAATGCTAAACTTCGGTATTAAGTGATAGTGACGATGCAATCTAAGATAGAACGGGGATGGAACTTGAAAGGGGAATAGCATTTAGCAGTTAAAATGAATCAGTGAAGGTAAGTTCTTAAAGATGCTTTCTGGTAAAAAAAGCAACCGACAAAAATATCGTCCAGTCAAAAGACTTTAGTCTGTGAGAGCCCTAAAACTACTTATCACAAGGGATTCATCGCAAGTTTTACTTGCAAACATAATTATATAGGCTTCGAGGCCTCCAAACGGCTATCTAACGCCATAAATATCTTTCACAATTCATTTTATACCAAAATATTAATATCAATGGTCTTGATACAACTAACAATCATTAATAACCTTGAGTGTAAATTGTTGAAAAGAATCAATCTTAATACTTAACTGTATTGGAAAACCATTGGATTGTAACCATCGCAATAGAAATATTAGTTAGCAAAAGATTTAAAAATAATACGCTTTTGTCCTATTCAAATGCTACAAGGCACGTCCTGCCAACTTTTTTTTTTGGTGAAGTTAATTTGAGCCGTGCCTGTTTGTAATTGAATATGGTAAATGTATACTATTTTATAAGATATCTGTTCGCTGTCCCACCAAGTTTCCCTCCTCAAAAACTTACACTCGAGGTTTGGATCCCCTAGTACGAGTTTGCATATCTCGATACCATTACAGATTTCGAATATCGAACCACAATGTGAATAGATCTAAAGCCCCTGCTTAAAAGTCTTACATTGAGTACTAATCTGATCTGGATTTCAGGTACAGATCAAGAGACAACGAAAATATTAGACTCGGCAACATGCTAAGCAAGCGTGTCGTTTGAATTGCTAATTCGATTCGAGCAGTACAATAGCGCGCAAAGAAAGGACTTTCGTAGTGGATTGCAACGCTGACGATTGATGACGATTTTTAGTGATGATGATGGTTTTGATGATTTTAGTTCGCAAAAATTCCGTTTTGAACAAATTCGAACTCTAAGACTAGTTAAGGTGAATTTCATTTTGACGTTAGTGTTCCGATATTTGAAATCGTTGAAAAACCTTCCGACGACATCGAAACATATCGAATTGTAAAACTCGTACTAAGGGTCCAAGTACATATAACAGTCGTTTCCAATAACTAAGAAACCACACTTTTTATCATTATCACAATATATATAAAAATATATTATAAAACTACGATTGCACATAGCAATGCTAAAAATAAGATAATATGCCCAAGAGATCGTGGGAAATATTGAGGAGTTGCTTGATAAAGACTGGTAAACTAGTTTGTTATATCGCTAATGGGACGCTGGCGCTTGACGTCAAGGCTTGCTTGCATGCAGGTGAATGTGCTCATGAAACTGAACAACTTTCCCCAAGGAACCTAGGTCGAAATATGAAAAAAAAAAAAAAATTTTACCTCCCATAGCAAATCAATCAGTTGATCGTCAATTTTGTATGGGAGGTCCAAATTTTTTTTTCACATTTCGACCTATGTTCCTTGGCGAAAGTTGTTCAGTTTTATAAGCACTTTCACCTCCTTCAGTATTATTTCGGAGTTTCAATACACGTTGTATATAACTTGAAGTTCAATGGATGTAGGGGACCCAAGCTACCGCGCAGTACGCACCGGAACACGATGCGATGGAATACCCTCCACTGGGTGGACGACCGAGCTCAAGCGAGTCATTCAGTTATTATAAAGCATCTCCTCAAAATTGACCACTATCTCTGCAGCTACAATATAATAATAATAATTAATATAATCACCTCCAAAATGCAATGCAGTCTATGCACATGGTGTCCTAAGTTTGATTAACTTTCTAGTTAAGGCGATTCTAGTATACTAACTATGTTCGTAATGAGGATATTAAAATATACATTACACAATTTATGTGTAAATGTGTAAGACGTATTTTTTGGCATTGTTAAAACAAAAAATTATACATTGTGATGATTGGCCGGAATACAGCATCTTATGTTAACCAATTTTCATTAATTGACAATTTGTTAAAAAAGACATCCTGTATACCGAGTTTTCTTTTAAATGTACAAAAAGTGACTACTCATTTATTACAATTACAAATATTAAACGTAAAATAGATTATGCTTTTTTTATTCCTGTGATATATATATCTTTTAATATTAGCGTAAACTATCTATCACCAGTTTTTTTTTAAATTCCTAACAAGCAAATAATCGCAGACTACTCGATCAAACTCAACCTAAGTATACATATAGTTTTCTCTATTTTTATTATTTATTTATTAATTAATATAAATAAATTCTATCTCTATTTTTTTTTTTATAAAAACTACAATTAAAAGTGTACAATCATATTAATCTTTATGCGTACAATGTAAAAGTAGATCTATATATCTATATATAAATATTATCTGATTATTATAAAGTAAATAATTTTTGGAATATCTGGTTTAAGGCTAATTGTTGGTATTTTATACCTTGGAAGCGTCGGCGCTCGCTTTGGCGGTCGTTTCCTTGATCTCCTCTATCCTCGACGTATTGGAGGCCACCTCAGCAAGGGTGGCCAGGGCCAGCATGTCCACACTGCTGTTGCACATGTCCATGGTCTGCACCACCGTGCAGGGAGCTTCCGTAGCTATCTTGATCTCTGGACTGATTTTGTGCCCACCGTTCATGTCGGTACTGGAAATCATGCTGTTGATCTCCAGCCTCGTAATACTAATCTTCCTCGGTTTCCTCTTCTGGCTTCCTATGACGGTCTCCCTCCAACTTTCGGCCATTTCGCGCCTCTCGTCCGTCACGAGTCGCGGCACGGAGTTTATGATCTGCGCCGGTTCCGGCATCTTCGGCTTGATATGGACCGTCTTTTTCTTGCGTTTGTTTTCGCGTTTCCTCTGCTGGAATTTCTCTAAGCTAAGGGAGGGTAGGGCTCTAATTTTGGCGTCTAAATCAAAGTCGGCAGCCTTGAATGTTTTGTTTGAATTATTGTCTGGTTCGGGCGCGTCGATTTGATCCATTTTTGGTTCGATTTCGGCGGACGTGTCGACGTAGCGGAGTTTTGTGTCGTCGATGACCGTAGATTCCTCGCGCGAGGAACCAGGGTCGCAGCTGCACGAAGCGCTGTATCCTTCATCGGACAACCGCTCGGGGCAATCTCTCCTCTGCCTCTTATTCACTATCAGTCCTCCAACAGCCATGAACTCCTGGTATCTCTTTCCTTTACACGACCTTCCAGATCTATTCTTCTCGTCGTCCGACCAGTTTCTCTGGTATCCCTCGTCGTTAGAATATCGCTTATCAACTATTTGGTCTATCACATCTTGGTTCGTGAACTGATCGCCGTAACGATACTGCCGCTCGTCGAAGTCTTCTTCGAACATTTTGGTCGTCTCCGAGAGAGCGTTCTGAAGCTCGTTTATGGTATGGTCTGCATTGGGTTTTTGTCTGTCTACGAGGCTATGAGATCTGTATTCGATTGGGGTTGAGATCGCGTTAAATTTATACGTGGGAGGTGAGTAGTAAGGGTTTGGAGTTTGAACTTCAGTCTTGGTGGCTAGGAGGCTGCTGAGACCTCCCATGTGAGCTTCGTCGGCCAACTTGCCCGGCGTGAACATGGACAGGGGTTTGGGGTCGGCTTCGGAGTCATCCTCGATGGGTGTCTTGTTGTAATCGTATTTAGTGGAGTTGTTGTTTGTCTTTTCCAGTTCGCTCTCGTGGTAGTCGCTGTTGGAGGACTGCAGCTTGTCGCCCGCCTCTCTGGGCCGCGAGGAGAGCGTGCGCAGCGGCGGAGCGGGCAACTTGTACCATTTGAAGTCGGGGTTAGCGCTGAAGAACGCGTCTTTGTACTGAAAAGAAACATTTCATTGTTAAAACATGGGCAACTATGTAAAGCTCAATACAAATACTATGCGAATATGTCACCTGTTTAGCAAGACCTGTGTAGCAAGCTTTCTCTTCCTTGTCCAAGTTGGCCCACCACTCACCGAGTATTTTGGTTATAGATCTGCAAGTGACAAATTGAACATTGTTATTTACAATTATCTGCCGCGCATTGTTCCGCTTGAATTTAGGCTTTAAAAATCCAAAAGATTTCAATACATTTATACTCGTAGAACAAAGGATTAATAAAAACTGTAAATGAGTTGTAACTACTTTATAATTTGGTGTCTACCCAGGCATTTTTTAAACTCAATATGTTTTGTTAAGATACATGGTTTTTGATAGTTAAAGTGTCATTAGATTCGTGTCATTATATTCCAATATAATATACGAAATACAAACCCTAAATACTTTTGTAATGGCTTTGACTCTGATAACCGGTTTCTGACAAGATTAGTTTAATGTTCCTTATCAACAGGGTAACAAGGGACACCGTAACAAAAATGAAACAAGGGATTAATTTCATGATTTTGAGTAGCTCAGTGTAGAATTTTTCATGGGTTTCTCGTGATTTTGTAATTTTTTTTTTTCATTTTTAAATTAATCACAAAATTTAATCGTGTATGTTACCTATCTCAACTTGATTTTAATTGAAAAAAAAAAAAAACAAGAAATGTAACCTATTCACAAAGTTTTCACTATGGAGTCCCTGTCCCTTGCACCCTGTATAATATAATATGTAACCATAACGTTTTTAGTGTTAGTTATCATCACTTAATTTAGACGTTTTCGAGATGTGCAAAACTTGTACTAAGGGTACAGTTAGGTTCTGGCTCTATCGCCATCCTGCTCGTACACGGTTTATTATCTATGAGGAAAAGAGAGATAGATAGACAGTCACCTGTTCTCCAAGTTGGGGTACTTGTCGCGCACGACGCTTCGGTGTCGCTTGCAGAATATGAGGAAGGCGTTCATGGGCCGACGCGCGTGGTGCGCCGGCTCGCCGTCGCCGTCCTGCTCGTGCATGCTTTACTATCTGTAAGAGTGAAAGAGATGGGTACATTAGAAAAAGATAAGAACACCAGCTTATTTAATCATGGTGTCCATTGTTTTATAGAAATGCCCTTCCCGGTTCCGTTTCCCCAACTAACTATAACACGAGTACTTTTAAGAACGTAGCCCATTTACACGACACCGCTCCAACACAACCAAAGTATGAGCATTCAAATATGGACTTAATATCGTGCTCTGGAGGTGCACTTTACAGTAACAACACCGCGGTACGGTAACGGTACCGCGCGCTGTTTTCTATTTAGTGTTGTTACTGTAAAGTGCACCTCCAGAGCACGATATTAAGTTCATATTTGAATGCTCAAACTTTTGTTGTGTGGGAGCGGTATCGTGTAAATGGGCTACGACCTTTAAACCAAGATCGAACAAGCATCTTTCAGGCAAGCGCGCTCCATCTTAGGCTGCATTTACTTACCATTAGGAGAGATTGCAGTCAAGCGATAGATTACTTATGTTTATATTGATTGCTAATTGATTGATCAATAAAATTAATCGGATAGCAATGCAATATTATTGTGACATGGAGCTGATCTGATGATGGAGCCGGGAGATGGTTCTGGGAACAAAACGACGTAACCCCACCGTGTTTGGACTTTTTTGATCTGCTATGACAAGTATTCTGATCCTAGATTATATCCAGGGTCTGACAAGCTAACTTGCAGCTACTAGAAACTTGTTTTTTAGAAATAATTTATTTTAAATTTACACTTATACACAAGACACAAGTATAAATACAATAAATGTCTTGACAAGTACTCTGGTCCTAGATGATATCCAGGGTCTGATAAGAAAGCTAGGCTAGCAGCTACTTGAAGCTTGTTTTTTTTTTTGCACTTGTTGTACCGAAAGACACAAAAATGAATTGGTACAATAAACTTGAATACCCCAAGTCTCCTCTATCAATGCACCTGCTGACGGTAAACAGTGTCATTGACCCTGTTATCACGTCTTATCACGGGGTGAACTCAGTTGGACTTGGCAAAGAAAATTATCATTGATAACTGGCACACTGAAATTGATAATAATGTAGGTATGCACTATGCGACCAAAATAAAGGCTAACCCTAAAGAAGACCATGATTTGTAGGCACCTATTTTTGCTCCAGATTTTTTAAATTGTTTATTAGTCTTTAATCGATTTTACCCTCTTGACGTAACGTAAGAATCATCAAAATCGGCCTACGCGTTTCGTCTCTAGAGCACCACATACATACATACTGATAAACACTTTATCCTCCCTTACCCTATTATTTTAAGTTAATTTTATCTTTTGTGTTTCTATTTAATGTGGTGTACAATAAAGTGTATTCATTTTCATTTTCATTTTAACCCTCTTTTGCTTGGCGTAGTCGGGTAAAGAGAGTAAAACACCTTATCGAGAACATCGTCCTTTTTTGAAAGTCTGTTAAAAATCTATAATATCTTTAATGCTCAAGTGGTGGGGGCGCCGGGACAACCTAATCTAGGTATACCTATTGGGTGATTTGCGGAACAATTTATAAAATAATAGTTATTTGTTCAACAAGATGGCAAAGTTCATTTTTGTTGCGAGTGCCTAGTTTGAACCCCGAGCGGGCGAAGGATTCTAAGTTAGAATCCTGAGTGTAGTGAGGGATTGAAAGGCACAAGAAACGAAAACTTTGCTACCGTGTGATACATACAACTTTTCATCTCACTAGTAGTAGTAGTACAGAATAAATAAGTAAATAAATAGTTCAAAAAGGGCGCTTTCGCTGTCTAAAACCAGTGAGCAAAAGTAGTTTTTGCTCACTCAGTGAGAGAGTGTTGAACTTTTCTTGAGACAACACGTTTTCTCGCTGAGTGAGCAAACGATTTTTGCTCACTGGTTTTAGACAGCAAAGGCGCCCTTTTTGAGCTAGTGAGGTGAAAACGTTTCGTTCTATATGACGGTTACGGTTTTTAAATTTTTTTCTTGTTTCTTGTTTTTCCTGGCGAGTTAGACTCGTAGGTTCTGTACACGCGGACCGGTCAGACAGAAGGTGCCGCCCGCAGCGGCGCGGTTTTCACTTTCGAGGGCCGACGCCCCCGCAGCCTCGGCACACTTTTCACTCAAGGCCGCACTGACTACCTCCGGAGTACTTACCTCCTTGAGTGCCGTAATACTTTTTTATTATTCGGACAGCATATTGCACGCTCAAAGTATTATTATGACCGATTAAAGTGACCGAATTAAAAAAAAACTGCTTTTGGGCAAATCAAAAAAACGAATAATTTTTTTATTAAATTAAGTTTTTTTTTTTTTAATTCGATGACAAGGTAGTCCTTGACTGCGATCTCACAGGATGGTAAGTGATGATGCAGCCTAAGATGGTAGCGGGTTAACTTGGAAGGGATATAGCAGTGTAAACTCAACCCATACCCCTAATCGGTTTCTACACGCCACCGTGACTCTTTACTTAAGAACTCTCTCTTTAAAATGAAAACTTAAACTCTGCAACTAACGAAATAAACGGCTAAAGTCCTAAATGCAGAACGTTTTGGTGATTAGCCGAAAAACAGTTCTTTTTTTTTAAATTTAGTCACTGTAACACTAAGCGTGCGATATTATATTTAGTTGTAGTGATAACAGATATCCTTATGTTTACTGCTCTGCATCTCCAATCTGCATTCCGAACCGTTGGTAAAGTCAGTTATAAGCGTTCACCACTGCACCAGGAAGGCCGTCAAAATACCGATTTTAATGAATAAGGTATCAATCGATTCGTTATGATTAACCAGGTGATATAGTCTACATTTTATATGAATCAATGTGACCGATGTTACATCCAATTTTCCGCTGTCGGATTACAGTAGGTACAGTTTTAAACTTTTATCCTTGTTGTATGGATATAGCAAGATCCGGGCGGAAAAACAGAGTCCCCGCAAGATCTTTACGAATCCAAAATCCGCGCGGGCAAAAGTAATGAAAAAATAAATAAATTGTTACGCGCTGAAGGAAATAGATGTCGCTACGAGCGATGGCTCGCGGGCGCGGGGAGCGGATACATGGCGCCAGCAGGTCGGCACAATCATGGCGACGGTTGGTGCGAAAAAATAGTGTTCTGTGTTACGTGCGGGTTAATGCAAAATTGTGAACCTTGTTTTATACTGATGTTGCGTTGTAATTCTAAGTGATGTGAAATAATAACTGGACAAGCTAATTATTAAACGAGATTGTAAACATATCCAGAGTCTGATTGTCACAAAATGTTATTCCTGTTAGTATGTATTATTATTCAAAAATAAATTTTTCACTGTACAAGTTATACTTTATTGTTATTTTGTCGTGTTTTGTTGCTTTTCTGTTGCGTGTTTTGAAACGTTATGCACTACGGTAAACGGCAGTTACGTCGCTCGGCGGTTGTCATTTGATCGCCTTTGAATTGACGAGGACCTTGCAATGCCGCGGAATCGGAATTGCGCCCGCAATGTCACAATATTATCGGATACGTAAATAAAATCGAACGCGATGACAAATATTTGGGCCAAGGAGACGTAATCTTTATATTTTTATTAGCTAATGCTCGCAACTTTTTCGCATGGAGTTAGGTTTTTAAATTAAAATAGCCCACGGGATTCCTCTGCTTGTGCGGGATAAAAGGTAGCCTATGTCCACGTCTTCGACTATACATTTCGCATTTATAATATTACTAGATTTTCTCGGGGGAACTGTTTAATTTTCCGGGATAAAAAGTAGCCTGTGTGTTAATCCAGGATATAATGTATCTCCATTCTCACGCACGCACGCACGCACGCACGCACGCACGCACGCTCGCACGCACGCACACACGCACGCACGCACGCCCGCACCCGCGCACACACACACACACACACACACACACACACACACACACACACACACCACACACAAAATTTTGCCCTTATAATATTAGTACATAATAGCTATAATGCTATTTCATGACTTTCTATTAAAATCCGAATTCCCGTGGTATGTAGGTAAATTGCGGAAGATTCTAAAACGAGTAAAAGGTTTGACTTTCATTTAGAAAGCACGAGCTTTGACTTTAAGCCTTCGATCGCTTTCGTTGAACACAGCTACTGATTTTTTTACAACAAAGCACAATTTGAGTTAATATTTTTATGTTTGAAAAGGATTTGTAGAGTTCCTATTCCTATAACCTAGAAAGATATATTATATTAAAGGTTTCAACTGAGAAGATCGACGACAGGGTTCGAATTTACCTTTCGCCATCATGAACAAAAATTGTCTATGATATAGTAGGTATATATTATGTACAAAAATATAGTCGTATATTTTTTAAAGAAATCCAATTAAAGATCATAAAACATGTTAGTTTAATTAATTAAAATCAGTGGCCTAAATACAAAGACAAGGCCTATGCCATAGTTTTGCGAACCAGCGTAGTGTTTTTTTTTATTTTTATCTGACATCATCTTGAATTCTTGATCATCGGCGCTACATCCCTTTATGTGTGTGTGTACCTTCACAATTCAATGTTTCCATCCAACAGGCTGTGACGTCATCATCATCGATCACGTGACCTGACATCAAGTTGGGCATAACTTTGATGTAATTAATATACCTTGAGTCTCATACTTCAGTAGGGTTAGGCTAAGTTTTAATTCGATTGATCGTATAAGAATTCGATGACATTAGCGTCAAAGTAAACTGAACCATAAAAGCATTGAATTAGAGCTCAATTTTAGTGTATCATTCTTATACCATTACGTAAATGATGCGCTCCAAATTAAAATCGGTTGTACTGAATTTGTAACTTTAAGTCAACTTTTTTTTATTTTTTTAAGGAAACATACGGTGTTGTAAAAGATGAAAGTTAATACAGGTATTAATACTTAAACCTTAATTGTCTCCAATGAAACTTTAGCACTTATTAGATAATTATATTATCCGACAACAGAACAATATAGCAGCATACGAAAACAAGAACGATAGGTTATAACTTTTTAAACAAAAACATGCCGAAAACCGACTAACGTATTAATTGAGCTTCATTTTACTTATATGCTAATGTCATCGGATTCTTATACGATCAATTGAATTAAAACTAAGACTAAGCAATAAGCATATACTGAGGTAAAACCAAAACTGTAAGTACGCGACTGCCGCTAAGGTCACGCCAAAACTTGATGTCGCTGCCAAGGTTGTGTTGGCGATTCGAAACCAGCCTGTTTGTTGACTGACGCCTGTTGCCGAGGCGGCGTACAAAAAACTCGCACGAGAAGGTCGTTCCGCTTCTGTTTTGTATGTTTTGTCCTGAACATACACTGTATTTAGTATTCCATATCGGCTCTCTTTGCGACTACGATTACTAAAGATCTCTCTAGGTAGATTGTGGAGCGAATATCGGTTGATAAAGAAGAAAATACGCACTCTGAGGTGAAACGCATAGAGAGTAGAGACTCAGGGAAAATACACACTCAGGTGAAACGCATAGAGAGTGGAGACACATGAAAAATACGCACTCAGGTGAAACGCATAGAGTAAGAGACTCAGGGAAAATACGCACGCAGGTGAAACGCATAGAGAGTAGAGACTCAGGGAAAATACGCACTCAGGTGAAACGCATAGAGTAGAGACTCAGGGAAAATACGCACTCAGGTGAAACGCATAGAGAGTAGAGACTCAGGGAAAATACGCACTCAGGTGAAACGCATAGAGAGTAGAGACTCAGTGAAAATACGCACTCAGGTGAAAGGCATAGACTCGGGGAAAATACGTACTCTGAAGTGAAACGCATAGAGAATCAGGGAAAATAAAATCCGCGCGAAGACGCGGTCAACAGCTAGGTAAATAGTGTAATCAAATAATAGACGAAACATAAAAAACAGTTCAATAATAACATAAAAAGCTTTCGTTGTTTTTGTTATCGATAGAGGAAACTGGTTAGACGGTTATCGAAAATGTGGTATGTAGCTATATTATACTCGTTACTGATTGAATAGTGGCCACATAATTACATTGTATATGTAACATGTTATTTTAGATATAATTTGTTAACAACAACGGAAGTGTAAGAGCTTGTGTTAGTCCGTTTTTTAGCTAACATTTTTCTGAAAAACTATTTTTTTTTTCAAATAAAAGCCAAGCTGAACTTGACTTATTGATTACTTGATTGATATTCTCCTCTCTCGCCCAAATAAAAGGAAAGCTTTCTTAGGCGATCATACTACAGCGGGTGGGGATTGAACCTTTGAACTTTCAGTTTTCAGTCCGCACCTTTAACCGTTGGGCTATTGAGGCTTGAAATATTATATCCAGGAACATGATATTTTTACTTTGACTTTAGTGCTCTAAAAAAAATTAAAATGTACGTATCAAAAAAAGAAAGAGAAACACATCAAAATAGCATTCTATTTTTTCTCTATGAGGTAATGAATCCTATAAAAAACCACGTGGTATCTAAAAGAGATAGCAATGGTAAACACATTAGCATATTTATTTGTTCAAAAGACGCTCGCAAATTGTAATTAGCTCAAATTAGCGACACTGGGTATGATCCTACTATAATTAGAAAACATCGATTCAACGACCGGCAACAAGTTTTTGATCTGCCTTTCATTAGATTTACTAACTAAAGATTTCTGCTTTAGTTAGTAAATCTGTTTAATATTATTCATATTATCATGTTACGCATGTTATACACACGGACGCTTCGGTGAACATGCTAAGCTGTCAACTTGGGTTAATGTTTAAACCATTTTACGTCTTAAAGTTCACGCTTAAGATACAAACTATAAAAAAGAATTAATTACTTCTTACAAACACTCTAGGAGTGTGTTATTTCCAATACATCTATATATATAAAATTCAAAGTCCTGACTGACTGACTGAGATATCAACGCACAGCCTAAACTACTGAAGTTAGAAACTTGAAATTTTTACAGTTGGTTTCTTTTATGACGTAGGTGCACACTAAGAAAGGATTATTGGAAATTCCACCCCTACGGGGTTTAAATAGGGGATGGAAGTTTATATGAAACTCCGTCATTTTTCAAGCTGTTTCCATCAAAGTTGGTATTTGAGCTTTTAGTTAAAAATAAAGAAGTACATGTGTCACAGTTTTTGAAACTTCCACCCCAAAATCTAATTCCACGCAGACGGGGGCAAAAGCTAGTTTTACATAAATTCGATTCAATATTTTGTAAATCCTTTTAAAACATTGGATAGAAGCATCGTTACTTTGCGGATTTACACGATAATACTAATAGAAAAAGTAATATTTTGTTGGAATCCGCAAAACTAGAAAAAAAACTGTATGGCAACATGCGCCGCTCGCGCCGTACTCCAGAATAGAAGAACTTGTTTCTCCAGAATAGAAGAAACACAGGAACAACACAACACATACACGTAGCGCCACACACACTCCTTCAAACTTTCCTTTTTAACCGTCTTTAAAAAAGGAGGAGGTTTTCTATTCTATGTGATCAATCATTATTTCAAGTGACTAAGTTCGTTATTCATTGGTAGGTACAAACAAAGAGTGCTCATCATATCATGGTGCTGATAACATAATATTATATGAGTCGGGTAATCCCCGTTATAGTAGCCATCAAAAGCTAATTTAGCCCCGTGATTGGCCTTTTGTTGCTGAATGTTTTTTAAATAATTCTAACACGTTAATATTTTAATAAAAATGTTGTTACGTAAGACGTAAAGATGTTGTTGTAGAAGGTTGTTGGTTATTTTAAAATTCAGCTGTATATTATTAGGAAACCCTTGTCATTCGAGAGAAGACGGGGGATGGGTTGAGACTTGAGATGAATGAATGAATGAATTTTGTCTGGTTGAAGGCTTTGGCCGTGGCTAATCAGTCAAAGACGTGCTGATAACCGATTAAGGGAGATCGCCCACGGATTCAGTAGCGCGTGCCTTTATCGTTACTTTTGGCGGTTTGTCGCATTTGCAACGCGCGACAGAAGCTATTCAGTAGCGATACAATCGCATAGTATCGGTTCAGCATCGCTTCTAACGCACGACTGTTTCGGACGACATCGGGTAAAAGAAGAGCGGCACCAGACCTTCAGAGGAATTTACTACACCGCACGACTGTATCGAGGCTGCATCGCGTCTGTATCGCTGCAGTAGCGATGCAGAATCGTCGTTACGTGGGCGAAGGCATACGACCTGCGACAACATCGCGACTGTATCCCTTAGGCTGAAATCTATAGACCGCACTCTCATTCATCTCGGACAGAGTTAAAACGAGACAGATTTATGTCAGAGCATATTTGTGTCTCGTTTTAATCTCTATCTTGAGTCTGAACTGATTTAGAACATGCTCTATAGATCTCAGCATAAGTGTTTCGGTACGATAGCGTGTAAAACCGATTAGGGTTACGGGTTTCATTAAGACTACCATATTCCTTCCATTTTAATCCTCTACCATTTAAGATAATATGTAAATCGATGGACGACTACGGAGAGAAATGGCTATTATTATCAACGACTCAAGACCTCGTCTAAAAGCCGTTGTTACGACATTCAAATTGTTCACTCATTACTGCAGTCGGCAATTTATGACGTCAAACAACGCAGCTCTGAATGAAGCGTCGAAAACGTCACAAGATGCTTTGCGAGCGTCAAGAGTCAATGTCATTGCGAATCAGCTAACGCGGGTTTGTATGAGAATGATTGTTATAGAGAGACCATCGTCTCTGATTGGTCGATACTCTCTGATTATTGGCTAAAATGTTGACAAGCCAAGTTGAAGTTGACTAATAGCCTCCTCTTCCGTCCAAATTAGCGGAAAGCTTGTGCTAGGAGTGGGTACGACAATAGTGCAACGGGTGAGGTTCGAACCTGCGACCTTTCAGTTTTCAGTTCACACCTTTAACCATTCGTTTTTTTGAGGCTTGTTCCAGCATGTATGCCGAAAACGCAGCTAATCAATAGGGACAATAGTATCTATTAGGCAAATCTTACAGGGTACCTTGCATTTCAGAAATGAACACAGGCTAATTTTTAATCCCGGAAATCAAAGAGTTCGCACTTCCCATGAGATTTTAATGAACTTCTAATGTGTGGACATGTCCCGCACACCATTTCGTTAGTCAGTACACTGGCAATTAATAAACTTTATATTGGGTGGCAACTAGCAACTTAATGTCCCATATATTTTATCGGTTTTAATTAAAACATAATGCGATAGTATTTTAGTTTGGTACCTATTTGATAACGCTTGTGACTATGTACCTACTTACTTAATTAAAAAGTTATATTTTCTAAGTCTGCAATTATTCAAATGAGTTAGGTAGTTGTTCTAATTCCACCGCTTCGCGTAATGACTAATGATCCATTTTTATGTTAATATTTGAATCTGTTTCTAGGTAGCTCCTATTAGTCAAGTGAGGCTACTTACAGTATTTTCAAAACTTTGATTAATTAAGTTAGTTAAGGAAATAGATTTAAATAAATTCTCAAAACGCTGAGAAAATGATTTAGAGATACAGATAAGGTTTAGTTAGATTCGCGTCAAAATATACACTTTTCGAAAAAAATAGTTGAAATTACCCAAGTCAAAAATTAGTAGGTATTTAGGGATTTAATTACAGAAGCTTGCGAGAAAAGTTAAAAAAAATATATATAAACACTGGAAAACGTAACTTATTACTTATGATTATTTTACGGCTAACGATGTTTTCGATTTCCGCTCATCTAGTTTCCAAACGATATAATCGTTCGTATCGTATCTTAACGATCGGGGAGTTACCCGTAGTGGTGCAATAGTTGCGAAAGTCAAGTCATAAGCTACGGAAGTTATGAAATGCATTTTAAGAATAGTTTTGTAAGCTTTAGGCGTACCTACATGTATTTTAATTTATTGCGGCTTTTTCATATCTCCCCCATCCAGAATGCTTTGTAATGAAACTTTTTCCCCGAATAGGCCTGAAGCTTTCAACTTAGACTTTCAACTTTATTTAGATGGAATTTTTAAAATAATAAATTAGTGTTTTCCCATATTTTGTGGGTAAGCGCCGTGTTAATCTAATAGTATTCCTAAAACCTAAACGGTCAGCTCACCCACATGGAGATATTGTAGTTGCCTCATTTTGCACCCGTGTTGCCTCATGTTGCACCCGTGTTGCCTCATATTGCACCCATTTTTTGTATTAGATGCGCCTTAAGCGTGGTTATTCTAAGCCTTTCAATATGTGAAAAATTCTCTCCGAATGTGGGAAAAATTTAATTAGGTACAATTGTAAAAAGTTTTCCCTGGATACGGGCATTATTAGACTTATGTGAAATTTTTTCCCCGAATACGGCATTTTTCTTATCAAGGCAAGTTTTCATTGAGCCAATTACTGTCGACAGTGTCGCTGCCTGCTGGCGTGGTATAGGCGCTGTGTAAATAATTTTTGCTGCCAGTGGCGCTGTCTGACAACGCTCGATCGAGTAGTAGGTACGCCTGTATCGAAAGGGTACGAGTACTTGATCGGGTAGTAGCATTCGCTAGCAACTGTCGACTGTCGGCAGATACTGAATAAGTAAAAACTTCTTTAACGTGCAAAAGATTTTACCACAAATGCGTTCCCTTTCCAAATCGAAAATTTTCCCCACAATCGAACACCTGCAAGGTTAGCATGGGCAGAAGACAAGTATTTTATCTCCCTATTTTAGCCACTGACAAGAGATAAAATTATCTTCTCCCTATGCTAAAGCATGGTGACAGGGGGAAAAGAAGTATATCCGTGCTTGACATTACAATGTGGATATTATTTACACCGTTTTGCCAATGCTCGACTGATGGATAAAACTGAGCGAGGGGATAAACTTTTTATCTTTTCCCCGTGGATAATATGTCCCCTGCCCATGCTCACCCGGCTGAGCCTAAATGTGGCAAATCACCAATGAATATTAACAAAAACCATGATGGCAATGTAACGACAAGTTTCGTAATAGCTACTTATAGGTATAGAACGCGTAGGATTTGCTTGGAACGGATGGGACCTGTAAAATATTACCATTTCCCAATCGCGTTAAATTGTCCGCCATTTTTAGCACGTGACCAATAAACATATCCGCCATGATGGATACAGATTACAGATTATAAATAGTTGCGAAATACGATTAAATATAGAATTCTAATAATAAACTTTGTTTTGTTAATAAAACCAGTTCTTGTTTATCAATAAATGATTACTGTTGAATAAAGAATGGTTTGATTAATAAGCAATGAGATATGTATTGAAATAACAACAGTATCAGATGGGTACCTACTTTGTTACATAGTAACTTTATATGAAGAAAAATGTAAGTACCTACCTACTTAAGTGGGTAATATCTACCTAGAGTCTACCTACTTAGATAGGTCCCGACAAAAGAAAACAAAAAGCATTCGCAAAGCTATCTAGTTAGTAGGATGGCAAGTAGGTAGTTGGACAAGTTAGATATTAGCGATTTTATCTTCGGGTACTTAATCGTAAATAAAGTTTATATTCAGAAATGACTAGACATCGATTGCAACGGTGACTAAATCAGCTATGTACCTACCTATAGTCATATTAGTTATGTTTACATAATATTTATGTATAAGTTCACACCTACAAACAACCTACAAATAATAGCAACATAGTCTTCGCAGGCTACGAAAGCGATCTTGCTATATTATGCTATGCTTCTACATAATATAAGTAATCATGACGCTCAGCTACGAAAACAGAAAAACAACATCGTACCTAATTAAATTTTATAGATGCAACCGATTTGTAAACCAGAGCGTTTGGCACGGTATAACAACCAAAAGCAACACTGTTCCACTTTTAAAATAATAATTAAGCGTCGATTATACACGTACACGGTTATTTTCACGAATTATGAACGTTTGGGAGAACAATATAATTGAATGTTTAATACAAAACAATACTTTCTAGCGTCGAGAGAGTTCCATTTTTAGTAAGTGTACCTACTCGTTTGTTGCCAGGCGTTGGATGTAGGCGAATTCCTGACTGATAACTATGTGCGAGACCCACAACCACAATAGAAATCATTATAGAAAGCGATGGTACAACGCTAATCACTCAATTTGCTTAGCGACTATGTGATTTTTGCTGCATAATTTTCAAGGGCATAATGGTCTGCCAATTTCTCAAACAGTATGGAGCTTCCTCCAGACTTCCTACGGAGTTTCCCCACGAATCATGAATGAAACCAACGTCGGGCGGACACTAATCTACACATAATAAGTCCTCAAACCAATAAATTAATAGAGTAATAAAGGAAAATACTTACGGACTCGGCAGCAATACGTGTATCATGCACATGACGTCATTTGACGCACCACAAACCCGAATTTTTGAGCGAACAGTATAGTAAACGAGTCGAAAACAACAGGAATCACCTATGCACTACACTTGAATTGATACAAAACTATCGTTAAGTCATTACTTACATGATTTAGGACATTTTAAAATACATTTGTTGTATGTTGACTCCAGTTTTGACAAGATGGTCGCGCACCGACTGTTTTGCTTTGGTTGTCAGCTGATACGAAAAATGTTCTCATTCAAGCGCAACTAACTCACTATTTCTATTCTTTTTCAACGCGCCCGATCAATGTTGGTGTGAAAACGAGATGGCAATACTGAATTAATTAATTGAAGAATTGAAACATGACTGGAAACAACAAATGTCATTTTCTTGATGCAATAATAATATCAAGGGAAAATACTTAAACAGAAAAACTTACTTGAATGTGATGAATTGGGAACAGTCGCAATGTTAAAGAAGATAACATTCTATTTCACAATAATACCGAGTAATCATTAAGTTGAGCGCAGTTTTGTTAGATATATTTGGGCGTGATAAATTGAAGGAAAATAGACTGTTCTGCCATCTTGCGGAAAATGCGAGAAATATTATGTTCGTACCTGTGTACCTTGGTTCATAGCTTAGTAATAGAAACGATTTCCGTGACGAATAGTACCTATTTAACAATTTATATTCTCTGACATTGTTTTGTATTGTGTTATTAATAAAGTGTAATTATGAATAAAGTTGATGATTCATTGCATATTCAATGGATTTAATTTAATGCTACTCTGTCTTATCTTTCCCTAGATGGCGTTAGTAGTTCAAAAATGTCCATTTAGGAAAATTATATTTTTCAGATTTCAGACTATTAGCCCTCGTTCACACATATTTTTTTCTCGTGTGCTAAAAAAATCATATAAACAAGTTACAATATAGTGTAAACAAGTTACAATATAGTGTAAACAGAGGTTTTTCGGATCATGTCTTGTGAGGGAAAATAAAAGATACTTTTCGCATTGTGTCATATTTTTATTTTATTTTTGAAATAATTATGTCTTAGTAGCTGAAGCCCACAACTTCGTACGTGTGGATTGAGGTTTTTTAAAAAAGTAGTTATGTGTTATTCCAGACTATAATCTATCTCTGTGCCAAATTTCTGCTAAATCGGTTCAGTCGTTGCGGCGTGACTGAGTAACAAACATCCATCCATACATCTAAACTTTCGCATTTATCAATAGATAATGATTATTGCACTGAAAGTTTATTGTATTACCATTGTATAACTATTGTTTTTACAATAGAAAAATTCAGTAGAACTCGTAACTGGTTAATACGAACTTTTTGCGTACAAATGTCAGAGAGAGCTACCTGGCTGTACGTAACATCAAATCTCTCCCGGAGAGACAATGAGAGCAAAACAATAGTTCGTTAGTTCCCCGCTCACTGTACGATCCGACAGAACTGATCCGTATATCCGATTGGTTCGTTAAATTCCATCAAAGGCCAAAATGAACCAATTTTTCAGCACACCAGTAGAAGTCTGAAAAGTTCAGAACAAATTTATAACTATATAGGGATTTGCAGAAGTTATTTTTACGTGGTTTTTGTAAATCCCGCGGGAACTCTGTTATTTTCCCGGATAAAAAGTAGGTAGCCTATGTGTTAGTACTTATTACAGACTGTAATCATGCCAAACAGCCAAGTCGATACATATCATGAAAATTACAAGTATTTCACACCTATCTTTATTACAACAAAAATAATTTAAAAAAAGTTGAAAATTAAAGAGGGTCTCCATACAATACAACTTTTTTTGCTTGATCTTTATAACTTCTTCTTTTTCAACTTATAGACGTCCACTGCTGGACATAGGTCTCTTACACGGACCTCCACAGGCCTCGGTCTTGCGCCGCCTGAATCCAGCGACTCCCTGCGACTCGTTTGATGTCGTCTGTCCACCTAGTGGGGGGCCTGCCAACACTGCGCTTCCCGGTGCGGGGTCGCCACTGCAGCACCTTGGTACCCCATCGACCATCAGCTCTTCGAACTATGTGCCCCGCCCATTTCCACTTCAGTTTCGCGACTCGCAGAGCTATGTCGGTGACTTTGGTTCTGCTGCGGATCTCCTCATTTCTGATTTGATCTCGCAGGGATACTCCGAGCATAGCTCTCTCCATCGCCCGCTGAGTGATCCTGAGCCTTCTTATGAGGCCTACAGTTAGCGACCATGTTTATATCTTTATTATTATGATCTTTATAACAGCTGGTGTTTAATTTTGTACTATGGTATGGAACCTTTCGTGTACGGGTCCGACTCAGACTTGGCCGGTTTCATTTTTTGGGACAAACATTGCATTGTAGCAATCGTTTTTAGACCCGTTGTTTTCGGAAATGGCACCCGCGGTCTATTTCCGATTTTTGGATAGACTTTTGGAAATCTGTCATTTTGATGACTTTCAAGTTTCACATGGGCTTGTTTGATCCGCGATTTTGAAAAATGACGTGCATTGTATCATGTCTTTCTTTCTTTAGATGCTTTTTTTTTTTTTTTGAATGCCTAAGCACCCACTACACGCACAAGCATTGATATGCATATCAACCAATCTTACATTATGTTGTTTAATTGTTTTTCGAATGCATAATAATATGTACTTACTGTAAGGATACCTAATAAATCCTATTCCTATTAGGTATATAATATTATTAATAAATGCGAAAGTTTGGATGTATGGACGTATGTTACTCAATCTTTACTCAAAGATTTATTTATTTATTTATTTATTTATTTACTGGTTTGCCAACAGGAATCACATAACAATTACATAAAATTATACTACATCTATAGAAACATTTCAGATGTGCACCCAATTACAGGCAAACTTAAAATTTAGCTCGATAAAAAGTACCTAGCCTATGTGGAATAACACATAGGCTACTTTTTATGCCGGAAAATAAGAGAGTTCCCGCGGGACTCCAAAACAACCTCAATCCAGCGATCGAAGTCGCGGGCATCGGCTAGTAAATATTATCGTATGACCCAAATATCAAGCTTACAGCACCTCGAACAATAGCACAACTGAGTATTTCAGTGATTCCTTGAAATAGTCCTACACACTGGGGATTATCGGTCAGTGCAACTTGTTGAACCTATACGCAGGCGTTGAACGGCCTTTGTCCCATGAGAGTGCAGTACACTGTAGGGTTATTATATTAGAATTAATTCGATTGACCGTATTCGTATTCTATGACAGTAGCGTCAAATTAAAATGAATCTTATCAGTATTGATTTAAAGTCACAAATTCAGTGCAACCTATTTTAATTTGGAGCTTACAAGAACTTCTTCTTTGTCAACTTATAGTCGTCCACTACTGGACATAGGTCTCGTGCATGGACCTCCACAGGCCTCGGTCTTGCGCCGACTGAATCCAGCGGCTCCCTGCGACTCGTTTGATGTCGTTCCACCTAGTGGGGGGTCTGCCAACACTGCGCTTCCCGGTGCGGGGTCGCCACTCCAGGACCTTGGGACCCCATCGACCATCAGCTCTTCGAACTATGTGAACGTATAAGAATGCAGCACGAAATTGAGATAGATCGATAGATAGATAGATAGATAGATACACTGGTACACAGTAAACATTGGTTCTATTCCCGTACCTAATTAGGGACTGGCCTTTGTCTATTGAACTCTAAAATATGTTCATCATACGTTCATTAAACCCCCTATTTCATCCCTCTTAGGGGTGGAGTTTCAAAAAATCTTGCCATAGTAGGTGTTTTAGGTAGGCTGAGTTTCTTGCCGGCTCTTCTCAGCAGAATCTGCATTCCGAACCGGTGGTAGAGTCATGACGTGTCATAAGAGCTACAGGTGGGCCTATATGAAATAAATATAAAAAAAAAATTGAATTTTAATATATACTACTATTATAAAGAGGAAAGATTTGTATTTTTGTATGTTTGTAATGAATAAACTCAAAAACTACTGTGCCGAATTCAAAAATTCTTTCACCATTGGAAAGCTACATTCACCCTGAGTAACATAAGCTATATTTATTTAAAAAAAAATCTTATGTCCACCCGTGCGAAGGCGGGACGGGCCGCTAGTATGTCATAAAGGAACTTCGTAATATTGTCAAAATTTCAAGATTCTAACTTCAGTGAGGACAAATCTTTGATTTATTATCCATAGTCCCTCCCATAGTCCTTAGAAGGGACCACGGTTAATTTATATGTATAGACATAGCCAAATCTTTTTATAAGTAAACTAGCAAACCCGGCGAACTCCGTTTCGCTTCCCGCTTTTCGATTCCTCGATTTTCCCGCTTTTCTGTTGAAATTTTTCCTGAATTTTCTTTGCTATAAACCTCACGGAGCCCGAGACCTTTCCAACGAATGCAAAACCGTGGAAATCGGTTCGTGCGTTCTGGAGTTATAGCGTCAGGAAGGAAAACCCGACTTATTTTTATATAGTAGATATTAGTATTTATTAAGAAAAGAATCTCTGTCGCAGTGGTGAGCGCTGTGGTCTTTAATTGGGTTCGATGCTCAGCGGGGACAATTACAAAATTACTAGACTAGACTTAGCTTTCCAGCGCAATAATTATGTAAAGTAGACGTGTGTAACTCAAAGTGAAAATTCAAAGTGAGATAAATAAAAATTAACCAGTTTTATAATCAGTTTATTATATTATAACATCAATCTGCATCTCAATCCGTAAGTTTTTGTACAATTATATTATTTACAACAAACTCTAAGATCACAATTCTATCTTAGGTACCTACTTACATACAAGTTACAATCCTTACATTTTGTCTTTATTCTTAGCTGCTTACGAAATATTTACAAAGTCCTATACATCGAAATATAACGTTTAGAAGTGCAATATAGTCGAGGCTGTCATAAGCCTTTATTTACGACGCGACGTTAGTACGACAAACTCAAAATTAGTGCTGTGAAAGGGTGTCAAATTTCATAACAATAACCAGCAAACACGTAACGTAAAATGTAATTATCAGTACCAGTATTTACCTGAAAATAATTACATCGCACTTACACATTCATTAGTTTTTTGAGCCAACGCTACGTTTGGAGCGTGACTTTGTTTGAGATTTCTATTCTAAGCGCTATAGTTCCATGTTTTCATTGTAGTTTATTCTAAATGGTTTCTAACTAGGAGATCAAATTATTATCGTTACTAATATTATAAATGCGAAAGTGTGTATGTTTGTTGGTTTGTCCTTCAATCACGCCGCAACAAAGCGACTGATTGACAACCGGGAGACTGACAATAGACTACTTTTATCCCGGAAAATTAAAGAACGAGCGAAGCCACGTGCATCAACTAGTAGTTTTTATAGGTAGGTAGGTACAAAGTGATCCTGCAAGATGTATTTGCTAAAAAACAAAATTCCTAAAAAGTTTCTAATCAAGTGCTTTTTACAAATCCTAGACAGTTATTAATCGTATTATGATACCGATAGTATTAAAATCTTTATGATATTTACACTTGGAGCTTAATTTTACATATTCATGTTATTAGATTCATAAGCGTATCTCTATATTATAATAATTTTAAATCTACTTATAGTAATTATAAACCTGTGTATTTACATTTTTAACTTATAAATTATTACAATGTAATTTTACTTATATTATTAAATACACAACCAGTAAAGTAAATACCCGTATTTAAGTTTTTTTTATAATATTATAATATAAAGAAAAAGAAAGATAATTATATCTTTCCCCCGACGCAACAACGACGGGGTGTTATAAGTTTGACGTATCTCTGTGTGTGTGTGAAATTTCAAATCCAAGATGTTTTAAATGAGAAAGGAGTTGATTTTATAAACCACTTGGGATGTTGATGGGCTGGTCGATTGCGGAAAGTTGCATCAACCATTGCTACAGTCTCAGTTGAAGTGATTGGATGAATTTATGTTGCTCTTGCTGCAACAATGTATCCAATAGAGAGGAGAGTTAAAGATCGTGTCGATAACGGGGTTGAGGAATGAGTTGATGTAGCCTAGCCACGTGGTGAGGATGAAGACGGTGACTCCTGGGGAGTAGTCGAAGCGAAACTTGGTGTAGATTACGTCACTGAACAGATAAAGAATAGAGCCCAGCAGAATAGGAAGACGAAAAGAGAGTATCGGCCAATCAGATGATTGCTATTTTCATACTGTAACAATCATTTTAAGACAAACGCGCAGCTGTTACCTGTAATAGATTTTAAGGAATGATGTCATTACAGTCTTACCATCATTCATAAGGTAAGAATAATCTAGGTATAGACCAAAGATAAGTCCTTGTGCTACGAACAATGGAGGATTTTCCTGAAAGCTTTCCTGAATTCAGGTTTGAAGATTGTATAGATAACGGGGTTGAGGAACGAGTTGATGTAGCCTAGCCAGGTGGTGAGTATGAAGACGGTGACTCCCGGGGAGTAGTTGAAGCAGAATTTAGTGAAGATTGCGTCACTGAACAGATAAGGAGTAGAGCCCAGCAGAATAGGAAGACGAGGAGAGAGTATCGGCCTTTTGATTGGATTGCTATTTTCATACTGTAGCAATCATTTTAAGACAAACGCGCAGCTGTTACCTGTAATAGATTTTAAGGGATGATGTCATCACCATCATTCATAAGGTAAGAATAATCTAGGTATAGACCAAAGATAAGTCCTTGTGCTACGAACAATGGAGGATTTTCCTGAAAGCTTTCCTGAATTCCGGGTTGAAGATCGTATAGATAACGGGGTTGAGGAATGAGTTGATGTAGCCTAGCCAGGTGGTGAGGATGAAGACGGTGACTCCTGGGGAGTAGTCGAAGCCGAACTTGGTGCAGATGGCGTCCAGAACTGAGCAGGTGAAGAATGGAGCCCAGCAGAATAGGAAGACACCTGTGAACAACGTTATAACAATAATTTTATGTCTATATCATATACACATACCTACATATCCTTCAGTGTTTTCAAGGACCTTCTTTACCTCCTTATTAATATTATAAATGCAAAGGTAGATTTTTTTGTTGGTTTATCCTTCAATCGTGCAGCAATGGATCAATGTACTTAATCTTTTGCATTTAGAACCAGGGCCGATTTTTTTATTGCACGTCCTATCCTTTCAGAAGGGAAACGTGATAAAAAAAAAGACGTGTGGCACTCGGGGACTGCCGCGGTAAAGCTATTGCTTAGCATTTTTTATCAACGCCATCTAGCGGTGAGAGGAGTCCCGTGTCAGGTTATTTTCGTTACGGAATTTCTGGATTCGGTCTCCACGCTCAAGGCCCGCAATAGAAGCTATGCAATAGCTTAAAAAATTTGTGAGCCCCTGCTTTAGCGTGAGCGATCGTAGATAGAGACGACACTTTTATAATATGGCTAGGGCGGCAGGAGCAAGTACTACGACTGGAATGGTAATTCACTTAATGCACTCGCACTATACATGGCTTTTAGTTGCAGAAAACTACGCTGATTAAGATTTGTGAGTGCAAAGTACCATTACCCAAATTACTTATATGACGTTGAAAATGTTGTTCAAAATTATTTATTTCATGTATGCAGTAGCTCTTATTAATTAAAGCACATTTTATTAAATCAGGGCTATTCATAAACATAGTATTACTACAACTATAATATATTAATTAATTAAATAGGTCGGTGCGCCATTTGCAACATTATTAGTTCCAAAGACACTCGTATGTCAAAAGTGACATTTCAAATCGATCCATAATTTGGACTGTCATTTGTACAGGGACGGCAAGTCTAGTGTTAATCATAGATTAACTATAGAGATCAGTGATTTTTTTATTTGGCGACAAGATAGTTTTTGACTGCGATTTCACCTGATGTTAAGTGACGATGCAGTCTAAGATGCATTGCAGTATACATTACATTCAATCTATACCCCAAATCGGTTTCTACTCGCTATCGTGGCGGAACGCTAGATTTCTTGGCTGTACGTTTTTGACGGTAAGGAAGTAACTAGCCACGGCCGAAGCCTCCCACCAGACTAGACCAGAGACCATTCAACAACCTCACAAAGGATTTTGTAATTGTTTAATTTCAGAAAATTTAAAATTTGGAATGCTCTTCCGGCTTCCGTTTTTCCCTTTAACTACAACTTGGGTACCTTCAAATCAAGAGTATCTTCTAGGCAAGCGCATTCCATCTTAGGCTGCATCTTCACTTACCACCAGGTGTGATCGCAGCCAAGCGCTAGTCTATACAACGTGTAACAAAAGTGTGAAATAACCCTGAAGGAGGTGAATGTGCTCATGAAACTGAACAACTTTCCCCAAGGAACATAGGTCGAAATGTGAAAAAAAATGTGGACCTCCCATACAAAATTGACGATCAGCTGATTGATTTACTGGGAGGTAAAAATTTTGTTTTCATATTTCGACCTATGTTCCTTGGGGAAAGTTGTTCAGTTTCATGAGCACATTCACTTCCTTCATGGTTATTTCACACTTTTGTTACACGTTGTATATATTAAAAAAAAAACTACATTACCCAACACGATGGCCAGCGTCTGCGTGGCTTTCTTCTCCTTCTTGGCGAAGGACTTGGCGCGCAGCTTGCCGGCGCGGTTGGCGCGGAAGATCGTGAAGCGCGCCGCCGACGCCGCCGAACGGAACCGGCGTCGTGGGGTTGAGATCAGGGAGCTGTTGCTGAGGCGGCTGAGCTTCTTTCTGTAAAAAAACCACGGTTGAGCTGTGTCGGTGCCTCAGTGCACACGGCCGTTGGTTCAAATTCAAATTCAATAGGCCAACTTATAGCTCTTATGACACGTCATAAATCTGCCACCGGTTCGGAATGCAGATTCTGCTGAGAAGAGCCGGCAAGAAACTCAGCAGTTGCTTTTTTCAAAAAAAAATATTTTTTTTTACAATAGGAAACAAAACTATGCTATGTATCCAGTGTTTCCACAATGAAGCTTCAAAAATGCATACGTAGGTACATATAATCCAACACATGTTAAGACGGGAAGACACAGCAGACCCATTCCCGTTGGTGGCACCCGTTGACAAGCACGACGCATGCTTTTAACGTGAAAACGTCTATATCTGCGAGTTTCAGTTATTCTACGCAGTGCCCCTCCCCCGCCGCCCCGCCCTACCCCGATGCAAACTCGAGGTCTTAGCAGCGGGATGACTATACACTCTAAATAATGACATTGGATTCATGTTTCTAGGACTTATACTTTTGCAGTTATTAAAGTAAGACGATATAGACCTTTTCGTTAATGTTTTCGTTACGGTACATTTTTCTGACTGGTAGGCCGTATGTTTTGGTGTGATTTTAAAGACGTTTCATCTCAAAAAGTTTTATTATATACTAGCTTTTTCCCGTGGCTTCGCTCACGTTAAGTTTGATTTTTCCAACCCCTATTTTACCCTCCTTAGGGGTTGAATTTTCAAAAATCCCTTCTTAGCTGATGCATACGTCATGATAGCTATATGTATGCCAAATTTCAGCCCGATCCGTCCAGTGGTTTGAGCTGTGCGTTGATAGATCAGTTAGTCAGTCAGTCAGTCAGTCAGTCACCTTTGCCTTTTATATATTTAGATGACCTGATGGTAAGTGACGATGCAGTCTAGAATGGCAGTTCACGTTCATACTCCATAATAATTATTTTCTACACGCCATCGTACCGGAACGCTAAATCGCTTGGCGGTACATCTTTGACGGTAGTTTTAGTCAGCAATAACATGAAAGATCTTAGAATATTAATATTATCATTTTATCAGACGTTTATTATTCATAATACAGTGTTTTCAGCCGTTTTCAAAGCTAAAACGACGCCATGGATCAGTTAAAACCCGCTATAGCTAGTTATATCCAGTTCTTAGCCAGTTATATCCAGTTATACCCCTTTATATCTACATCTGGCGAGTGGCGAGTGGTTTCAAGGCGAATTCAGTCGCCGTCTGTCGGGGACCACTTTACGGATAAATTCATTCGTTATTGAGGGTTTCTCTATAAAGCGCGCTCCATTTGTGAAGCCTTTTGTAAGGCTTTCATACAGTTCAATAGTAGGTATAAGAAGGTTACTAGCTGATGCCCGCGACTTTTTAAAGTTTTTAAAAACTTTTGCAACATTTTTCAATGTTGCTTCGCTCCTATTGGTTGCAGTGTGATGTTATATAGCTTTCTCCTCCTTCCTCCTCCTCCGCCTTCCTCGATAAATGGACTATCCAACATCATCATCATCAACTTATGGACGTCCACTGCTGGACATAAGTCTCTTGCATGGACCTCCACAGACCTCGGTCTTGTGCCGCCTGAATCCAGCGACTCCCTGCGACTCGTTTGATGTCGTCGGTCCACCGGGTGGGGGGTCTGCCAACACTGCGCTTCCCGGTGCGGGGTCGCCACTCCAGCACCTTGGGACCCCAACGACCATCAGCTCTTCGAACTATGTGCCCCGCCCATTTCCACTTCAGTTTCGCGACTCGCTGAGCTATGTCGGTGACTTTGGTTCTCCTACGGATCTCCTCATTTCTGATTTGATCTCGCAGGGATACTCCGAGCATAGCTCTCTCCAACACAAAAAGAATATTTCAATTCGAACTAGTAGTTCCTGAGATTAGCGCGTTCAAACAAACAAACTCTTCAGCTTTATAACATTAGTAGGTATAGATAGATGGTATCTGTAGAGGGGACAAGATTACTAGAGGGCTGTTAACTCCGGACGAGAGGCTCCACTCTCGCCCTCCATTAGCCGCCCTCTCGCTGACTCGAGAGTGTGTCGGACATATTTTAGACTATCCCTAAGCCTTGGGACATATTTACTTAAAGTTAGTATTCAAGAGCACTTATTGAATTCTGGCTTTTTAGCCCCCGACGCAAAAAGAAGGGTGTTATAAGTTTAATTTGTCTTTCTGCTTGTCTGCGTATCTGTGTGTGAGTGTTTGTCTGTTCCGTCCTAGTTTCCTTATGAGTGGACTGATTTTGATGCGGTTTTTTCTGTTTGAAAGCTGGCGTAATTGGATCATCAGCTCATTTTTTATTTGAGAAAAGGATCTTCAGTGCCGGCTTTACCTATGATGCAGGGTGTGCAAAGCACACGGCGCAGGTTTGTAGGGGGCGCCGCGCCGAGCCGCGCTTGTTTGCTTATCATCATTTAAGATTGCACCACTTTTTGCACCTGAATTTCCTTCCACTGGTGAAAATATGACTATAAGTCAAACGGTATTCTTGTATTGTAAGTATTCCATTTTGGCCGCGCGTCTACTAGAGGGTTCCAAGATAATTGATTGCACACGGGCGCTACATTTTTTATTTTATTTTTATTTTTATTCGATGACAAGATAGCCCTTGACTGCGATCTCACCTGATGGTAAGTGACGATGCAGTCTAAGATGGTAGCGGGCTAACTTGGAAGGGGTATAGCAGTGTAAATTCAACCCATACCCCTTATCGGTTTCTACACGCCATCGTGCCGGAACGCTAAATCGCTTGGCGGCATGTCTTTGACGGTAGGGTGGTAACTAGCCACGGCCAAAGCCTCCCACCAGACAAACATACTACATGGCATACATGGCATACAGCTACATGGGCTAGAGCCGCTTCTGAGGGTCTTATCAACTTACATAGGTGCGATTGTTTTGAAATTTCACCACCACCACCACCAAATTTGGTGTATTGTTACGTCGCTGGTAGTTCCAAGACATGGTAACCTTGAGCTGATGCTGAACCGTCAATTACTCTGCGGGATACTCTAGTCCTTAGCAACTTACAGCAGATAAGTGATTTGAGCGGCGCGTTGACAGATCAGTCAGTCAGTTATTCAGTCTTCTTTTCTAAAATTATTATTTCAATCTTTAGCGGCGAATAATAACGAATATTTTTAACTGACTTCAAAAATAGAGGAGGTTTTCAATTCGTCGGAATCTTCTTTTATGTATGTTCCCCGATTACTTGAATACGCCTGGACTGATGTGGAAAATTCTTTTTTTGTTTGAAAGGGTATACTTCCAAGGTGGTCCCATGGTCATCAGGTCAGAATATGATGATGGGATTCTGGAGAAATCGAAAGGACTCATCTTTATAAGCACACTTGATTGTAGTGGCGTTTGAAGTGGGTTTAAAAAAAAAGTTTATATTATACTAGCTTTTGCCCACGGCTTCGCTAGCTTAAAGTTCGACTTTCAAAACCCTATTTTACCCCTTTTGGGGTTAGATTTTCAAAAATCCTTTCTTAGCAGATGCCTACGTCATGATTGCTGTCTGTATGCCAAATTTCAGCCCGATCCATCCAGTAGTTTGAGCTGTGCGCTGATAAATCAGTCAGTCAGTCAGTCAGTCAATCACCTTTTTCTTTTATCTTATTCCGCCCTCTAACTTCTACAACCGCACAGCACGCCACCGAACGCAATTTCACCCAGAACCACCTAAATTCCTGAAAAGCCGGCAACGCATTGGTGGTGCCACTGGTACTACAAGTGTTCATGGACGGCGGTAATCACTTTACATCAGGTGACCCGCCAGCTCGTTTGCCCGCTTTTTATATAAAAAAATATATATGTATATATATTTAAACTTATTTAGCTTGTAGTCCATCTGTTACGCATGATGGGTTTAACAAAGGATGCTAAAGCCAAAAAATACTTTACGGATAATAGATGTCGCCAGTCGAACGGAACGAGATTACTCAGGCTCGTAGTTCCGGATGAGCATCCATTTATCCCTTTCATTAGGAAGCGTTCACACCTAGCTCATTCTCAGCTGCCGAACGTGAGTAAGGCTGGAGTAAGGTCCTAGCTCCCTGCAGGCAAAGGCTTTAGAAAAATACGATGCAGAGAGAGATAGAAAGAGAGAAGTCAGCTTTCGAAAAATGGATTCTAGTAGTGTTCGGTAAACCAAAGTGCATTTGAATCTGCAATTATGTTATTTTTTTTAAAAGCTTTTATTTAACTTGCAATGTATTTATGTAACTATGTAACTATGTTTGTTCGGGTGGAATCTTGCAACTCAATTTTGAAGCAGATATCTTCAACCAATTGAGCTGAAATTTTGTATACCTATCGGTGTAGATAAATAAGTAAATTAAAATTTTTAAACTAAGTAAATACGAGTAGGTACTTAAATCTCGCGACAAGCTTTTGATATAAATTGTGAAATGACGTTAAAAGTTGATAGTAAAAGTTTTAAAAGAAAAGTTTATTTTATTCTTTTTAGCGCATTTAAATAAAAGCTTATTTTTAAAAAAGTTTTTTTACTTATAACTTATTATTATTTTGTTTTGAATTTACGAGCTCGAGGCTGACTGTACGCTACGTGTGAACACGCGCTTACAAGTGTGTGGAAACAGTGACTCTATCTGTATTTATTGCTTGTTGAAAAACGAAATCCATATTAAGTGGGTACCTAACTTTTTATGTTCTTATAAAGAAGAACTTTGTACTGTACAAGAGACAACTTCCAACCCAAAAAGTTATTAGAATTTGGGGACTAGTTACGATATGGCAGAGAAAAACATAAAATAACTTGGGCTCGTCCGGGATTTGAACCCGGGACCTCTCGCACCCTAAGCGAAAATCATACCCCTAGACCAACGAGCCGATTGAATGTACTGACGAAATAAAGAAATGTACTAAACACCCTTAAAAAGCATTTTATAAAGTACTAGCGGACGCCCGCGACTTCGTCCGCGTTCTTAAATTGTTGAAATTTTTCCTGAATTTTCTTTGCTATAAACCCCACGGAGCCCGAGACCTTTCCAACTAATGCAAAAACGTGGAAATCAGTTCGTGCGTTCTGGAGTTATAGCGTCAGGAAGGAAAACCCGACTTATTTTTATATAGTAGAAGATAATAACTGAGTTTTAGCAACATTATGAACAGGCCAGATTTATCCATTATCGTGTACGGAGAAAAAAATAATGCAACCTCTTGCATTATTTTTTTCTGCCCTCGCAGAGACTAGCAAAAATCAAATTTTAACAATATAAAACCCTATAATAAATAAGTATATTTGCAAAAAATGATTAGCATAATAATTATATTATTTACGGAAACGAATAAAATAATTTCCCCTTACCTCTATCGGTTATTTATCTACTAGATTATGCTCGTGACTTCGTCCGCGTGGATTTAGTTTTTTAAATCCCGCGGGAACTCTTGTACACACACACACATATAAAGACACACACATACAAACTTTTGCCTTTATAATGTTAGTATGATTTGCAATAAGGATTTACGATATAGCTGGCATTGTGATAAGGATTTATGACAACTAGTTCAAGTGATATTATAATATCAACATCATACAATCGGTCATAAAATAAGAATTTATTTATCGCGATAGACGATAAAAATCCCATTTTTCTTGAATCTTGATACACACTGCTCTGTAAAAAGGAACAAACCTAAAGTTGAATAAGTATTAAAAAAGTTATGAAACAGTAACCACATCACGCAAAATTTTATGTAACATCCGTTGATATTGATTTTGTTCGTGTAAAATATAGCTTAAGTTAATCAGAGCATAATAACGAAGCTTAACAGGTAATTGATACCTCATTCATCAAAATTGGCTTAGCGTTAGGCTTTGTTTATATTGACATAAGTTCTACTTTTAGAACTTATGTCAATACGAACAAAAAACGTACCTAAATAATAAACGTAAAAAACCTTTTTAACCGACTTCCAAAAAGGAGGAGGTTATCAATTCGGCCGGTATCTTTTTTTTTTTTCTTTACAAAAACGACTTCTACCACCACCAAAGCCACTACAAAGTATATCAATTGTGCCTATAAAATTTGAAGAGTTCCCCTTATTTCTTATCCCCATCATCAGATCCTGACCTAATGTGACCACCTGGGAAGTGGTCACCTTTCAATCAAAAAAAAAAAAGACGTGTGGCACTCGGGGACTGCCGCGGTAAAGCTATTGCATAGCATTTTTTCGCCATCTAGCGGCTCACCGCTAGATGGCGTTGATAAAAATGCGCCATCTAGTGGCTCACCGTAGAGGAGTCCCGTGTCAGGTTATTTTCGTTACGGAATTTCTGGATTCGGTCTCCACGCTGGCCCGCGATAGAAGCTATGCAATAGCTTAAAAAGAATTTTCCAAATTGGTCCAGGCGTCTTCGAATAATCGGGGAACATACATAAAAAAAAAGATTCCGACGAATTGAGAACCTTCTCCTTTTTTGGAAGTCGGTTAAAAAAGCCTCAATAGCTAATCGGTTGAAATAAGGTAGCTGATAACTTAAAGGTCTACAGTTTGATCCCCACCCATTGCAATATTGTCTTACCTACTCCTAACATAAGTTTCCCGCTTAAAGGGAAGAGGAGAACATTAATAACCCTTATTTGGCTAATATTCTTGAAAAAAAGAAATACATAGATATATAATAGGTACCTGTCCTTTTGGCATTGTCATTAGTCAGATAAAAAGAAAATCATCACTCACTTGAGTTCAGGTTTCTTAGGCAACTCTCTCTCCTCTTTCTTCTTCTCTTCTTTAGGCGAGAGTGGTGGTGTATGGTCTTTATCCATCTCCATGTTGGATGGAACGTATCCCGAATCGTTATTCGTATTGGGGTCCATCATTGGGATTGGTGATGCCAGGTTTGCCATGATGCTGTAAAATGCGCAAGATTATAAATAAATAAATCAAACTTTAATAATTAGAATTAATCATTTAGATCCGTTTACATCCTGCCATATAATATGGCGTATAAATATCTATACTAATATTATAAAGCTGAAGAGTTTGTTTGTTTGAACGCGCTAATCTCAGGAACTACTGGTTCAAATTGAAAAATTATTATAAAGGCTTTAGGCTATATAACATCACGCTGCGATCAATAGGAGAGAAGCATCAGTGAAAAATGTTGCAAAAACGGGGAAAATTATCCATATTTAAAACATATTCTTTTAAAAACTTCTTAATCGCGATCATATTAACAAAAATTGAAGTGGACGAAGTCGCGGGCAACAGCTAGTTAAGAAATAATAGTATTTTGTGATAACAATGCTTATGGCATTGTTAGTAGTCCAGTTAAAAAACCTCAAAAAATGACCCAACCTCTGGAAAAATCCGAATGTTTTGAATGAATGCACATTGATTTATGGGTAGGTACCTAGGGTTAAACCTTCTTTTGACTGGACTATTTATGATAATGTTACTGTAGTTATACCTAAATGTATTTATGTCAAAAATGACTACAAGGGAGAACAAAACTTCTGCTACGTAAAAGTTATGTCACTTCTTTCATTGTTAGACTTTATGACGCCCGCGACTTCGTCCGCGTGGATTAAGGTTTTTTAATTTCCACGGGAACTCTTTAATTTCCCTGGATAAAATGTAGGCTATGTATCGTGGGAGTGAGCTATCTCAGCCAAATCGGTTCATTCGTTGTGACGTGAAAGGGTGACAAACATCCTTCCATCCATTCTCATAAAAGGTTTCCATAGCAAAAAAGCCTAACTTGACGATACATAGTATACACTCACAGGCCAGTTTCTTCCACGACAGCGGCTAGCATAAACCTCGTTGACCTCGTGTTGGCGAGCTCCTCCACGTACATTTCTGATCTATCGAAACTGAAACAAAAAGTTCATACCTATATAACGTGTAACAAAAGTGTGAAATAACCCTGAAGGAGGTGAATGTGCTCATGAAACTGAACAACTTTCCCCGAGAAACATAGGTCGAAATGTGAAAAAAAAAATTGACGATCAGCTGATTGATTTACTATGGGAGGTAAATTTTTTTTTTTCATATTTCGACCTATGTTCCTTGGGGAAAGTTGTTCAGTTTCATGAGCACATTCACTTCCTTCAGGGTTATTTCATACTTTTGTTACACGTTGCATAAGGGGAGACAAGAGCAATCTGTGGCGGCTCGACGGGAGTGATCACGGGTTTTATGATGGGGGGTATTTTTAGGGTTCTGTACCCGAAGGGTAACCAACAGGACCCTATTACTAAGCCTCAGCTGTCCGTCTATCTGTCTGTCAGCGGGCTGTATCTTATAATCCGTAATAGGTAAACAGTTGAGCGGTTAGTTTCGTTATGTTAGATCTCGATATAATAGTTCTCAGTACAATAATCTCTTGTGTATGTATATGTAAAGCCACGATGGCTTTTGCAAAGTTACAGGATCCGGGTTTACCAGCAAACCATCAAATTGCTCGGGCGCTACGTTTATTGGCCAAAAGCAGTTTGATTGGAAAGTTAATGGAGCGTACGGGATCTGCGGTTTGCCAACTGCTCGATCATTATTTTTGTTTAATGCTGTAGTAGATTGCTTAGTGAGAATTAAACTCACGCTGAGATCTGTAGAGTGTGCTCTGATTCAGCTGGAACTCAAGATAGAGGCTAAAACGAGACACAAATATGCTCTGACAAATCTGTCTCGTTTTGACTCAAGCTGAGTGAGAATGCGGTCTATAGATTTCAACCTAACCCTTATATGAGTTATGCAGTGTAGCGAGGTTTTGAGGGTTTTTACGCGACTGACTGTGTTACGCGGAGGACTGTAATGTGCTTATCAGTTTATGTATGTATGTATGTGACACTCTGGACACCAAACGCGTGTGCTGATTTTGATGATTTTTACGTCAACCAATTCGTGTTAATCTTAACAGTGTCACTAAAGTCATGAAAGTAATCAAAATTCAATATGGCAACCTCCAGACGCCATATTGTGAAAAAGATAAAATGAAAGCCGACGAACTATAATATCGAGTGGTATACCCAGTTCAAGAAATCTATAAGTCCGTAATGGCTCAGTTCAAGAAGTCCTTATGTCCATTTCCCAAATCAAAAAAGAGTGGGCTTAAATCTTAAGATTTCTTGAATTTTTTAATAATAAAATTTATTTCATAAAACAGGGTTACAAATTTAGACTTAACCTAACAATAAATGCAACAACACTTATATTATTAGGTTCAGAAATTTGAAGAATTGAAATAATATTTTTTCCAAAACAAAAAAAAAAAATTACGTATGGACTGAACTGGACCATTATGTTAGTTGGAAGCGTAGACCAAGGATTTGAACCTTGGACCCTCGAAATGTTAACCACTAGCTTATCACCGCTGCACTCAGCTTGTGTATTGCATAATCACGGTTTGTTAATTTTTGCCAAAATTAACTCAAGAAGTGGATCAATAAGTGGTCAATGGAATGAGTGAGAGTGGGTATTTAATTTGGAGGTCAAACTTCAACCGTCTGATATGCAATTGGTTCTCAGGGTTCGACATCGTATCGCGCTTGCATCATCACTTACAACTCGTAAAATCACAATCAGTCGTTCTATTTCTCATCGAATAAAGACAAAGTTTCCAATGAAACTTGAGTAAGTGCCAAAGAAGAGCATCTGGTAAAAATAAGAAGCTAAAACTAAGAGTAAAATTCTTTCCGCACAAATGTTAAGCCACAAAATAAAGTGGCCAGCAGTGTCTACAAGACGGTAATAAATTGCAAGTAAGCCAAGAGTATGTCCGCTTATGGAATAAATAAGTCAAGACAGTACTCTTGGGATTACGTTTTGAGTCTCTTGAGAATTGAGATAGGTGTACGGAAGTAAAAACCTCAATAGCTTTATAAGGAAAAAAAACCAGAAGGACATAATAAGATCTTACCTCACCTGATAAGTTATTAAAATATTTTTAAGGGTTTTTGAACTGTCAGCCCAAAATGCCTCAATAGCCCAACGGTTAAAGGTGCGAACTGAAAACTGTAAGGTCGCAGGTTCGAATCCCACCCGTTGCACTATTGCCGTAACCTAACCACAAACTTCCCGCTTATTTGGAGGGGATAGGAGGATATTAGTAAATTTCAGGTTGGCTAATATTCTTTATTAAAAAAAAAAAGACGTGTGGCACTCGGGGACTGCCGCGGTAAAGCTATTGCATAACATTTTTTATCAACGCCATCTAGCTGTGAGAGGAGTCCCGTGTCAGGTTATTTTCGTTACGGAATTTCTGGATTCGGTCTCCACGCTCAAGGCCCGCGATAGAAGCTATGCAATAGCTTAAAAATTCTGCTATTTTAGCCCATTCTGAATTGTGATCCACATTATTGAGGGTCTAGAGCTCTACCATTAACGTTTAAAGGTTTCCTTGAGATCATGCGTTAGGCTTTTCTAATGGTTCAAATTCAGCCCTACATAAAATAGGTCACCCATCAAGTTACCGACTTACTTTGTTGCTTGACCAAAAAATCCAGTGATATGCGCTGTCATAATCAGGCCAAACGAAACCTCCATTTCCACATTTAGCTGTAAACTATTTACTAGTAGATTGTTACACAAGGGACGTAAGTAAGCTATTACAGAACAAGATCCAATTTGGCGCCAGTGCGAGCGCAGCTCGCATAGGGCGCTAATGGATCGCGTGCACCCGAGATATTTAGTCACACGAGCGAGCGCAGCGAGCGAGGGTGAATATAGTTCGAGGGTGTAATAGCTACTTGCAACCGAGGTAAGCATTCTACTTTATATCATTCTTGCGAGGTAACTTTGGACTTATCCGGCAAAAGGTTTTGCATCATTTGTTCTGCTTCAAGCAAACAAAAATCAGGCTCTCCTCCTTTATCATCATCTGATGAAGTGCTTGACATTGTTGTAAATAACTTAAATCCCTTTACGAACAAACTTCACAAACTTTCAGATCAAATGAAATGCCGCCATTTCCATTTTTTTTTCGTAAATAGTTTTCCATTTTTTTTTACGGCTCTGAGTTCCAAGGAGTTTTGCATAGTTTGAAATGTATGGAAATTAAATGCCGCCATGTTCAGTGTTTTTTTTTTCAGTAAAAAGTTTTCTTACCATTTTATAAGAAAAGAGATTGTTTACCAAGGAGTTTTGCATAGCTTGAACTGTAAAGTGAACATTACAATTAAAGCATAGTGCGACGTAATGTTGCCTTGAATTGCAAACACCAACTTACAAGGAGACTTTCCACCATAGTAATCCCTAGTTACTGAGCAAGTATGATATAAAGGCTATTTTTATATATTCTCGCAATTACTGCTCTAAGCACACCAGTTTCATAAGGTTTTGAAGTACCTAGGTGCTTATGTTTAATTTGCCGGGCTTTCAAATTAATTATAATTTTAATGCAACCCTCAAAGAGAAATAAGTAAATATAAATAAATATAATAAGTATATATACTAATATCACTGAGCAAGAACCATATACGTGCTAATATTATAAAAAAGTAAAAGTACCTACTCTTTCTGTAATACTCGTATGTTCACAGCACAATCGTTGAACGGATTTCAATGAAATTTGGCAAGAGATAGTTTGTAACCTGGAGCCCAAAACAGGATACATTTTATAGCAGATTATCTAGGTATTCCCACGGGATTCTTGAAAACCTTAATCCACACGAAATACAAAATTTTCAATAAAATGATCGCAGATGTTTATAAATAACTTAAAAAGTAGATAAGGGGTAAGCAACGGGTTTCTGAGTATGGGTTTCATCATTATCATTCTAATTGCTTCCAGAGATAGTGATATAACGTCTGTCCCTTATGGTACATTGACGAAGCGATGCGTATGTGCAAGATCTGCTGCTACTCTGGACTCCGGGATTTTGTCTGCGGTACCGTTATAAATACTGTCTAGATTATCTACTCACTTATCATCATCGTCCTCATTGCTTCCAGAGGCAGTGTTGGTAGGTTTGTTTTCTGGCACGTCAATGAAGCGATGCGTATGCGCAAGATTTTCAATTACTATAATATGTTGCTCTGAACTCTGGGATTTTGTCTGCGACACCATTATAAATACTAGTTTATCTACTCACTTATCATCATCGTCATCATTGCTTCCAGAGGCAGTGTTGGTAGGTTTGTCCTCTGGCACGTCGACGAAGCGATGCGTCTGCGCAAGGTTCTCAATGACCACGGCTGCTGTGCCACTGGATACCGCGCAACTCACTGCAGCAGAAGTTTTCTTTGCCACTCGCTGCTTTTTCGCGCGTTGTCGTATAGCCTGGCAGAGTTAAAAAAGTTATTAGAAGGGGTCTGCTTTCCGAACCGATGGTAGAACCGAAGGTTGCCAACAAGACTAATACAAATTACTATCGTATTATTTTATAACAATTATGACAAACTGCGAATCAAGTCTAAAATCTTAAGACTAATACAAAATTTGCTAAACTGCTGTTAAAATTATTCCAAAATTATGCTAAATGCTTTGAAATATTGAGGATGCGATTGAGGATTTTTAATTCCCGCGGGAACTCTCTTATTTTTCGGTATAAAAAGTAGCCTATGTGTTATAAGGTTATTCCAGATTATAATCTATCTGCCAAATTTCAACCAAATCGGTTCAGTCGTTACGGCGTGATTGAGTAACAAACTTCCATCCATCACTTTATCCGTCCATACATTCCAAACTTTCGCATTTATAATATTAATTGCTACATTAATAGGATAATATTTCAACCGTATTTGATCGTTTTCTCTATAATTCGTCTGTACCCTTAATGCCGAAAATAAGTCAGTTGTAAGTTTTGGAAGAAATTAATCCCATTTAAAATTAATTTATTTCAAGACCTTGACTCTCTGTAAGAACGAGTAAATTATCTATCAAGAGATTAGATTAATCACTGAAAGGATTAACAAGAAAGAGGTTATTTAACTTTGATGAATACTGAATCCACTTTGACCAAGGTTCGAGAAGAATCTTTATGAAACTGTAATCTTACTAAAAAAATATTCAAATTCAATTTTCATTATTTTGCGTTGATTCTGTTGAAAAGAGTCGGTCAGAAACTCAGCAGTTGCTTTTTTAATAACAAAATATTACAATATTAATGCTATACAATACATATTACAATGACATAAGTTATTACCTACAGTGTAGGTCCTACACTACCTTGTGGGTAGCTGGATGCCAAGCCGATTGACTCCATGTAAAGTCATTAAGAAAGTCACTAACTTTTGTAATAACCTCATCTTAATAAATGATTATATGAGAGTTAGATTGGCATTTTTTTTTAATGAAATTCACATAATATTTACCCTACCCTGGTGTTCTAGTAAACAGCAGTAAACAGTAAACTAAATAGATAAGGAGAATTCAACTGCAGTTGGAGCAAGTTTATCCTCTAGATAGGAAATTGCGGAAGATGTGTATCAGGACTGAGTGGCCAGAAAATATAGCTTTAGAAGGAAATTCGAAAAGGTATATCGACGTGACCTCCGGAAATGGAGTAATAAAGGAAAATCTTTTAAGCGAAACCGAACATCTTTGGATCCACATTTGCATATAGAGCAAGTCGTTAAGAACGACATTCGGAACGTAGAGTATGTGTTATTAAGAGTTGAACAAATGTACTTATCATACAAATAAAAATAAAATTGAAGGGTATGTTTGACATCATCTAGTGCTTGACTGCGATCATATCTAGTGGCAAGTGAAGATTCCACTTTAGATGAAGCGCGCTTGCCTAGAAGATACCTATTCGTTATTGATTTAAACATGCCCAAGTTAAAGTTAGTTCGAAAAAGAAGCCGAAAAGGCCAAGGGTTCATTCGAGAGGAAGCCTGGCTCCATAAATGGGCCAGTCATGGGTTGAGATACTAAATGTCTTAATAAAAAAAGATGTATTATGAACTCTGATGCTAGAACTCATAAAACTCAGCACAAAAATCGTATCGTGAAGGAACATGGTCGATGAAAAGCACTGGTCATTGTTGAGGCCTAAGACCCCTTGAGACCCAATACACCATGCAATTTCTATATTTTGCCTAAAATACATAGTAAAATAGAAATTGATGCTAGAACTCACCTCAAAAATCCTATAGTAAAGGAACATCATGATGATACAGGGGATATAAAAAGACCCCAATGAAGAGTAGATGACGTAGTCGGTGCTATTGAACAAGCACAGGTCATTGTTGAGGCCTAAGACCCCTTGAGACCCAATACACCATGCAATTTCTATATTTTACCTAAAATACATAGTAAAATAGAAATTGTTGCTAGAACTCACCTCAAAAATCCTATAGTAAAGAAACATCATGATAATACAGGGGATATAAAAAGACCCCAATGAAGAGTAGATGACGTAGTCGGTGCTGTTGAACAAGCACTGGTTGGGACTCCTGTCGGGGGTGTTGTTGAGGCCCAGGACCACCGGAGACCCGATGGCTCCAGACACGAGCCAGGCCACGGCGATCATGACCCAGACGCGTGCGTTGCCTTTATGCTTTGCGTATTTGATGGGCTGAGTGACGGCAATGTATCTGTAAGAGGACATATTGGTTAATTTTTGGGCCACCTTATCTTCTTTTTTTCTTAATATATAAAAGGAAAAGGTATGCTGACTGACTGACTGATTGACTGACTGTCTGAATGATCTATCAACGCACAGCTCTAATCACTGGACGGTTTGTAAGCATAGGAGTGCACACTTCGGATTACTTTTAATAAATAGAATAGAAAATAGGGGCTCATGCATTGCCCCATTTTTTTCGATATAAAGTTTATCTTGCAAAAATTAGGTGCGGTCTATTGTCGTGTGAAACTAGCCTAACACAGCAAAAAACTTGCAGTAGGTACAATGTCGTGTGAACGCAGACGAAAGTTCTCGTCTGCGAAATGAAGGGTCCCACGACACCTTTTTTATTTTTTATGCTTTAACAATAGTAGTCTAAAGATAAAAAAGATCAGAAGAAAAGGATGCCTAAGCTCTCTACAGAATGGGTTGAAATATTTTGAAGAGTTTTCTTATCAATGTGAATTTATTATACAGTCAAGATAAAAAATTTAAAATGGAAAAGAGTCTTGGATTTGCATAATTCAATTGGAGGACGAAAAGTAAACCATTGGAAACTGAATTTTTTAGAACAAAATTATTCTTAAATTGTTGATAATTTATAAAGGTTTATCGTGTTTTATTAATGAAAAATATGTGGGCACTTTTCATAAAAGCTAATAAGACTCGTAACTGACAAGAAAAAAATTCCAGGCACATAAGGCTCCCCGTCCACGTCAGATGTTTTTGTAGGTCCGATAATTTCACATTTTGTATACGGAACCCATAAAATTATAAAATAACTAGCCGATACCCGCGACTTCGTACGCGTGGATTGAGGTTTTTTTAAAGTCCCGCGGGAACTCTCGTATTTTCCGGGATAAAAGTCCAGTCTATAATCTAACTCTGTGCCAAATTTCAGCCAAATCAGTTCAGTCGTTGTGGCGTTATTGAGTAACAAACATCCGTACATCCAAACTTTCGCATTTATAAAATTAATAGGATGATGAAAAGGCCAGTCAATAATAAATAACACCCAGTGGGGATTTTCGTATCCAGCCGGGATTTTCATTGTAGATAACTTATTGATGTATTGAAGCCTGAAGGGTGAGATTCGGTTGGTGTATTCATCCCACTATTTAGATCAATTATCTCATAATTGCCTCTACGTGTTGGACACAATAATATGGATCAATTATGGAACCTCTACATGTTGGACGCATGTTCTGTTTCTAAGCAAAGTTAGATACGGGCTTTGTCCAGTTAGAAACGACCTTAATGGCGCAGTGGTGATGGATGTCTAAGTAAGGTCCCCGACAAGGGCAATTTGGGAATTTGATGTTTTTGAATGTCTTTGGTCTGATCTGGTGGGAGGCTTTGACCGTGGCTAGATACTAACCTACTGTCAAAGACGTACCGTAAAGCGATTTCGCGTTTCGGCACGATGGCGTGTAGAAACCGATTAGTGGTATGGGTAGAAGTACACTGCCATACCCCTTCCAATTTAGCCCGCTACCATTTTAAACTGCATCGTCACTTACCGTCAGGTGAGATCGCAGTCAAGGACTATCGTGTCATTGAATAAAAAAAATATACAGACTAGCGCTTGACTGCGATCTCACCTGATGGTAAGTGAAGATGCAGCCTAAGATGGTGCGCGCTTGCTTAGTAAATGCCCATTCACTCTTGATTTAAAGACACCCAGATTATAGTTAGGTGGAAAAACGGAAGCCGGAAGGGCATTCCAAATTTTTGCGAAAAATGAATATTACCTGTAATAAATATAATTACCTGTCCACAGAAATGGCGACGAGGTTGAATATGCTGGATGTAGAGCACGTGACGTCAATCGCGATGTAGCAGTCACAGACCACCGGCGGCAGGCCCCACACGCCGTTGAACTGCAAGCAAAAAACAGAAGTAATGCAGCAAAGACAGATGTAATGCAGCAAAAAACAGAAGTAATGCAGCAAACTTTGTAACAGCAAACCGATTTTATCGCGTTCTTTCTGCAGCAATACATTTTATTTATTTATTTATTTATTTATTTATTGGTAATCAACAGCGTTTACAATACAATTTTACAAGATTATTTTAAAATATAATGATTAACAGAGAATTCATAATATTACAGTACGATTGTTAATAATTAAGAGTAGTTTTCAGAATTGAAAGTAAAAATGAAAACAATTAAGATATTCACAACGTGTGTTCGCGTGGATGCGCGCGTGCGTGTGTTTGTGTGTGTGTGTGTGTGTGTGGTGTGTGTGTGTATGTGTGTGTGTGTGTGGCGAGTGAGTATCGGCCAATCAGAGATGAATACAATCTTCACACTGTAACAATCATTTTTAGAGGAGAATCGTGTTGTTTCAAGCTTTGCTAGTATAGGCCCTGGTCATAGAATAAAAAAATAAAATCACGTACAGAGAGGCTATTCTTTACAAGTTTATGTCGGTATAAATATTTGTATTCCATTCACAAAAAATTCTAAACCATATTTCCAGCGTATATCTGGACCAGTTTTTTCCTTTATTCCAAAAAATACCATAATATTTTACTCTCTCATTCCTTCATTGAAAAGAAATAGGCCATTTAAAAGATTAATCTTCCTACACGTATATAATGTGATGCTCTGGATTACAATAGCATTTGTTAGACCTAAAGGCGCTCACACACTATCCACTCAGTATCAGGGATTGGCGAATAATGTTTCGATATTTTTAGGGTTCCGTGGGCAAAGGATGTCAACCAGACCCTATTACTAATCCTCCACTGCTCGTCTGTCCGTCTTTCAGAGGACTGTATCTCATAGGTAGATACTTAAAATTCTCACAGAATGTGTATTTCTATTGCCGCTATAAATAACATATAATAAATAATCTTTACTAATATGAGGTATAAAGCAAGGGATTAACATGATTTTTTTATAGGTATAGTTCCTCAACTATACCCATAAAAAAAGGGAGAGAGACCCGGCAAATCAAAGAGTTCCCGCGGGATTTAAAAACTTATTCCACGCGAGCGTAGCCGCGGGCATCCACTAGTAGAAAAATAAAGTTAAGAGAGTCTCCATACAAAAAACCTATTGTTTTTGCTCGATCTTGGTTGGTCGAGGTTTGTTGGAACTGGTGTTAAATCTTGTACGATGGTACGGAACCCTTCGTGTGCAGATCCGCCTCGAACTTGGCCGTTTTTCTTAAAGAATATTCAGCTGTTACTTGCTACCACAGCGACAAAGCAGCTGCGAAGTGATACTTTTTCTATATTTATTAAGGGGGTTTTATAATTATCTTGTTACATGTAAATATCCCATCATAATTTAATTAAATTACAGTTCGGTATACAAAAACAAAATTAATCAATCTGAATATATTACAGTTCTGTATATAAAACCAAAATTATTATTATTTTTTTTTTTTAAAAGAGCAACCGCCGAGTTTATTGCTGGCTCTTCTCGGCAGGAAGGGCATTCCGAACCAGTGGTAGATTCATCGACCATTCAAAAGTACTTGTAAAAGTTTATTTGAATAAAAAATATTTCTATTCTATTCTATTAAGGAAAATTGCGAAAACTAAACACACAGTTTTCCATTTGATCTCTGCGATGTCTCAAATAGATCGACACATGCAGAGACAGAAAAATGACCGCAGTATGTCAGTAGTGAGTGTATTTAGGCTCTAAGGCTTATTGCAAATGCCCTAATGGTCAAGGATCTACTATTCATGGCCCTCACATTCTATCCCCATTTCTATTGTAGTCGGGATGGTACGGATAAGGGATTGTTAGTAACCATTTAATGGAGCGTACAAAGGATAAGTGTCAATATCAATTTGTATAGCATCACGGGGACGTTTACAATTCTTTTTTTAAAATAACGTCCAGTGTTTTTTTTTATTCAATGACCTTGACTACAGGCTGCATCTTCATGTAACATTAGGTGAGATCGCAGTCAAGCGCTAGTCTATATATCTTAAAGAAAATACCTATTACCTAATGAAATCCTGAACGTAGAACTGAACGTAAAATACAATTTGAAGTTACTATTCTAGCAAAACCACGAATGAAAATTTTGTTGGCGGCGCATTTTATACGACGTTGTAATATTCTGATTACGTACGAATATATGGAAATCATTGAGCTGTGATATATTTTTCTGTTATTGTAGTTTCTCTTATCTTTTGTCTATTTCTATTCGGGGACAAATAATGCGAATTTTTCTACACTCGTATTTGAATATATTACAAGTTTTCGTTTGACATTACATTCTGATTGATCAAAGTAGAAACTAGAGCCAGACTGAGCTAGATATTAAATTCTAACTCAGCCCAAAAGGCAATTTTGAATTTTCTCATCACGATAAATAAATAAAATAGGCACCTACCCGTAGCTTTTGTCCGTCTGTGTGACCGTGTGTCAATGCCCTTTTTTATAATTTTATATTTGACTAGCTTTTGCACGCGGCTTCGCTCACATTAAGTTCGATTTTTCAAATTCCTTTTTTTACTCCCTTAGGGTTTGAATTTTCAAGAATTATCCTTATATATTTTTTTAAGCTATTGCATAGCTTCTATCGCGGGCCTTGAGCGTGGAGACCGAATCCAGAAATTCCGTAACGAAAATAACCTGACACGGGACTCCTCTCACCGCTAGATGGCGTTGATAAAAAATGCTATGCAATAGCTTTACCGCGGCAATCCCCGACTGCCGCACGTCTTTTTTTTTAATAATTACTATGATGTATTTAAGATTATGGTCTTAAAAAAATTACTAAGTACACTTAAAAGGAAAAAGAAACATCAACCGATGATTTTAGTTATACATACTATTTTTTTATTATTCTTTATTATAATTTTTATGTCTCAAAGTATGGAACCTAATTTCCATACTTTAAGACAAAAATGGATGGATGTATTTGGATGAATTCTGTTTATTAATTAGAGCATAATAAAGCGGCGTTTATCTCGTATTGTCGTTCGGTTGCATGTATGCAGGTACTTATCCTCTGTATTTTTCTACTTTTTTTTTGCATGTATGTAATCTATTTTACCTATAATAATTTTACAATATTGTTTGCTCATTTATTTAGAAATTTTGTTTTTAAGACTTAGTCTATCCGGTGCCTCTTTTTTTTGTATGAATGCTGTGTATGCTTGTTATTGATATACATATCAGTCAATGTTGCAATGTTTTTGTATGTTTGTTTTTGAATGTATAATATGTATATTGTTAGTATACCTAATAAATAAATAAATAAATAAATAAGGTATTCTCAAATTAATTGGAAATTCGTAATTAGGTTATACCCAGTGAAATCAATTCGGATTATGGCACATCATAGCGATTAAGTGCAGTCAATGTTCATCAAATTAATACGTATTGTAGGGCGGGACATCAAAGGCTTTCAACTCGTCTGTAATGAATGGTTGTGAGAGACAAAAACGTTTGAGGATCAACTCTCCTCTCTTGTATAAATACTAAAGCTGAAATGAAAAGTAGTATGCGGAAGGATCTTGGGACCTACCGCATTATTCTTCCAAAATAACTGTTACCATTATATGAATAACTAGCTTTAACCCGCGGCTTCGCTCACGTTAGGTTCGATTTTTTAACCTCCTATTTAACCCTCTTGGGGTTGAAATTTTCCAAAATCCTTTCTTAGCGAATGTCTACGTCCTAACAGCTACCTGTATACCAAATTTCAGCTCGATCGGTCCAGTGGTTAGAGCTGTGCGTTGATAGATCAGTCAGTCAGTCAGTCAGTCAGTCAGTCAGTCAGTCACCTTTGCCTTTTATATATTTAGATATCGCTCATTTGTGACAAGAGTGACATAACTCAAAATTCACCAATTTTAGTGTCGAACATTTATACTTTTTGCTATAAAAACAATATTACGCTAAGCACAAAAAAATAAGAACAAGAGAGATTATGACTTAATTCTCAGTCGCTTCACCTGACTTTAACTCCATATAACTCATCGTTATGGAATGTGTGCCTTAATTCTTACGTGGATTAATGATCCCTGGGTTATCATTAGTGATATGTGACCATCAATTAACTCATTTTTTGAATTGAGTTTTGTCCACCTAGCTTGTTCTAGGCGAATCACTGTACGCTGTGTTGCTTCGAGACCGCAGCATCCACAAAGCATTACTTTCTAACGAGAGAATTCTCTCATCGTCGATTTTGAATTATGTCACTCTTGTCGCAAATGAGCGATATGAAGGGGTCACGACTCTGATAAATGAGAAATCCGATGGAGAGAGACTATACATTCTATGGATGTTTGTAGGTAAAGTACCTGTTGTGTATTAATTAATTAAATCATTCATCATACTCCCACCATTCAGACGTGTGACAGCCCTGTGCTAATCCAATTGTTCCGACGTTTCAAAATTTGATTGCGTTAGTTCAAAGTTCAACTCAATAAAAGTTTTGCCTTCATTGTTACATTTAAAAAAAAAAGAATATTAGCCAAGCTGAAGTTGACTAATATCCTCCTATACTCTCCAAATAAGCGGGAAGCTTGTGCTAGGAGTGGGTACGATAATAGTGCAACGGGTGGGATTCGAACCTGCGACCTTTCAGTTTTAAGTCCGCACCTTTAACCGTTGGGTTATTGAGGCATTTTGGGCTTATAGTTCAAAAACCCTTAAAGATATTTTAAGAACTAATCAGGTGAGGTAAGATCTTATTATATCCTTCTGGTTTTTTTTCTTTATAAAGCGTGAAGTTTAATGTAAGTATTTTCTTTTATTTTTAACTTAAGCTTGAGATAAATCTTTAAATCATCAACATAACGAAATAATATTACAATGCTCGAAACGTAAGGCAAAATGAAAAAAAAACTTTTTACTTAGATTAATGATACGAGTATTTCTAGTTACCTGCATGCCAAATAGCATCAAGATTGGTTCAGTGGTACTTACTTAGGCAGTGAAAACTTTTTAGACGATCGACAAAACAATATTGTTTACGCCAAGTAACGTTTAACCGAGCAGTAACGGAGGAATAAATTAGATGTTCTGACAGTTTTTGTTTTGAAAATCTGCCAAAAAATCTGAATCCCTCAGTTAAGCGTTATTCGGTCATGGTGAAGTTGGCAATTTGTTTATTTGTTTTAATAAACGGTATGGATTTTTATGTTATTTAGTTTGAACAAATCGCACAATTTAGTAAAATGAGCAATCGTTCACGATTTACGATCTCATTAAAAATGAAAATCTCGTAACAAATTAAACACTTCGCTACATCACTCACAATCCGTCCGTCAGGAGGAAGATTTCGACAAAGCCATCTAAAGTTTAATAAGTTCTGCTCGCGCTGAATAAAACATAATCCTTCAAAACAATTCATGGGAAGAATGATAGAGGACTTCACTTTTCGCTTCAGTTAAAAGAGCCAAGTCATTACACATTTTTAACGAACTTTTATCTCTAACTACCCTCACCACCTGGGTGCCTGGGGCACTTCGACCATCCGTTGCTCCAGATCTTTTTTTGCACGTACCATCTCTTCTCTCTCGAAATCTTCTCCCTTCGACAGTGTTCCCACTTAATTACAATATGGGGTTATTCAAGGGGCGCACCAATAAGTTCCTGAAATGCCGGCAACGCATCGGTGGTGCCTCTGGTACTACAAGTGTATGGGCGCCGGTAATCACTTTACATCAGGTGACCCGCCAGCTCGTTTGCCCGCTATTCATATATAAAAAAAAAACTTTTCGGAGTAATGTACATTTTAATCAATTAAATATCACTTGCTTCAACGGTGAAGAAAAACATCGTGAGGGACATGCCTGAGAGTTCTACCTAATGTTATCAAAGGTGGCTGAAGTCTGGCAATCCGCACTACGCCAGAGTGGTGGACAAACCCTTCTGGCAATCTTTCCCCGGCAATCAGTTGAGATGAATATTAACTGAAAGGACTCATATTTCTTTTTGGGGATGGTATTCAAACATGCTGGAGAATTAATCCCGTTATGAGGCTTCTACTTAACCGTTATGGGGCTCTCTTTTTCGTCGTTTGGATTTGACAGATACCAAGTACAATATTATCATCGTCATCGTCATGAGTAACTCATTAATGTTTCACTATTGAGCATAGATATTGAGGTAGACAGGTCTCAGAGAAGGTTTATAGGGCACAGTCCACCATGGTAGCCCAGTGTGAATTGCTAAACTTCACACACCTTTGAGGGCATAATTATAAAGAACTCTCAAGCATGCAGGTTTCCTCACGATGTTTTGATGATGTGCTAGGAGTGGGTACGACAATAGTGCAATGGGATAGGATTCAAACCTGCGACCTTTCAGTTCTCAGTCCACACCTTTAACCGTTGGGCTATTGAGGCTTCAAAACATTGTAAATATCAATATTCTTATATTTTGAATAAATACAGCCACGTTAAACACGACTCATATTACCCTTTCCCTTCCAACTCTGCGTAAATATTTTAAATTGAACACCATCCCTTTCTAAAAATTGTTTAAAAAATACTTTTAAATTATGTGTAATATTTTTAAGCAATGTTAAGCAGCATTGTGAAAAAGTAAAACTGTGACACGGACTTTTGTACAAATATATTCAACATTTTCGCAAATCAAATTATGCACAGCATAATTTCCTTAGCCTTTGCGATGGTGCAAGGATAATATAATTTTTCGGGACTGAAATATTATACACTTCCTGGGAAAAATACGGATTCGGAGGACGGGGACTCGTGATGATAAATGACAGGGGTGCGAATGAAAAATAAGGATAAAGATTAATTAATGCATCAGAGAGTATTTTTCTGTGGGATTTAAAAATTAGTTTATTCTTTAAGCTTTACTTTATTATGTTTTTAAAACTCTACATTTATATTACGCTTTTGAGCCTTTACGAAGTTACTTACATAGAATATAGGCTTATTTCGTACTTTAATGACATAATGTTAACAAAACGTGACAGTTTGCGATTTACAAAGAACAACAGCTGCTAAAATTCCTGGCTGTTCAGCCCAATATGCTTTCCATCTTGACAAATCAAAAGAGCCAGAAGTTAGCCTACATTAAATAAATAATTTTAAGTTAATTAAAATTAAAATTTTTATTACAGTAATTAATTATTATCGATAACTTCTCCTCCTTAGCGTAGTTATGGTCATGTAAATGGGAGGTCTCAGGTTCGAATTTAGGATTTTATTATTTTTGAATTGTCTCTGGTCTGCTGTAGGAGGCTTTGACCGTGGCTAATTACGGTCCTAGGGTCAAAGACGTGTTGCCAAACGAATTAACGTGGTACAATGGCGTGTAGTAACTGATTAGGGGTATGGGCTTAATCTACCCTGCCATACCCTTTCCAAGTTAGTCCGCTACCATCTTAGAATGCATCGTTATTTACCATTAGGGGAGTTCCCTGTCAAGGGCTAACTTGTCACCGATAAAAAAGTTGTTATCTAATTATGACTTACCAAATAATAAACTCCAAACGGCATCACAACAACAGCAACCAACAGATCGGCAACCGCTAAGCTCACTATGAAATAGTTCGTTGCAGTTTGTAGACTTCGCTCCTTAGCCACACTCATAATCACTAAAACATTCCCGAATAACGTCAACAACGGGAACACAATCAACGATAACGCCCAAAAATTGTACTGCACATCACTACACGTTCCATTTTTGTACGTTGAATTTAGAAAGGTTTCGTTCAACGTTCTGTCAAAATCACTGAATGACTCACTGAAGTAGAGGTTCGAGTAGTTCGCAAATGTATCATTCCCTGTGTCTTGTGATACTATTATTATAGTTCGGTTAACGACATCACTAGGGTCGGGTGGTCGGAGGGTAAAGGCGCTTATTTTCGATATATTCTGACATTGGCTCGCACATATTTTTTGATCCATCTCAATTATTTGGTGCGTTCGCGAGTTCATTTTGGATTATTTCTCGAGGGTCGTCGAGCTGATTGGGTGGTTTTGGGCCGCGTGCACACCTCCTCGAGAGTGATTGGTGTCTGTGTATTCCATTTTGCCTCATCTCCTTCGCCTGGAACAAAATTGAATTTATTAGACGCGACTTTAATTTGCAGCTTTGAAGTAGGAATAGGGATGTGGACGCGTACAGCTTGCGTATACCGTGCGTATTATACTTTTCTAAATTGACCCTTAATTTTTGGCGACCTTCTCAGCACAGTGGTAATGTGGTATCAGAGGAAGGGCTCGGATTTGATTCCTGTTAATGGTAATTTAAGAATTAGCTTATACGCTTTGCTCACAACAAGGATACTCGCGCACTACGCAGCCACGATAATTAATTGATGGTTACCATAGTAGCAACTTTAGTCGCAGAAACTCTTCATCCTCCATTATTCTCTAAACTAAACTCTATATTTTCCATTATTTTTTTGTAAATACATATTTTCTACATATTAATTACGTTAGCTTTCATTTTTATTAGTACTTGGTAATTATCTTCATCATTTTTGTTTTTTTGTTTGTATGACAATCCGTGAAGTACATAACAATGTACACTAATTACAAGTCTTGTAATTGATGTTACATATCAGTGGGTATAAAATGTTTGTACACGTTATTGTGAATGTCATATATTATGTGTATTTAAGTAAATAAATAAAGTCACACACTCAAGCTCATAGTAAAGTAGTTAGGCAATGGTTGTCTGCAACGACTAGTTGTGCGACCAGTCGGTCGTTACGACCAAGAGGGTCATGCGTATTAAATTATGATTCTTTATACATAAAAAAAAAATTCATAATTAACTCCTTAAAATAAATCCATAGATGCTTTTAAGGATGGGGTTTTCGAAGGCTTAAATAATTAATTATTAATATCAATCGCTTTAACGGTCTAGGAAAACATCGTGAGGAAGCCCGTATGCCTAAGGTTTCTCCATGATGTTCTCAAAGATGCGTGAAGTCTGCCAATCCGCAGCAGCGTGGTGGACTGTCGCCTATCTCTTCTCAATCTTAGAACTTTAATGCCCAGTAGTGCGCCGTCGAATATTTGTGATGACGGCGACCAGGATTCTGTGGACGCCGAATGAAGCCGTGGGCAATGTGGGCATGTCACGTAGTGCGTTAAGACCCTGAGCGTAAAGTGCTAAAAGTAATACCTATCTATTCTTGTTGGGTATTTTTCGAGAGTAAAAATAAATTGCAGTATGTAGTTGGTAATCTCGTAGTTGCGGGAGCCAAGTTGGTAATTAATTCTGAACGCAAGCAGCACACCTGGGATCTCTAAGCTAGGCATCTTAAATTTTGCTTAATACCAGCTTACAGCTTATTTCTCTCCGCTCTCATATTTTATGCATGCTTTGTTAATAGAATGCTATGTATAGTTATTAGTTAGGTTTATATGTTTTTCAAGGCTTGCGCTTGACGACAATCAAGCATTGATGAGGTCTAGGTTGGAGCGCGCTTGCCTAGATGCCTATGTTAATGCCTATTAACTCTTTTCTTGAAGGCACTCAGATTTACGTGGCTGGAAACACCGACGCTGGAAGTGCGTTCCATACCTTAGCCGTTCGTTTCAGAAACGTTGAACGTTTCGTTTCGTTTCCCTTTTTATTTTTTTTTAATTTTTTTTTTATTGGGGGCAACAGAAATACACGTTCTCTGAAAATTTCAACTGCCCACCCGCTGACAGATAGACGGACGGACGGACGGACAGACAGCGGAGGCTTAGAAATAGGGTCCCGTTGGTTACCCTTCGGGTACGGAACCCTAAAAAAGCTCGTAATAAAAAACTTTTTTATTAGGTATATCCTATCGGAAGCTGCAAACGTCCGGCAAGTTTGATGTCACAAATCAAATTCGAGCTTGTTCCGCCGTGCGCGATGACACAAGCGCAGATATGCAGATGCCGATCTCAATAGGCAAATTGAATTATTGGACCAACATGGACTGCAGTCTGCTAAGCCACTATAAGTTGCCTACATGAAGTATAACTACTTACATGGAATAAAAAAAATTTTGAATTCGAATAATCCGATTGCCGGTAAAGATGCTGCAAATACATTATCGTGCGAAAATTGTCGCGATAAGATTATCGTGTTCGGTCATACGACATTCATTACATTACCGACAGTGCCGCGGTAAGGATTCGTATTCGCTCGAAATTCGAATACTTACATCGCAATTCAGCGAACTGCTCGGCTACATGTTAGTTTTTATGGAAAGCACCTACAGTGAATTGAAACACAGGTTTCACCTAGTTTAAACACCAGTCCCCACATTAACTGCGAAATAATGTCAATGATACTCAAATGTAAACTTTAAAATATTATGTGCTATGTAGAGGAGAACAAATAAATGAAAATAATTGAAAATGTGTTCCGACAATGCAAACATTCGCGGAATCCCGATAATGTAGCAGCAATTTTAAACGATAACACAAATATACCCAAATTACCACTTTAGCTGCTTGCCCTGCCATTTGCAAATGTAGAATAATATTCACAGGCACTTTTGTGTTATAGCTTAGTGTTTCGCAAGACATCTGGCAATAAAACGGCGAGAGCGTATCTCAAGCGCGTCGCGTCGATCGCGGAATTGAATCATGGGATCCGCGCGACGTAATGGACCCAAATTGCTACGGTCCGGTACGAAAGTCGCTTATTTTGTTTCAATATTTGTTTAGCTAGTAAGTAATGTTCACGGATTAATCGCGTTAAATCCACACGAGTTCACCACTGCGCCAAGGAGCTCGTCAATAATAATATTAATTCATTCATACGCTGGATTCATACGCTGACAATCTCTCGTTTTGTTTTACTGTGGCGAAAATTATCGCGAAGACTTGGTGAGGTCCGTGGTTGAGAAAACGCTTTTTTACTTATTTTTTTATGATAAAAGTAAAATTTTCTGCATTAAAATGTTTGTTAAAATGCTACAACGTGAGCGAAGCTAGTAAACATTTTTATAACATCGACTTATCCGTTCGGGTAGAACCCACTTTTCTGTGCACCATTACTGGGAAGCAGTTGGGGAATGAAGACGTATGTAAATTGTTCTTACGAGTATATTCACAGTACATTATAACTTGCTCGGCGGATGCCTCGAATACATTTAGCAGTTAGTCAAGCTGATAATAAAACGTTTAACTTTAGCTGTAATATACTTACTGTATACATATAAATAGCATACTACTCACAGTTTTATGAGTAGTATTCTTTGTTATTGTTGTTTAACAATAACAAAGAAAACAAGCAAATTATGAAAATAGGATAATGGCTGACAAGGAAAGTTTCTCGAATTCGAGAGATTTTTTCGGCACTCATATTAGAGCATTGGTTAAAAGTTAAAACTGATATGAGTTTTTGTAATCCTACTAATATTATAAATGCGAAAGTTTGGATGTACGGATAGATGGATGGACGATATATTAAGTCAATAATCTCATGAAAATCATGGATGTAAAAAATATTGATAATAATAATTATTGCCATAATTATTGATAATAAGTGTTGCCATAATTATTCCCGACGGGTTTTTGGGGCGGAGCATTTGTCTAGAATTCTAGATACTATCGAGTTATGACCACCCGGCGACCGTTAAGGGCCAGTTGTCCCACCGATTTGTCCCACTGGTAGGACCATAGTATACCACTACCCGTGGTCCTACTGGGCTAGGGGCGAATGATGGGTAGTATCGATATTCTATATTTTTAAATTAAATATTTTTTGTAGCGGATGCCTACGCCGTAGCTATCTGTACACAGCCCGATCGGTTCTATAGTTTGAGCTGTGCGTTGATAGAGCAGTCACTCAGTCAGTCACCTTTTCCTTTTAAATATTTTAAAATTAAGTTTAAGATAAGTAGAAGAAGACTAGCTTTTGTCCGCGGTTTCGTCCGCGTGGAGTTAGGTTCTCTTTTGTGGGATAAAAGGAGCTTAGCTCCAGGTTCTCAACTATACTCTTGCAAAAATTCGATCCGTCTGTGTCGGCTCGAAAGAAAGAAAAACAAACACGAACTGAAGCCAGAAGGGCATTCCATAGCCGTGCGTGCTAGACTTTAGACTAGCAATTACCAGTAACAATACAGTTGGGGATTTGTCTCAGAGACAGAGCAATTAGCTTGAGAGACACCTTCGGAGAGTGCGCGAGTTGAGACTGATAGGGTATCGTTTGTCGTCAAAGACTTTTAACTTCACTAGGTACATCAAACGTTCCAATTTTATAAAAATTGCAATTGCAAGTTGGACCCGCATCAGCTATTATTAAGATCGAGCAAAACAAAAGTTTATTTCATAGAGGCTCTTTAATTTTTAACTTTTTATAAACTTTTTTAAGTTACCTCGGTCAGCATATAAGTTTGGAATTCAGCGGGGTAACGCAGCCAGCGTTCTGGGCACATTTCCTCATTCCAGTGGTTTAGATGATATTTTTTATATCCTCCTTTCTATATTAATATTATAAATGTGAAAGTGTGGATGTTTGTTACTCAATCACGTCGCAACGACTGAACCGATTCTGCTGAAATTTGGCACAAAAGTAGACCATAGTCTGGAATAACATATAGACTACTTTTTATCCCGGAAAATGAAAGAGTTCCCGTGGGAATTAAAAAAACGAACCAGTCCACGCAAACAAGGTCGCGGGCATCAACTAGTTTTTTATATTTAGGATTTAGTTTTAATTTAGATTTTAGTTAGTATTATTTAATGTCGTATTATATTAATCGGAATTTCAGTCCCACGTTTTTATTCCCGCGGGAACTCTCTTATTTCCCTTTTATTTCAATAGTAGCCTATGTGCTATTCCAGACTATAATCTATCTGTGTGCCTTTCAACCAAATCGGTTAAGTCCTTGCGATGTGATTGAAGTAACTTAGTAATAGCATCCCATTAGGTACGAAACCCTAAAAAAGGTTCAGTGAATAGGCATTTTCTAGGCAAGCGCGCTCCAACCTAGACCTCATCAATGCTTTACATCATTGATTGTCATCAAGCGCAAGCCTATTTCATAATAAAAAAAAAACCTTTGCACGTTACTTAACATAAATATTTTTATAATCTCCTATTTTACCCCTATTTTACATGCAATTTAAACTTATAAACAGTCACAAGCTATCTTTCAACACGCTGTCACGTCAAGTTTCACCGTCACGCTGTTAATCGACGTGAGTTGGCACCATACCGCGCCCCTCTGCGCCCATTTGCGTGACATATTCATGGAAGTAATACACCATATTCTAATCTGGCGTGACACGTGATGTGATAATAACTTGTCACTCTTCTTGAGTTTTGTAAATATATTAGAAGGTATGTATTTCAAAAATTCCTTATATTGTCGTTGCACTTCCTAAGTGCCTTTTGGTCGAAAGTTGTTTTTTAAATAGATGAAAAGCATTTTTAAAGATTTACTGGCTGAAAAACTCTCATATTAATTATCTTTACATTTCAATGATTTATACGTACCTATGATTTTTTTTTAAAGATATAAGTCAAATTTTTTTTTTTCAGAAAATTTGTTTTTCTACGATAATGAGAGATGCTTTCATCACATTGGAGATATTAAATTTTCAACGACGATATGTTCTATTTTCGTAAGTATATTATTTTTTTTATTTTAATTATTTGATGACTTTTGTCTGCGGTTTCACTATAATTGATAGTTTTTATTAAACCCTTAATCGGTTTCCACACGCCATCTTGCTGGAATGCCAAATGGCTTGGCTGGGCCGAATTGGGTAAATATTAGTAGTAACTAATAACTTATATTGTGCTGTTTCATTGGAAAAAAATTGGAATTAAAAAAAATTGCAATGCACTTCCAGCTTGCTTTTTTACAACAACTATAACTAAAGGTGTCTAACCTTTAAATCAAGAGTGAATAGGTAGGCATCTTCTAGGCAAGCGCGCTCCATCTTAGACTGTATCTTCACTTACGATCAGGTGAGATTGTAATCAAGCGCTAAACTAAATATTTAAAAAAAATTGCATTGCAGCTTGTACAGATAATACCGTGCAGTATCCGCGCTAATTACTCCCGGTCATTATCCAGGCATGTCAGACAATCTGCTATGTCCGGATAATCCCTTGTATCCGGGCAGATTGATCGCGCTGGACCGGGGAAATAAAAACACAACCGCCAGTTGTGCAAGATGAATGGGTGACAGGTACTACGCTATTGTACCCCTTTTTAATTGCCAACTCTTTCTGTTTCCATTGGGTGAAAAATTGTTTTTTTCTTTCACCACTGTTTTTCTTTTGTGTCACTGAAAGACTGGTGCACAAATAATACGCTAAAATAATAACTCAGTGACCTTTTTAAAGTAAAGGGGTAATGCGCTAGTTTATGCCTTTCTATCACTTCTTTTGTCATATTAATTGAGGTATTTCTATTGCGTCACTGAAAGGCACATGTGCAAATATAGCAGATATTCAGCTTATATAGTAACAACAACCTTATCCAAGTAAAGGGATCATACTACGCTATTTTTCCCCTATTAATCACCAATCTTTGTTGTATAAATTCAGGCGAAACGAAAGAAAGCTTTTATGATGGAAATTGATTGTGTTGCGTTTATAACTGAACGCAGCTACTGTTGTTTACGAACTTTATTCTCTCCTTGCTGTTTCATAATTCTTAGTAGCTTTATAGGCCTGCAATGCAACTATACGGCACTAATTACGCCAGTCATTATCCGGGCATGTCAAACAATCTGCTCAGTCCGGATAATCGCTTTCACCCGGACAGATTAATCACGCAATCCCAGTGAAATAAAAACACAGCCGCCAGTTGTGCAAGATGAATGGGTGACAGATAGTACGCTATTTTACTCCATTTTAATTGCCAACCCCTTCCGTTTCCATTAGGGTGAAAAATTGTTATTTTTATAATACCAACGTCATGAGCAAGCTATTAAAGTCTCACTACTGAGCGCTATCCTCTCCACGAAGCAGTAAAGGCCATAGTTCACCGCAGTGCCGGCTTTACCTATGGTGTAGGGTGTGCAACGCAGGGTTGTAGGGGGCGCCGCGCCGAGCCGCGCTTGTTTGTTTCCCGACATCATTTAAAATTGCACCACTTTTTGCACCTGAATTTCCTTTCACTGGTGAAAATATAACTCTAAACGGTATTCTTGTACTGTAAGTATTCCATTTTGGCCGCGCGTCTACTAGAGGGCGCCAGGATATTGATTGCACACGGGCGCTACATGGGCTAGAGCTACCTCTGGTCCACCGCGCTGGCCCAATGCGAATGTAAGTCTCCTCTTCTATTCTATGCCAAAAAACTACATGTGCACTGTGCAGGTTGGTGGGATAAATGCCCGCGACTTCGTCTACGTGGATTTAGATTTCCAAATCAATAAAAAAAAGGTAGCGTATGTCACTCTCCACGTATTCAACTATACTCATGAAATAATTCACGTCTATCCGTAGCTCTGGTGCAGCGTGATTGAAGGACAAACCAACAAACAAACACACTTTCGCATTTTTTTTTTTTGACTAATATCCTCCTAATACATACAAATAAGCGGAAAGCTTGTGCTAGGTGTGGTTACGAAATAGTGCAACAGGTTGGATTCGAACCTGCGACCTTCCAGTTTTGAGTCCGCCCCTTTAACTGTAGGGCTATTGAGGCCGCAAATTAAGTAAGGATTAGTAAGGATTGTGCAGTAAGTAGGGTAGACTGGGTACGGTTGTGACAATTTTCAATGGATCGCCGATAATTTTATTAGTATGCCACTTAACTGGAAGAAAGATGTCTTTTATGGTAAAATATACATTTAGCTACGTAAAAATACAAAAATTTTGCACCTAAGTACAATGGTTAACTCACGCGAGCAAATCAGAAAAAAAAGGAAAAATGTCACAACCGACCACACCCCAGGGACGGTTGTGACAGTGCTTGGGGTCAGTAGTGACAGGTTCAAAAAATACACAAAAACGGTCTAAAATCACTTTTATTGCAAATAATATTTAACATAAGCCAACGTAAATCTTCTTCTGGAAAAAAATAAAAAAAGAAATAAAGTCTAGGAAAACTTTTATGACTTAAAACAACTATGTTACTGCAGAGTCTATAGTTACGAGTACTATAACAGTCTTTAATTACAATCTAATCGGTATAACTACAAAACAGATCTATTATAACAGTCTTCATATTACATTACGTTTACGAATGTTTCGCAACAAAGACATGTTTAACTTCATGCATTTCCGCAGCTCTCCGTAAAGAAGTTCCGAGTTTCACTTCTTTATAAGCATCTTCATATTGTAGTTATATCACACTGCCCTTTTTCGGCCTTTCTCAAACGTTTCCTAGGCATCTAAAAGCAAAAATAATAATTTTACTTTTGTCACAACCGTACCCTGAAAATATGTCACAACCGTACCCAATGCATCCCTTCGCGAAAAAACAATTGCTATGACAATGCAACATAACATAATATGTACAAAGTAATTACAGTTATATAACTACTAATGTTTCACTTTTCACGAAGAAAAACACTCATTACTATATGTGTCCACATATAACAACAATTATTAAAATATATCGAATAAAAATACTTACTTTTGACTGTTAAAAAGTAATATAGGCCTCTGCTAGCGTTAATGTCGCGCAATGGTTAACGAAATACTGTGAAAAACATTCAGATGGGCACAGTGCTCCTCCCTCCCCTTGCACTCTCCCCGGTAATCCTTACAGATTCGCTAATATGACGACTGTCACAACCGTACCCTGGCACAACCGTACCCAGTCTACCCTACTTAATAAAAAAAGACTGAACTACAACACTGAAATAAAACAACAACAACAGGGGTTATTCATGAATATTTGGGAATTTTTTGGTCCGCCCCATGGGGCAAATTCCCAAAAAGCAAAAAGCCGGCAACGCAATGGTGGTGCCTCAGGTGCTACAAATCACTTAACATCAGGTGACCCGCCTGCTCGTTTGCTCGCTAACAATATAAAAAAAAGATGATATAATTGATGATGAGTTACACTTGAAACGCAGAACTTAATCAATTCGCAACAACACTGAGGAGCTCAAACATTGTACGGGTCGCAACTGGGCTAGTAAAACACAAACACAGGTAAATGCGATCAGTCGTCCCCAGCGGGCCCGTGTTGCCGCATAATCGACGATCCACAATTCACGGCCCTTTAGTGACAACATTCACCGATAAATACCAATACGATGATTTACTGCCTTACCAATATTATAATTTATGGAAATTCGTCGAACACTTTCGTCGTACCTACACCTTCGTCGTAGATACCGGAGAGCGCAGTGTTGGCAGACCCCATCACTTGGTGGACCAACAACGTCAGAGAAGTTGCAGGGAGCTGCTGGATACAGGCGACGCAAAACCGAGGCTTGTGTGTGAAGAAGAATTTCCAAGCTTTCATTTCTATAATAAGGAATACTATTCCAAAAGTATTTTTACCGGTTTTTGTTGTTTATTTTATTTGTAAACTACTGATATTTCAAAATCAGGTAAGATCGTGGTCAAGCGTGTGCCTACAATGTATTAAAAAAAAAACAAAAAAAACTTTTGGCAAGCGCGCCCACCTATGTCCTATCCTTACTAATATTATTAATGCGAAAATGTGTTTGTATCTTGGTTTGTCCTTCGATCAGGTAGCAACGGAACAACGAGACTTTTTGCATGGATAGAGTTGAAGGTTTCGAGAGTGACATTCGTTTTATCCCGTAAAAACAGAGGGTTACCGCGGAATTTTGAAAATACATTATCGATAAGCGTTTATACTGTCCTTCAAGCTGTACAGCTACCTATACCTATAACTATCGCCAAGTGTATACCTGAGCGAACTATACGGTATTACGGTAGTAGGCGGGTTGCAATTTATCAGAGTGTTTCATCGGCCGATGCAAAGATACGCCCCACAGTGCAATCACAAGCATGCAACAAACACCTCCCTGGCACAACGAGCGACCTCCCTGGCACAGTGCTGAGCGCTCTGGGGGCTGATTCTGAAATTCAGTGTCTATCACCAGTTGCGTCAATTCCACTAACACACACTCACACACACACACACACACACACAAATAGTCACGTTAAACTTTACTAACTCATGTTTAAATTTTGTAATTTTGTAACTTGTCTGTCATGTCATGTTAGGAGGGCGATGATCACCGCAACATAGTTTATACTTCTGCGGGATCATCGTTCTAATCTGTTCTCGCATCACTTTGTTGTATAGACTATAAATAAATAAATAAATCACCGACGATAGGCATTTTTTATCCATTGAAGGTTTTAAAGAGAAATGCCATTTACTATTTCATAGTAAACCTTCAATGGATAAAAAATATGTGTCAGTGGCTTTCATTTTTTGATAGGCACTGAGTTACAGAATCAGGGGGCTGGTCTTATAATTGGGAGGTCTCGGGTTCCCGGCGGAGGCAATTGGGCAATTTATAATTTCTGAATTGGCTCTGGTCTGGTCTAAACTTTGGCCTTGGCTAGCATCCTACCGTCAACGACGTGCCACTAAGCGATTTAACGTTCCGGCGCCATGGCATGTAGAAACCAATTGGGTGTACGGGTTGAATGTACACTGCCATACCCCTTCCAAGTTAGCCTGCTACCATCTTAGACTGCATCGTTACTTACCATCAGGTCTGATGGCAGGTGTTAAAAACAAATCATGCCTACATAGTGAACGTGGTGTAGAGGAAGAAACAACTCTGTATTACCAAGTTATTGCTGCTGGCTCGTTGTTTTTGCGATATATGGATGGCAAGGTTTTGGGCTGCAAATAAAGCTGGTAATTTTTTCACACCCATTCCGAACAATGTATGTAATATATAGGTCTTTAATTAAATAGAATAATTCAGTGGAAGCGCTTTTATGAGAACGGGATCTGGTCTGCGTATCTAAGTAGACATGAACTCAATGTTTTCTTCGGTAGCAAAATACCATTGGTTTTCAGAACAAAAGCAATCTTATATCGTTTATTTACGAACGTACAGAAATACTTTACTCGTACAGAAAATACTTTACTTCTGCAGAATGGATACATCTTTTGTAACTACGCGATCCATTGCCTTTGAGCAAACGTTATTTTCTACTTGTTGAATTCCACAAATTGTCCGTTTCTGCACTTTATCTTTGTAAAAAGTAGAACTTACCCATTGCTTGTCTCCTTAAATGCCAATTTCTCCATCGGTGCACCGAGTGAATAACCTTTGAATAACGTTTAATCTCTGCTTTTTTTTTAATCCACTGAATGTATAATTTATTATTCGCACCAATCGTTTTCTTTTTCTTTTGTAAGAGTTTTTTTTTTTTAATAAAAAAATAAATAATAAAATCTCTGCTTAAATTTTTGACATCTATATATATAAAATTCAAAGTCCTGACTGACTGACTGACTGAGATATCAACGCACAGCCTAAACTACTGAAGTTAGAAACTTGAAATTTTTACAGTTGGTTCCTTTTATGACTTAGGCGCACACTAAGGAAGGATTTTTGAAAATTCAACCCCTAAGGTGGTAAAATAGGGGTTTGAAAAATTGAACTTAACGTGAGCAAAGCCGCGAGCAAAAGCTAGTTTAGCTACTATGAATCCTGCAAATAGCTCACGCATACACACACACGCTCATCTCGGTTTTAGTGAGTATTTTGGCAGTGCCAACGAGTCCCACATACCCGCCTGTTGTCATAGATGGGCGGGATGCGTAAACGCATTTTCCAAAGTTAAAAAAAAAAAGAAAAAAGAAAGGGATTCAACACCAAACAGAACAAATATGATACTTTGTAAATATTTTCTTGCTATCTTTTCATCTTTGTTTTCATCTCAAATGTAATGGAAGAATGAGAAATCAATCCGTGAAATATGTTTGTAATAGTAGGCAAGTGTAATTTATTTTTTCGTTTTCGATGGGATCTTTTTAATGGAATCGTCAGGAGTATGGGCGTGTGCGTGCAGGCATCGCGGCCCGGGAGCCCTGGTTATTGGGGCGGAACGCCTGCTTTGCATATTATATTGGCTACCAGATCGGCATAATATATTTTTAACCGAAGAGGAAGTACCTACTCGAATTCGACTCGCATCTACATAGGTAATAACGCGACTTTTATTGAACGAGCGAAGCGAAGTTCTCTGAGTCAACTAGGGCGCTTGCCTACTAGACAGAGAAGTGTGTCCGTCTAAATGTCTGTCAGAGCCCTATAACTTCTGAATTACTGAACGTAATTACTTCAAATTTAAACATAATATGTAAACTGATGGCCTTCAGCCGGACATTGTATAAAAAAATATAAAAAGCTTTATTTCAGGGGGGCTCTCATAGAAGCATAAAAAGCGTAAAATTTTGTTTGTTGCGTTACATAGACTTGCGATATATCTTTTTAAAGACGACTTTGATCAGAGTACAAAAATATTTTTTTTTTAATTTTTCCCTTAAAATTGACGAAATGGGGGGCTTTCAAAGTCGAGATTTTAATTTGAGCCATATGTCAAGAATGACAAGATATTAGAATTTGAAACTTAGTGGTAAATTCAGTTATATCCTGTACTTGAACAACAAATACTAAAATTAGATAAATATTATAAAGAAACGAAATTATTTAACTTTTAAGTGGAGATTTAATTTGAGCCATATGTCAAAAAATATTGCATATTAGAACCTGAAACTTTGTTGAAAATTCAGTTATATCCTGTACTTGAACAACAAATACTAAAATTAGATAAATACTATAAAGGAACGAAATTATTTAATTTTTAAGCAGCAGCAGAGGGTCGTCTCCTCAGGCCGATAGGCCTGAGGGGGTACGGGCTTCGAGGCCTTGCCTCATTACCCGGGCGGGGCGCAGGGGAGAACACTCCCCCGGTGTTTGATTTCGGCCTTGTGGCCGAGGCTCACTGGCGTTGGCCAGGAGCCTGTGGGTCGTCATGTCCTTGGGTGCTCCGCACCGCGGGCGGGTGAACCGCCGCCGCGTGCGAAGCGATGTCACGTCCGGTTGAGGGCTCCGCGCTACGGGCGAGTGAATCGCCGCCGTGCGCGGAGCGGGTGTCAGTCCGAGAGCTCTGCGCCGCGGGCGGATGGTCCGCCGCCGCGTGCAGAGCGATGTCGTGTCCGGTGTGAGGCTCCGCGCTATGGGCGAGTGTGTCGCCGCCATGCGCGGAGTGGGTGTCTGGTCCGGTGGGTCTCGCGTCGTCTTCGTCGTCGCTGGGGTCGCCTGCGTGCCTCCTCGGTGTTGGCGATCGCAGGAGCTCTCTAGGTACGGGACGCCCGCTCGTAGGTCGGCTGGTTAGCGGGGCGATGCCGTGGAGGTGCTCGTACGGTCCGCAGTCGGCGCGCGCGAACATGCGCCGCGCAGCTGTGCGGACGTACTCCTCCACGGTGGGCGTCTTGAGGTCGCGATGGATGACGTCGTTCCTCACGTACCTCGGAGCTCCAACGATCAGGCGGAGGCACTTGTTTTGTTGGACCTGTAGGCGGCTCTTCTGGCTTGCCGAGCAGAGCGCATACCAGGCGGGAGCCGCGTACGTCAGTCTGGAGCGGACATAGGCTCCGTAGATGAGGAGCTTGGTCTTCGGTGATAAGCTTGAGGTGAAGACTTGGTGGAGCATCGACCGTGCCGCCTTGGCCTGGCTCACGACATGGGTAACCATGGGAACCAGGTTTAGGCTGAGATCGATGCGGCACCCCAAGTAGCACACCGAAGTTTGCCACTCTATGTCCTGCCCTCGGAATCGGAGCTGACGTATAGGCTTCCGGATGCCGAACAGGATGGCGGCCGTCTTCCCCACGTTGACGGCCATCCTCCACTTGTCCAGCCACTCCGGAAGCAGGTCCAGCAGGCGCTGCATCTTGTTGCAGGCGACGATTTGGTGGTACGACGACGCGAGATACGCGCTGTCGTCGGCGTAGAGCGACAACAGCACGTCTTCCTCCCCCTCGCGCAGATGTTCGGCGAGGGTAGGGATGTCGTTGGTGTACAATGCGTACAGGCACGGCGATAGGCAGCTGCCTTGGGGTACACCCGCACGTATGGGGCGCGGCTGGGAGTCCGCGCCCTCCACGGAGACGTGGAAGGATCTGCCTTCCAGGAATGATGCCACCAGCCGCACGATCGCTGGTGGTACGTCGGTCGAGAGGAGCTTCGCCAGGAGTCCGGTATGCCACACACGATCGAAGGCCTTCTCGATGTCGAGAAAGACCCCGACGGTGCAGTACCCCCTGTTCTTCTCACTGGCGATGTGGTGGAGTCCTCTCGCCAGCTGGAGCGTCGTCGAGTGGTTGCTGCGAAAGCCGAACTGCTCGTCCCGTAGATTGATATACGGGGCAAGCCTTCGCAGCAATAGACGCTCAAACAGCTTGGCGATGTGCGGCAGTAGGGTGATGGGGCGGTAGCTTCCTGGTAGGCGGCGATCCTTGCCCGGTTTGGGGATGGTAATAACCTTCCCCCTCTTCCAGGTCTCCGGGAAATGTGCGGTGCGGAGTACCCCGTTGAAGAGTCTCGTGAGGGCTACGAGACCTCTTCGGGGCAGCTGCTGTAGTGCGGCGATCGGAATCCCGTCGTAGCCTGGCGCCTTCCGTTTGGGGAGTCGGAAGACGGCCTTCCTCAGCTCAGACGGGGAGATGAACTCGCCTCCCCGGAGCTGAGGAGTCTGGGCCGACAGGAATTCCCGCACTAGGTGGTCTATGCTCTCGTGGTGCCTGTACGCATTGTCACTGGCCGGGTTGGGAGTAAACTGAGTCTCCATATACTCCGCCATGATCTCTGCTCGGTCCTGGGCGGAGTATCTTCGCCTACCCTGGCTGTCTAGTAGAGGGTAGACGGGTGAGTCGGATCCGGTGAGTTTCTTGCACAGGTGGTACAGCGTCGTTTCGGACTCGGCTGCCGCGTCGATGGTTTTCTCCCAGTCATCATCTTCGCGGGTGCCGAGTGCTTGCCTCACTTCCTGTGCAAGATGGTTGAGGTCACGCTTGACCGTTGGACAGCGAGTGCGCGCCCATAGTTTGCGGAGGGCGCGCTTTCTTCTCAGCATGTCTCGGAGCGAGCTCGAAAGCAGGTCACGTCGACCAGTGGGGGGCAAGATGGTGGTTGCCTCCTCCTTGGCGCGTTGGATGGCCGCCGTGATGGTAATGGCGGCCCGGTCAACGTCCACTGGGGTCGAAATGGGACCTGCGAGCTCAAGCTCCGACAGCGCGGCGGCGAACTTCTCCCAGTTGGTCTTCGTTCTGGGAGGACGCGGTATGGTGAAGTCGCGCTGGAGGTTGAGCGTGACCAGTATGGGCAGGTGTTCAGTGTCGAGCTCGTATAGGGGCTCGACACTGATGGGGTGGTCAATCCGGTGGTGCAGCACGATGTCCAGAACGTCGGGCTGGTAACTCCGGTTGGACGGTATATTGGTCGGCGCTCCTGGACCCAATATACCGTATCGGCGGCGTTCGCTGTCCTCGAGTAGTGCCCTCCCGACCGCGGTGTCTATACGCGAGCCCCAGGCTTGGTGCTTCGCGTTCAGATCACCCACGATTAGTGTAGGGCTTCCGGACTCGAGGAGGATGTGGACATCAGTGCTGCAGAAGGTCGTGTTCGGGGGTTTGTAGGCGGCATAAATCGCCAGCTCCGTTTCACCGGCGTGAACACGCACACCCTGCGTGCGCAGGGATACGTAGGGTGCGTGTTCTACCTCCTCGTGTACAATGTCTCTCCGCACCAGGGCCGCCGTCCCTCTGTAGGCGTAACCCCGGGGAGAGACTTCGTCGCGACGGTACACGAAGAAGTTGGGGATGCGGAGCTCGCTGTGTTCCGCGAGCTTGGTCTCGCCCAGGAGGATCACATGTACATCCTGCGACTGGGCGAGCGTAGTGAGCTCGCGGATGTGGCCCTTGATGCCGCCCGGGTTCCAGTACAGGACCCTCAGCAGGTTGACTGTCGCGCCAAGACAGCCATTCCCGCTGCGATCGCTTGTACCGGACCCTGTCCTTGTAGGTACGCCGTCAGCCCGGCCGCTATCGCCTCCACTACAACCCGGACTACGGCCATTATGTCCGGGTTGGCTCTCACTTCCCCCTGTGATTGTGAGGAAGGAGGCGGTGGTGGTGGGGCGGTTTGTCGGTCTTGGTGGCGCGCTGAGCGCAATATTATTATATAATTTTTAATGCTAATAGATTCTATAGCTTCACAAAAATGCTAATAGATGGCGCTGTCTGTACTGTCATAAAAACAGTCAACTTTATACACTGAAATATTATTTCACCATCAAGAAGGCCTAAATACATAATTATGGTTCAGTACAGAAACATAATTATGTCATCATCATCAGGATTGAAGTGTTTTGACTTAGGAGTTCAATTGTGTAGGTAGTCGTTGCTAGGTAAATATCTCCATTTTCAATATAATATCACCAGCAAATCCATAACATACGCGGGCAGTAACTTTGCAGGCTCAGGATTAAAGAGTTGGATGCAGAAATGTTTATAGAACCATCTCGCAAAGTTTCTCCATCAAGTAAAAAAATTACCAGGCGAATCGGTCCACCAATCTCGGAGAAATCGGCGTAGGTACGTCGGGTACAAATAAAAAATATAGCGACATGACTGTACATTTATTTGTGTTTAGGTATATAAAATCTTCCGATAGTACATAAATTACGTTATTATTTTGATCGTCATGTATCGATTATTAAATGAATCTGTCGATAGATGACGCTGTGCACAGATTGTTTATTTTGAAATGGCGCTTTGTAAAAATATGTGCCAAGAAATTATAAGTATAACTCAATTTTGATCGTCATGTATCGATTATTAAATGAATCTGTCGATAGATGACGCTGTGCACAGATTGTATATTTTGAAATGGCGCTTTGTAAAATGTGCCAAGAAATTATAAGTATAACTCAATTTTGATCGTCATGTATCGATTATTAAATGTTTGTGTCGATAGATGACGCTGTGCACAGATTGTTTATTTTGAAATGGCGCTTTGTAAAATGTGCCAAGAAATTATAAGTTTGACTCAATTTTGACCGTCATTTATCGATTATTATTATTATTATTTTATTATTTTATTATTTTATTATTTTATTATTTTATTATTACAATATTATTATAATGGGATATAATAAGTCAAGCCGCAGATTTTTTTTTTTTGGCCACAAAACCTAGCTTCTAATTTAATAACTTAGCCACGAGAAAATGATTAAGCTTTTAATATACTAACTCGCCTTCTTCACAATAGCCACAAAATATTCCAAAGAAAGCATCAAATAAAGAGCCACTATTTTATTACTTGTCCCCTTGATTTATATCTGGCCATCTAATTTACTAACTTAGCCACGAATTTTTTAACTCAGCCTCGTTTTATTTTTTAAAGCATCAACATAAATATGTTCCTAAAATAAATGTATTTTAATCCACAACTTTTAGCCACTGCATGATCTCGTTGGTGCGAGTGAGACGGATGCGACCTGCATTTGTTTTTTGTTGTTCTGTTGTTAGTGTGTTAATATTGCAATTGGTTTTGTATAATTTTTTCTTTAAACTAAAGTTAGGTTAGGTTAGGGTTATACATGAATATTCAGGTGCCCGGCCGAAGGCCGGGCACTTAGGTTCTGTTGGGATCGTAAACCTACCTAAAGCTTACAAAAAAAAAGTAAAAAAAAATTGAATTTTTTTTTATGCTAATATTAGGTACATTTTGATGATAGAACAATATAGGATGTGTTATAAATTATAATTATTGATGCTTCACTAAATTTTAAAGGTGCCGAGTTATGAAATTAGAAGCTTATATTCAAAATATATAGTGGCTAAAATAGTATTTTTAGAGGCTTATTGGTTGTGGCTGACTTAGTAATTTAGAGGCCAATAATGGTATTAAATAGAAGCTTGTTTAATTATAAATTATAATTAAAAGTTAAAACTATCTTTAGGGAATTATAGGATACCGCGAGTTCTCAGTTCGGGGCGAACCACTAGTAAAATATGTAGTTGCTCACGTTCCTCCTTTGCAGTAGGTACTGCTCCTCATTTCTATACATAGATAGACTACTTAAAGAAACTTCGAGCTCATTCCATCGCCCGCTGAGTTACTGAGATTTCTTTTGACGCCAATTTATCGACCATATTTGACCATGTATCATCGCATGCAACTCGCACTGTTCGAAGAGTTTGGTCTATGAAAATCTTCTTCTTCTTCTTTATCAACCGGTAGACGTCCACTGCTGGACAAAGGTCTCTTGCATGGACTTCCACAGGGCTCGGTCTTGCGCCGTCATGAAATGTATAGTCAAAATATAGCGGTGATTCAGAGTGCACACCACATTCGGTATGGAAACTGCTCCAAAACGGAATATTATGCGGAATATAAATTGAATCTAGCTTCGAAAATTACAGCTATGTCAAATTATTCTAAAGCTTTGCGCTCCCGCTAAATTTGAATACCCCTGACATGGTTCTAATTGGGTGTGTAAACCGGGTTTTAGTGTTTGGGAATAGTAGATTCTTGAAACATATCGAGCCAGGACCGACATTTCCGTGGAATATAATATACTAGACCATGCCCGCGACTTCTTAATTAATTAATTATTAAAGATTAAGGGTTTTAGGGTCCCGCGGGAACACTAATTTTCCGGGATAAAAAGTTGCCTACGTGTTAATTCAGGGTATAATATTTTTTTTTATTCGATGACGAGATAGTCCTTGACTGTGATCTTACCTGATGGTAAGTGACGATGCAATCTAAGATGGTAGCGGGCTAACTTGGAAGGGGTATGGCAGTGTAAATTCGACCCATACCCCTAACCGGTTTCTACACGCCATCGTGCTGGAACGCTGAATCGCTTGGCTGCACGTCTTTGACGGTAGGGAGGTAACTAGCCACGGCTAAAGCCTCCCACCTGATAAAATCTATGTCTATTCCAATAAATAATTTGTAGGGAGTCTAGAAGGTGCTCCGGGAACACGGCGAGAGCAAGTACCGGGCGCTCTCCCAATGATTCGACCCGTATAGGTTGGAGGGACCATGGGAGATGGCGGGTCCCATCCCTATCTCCCTTTCTATCTCCATTCCAAATTTCCAGTAGTTTTTGCGTGAAAGTGTTACAAACATACACACACGTACATGCATACACACACATACACACACACACACACACATACAAACTTTCGCCTATCTATATATATACAATTCAAAGTCCTGACTGACTGACTGAGATATCAACGCACAGCCTAAACTACTGAAGTTAGAAACTTGAAATTTTTACAGTTGGTTCCTTTTATGACGTAGGCGCACACTAAGGAAGGATTTTTGAAAATTCAACCCCTAAGGGGGTAAAATAGGGGTTTGAAAAATCGAACTTAACGTGAGCAAAGCCGCGAGCAAAAGCTAGTAATATTATACATAGTGTGATGTAATTAACTTCAAGTAGGTACGTGTTATTTTCCTAGCAAATGACGGCGTAATACTTTATTGTTTAAAATATGGTCTGAAAACTCAATTTCGGTAAAAATGTCGCTTACGATAAGTCGAAATATGTTTGAAAATTCAACCTCTAAGGGGTAAAATAGGACTTTGAAAGTATGGATATCGAACCTAACGTGAGCGAAGCCGCAGGCATAAGCTAGTTTACGATAAAGTGTTAAAGTAAGACGTGGAAAGTATAAAATGTCACAGCTGCGTTTTTTTGTGCGAAATTAATCCAATGAAGAACGCCGACGAAAGCTTGATTCATTTTTCAAAGATAAAGCCGCCCGTAACTTTTACAATCTCCGGGAGATTCCCACGTTTAATATATTGTAACAGAAAGCTAAGAATAGTCTGCACTTTTTATCCTAGTACAGCAGTCAAAAATAAATTACAAATCCAATACAGTGGCCAAAACTTATGCTAGTAATTGTCATTCTGTTCACCAAGTGATATAGTTTTTTAGTGTTTAACAAAACACTGTTTTTTTTTTTATTCTCATTTTTAATAAGGGACTTTTGAAGGTGACCTTCATGTCAGCCCCATCGGTACTCACAAAATATTACAATTATAATAATACAATTAATATAACAAAATGAACTACCTATATAACTATATCAATTTGAGAGAATCACTTACAAATCTATATACTTTAACAGCCGAATTACTCAATGGATTGCTAAAAATAGAATTAAAAATACCAGTATTCATAAAATTTAAATTAAGAAATAGTGAATTTGTTTGCATTCTCTTCACCGGGTGATATAGTTTTAATACGTGTTTAGTTAAGTGTTTGCATTCTGTTCACCAGGTGATATAATTTTAATACGTGTTTTGTGAAGTGTTTGCATTCTGTTCACCAGGTGATATAGTTTTAATACGTGTTTTGTTAAGTGTTTGCATTCCGTTTACCAAGTGATAAAGTTTTAATACGTGTTTTGTTAAGTGTTTGCATTCTGTTCACCAAGTGATATAATTTTAATACGTGTTTTGTTAATAGAGTTTGCATTCTGTTCACCAGGTATAGGTAGAAGATAAAAAACTTACTCCACGCGAACAAAGTGGAGGGCAAAAGCTAGCTACTTATTAAATATCATGAGTGCAACATGTGACCTACGTATGATAAATCGAGGCGGCCATTACGCCGCCGGTCATTTAGCTCACACATTTTTCCTCTTAATGTTGTGTCATTATAATTTGGAGTAAGTACTACTAGCTTTCGCCCGCGACATCACACGCGTAGAGTAAGATTTTTAAATCTCCTTCGCGAACCCTTTATTTTCCCGGGATCGAAAGTAGTCTATGTCACTTTTCGAGTAGGTATTCAACTAAACTCACGCCAAGCCAGGTGCACTCTGTAGTCTATAAGTACCCGGCTGCGGCGTCGTTCCGTCCTGAGGGACCAACTCAATGGGCTAACGTAGTGCGTAGGGATAAGAGTTACGCGATGGAATGAAAGGAGACTTCTAGTTAAATAATATGACTATAGGTGAGTTAGTGCGTGCAGTGGTGCAACCTGAATTGCACTTTATCGTGTGGTAGCAAGAGTCGCTATTTATTTGAATTATTTTGCGGAGTGAATCTTCTGTTCCTGTTCTATTATGTATTCTGTACTCTCGCAAAAAATCACGTTGCTGCTGCTATGGTAAATAACCGAACCGGTGGTAGAGTCTTGACGTGCCAATAAGAGCTACAGGTTAGACTACATAAGGCCTACATACAATAAATAATTTTGAATTTTTATTGTAAGACAAACCAATAAGTAAACTCCCACTACCTCATACATATCAAAAACCCGAAAAGTTGAGAAAATCGGGCTGCAACGGAGTAACTGATCGACGAGATATTTGCATGGGTATAATTGGGATCCGGAGAGTGATATCGAATACTTTTTATCCCGGAAAAAAATAACTGCACGCGTATGAAATCACGGACAGAAAAATCGAAAAAGAATAATTCATCTAAATCGGTGAGCGTCATACCTACAACCTAATATTTGTTTGTCAGCCAGTAAAAGTTTGCGTACCTTCGAGAGACAGTTTATATGGTTATTTTACGGCATCCATAATTAAATCCTCCAAGATAAGTACATGCGACATCCAAAGGAAATTTCGTGAAAAAGTGGCAAGAACTAGGGCTGAAATGATAAAGTAATAAAAACTTGTCGAGTTTTACGGCGCGGCGATTGTTACTGGTATAGTTGCAAAAGGCTTTCTCTTGGAGAAATGAATTATTAAGCTGCCCTGACGCGCGGCGGTTTATCGGATTACGGTGGGGGTGTGGCACTACTCTGCACTTTATACTTTATTGATAACTTTGCGGCCACTAGCGCCGAACAGGCTAAGAGGTGCAAATATGAAAACCTCTATTGCTTATTTCACAAATTTTTTTATATACTTAAAATAAAGTTTTTTAATATTAAAACATAATGTCTTTTTTGTTTTTTTAACATCTTAACTAGTCTCGAAAATATAGAGCTTTAAAGTATCCTGTTAGACAGCGAGAGCGCTACTGACATGTGGCGTCACAAATTCAGTAGCTCCATACACTGTCCATACAAAATGTCATTTTAGAAGGAGACAAATACAGTTGCAGTAAAACAGCTTCTAACTTACTTGTTTTTTGACCGATTTATTTTCTGTTTTTACAAATGCTATTCTTACATGTTACATTTTCGAATTAATGAATGAACATTTCGACAACAGTAACATACCCTTTGTAGTTTCATATTTGTGCGGGGGCCGGAGGCTCAAGAAATTTCAGTAGAACATTCAAAAAGAGTAATCGAGTCTACCGGGAATCCAAAAAATGGCAGCTACCTTGGCTTAAGGATTAGTTTGCAAATGGCAATGCTGCCAGCATCTTGGTCTTCGATGTATTTGTTTTCTTCGATGGGGATGGTGGAACCAAGTTGAAAACTAGCTTTTCACTGATCCTAGTGGTAACTTTTTGGTCTGAAAGTTGAACCCGGAACTCCATGTTACTTCCTCGTTTTTGTAGTAGCTGGCAAACAGTAACATAATAGTGTCATGTAATGTCTATGACAATCCATAAGGAAGCTTTTGTTTAGTGACACTGTGACAAAGTGGGCTTTTATCAAGGGATATTACTTACAGGTTGTGTAGGATTTAGGGTTGCCCCTTGCCACTATCTAGTTCTTATTACCTCCAGGTCAAATATAAAAAGAAGTCGAGTTAGAATGGTTATCACCATTGTTTCACTAAGTATTCAATGGGTGTCTATTTCAAAACAAATAATATTTGAAAATATTATTTTTGTTGAAATAAACAATTTCTTGAGAATGGAAATGCCTCTTTTTGAGATTTTTGAGAGAGCCAAGTGTTTTATTAAGGAAACAGTGTAATGTCGCATTCTATTTTTTTTTCTTTTTAAATATTTTGCACTGTATAACAAACTATTGGTACGCATACACAACTAAACTGGCAGGCTTTATCTGTGCCTAGTACTATCCCATTATCAAGTACATATGATGTACCTACGCAGAAAAGAATAGGGGTTTAATGAAAACTTTCGTATAACATATAGATTTTTTTAAGGGTTCCGTACCAGAAGGGTAAGCAACGGAACCCTATTACTAAGCCTCCGTTGTCCGTCCGTCCGTCCGTCTTCTGTCAGCGGTCTGTATCTCATGATACGTTATAGGTAGAGAGTTGAAACTTTCAGAGAATGTGTATTTCTGTTGCCGCTATAACAAAAAATAATAAAAAAAATTAAAATTTAAAGGGGACTCCGCTAGTAGAAACGTGTTTATTTCGTTTTTTGGTACGCAATTCTGGGTATGCGAGTCCGACACATATTTGACCGGTTATTTAATTTATGTTCAAAAATCTATTTATCAATCAATGCCATCCTCTAACAACTAAGGATGACGATAACAAAGATATTTTGAAGGGATATTTGGAAATATTAGCGTTGGCAGCCCTATATTTGAAGGGCCTCTGAGGAAAATGGAAGATAGTATCACATTCAATCGGTATCAGGGGACGGGGTGAATGATTTCGTATGTTAGCTCATTGATTTCACCCTCATTATGTTGCTAACTAGCTTTTGCAAGCGATTTCGTCCGAAAGGAGAAAGGTTTATAAAAATAACACTTTTTTCATTCGTTACCCATGTTATTACCAATCTTACTACCAATATTAACACGGGTAACTTTTTTGTCCCTGTTACTACTTGCTGCGTCAGTAGGCGAAAGTGTAGTCTTATTCGTTGTGGCACGAACGAGTAACAAATATCTGATGTTTGTTACTCTTTTATGCCACAAGGAATGAACAGATTTGGCTCAATTTTGGAATGGAGATAGCTCATACTCAGGATTAACAAAGAGGCTACATTTTATCCCGGAAAATTATAGAGTTAATAAATAAAACTTTAATCAACTCGGACGAATTTGCGTGCATCATATTCTAGAGGGAAATAAAATTTTGCCATGTTACTTCTGGAGTTCTGGAATATTATAATAATTTACAGTTGTTTTCGAATAAATATTTTTCATTTCATTACATTTTCATTTCATTTCACTTCATTTTTCAGAATCGAACTATATAAAAATTACGTCGATTCGTAGCTCTATACTAGTGTGATTGAAGGACAAACAAACACTTTCGCATTGAAATGGATTGATTATTCGACAAACCAACTGCCACCTTGATATGTAGTACTATGATGTTTTCTCATTTTAGAGCAGTTTCAATCTCCAAGATATCTGGCGAACTTTTTACGTCCAACTTAGCGAACAAGAGACATAAAGTTGGCTGGGTAGTTGCTGTTAGTTTTAATGATGTTTTTATTGTTTGACTAGTTGAGAACATCGTCTTTTCGCTGCGGTTGCAATTTTCAACATAAGGAGAAAAACAGAAAAATGCTTGCTAAGGCCTGCCATCGAGCGACTGTTCCGATAATACGTTATGATATCGTCTAGAAATCGAATGTACCTACAGTAGTCGAGAAAAGGTCTAGAAAGATGGACGAAGACGAGGTTTGTAGAAGACCATGCAAGAGTCATTTGACCTTTGGACGTCTAGCGGATGAAGAAGTAGATACATATTTTTAACTAATAGCGGAAGATAGTACCAGGAAATCAGAAGTCATTGCGATCGTTACACTGATGCAATCAATTTTAGAGAATTTAGTAGCGTTGGAAGACCAAAATTCAAAATTTTTATTTCAGAACCTTTCATATTTGTACCTGGTTCAACAACAGAGTCCAACGAACCTGAGTAATCATGAGTTTAATAACAGTATAAAATTTTATATTTAACTTGGTCAAGTCGTAGAAATCTATTAACTATTAATAAAACACGGTTGAAGTCAGTAAAAGAAAGCGTGACTCTGAGCTCATAACATTTTTAAACACCGGCTGATTAGGGTTGTCAACTTACCGTGAATAGAAGATAAAAATGCCTTAATTTTAATGCCAAACTGGGCTTGAAAACGGATCCTGTTTACAAAAAAATGTTGTTTAATCTTCAGTTAAAAAAATTGTTTTTCTATTTACCGGGTAATTTGTTGAACGAATTGAAAATATATCTCTGCGGAAGTCAGCAGAGAGAAGTCAGGAGTCAACATTTTTGAAATTGATTGCTTGTCTGATACATCTAATGCGGCTGCCTATATCACATGCATTTTCAGTTCAGAGTATCTCTTGCGACTTTTACGTTTTCTCCTTATACGAGTTCTACGCCAGCCAGATCTTAAATTAAAATAATGATACCTAAAGTTAAAGTCATAATTCAAGAGCCTAGAAACCTACTCTCAAGAGAGTCTGCGAGCGAGATTCTTAATGTTAATTTAATTCTAGCGCTTCAATTCCTTAGGGTTTAAAAATTTCTAACTATGGCAGCCTGATGTATGTAATAAATAAAAAGCGTTTTCACTAAAGTGTAATATTTCCAGACTATTGTAACCCTAGGCAGTAATAATAAAGCATTGTAGGTTTTACTAAAGTGTAAAACTAAACTGCGGCAACCCTAGGTAATAAAGTATTGTGTTTATCGTTTGAACGGGCGGGCAGTTAAAGCTTATTTGATATTATTCCTGCACATTAACGAGTATCGCCCAGTCTTTGTTGGAAATGTGGGACAAAGGGGAGTTAAGATAACAATATTTTTTTATTAGATTTTACGTCGACGGAACTCCTGATAACGGAAAGCGCTACTTAAAATCTTGATGACTTACGTTGCTGAAAGGTGGACACTATTGCTGTTATCTATTTAGAGCGTGCTCTGGCTTAGCTCGGACTTAAGATAGAGTTAAAACGAGACACAAATACGCTCTGACATAAATCTGTCTCGTTTTAACACTGTCTTGAATCGGAGCAAAGTAAAAAACTATAGATTTCAGCCTTAGAAAGGCTAGACCACAAACTTTAAGTCGCTCAGCGTGCTATGGAGAGAGCTATGTTTGGAATTTCTGTGAGGGACTCCGTCCGAAACGCAGTAATTTGCCAGTAATCGATGTATCCGATATAAAATACAGACTATGAGCTATTCATTGTATATGCATATAGCAAATGTATACATTGTGAAATTCCAAATTCCGTACAGTAGTTTTTGCTTGAAAGGATAACAAACATCAATCCATCCCTTCATCTTCAAAAACTTTTGCATTTATAATATTAGAAGATTAGTAGCAAAATCCTATCCTGAGTTAGTACGAAGTTGAATAGGATGGAAAGGAGTCACAACTCTCAGTACTAAGGAGTATGACGCAGAAGGAGAGAAATTTATCCGGGGTTTAATCAAATTTTACCATTTTATCATCTTTTGTTTCAAAATCTTTGGGGGGACGACGACTCATTGGAACAGGCAATTTGTAGAGGCTTAACGAGAATGTCTCCGCCGTAGTTATACACAAGGCCGAGTGCTAATTTTAGGCAAGATATTTAAGTGTCTGAGAGTCTAGCGCTTGTGCAGAAGATTCCAATTAGTAAGAAATGTGGGTACACACCGAAATTGGGAGCTTCACTACTAAACATTCCTTGGGCGAAATCTATATTCACACTTCAAATGCGAATGAGTTTGCAAATGCTTTATGTTATGTGAAATTATGTCTGTATATATACGTATTTATGAGACGGCGGCGGGGTAGGTAGTCGAACAGATATTAGACGTTGAGGTTCTAAAGTTCTGGAATAGCGATTTTGCCTCGGAAAGCTCATTGTTGGCAGACCCCTACTCCTATCTACATAAATCTTTATTCTTCTCGTGCCTCTCCACTATTGGAGGTAACGTCATCAGCTGATAACGTCCTGCAAGCTGAACTTGTCTATTATTCTCTCTTCCCCTCCAAACAAGCGGAAGCTTGTGTTAGGTGCAGGTATGAAATAGTCCAGTGCAACAGATGGAAGTCGAACCGACGACTTTTCGGTTTTCAGTCGTGTAGCGTATACTAGGTCTGTAGGTAAGCGAATATATTAGACGCGTAACATCAGACTCTAGATGTGGGTAGATAGTAACAATACAACTGTATTGTTACTATAATACACTACAATACAACTGTATTGTTACTATAAATGCAGCCACCATGCTGTGGGAGGCTCAGTCTTATATCGGCGTCATCGTGGCGGCACGTGTGAGTGAACTCTGTATTATGCTATGTATACATAGCCATTATGTTGTGTTGTTGTACTGGGCAAGCCAGTACAAGTCGGTATCTATAACCGTTGGGCTATTGAGGCTGATCTGAAAATGTTTGCAAAAAATACGCTCAAAAGCCATAAAAAAGTATGCGGAGCCTATTAATTAGGGGTTCTCGTCCACTAAACAATGTTTGGTGTTCAAACGGTAATTAAAGTGCGGCCTTTTCGCCGGTAATTAAATTTGTAAGTGATCACTCAACTCTGTGATCGGTCGTGTTTGCGGCGCTTGGAGCTTAGTGGGAAATACTTTCCTGATTGAGAAAGTTTGGGCGGATTGCCTTTCCTCAATGTTTTATATATTTTTTTATAGAATAGCACAGGTTTACGCTGAGCTATATTCCCACTTAATGGTTAGTTAAAAAATACAATTTTTTGGATTCCGTTGTTGATTTGATGTATGAGTCTTTCTTTTCCGCATTCGGCCAGCTGAAGAAATGAAAGTTCCCAGACTTTGAGAAATGTGAAGATTAAGGAAACTAAAGCGCTTTCATCTAACAAAGCAGATTATATAGCCGACGGGAGTAATTTAACATTCGCGAATGCATTATACAGGTAAGAAGTGTTGCATGCCTGAGCTATTACTTTCAATTAGGTTCCCTAGAGAGCTAAGAAAATTTAATTTTTGACGACCTCCCTGGCACAGTGGTGAGCGCTGTGGTCTTATAATTAGAAGGTCTCGGGTTCGATTTCCGGCGAGGTCAATTTGCGAATTTATAATTTTTGAATTCTCTCTGGTCTGGTCCGGTGGGAGGCTAGTTTGGCAACTTGCATCGTCACTTACCATCAGGTGAGATCGCAGTCAAGGATGCAGTCAAGGTTTATCTTGCCATCGTATTAAAAAAAATAGATTTTATGGGACACGCATTTCTGACTTTTCCACCAAAAGTATCAAGAGAACGAGGGGAGGGGCGTTTCGATACTTTATGCTGTAAGTTTTGTAAATAAACCTCCCGGGGCACATCGGTCACGAGAGAGGATCGGCTTCCAAACCCAATCTTACCGTCAACAGCGATCCCGGATTAGGGCCCAAAGTGCGGAAAAGGAAAAAGGTTGTCTTTATTTATTCACAAGGTAATTGCTAGCTACTGTCGGTTCGAGGCTTTTAAGGTCTTGAAACGTTGCTGTTTTGTATTCTTGCAGAATGCTAGCTAGAATAAGTACCTATGTAGATATCATACCTATGTAGGTAGCTAGAATACCTATGTAGATATCATAATCTTTTTTGTAAAAAAGTTTGCAAAAGTTTTTGCGTGCCCAAATTGGCAGACTTCTCAACTTTGAGAAGATTATGAAAAACTATCAAGTAGTTTTGCCTATCGATAGTTTATCGATATTTAAGGCAAAACCTATATTAACTACAATCTATCAATAGTATTGCCACATGTCAATGTTATCGATACTATCGATATAATTAAACTATCGAGCTTTACGAGCAATATATTACTGACAATGACAATGCTATCGATAGTTGAATAATATCAATAGTAATAATATTGCTCGTAAAGCGATACTATCAACTATCGATACAATCGATAGTATCGATAGTATTGACCCGTGTGACAATACTGTCGATCGTACTATCGATATCCCGAATAGTTGTCGAGGTTAACTATCGATTGTAAAAGTTTATTTGAATAAAAAATATTTCTATTCTATACTATACAATTCTATAATATTGCAACACTTCAGGTTCAGGTTTCCCCACGAAGATTTTCTTGCTTGAACGCATGTAACTCGGAAAAGTTCGAATCCGCTACCCTCTGTTAAGGAGTCTACAGTCCTAAGGTGTCCTGTGGTGGTGTCGTGTGGTGCGGGTTGTTACGTTCCCTCAAATATGGTTGAGCGAAGCAATGGCTGGATCATGCGTCATGCTCGTGAACGGGTGCCACCAACGGGAATGGGTCTGCTTTGACTGCCCGTCTTGACATGCGTTGGATTGGTGTACCTACGTATGCATTTTTGCATTTTTGAAGTTTTATTGTGGAAGCACTGTATACATAGCATAGCTTTGTAAAAAAAAAAAATTTTTTTGAAAAGAGCAACTGCTGAGTTTCTTGCCGGCTCTTCTCAGCAGAATCTGCATTCCGAACCGGTGGTAGATTTATGACGTGTCATAAGAGCTACAAGTTAGCCTACATGAAATAAATAAATTTTGAATTTGAATTTAAACACTAAGTTATTACTGCTTTTTGTTCAGTTCATACCATGTATATTTTGTAAATAAATAATAACATGTAATACACCAGTAATACATTTTAATATGGAATAATATTTCTCCAAAATGTAGAGCATGTATAGAATAATTAACATACCAAATAATTGAGCCTTTGAAAAGCGAACATAATAAAATATTCAAACTGTAATATCATGGACGTGATTGTAATTATCACAATTTCGCAAACGTGTAACTTATTAACTCCAAAACTAGATATTATCTCTAGTAATAATTCTGTAGGTCTTTCCCTTTCGATAATTCAAATAAAGGTCTTTTGTTGTTGTATAATAGTATTTTTCACCGACTTCCAAAAAAGAGGAGGTTCTCAATTCGTCAGGTTAGGATCTGATGATGGGATCCTGGAGAAATCGAGGGAACTCTTCAAATTTTATGGGCACAATTCGACCGTTCCGTAGAACAAAGTCTCATCTGCTAAATTCATAACTTGAAATTTGAGCCTTAAAAGTCACATCTGCAAGGCTCAAATCTCAAGTTATGAATTTAGCAGATGAGACTTTGTTCTACGGAACGGTCGAATATATACTTTGTAGTGGCGTTTGAAGTCGGTTTTGTAAAAAGAATTTTTACGTTTATATTATATTATTATAGTCTCAAAAGGGCAACGGCGCGCACTGAAAACCAAAAGGTCGTCGGTTCAAAGCCCACCCGTTGCACTATTGTAGCGTCAATTTCTAGCACAAGCTTTAGCTTAGCTGATAGCCGAGTTTTGGAATAAATTTACTTACATACTAGCTTTTGCCCCCGACTTCACTCAGGTTAAGGTCGATTTTTCAAACCCCTTAGGAGTTGAATTTTTAAAAATCCTTTCTTAGCGGGTGCCGACGTCATAATAGCTATTTATATGCCGAATTTCAGCCCGATCCTTCTAGTGATCTGAGCTGTGCGTTGATAGATCAGTCAGTCAGTCACATTTTCCTTTTATATATTTAGATTATCGAAAATGTGAAACCCACTCAGGCGCGATTCCCGAGAGAGTTCGATGCCCGCCGACTCCGCAATTTTTGATAAAATTTATTCGGATAATATTTAAAAAACAGATGATTTTGAATTTTTTCGATCCAATTTTTAGATTATAATATTTATTAATACAGGGTACGATCTCAGGGATTAATAAAATATACCAAAGCCACAAAATATGGTATAGTCGATCAGTCGAATTCTTAATTAAACTTGAAGTGATATTTTTGGTTGCTCCAGCTATACAAGCATATGACTGGAGCAACTGGAGTGTACAAGCTTGACAGATATAATATAACACACGAAGTATTCCGGTAAATATTAAAAAGGATATATTCCTTGGGGATCCCAGAGGTGTGGAGAGAGAGGTTTAAAATTACATGTCTAAGGGTGCGAAAAGGGATGCTAAAGTTTGCGTAAAGAAATATTTTTTAAAGCGGAGACGAAGTCGTGAAACATAATTCAGTTTGTTTGGTATTCACAAAGAGAAAATATTATACGAGTTTAATATTAAATGCAATTTGACCTTTTCACTAACAAAATGCCAAATTTATCGTAGATTTTAAATAAAATGCATAATATTATTATTAAGCACAACATTTTGGAAAGGTTTTTTTTTATCTTTTCGTAAAACCTACTGCGTAATATTATCCGGTGAATGGTAAAATCTATCTCAGCGAGCCGACCTTTTCTAAGAGTCCAAATCAAGAATTTCTTTACCAATTTAATCAGATGTAATATTTATTCAGACGACTCTCGATAGGAATATAATTTTCTATCGCTCAATACAAATTTTTTCTTCTCAGAACTTTCTCAGAATGACAACAAATAAGGCGCGGATTATACAGAACCACGGGTGGCGATGTCGTGACTCGTGACGAAGTCAACGCATAGATATTTAAGTAGTAAGGGTTTTCTTTTTCCTTCCTTAAGTTTAAGAATTTCCTGTTATATCCCCCGTAGCTAATTAAAACACTGTTATCTATAACCTAATAGACTTTTGTTATATATACTTTATAGAAATAAATAAAATTGAAGTGTCTGTTAATAATTTCAAAATAACAGCCTTTTACTAAATGCGTATAAGTAAAAACAAAAAAAAAATTGAAATTTTTATCCCCAAAATTTAAAATATTTATAAATTACTTATCCCGCCAAACCGCTGAAACTGTTTGTTGGTGAGTTCGCACTCATAAAACTAACATAAAACCAAAAACTAACCTACATACATACCCCAAATAATAAATTATTATCAATGATCATTTGATCATCAGTGAAAGAGTCCTTAATAAAACACTTTCTTTATTTATTTTATTTTATTAGAGATCCTTATTATGCTTGCAGCTTTATGCCAAAGCGCACAGCAAGTTAAACTAATGACTAATGACTTACACTATTCATAGATACAGATATTCTTATAACTATTTGTGATCTACACCTGAAATAAATTTATTTATGTTTACACACACATCCATTTAGTTACTTCTTCTTTTCAACATAATTTTATAATAATGAGAATAACACACCAACGCATTTCGTTGTAACTTACATGATAATATTTATGTAAAATAGTTATTCAATATGCCTTAAATTAAGCCTTACAAGTTAATTTATTTTTATTTATTTATTTATTTATACATGTACTTAAAATTACATTGGTATTTGATAGTACTGTGGTGTAATCATAAACTCCGAAGTGTTTTACTGTACACCACAGCGCCGTCGACAAAAGATGTTTATTGAATATTAAATCTAACGTAACTTATGCCTAAATATAACTCATAAACAAAAAGTAATACAATACAGAAAGATACAGAAAAATACTAAGTTAACAATGTTTACAAGTGGGTAGGTTAAGAAGTTGTATACGCGACGAAGAATATCGAAAGTCGGTGATGAATGTATATACAGGATGAATAAGTTTTTTGTTCTACATATTAGGTAAGTGTGCAATGCTTTATTATTAGACTATTAATATTTTGTTATTATTTTATTATTATTATTTTCTATCTTTATTTGCGTTTAGTATTTATATTTTGAAATTGTGAGTTGCTGGTAGTGTTCATTTAACTTAATCTTTATGTTTTTAGTTGTTATTACCTCTGTTAGTGTTTTAGGTAGCTGATTAATTAGGTTAGGTATAACATAAGCTAATTTTCTTTTACCGTATAGATTGTTGTATCGGGGTAATTGGAGTTTCTGCTTTCTACGGTCCGAGTATGGAATTTGTACTTTTCTAAAGTTATCATTGAAATAATGTTCTATTAATAAAGTAAGTTCTGTTTTTTCGTGTACTGGTATGATTTTACAATAAGAAAAGAGTTTACGGTAATCTTTTTTACATGTTAGTTTTACTTTAGCTGGAACAAGAGTTTTTAAAATACGTACTTGAAGTGTGAAAATTCGATCGAGATGAGTTTTGTATGTTCTACCATAGCTTGACAGCCCATACATTATTATTGGTTCTGCCAAGGATTTATACAATAAAATAAGTGTTTTGTATGGTACTTTGTGTTTAATTATTGAAAATATACATAATACCTACATAGTTGTCGTGCAAAAACTAGATGAATTTCATGTTCCTAGAAAATACCTGCTACAACCTTATTAGGTTTATTAATAATAATATATATATAGGTAGGGGAAACTACCCAATTATATATTGGCATTTAAAGTATATTTAAGTAGGTACGATTTCCAAAAAACTCCTCAAATGTGAAATACACATATTTTTTATTATCAGCTCAAGGATGTACCGTACCTAATTTCTGTTTTGGAAATTGCATTTAGGTAGTGAGTTATTTTTTTAATATTTTATCCATTATATACTTTTTTTAAACAGTCCTTTAGACCAGCGGTTCCCAAAAGGTGTTCCGCGGAACCCTGAGGTTCCGTGAAAGACCCTCAGGGGTTCCGCGAAAATTCAAGATTTCCATATTGTAAATCGTTTCACTTGTGATAATATTAAATTGACGTAATTTATTATTCATTTTCAATCAACTTGTTTTAAAATATTGCATTCCAAAATTCCATTTAGGCGCCATGTAGGTAGGTAGGTACGCTGTGCGTGTCACGTGTCGCGTCGCCCGGTCGCGCCGCTCGTCGTCCTCCCACCGCCCGCGCCGCTCGTCGTCCTCCCACCGCCCGCGCCGTTCGTCGTCCTCCCACCGCCCGCGCCGCTCGTCGTCCTCCCACCGCCCGCGCCGCTCGTCGTCCTCCCACCGCCCGCGCCGCTCGTCGTCCTCCCACCGCCCGCGCCGCTCGTCGTCCTCCCACCGCCCGCGCCGCTCGTCGTCCTCCCACCGCCCGCGCCGCTCGTCGTCCTCCCACCGCCCGCGCCGCTCGTCGTCCTCCCACCGCCCGCGCCGCTCGTCGTCCTCCCACCGCCCGCGCCGCTCGTCGTCCTCCCACCGCCCGCGCCGCTCGTCGTCCTCCCACCGCCCGCGCCGTTCGTCGTCCTCCCACCGCCCGCGCCGCTCGTCGTCCTCCCACCGCCCGCGCCGCTCGTCGTCCTCCCACCGCCCGCGCCGCTCGTCGTCCTCCCACCGCCCGCGGCATACCGCGGCAGCTTGCGACCATTCAGTTGAGTCAATACGATTACTAGGACTGCACGTGATCAAGTTTTTGATACCAAATTTTAAAACTCGAAAATAAGCTAAGAATAAATTCCGTACCTAGATAGTGATTGTTTATAGTTTTACGAGCACTGTTTTAAGCAGGTATGTTTTTATTATTTTTACGTATTATAATGATAAATCAAATGCTACTTATAATAGTTCCACAAAAACAGGTCGTTTTTGCCTAAAATATTGCTGTGTTTTACTTACAGTTCACGATGGATAAATGGCTAAAACCTGGGATTGCTAAGGGGAAACGTGGTGCTAGCTTTGTGGACAGTAATGTTAATACTTATCAATCTAATCAAGCTTTTGACCAAGTCTCATCTTCACCAGAAGGAGAGACAATTGAAAAAAAAACGGAAATTACCAGTGGTGCTAGTTGTTCAGTAAGAACTTAATTCTATTTTTTATAATTTATTTCAATTTGTTAAAGTTACACGTATGTGTCCGCGCTTATACGAACTGTTTTTTATTGCATTTTTTTTTCAGGGTATTGGTACGGAAGACACTTTTGTTGAACAAAATCAGCAAAACACAGTGATACCATCTACTACCGACCATACTGAACGTCAAGCGGGAATATCTTCAAAAAAGAGAAAATATGATGAGTCCTATCTGTCCTATGGATTTATACAGATAGGGAATGCTGAAAATCCTGATGGAAAATGTGTTGTTTGCAGCAAAATTTTGTTGAATAGCTCCCTGGCACCTGCAAAGCTTAAGCGTCACCTTGATACTAATCATCCTCACCTCAAAAATAAAAACATTAGTTTTTTTGAAAGACAAAGAGATGTACATCAAGCAGGTGTGACCGCTTTACAAAAATATGCAAAAACTGATAATGAAAACGCCACGAAAGCCTCATTCATGCTAAGTTATAAGATTGCACGAGCTGGAAAACCTCACACAATAGCCGAGGATTTTTTGAAACCATGCATGACTGAAGTTGTTGCCTGCTTGCTTGGAGAGGATTCAGCTAAGAAAGTGGCAACGGTACAGTGTTCGAACAACATCGTATCTGACCGTATTCATAAGATTTCAGACCACATTGAAGATGAATTGATTGATAGATTGAAAGAGAGCAATGCATTTGCAATGCAACTGGACGAAAGTACGGATGTTGCCGGACTAGCAATACTGCTAGTTTTTGTCAGATATCCATACAGAGAATCTATCGAAGAAGATTTGTTTCTCTGTGCTCCTTTGGAGGCCAATACAACTGGAGAAGAAATTTTTAAAGTTATTGATGAATACATGAAAAAAAACAAAATTGATTGGAATAAATGTATTGATGTATGCAGCGATGGAGCTGCAGCCATGATTGGTAAAGTAAAAGGAACAGTGTCAAGAATTAAAACTGTTGCGCAAAATTGTACTAGCAGTCATTGTATTTTACATCGTCATGCTCTTGCCGTGAAAAGAGTGCCATCTGATTTAAAACAAGTCCTTGATCAAGCCGTACAAATCGTCAATTTTGTGAAAACACGTCCACTGCAGTCAAGGCTATTCAAAAAAACGTGTGAAGACATGAAAAGTCAGCATCAATCACTCCTTCTACACACGGAAGTGAGGTGGCTTTCCAGAGGAAGGGTTTTAAACAGATTATATGAATTGCGCGATGAACTGAAAGTTTTCTTACAGACCCTTCCTTCGCCTGTAAGTGCTAGCTATCTTGAACTGTTACGAGACGAGCGATGGTTGATGAGATTGGCTTATTTGGCTGACATATTTGATAAACTGAACACAGTGAGCAGCTCTTTGCAGGGAAGAATGATAACCATATTTACAGTGAGTGACAAAGTATCTTCATTGAAAGAGAAAATCGCCTTGTGGATTGAATGTCTTGGACAAAAAAGGTATGAGTGTTTTCCACTACTTGAGCAATTTCTCAAAAAATATAATCATCTTCAAATCGCTACAGACGTAGAGATAAGTATACGTGAACATTTGACAAACCTAAAAACATCTTTGGAGGAATATTTTCCAGAAGAAAAGCTTCGGTTACGGGAAATCGAATGGGTCCGAAATCCATTTAGGATTAGTACCAAACCTTTAACACTGACTGTATTGGAATATGAAAATTTAATTGATATTAAAAATTCATCCACACTCCAACAACTTTTCGAATCTGAAGCTATCATGAACCCGAGTCAATTTTGGATTGGCCTGAAAAACGAATACCCGGGCATTGCTGAAAAAGCTATCATAGCATTACTCCCATTTGTGACAACTTACAGATGCGAGGCTGGGTTTTCAGCGTACGCCTACACGAAAAATAAGTTTAGGAGTAGGTTGAATGCTGCACCAGACCTCCGCATCCAATTGTCGGACATAAAACCTGACTTCGATGTAATTTTAAGGAAAACTATGAAGAGATTTCATTCATCACATTAAAATTTTTGTAATTACCTTTTCTTCTAACTAAGTAAATATTTTTATCTTAAAAAGTCTTTCTCTTAACATCAAACTTTGCGGACACCAATCCAAAAAGCCTCAGATGGTGTGATTTCACGAAAAAAAATGTTGCTGTTAAGGCGGAAATATACTTACGTGGCGTGGCATGTCGTGGCGCGCCAGGATCATACGTTTTCATACATTTGACAGGACGTGACACGACAAGGCATACAAGTATGTCTTTAACCATATTAAATGTATGAAACCGATATGCTTCTGGCGCGCTACCACACGCCACGAGATGTAAGTGTATTTCCGTCTTTAGTTTACTTCTTACTAAAAGCTAGGGTTCCGCCGAAAAATGGTGAAACAAAAAGGGTTCCGAAGCCAAAAGAATTCGGGAACCGCTGCTTTAGACAGCTTGCACGTTTTGAAGCAACACAGTTTATTGAATAATGTTTGAAATATTCTATTATTTGTAACGTACGTTTTGTATGCCAAATATTAGGGCATATTCCCCTAAGAGCTGGTATTCAGAAAAAGTGGGAAACCTGAATTATTACAATCAAATATGTGGTCGATACGCTTATAAATTTAATCATTAACTTTTTTGTTTATATCAAACACATCCCGACTCTGGTGCTGAGCAATTCATCAATTCATTTAGTTCTGCTCTTCAACATAATTTTATACTATGTAACGAGAATACCACATCAACGCATTTCGTTGTACCTAACTTGCATAATAATTTATGTAAAATAGTTATTCAGTGTGCCTTAAATTAAGATTTACAAGTTAATACCTACGTAGTTGTCGTGCATAAACTAGACGAATTTTATTTACGGTTAACTCACTAGACACTTAGTAAATACCTGCCAACCTACTATAAATTAATAAATAATAATAATTATATACCAATAATAATAATTATATGTTTTGGAAATAGGTAGAAAGTATATTAAGCAGTTTTTTAAGCAGTCCCTTGGACAGCTTGCATCTTTTGAAGCAGCAGTTTTGAAGTTGCAGTTTATTGAATAACTAGCTGATATCCGCGACTTCGTACGCGTGGATTGAGGTTTTTTTGGAGTCCCACGGGAACTATAATTTTTTTCGGGATAGAAAGTAGATCTAAGGTCTCTCTCCATTTTAAATTTCAGCCAAATCGGTCCAGTACTTTTTGAGCCAATTCGTTACAAACATACTTACTTACATACAAATCTTTCCTCTTTATAATATTAGTATAGATATTCAAAATTTTTTATTATGTATTTGTAACGTAAATTTTATATGCCATAAAATTAATATTAGGGCATATACCCTAAGAGCTGGTATTCAGAAAAAGTGGGAAACCTGAATTATTACAATCAAATATGTGGTCGATACGCTTATAAATTTAATCATTAACTTTATGTCTATAGTAAACATGTCGTATGCAAAAATCTGCAATGGCCACACATCAATTAACTGCATAAATGCTTTAGCCTGGATTCGCATTCGCCTGGTGAGATCGTAGTCCATTACAAGTTCGTTCACCAAGATCTTAGTAGAATTGCGCTTCCAAAGCAAAACTTCACATGTTAAAGACATAATACCGACTACCAAGTAATCGAATAAACACCATAATATAATACTGGGTAAAGCATCGGAAGCCTTATTAATTCCAATAAAGTACATTGATAACCATAAAGAGATTAAGATGTACATGAATGCAATCGACATTGCTTTAAATATATGAAATTTAAAAACTTTGTTAATTTCATCACACGTTTCACCGATCAAATCATAAGTTGCAGCTAAATTACGAATTATAGAACTGTTATTAATTATACATCCTGTGTAAAAAATATCGTTTTGATTTCTTAAATTCCTGATCGGGACATTCAATGCCCGCCCCGCACGATTTTTTCTATTAATAAGCTGTTCCAAATGTTTATTTAAAATATGTAATCTATCGTTCATTATTCTGATAAGTATACAAAAAGCCAATACTTCAAGGTGGCGCTCAAAATCAATTATTGTTATAATTATCTCTAATGACAAGGGACGGATGGAACCTTCACTCAAGTTGTATATTGACAATGAAATATAAAAAAATATAAAAATTAATATTCCGATTTGAACCTGCCTTCGGAAATCCACGTAGAACTGTTTATTGTTCGAGATATTGAGACCCTCATCTATATGAGCAATTAACTTTATAATACGCACATTGTTCTTGGGGTAATGTAAGAAAACTACCATTGATGCGGTATGTTGTATCACTAAGAAAAGAGACATACCATCGCTTACTCTTTCCACAACATGCTTGATGCCACTAACATTTCTGTTTATCAAATTATTAAAAAAAAGAAATCCATATACCGTCACAAAAAAACTAACTACAAAGATAGCGTAATACTGCATTCTTCTGCTCAATATTTCTATATTCCCATCAACCTTTCGATATCTGAATATTCCAAAACAATTTTCAATTAATGTTAAAGGTCTCAGCGTATACAGAATTGAGTCAAATCTAGCAACATTCCTTTTTCGATCGCCATCACTACCTTCCATTATATTTCTTATGTTTTATGTTTTAATGAAGCACGATTAAAGATTCGTATACGTCTTATTCTTTCAATGGTTGATTTGAAAATGTCTTTATAATTTAGACACGACTCTTTCATTATATTATTATTGTTTGTAAGAAATTAGTTAGGTTCCTACTTCCATTTGTAGATTACTTTCAAATAAAATTAATTCTTATATGTAAATCCACTTCAGTAGATGAGGTTTTGAATTTATCACTAAAATAACGAGTTACTAATGGTAAACTAGTTGATGGCCGCGGCTTCGCTCGCGTGGATTTAGTTTTTAAAAATCTCTCTCTAGGGATCTCTCGGGATCTCTTTGATTTTCCGGGTTTAAAAGTAGCATATGTCAAAATCTATGAAATAGGCACCCTTATATTACTTGTCTACCTAGTACTTCCTACATATCTTTACTAATATTATAAAGCCAGTGTGTTTGTGTGTTGGTTTACCGTTTATTGGTTTGTTGGATTGTTGGTTTGTCCTTCAATAAAGCTACAACAGAGCTACGGATCGACGTGATTTGTTGCATGAGTAAAGTTGAAGACCTGGACAGTGACATAGGCTTATTTTTATCCCGGAAAATTAAAGACTTCCCGCTGGATTTTAAACACTAATCCACGCGGACGAAGTTGCGGGCATCAGCTGATACCTAATAAAGAAAAAGCAAACTCATCGTTCACGCTTTTTGTGTTACTTTCATTTTAGTTCTCTGAAACTCGTTCAAATGCAAGTATATTGCTGTATGTTTAAGTTTTCAAGGATCCCCTAGGCAAACAAGTCCTTACTATTATTATAAATGCAAAAGTAACTAACTATCTTCTTCTTCCTCCTAGCGTTTGTCCCGGCTTACGCCAGGGTCCGCTTTCCTGCTGAACTTCTTCCATTTTGCACGATCTAAAGCATCCTCTCAACTAACTAACTGTCTGGCCGTCAATTTGTTAGCTTTTCTGCTCAAGAAAGAACCTGATATATGTTTTGGAAATTGCATTTAGGTAGTGAGTATATTTTTTTAGTATTTTACTCATTATTCTCCTTTTTTTAAGCAGTCCGTTACACAGCTTGCACCTCTTGAAGCAACAGTTTATTGAATAATGTTTGAAATTTTTTATTATTTGTAACGTACGTTTTGTATGCCAAATATTAGGGCATATTCCCCTCAGACCTGGTATTCAGAAAAAGTGGGAAAACTGAATTATTACAATCAAATATGTGGTCGATACGCTTATAAATTTGAGCATTAACTTTATGTCTATAGTAAACATGTCGTATGCGAAAATCTGCAATGGCCACACATCAATTAACTGTATAAATACTTTAGCCTGGATTCGCATTCGCCTGGTGAGATCGTAGTTCATTACAAGTTCGTTCACCAAGATCTTTGTAGAGTTTGCCTTTCGCATCCAATCGATGCCTGAGGCCTTTCCGGATGTCATCGCTCCATCTAGGCAGGGGGCGCCCTACGCTCCGCTTGCCGAGACACGGTCTCCACTCGAGGACCTTATGATGTCGTGACTCGTGATGAAGTCAATGCATAGATATTTCAAGTAGTAAGGGTTTTCTTTTTCCTACCTTAAGTTTAAGAATTTCCCGTTATATCCCCCGTAGCTAATTAAAACACTGTTATCTATAACCTAATAGACTTTTGTTATCTATACTTTATAGAAATAAATAAATTTGAAGTGTATGTTAATAATATCAAAATAACAGCCTTTTACTAAATGCGTATTAAGTAAAAACAAAAAAAAAAAAAAATTGAAATTTTTATCGCAAAAATTTTAAATATTTATAAATTACTTATCCCGCCAAACCGCTGAAACTGTTTGTTGGTGAGTTCGCACTCATATAACTAACATAAAACCAAAAACTAACCTACATACATACCCCAAATAATAAATGATTATCAATGATCATTTGATCATCAGTGAAAGAGTCCTTAATAAAACACTTTCTTTATTTATTTTATTTTATTAGAGATCCTTATTATGCTTGCAGCTTTATGCCAAAGCGCACAGCAAGTTAAACTAATGACTAATGAGTTACACTATTCATAGATACAGATATTCTTATAACTATTTGTGATCTATACCTGAAATAAATTTATTTATGTTTACACACACATCCAGGCTCCGGTACTGAGCAATCGATTCATTTAGTTACTTCTTCTTTTCAACATAATTTTATAATAATGAGAATAACACACCAACGCATTTCGTTGTAACTTACATGATAATATTTATGTAAAATAGTTATTCAGTATGCCTTAAATTAAGCCTTACAAGTTAATACCTACATAGTTGTCGTGCAAAAACTAGATGAATTTCATGTTCCTAGAAAATACCTGCCACTCTACTATAACCTAATTGAACGAGCGAAGCGAGTTCTCTGAGTCAACTAGGGCGCTTGCCTACTAGACAGAGAAGTGTGTCCGTCCAAATGTCTGTCAGAGCCCTATAACTTCTGAATTACTGAATATTAGAACGTGAAACTTGGTTGAAAATTCAGTTATATCCTGTACTTGAACAACAAATACTAAAATTAGATAAATGTTATAAAGAAACGAAATTATTTAATTTTAATGCGCCATCTATTAGCATTATTGTGAAGCTAATAGCTTCACTAATGCTAATAGATGGCGCTGTGTCAGTAAAACAGTTTTATGTCAACTATTTTTTTTTATTGCGTCTAATGTTAAAAGTTAATTATTACAATATATAATTAAAACTTTTGGGAATTATGGGATATCGCGAGGTCTCAGTTCGGGGCGAACCACTAGTAAATAATAATATATATCTAGGTAGGGGAAACTACCCAATTATTTATTGGCATTTAAAGTATATTTAAGTAGGTACGATTTCCAAAAACTCCTCAAATGTGAAATACACATATTTTTTATTATCAGCTCAAGGATGTACCTAATTTATGTTTTAGAAATTGCATTTAGGTAGTGAGTTATTTTTTTAATATTTTATCCATTATATACTTTTTTTAAACAGTCCTTTAGACAGCTTGCACGTTTTGAAGCAACACAGTTTATTGAATAATGTTTGAAATTTTCTATTATTTGTAACGTACGTTTTGTATGCCAAATATTAGGGCATATTCCCCTAAGACCTGGTATTCAGAAAAAGTGGGAAACCTGAATTATTACAATCAAATATGTGGTCGATACGCTTATAAATTTAATCATTAACTTTTTTGTTTATATCAAACACATCCCGACTCTGGTGCTGAGCAATTCATCAATTCATTTAGTTCTGCTCTTCAACATAATTTTATACTATGTAACGAGAATACCACATCAACGCATTTCGTTGTACCTAACTTGCATAATAATTTATGTAAAATAGTTATTCAGTGTGCCTTAAATTAAGATTTACAAGTTAATACCTACGTAGTTGTCGTGCATAAACTAGACGAATTTTATTTACGGTTAACTCACTAGACACTTAGTAAATACCTGCCAACCTACTATAAATTAATAAATAATAATAATTATATACCAATAATAATAATTATATGTTTTGGAAATAGGTAGAAAGTATATTAAGCAGTTTTTTAAGCAGTCCCTTGGACAGCTTGCATCTTTTGAAGCAGCAGTTTTGAAGTTGCAGTTTATTGAATAACTAGCTGATATCCGCGACTTCGTACGCGTGGATTGAAGTTTTTTTGGAGTCCCACGGGAACTATAATTTTTTTCGGGATAGAAAGTAGATCTAAGGTCTCTCTCCATTTTAAATTTCAGCCAAATCGGTCCAGTACTTTTTGAGCCAATTCGTTACAAACATACTTACTTACATACAAATCTTTCCTCTTTATAATATTAGTATAGATATTCAAAATTTTTTATTATGTATTTGTAACGTAAATTTTATATGCCATAAAATTAATATTAGGGCATATACCCTAAGAGCTGGTATTCAGAAAAAGTGGGAAACCTGAATTATTACAATCAAATATGTGGTCGATACGCTTATAAATTTAATCATTAACTTTATGTCTATAGTAAACATGTCGTATGCATAAATCTGCAATGGCCACACATCAATTAACTGCATAAATGCTTTAGCCTGGATTCGCATTCGCCTGGTGAGATCGTAGTCCATTACAAGTTCGTTCACCAAGATCTTAGTAGAATTGCGCTTCCAAAGCAAAACTTCACATGTTAAAGACATAATACCGACTACCAAGTAATCGAATAAACACCATAATATAATACTGGGTAAAGCATCGGAAGCCTTATTAATTCCAATAAAGTACATTGATAACCATAAAGAGATTAAGATGTACATGAATGCAATCGACATTGCTTTAAATATATGAAATTTAAAAACTTTGTTAATTTCATCACACGTTTCACCGACCAAATCATAAGTTGCAGCTAAATTACGAATTATAGAACTGTTATTAATTATACATCCTGTGTAAAAAATATCGTTTTGATTTCTTAAATTCCTGACCGGGACATTCAATGCCCGCCCCGCACGATTTTTTCTATTAATAAGCTGTTCCAAATGTTTATTTAAAATATGTAATCTATCGTTCATTATTCTGATAAGTATACAAAAAGCCAATACTTCAAGGTGGCGCTCAAAATCAATTATTGTTATAATTATCTCTAATGACAAGGGACGGATGGAACCTTCACTCAAGTTGTATATTGACAATGAAATATAAAAAAATATAAAAATTAATATTCCGATTTGAACCTGCCTTCGGAAATCCACGTAGAACTGTTTATTGTTCGAGATATTGAGACCCTCATCTATATGAGCAATTAACTTTATAATACGCACATTGTTCTTGGGGTAATGTAAGAAAACTACCATTGATGCGGTATGTTGTATCACTAAGAAAAGAGACATACCATCGCTTACTCTTTCCACAACATGCTTGATGCCACTAACATTTCTGTTTATCAAATTATTAAAAAAAAGAAATCCATATACCGTCACAAAAAAACTAACTACAAAGATAGCGTAATACTGCATTCTTCTGCTCAATATTTCTATATTCCCATCAACCTTTCGATATCTGAATATTCCAAAACAATTTTCAATTAATGTTAAAGGTCTCAGCGTATACAGAATTGAGTCAAATCTAGCAACATTCCTTTTTCGATCGCCATCACTACCTTCCATTATATTTCTTATGTTTTATGTTTTAATGAAGCACGATTAAAGATTCGTATACGTCTTATTCTTTCAATGGTTGATTTGAAAATGTCTTTATAATTTAGACACGACTCTTTCATTATATTATTATTGTTTGTAAGAAATTAGTTAGGTTCCTACTTCCATTTGTAGATTACTTTCAAATAAAATTAATTCTTATATGTAAATCCACTTATGTAGATGAGGTTTTGAATTGATCACTAAAATAACGAGTTACTAATGGTAAACTAGTTGATGGCCGCGGCTTCGCTCGCGTGGATTTAGTTTTTAAAAATCTCTCTCTAGGGATCTCTCGGGATCTCTTTGATTTTCCGGGTTTAAAAGTAGCATATGTCAAAATCTATGAAATAGGCACCCTTATATTACTTGTCTACCTAGTACTTCCTACATATCTTTACTAATATTATAAAGCCAGTGTGTTTGTGTGTTGGTTTACCGTTTATTGGTTTGTTGGATTGTTGGTTTGTCCTTCAATAAAGCTACAACAGAGCTACGGATCGACGTGATTTGTTGCATGAGTAAAGTTGAAGACCTGGACAGTGACATAGGCTTATTTTTATCCCGGAAAATTAAAGACTTCCCGCTGGATTTTAAACACTAATCCACGCGGACGAAGTTGCGGGCATCAGCTGATACCTAATAAAGAAAAAGCAAACTCATCGTTCACGCTTTTTGTGTTACTTTCATAATATATCACTAGTTAGACGTCTGTAGATTTGATAGCTTTTTAGTTCTCTGAAACTCGTTCAAATGCAAGTATATTGCTGTATGTTTAAGTTTTCAAGGATCCCCTAGGCAAACAAGTCCTTACTATTATTATAAATGCAAAAGTAACTAACTGTCTTCTTCTTCCTCCTAGCGTTTGTCCCGGCTTACGCCAGGGTCCGCTTTCCTGCTGAACTTCTTCCATTTTGCACGATCTAAAGCATCCTCTCAACTAACTAACTGTCTGGCCGTCAATTTGTTAGCTTTTCTGCTCAAGAAAGAACCTGATATATGTTTTGGAAATTGCATTTAGGTAGTGAGTATATTTTTTTAGTATTTTACTCATTATTCTCCTTTTTTTAAGCAGTCCGTTACACAGCTTGCGCCTCTTGAAGCAACAGTTTATTGAATAATGTTTGAAATCTTTTATTATTTGTAACGTACGTTTTGTATGCCAAATATTAGGGCATATTCCCCTCAGACCTGGTATTCAGAAAAAGTGGGAAAACTGAATTATTACAATCAAATATGTGGTCGATACACTTCTAAATTTGAGCATTAACTTTATGTCTATAATAAACATGTCGTATGCGAAAATCTGCAATGGCCACACATCAATTAACTGCATAAATACTTTAGCCTGGATTTGCATTCGCCTGGTGAGATCGTAGTTCATTACAAGTTCGTTCACCAAGATCTTTGTAGAGTTTGCCTTTCGCATCCAATCGATGCCTGAGGCCTTTCCGGATGTCATCGCTCCATCTAGGCAGGGGGCGCCCTACGCTCCGCTTGCCGAGACACGGTCTCCACTCGAGGACCTTACGATGTCGTGACTCGTGATGAAGTCAATGCATAGATATTTCAAGTAGTAAGGGTTTTCTTTTTCCTACCTTAAGTTTAAGAATTTCCCGTTATATCCCCCGTAGCTAATTAAAACACTGTTATCTATAACCTAATAGACTTTTGTTATCTATACTTTATAGAAATAAATAAATTTGAAGTGTCTGTTAATAATATCAAAATAGCAGCCTTTTACTAAATGCGTATAAGTAAAAACAAAAGAAAAAATTGAAATTTTTATCGCAAAAATTTTAAATATTTATAAATAACTTATCCCGCCAAACCGCTGAAACTGTTTGTTGGTGAGTTCGCACTCATATAACTAACATAAAACCAAAAACTAACCTACATACATACCCCAAATAATAAATGATTATCAATGATCATTTGATCATCAGTGAAAGAGTCCTTAATAAAACACTTTCTTTATTTATTTAATTTTATTAGAGATCCTTATTATGCTTGCAGCTTTATGCCAAAGCGCACAGCAAGTTAAACTAATGACTAATGAGTTACACTATTCATAGATACAGATATTCTTATAACTATTTGTGATCTATACCTGAAATAAATTTATTTATGTTTACACACACATCCAGGCTCCGGTACTGAGCAATTGATTCATTTAGATACTTCTTCTTTTCAACATAATTTTATAATAATGAGAATAACACACCAACGCATTTCGTTGTAACTTACATGATAATATTTATGTAAAATAGTTATTCAGTATGCCTTAAATTAAGCCTTACAAGTTAATACCTACATAGTTGTCGTGCAAAAACTAGATGAATTTCATTTACAGTTAACTCACTAGGTTCCTAGAAAATACCTGCCACCCTACTATAACCTACTAAATAATAATACATATATACCTAAGTAGGGAAAACTACCCAGTTATTTATTGGCATTTACAGTATATTTAAGTAGATACGATTTCCAAAAAAATCCTCAAATGTGAAATACACATATTTTTTATTATCTGCTCAAGGATGTACCTAATATATGTTTTGGAAATTGCATTTAGGCAGTAAGTATATTTTTTAAATATTTTATCCATTATACTCTTTTTTAAACAGTCCGTTATACAGCTTACACCTCTTGAAGCAACAATTTATTGAATAATGTTTGAAATTTTTTATTATGTGTAACGTACGTTTTGTATGCCAAATATAACATTAGGGCATATCCCCCTCAGACCTGGTATTCAGAAAAAGTGGGAAACCTGAATTATTACAATCAAATATGTGGTCGACACGCTTATAAATTTAAGCATTAACTTTATGTCTACAGTAAACATGTCATATGCAAAAATTTGTAATGGCCACACATCAATTAACTGCATAAATGCTTTAGCCTGGATTCGCATTCGCCTGGTGAGATCGTAGTCCATTACAAGTTCGTTCACCAAGATCTTAGTACAATTGCGCTTCCAAAGCAAAACTTCACATGTAAAAGACATAATACCGACTAACATGATTTCGAATAAACACCATAATATAACGCGGGGTAAAGCAACGGAAGCCTTAGTCATTCCAATAGAGTATATTAATGACCATATAGCGATTATGGTGTACGTGAATGTAGTCGAAAGTGCTTTAAATATATGAAATTTAAAAACTTTGTTAATTTCATCACACGTTTCACCGATCAAATCATAAGTTGCAGCTAAATTACGAATTATAGAACTGTTATTAATTATACATCCTGTGTAATAAATATCGTTTTGATTTCTTAAATTCCTGATCGGGACTTTCAATGTCCGCCCCGTACGATTTTTTGTATTAATAAGCTGTTCCAAAAGTTTATTTAAAATATGTAATCTATTGTTCATTTTTTTGATAAGTATACAAAAAGTCAATACTTCAAGGTGGCGCTCAAAATCAATTATACTTATAACCATCTCTAACGAAAATGGACGGATGAAACCTCCACTCAAGTCGTATATTGACAATGAAATATAAATAAATATAAAAATTATTATTTTGATTTGAACGTGCCTTCGGGAATCCACGTAGAACTGTTTATTCTTCGAGATATTGAGACCCTCATCTATTTGAGCAATTAACTTTATAATACGCACATTGTTCTTGGTGTAATGTAAGAAAACTACCATAGATACGATATGTTGTATCACTAATAAAACAGAGGTAACATCGCTTACTATTTCCACAACATGCTTGATGCCACTGACATTTCTGTTTATCAAATTATTAAAAAAAAGAAAACCATATGCCGTCACAGAAAAACTAATTACAAAGATAGCGTAATACTGCATTCTTCTGCTCAATATTTCTATATTCCCATCAACCTTTCGATATCTGAATATTCCAAAACAATTTTCAATTAATGTTAAAGGTCTCAGCGTATACAGAATTGAGTCAAATCTAGCAACATCCCTTTTTCGATCGCCATCACTGCCTTCCATTATATGTCTTGTGTTTTAATAAAGCACGATTAAAGATTCGTATACGTCTTATTCTTTCAATGGTTGATTTGAAAATGTCTTTATAATTTAGACACGACTCTTTCATTATATTATTATTGTTTGTAAGAAATTAGTTAGGTTCCTACTTCCATTTGTAGATTACTTTCAAATAAAATTAATTCTTATATGTAAATCCACTTAAGTAGATGAGGTTTTGAATTGATCACTAAAATAACGAGTTACTAATGGCATACTAGTTGATGGCCGCGGCTTCGCTCGCGTGGATTTAGTTTTTAAAAATCTCTCTCTAGGGATCTCTCGGGATCTCTTTGATTTTCCGGGTTTAAAAGTAGCATATGTCAAAATCTATGAAATAGGCACCCTTATATTACTTGTCTACTTCCTACATATCTTTACTAATATTATAAACGCCAAAGCGAGTTTGTGTGTTGGTTTACCGTTTATTGGTTTGTTGGATTGTTGGTTTGTCCTTCGATAAAGTTACAACAGAGCTACGGATCGACGTGATTTGTTGCATGAGTAAAGTTGAAGACCTGGACAGTGACATAGGCTTATTTTTATCCCGGAAAATTAAAGACTTCCCGCTAGATTTTAAACACTAATCCACGCGGACGAAGTTGCGGGCATCAGCTAGTACCTAATAGAGAAAAAGCAAACTCATCGTTCACGCTTTTTGTGTTACTTTCATTTTAGTTCTCTGAAACTCGTTCAAATGCAAGTATATTGCTGTATGTTTAAGTTTTCAAGGATCCCCTAGGCAAACAAGTCCTTACTATTATTATAAATGCAAAAGTAACTAACTATCTTCTTCTTCCTCCTAGCGTTTGTCCCGGCTTACGCCAGGGTCCGCTTTCCTGCTGAACTTCTTCCATTTTGCACGATCTAAAGCATCCTCTCAACTAACTAACTGTCTGGCCGTCAATTTGTTAGCTTTTCTGCTCAAGAAAGAACCTGATATATGTTTTGGAAATTGCATTTAGGTAGTGAGTATATTTTTTTAGTATTTTACTCATTATTCTCCTTTTTTAAGCAGTCCGTTACACAGCTTGCACCTCTTGAAGCAACAGTTTATTGAATAATGTTTGAAATTTTTTATTACTTGTAACGTACGTTTTGTATGCCAAATATTAGGGCATATTCCCCTAAGACCTGGTATTCAGAAAAAGTGGGAAACCTGAATTATTACAATCAAATATGTGGTCGACACGCTTATAAATTTAAGTATTAACTTTATGTCTATAGTAAACATGTCGTATGCAAAAATCTGCAATGACCACACATCAATTAACTGCATAAAAGCTTTAGCCTGGATTCGCATTCGCCTGGTGAGATCGTAGTTCATTACAAGTTCGTTCACCAAGATCTTTGTAGAATTGCGCTTACAAAGCAAAACTTCACATGTAAAAGACATAATACCGACTAACATGTAATCGAATAAACACCATAATACAATACTGGGTAAAGCGTCGGAAGCCTTATTAATTCCATTAAAGTACATTGATAACCATAAAGAGATTATGATGTACATGAATGTAGTCGACAGTGTTTTAAATATATGAAATTTAAAAACTTTGTTAATTTCATCACACGTTTCACCGATCAAATCATAAGTTGCAGCTAAATTACGAATTATAGAACTATTATTATTTATACATCCTATGTAAAAAACATCGTTTTGATTTCTTAAATTCCTGATCGGGACATTCAATGCCCGCCCCGCACGATTTTTTGTATTAATAAGCTGATCCAAATGATTATTTAAAATATGTAATCTATCGTTCATTATTTTGATAAGTATACAAAAAGCCCATACTTCAAGGTGGCGCTCAAAATCAATTATTGTTATAATTATCTCTAAAGACAACGGACGGATGGTACCTCCACTCAAGTTGTATATTGACAATGAAATATAAATAAATATAAAAATTAATATTCCGATTTGAACGTGCCTTCGGAAATCCACGTAGAACTGTTTATTCTTCGAGATATTGAGACCCTCATCTATATGAGCAATTAACTTTATAATACGCACATTGTTCTTGGTGTAATGTAAGAAAACTACCATTGATACGATATGTTGTGTCAGTAATAAAAGAGACATACCATCGGTTACTACTTCCACAACATGCTTGATGCCACTAACATTTCTGGTTATCACATTATTAAAAAAAAGAAATCCATACGCCGTCACAGAAAAACTAACTACAAAGATAGCGTAATACTGCATTCTTCTGCTCAATATTTCTATATTCCCATCAACCTTTCGATATCTGAATATTCCAAAACAATTTTCAATTAATGTCAAAGGTCTCAGCGTATACAGAATTGAGTCATATCTCCCAACATCCCTTATTTGATCACCGACACTGCCTTCCATTATATTTCTTGTTTTATGTTTTAATAAAGCACGATTAAAGGTTCATATAAGTTTTATTCCTTCAATGGTTAATTTGAAAGTGTCTTTAGACACGACTCTTTCATAATATGTATTATTGTTAGTAAGAAATTAGTTAAGTTCCCACTTCCATTTGTAAATTACTTTTAAATAAAACTAATCCTTATATGTAATCACTTAAGTAGATGAAGGTTTGAATTCATCATTAAAATATGATATGGTATCGTATACTAGTTGATGTCCGCGGCTTCACTCGCGTGGATTTAATTTTTAAAAATCTCTCCCTTGGGATTTCTCGGGATCTTTTTGATTTTCCGGGATAAAAAGTAGCTTATGTCAAAGTGTATGAAATAGTTACCCTTATTACTTGTTACCTAGTACCTTCTACATATCTTTATTAATATTATAATCTGCTCAAGGAAGTACCTAATATATGTTTTGGAAATTGCATTTAGTTAGTGAGTTATTTTTTAAATATTTTATCCATTAAGTATACTCTTTTTTTTAAACAGTCCTTTAGACAGCTTGCACCTTTTGAAGCAACACAGTTTATTGAATAATGTTTGAAATTTTTTATTATTTGTAATGTAAGTTTTGTATGCCAAATATAACATTAGGGCATATTCCCCTCAGACCTGGTATTCAGAAAAAGTGGGAAACCTGAATTATTACAATCAAATATGTGGTCGATACGCTTATAAATTTAAGCATTAACTTTATGTCTATAGTAAACATGTCGTATGCAAAAATCTGCAATGGCCACACATCAATTAACTGCATAAATGCTTTAGCCTGGATTCGCATTCGCCTGGTGAGATCGTAGTTCATTACAAGTTCGTTCACCAAGATCTTTGTAGAATCGCGCTTCCAAAGCAAAACTTCACATGTGAAAGACATAATACCGACTAACATGATATCAAATAAACACCATAATATAACGCGGGGTAAAGCAACAGAAGCCTTAGTCATTCCAATAGAGTATATTAATGACCATATAGCGATTATGGTGTACGTGAATGTAGTCGACAGTGCTTTAAATATATGAAATTTAAAAACTTTGTTAATTTCATTACACGTTTCACCGATCAAATCATAAGTTGCAGCTAAATTACGAATTATAGAACTGTTATTAATTATACATCCTGTGTAAAAAATATCGTTTTGATTTCTTAAATTCCTGATCGGGACATTCAATGCCCGCCCCGTACGATTTTTTGTATTAATAAGCTGTTCCAAAAGTTTATTTAAAATATGTAATCTATCGTTCATTATTCTGATAAGTATACAAAAAGCCAATACTTCAAGGTGGCGCACAAAATCAATTATTCTTATAATTATCTCTAACGACAAGGGACGGATGGAACCTCCACCCAAGTTGTATATTGACAATGAAATATAAAAAAATATAAAAATTAATATTCCGATTTGAACCTGCCTTCGGAAATCCACGTAGAACTGTTTATTCTTCGAGATATTGAGACCCTCATCTGTATGAGCAATTAACTTTATAATACGCACATTGTTCTTGGTGTAATGTAAGAAAACTACCATTGATGCGGTATGTTGTATCATTAAGAAAAGAGACATACCATCGCTTACTCTTTCCTTAACATGCATGATGCCACTAACATTTCTGTTTATCAAAGTTTTAAAAAAAAGAAATCCATATGCCGTCACAGAAAAACTAACTACAAAGATAGCGTAATACTGCATTCTTCTGCTCAATATTTCTATATTCCCATCAACCTTTCGATATCTGAATATTCCAAAACAATTTTCAATTAATGTTAAAGGTCTCAGCGTATACAGAATTGAGTCAAATCTAGCAACATCCCTTTTTCGTTCGCCATCACTACCTTCCATTATATTTCTTATGTTTTATGGTTTAATGAAGGACGATTAAAGATTCGTATACGTCTTATTCCTTCAATGGTTGATTTGAAAATGTCTGTATAATTTAGACACGACTCTTTCATTATAATATTATTATTGTTTGTAAAAAATTAGTTAGGTTCCTACTTCCATTTGTAGATTACTTTCAAATAAAATTAATCCTTATATTATGTACTCCACTCCTTATATGTAAATCCACTTAAGTAGATGAAGGTTTGAATTGACGAGTTACTTATGGTATACTAGTTGATGGCCGCGGCTTCGTTCGCGTGGATTTAGTTTTTAAAAATCTCTCTCTTGGGATCTCTCGGGAACTCTTGGATTTTACGGGATAAAAAGTAGCGTATATCAAAGTCTATGACGTAGGCACCCTTATTACTTGTCTAACTAGTACCTTCTACATTAATATATATATAGCTACTCGTGCTGATTCACTGATTCACTCACTCACTCACTCACTGACTCATTGATCACCTCTCCTGTAAAATTTTGTATGGAAAAAAATTTTTTCACGCATGGTTTCGTATAGAGGACAAAAATTCATTCGGAGGAAAAATATGGAGAGAGCTGATGATTGAGGATTTCGGAGACGGCTGAGGAGCACCGGCCAGGGTATCGAAGATAGGTGGGGGGTGTTCAACCAAATGTCACTCGAAACCTCATCCGATTGGCAGAGAGCCGAAAAAAAATTCCAAAATGGCGGATTCAAGATGGCGGCCATACAAATTTCGCCGGTGTCTATCTCGGAGACTATAAGAGATGGAAGAGTGGTTTCTTGGAAAAAGATGATCAGGACCTGAAGGTCTACTTGATGAATAGAAAAAAATTCAAGATGGCGGAATTAAATTTTTTCCATACAAAATATATGCAAGACTTAAATTGATTCTTTTCAAAATTTCTGATGGTTTCATAGAGAGGACAAAAATTCATTCGGAAGAAAAATATGGAGAGAGCTGATGGTTGAGGATTTCGGAGATGGGTTAGGAGCACGGCCAGGGTATCGAAGATAGGTGGGGGGTGTTCAAACAAATGTCTATCGAAACTTCGTCCAATTGGCAGAGAGCTGAAAAAAACCTTCAAAATGGCGGATTCAAGATGGCGGCCATACAAATTTCGTCGGTGTCTATCTCGAAGACTATAAAAGATAGAAGAATGGTTTCTTGGAAAAAGATGATCAAGACCCGAAGGTCTACTTGATGAATAGAAAAAAAATCAAGATGGCGGAATTTATTTTTTTCGTATAAAATGTATGCAAAACTTTGGATACGTTTCTTTCCGAAATTTCTGATGGTTTCGTATAGAGGATAAAAATTCATCTGGATGAAAAATATGGAGGGAGCTGATGATTGAGGATTTTGGAGACGGGTGAGGAGCACGGTCAGGGTATTGAAGATAGGTTGAGGGTGCCCAAACAAAAATCACTCGAAACATCATCCAATTGGCAATGAGCTGAAAAAAAAAAATACCAAAATGGCGGACTTAAGATGGCGGCCATACAAATATCGTCGGTGTCTATCTTAAAGAGTGTACAAGTTAGAATAGTGGTTTTGTGGTAGAAAATGATCAGGTCCTGAAAGTCTAAGAGCAGAAAAACCGCGGTCCGCTGCAGCGGGCCGCGCACCCACGCGCCCTACTAGTATTAATATATATATAGCTACTCGTGCTGATTCACTGATTCACTCACTCACTCACTCACTGACTCATTGATCACCTCTCCTGTAAAATTTTGTATGGAAAAAAATTTTTTCACGCACGGTTTCGTATAGAGGACAAAAATTCATTCGGAGGAAAAATATGGAGAGAGCTGATGATTGAGGATTTCGGAGACGGCTGAGGAGCACCGGCCAGGGTATCGAAGATAGGTGGGGGGTGTTCAACCAAATGTCACTCGAAACCTCATCCAATTGGCAGAGAGCCGAAAAAAAATTCCAAAATGGCGGATTCAAGATGGCGGCCATACAAATTTCGCCAGTGTCTATCTCGGAGACTATAAGAGATGGAAGAGTGGTTTCTTGGAAAAAGGTGATCAGGACCCGAAAGTCTACTTGATGTATTAAAAAAAAATTCAAGATGGCGGAATTTATTTTTTTCCATACAAAATATATGCAAGACTTTAATACGGTTCCTTTTCAAAATTTCTGATGGTTTCGTAGAGAGGACAAAAATTCATTTGGAGGAAAAATATGGAGAGAGCTGATGGTTGAGGATTTCGGAGACGGGTGAGGAGTACGGCCAGGGTATCGAAGTGTTCAAACAAAAGTCACTCGAAACCTCATCCAATTGGCAGGTAGCTGAAAAAAATCTCCAAAATGGCGGATTCAAGATGGCGGCCATACAAATTTCGTCGGTGTCTATCTCAGAGACTATAAAAGATGGAAGAGTGATTTCTTGGAAAAAGGTGATCAAGACCCGGTAGTTAACGTGATGAATAGAAAAAAATTCAAGATGGCGAATTTTTTTTTTTTCATATAAAATGTATGCAAGACTTTGATACGTTCCTTTCCGCTGATGGTTTCGAATAGAGGACAAAAATTCATTTGGATGAAAAATATGGAGGGAGCTGATGATTGAGGATTTCGGAGACGGGTGAGGAGCACGGCCAGGATATCGAAGATAAGTGGAGGGTATTTGAACAAAAGTCACTCAAAACCTAATCCAATTGGCAGAGAGTCGAAAAAAAATCCAAAATGGCGGATTCAAGATGGCGGCCATACAAATTTCGTCGATGTCTATCTCGGAGACTATGAATGATGGAAGAGTGGTTTCTCGGAAAAAGATAATCAGAACCCGATGGTCTACGTGATGAATAGAGAAAAATTCAAGATGGCGGATTTTTTTTTCATATAAAATGTGCGCAAGACTTTGATATGTTCCTTTCCGCTGATGGTTTCGTATAGAGGACAAAAATTCATTTGGATGAAAAATATGGAAGGAGCCGATGATTGAGGATTTCGGAGACGGGTGAGGAGCACGGTCAGTGTATTCAAGATAGGTTGAGGGTGCCCAAACAAAATCACTCGAAACCTCATCCAATTGGCAGGGAGCTGAAAAAAATTCAAAATGGCCGATTCAAGATGGCGGCCATACAAATTTCGACGGTGTCTATCTCAGAGAGTATAAAAGATAGAAGAGTGGTTTTTTAGAAAAAGATAATCAAGACCCGAAGGTCTACTTGGTGGCCAGAAAAACCGCGGTTCGCTTTAGCGAGCCGCGCACCCACGCGCCCTACTAGTCTTTACTAATATTACAAATGCCAAAGTGTGTTTGTGTGGTGGTTTGTTGGATTGTTGGTTTGTCCTTCAATAACGCTACAACAGAGCTACCAATCGACGTGCTTTTTTTGTATTGGTATTCGTATAGTTGAAGACCTGGAGAGGCACATAGGCTAATCCCAGAAAATCAAAGACTTCCTGCGGGATTTTAAACATAAGTGTTTAAAATAGTCCTAATAAAGAAAAAAAATTCATCGTTCACGCTTCTTGTGTGACTTTCATAATGTATCACTAGTGTTACCAACCAATAGCTGCTACGCCATGCTAGCCCTGTCATACATACACGTTACTTCCGGATTACATCAGATAGTTTGATTATTATTTATATTTAGAAGTGATAATTAATAATAGTAAATATTATTTTGCTATGAATGTTTAATATCAGAATATTTTATTATATATCTTGCGTTAATCCAAATTAATGATTAATAATTGTTGTGATACCAGTAGAACTTGATTGGTATTGACTTACTTAAATAGTAAACCATTATTTAAATAGTTTATTCAATTGATTATAATTCTAATTTAATTATATTATGTTTTTACGAATACCTACTTTAATGATATTTAGTTTGTAAATAACACTCTGGAAAATTGATATCATGAAGATTACTTTGTCCGTTTGGTTGGCTGAATTGTAAATATTAAATCACAGGAATTTGATTGATATTGAGCTGCTTGAGTGTTTAATTGTTATTTAAATCGTTTATTCAGTTGACTTTAATCGTATTTCAATTATTTCTACATTGTACATAGCATTCGGAATACTAATATCACTGTTTGTTTGGTTAGTAGTATTGTAAGCCTTTAGTTTGAATCATGTATAAAAGTAAAGGAACCGCGATGGCGGGTGTTCATTTTGTAAACATAGAATAAGAGGGTAGAAACTCTGCTCGAAATATAGTGAAAAGTATAATTTTGGACTCTCATTTCAACTATCTCTCCCACGTTCTGTCACACTAGTTACACGTCTGTAGATTTGATAGCTTTTGAATTCTCTAAAACCCGTTAACGTGCAACTCGTAATAATGCTGCATGTAAGGCTTAAGTTGCTGCATGTAAGGATCACTTAGACAAACATGTCCATACTATTATTATAAACGCAAAAGTAAGTAAATGTCTGTCCGTCAATTTGCTAGCTTTTCATACCTACATCGCTGAACCGATTTCGACAAAACTTGGAAAGGACATAAGCTTATACCCTGGGGACCTTGCTTAGGATACAAGGTATCTCCTTTCTTACTTTTAATCTTGAAATATCAAGGAGTTCCCACGGGATTAATCTAAGTCCATGTGGATCAAGTCGCGGGCATCAGCAAGTTGTTATAAATATAATTTCATCTATTCCTAAAGTAATATGTCCGAATGTAACAAAATAAATAGACCCAACTTAATTGTTGGCAAATGCAGTGAAATTTCAATTTGGTACGCATTCATTTTTAGCAAGTTTCAAACTAATTGCGTTGCGAATGTTTGATCAAAGCGTTGAACAAAAGCTTAGGTATTCATGATCATCATCCCATCATTCCCAAATGTATCCACTGTTGGACATAGGCCCCTTTCAAGTAGCACCAACGTTGCCTATCCTCGGTTTTTCGCATCCAATTGACATATAGCAGCTTTAACCCGCTTATACCTACACAGCATAAACAAGAATTTTAAATGAAAAAGAAGTGAAAAGGTTATTTTGAGTCAAAGTGCGAGTTTTAAACTGAGGACTCATTAAAAACCAATTATACCCTTAGGTATTTACGTGTTCAGCTAACCTTTTTTGAAGTGGGTAAAAAGTTGATGACTTCTTGTCTTGTACAGTGGTGAGCGCTGTATATAATACTACGAGTATATAGTAGTAATTGCCCGTTGGCTTGGTGGTTAGCACTTAGCATGTTAGATTGCGGATGACGAGGTCCTGGGTTCGATTCCCGTATCTGTCATGCCCACTAAAGAATAGTCCGCTTCCATCTTAGTGAGATGAAAATGAAAAATTCATATATTTCAAATAAAAAAAGTGAAGTGTCCAGAAAAAAAAGTCGCATAGGTTTTAATCGCTTTTGTTTTGTTAAAACTCTTTGTTACATACAAAGTTTACAACCGACATTTTGCACCTACGGGCGTTGGATAATGAAAAAACACACAAAGCATAAAGCTGTTTTTTCTATTTGCGGTAACAATGTTACTTTGTAGCGGCATAGCTTGGGTAAATGTACTGCTTTTTCCTGGATTTCAAATCTCACATAAGTATACAAAGTGGGATGGCACAGCAACCAACATGGCACCTATTGAAGCGATATTACATAGCACGTTTAGGTTTCTATGCTGTTTCTGCGGTACCGCTGCGGCGTCTTACATATAAAAATCAGTGATGAGACACACAGTCCGCTGCGGCATCAAGATGCTGCGTTGCATCTTTGGTGGTGCTGTGGCGTCCTAAATTCTGACGTCATACCGGCCGACGATCCGACGCCGCAACGCGCCTTGTGGCACCGAACGCCCGTTTCGGTGTGACGACTGACGAGCTTACGGCTAAAGGGTGCCGACTGTAGAGGTGCGTGGCTGCTATGCGTGGAGCGCGCCTAATGGTTAATCTTCAGGGGCAGATTTGACTTTTACAGCAGTAGATCAAGTTTCATCCGAAAAAAAAAGCCAAAAATTGCATCATTTTTCCATGGGAACATACTGAGTAAAGACATAAAATAATGTTTGTTCGACAAAAAAAAAATATCGCGACGTTTGGTCTAATTTTTAACCAATTTGAATTTGTTTTCAATGTGTTGCATATTACAGAGCCTTTTTTATATAAAACTCCCAACTCCCATACGTGTTCGTTACTAACAGACGATATAGCTATTTTTTTTTTAATTAATATCTTACGAGTTATTAGAATACAATGTATTCTAAAGCGCCAAGAATATCATGTCATGATGTTTTTCGCGCCATCGCATCGGTCGTCTGTTGACTTTGCACATTGATATTAGTTTATAATATTTACTCGTAGATGATACCCGTGACTTCATCCGCGTGGATTAAGGTTTTTAATACCCGCGGGAACTCTTTAATTTTTCGGGATATAATGTAGCTTATGTGTTAACCACACAAACAAACGCACACGCGCACGCACACTTTTGCTCTTATAATATAAGTGTGATTTAATTTTTGTGTAATAATAATTCTGGTTCTAATTTTCACAGCCGCGTGCATAGTAAAGAAGAGCAAACAAGCACAGCTCGGTACAAAACACGGCGACACAAACACCTTGACCTCGTTACTGCGCTGATGCACGCCGCTCGCCTCTCCACTATGTATACTTCCGTGCTTTGACGAGACGAACTTTGTCGTAAAATACACGAAAAAATTATACACAAGCACAGAATACATCAACAGCACGGGTGCAAAAGGTACAGTCAGCAAAATCATTAAAAATATAGTGTTCCTTGCTAATTCAAATTCAAATTCAAAATTTATTTAAATTCAAATTCAAAATTTATTTATTTAATGTAGGCTACCTTGTAGCTCTTATGACACGTCATAAATCTACCACCGGTTCGAAATGCAGATTCTGCTGAGAACAGGCAAGAAACTCAACAGTTGCTCTTTTCAAAAAATAAAATAATTTTACAATAAGTAACCGAACTAAGCTATGTATACAGTGCTTCCACAGTGAAGGTTCAAAAATGCAATACATATAATCCAACACATGTCAACATGGGAAGACAAAGCAGACCCATTCCCGTTGGTGGCACCCGTTCACGAGCACGACGCATGATCCAGCCATTGCTTCGCTCAACCATATTTGAGGCTACCACGTAATAAAGCGCTAACTTACCTACAGTGTTATTCTCCTAGAAGTTGCGTCTCTTTCTATCGCGTAACTCTTATCTCTGCTCACTACAACTATTAATTTTGTGACTTTGAATATGTATTTCAAATAACAAAGAGTTATGTTATATGTTGTTGGTAATACTTATTATATTGATAAGCTATTGTTATGCCCGATTTCACCAAGTTTTACATGCTACCTAGCTAAGTTAGGTACCGCTTTCGGTCAATTAAAAATAACATTGGATAAGGGATTGTATTTAGGGGCTGCCTACGTAAAGAGACTCGTACTTAGGGGATAGTTTAGGTTTATTTTTCAAATGGTTTCAAGTTCTATTTGACCTAAAAATACTAGTGGTTCGCCCCGAACTGAGACCTCGCGATATCCCATAATTCCCAAAAGTTTTAATTATATATTTTAATAATTAATTTTTAACATTAGACGCAATAAAAAAAAATATTTGACATAAAACTGTTTTACTGACACTGCGCCATCTATTAGCATTATAGTGAAGCTATTAGCTTCACAATAATGCTAATAGATGGCGCATTAAAATTAAATAATTTCGTTTCTTTATAACATTTATCTAATTTTAGTATTTGTTGTTCAAGTACAGGATATAACTGAATTTTCAACCAAGTTTCACGTTCTAATATTCAGTAATTCAGAAGTTATAGGGCTCTGACAGACATTTAGACGGACACACTTCTCTGTCTAGTAGGCAAGCGCCCTAGTTGACTCAGAGAACTCGCTTCGCTCGTTCAATTACTCATAATATAATGTTACCTGTATTATAGGTACGTATATCAATTTTACACGCATACACTTTTTTTACGGAATCCTAAAAAATATTATGTACAGGTCGGTGACTTTTACCGTACCTTTTTACCTTTTTAATATTAAGGTAAGTATAAACTTTACGCATAAGTGGCTTCGCCCCGTAGAGGGCGTAAACGTTGAGTACCTACCTTAGATCATGTTTACAAAGGTCGGTAGAATATTTTTGTTAAACTAGCATGTTCCAGGTTCAAAAAAGTGTAAATCCTTTAGCTAGGTACGACTCAAACGTTGAATCAATTTTGATGTAATTTACCAAGTTACATGAAGATGGAGATAGTCTATAAAAATAAAAATAAAAAAAGACGTGTGGCACTCGGGGACTGCTGAGTGCCGCGGTAAAGCTATTGCATAGCATTTTTTATCAACGCCATCTAGCGGTGAGAGGAGTCCGTGTTCCCGTCGAGCCTTAGGTTTTTTCGTTACGGAATGTCTGGATTCGGTCTCCACACTCAAGGCCCGCGATAGAAGCTGTGCAATAGCTTAAAAATCAATTTATTTATAGCTTTTATTTCGGCAAAGTTAAGGGCTACTTTTACTCATTTAGAGTTTTACAATTAACACCGTTTTCGACTTTAAGGCCCAGTTTTACACATTAATTGAATATAGCAAGTAGCAATTCATATTAATTATTTCCAAATTCATCTTCTATATATATAAAATTCAAAGTTCTGACTGACTGAGATATCAACGCACAGCCTAAACTACTGAAGTTAGAAACTTGAAATTTTTACAGTTGGTTCCTTTTATGACGTAGGCGCACACTAAGGAAGGATTTTTGAAAATTCAAACCCTAAGGTGGCAAAATAGGGGTTTGAAAAATCGAACTTAACGTGAGCAAAGCCGCGAGCAAAAGCTAGTTATCTAACAAAATTCAATTCCATCAAAGTGGACCCGGAAAACAAATAAAATATCTCAAATAACCTCGATAACTATATCGAGGTTACACATTGTTAGTTTGTCCCTCTTAAGGGACTCTCAGACATAAGGAGGCTGTGCGTAATCTTCCATAGACACTCCTGATCAAAGCCGCCGACGTCTATTATCGTTAAGAGGATTCCACACCTTATCCCTTCAACCAGGTTGATATACAATATATTAACGAACTCCCTCACTTAACTATAAAACTAGGGCTAGGAACAATACATCGATAATATTATATTAATATGAATACATATTATAATACTAGCTTTTGCCCCCGCGACTTCGTCCGCGTGGAATTAGATTTTGGGGTGGAATTTTCAAAAACTGTGATACACGTACTTTTTTATTTTTAACTGAAAGCTCAAATACCAACTTTGATGGAAACAGCTTGAAAAATGACGGAGTTTCATATAAACTTCCATCCCCTATTTAAACCCCTTAGGGGTGGAATTTCCAATAATCCTTTCTTAGTGTGCGCCTACGTCATAAAAGGAACCAACTGTAAAAATTTCAAGTTTCTAACTTCAGTAGTTTAGGCTGAGCGTTGATATCTCAGTCAGTCAGTCAGTCAGTCAGTTAAGACTTTGAATTTTATATATATATAGATGATTCTTAATAGCCCAGCGGTTAGATGCAGACTGAAAACTGAAAGGTCGCAGGTTCGAGCCCCACCCGGTGCACTATTGTGGTACCCACTCCTACCACAAGCTTTTCGCTTATTTGGAGGGGAGAGGAGGATATTAGTTAGCTTGGTTATCCTCTTATCCTATATAAAAAAAGAGAATCATCATCAAAGTGCAATGAGCTGAAATTTTACCCGACTACATTTTGCCAGCTGTCAAGTTCAGCTTGACTTATATTATTTTAAAAATATTATTTTTTACAAAAAATATCGACTCTCTACAATATTCAAGCTAAAATTTAATAAAAAAAAACCGACTAATATACCGAAATAAAGAATAACTGAAAAGGAAAAGTACTGCATGCGCCCATTTTCCCGTCCAACGAGCATCACATTTAAGCTTTATTATTTTTTTTTTGTTTTAATTACTTAGATTAACTACTTATTTATACATTTTAATGCAAAAGCTCTTAGTATAGTGTATTTTATTTGGCTTTAACTTTGTAAAATCCAAATCGTAATCTGTAAAACATCGATATACATATAATTACGTTAGCATCCCTAGTTGTAGGTAAGAGGTAATTTATCTTGCCATCCTTAAGTAAAGGTTGTGAGTAACGCGTGTTTTATAGATATTGTATTAACATAATATATAATATGAGACTCGAAAATCATGCGTTGACACCACGCATCGCGGTTGACACACTCGTAATCTATTACCACCAGACCACTTGAGAATAATGTGTTTCGAAAACATTATGGGAGTCTGTCGATCATTCGAAATACAAATATTTAGGTCCATAATAAACCTCTTCTCAAATAATAGTTACTAGTTGATGCCCGCGACTTTGTCCGCGTGGAGTTTATGTTTTCCGGGATAAAAGGTAGCCTAAGTCACCCTCCAGCACAGCTAGCATAGGCAGGAGAAATTTTATCCCCGGGGAAAGGATAAAATGCTTATCCTCTCGCTCAGTTTTATCCACCTGTCGAGCATGAGCAAAACGGTGGAAATAATATCCACAGTGGATATTCTTTTAGGAATATTTCCTTTCCCTTGTCGCCATGCTTTAGCATAGGGAGAAGATAACTTTATCCCCTGTCAAGTGTCAGTGGATAAAATCGGGGGATAAAACTTTTATCTCCTCCCCATGCTAACCCCGCAGGTCCTCAACTATACCCATGTAAAAAATCACCTCGATCTGTAGCTCTGTTGCAGCGTGATTGAAGGACAAATCAGCAAACTAAATACACTTTCGTATTTATAATATTAGTAAGGATTATATTTTTTAAAAGAGCAACCGCCCAATTTCTTTCCGGTTCTTCTCTGTTGGAACGACATTCCAAATCAGTGATAGATTCACTTGACAATCAAACAAGAGCACTTTGGAAAAGATTATTTGAGTCAGAAAAGTCTGAGTAAGGCTTAAAAGCCTTTATATGAGGCAAATAGTTAGCGACCGTGTTTCGGATATATTATTCATCACTGGCAACACGTAATGTTCGAAGACTTTGGTCTTCGACTCCGATAATTCCAAAATTGCCCTGACAGAAATCGAACTCAGGACCTGCGATAAAAGGCAGCGATATACACCACTACACCAAGGAGGTAGTCAAAGTTAATTTTCCTTAAAACCTGATTTATCCCGTACATTCTCATGCTACAGGGCAACTTGTGTAATATGCTGCTCTGAACAATGAATTGGAGTTGTCAAACTAAAGTTCCACATAGTTTCGCCCTGTAATGCTAAAGTATTCAAATGAACTCTAAATATTATATGAAGGGCACGTGGGAAAAACAGCAGCTGTCACACCCTTACTAAATGGGAAAGCGTGCTTATTTGTTCTTTAATCACGGAAAAACAGATTTTTAAAAACTAATTAACCTAATTTTATGTATCTATCTGATGGCCGCAACTTCGTCCGCGTAGATTTACTTTTTAAAAATACCTGATTGGGTGGGAACTCCTTGATTTTTCTGGGATAAATTTACACTTAAAGTCCCCAACTATATCCATGCAAAATATCACGTGGATCCGATGCTTCATTGATGCTTGATTGAAGGACAAGTCGACAAATAAATACACTTTAATTTATTTATTTTTATTATTTATGCATAAACAGTTACAAGAAAATATTATTAGAAGAAGTGGACACAGGTGAAAATCTCTAAGAAAGAAACTTCCAGCTTCCCTTGAAAGTGAGTAAGGTGAAATTATAATTTTTATCAGTTTCGCATTTATAGTAAGGATTTTGAAATGGCAATGCCATATCGTCGGGGATAGTACAAATCCGCGTAACTAGCATTAGTACCTTAAAATCCATTTTCAAACGTTTGTGGTCAAATCAAAACCGCGTAAGTGTCGTAGCGACTAAATTAATCTTTTTAAAAGATATCTATTTTTATCAATACATAAAACACATGAATTAATACTCTCTGTGAAATAATTAGCCCAATAGCCGTAGAAAAAGAAATTTATAAAGTTTTAAACTTCCCCTGTAAAACTGTGACTAGTGTAGATCCGCGGTTTTTACCAATGGTACATACGCGGTTTTGCACTATCCCTGACTATATCGTAGAGGGATATGGACTATGAATGCCGTTATAACTATAGCGGGCGAACTTTACTGGACTTTTTATAAAAAAAAAAATTCGAATGTTAGTTAGCTACGAATACGTAAATGTTTCTGACGAAATAGCTGTGAAGTGTTAAGCAATACATGGGAGTTGGAACTGAGCTAGCAAAACATTCCGAGCCAGATTTTGTTTCCGTTGAAACTTTAACAGCTTTATTGTTTGCACATTGTGAGGAAACTGGATGAAATCACGGGTTGTCAATCATACAGTTGGTCAATGTTGCATCCAGTTTATATCTTTTCGCTGTCACCTATGTCACGTATCTACCAAAAGCCTTGGTGACGCGAATCCATCAGATTTTCCCCTACAGCCTAATATAATCGATTAACGCGCCTATATTTAAGCCTTATTAGCCCAACGGTTAGGTACAGGTGCGGATTGAAAACTAAAAGGTTGCAGGTTCGATCCCCATCCGTTGCACTATTGTCGTATCTACTCCTAACACAAGCTTTTCGCTTATTTGGAGGGGAGAATATTAAGTTCAGCTTGTCAAATATTCTTTTTAAGAAAAAAAGAAGATAAGTAAATTATTCCTATCCTATTAAATGCGAAAGTTTGGATGTATGGATGGATGAATGTTACTCAATCACACCGCAACAACTGAAATGATTTGGCAGTTTAGCACAGAGGTAGATAATAGCCTCGAAGAATATATAGGCAACATTTTATCCCGGAAAATATTAAAAATTAAAAAACCTTAATCCACGCCGGGCATCAGCAATTTTCGATTGAAAAAATGTTATTCATGAACCAACTGTAAAAACGTTAAACCGTGCTTCAAAATACTCCACACTCTGAAACGTAGAACTCTTAATGTGATAATGCACGTCTCGCGTCGCCGCTTACGTTTTGTGAATCTTTAACTACTTCAGGAGTCTTTAATTAGAGTGAACTGTTACATTGTTAACGTATTTCGAGTTTTAAACTCATTGTCGCGCGCTCGGGAAGTTTCCAAGCTTTGGTAATTATCTTGACATAGCATCACTATCTACAACTGCCTCAGATGCCTACGGATGACGTGGTGTCAGGTTCGATACCCGGGTCGGACCATAAAATGTATTGGGTTTTCTTATCAAGAGATTTTCAGTACTAGCCCGGAGATAAGAAGTTGGCGGTGAATCACCCTCATACCATGGAAAGCACGTAAGGTCGTCGAGTTGGTCCTGCGCCTGCGGTGACTATGAGAGTAAGGGAATAGAGAGTACACCTGTGTTGGTGTGGAGATTGGCCACCGTGACCGGATTCGGTCAGGAGGATATTATCTACAAGTGTAGTAACTTTTCTCGAGAATATCATCATGATTTCAACCTATAGCTTCATAGATAGGTAAGAAGGCAATGTATTGAGAATGGCAGAATGATTCTATTGTTTTCTGTTCTACAGTGTTTCCACTTTATTTGTGTCTCAGTTATGTCTTAAAATGAGTATCTTAATATTAATATTTAATTCGATGCCTTAACATGGGTAGCCTAAGTATGTCATGCTCACTTAAACATTTCTGTGGTGGTGTCGTGTGGTGCGGGTTGTTACGTTCCCTCAAATATGGTTGAGCGAGGCAATGGCTGGATCATGCGTCATGCTCGTGAACGGGTGCCGCCAACGGGAATGGGTCTGCTTTGTGTCTACCCATGTTAACATGTCTTTGGTTGCGGTAGGCGTACATTTTTGAAACTTCTGTGTGGAAACATTGTGTGCATAGCCTAGTTCTTTTTAACAATTGTAAAAAAATTTTTTTTGAAAAGAGCAACTGCTGAGTTTCTTGCCGGCTCTTCTCAGCAGAATCTGCATTCCGAACCGGTGGTAGATTTTTGACGTTTCATAAGAGCTACAAGTTGGCCTACATGAAATAAATAAATTTTGATTTTGATTTTTTGATTTTTGGCTTTTTTATTGCAAGTTGTGTGCAATCGGAAACCCTTTATACTCGACTAGCTTTAACCCGCGGCTTCGCTCACGTTAGGTTCGATTTTTTAACCCCCTATTTAACCCTCTTGGGGTTGAAATTTTCCAAAATCCTTTCTTAGCGGATGTCTACGTCCTAACAGCTACCCGTATATCAAATTTCAGCTCGATCGGACCAGTGGTTAGAGCTGTGCGTTGATAGATCAGTCAGTCAGTCAGTCAGTCAGTCAGTCAGTCAGTCACCTTTGCCTTTTATATATTTAGATAAAAGGGCTTATTTCTTAGCTGTTTCTATGAAAAAAAATCTTAACGTTCTCAACCGAAGTCGTGGCCGGAATGAGAAGCACTCATTTTCCCCTCCGAGCCTCATTTAGAGCATAACTCGCTGATGTAACGAACAGCGTGAGAAAATTGTGTTAGTAGAATTCTGTGCGACTCACAAATATTGCCCGGTTACATTTGAAGGCTCTCAGTCTTGCTTCCCACCAATGATATTAAAACCTCAAGATATTCACCGCAACCCTCACCACCTGGGTGCCTGGAGCACTTCGACCATCCGATGTGCCAGATCGTTTTTCCCACGTACTTTGAAACTGTGGAACCAACTTCCTGCGACGGTATTCTCTCTAAATTACAACATGGGGTTATTCAAGGGGCAGACCAACTTTCTAAAAAGCCGCCAGCGCATTGGTGGTGCCTCAGGTGCTACAAATGTTCATGGGCAGCGGTAATCACTTAACATCAGGTGACCCGCAGTGTCAGTTTATAAATTTTTGATGGGATGTAGTTATGCAAAGTATTTACCAAATTAAATGCATACCCAGTTAATATAAAAGAATGAAGGTTAATTTCTCTATTGACTAGTTTTATAGGTTAGATGCTATTCTGTTTTATTAAACTACGTCTAATTTCTAAATCGGTTCTGGTGTGGTCCGATAGGAGGCTTATTACCACATCACGGACAAAACGTTCTAGTTTCAATTTTAAAAACCCGTTTTTTTGGTTATGTCACAGAATACCTAAAGGTACAGAAAATTCACTCCGCAAAATGATTGATCATAATGAATCTGCGGGAATGTGTTGGTAAGAGTAGATAGTGATTTATCATGCTTGCATTATAAATAAATGAAACGTAAAATAAAAGAGCTTAGTTTTACAGTCACGTTTTTCAAGGGAATGTTGATTATCTTGGGACCCATATTATATCAACGTTCTTCACATATAATTTGACTCACATATATCTCTTTCACTGTTCATAACTTTGCGAGTTATCGTGGTAATGTGCTTCGGCGATGAAAATGTGTGATATTTTATTCAAGCCACGACTTAGCCCCAAGAAAACACTGCCTACTGGCTTCCGTTTTATTAATAGCAAGTGGAATAATATTGTTATAATGTTACGTCACAGAATAACTCTTGACTCCTCCCGGTAATCAATTCCATAACCCCCTTGCTATATTTAGGTACTATCTTCTTTCCTCTCTGCACAGTATTTCTCATCGCTGAGGGTCGCGATTCCGTCCATTATTCATGTAATGGTAGGAGTGTTCTTGGAATACGACTCGAAGAACAAGAACGAGATTTCGAATCTTAGATTTTAAAGACTATTTTCAGATGTTAGCGTGATGTAACCATTTGGTTGATATTTTTTTATTTCGAACGAGTTTATATTAAATGATATGTTTAAACAACAAGCTTTTAGTAGTTGTTAATAAAGAACTCAAAAGTTATTTTAAGCCAATTTCCAGGTTCCAGGCTCTATCATCAGACCCTGAATACCACCTAGGACCAAAAGTATACTTGTCAAGACCAATCAAAATTCAAATAATCCCAAACTCAATGGAATTAACTATAGCTCTATGTCACAATAATAGGCTTAGGTTTAAAGAATTTATTCTCCAAAGAACATTTTGCTCACTTACAGAGAACTTAAGACTAAAAATAATATAAAATTACAATTATGAAAAAACGAAAAATGGTGACTAATAATAAAAAGACTAATACCTAGATACAAGTATTTTGGAAATGAATTCTAATATTGCATTGTCATTCAATTTACATATACGTGTAAAATTTCAGCTCAATCGGAAACCGGGAAGTGGTTCTAATTCAGCTTGCAAGATTTTCACCAAACAAACATATAAGTTAAATAAAAGCTTGTAAAGAAATTTCCGTTGGAACGACGTCGCTGGTATCACGTAGTAACTTTCCTAAAACAGTTGAAATGAGTCTTGATAAACGTCAAGCATTGCATTATTAAGTTGCCAGACAGGGAACTTTACGAAAACAAAATACTTATTAACCGAGAATAAAACAAGAAAAACTTGAGAGACATAATTTTTCATTGTACCTCATAATTCAAACGACAAGAGCCCGAAAGAAATGTGATTCGGTGCTGGTAATGACTGTTTTTGTAAATAACCACGATTCTGTTGAGGAAAATGAGTAGCAGTGAGTTGTTATTTCCTGTTAATAGAAAACAGTATATCGCATCCTAAGTCTTAATGGTCCAAGGAATGTGTTTTTTGTGAGCCTTGAATTGTTTTTGTCGAACTGAGAATAATGCTGCGTCGGCAAGGATTATTTATTTCAAACTAGTTGATGCCCGCGGCTTCGCTCGCATGGATTTAGTTTTTAAAATCACGCGGGAACTCTTTAATATTCCGGGATAAAAAGTAACCTATGTTACTCTGACGGTCCTCAACTATACTCATGCAAATAAATCACATCTATACGTTGCTTTGTTGCGGCGTGATTGAAGGACAAACCGACAAACAAATACACTTTCGCATTAATAATATTAGTAAGGAAGTAAGTATGTTAGTAAAGATATCAGATAAATTATATCTAGGCACGAAGGCACCAGACTGTATGCTATCTCATTGCCAATTTCACATTAACAACGAATAAGCAAAACAATTAAATGATAAAACGAGAAAAAAACATTGTATCCTTAGTAGAATCTTGTAGCAATTAATCTCGAAACGTCTTACAAACTTATCATTGCGAAAGCAACAAAATCACTGTAACAAAGACAGAAAGGTCGTCTTAGCTTGAAAAAACGCCGTTTCAATTACAGAGTTATCCGTACTAATGAAAATAACTTCGTTAGTGCTCCAACGGAGGCTGAGTGTACTTAAACATTTATATAACTGTTCAGAAATGTTTTGCTTCGATAGTTTTAGACAATCTGGGCAAACTGTGGGTCACCGTCAATTCTGTGGGTTCGATTTTGGCGATCCACCCTCTTTTGGTTGTTCGTTCGCGTCCGTCATCGCCAGCGGCGGACAGTTGCTGTTCGAAGACCGTCTCGAGTGTCACGCCCGCTCGCGATCGAGTGCTGTCCCCTCACACGATTATACCGTACCGAAACCAGGCATATGCAGACGACGAGACACGGCTGATTCCACCTGCAGCAAGGCAGACCGACGACATCAAAAGGGTAAGTGGATTACTTAATTTCGTTCCCGCCGATTGATGGTGAAGGTTTGCCCAGAGATAGAAAATATCGAAATAAAAATAACCAAAAATATACAGTCCATTAGCTCACAAACTAACCCGGGACTTACAATCCCGGGTTACGGGTGAAATAAAACCTACCATTCTTATTTTGGCCCTTCTCGCCGAATAATTAGTTTTCTATTTCAAGGTGGAATCGTCGATTCCACGACGAGACGATTTTCGAATGACGCCATCTTGTCGATTTTTCGTATTCGTATTCGTAATTTAAATTTCAAAGTTAAAAGATTTCATTCGATTTCGCCTGTTTATTTCGTAAACTTGTTACCAATAATTTGATTAATTCGTTTTGTGTCGTACGTCTCGAAAAGCATTGTTCGTAATTATTCGTAAATCAAAAATTCGTATTTTTCAATTGCCATATAAGGAAGTATCTACTTAGTATGACGGTGTCGGTAAAGTAGTTTGAAGAACTTGTACGAACGTTAAATCGTATTGAATAACCAATTATTATTGTTCGTTATTTCGTTTCCAGGAATAGTTATTTATATTTTATTCGTTTCGTTAGTCGTATAAATAGCTATTCATTTCGATTAAAACATTGTGAGAGTTTTCGTAGATCGATTAGCTTGCATGTTTTTTCGTATTTCGTATTTCGTAAAATTCGTAGGTCAAACACAGAGTTTTCGTCGATATTTGTGTTTGTCCATTCGCATCATATTCGTATTTCGTATTATAGTAATAAATGGTTATTCTAATTCGAGTAAAATCAAGTATTTTTAACTTGTATTAGACCACAAGTAGTAGTAACATCGAGTCAAGCGAGCGGCACTTTTAGCATTTATACCTCACGACTACGACACGACATTCGACTTGAGTATAAAAATTAGTTTTTCGTTTTCGTTTATTTTTTCTTTTAGCGTTCATTCGTTGGACGTACCGCAGTGGTTAAGCCAAGTCACTTTATTATTATTATTAATTTTTTTTTTTTTTTTTTTTTACTTCTGTTAAACCTGATTTAAATTTCGTTTCGGTTTAATTGTTTTTAATTCGTCTGAATCATGACTGAATCAACTGAATATACCAGTTTGATGCATAGGAGGGGTTGCATCGAACGGGAACTCGACACAATTATTCAATTAGGTACGGAAGCGAACTCCAGTACAAATTGTTATCGTAAATTTATGGTTTCTTGTATGGGACTCGCCCGTATTCAAGACCAATTTGAACAAATTCAATCTTCGTTAGAAAACCTCGAACTAGAAAGTACGAAGGTTTTAAGTCCGGAACACAGCAAAATTCGTACGGCTTTTAATGACTTGATTCGAGAAATAATGGCCATAAAGTTCGGGTTAGAGCTAGACGAATCAACTGCTAAATCAGAAATTCGCCACACGGAGAAAAAACCCGTGAAGTTGCCCCCGCTATCGGTACCTATTTTTTCAGGCGACTATAAACAGTGGCATTCGTTCAGTGATATGTTCATTTCATTAATCGATGAAAATAAGGACCTTTCAGATGTAGCGAAATTTCAGTATTTATTATCGTATGTTCGTGGTGATGCAAGTAAATTATTGAAAGGAATGTCGATCACCGGTAGTAATTATAAAAAGGCATGGGGCATTTTAGAATATAATTATAAAAATGAACGCCTAATAGCCATGCAACATATGGATGCTTTGTATAAGCTACCTAATTTAAATTCGCCGACCGCTTCGGGACTTCGAATCATTCTTAGTGGATTTTTAGAAAATATCGGCGCGTTAGATTCTATGGGTTTCCCAATAGATGAGTGGGACTTCGTTCTATATCACATGCTATATCGAAAATTAGATGAAACCACGCGTCGAGAGTTCGATAAATCGATTTTAACCACACAAATTCCGAAATTTTGTGAACTTCAAGAATTTTTAAATCGAGAAATTGTTGCTTGGGAAAGTTCGCGTCCTAGTCCTCGTTCTGATTCATCTCGTCTCTCTATACAAAAGGATAGATCTCGTGCTACTTCGTCATTTGTTACTTCTCCAGATTCCAGTAGCACATCTAAATCACAATTTGATAATTCGGCTAAAGTGAATACCACTTGCGTATTGTGTAATCGTAGTTCACATTCGTTATCTTCGTGTTCATCGTTTAAAAAGAAAAAACCTTATGATCGATTCGTATTCGCGAAAGAAAATAAGATCTGTTTGAAGTGCCTAAAGCCCATGCACGATCTCAATGAAGTTTGTGCAAAGATTCGTTGTACGGTTTGTGATGCTTCTCATCACTGCACCATGTTGCATTTCGCGAGTACTACTAAAGAATCGTCAGAAGTTTCATCAAAATCGGATCAGCCTTCGAAGGAGTCAAGCAATGTTGTCTCTTTGTATTCAACTGATGCTACTTCTAATCCAAATACCGTTCTGCTTTCGACAGCTGTAGTTTTGATTCGTGATTCATCAAGTAAATTCACTCACGCTCGAGCTCTAATCGATCCGGGATCTGAAGCTTCCTTTATTACCGAGAGTTTAGTGACTCGTCTTGGCTTGACTCGTCGGAAGCTAGGTACACCTATACAAGGTATTGGTGATATAACTACCTGCTCAAAGGGATTCGTAACTACAGCGATTAAACCACATAACGGTTCAGGATCGGAATTAGCTCTTCGCGCGTTGATTCTGAAAAATATAACGTCCCTCAAACCTTCTGCCGTTATCGAAGCAAAATCATGGACTCACATTAAAGATTTGCAACTTGCAGATCCAAATTTTAGTTCGCCTTCATCTGTAGATATTCTCCTTGGAGGAGACGTCTACAGTGATATTCTCATCGGAGAAACTATTCGTGGGCCTATTGGAACCCCAATGGCCATTTCTAGTTCGTTAGGTTGGCTTCTCATCGGAAAAGTTGACTTAAAATTTATTCGTAACTCTAATTCGAAAACAACTATTTCGTCTTTCGTCGCTTCAGATCAAGAGAGCAGTCTTGATAATTTAATTCGTAAATTTTGGGAAATAGAATCGATCTCAGATAAACCCGTTCTGTCTGCAGACGATCAGCAGTGTGAAGAAATATTCGTTCGAACACACACACGGTTGGCGTCTGGCAGATTCGTTGTCTCACTTCCATTTCGGGAAGCTGAGCCTTCACTCGGAGAGTCGCGTTCGTTAGCACTCAAACGCTTATTTTCGATAGAGCGTCGCTTTGCTCGAGATGAGCAGTTTCGTTATTCGTATTTCGATTTCATGGGAGACTATCTTAAGTCTGGTCATATGGAACTTATTTCAAGTGATGTTCGAGATCCTCACTATTTTATTCGTCATCACGAGGTGCTTCGGCCTTCTCCATTTTTAGCCATTCGTGTTCTGCAACAGTTGGCTTCAGATCATCAATGCGAATATCCTGAAGCTGCTGAAGTCATTCGTCGTTCCACTTACATGGATGATGTTCTAAGTGGTTCTGATTCGGTTGAATCCGCTACTCACCTCCAAAATCAACTCTTCGCTCTTCTAAAAAGAGGTGGATTCGAACTTCGAAAGTGGTGTTCGAACAGCCCCACATTTTTACAGCTTCTTCACGACGAAGTAAAAAATGTCGAGTCTTCAACAGTATCCTTGGACGAAGACAGTTCGATTAAAGTCTTGGGTTTGGCTTGGCAGCCACTCAAGGACGTATTTTCGTATAACGTTGAACCTCTGCACGACGGGGTAACGAAACGCACAATTTTGTCGGAAATTGCGCGCATTTTCGACCCTGTCGGTTTTCTGTGCCCAGTTATCATTGCTGCCAAGATTCTTATTCAAGAACTTTGGTTAGCTGGCGTTGACTGGGACGCAGAGGTTCCGAGTGAAATTAAAAAGAAGTGGCTTCGAATAGTTTCAGAATTTCGAACTTTGTCTTCTATACAAATTCCTCGCTTCGTCCCGTCTTCGAAAACTGCTTCTATCGAGCTTCACGGCTTTTGTGATAGCTCTGAATCTGCATATGCAGCTGTCGCTTACCTTAGGGTTGTCCACCCAGACCAAAGTATTACGGTACAGGTTCTAGTAGCCAAATCTCGGGTAGCTCCTTTGAAGAAGTTATCTCTGCCAAGGTTGGAGCTATGCGCTGCCACCCTTTTGGCTTCGTTATTCGCTTTCATTCATAGATCGATTGGTTCCAAGGTGACCATCAATAAGGAAGTCGCTTGGACAGACTCAAGCATCGTTTTATGCTGGTTACGTGCTGCTCCACATAACTGGTCTACCTATGTCGCAAATCGAGTTGTCGAAATTTTGAATACCATTTCTCCCGATAAATGGAGACATGTTCGTTCGTCAGATAATCCTGCGGACTGTGCGTCCCGCGGGTTATCCCCTTCGCAAATTGGAAGTCACAACCTTTGGTGGTCAGGACCATCGTGGTTGTCCTTATCGGAAGATCAATGGCCGGTTAGTTCTGTCGATGTTGATAGTTCCACTATTCCAGAACGTCGTCATGCTCCGAAAGTAGCTGCATTACCCGTCGAGAGCATAGAAGAACCTTCGTTCCTTAATCGTTTTTCGTCGTTTCATAAATTGACCAAAGTCATCTCTTATTGCCTTCGCTTCGCAAATAATTGCAGAGCTAAGAGAACCAAATTAACGGGTCCTCTGACCGTTTCAGAACTACAAATTACGACATTGCGCCTTGTTGGCATAGTTCAAAGGTTGTGGTTCGATTCAGATTTGCGCAAATTAGAGTCTGGACTTACTGTTTCAACTCGTCTTCAACGCCTTAACCCATTTGTCGACAAACAGGGTCTCATCAGGGTGGGCGGTCGATTATCGAATTCGGATTTGAGTTATCGGAAAAAGCACCCACTATTACTTCCTTCCGAAAGTAATTTTACAAAACTACTCGTCACTTATATTCATGAAATTAATTTACATTCGGGTTTACAAGCCACCTTAGCCTCAGTCGCAAGAGACTATTGGATTATTTCGGCTAAAAGAGTCGTCAAGAAGATTATTTTTCGCTGCATCACATGTTATCGGCATCGTGCAACCTTTTTGGAGCCTAAAATGGCTGACTTGCCTTCGGCTCGCGTACAGCAAGTCAGGCCTTTCGTTAAAGTCGCTGTAGACTATGCTGGACCGATCTTGACGAAGTCTGGTAATCCTCGTAAACCTAAAATTGATAAATCGTACATTTGTGTATTTTCATGCCTTACTACGCGAGCTTTACATATCGAACTCGTTTCTAATTTGTCAACTGATGCGTATTTGGCTTGCCTACGTCGTTTTATAAGTCGGCGTGGTATTTGCTCCGAAATTTACAGTGACAACGGCAGGAACTTTGTGGGAGCTAACGCTGAATTAAAAGCCTTGTTCCATTTACTGAAAGAACAAGATCGTTATATCGCTCATTCGCTACTGAAGTATAAAGTTACCTGGCGTTTTAACCCGCCTGCGGCGCCTCATTTCACCGGTATGGCTGAAGCCGCCGTCAAATCAATCAAGTCGCATCTCGTTCGTATCGTCGGCAATACAACTCTTACGTTTGAGGAAATGGTTACCGTTCTGACTCAAATCGAAGGTACATTAAATTCGCGTCCATTGTGTCCGCTCTCGTCGGACCCTAATGATTTAGAAGCTTTAACACCGGGACATTTTCTAATCGGTGAACCCCTAAATTCTCTCCCAGAACCTGATTATACGGAAGTAAATTTGAAACGTATGTCGCGCTGGCAGTTACTTCAAAATTTCGTCCAAAGTTTTTGGAAACGTTGGCATCGTGAATATTTGCATACACTTCAACAGCGAAATAAATGGACAAAATCGATTGAGAACATTCAAATCGGTACGTTAGTTCTCATCAATGATCCTAACTTACCTCCCTTACAATGGAAGTTAGGTCGTGTTTCGGAAGTACATCCTTCGAAAGATGGAGTCATTCGTTCGGTCACTTTGAAAACTCAGCAAGGTTTTTTGAAACGACCGGTTCATCGGTTATCTCCGTTACCTGTTTCTAATTAATTGAATTTCGTAAAATAATACCTTTCGTTTTTATTTAAATTTGTTTTTTTTGGTCTACAAAGCTAGATTTAATTTCTTGTTTTATTAATTTAATTTCTTAGTTAATCTCTTAATTTCATCATTAAATTCAATTTAATTTCTTAGTTCGTATTTATTCGTTCTATCTTTTCAAGCTCGGTTAAAATTACATTTTAACGGTGGGCGGTGTTCAGAAATGTTTTGCTTCGATAGTTTTAGACAATCTGGGCAAACTGTGGGTCACCGTCAATTCTGTGGGTTCGATTTTGGCGATCCACCCTCTTTTGGTTGTTCGTTCGCGTCCGTCATCGCCAGCGGCGGACAGTTGCTGTTCGAAGACCGTCTCGAGTGTCACGCCCGCTCGCGATCGAGTGCTGTCCCCTCACACGATTATACCGTACCGAAACCAGGCATATGCAGACGACGAGACACGGCTGATTCCACCTGCAGCAAGGCAGACCGACGACATCAAAAGGGTAAGTGGATTACTTAATTTCGTTCCCGCCGATTGATGGTGAAGGTTTGCCCAGAGATAGAAAATATCGAAATAAAAATAACCAAAAATATACAGTCCATTAGCTCACAAACTAACCCGGGACTTACAATCCCGGGTTACGGGTGAAATAAAACCTACCAATAACAATCAGTGCAAAAGCCTTTTTCTATTAGATCCATTTTAGGATCCCCACACACTACGTGGTAGAGACCAAATCCAGTGTCTAGTGTTCTTTATGGGAATGGGCGTGATATTCTATAATTTTATAGTCAACTTTAGGTAAACAGAAAATTATTTTTGCCAAACAATAACTTAATTTTTTTTACAATTGCAACAGACAAATGAACAGATAGAGCGCAAAGGCGGCCTTATTGCTTTAAGCGATCTCTTCCAAAAAAAAAAAATTCAAAATTCAAAATTTATTTATTTCATGAAGGCTAACTTGTAGCTCTTATGATAAGTCACAAATCTACCACCGGTTCGGAATGTAGATTCTGCTGAGAAGAGCCGGCAAGAAACTCAGCAGATTTTTTTACAAAGCTATGCTATGTATACAGTGCTTCCACAATAAAGCTTCAAAAATGCAAAAATGCATACGTAGGTACACTAATCCAACGCATGTCAAGACGGGCAGTCAAAGCAGACCCATTCCCGTTGGTGGCACCCGTTCACGAGCATGACGCATGATCCAGCCATTGCTTCGCTCAACCATATTTGAGGGAACGTAACAACCCGCACCACACGACACCACCACAGACAACATTAATTAATCATCAAAAAATCTTATTAGGGGATATTGCAACACATACTTATAACATATGTAATTACCTAAACAATAATAATATTATGTGTTCAAACGAACTTCCAAGCGATGTTCGGTCGATATTATTATATGTTGCTTCAATCAAGAAAATAAACATATGTATGAAATAAAACCAAAAATTACACTGTAAATCAACTATAGGTCTGATAAAATGGCTCAAGATCATCATTCAACGTGCGATAGAGAGAGCTATGTTCCAAATAGGTATCCCCGCAAGATAAAATGAGAAATGAGGAGATCCGTAGGAGAACCAAAGTTACCGACATAGCTCAGCGAATCGCGAAGCAGAAGTGAAAATGGGCGGGCGACATGACATAACTAGATGATCCGATGGTCGTTTGTAAGTGTTGGCAGATCTCCCCAATAAACGAATCGACGTGATGAGATGAGTCGTAAGGAGGCGAGGATAAAAGCGGCACAAAACCGAGTTCTGTGGAAGTCCAAACAAGAGGCCTTTGTCCAGCAGTGGACGTCTGTTGGTTGTGTTGATTTAGACTGACTATGATGAAATTGAGCAGGCATCCGCTAGAGCGAGTAAAAAAAAGATGTACATTGTACAATACATAACGAAACGTGTATGACGTAATAGGTGATCGTAAAGTTGGTGTAGACTCGCTATAAATCAGTCAACTTGTAAATCTGATTTAAGACCGTATCACGTTGCTGATACAGGACCAGGCCAAACAAACGGGGATTATTTCGTTAGGTATTTTGTAAAAAATCTAAACAGACATTTTTTTGTATGTGATAAACAAGTAATATTATATAATTTACTAGCTCTTGCTCGTGGCTTTGCTCACGTTAAGTTCGATTTTTCAAACCCCTATTTTACCCCCTTAGGGGTTGAATTTTCAAAAATCCTTTCTTAGTGTACGCCTACGTCATAAAAGGAACCAACTGTAAAAGTTTGAAGTTTCTAACTTCAGTAGTTTAGGCTGTGCGTTGATATCTCAGTCAGTCAATCAGTCAGTCAGGACTTTGAATTTTATATATATAGATTACAATCCTACTAATATCACAAATGCGAAAGTTTGTGATGTTTGCACTCACTCACATTTTTTTTTTAAATATATAGACCAGCGCTTGACTGCGATCTCACCTGATGGTAAGTGAAGATTCCGATGGGACGAAAAACCCGACACGACCGGAGAAAGATCAGGCGCAGGACCGACGGCTTTACGTGCTCCCCGAGGCACGGGGGTGACTCACCGCCATCTTCCTAACTCCGGGCTAGTATCTACTGACTTGACAGAAAAACCCAGTACATGTTTTGGCCCTACTCGGGAATCGAACCGGGACCTCGTCGTCCGCAGTCGAACTTGCTAACCACGAGACCAACGAGGCATTTTAATTAACTTTGCATTAGACTTGTGCTAGGAATGGGCACGACCATAGTACATATACATAGGGTGGGATTTGAACCGGCGACCTTTATTTAAATTTTCAGTGCGCGCCCAACGGAGGCTTGTTATATTGTTTAAACAAGCGATGCGTGAAGCGACGCTTGCGAAGCTAATCTGCTTGTGTAGCGAAATACGCACCGATAATTCAATGAAAAAATTCTTTTTATAAAACCGACTTCAAACGGGAACAAAATAATGTTCCACTTATAGAGAGATTGAAAATGTATTTATTTCTTGGAGTATAAAGCCAACATTTATTTATAAGTTCTTTCAATTAAAGCTCGTGAGCTTTACTTGTAGTTACGTCGTGTACATGCACATTACGTAAGTATGTGTGCCTGTCCGGAGCCTAGGTGGGAGCGGTCAGACGCGAGAAAGCTCTCGCTCCCACTTAATAGATACGACACACACACAACCATGAGTCACGCGCCCTCGGGAATTGCAAGAACATACCTAAAATTCGAAGAGAAAGACATACATATATTTTGATGACTATAACTTATCTCTTATCTATCTTGGGTATCTTGAAAGCAAGTGTAAATAGGTATCTTCTCGGCAAGTGCGCACCATCAGCACCAGGCTACATCTTCATTTACCATCAGGTGAGATTGCAGTCAAGCGCTAGTCTATATATTAAGAAAAAAAAGATAATACTAACATTTTTAGATATAGTCGTATCACTTATGACCTTACTCGATTTTCAGTCTAAGTTTTCAGCACATGTTATCGGTGGACCCCACACTAAGAGGTCTATATCGTGGTGCCCAAATAAGAGAGAAAGTAAAAAGAGGTAGAATATTTTCTCATAATTTTATAAATAGGACAAATAGTCTATGTTACCTGGAGAGTGACATAGACTACTTTTATCTCGGAAAAATGTTTTCGAGAGAATCTCACTCAACACGGACAAAGTTGCGGGCATCAGCTAGTACCTAAATCAAAATGTCTGGCGCAAAAACGTTTTACTCATTTCCGTAATTATGTATTATTTGTGACACATACAATAAATTACAATTGCAAAGCAAGGAATTCAAGGCTGTTTAGGCACGCTGCCAGAAAGTCTAGCAAGTTTTTTGAGGAGTAGTAATACTAATACAATATTATTATAGACCAACTAGCTTTTGTCCGCGATTTTATGCGAGTTGAGTAAAGTTTTTGGAAATTCAGTAAATAATAAATTAAAAAAAAATCGCATCTAAATCGGTCCATTCATTGGGGAGCTACGAGGGAACACACACACGTCAATCTTATAAGACCTATTTTTGTTTAGGGTTAAAGAATAGCCTATGTCACTCTCCAGGTCCTCGATTGTAATCATGCAAAAAATCACGTTGTTGCGTTATTTTTAAAGACAAACAAACAAACCAACAAGCAAACAGAGTTTCGCATAAGAATTGTTTTGAAAAAGAAAGTAAGTCAAATCAAGAATTACCTAAATCTTGTACATTTTGACATCCAAAATGCACTCCACAATGCACAATTGCAAAGTCGCACTGCAGTTGCATTTGCAATTGTGCATTGTGGAGTCAACTAAAGCATCGTGACGATGCTCCGGTGTCGAGTGTGTTTTCAAGGAGTTTGTGTGTCGTTGCGTGTTGGCGGTGGTGTTGTTTCTGTGTGTCTTCTATTCTGGAGAAACGACGGCGTACGGAGCTAGCGGTGCGCGTTGCCATACTGCCTAGTTGGTCTAGTGGTCAACAAATTCGACTACTGGTGACGGAGTCACTTGTTCGATTCCCGGGTTGGGCCAAAAAATGTATTGGGCTTTTCTATCTAGAAATTTTCAGTACTAGCCCGGAGTTAAGTTGGCGGTGAGTCACCCCCGTGCCTCGGAGAGCACGTAAAGCTGTCGGCCTGCGCCTGTTCTTTCTCCGGTCGTGGTTGATTTCCGTCCCATCGGAGTATGAGAGTAAGGGAATAGAGAGAGCACCTGTGTTTGTGCACATACTTGTGCACTATCATATCTTCCGCACAGATGGCTAATCTCTGTGGAGATTGACCGCCATGGCTGGATTCGGTCGGGAGGACATTATATAAATGAAACACTACATAATATTACATGGATCCATTACACTTTCAGGGTATAACTTTGCCGCGATAAAAACACAAAGTAAAAGAAACAATACACCAACTCGGCAAAACTAGACGCGATATAGATCGGACCTGGCTTTGACGGCTCTATCGGAGGACGATACGTGACATTGGCTCAAGGAAACATAAACAAGACGAATTGCTACTTACGTAATATTACGAATCGCTACCTATGTAATATTACGCAATATTACGTCGTATACCTAGGGTAATGTTGCAGGAAAAAACGATAAAAGTTGAGTTATATCGAGTTACAAGCTTTTCCGCTCCGACTTCGTAAGGGTTGGCTTTTCAGGGTTCCGTACCCAGAAGGTGCCAATGGAATGTATTTCAATCTAGCGGGCTCCCTTAGAATAGATTGATGGAATGAAACCGGTGGAAATTCGTAGAGTATTCAATGTATCAAAGATTTTCTAATTTGATATACATAATTCCTAAGGTACGAGTTCTTGCAATTCACCACGGCGCGTGGCTCATGGTCGTGTATGTGTCGTATAAGTGTGAGCGAGAGCTTGCTAGCGCCTGACCGCTCCCATCTAGGCTCCTGACAGGCACGCACACTTACGCAATGTGCATGTACACGACGTAACCACAAGTAAAGCGCCCGTAACTTCGCGAGATAAACGTACTATATTTACATTTGATTTACGCCTGCCTGCCTTTGATTAATGCCTTTTGTCTCCGTCTCGGACGTGCAGAAACAAAAAACCGTTTAGATTTTTAAACCTACCCTCGGTAATTCAACAAATAAAACCTAGAATTACAGATTAATTTTAAACAAAAGGTTCTGTATTGAGAGAAGTCCGGCCTATTGTGGCTGTAAAAACACAATGCAGGCAAACCCGGTGACAAGTGCTCGTGACAGCTCCATCCACTACAGATAGGGGGTTTTTCTGTAATAAAGGAGAAGTGTAGATAGGCAGATGCTTAGATTGAATTCTATTGAGACTTGTTTTTAACCGACTTCAAAAAAAGAGGAGGTTTACAGTACAGCTATCAGTCCTAAATGCGAAAGTTTGGATGTATGGATGGTTGGATGGATGTTTGTTACTCGATCACGCCGCAGCGAGTGAACCGATTTAATTGAAATTTGCCACAGAGATAGATTATAGTCTGGAACACAGATTAGGGAAACGAGGGAGATATGCCCTACGAATGAAATTGTATTGAAACCTGCTGTCTCCAGTTAGTCTCCCTCCACTCGCTACAAATACACATGCATTAAATAAAACCAATCACAGATTAGAGATTTGAGGTCTTACAAACACAAGCGTATCGACAGGCCATGCACACAGGTGCATGTAGCACGAACAAATATACACTTTACCGCATAAAACACAGCGTTCAATTTCAATCACCCTGCACCGTACTCACACATAAACATCTAACGTTATCGATGCAAAAGCCATTTATTTACATAAACACTAGGGATGTACTAAAATGTAAAGTTACCGATTCTTCAATTTCTTAATATTTACTTACTTGGGGTTTGGCAATGACTACCTATTATGAAAAGCGATACATAGTTTATATTCCAAAAACAATACGATGTAAAAAATACCTATAAATAAAAGGAGGGAAGTTACCAATTTGGCACGAATTTTTTGGACTGTTACCATTTTTTTCTTCAAGTTTGTTTTCGTGTCTTATTGAGTACATTTTAAATATAAATTAATTGAAAAATTACTTTACTGTACCTTTGCTCGTAAAGTGGCTCTTACATCCTCGCTATTGAAAATATTAAGTAGACTTTTACTACCCTTGAGTAGACTATACTGTGATGTTTCTATAAATTTTATTACGACGAAATTTGGTATTCTTAAATAAAACAATATAAAACATTATCAAGTCATTTATTCATGAGTATTTTTTCGCGTGGATATAATTGGGGGGGACATTCATATGTACATACAATAAATAGAGTAGGCATTCGATTTCTGCTTTTCTCACTTTACATGATAGGAAAAGGCAATAAAGTTTTATCTAAGTAGGTACCTTTTGTAGCAGCAAAATTTCACACGAAGTATTAGGTATCTTCCATTTTCAAAATAATAATTAGGCAGGTATTTTCTATGAATAACATATAACCTTCAGACTTTGTAGAAACTCACAAATTCGATCGGTTTTTAATTACTTCACTTACTTATTCCCGTAAGAACTTTATAATACACAAAAAACACTTTGAATAGTCAATAATTCTACCGCTGGTTCGGAATGCCCTTCCTGCGAGAAGAACCAGTCTCGGCAGTTGCTCTTTTCAAAATAGTTTACAATATTTAAACTATGCTATATACACAGGTTAGCTATTACTGTCTCATGAATAGCTGGAGTGAAGTACCTATAGCTTTACCAGGGAAATTGTACATTGTATTATGGTTTTTATCCTTTACTAGCTTTTGCCCCCGCGACTTCGTCCGTGTGTAATTAGATTTTGGGGTGGAATTTTCAAAAACTGTGACACACGTACTTCTTTATTTTTAACTGAAAGCTCTAATACCAACTTTGATGGAAACAGCTTGAAAAATGACGGAGTTTCATATAAACTTCCATCCCCTATTTAAACCCCTTAGGGGTGGAATTTCCAATAATCCTTTCTTAGTGTGCGCCTACGTTATAAAAGAAACCAACTGTAAAAATTTCAAGTTTCTAACTTCAGTAGTTTAGGCTGTGCGTTCATATCTCAGTTAGTCAGTCAGGACTTTGAATTTTATATATATAGATATAGTCTTTTCAAATCTTTTAAAAAATCTATAAAGGCAAGTCTAAGATTGACTGTGGAATTTTATTGTAGAACGTCACGCCCATTCCCACAAATGTTTTTGGACCTTCCTGAGGCGCAGTTGAGGAATCACGAGCCTATTTGGATCTCTAAGTTGCCTATCATGTAAATCACCCTTTTTTGACATTATTTTGAAAAGATTAACGCTTTCATCTGCAACTAAAAATTCACTAGTTTTGAGTTGTAATCTAGCTGTGCTATTACTGACCTGTGAAATGCAAATACTTATTCAACACTTGCCGCTTAGATAATTTAGGTGTTGCGTTCTTTGTTAAATAATGTAGTCTTACATTTATATATTTTTCCATCACCGCTTTCATGAGCAATATTAAATGGTTATTCATAGGTGATTGATTAAACTGGTGAAAATTTATATTTTTAAAAAGATTCATTCCAATGAAATGCGTTAAGGATTTTGACATTAGTTGTTCTTTTATATTTTTAGATGAAGTTTTAATTTTATCGTTCGAAAGAATGGAGGATTTTATAATTGCTTCCATATGTTTACAAATTGTGATTACATCATTTGAAGGGAATATTAGTCCACCTTTATCCTTCAATTTTATAAAGCGAAGGTGCTTGTCATCAATTGTATCTGCAATCAAGCCGCTACAGCATGTATCACATTTTAATAATTTTAATAAACGATGCACGATGAATCCCGCGATGTATGATACTACTTGGCTACTAAATTCTGTAGTATCTTCTACAAGTAGACTTATCTCTTCGTCAAACATGGCTTGTTCATACAATGAAGTAATATCATCTTCATCATTACTTTCATCTAACTTACAAGGTTCAATTGAAAGATTTATGTTTTTCACAGCAGAGGAACATGTTAAAATAGAAACCTCTTCAAGGGATGTACAATTTCCCTGGTCAAGATCTCGAAGCTCCGACTTTACCAAGAGCTTTTTATATATTGCTTGAAATTGTCGCGCTGTTGGGTTGGTGCTACAACCACCATGAGACCGAACGTGTCCAAACATAAACTCCAAGTGATCTTGGCTGATTTTGTAAACAGCAATATACTTCAGTTGCTGCTGTTTTTCAATATGTTGAATGTAAAATGCCTTAAGGCTTTCTATGCAGACTAGAAAACCAATAAAACCGGTTTTTCTCGGCGTATTGATGACCTTAGTGCCATTAGGAAGTTTTAAAGAAGTTAAATACCGTTTCGCCTTTTCTAAAAGTTGAAATACCTTGTCTTTGTTATTTGAGCACACAGGTTTTTTAAAATGCAGTTGGGCCATATGCCTTGAGTTTAACACATCAAATAAGTCGTTGACAGTTTTTAAATATTCAACGGTACCTTCCACATCGTCAAAACCAACCATTTGAAGTTCGCGACAGAAATCGAGAGCATCTGCAACACTGTTGCTAAATAACTGTGAAGCCAAGCGAACTTTCATTTTTTGATTCTTGAAATAGATGTGGCCCTTTCGTAGTTTGTTTGCTAAATGCAGTTTTTCTTTATCTTGAATGTCATTTAGTGTTTTTAAATGACTCCATTTGATACACCTATTTGAACTATCTATAAAACATCCATATGCTTCGAACGCATTTCGTAATAGCTTGAGCATATGGCATGGATCGAGAAATATATGTACAGGCTGACGAGTGACAGGGTGTTCAAAATTTGTTTTTAAGTTTTCAACATCAAAAGAGCAACCGAGTTTCTTAGCCATGGTGATATTTGCTGGACAGCCGTCGAAAGTCATCGAAGTCACTTGGATACCTGTATCTTGTAGTAATTCCAAACATTGTATAACAAGATTAGACCGCTGTTCCCCTGTTATACCGTCGACGAGAAAATACCCGACTGGTATTTTCCAAGCTCCATTAATTGCGGTAAGTAAAAATACGAGAACTTCTTTAGCTTCTGGTAAACAATCTCCTTGCTCTGCTGAATTAGATATATCGACATAGCCGTGCATTTTATTTCCGTCCCACTCTACACGCTGTTTGATTGCCATTTCATCGATAACTAAATTACACAATAATTTATGTTTAGTGCTGGCAGCTTTAAGTTTTAACGCTTTAAATGATTCTTGCGTGAATCCAGGCTGAGCATCGACGGATTGATACCATTTTTTTATTGTTCGGATATGAGGCAGAGCTGTTTGGAATTTTTGCCTTACGTACGCATACGCCTTTGGTGAGTAAAAGTGAAGAGTACATGCAAAAATTCTTAAAGAAGGAGAGTACTTCCTGTTTGTCTTTGAACCCGATGAAACATTTTCCTCATACCGCTGCATAAGATCCCTAACTCCAAGGTTTTCTAATTGCGTAACGTGATCAGCACCAATGTAGTTTTTTTCTTTGAGATTATCCAAAATATCTTTTAAACTGGCAATTTTTTTTCGATAACGACTAGTATTTTTTTGAAGGTTTTTAATTTTTAATTTTTGCTTTCTTATTAAACTCTCTTGCACGCTAATCAATTGGCGTAATTTCCGCTTTCGAGGTGTTTCATTAATTTCGGTTTTTTGTAGGGTTTCTGGATGCTCCTATAACAAACAAATACCTATTATTTTATCTAAAAATGAAAAAAATACTGGTATAGCTTTATTTGATAGTAAAAATTCTTTAAAAAAGAAATAAGTGATTAATACTGTACGTTTAAATTTTAAATTAGTATCGACACTATTCATCGGATACTTTGAGACATCAGTTTACTAAAAATAGAAAATGACGTGCTTATGAAATTCGTATAAATGTAGCTACAATAATAAATATCTAACTAGCGAAAAAATAAAGTAACAATGTTTAAGGAATGATGCCTTTAGAGACAGAACTTATAGCATTCTAACTGAGTAGATAACTCTAATTAACTTACAGAATCATCGTTTTGCTCACAAGTGAGGTTTTGTAAGTCAGTTCCCATTAGAGAATTTGAAACATCAGTCTGTAATTTAAAAAAAATGTATTTACATAATTTTACTTTCTAGCAAGTAGCAGTAGTAACAGTTAAAACAATAAACTGGTTCAGACAAAAAAATAAAAAAAAAAACGGAAATACTCTACCTTTAAAAGAAATATGGTTTAAATTATCACGGTTAGACTACCACAACTCACGGTTAGACTATCCAAAGTTTTGACAGTGAAGAGATATTTAAACTTTGAATTTAATAATGTACTAGCTGATCCCCGCGACTTCTTCCGTGAGGGCAGAACCCCTGCAGCATCAGGATTGAGGAATTGAGTGGTAGAAAAGCTCTTTTTGGAAGTCGATTAAAAAAATAATCCATATTATTCATTAAAACATCAGCTATCTATCAGTGAAAGTCCCGTCAAAATCGGCCCAGCCGTTCCCGAGCTTAGCTTAAACAAACAGACAGACAGACAAAAATTTAAAAAATTGATGTTTTGTTATAAGTACCGAATATACTTTCATCTGCATTTAGTAAAAAGCTGTTATTTTGACATTGCAAGCAGAAACTTCAATTTATTTTTATATATAACTATTTCTATATATAATTATTCTCGCCCCCACTTTTTTACTGATTTATATCAATCTGTACTTTGCTTTTATATAATACAAACTGTGTGCAAGTTTTTGGTATGGTGACAAGTTTTAACTTACCAAATTAAGTTTAGTTTTATTATAATCTATATCCAGTTCACAATCAGCATGTACTTTGGAAGGCTCCATATAATCCTGTCAACAATATTCATTTAAGTTATTAATTAACATTGCAGCTTAAGGCACTATGAGCAAACTAATACTAGTTATTCAATCCGTTTTCTAATTATATTTTTACTGAAACAAACACAATTCTACTGGGTATGGCAGCATGGTTTCATTTATCTGGTTTAATTTTAATTGGGTTTCGGTCTAGATAAGTAAGAAATACTAGTTAAGAACCAGGTCTATATATGCGATTATAATTCATAACAATAATAGTTATTATTAACTTACCGTCAACAACGAACGCAATTTCAGTGTTGGAACTGATCCTTCGAAGAGCCGATGAACCTTCTTATATGGTTGAAAGCACTTTGACTCAAAGTGAGACGAGCATATTGTGCTATTTTTTGTCGGAAACCAGTTTGGACCCCTTCCTGTAGCATTTATCCATTTTTCTTTAATTTCTGCCTCCTTCGGATATCTAAAATATTAATAATTATTACACAATTATATTAAAAATCCATGCATCTACAGTATCTACGTAAATTGAAATTATATTTTTTTACCTTATATATTTTTTTCGTCAGCTATTTAAGTCGAGTACATTAAATAATAGTGTGTAATAATTGTGTACTAACTACTATTTGTGGCACTGAGTAGATAGGTAAGTAGGTAGGTACTCGTAATTGTTATCACACATGATTGCTAAGTTTTTGAAATATCGGCAACGGTATCGTACCGGTACATCGTCACATCTCTAGTTTCAAGGAAACCGACAGCGGCCGCACAACGAAATTATAGTCTATCGCGCTAGTAAAAAACTCTGCAAAGAACACTCAACCATTGCGTCGTAAGACTGGCGGATTCATTGATTGATTTCTACTAAGCAAGCAATGGTTTTTGTTCATAATGAGATGTAGAATTCTCACTTTCTCACATTTGACATCTTAAAATTATGTTTAATATTGGTTTTTATTGAAAATAACAACAATATACTTGTACTTACGTGTAAAATGAGATGCCATCTTTCTTATAATTTACTTTGGTGCTTGAATTTTTGCAAACAACCACGGAACAACGAGGCATTTTATTAAAAAACGAGAGAAGTGAAGCGATCGTTGGATGACATTCGACTAAAGACAAAAACGGTCTTCAAGCCTTTTTTATGCCAGATGAGTTCGCACGCACCACGCCTCCTTTTCACATCTCCCTCGTTTCCCTAATCTGTGGTCTGGAATAACACATAACCCCCTTTTATCCCGGAAAATATCTTCTCGCGGGAATCCAAAAACTTACTTACCAAACAAACTTACTTACCAAAAACTTTGAAATAATTTCCGAAGTTTTATTACCATAACTTTTTAAATAAAAAATCTTTAGAAAAGAAATTTCACATATCTATAATATAAAAATGAATCGCAAAATGTGTTGGTAAGCGCATAACTCAACAACGCCTGGACCAATTTGGCCAAATCTTTTTTTAAAATGTTCGTTGAAGTTCAAGGATGGTTTTTACGGCGAGAAAAATTAGAATTATTGCTTGAAAAACCCTAAAAATAGCCCTTTTCTTTTTCCCATACAAATGATTTGAAACTAAAACGTAGTCAATTTGAGCTTTATTGCTATGGTATAAAGTTCATATTAAATTACAAGCACTCACTGTTGTCTAAGCAATGTAGGTGTGTTCCTAACGTCAAAGATCATATCTATCAAAACAATGTGCGTGTGTGCGTTGGAGCACAGAATACATAGTTGGAGGAGTTTAATGTCGCGTTCCGAAACTCGCGTTTCTTTTGTATTAGTTTCGGCACGCGAGATAAAATGCATCAGTTTCCACGTCATTACATCAGTCAAACAAAAAGCGAAGCATCGGTGAAAAATGTCGCAAAAACGGGGAAAATTATCCATATTTAAAATCTTTTAAAAACTTCTTAATCGCGATCATAATAATAGAAATTGACGCGGACGAAGTCGCGGGCGTCCGCTAGTAACTATTAAAAATGTTCTGTTTTTTTTAAAACAAAACAAACAAACAAATAACAATTTTTTTTTAAAAGAATATCAGAGCCAAGCTGAACTTGAGTGATGTTCTCCTCTCCCCTCCAAATAAATGAAAACTTGTGTTAGGAGTGGATACGATAATACTGCAACGGATGGGGATCGAACTTGCAACCCTTAAGTTTTCAGTTACCTGTAACCGTTGGGCTATTGAGGCTTTAAATTGTTAATTAAATGTCCAAATATGTCAAAGAGTTATGTTAAGACTTCTTGCAAATCTGTCACTGTTCTACGATCATGACGCAGTGTATGTTCGGTGTTGAACGGAGACTTGTTGACTCTAGCTGATAGACCCTCGTCGCAAACATTGCGAGGTCTGTGTTTGTTGAAGACCCTCATCTGTTGACCCTTGTCTCACAGGCTATTCCATATCTGTGTCTAAAAGGAGTGGCCAGTTGACCTTTGAAAATACAATATTTTATAACAAATTTTGAGGTCCCTTGACATTGAGGTTTATGATTAACTAACTAGATGATTCCCGCGACTTCCTTCGCGTGGATAAAGTTTTTTGATTCCCGCGGGAAGTCTTTAATTTTCCGGGATTAAAATTAGCTGTGTTAATCTTGGGCATGAGTTATCTCCATACCAAAGGAGGTGGGTTGATAAGGCAACAAAATCCGCCCCTCATACACTCGAAAAAAAAAAGTTCCAGATTTCGACAAATTGTAAATGTATTTATATACTTGAAGATATAAACTTTATTTTAATATAAAGTTTAGGTGATAAAAAAAATAGTAAGTTACAGAAAATATTACCCAAAAAGAGAGTGTTTCTTTTACTTTTCTTACATTTTCATAAATTTTAGTCGTTTTTTAAGCTTTGATTTAATATTTTAGCATGAGGCGCTCCATGAACCATGGTAAACGTAACTGATAATGATGCTCCTTTTTATAAGCTTTTATATGAGTATTAATTTATTTTGGTAGCTTAGCGAAGTAATAAATATATCCAATAAAAGCTTACAAAGTAGTTTATTTACGAAACATTAATCCACCAACAGATACTGAAGAGTTCAGAGTTCAGAAGGGCTACCAAATACACAAATATGTTTTTTGGTCTCCTTTAAAATTTTGTCAATCACACTTATACTAGGTTTTGAAATGGGGCAGCCGTCTTGTCATCGAATAAAAAAAAATAGAAACATACACATATACATATATTGCTAAGATGGTAACCCCTTTTGGTTTTAACGTAGCAGGATGCGTAAAAACTGAGTTGCGTGGAAACTCGAGCTTACGGCAGACTCTTAACAGATAACTAGGTGAAACAAAACTCTCCCAATTTGCCAGACAAGCGGAGTTTACCGCATCCTATATCATCAGTTTTCATTACGTAAGCCATTTGCGACGGAAAAATGGGTTATTTTCCCAAACTTTTACCTACTTATTATATGGACCAATTTGCAGATTCTATTAAGAATAAAGTTCCACGTATAGAATGAGCAATGAATAATATAATGCTATCCTAGTCAACATTGAGCTATATACCTTATGTCCTTTCACATAAGGTCCTGTTTTCTGCAGGTAAAGTGTTAGTGGATCTCTTTTCTAAAAATAAAGATAAAGACTTCTGTACTGATTGCAATATAAATGTTTAAGCACAACCCGATTCTATGAAACACTAATGAGATAATTTCATTAGTTGAAATTGTTCTACTCTTCGGGTTTTTCTTCTGTTTAACCAGTTAAAATAAATTAACCTTAACAATGTTACAAAGAAACTGTTAAAATAGACTTCAAAATAATAGTATGTAATACGTATTGTTCATAATGAAAGTCAAATACAATACTAAGTTATAATATTATTCGTATTGGTTTTGCTTAGTTCTGGTATTTACGATAAGTAATTGCTGTTATTGTTATAGACTGGGAGTGGTAGTTTTTAACTTTATTTTGTAGTCTTGTTTATAAGTAGCTCCTAAATGAAAACCACCTTAACTTGGTATCAAGATATCCTTTTTTTATATCTATGGAAAGTAGCATAGGCTATCTACATTTAAAAACCCGACTGCTTTAAAGAATATCAACTGTATAATTTTAAATTTTCATACTTCGTAAATGGTCATTTGAAATGAAAAATGAAAAGTGAAACCTAAAGATGATTTTCAAATACCTATTCACTGATATCTCTCTTAACATAGTTCTTCGACTTAATTTTTTCGGTTTCACAATATGGCGTCTGGTGGTCGCCATATTGAATTTTAATTACTGCCATGTCTTTAGTGAGACTCCCAAGATTAACACGAATCGGTTGACGTAAGAATCATCAAAATCGGCCCACGCGTTTGGTCTTTATATCGCCACATACATATATACATACATAGACTGATAAACACATTAACCTCCTTTGCGTTGCGCAGTCGAGTAAAAATAGCGGATTTTTGAAACTATAATATGTATGACATTAGCAGACGCTCAAATTAATTACGAGCTAGGTATTTTCTAATTTCATGCTCAAATAATTATAGTCAGTGATAATTATTTATTGCTATCTCTCATTAAATTACACTAACTCAGCCGTCAAAGCGTGATTGAGTGACACAAATGCAAGCTTTGTTATAAATCTTAGCATCTTGTACCTACTTCAATTTAGATATAAATTTCATAACTTATCTAGTAAATAAATAGAAAAGTAAGAATTCTTTTTATAGAACCGACTTCAAATGCCACTACAAAGTCAATTGTGCCTAGAAAATTTAAAGATTTTCCTCGATTTCTCCAGGGTAACATCATCAGATCCTGACCTGATTACAATGGAACTACCTTGGAAGTATACCCTTTCAAACAAATAACCGGTCAAGTGCGAGTCATACTCGCGCACTGAGGGTTCCGAAACTATTGACCAATTAGGTACCTACTAATGACCTTCTAAACGTCAAAAAGAATCAAACGAGTCGAAACTCGATGGGGTTACGTCGTTTCATTACAGAGTTCCCATAAACGCCTTTCGGCTTCATCATCAGAACCTGCATATCATTTAGGACTAGAGAATTTGTCAAGACAAATTAAAAAGCCCAAACTCGATGGGGTTGTGTAGTTTTCTCACAGAGTCCCCAATCTCCATCTTTCATCACATTATTTGTCTCGTTGGTCTAGTGGATGTTCTACTGCAGATGACAAGGTTCCATTATATCTGTACCTCAGAGAGCATATAAAGACGTTGGCTTTACACCTATTCTCTCTCTCTGATTTCCGTATCATTGAACTATGAATTGCCTATTACTACTATATTATTTTGGGGTTGATACAGTATTTTGATAATACAAAATTATAAAAACAATTTAATTTATTCATTAAGTTTATCTTACCTATAAAAAATGTGAGTAGGAGATACAAACTTTGGAATTAAAGTGACCTAACTCAAAAATTGCAATTTGTGGGAAATGAGCAAGACTTCAAAAAAGTAGTGTTGAGTAAAATTGAATGTATCTCTGCCAATAAAACTATTAAAAAAGTTAATTATCTTAATACTTAATCATCTTATACGTATGGATTGGTAATACATATTATATTAAATGTTAAATACATTTTACAACAACAGAAGTTACAGGAATTTTGAGTTAAATCACATTAATTCTAAAGGTGATATATAAACATAGCAAAGGTTGACATTGAGCTTACCACACAGTGATTTGAAAATAATGCCTCAGCATATCAGTTTAATAACATTTCTTTGACTGCAATTGGCACCAATAGGCATTCAACATTTTATCCTAAAAATATATAATGTCTCAAGGTAAACACAGATTGTATATGAGCTTGTGACACAATCCTAAAAGTTGTAGGTTCTCTGGGTTGTGTGGAGGTACAGATATATGTATGGATTCTTCATAATCAATATTATCCATACTCAAGGAACCAAATATCAACAACAAAAAATTGACATTGTGCTGCATTTACTTCTGAATATATTATCTCTTCTAGCAGCAATCCAACATGCAGTGCAAACTCTAGTAATAGTCTGGTATTCTGGTAACCTGAAATAAAAATAATTATTGTTAAAATAATATAAGTAACTGGTAAATTGGCAAGCTAAGATTAAACTCTTAACAAATCCTACATCAAACCTTTCAACGAGACAAGTCAGGACATGTTAACTTGTCATCGTACTAAAGTCTCCTATAAGTGTGGGGAGCGCACTTGCAATTAGCTGGCAGCAAAAGTAGAATGTGCTTCTATTTTTTCTATTGTCAAATGATTATTTAACTGGCCTGTCCAAAAAATTATAATGCACGCCAGTTTTGCAAGTTACTTAACAAATGCCTTTGCATAAATTATGCTTATCTCTGATTATATTATTATATATTGTTGTACAACACATAAATTATCTATACTTCTATATAATATTGACATGAAGAATACTTATTTAAATAAACTTGTTGAAGGAATTATTATAATGGTATGGGACAAAATTTAGGTTAGCATTATTAATAATTAAAACAGTAACAATAATAAGCTAGTTTTAACTCGGTCTTAAGTCTGAGACTGTCTTCTATAGATAGGCATTTCTATAGTTAGATAACTGCATGAATTTGGGAGTTGTAGTTTGAGTTTCCCTTTCTAATACTTCTTTGCGAGAGATTAAAATAAATAAGTAATAGGTACTCACCGACATTGGTGATGACGTATTATCCATTGGCGATGGAGTATTGTCCATTTTGATAATGGGTTTAATTCACAAAGTTAAGTATATGCATTAAGTCTCTGTCTCGAATACGAAGTTCACCTCCATACAAAGTTAAAAGAAAACACTGATTCAGTACTAATATTGTAAAATGTAATGTAACTATCCCACATATAAAACAAGAAATCAAATGTTATTTGTCTCCAAGAGAATACAAACCATTTAGTATGCTTATTTGTGCAAACTACTATTGAACTTTTGTTATATAGTGATCTGTGTTTTGTTTGTTTGAATTTGGCTTTGAAAGTTTGAATTTTGAACCAACTTTGAACACCGTAGACAGCTGTCTACGCCTCTATGAAATCTATGCTATGATTAATACCTACTGGACTGGCTGTCTCTGCAGGTACCTACCTACCTACCTAGACCTACCTACCAATGATTAGATACCTTAATAGTAATGAATCAATTTGAAGCACCACATTTGACATACGAGTGTCTCTGGAACTAATAATATTGCAAATGGTGCACCGACCGCCATAATTTTATTAACTAATATAAATAGTGAATAAATAAAAATGAATAAGTAATAGTGGAGAAATAAATTAAAAGTAATTGCATTTATCAATGCAGTGTCGCTAACTTTGTTATACCTATACAAAAGTTAGCAACAAATCAATACTTTCATAGATTAATTCTAGAGGTCAGTGTAAAAAAGTTGTAATAATAATCTGTAGTAGAAAAAAAATTCTATTAGTGTTCTGTGAAATTGTAGTTGTGACAAGTGACATGTGGACGTGACGCGTAAAAAGTTAAGCTTTGAACAAACTAACGGACACGTAAGCCGCGGCTGGATAGTAAATTCCATTGAACTTTAGACACTATATCGGGCGTAGTCGCGAACGTAACCTTTGACGATCCTTGAGCGTTCGGATGTCCGATAGAAATATGGGCCTGCTGATCTCAAACGACTGTGCACACTTATCAGTCGCAGCTATAGTCGCGGCATCCGATAGTTTGTTTTAGCCTTAGCGTTGCAATTAATTTAAAAGCCATAGTAAGTTATCGTTTTTTTTTTTGTTTTTTTTACTGTTTTAGGTACTATTATATGGTTTAGAGGTATCAAAATCTCCGTAATTTGCAAGATTTTAATACTGGTGTTTGTAAAATATAACGGGACTTACTATGAAACTAAGAATTAGGTGTGGAAAGAAACGATTTTTGGAAGATGTCCCTTAATTTGTTTTAATAGTGAGAAAGCCGTGGTTTTCAAGCTGTAACTTTTTACTGAGTTAAGCTATAAGCTTGATATTCTTAAAACACTACGAGACCATTGAACTTTACATTCAGTATAAATTTCGACTTCAGATCATAAGCCGTTTTCGAGAAAAACGGTGGTGACACACTGACAGACAGACGGACAACGGAGTGATCCTATAAGGGTTCCGAAGTTTTTTTCGGAACCCTAAAAAAGAATATTTCAAATCGATCTAGGCTCCTTCGAGTAATCGGGGAACATACTTAAAAAAAAGGATTCCGACGAATTGAGAACCACCTCCTTTTTTGGAAGTCGGTTAATGACACTCGAAAATGTGTAGTTATGTGCATTGTGCGTTATGAATGTATGAGCGACTCTTTTTAAAAAAGAAGAAAAATTTCACGATTTACCCCCGTGAGACCTTTTTCGTCACATAATTTCCTCTAAAATTAACCTAATGTTGCCTTCACAAAACCACAACAAAGTGACATACATAATTGCGTACTATATTTAAAGGGTTAAACATTATCATCACTACTCAAAGTGGGGTTTTTGTAAATAAGAATATTAGAGCCTCGGATTCGCATGGATGCATTTACCCATTTTACTTTTTATCCATGTTAGCCTTTTTACTCTTTATCCATACTTTTTTAATTCCTGACAAAGGTTCCTGGCAAGTGATGATGCAGTCTAAAATGGTAGCGGGCTAACTTGGTAGGGATATGTCAGTGTACATTCAATCTATACCCCTAATCGGTTTCTATCGTGCTGGAACGCTAAATCGCTTGGCGGCACTTGTTTGTCGGGAGGGTGGTAACTGGTAACTAGCCACAGCCAAAGCCTCCCACCAGACCAGACCAGACGCAATTCAGAAATTATAAATTCCCAAATTGTTCCTGCCGGGAATCGAACCCGAGACCTCCTAGTTACAAGACCACAGCGCTCACCACTGCGCCAGGGAGGTCATCATGATCACGGATACCTAATATAGGTCGTCAAACTCTTCGGTGTATATTCCCATTCCATTGGACTTTAAGAATCAAGGGATAGAGAGTATACCTGTATTAGAGCACACACTTTAAGTAAGCCTCAATAGTCCAACGGTTAGAGGTGTGGACTGAAAACTGAAAAGTTGCAGGTTCGAATCCCACCCGTTGCAGTATTGTCGTATTCACTCCTAGCACAAGCTTTCCGCTTATTTGGAGGGGATACGAGGATATAGTCAACTTCAGCTTGGCTAATATTCTTTAAAAAAAAAAAACACCTGCCCACCACTTTTGGTTATAACACGACATATTCCGAACTTCACATGGACGTAGTCTATTAAATAAATTTGGAGAATTGATTAAAATATTAATCGAAACTTTTGTACGTACAATTAAGCGACGTAAAAGCTCCTTTGATTTCTTTGATAAATTCTGCTTGATATTTTGTATTTATATCGTTGCAATTTATATTGTTGCCTTGCGTCTTCTACTCAAGCAGATTAATTATTTCGCTATTTATTATACGAAATCCGCCTCCTATATCATTTTTTGTTTCTTTTGTACCATTTGTGCCGGATTCTTTGTATTATAATGTTGTATCATAATGATATTTTCCTTACGGCCCGCAAGGTCCAATTCTCCGAACGTCCAATATATCTGTTACATCCTATTCCCTGAAAGTCCAATCCCTGAAGTTCTCAGAAAATATGAAAAATGTAACATAACTTTAGAGCAATGAATACTTGAAACTTACCACTTTTGAAGTGCTTAGTATTATGTACTATGTATTAGGTATTCTGTGCGCATATGTAAAAAATCAAATAGATCCGTATAGCTCTATTGCTGCGCGAGTGAAGAACCAACTAACAAACCAATAAACAGACACACTTTTGCATTAATATTATAAGTATCTAGTGTTGAAAGTGTCTTTGTTTGTTTGTCGGTTAGTTCTTTAAATACGCAACAACAGAACAAACGGATCGACTTGATACATAATTAAGCTACTTTTTATCCCGTAAAAACAGAAGATTATTATATCCGTTTTACCTACCAAACTAATTCATCCCCTAAGTAGGAGTTTCTTTACGTAGGTAGCCCCTAAATACAATCCCTTACCCAATGTTATTTCTACCTTTAGGTGTTCCTTAAAGGTTCGTGAAAATAAACTTGACAGAAAGCATCACCTCAGTTAGCTTAGGTAGCCCGTAAAAGTTAAGAAATTTGGTGAAAACAGCCGTTTTCACCAAATTTTCTTAACTTTTACAACCCTTAAGCCTTAGGGTTGTAACTTCTAATACCACGCGGCCGAAGTTGCTGGCAAAAGCTATTTTATAATATTCGTATGGAAAAGAAAATCGTCTTTTATTGTCTCTAAAAAAATTAAATTACTTTCCGAACAACCGAAAGCACATCGAAAGCACTTTTTACGGAGTTACGGAGAGACCAAGTATCTGGAATCTGGATAGCTGCGTAGATCACTTGCACGAACATCGTTTATAGTCTGTGATAGCTTTCTTAGACCCTTTTAGCATTATAGTGGCCTCGATTGGATAAGGGATATAAAACCTAGTTATTTAAGGGCGATTTAAGGTTTAAAGAATAATCGTAAATATGTATTAGATTTCAGTAAAGTGACATGAAGCGACCCACCTGATGGTAAGTCACGATGAGTTCAAATATGGTAGTAAGGTAGATTAGAAGAGTTTTGGCAAATTAAACTAATAAATTTCTAGATTAGAATGGCGCGCACTTTGTGGCAAGTCTTTGACGGTAGCATGTTAACTAACCAGCCATAAATAACAGACACAAAATTTCTTTTCTTATTAATTAAGAGGTGCTACGAGCTCTTTAAAACTACAAAAATAAAATAAAAGAAGTCGGTTAAAAATAGAAAAGTTTTTATTCAAATAAACTATATATCGATGTATAAAGTGCTTTTGGATCTTCAAGTGAATCTTATACTGGTTCAGAATTCTGTATCAACCGAAAAGAATCAGAATAAATTTTAAAACATTGAAGAACAATATTCTGTTGTGTACTTATATCATTAAATTGGCGACTTTCGCATTACTGGAGCGACTCAAATCCATGCTTTTTGATCAATTTAATAATTTAATTGACTTAGGACAAATGTTATGTATTTAAAATATATTTAAAGAGCAGTTGTTTCGTTAAAGTCATTCGTAAACATTTCGCGCGATCACGATCGTGTGGGTGAAATCTGGTTTTTTTCTGGCATTTTGCGCAGTCTTAATAAATTAATCACATTACATGTTAAGGAACTGAACCCGCCTCCTTCCCCTTCGCACAATGAAAAGAATGGCAAAAAAGCAATATTATGGAAAACAATTGCCAATTTACATTTCTGTGATCGTATATATGAGTACTGGTAATTGTGGCAACCATAATCCGATTTACCCAGCTTAGCGTTTTATAGCTGAAATATTACTGCGGAGTTCCGAATAGTTTTGTATTTTATTGATATTGCAAAATACCTGTGACCAGCGCCTGTGACATTTAACTTGGGTTGAAATAATGGTTCAAATTCTATTATAGTTAAAAGTTTTAAGTTTGTTAAATATTCACTTGCATTACATAAATACTGTCAAATATAAAACATTGATAAAAATATTATCTTTATTAAAAAATTGACTTTGACTTTGGTAATACGCATAAAAACTTACAATGTATCTATATACATTAATATAATTATAAAAATGGACATTTGTAAGTGTATGTTTGATATATACTCCAAAGCGGCTGGACCGATTTTGATGGAATTTTCAAATTAGCCCAGCAGGTGATCCTTTGAAGATTGATAGCAATCGTATCAACGTAGTGTGAATATAGTTATAGTTATATTAGAAGCCTCAATAGCCCAACGGTTAAAGGTGCGGGCTGAAAACTGAAAGGTCGTAGGTTCGATCCCCACCCGTTGCACTATTGTCGTACCCAATTCAAACACAAGGTTTTTGCGTATTTGGAGGGAGAGGAGAATATTAGTCAAGTTCATCGTGGCTAATATTTTTTATAAATAATAATATAAACGTAAAAATTCTTTTTACAAAACCGATTTTAAACGTCACTACAAAGTACCTATATCAATTGTGCCTAGAAAATTTGAAGAGTTTCCTCGATTTCTCCAGGATCCCATCATCAGATCCTGACCTGATGACAATGGGACCACCTGGGAAGTATACCCTTTCAAACAAAAAGAAAATTTTCCAAATTGATCGAGGCGTCTTCGAGTAATCGGGGAACATATATAAAAAAAAAAAGATGCCGATGAATTGAGAACCTCCTCCTTTTTTCAAAAAAGCATGTTGTATTGAACGGTCCTTCTGTCGCCACTTCTCTATGACCAGACGGTCGAATGTCGATATGTCAATCGCAGCTTTGGTAATATCTGGTAATTTCCCCCGGGACACTCGGAATTACCCAAAGCATACACGTTTGGCATTACACGAAATTACTTCGCGAAGAAAATGCCGTTAAGTGATTCCATTTGAAATTTATGGACAGAAATAAAGGTGGTCCTTTTTCCAGAGTTTTTTCTCACTCACTCACTCTCAAAGTTGGATGGGGCGGAAAATCTGACACTACCGGGGAGAGATCCACAAATATTATGTGATTTTTGGAAGAGTCACGACCCTTAGTGACGAGAACTAGATGCAGACAAGAGAATTTAAAAGTGAAGCTCGCAATTTTAATAACTAACCACCTTAAACGTTACGATTCTAAACTAGAAGTGTTATAAAAACTACAATAATAATAATTAAAAGTTACGGACCAAGTTTTTCAATAAAATGGTCTAATTTAAATTTGTAATGTCAGGAGTTCCAAAGTAAGATCAGATAGCAGAGGCAGAAGTTTCGGAATACATTTTCATCAATCCTTAAAAGTTTTATCGATGTTTGTCGCCAAGAAGAGTAGATTTCGTTGTTTTCTCAAGACAAACCTTAAAGTCTTTAGAGTATCGCAAGCATATTAAGTTTATCTTTGAACTTATTTTAGAGGTGCTTATTAAACTTCAAGTATCCCTTTTTGTTGTGACTCTACCACATCTACTTCCACTACTGAAATCCTACTTTCTAAGTTGAAATTAAGTGTTGTGTATACACAACATGTTCAACTGGCATTAATATTCTCTGTATCTGTATGTAACGTACCTAAATTTAACTCTTTGTTAGCATATTATATTACAAGCCCGGATGGTTTTTCTGATGCTATAATTTTTTTTTATGAATGAGGTTATTTTAGATGAATAAAATCAATTTGACGAATGTTACTTCCAATTTATCGTAGTCGGGTTAATGTTTTTAAACTTTTATCCTTGTTGTTTTAATGGAAATAACAGAGCCAATTAAATTTCTCTGGTAAAACACACAATTTTTTTAGACGCGCTCTATATTCACTCAATTTTTTTTTTACAATAAAACCCCAATTTAATAACGTGGATGGGATCGGCATGAAAAGCTCCCTAAATCCCTCTTCAGAAAACAAGCTATCTCTTGCTTCAAAACATCATTTCAGAGTGAAGCAGCAATATCTTCCTTTATGTATGGTACCTATAGATAGATAATATTATTTATTTATGTATTAGGCATTTTTTTATTTTATTTATGTATTTATGTAGTTTATTATTTATTTATATTATATAGGTAGTAAAGATGTAACAAATGTGCAATTTTTCACATTCGCGAACGCGAATAATATGCGTATTTTATTTTTTAGTATTCGTTACATGACTATTATGTAGTATTATATATAGTATTAGTAATGATACACATTTTAGACCTATGTACACGCCACTTTATAATTTCCTCTTACTCACTTTCGAGGTAAGCTGGAAGAAATTGCTATCTTAGAGATAAGCTTCACCTTTGTCCACCACTTATTTTTATAATATTTTTAACCGACTTCCAAAAAGGAGGAGGTTATCAATTCGGCCGGTATCTTTTTAACACTGTTTATATTATGTACAAAAAAGACGTGTGGCACTCGGGGACTGCCGCGGTAAAGCTATTGCATAGCATTTTTTATCAACGCCATCTAGCGGTGAGAGGAATACCGTGTCAGGTTATTTTCGTTATGGAATTTCTGGATTCGGTCTCCATACTCAAGGCCCGCGATAGAAGCTATGCAATAGCTTAAAAGAAAAGTATTAGCTACCTGCGTCACGACACACGTAACAATAAACAAAGGTTCTATGAATAAGAACTCAGTTTCACAGAAACATGCATACACCATGTCAACGAAACAAATACAATACCTACATTATTTCGTACCGTACAGCGCTTGTGTAGCGCAATAAATTGCTAGCATTACGAAATGACAAAAACGTAAATTGCAAAGTGTTTCAATACACTGCGTTATCTTGTAACACAGCTTCGCATCTTTGAATTGAAGCCTTTATGCTCCCAGCTACGGCCGTGGCTTTGAAAGACATGACAAAGCCTTTTAGTCGGCTCATGCAAAGGAGAATGCTTTGAGCGTTTTGTGTGCCGGTTTTTTTTTGAGAGTGCAACGAGTTTTTCGGTTCTGAAATGTGATTTTCAGGTGAAATAGAGTTTTAAAGATTTTAGACTTATTCCGTGGTTTATTATATATGAAAACTAGCTTTTGCTCGCGGCTTTACTAGGAAAGGGGTTTTAGGGTTGAAAATTCAACCCCTAAGGGCTTTACTAGGAAACCCCTTAGGGGTTGAATTTTCAAAAATCCTTCCTTAGTGTGCGCCTACGTCATAAAAGGAACCAACTGTAAAAATTTCAAGTTTCTAACTTCAGTAGTTTAGGCTGTGCGTTGATATCTCAGTCAGTCAGTCAGTCAGGACTTTAAATTTTATACATATAGATTTGTGCAGTATGTATTATGTGTTAAGATTTATAATAAGTTGCCCATGGAATTTTATTATAATATCACGAATAAACCAATTAAAATATTTAAATGGCTCGTAGCACATAATTTTTACGACACGTGCGGTTAAGAGGAAGATGAAGGAAGTATCAAGTATCAACTACAGCTTTACTTTTTTACAACATCGCAAATTACCAGAATAAATTACTTCTGTTGTGCGTAAGCCGGCGTTATTAAAAAGCCTTCTCATTTGCGAAGGATAATTTTATTTTTAACGAATACAAAGTTTGCTAATCGACTTATACAAAATTTTTCAGGCGAGAAAATGATTTTTTTAAAATTAATACTATGTTAATTAATTTTGTGACTTGGTGCTGTATTCATTTTCTCTTCCGCCGAGTTACGTTTAACCAAGGAATAAAGACGTTTTGACAGATATTTTATACAAGAACTGTCAGAATACCAAAATTTTGTCTGGTGGGAGCTTGGGTGGGAGGGTTTGGCCGTAGCTAGTTACCACCCTACCGTCAAAGACGTTCCGCCAAGCGATTTATCGTTCCGGTACGATGGCGTGTTGAAACAGATTAGGGGTATGGGTTGAATGTACACTGCCACACCCCTTCCAAGTGCTAACTTGGAAGGGGTGTGGCAGTGTACATAACCGCTAACATCTTGGACTGCATCGTCACTTACCATCAAGTGAGATCGCAGTCAAGGACTATCTTGTCATCCAATAAAAAAAAAATTACTCGACTAAACGATGTCCAAATAGAGACTATGTACGAGTTAATGACAAGTACACAAAAAAATTTGATTTATACTAGAAGTAAAATTTTTGAAATCGAAAAATAAGCAAAAACTTCATTCTCTAACACCGTAACGAAGTTGTAGCATTCGTTAAAATGGAAAAACTCAATTTTGCGCCCAATAAGCCGAACTAATTGGTATGGTATCTGCGAACTGTGATTTAAAATTTTTTATACAGGCTGATTTTATTTGGTTGTGCATAGTTTTTTTAATGTTGTATATAAACGAAATTTAATCAACACGTTTATTTAACTTAAGAATACCAAAGTTATCGTGTACCAAAGAGATCCACTTTTAAACAGATGGTTAGGCCTTAGGATCAGCCTACAAACGTAATCTATCAGCTGTTGATACATACAGTTGCGCGGCTGTCGTTGACCTTTGAGCGCGTATTTTAGTTTCGTCATATAGTATGACCATGATTTGCTTATTTTATGGTCAGATATGGTAAAAAAATATATCAAAAAAGGTACAAAACTATTCATGGAAATATGTTCTATTAACGATATAAGAAACACCAAAAAAAAAAATTGTGCACTACCTAAAAAATCACACTGTATACGTTACTTGTAGCTTGTAGCTTGTAATGAAAGGAATTTAAGTTCGCCGTAGATAAATTCGCCCCCTTATAAGTTGGTCACGGACTTTCGAAGTCACTGAAAGAAACTTCAATTTTATTTCTTTGCTTAGATGTAGTAAACGTTACGTTCCCTTAAATATGGTTGAGCGAAGCAACGGCTGGATCATGCGTCATGCTTGTGAACGGGTGCCACCAACGGAAATGGGTCTGCTTTGTCTGCCCATCGTTGGACTGTGTGTACCTACGTATGCATTTTTGAAGCACTGTATACATAGCATAGTTTTGTTACCTATTGTAATTTTTTTTTTTTTAAAGAGCAACTGCTGAGTTTCTTGCTGACTCTTCTCAGCAGAATCTGCATTCCGAACCGGTGGTAGATTTAAGACGTGTCATAAGAGCTACAAGTTGGCCTACATGAAATGAATTTGAATTTAAATAATATTCAGCCCTGACATTAATTTGTCCATTAAATTCGGACCGCCAATTTAAATGAAGCCCTTAAAGTTTGGAGTAGAATTATTGTTTATTACTTTGGCAAATTGATTGCCCAATTATTATTTTGATGTTCAAAGTTTGTTTGTTATTTAATTAATATTACTGAATGAAATAAAGTGTGAAATATAATATGACTGTTATTGTATTGGACTTAGGAAAATTCATTGTCGAAGCACTGTATACATGGCATAGTTTTATTACCTATTGTAAATTTTTTTTTTTTTTAAAGAGCAACCGCCGAGTTCATTGCTAGCTTTTCTCGGCAGGAAGGGCATTCCGAAGCAGTGGTAGATTCATCGACGATTCAAAAGCACTTGTAAAAGTTTATTTAAATAAAAAATATTTCTATTCTATTCTATTCTACTGGGCAGTTAGGGAGTATCGAATATTATTTACCACCTTAGAACAAATGTATTTTCTCTTCTTTCATTCAACCAACGTAATGTGCGGTAGCACATAAGTCGTTAAATAATTTTTTTCACAAATGAAAGCGAAAACTGCAAAATGCAACTTTGTTTCAACATAAAGACCGTGGTAAAAGCGTAGAACAAACAAGTTTTATCAAATTCACCATTACTTCATTTGATTAAAGGATGTTACTACTGTGAGGGTAAATTTTTTGTTCCTTGCTATCTTACTAATTTTATCAAGAGGCTGCCAATTATTTTTTGTCAACGCCATGCAATAAGACGGTTGCAAGAAAACCGCGTCAACCAGTTTTCTCAACGTTAATTGGTGCTAAGTAAGAGACCGAGGTTCATAATGGCCATTTCGCCTCCTATTTTGTGCAGTAAATTTGTGTAAATTGCAATTTTAAGGAGCTCCAAGAAACCTAAGTGAATCTCGGGGCGGGCAACTTTTTACAAGAATAGAACGAACAGTTTTAAATTCATGCTGACTGAGGAGGTGGTAAACTGCACACTTTTATTATCTTTTTAATTTGTATTGCAACTCTTAACAGTAGGTACATTGTTGTCAATTCGAAGTTTTCTCTGCTCGCTATGTTTTCGTTTACTGTATTGTATTGTTTATGTCTTCGATTCTGACTTACAAAAGCGCTTACAATGGCAATCCCTACTAATATTATAAATGCGAAAGTGTGTTTGTTGGTTTGTTGGTTTGTTGGTTTGTTGGTTTGTCCTTCAATCCCGCTGCAACAGAGCTTCGGATCGACGTAATTTTTTACATGTGTGTAGTTGAGAACCTGGAGAGTGACATAGGCTATTTTTTATCCCGGAAAATCAAAGAGTTCCCGCGGGATGATAAAAAACTAAATGTACGCGGACGAAGTCGCGGGTATCAGCTAGTCGTTACATAAATCCTTACTACTAATATTATAAATGTGAAAGTGTGGAAAATTGTCTTGTGTGGAAAACTTGTGTGGAAAACTGTACCAAATTTCAGCCAAATTGGTTCAGTCGTTGCGACGTGATTGAGTAACAAACATCCGTCCATTCATTAATTCATCTATATATCCAAACTTACGCATTTATAATATTAAAAGGATTTTTTAGGGTATGTTGTACGTGTTTGTATATATGCTTGTTAATGAGTGTTTAAGCAAATACAAAACAGCTCACCAAAAATCATTTAAACCAGCTTTAAACAAAATAAATATTTACTTAAAACCTGACAGATTTATAATACAACATGTAATATTAAAACTTCAATTTATGTAGTCTGTTTAAATTCGTGGCAAGGTCATCGTTGTTTTCATAAGTACGAGAATATTGAAAAATGAGACCTGAAAGACGAATTATATAATTTAATATATAATTCAATATAATAGATACCTAAAATAGTTTTATTTTTCTATCATAATATAGGACAGATTAATATCTTCATTTCTCATACAGCGAGATTGAAAAAAAATTAATATTGAATACTAAGTAATAGGCACTATGTTACAGCAAAATCGAGGTAGATTTTGATCAATAGATTTTACGATACATAGCAATTTATACTGCTACCAATTTGAATAATGGATCTGAATACAAATGGGTGCTGAAACAGCATATACAAGCAAGCACTACCTCGAGGTTGTTCTACTAATTGCTGCAGTTAATAAGCGAGTTCGAAATAACTTACAGCTATGTAGGCATAATGTAGTCGCAATAACTTATAACACAACGTTTCGATCCCATCCCGTTATATTATTATCGTACCCACTCCAAACATAAGCTTTTCGCTTTTTTTTATGGGGTAGGAATAGAATAGAATAGAATAGAAATATTTTTTATTCAAATAAACTTTTACAAGCACTTTTGAATCGTCAATGAATCTACCACTGGCTCGGAATGCCTAGGAAAACTTAAACATTCTTAAAAAAAAAGTATTATCGCTCGATAAAAATGGCTAAGCTAAATTACAGTGTCATTGAGTTATGTATCTTGATCATTTTTTAGAATGCTCAGAGTCACTCAGCATTCGATGGTGAGAGCTGCACTCGGTGTATCCCAGCGAGATCAAATCAGAGATGAAGAGATTCGCACGAGAACCAAAGTTCTCGGCATAGTTCATTGAGTCGCGAAACTGAAGTAGCCGTGCGGGACCAAATCAGAGATTAAGAGATTCGTGGAGAATCAAAGTTACAGACACAGTTCAGCGAGTCGCGAAACTGAAGTACGCGGGCCACATAATATAAAAAATACACAGTTAAAATTAATTATGAATCAGGTATCAAGACATTCCTTAAATTTTACTACCTTAAAGAATTAAGTATTCAAATTAGAAAGTTTGAAGTGTCATAATCTAAAATCTTCACTGAAAAATGTCTCCAGCGTCCAAGTTTTGGTTAAAACGTTAAGTTTCTTTTATTCCGCGGACGTTAATTAAGACTGCGAAAGGATTTTGCATTTGAATTTAACAAACGAAGTTACGTACCTAGTTGTTCTGAAGAAAAAAGTACAAGCCGATTAAATGAGAATCAGATTTTTCTCTCTTGAATACCGGGCTTAAATTACTTTGAGAAGCGGGTGTATTACAATTTTCAAACTACTTCTGTGTGCAGGTAAAGTAGCAACTTAAACTGCCCACACAAAGTCGTGTTATGCTTTTTTAGATCCATCATTAAAAAAACATTATCAGTAATCCATTAACGGCTGAGCTGTCTCCCATTTATAGAAGAACATACTTTACATGCTGGCCCAAAATGAATTGGCAGACTTACTTAGAGCATTTATTTGGTTAAATTACATTCAGAGGCAGACTTCACATACTTTTGAGAACATTATGTGTGCAGGTTTCTTCTGGACGTTTTCCTTCAGCGTTGAAGCATGTGATATTAATTTGGCTAAATGCATATAATTCCGTAAAGTCAGACATGCGTGCTCAGGAACGAACCCGCGATCCTTTGAATAAGAGATTGCAATCCTAACCACTAGGCTCTCACTTAGAAGTTAAAGTTGTGAAAAAATATGTAATCCGCCATTTTGTATCGACGGCCATCTTGAACCAATTTCGTCAAACATAGTAACAGAGTTGCAAATTAAATAGTTCTACTTTGGTCAACCCCTGTCAGAATGTGTTTATTGATAGGAAAAACGCAAGTTCACGTCATAATAACATGGCAGAACCAGAAACTACCGATCAAGTCTATCAATCATACATTCTTATAGATGTTATAAGTAAACTATAACTTTTATAACATTAATACATCAAAATCAAGATAAAAATCAGTATCAAAGTACGCATAATGTAGTAGAGTGGTGGTTCATTTGATAAATGGTAACATTTTAATGTCGTTATTTAAGGGGTATGCTGGTAAAATATTTTTGCTATTACTAAATTATACAAGCGCCCATAGTCTTGTGAAAGACTTTTCTCAGACTTTTCGGAGTCAGTGGATTTTAAGCAATTAAATTTCGTCGTCAGAAAAACTACATGCCTGAGAATTGTAAATATTATTCTCAAAGTTAGAACTGGACGTTTAAACGAAAAGCGTTTTTAAATACAAGCGTCCAGTAACGTTTATAAACATAATCTTATTTCGTTTGAACTTATGTATTGAAATATATTACTTATTTTAAAGGGTTTAGGACTCAACTTTGGTTGGTTGTTTTAGCTAAACTTTTTTTGTGTTTTGCTTTCGACCTTGATCGCGTTGAAAAACCATAAGCGTAAGCGTAAAATTGTTTATAGAAAAAAGCAAAACGTTTAAAAGCGCTTACGATTAAAAGGCGTTTTTCCTACTCTACTCAAAGCTGTGTAAAGTGCCAATCCATACTTGGCCGGCGTATGGATTATGGCTTCTCATTTGAGAGAAAAAAATTCTTAAAGTATTTTTAGCACCCTTTATTTGGCGTTTATTTATATTGTAAATACTAATTTCAGCGCTTCAAACAATCCAGGCATCAAACCTTTCATGTTTCAGACCTTATCCAAGGGATAAAAGCTCAGACAATTTATAATCTAACAACGCTAAATAAAGGTATTTACATTTTTAAATAACTTTATTTCGTCAGCAGTGTTTTAAATATTTTTATGCTTTCATTTAAAACAGAAATTTTTACTATGAATAAGAAAAACATGATGAATTTTTAATGATCAATGCATGCTGCTTACCTAATTATAATTTATATTTAAACTAGCGAACGCCCGTGACTTCGTCCACTTTTTCAATTCACAATCGACAGTTCCTAAATCCCCACACTTTAGGTGGGCAAAACCCCTGCAGCAATCCTGAGATTGAGGAGTTGGAACACGAAGTTTTTATTTAATACTGTTAAATAATATGACTTAAACAGTTGAGGCCCATTAAAAATCTAGATTGGTTCAAATCCCAATAATGGGTCCCGGACTGTATTTAACAGTATTCTAGATTACTGGACTTTTCAGTGTTTTCAGTGTTTATTTACGCAAGCAGGTTTTTCATTTTTTAACCGACTTACAAAAAATGAGGAGGTTCTCAATTCATCGGGATGTTATGTATGTAAATTCGGGGAATTCATCATGATTTTATGTATGTTCCCCGATTACTCGAAGATGCCTGGACCGATTGAGAAAATTCTTTTTTTATATATATATTTAACATAGAATTCGAGGGAACTCTTCAAATTTCATAGGGACAATTGATATACTTTGTAGTGGCGTTTGAAGTTAAAAGTTTAAATTTAATATTTTATTTTACCTTAGTGAAATCTGCCCTTTGTAATTATCTCTTGTGATAAATGGCTCACTTGTCGACTATAATTCGTATTATATGTACACAAGGCCCCTGCCCGAATATAGAGCCTTATTTTTCAAAGGGCATTTACGTATTTAGCGGTCCCGGTTTATTATGTTATTTGCGTAGGACAGACCCGAAAAGGTCCTTTCTCGCATAAATAATTACACCTCAAAAATGTTTTATACAACGATCTATGTATAATAAATGTATGGTACCTATAGGTATCTGATGCTGATATCTATGGAGTGTACTCTGACTCAGCTCAAACTTAAGTTAGAGTTAAAACGAGACACAAATATGCGACACAAATACGACACAAATATGACACAAATACGAGACATAAATCTGTCTCGTTTTAACTCTGTCTTGAGTCTTGGCTCGTACGTAGTATGTGTACCTAGTTATTTTTTTATATCTATAGAGTGGTAGAAGCTAGTCTCCTTGTTTTACTTCGAAACCCTGAAACTATTATGTTGCCTTTCTTTTCTCGCTTTGGCACAGAAAACCAAACACGAAGGAATGTACGTAATCGATTAAAGGCCGATTTCGCAACGCAAAATACTAGTCTTATCGGAGCGTAAGGATATTTTGTCAGATTTCAATACAAAAATTGTCAAAATATCAAAGTGACGCTCGGATAAGACTTATTTTACGTTGGTGAAATCGCCCCTTATGAAGGTACTCAAAAAAAAAATTCAAAATTAAAAATTATTTTTTTCATGTAGGCCATTTTATGGCTCTTTAGACAAGTCGAAAATCTACCATTCGGAATACTTAACCACCTACCCACAGAAACATATTTGTGATGTGTACAGGGCCTTATGAAGGTCAAAATAAGCTGTCGACGTTATGACGCGGGTCGATGAGGATAAGCCCTTAATGGCGTGAAGTAATCTGACGAATGCCTTCCTAAACTCATTTGTGCGGTGAAAATTAAATTATCTACAGCCCATGTGTTTGTTTTAATGTTGGGTTTTGGAGTTATGAGGCCTTACGTAACAGCTGTTAGAGGAACGATGCGTGTTGCCAGTGATGGCTTATGGATATGAAATACTAGATGATGCCCGCGACTTCGTTTTTTTGACTCCCGAGGGAATTTTCTGGGATAAAAAGTTGCCTATGTGTTAATCCAGGGTATAATCTATCTCTATTCCAAATTTCAGCTAAATCCGCTCAGTAAGTAGTTTTTGCGTGAAAGTGAAAAACGTCGGAGAACTCATTGGTATGGGTTCTCCAATTCTGACGAAGCGTGCAGTTTGTTCAGTCTATTCATGTGTAAATAGTGTTTTAGTTTTATATTTTGTTTAGGGTACGATAAGGCTGACATACGTTGTAACGTAAAAGCCTTCAATTAAAGATTAAAAAAAAAAAAAAAAATGGGTTCTCCGACGTTTTTCACTTTCACTCTGGTGAGTAACTGATAAAGCTCTCTATAATGACTCAATACTTAAGTGAACTCAAGAACCCAGAGAAGACTTTGAGATCCCAAAGTGCTCGAATAAAGACCTCGAAGACCGTTCATAACGTTATGTTTTTCCTACGCAGTCAAGTTTCATTTTAATTTCGCAATATTTTTATTTCAAAGAGATAGTGTACTTAAAGCGTAGAGTGGCTAAGGGGATTTTTCTCTCCATAAAATTCTGCTTTATAAAATCTTTGAATTGTGGCATGTTTTGGAATGTTCATATGAAATAGATTTTAAAATTCTTTGTATAATTTTAGACATCAAGTCTGATGGGCTCACATATACTATGTAACCGTAGTTGTATGTTATAAAGAACATCAAGAAAGTAGAAAAGATAAAGCCGAAACTAACTTCTATTGTTTTATATAATCAGTAATTGTTATTAAGTAAGTTATGTTGAGGGCAGCCAGGGGTGCAAAGAAATGCAATATTTAACTTAATTTATTAATTTAAAAAAATCAATTAATTATAACTACATAACTAGTGACTGCCGATCGATGTTAGATGAAATAGTACTCGAAGCGCGTCCACAGGGACGAAAATCAATCAATTGAAATGCTACCTTCGGGTACAGACTCCGAAGGTAGCATTTCGATTGAGGTCACATTGACGTCAATGCATCCGGGTCGTTGCTGCGCTTGCGTTTTCACGCTTTCGACGCTAAGTTAGGGTTACACCAGCATAACTCTAGGCTAGGATTGCACTACCGTAACAAGTATTGGTGTAGTTATTTATATAACAACAAAATTAAAATAAAAAAGTAAGTAGAAGCTCAATAAAAGGGTATCCCCTTTGCTGAGCTTCATAGAAATGTCCCCTCTGTCACCAATATTTTATTTAAATATCTTTAAGGTGAATTAATATTTAAGGACTCTTGGGGTCTCTTTAATAATTATTAAGACATTTTGATCTCGACTTTCGCTAACCATTATTTGTGAAGAATTTTAATTGCATTTCTAATTAGAGTTAGCGAAAAGTTAGCTGTAAGAATTTTTATTATTAAAAGGTCTTTGAATTACTTATTGAGATGAATTACCCCAGATATGACATTTTCTTTGATATGACAGTCATTTAGTCACTTCAGTCTCTATAATATTCATTTAATAAAGTAGGGAGATATTTTAAAAATAACTTGTGTTTAAATATCGGTGAGATTTAAAACTATCGTTCACAGCAATTTCACAAGCAAAGAATTTCTGCCTCTCATCTCATCACTGCGTTCTATATAGAATACTAGCCGATGCCCGCGGCTTCGCTCGCGTGGTATTAGTTTTTAAAATCCTACGGGAACTCTTTAATTTTCCGGGACAAAAAGTAGCTTACGTCACTCTCCCGTTCCTGAACTGTTGCGGCGTGATTGAAAGACAAACAAACACACTTTAATATCATATTAAGTAAAGATAACAGAGTAACAATAATGATATATGTTAGGATTTATTGTAAAGAAAACGAAAAAAAGGGATTCGGAAGAGTTTCATTAAAAAAATAAAAATAATGGTGAAATGATTTTTACTTTGAACAGAGGCTTTGTGTAGTCTAATGCAAAAATATGTGTTCAAAAACGTAGGTAATCAATTTCTACTTGAGTTATTGTAACGTAATAAAAGCTTTAGCTGAAAGGGCGACCTTCGGATTCACTATTAAGTAATGTGCTCACACACTAAAAGCGTATAAGTTTAGCCACAAATAACAGCGTTCGAGCTAAATGTCGCGTAACTGAAGCTAAGTACTTTATACCGTTGTACAAAGTACTTAGCTTCAGTTACGCGACATTTAGCTAGCGACTAGCTTTTGCTCGCAAGTTCGCTCCCGTTAAGTTCGATTTTTCAAAATCCCATTTTATCCCCTTATTGGTTGAATCTTCAAAAGTTACGAGTATTTTTTAAAGGATGCCTACGTTATAATAGTTTTCTGGATGCCAGCCTGATCCGTCCAGTGCTTTGAGATGTGCGTTGATAATAATCAGTCAGTTAGTCAGTCAGTCGCCTTTTCCTTTTATATAATTATGTATTTAGATTTTAGATAGAAGATTAGAATTGCTGATTTCTACTACTTACTTAGTCCGTGTGACTTAAGGTTTTACTTGATTTTTTTTGCTTCTCTAAAGAACAGGATAACGGATCAGGGGGGCGATTCAGACCTGTTCGATAACATACCGTGTCGATACGGTTACATATCGATCTCGTATAAAAAAATTTTGTCGTGTGATTCAGAGCGTTTGGTTTGAGGATACGATTCGGTATCGACTACGTTATCGACATCGACAAGATACATTCGATTACAAGAGCATTTACGAATTGAAAATATATGTTATCGTACGGTAACAAACCGAATCGATCGATAAATAAGTTATCGGAAGGGTCTGAATCGGGGGGATGGACTGCAGTCTCAAGGGAGTTTAAGCAATTAAATATTGCACGTGCTTCCTCAAAGAGGGGAGGTTTTAGTCAATGACAAAATAGTCCTTGACTGCAATCTAACCTGGTAAGTGACGATGCAGTCTAAGATGATAGCGGGCTAACTTGGAAGGGGTAGGGCAGTGTCCATTCAACCCATACCCCTAATCTGTTTCTACACGCCATCGTGCAGAACGCTAAATCGCTTGGCGGCACGTCTTTGACGGCAGGGTGTTAACTAGCCGGATCGAGGAAATTAAAAAATTATAAATTCCCAAATTGCCCCCGCCGGGAATCGAACCCGAGACTTCCCAGTTATAAGACCACAGAGCTCAGCACTGCGCCAAGATCTTTTAGATAGAGAAGGATCTTTACATTTTTCAAAAAGAGAGATTTTTCAAAGAGCCGGAAAAAGGTACAGTTGTTAATATAACAACATGCCACAAACATTTGACTTGAAGATCGCAACTTCCTTCGATGAAAACTTCAGCCCTTCTTCAGCCGCATACCCGCACGGAACTTCTAAATCGCTTTTATTAAAATTCACTGCGAGCGAGAGCCGACTGACATAAGAGCAATATTCAATTCCAAACTGTAAGCAGTTTCCGCAGGTAACGTCGCCGTGGCATACGTGACTTCACGATGTTTAGGGTTCCCTAGTATTACAACCACAGAAGCAGGCCTTTATTACGCACACACACACTCACTCACACATACACACACGCATACGCGTTCGCGCGAACACACGTTGAGAATATCTTAATTAGTTTTATTTTACTTTCACTTCTGAAAACTACCCTAAATTAACAATCATACTGCGTTATGAATTCTCTGTTAAACTTAATATTTTTTTTAATTCAAATAATGTAATATTTTTTGGCTTTATTTAAGAACTAAAATAATCTAAAGATAGCTATAGTGTGAAATAGCGCATACTTTTATCCCGGAAAATAAGAGAGTTCCAGCGTGAATTAAAAATTTCAACCTATGGTATCAGCTAGTATTTTATAAATGCACAAGCGTGTGAGGATAGATCATGGATGGATGGATGTTTGTTACTCTTTCACGTAAAAACTGGTCGGATATTGATGAAACTTCACAATGCAATTAGTCTATACATCAGAATAGCATATAGGCTACATTTTGTCCCAGAAAACTAAATAGTTCCCGCGGGAATCAAAAACTCTTAATCCGCGCGGAAGAAGTCACGGACATAATTTTATGAAGGGGCTATCGTCTCTAGTAGGTGATCTATATATATAAAATTCAAAGTCTTGACTGACTGACTGACTGACTGAGATATCAACGCACAGCCTAAACTACTGAAGTTAGAAACTTGAAATTTTTACAGTTGGTTCCTTTTATGACGTAGGTGCACACTAAGAAAGGATTATTGGTAATTCCACCCCTAAGGGGTTTAAATAGGGGATGGAAGTTTATATGAAACTCCGTCATTTTTCAAGCTGTTTCCATCAAAGTTGGTATTTGAGCTTTCAGTTAAAAATAAAGAAGTACGTGTGTCACAGTTTTTGAAAATTCCACCCCAAAATCTAATTCCACGCGGACGAAGTCGCGGGGGCAAAAGCTAGTATACATAATAAAGGACGTGAACACAACTTATCATGATAGGTACGTGGGTACATACATATTTCTTCCAGAAGCCTTCTTATATGAGAACAGTGATAACAAAATATTGCAGAAGTCTCTAGACTGTAGAGGTAGGCGGTAGAGGTAGGTTCGGCGGATAGCAGCAAAAGACTTTTGCTTTTTTACAACTTTCTCCTGAACACAAGTAAAATACCAAAGTTCAAAAGGTAAACGACAGACTATAAAACTATTATGTGTGTATTAATGAGCACATCAGTCTGGAGGCCATTCGGTGTAGATATAAACTGAGTAAGAGCCGTCATTAAAGAGAAATGCTAGTTGCTAATTAGTTCATTAGCGCTGAGGGGCCGTACAGTTAGCGCAGATGTCACGGCTTTTAATTATAGAAATCTTTTATATCCTATGTGTGCGATTTATTTTTAGAGTATCAACTTTGCAAATTGAGTGGAAGAACGGAATTTTAAGAGCCAGTTTACGTTTATCATTCCCTCTCTCTCGCACATTCTAATATTTTCAATTATTGTAAAAATCTCAGTGTACTTTTGATCTAAGTGGTTTATTACTACACTTGATAGTAAAATTAGGGATAATATTTTTTTATCATATACCTAGGTTTTGATAGAGTAAAATGGCGACAAAATTAACTAGTTGCTTGCGCCATTTTTTTAAATATATGCTAGGCATAAAATGTGTAAAAAATGTGTATAAAATATCCGTAATTTTATTCTTATATATCTACTTAATCTATTTCATAAATGAAGAGATCCGTAGAACCAGGGTTACGGACTTCAGTCAATGGATTGAGAACCTGAAGTGACAATCGGTAGGTTAAAATAGTTCGAAGAACAGGACCAGCACCTTTATGCCAAAAAGAATGAAACATTTGACTGTTTGGAATGGAGATTGGAGATAGCTCATATTCACGGTAATAAAGTTCCCGTAGGTATCAAAAAACCTAAATCCACGACGAAGTCTCGGGGATCATCTCGTTTAATATAAAAATGTAAAAGTACATTTATTTGTTGGTTTAATTCTTCAATCGTGTTGGGTATTAAGTTGATTTTTTTAGATGATGTACATTTCTTATGAAGTGTTTCCTATCATTGCAAAAAAGATGCATAACCCACTTTTTACAAAACGACATTCAATTCATTTCAATATCTATATTTTTCAGTTTAGGCTTGTGTAAGCTTAAATGTTACGAATGTCAACATGAACATAAAATGGTTTAGATACAACATGCTTTATACTAGTATAGTTACGAGTGTAACCATCTCTATTTGATCTTCTCGAATGAAATAATTTGAACGCCATTAGAATCCCTCAAGCGGTTCGGCCCCTCAGCACGGCTGCTGAATAGGGACAATCAGACAGACATTAACGATTCCAGCCACGAGCGACTCTCACGTAGCACTTGTGCTACAGCCTTTTAATTTTATTTCAACGAACACGGAACATTGAGATGAGCTATTTCTGACTAACTTTTCATAATACTGCACCTCTAATATAGTTCTTTCATTTCACGACGGCTCGTGGCTCATGGTTGTGTGTGTGTCGTATCTGTATGTGTTTTGACCGCTCCCACCTAGGCTCCTGGCAAACACGCACACTTACGCATTGTGCATGTACACGACGTAACCACAAGTAAAGCGCGCGTAACTTCGTGAGATAAACGACGTAACTACTACATTTTTTTTTCTCATCATTTAATATGGGACTTTTAAAGGTGACCTTTATGTCAGCTCCATCGGTACACACAAAGTATTACAATTACCTATATACAAAATCAAATACCTATTCATCGAGTATTGAAACTCCGAAATAATACTGAAGGAGGTGAATGTGCTCATGAAACTGAACAACTTTCCCCAAGGAACATAGGTCGAAATGTGAAAAAAAAAAATTTGGACCTCCCATACAAAATTGACGATCAGCTGATTGATTTACTATGGGAGATAAAAAATATTTTTTAAGATTTCGACCTAGGTTCCTTGGGGAAAGTTGTTCAGCTTCATGAGCATATTCACCTCCTTCAGTATTATTTCGGAGTTTCAATACACGTTGTAGGTATATCTATGCCAATTTGAGACCTACTACATTTGAAAGGTCTTATTATTAAGGTTTTTAAGAATGCAGTAAAGGAAAACATCGTGATGAATCCTGCATTCCTGTGAGTTCTCCATCAGTTATTCAAGAAATAATTAAAATAATAGAACTAATTACAAAAATAGATTTTTAATAGAATTCACCCTCTTGCGCTCCCGGTCACGCCCTGTACAAAACGTCTTAAGGTGCGGTTAAACGGCGCGCTATAACACGAGCCGCGCCGTGCCGCACCATCCGTGTAGGCGCGGCTCGGCTTAATGCGGACGCAAGCCTGCTCGTTTAAACGACGCGGGGTAGCACGAGCCGAGTCGTCCGTGGAGATGCGGCATCAGCGGCATTCGTTCGTCGCGCGCTCTGTGCTATCTGTTTAGACGGCGCGTATTAACACGAGCCGAGCCTAGATGGCGCGCGCGCCTTTGATCCGTGTCGAAAAAACCGACAAGTGATGGATTGTGCAAAGTTTGCCGAGCCGTGCCGAGCGTAGTTGTTTAAACAGCGCGTGGCGCGCCGAGCCATAAGCCGAGCTAGGCTCGGCTCGTGTTATAGCGCGCCATTTAATCGCGTCTTTATTCTTATTTGAATATTAACAAAGTCAATTAACTTTTGCAGACATTTTCTAGAAATTAATAACTGAGTCTGTGGTTTTCGTTAAACGGTGGGACTGACACAAAAATAATTTCGTTTAATTTATTCTTTGCATAAACTGTACTACAATGAACGTCTTATTATTTACTTCTTACAATTTACTAACGTCTGGCGTGCAACATACTTAAACATAACTTAAACTATCAATTAATTATATTTCTTTAAATTGAACGGCTAGGCCTGTGAATAATGAAATTTATTTCATTATTCACAGGCCTCGGTCTTGCGGCGCCTGAATCCAGCGGGTACCTGCGACTCGTTTGATGTCGTCGGTCCACCTGTGTAGTGGGGGTCTGCCAACGCTACGCTTCCCGGTGCGGGGTCGCCGCTCTAGTACCTTGGGACTCCATCGATCATCAGCTCTTCGAACTACGGACCCTGCTTATTTTCACTTCAGTTTCGCGACTCACTGAGCTATATCGGTGACTTTGGTTCTCTTATTGATATTGTCATTTCTGTTTTCATCTAGCAGAGATACTCCGAGCCTAGCTCTCTCCATCGCCCGCTGAGTGATCCTGAGCCTTCTTATGAGGCCCATAGTAAGCGATCATGTTTCGGAGCCATATATCTACCTTAACTAATCTTAATCATAATCAAATCATCGATCATTTGTCTGGTGGGAGGCTTTGGCCGTGGCTAGTTACCACCCTACCGTCAAAAACGTGCCACCAAGCGATTTAGCGTTCCGGCACGATGGCGTGTAGAAACCGATTAGGGGTATGGGTTTAATTTACACTGCTATACCCCTTCCAAGTTAGCCCGCTACCATCTTAGACTGCATCGTCACTTACCATCAGGTAAGATAGCAGTCAAGGGCTATCTTGTCATAGAATAAAAAAAAAAAAAAAAAGAAGTCACGGATCTACACCATTCGGACACCTTGGGACCCCAACGTCCATCGATTCTTCGAAGCATTAAAAGCAATTTGCCCTTTTATAAGAATAAACCGTATCTGATTATTATATAATTTTAAGCCTCAAGTGGCGAACTAGAGCAGAGCTATTATCTCTCCGTCTGAGGTCTAATTAGGGCGGAGGGACAAGCTCTTGTTACTGGAAAAGGAGAGTTATAAAAGCAAAGCTTTTGTTATTGTGTAGTGCAATCCATTACTGTACACGTTACATAGCGTTATAGAGAAAGCTGATAATAGTTTATTCAGAATCAGTAAACAAATTCTTCAGGTTTCAGCCTTTGTACTGTAACTAAAGACCAAATTAGACGGAGCATCGTTCATCGTTCATTTTTGCGATGAACGACGAAAGATACCAGTGAATCTTAAAAGCTCAAATTAGACGGTTCACTTTCCGGGATTTTTGCTTTCATTAAACTGTTAAATAATCGGGACCCATTAAAAATCTAGATCGTTTTAAATCTTAATAAGGTCCCGACTGTTAAGTCATATTATTTAACTAGATTACTGAACTTGTTTTTCCTTTTCAGTTACGCACTCGGGTTTTTGACTTTTTACTATTATTGGATTTATGTTTCAGCGGTTTTGCTTTATTCATCTATTTATCTCAGTCTTAGCTCTCCCATAGACCGTATGAGTCTACAGTCATGATACTCAGTGAGTATCGTGACTGTACTAACTTATGTGAGTACTAGCTTTTGCTCGCGGCTTTGCTCACGTTAAGTTCGATTTTTCAAACCCCTATTTTTCCCCCTTAGGGGTTGAATTTTCAAAAATCCGTCCTTAGTGTGCGCCAACGTCATAAAAGTAACCAACTGGAAAAAATTTCAAGTTTCTAACTTCAGTAGTTTAGGCTGTGCGTTGATATCTCAGTCAGTCAGTCAGGACTTTGAATTTTATATATATTGATTACTCACATAAGTTATACATGATACGAGATCTAGTTATAGACACATCACACATCGCTTTGAACCGGTACATTCACATTGATCAGTTTAATATTAATTATACACACAATATACATACAAACCCAGAATATCGCTTTTGCTAGACTTAATGAAATATTGTATTCAACGATGTGTGCATTGAACTAAGCTCGCTCTATCATATTGCAAGCGCTGTGGTTGGCGGCAGCAAATATCATGCTAATAATGTTCAGTACACACCTCGATGCCCGTATTAATTCAACTCAGTCAACACATTAATGGCTTCAGGCTTGAATTAACATTTAACTAACATTCAACTCAACTTCAACAATATACCTACCTAATATTGCATCGAGAAATTCTCAGAAGCAGCCTGAGAAGTTGGAGCTGTTACTTAATAAGTGACCTTTTGCACATTATAAGACGCATTGGTTGTTATAAGAGACCATACAATATATTTTTATATAGGAATTTATTTATTTCATGATTAAAATATGTAAGAATAATACTTAATATAATATAAAACTAAATACTAAATTAAAACTATATTAAAACGTAAATATCAAAAATAAAAGCTAAATATAAAAAATATCATCTAAACCACTAACTGGAGCGAGGAAAAGTGCCCAGAACGCTGGCTGCGTTACCCCGCTGAATGGCCAAACTTATATGCTGACCGAGGTAACTTCAAGCCTTCCGGTCACCAGTGGACTCTATGAGACGGGATGACAGATCCTTAAAAAAGGATCTAGCATCCTCATCTTTTTATATTATAAGACATTTTTCGACACCTCCTACGTAAGTTGTTGTATCCCCATAACGCTTACGTGACGCGTTAATTGTTGTGAAGGTAATACAATGGTTTAGGCCGTCGTTTTAATAACGATACAACTTAATTGAAAATATGTAAAAAAATGCTGTCTTTAATTTAAATGAACATAGAAATAAACGAACATCGAATAAAACCTAAAACGCCAATTTTGTGGGATACCACCACAACTTACGTAGGAGGTATCATCGTTTTTCTTATGACGGACCAGACGCGCGCATACTGGTCTGAATTTCTTATAAGACGTTTCTCATACGCACGTCTTATAATGTGCAAAAGGCCTTACTCACGATTCACGTGTCTCGGAGAAACAAGGAAAATCCCTATTACGAGCACATGAGTAAAGACTGACCTTTACTCATGTGCTACGATCCCTAATAATATTGTAACTACATGTTCACTGCAAGTTGGCCGCTAGCTCGTGTCGCGCTTCCCCGTATCGCAATTCAAGTCAGACCCGCATACCTAGTACAGATAGCAACAGCAACAGGCTATATAGCTGAGAATCTGGGGAGTGACTTAGCAACTGTTTTTATCCCAGTAAAAACTAAAAGTGCTAGGGGTGCCCGCAGAATTTTTGAAAAACCTTACTCCCTGTGGGGCGAGTTGTGGTAAACCTAGTGATTTGAAATATTCTTGTAATGCAGTAAAGCAAGGGAATATAGGGTAAGGGTATAACCACAAAGTTGGCTAGTCTTTCTAATACGTAATTAACATAAATACACACTAAGAAAGAATTTTCAGAAAAACACCCGGACGAAGCCGGGGAGAATCAGAATCGTATTTGATGACATTTTCGTCAAAGTAAAATGAACCATAACAGCATGAAATAGAGCTCAGTTTCGTGCACGCATTCTTATACGTTTACGAATACTGATACGCTCCAAATTAAAATCGGTTGTACTGAATTTGTTAGGTACTTTAAATCAATACTTTTAAGGTTCATTTTGCTTTAACGCTAATGTCATCGAATAGGAATGCGATCAATCGAATCAAATCTTGTTCTAACCCTACAGGTCGTCTTTTATGGAATTAAAATATCCTTATTATACTCGTAGAAGCTGCGAAATTCCAAAATGCCCAACTAAAATCTGGGAAAATTGTCTTCGCGGGTAATAATTAATGCAAATCCTTTGCTGAAGTTGTAGATTCTGCGGCATTAAAAAGTGGTGAGCCGAGGTAATTGTAGGGACATCCCTCAGAAAACATTTTCAATTATAACTTTTGAAAGTTCAGCTGCTAAGTTATAATGTAACTTTGATTATATGTGCCTAGACAAGAAATTTTCTAGTAATTTGTGAGTCGAAGGTTTGAAAATGAATTGAAAATTTTGCGCACCGCACCTGTCTCTGAAATTTTAATAATAAAAAGACGTGTGGCACTCGGGGACTGCCGCGGTAAAGCTATTGCATAGCATTTTTTATCAACGCCATCTAGCGGTGAGAGGAGTCCCGTGTCAGGTTATTTTCGTTACGGAATTTCTGGATTCGGCCTCCACGCTCAAGGCCCGCGATAGAAGCTATGCAATAGCTTAATAAAAACACTTAGATGGGAACGAAAATGTACCCGAGCCAATTTATGAAATAACAAAAAAGGTTCTCATCTATTTCTTTTGTCAAATATGAACCATTTCATGATCATTTGAAAGGATTTTGTAGCATCAAAAGTCACGGGCAACTGCGAGTGGAAATGTAAATGCAAAAGTGTGTTTGCTCGTTAATTTGTCCTTCAATCCGGCCACGCCGGCCAATCTATATAGTATCTGTATAGTGCACGAGTGTGTGTGCAAACACAAGTACACTCTCTATTCCCTCACTCTCGTAGCCCAATGGGACGGAGAATCCGACACGACCGGAAAGAGATCACTCGCAGGACCGACGGCTTTAAGTGCTCTCAGAGGCACAGGAATGACTCACCACCGATTTCTTAACTCCGAGGTACTTAACAGAAATCCCAATACATTTTTGGTCCGACCCGGGAATCGAACCTCGTTCTCCGTAGCCGAATTAACGATAACTAGTAACCACTAGGCCAACGAGGCAGTTAACGTTAGTTTTCACGAAACAATTGAGTAACAGATCGAGTTAGCAAGACCCAAAGAGTGTCATAGGATACTTCTATATCCCGGGACAACAAAGACATTTGATAAACCTAACTTCTATGCGGACGAAGTCGCGGACTAAAGCTAGTTGCTTGTAAAAAGTAATAACCTCAAAACATTTCGAATTTTTTCAAGCTATTTTCATATACGCTTCACTTGCTTTTTTGAAACACCCAAAACTTTTCGGTTTGTAAAACTTTTGCGATGCTAATTAGCTCGTTAAAACGTTCGGGAATGTATATTTATATTTTTAAAATACTGAGAACTTATATACATACGTCTACAATACGAAAGCAAGGATACAGGTTGCTTGCTTACATGCAAGACGTGCCAAGGTGAAAGCATCTCAAGCTACTGCCAAATATGACGGCTCGTTGGAACCCAACAATGGTAAGAGAAGGTATATTGCCCAAGAACTTAAATGTAGGACTATACCTAAGCAGGAGATTGAAATGCTGGTAAGAATACACTGGTAATTTTACGAATGCCTAAACTGCTGGAGTGAAGCTTGTGTAAATGCCATCTTTTGAAAATGTTTCGAGGTATGCAAAATAGCTCTTTTTTTAAAAAGGTATATAAACTAGCGCTTGACTGCGATCTCACCTGATGGCAAGTGAAGATGCAGCCTAAGATGGTACGCGCTTGCCTAGAAGGTGCCTATTCACTCTTGATTTAAAGACACCTACGTTATAGTTAGTTGGAAAAACGGAAGCCGGAAGGGCATTCCTTTTTGCAGTGCGTATTAGGAACGAGGAAGCAAAGCGCTTAGTGCGAGATCGTGAAATTTTCAATTGTAATTAACTAACCACCGCTATTGAAATGTATTTACTTAACTGCATGTTGTGTTTACTTTAAAACGATTTTGCACACACTGTGCATGTATATAATGTATTAGATTATAAGCCTTTGTAAAAATCACTACTAAACCTAATAAATAAAATAAAAATAAAATAATGAATATCCGCATTTTGACAAAGTCAAATACCCAATTAGACTCTACCTATAGCTACCTAGTAACCTATGCGAGATAGGTGGCTTAAGCGTGCCACTGCCACACGTGTACCCTTGGTGTACCCTTTACAACTTGCAGAATCGATTAACAAAATATGTTTAAACTCGCCTCGCCATTAAAAGCAAAAGCGGAAACATCAAAAAGTACTTTACGTTCCGAAATTGTAAAACAACATGCTACATCCAATGAGCTATGTGCCACAGAGATGCAGATCTCAAACTTGTACAGCAGGCGATTAACTTAGCAATTGTTTTTTTTTTTACTAGAAAACTAGATAGTCCTTGACTGCGACCTTACCTGATGGTAAGTGACGTTGCAGTCTAAGATGGTAGCGGGCTAACTTGGAAGGGGTATGGCAGAGTACATTCAACTTATACCTCGAATCGGTTTCCACACTTCATCGTGCTGGAACGCTAAATCGCTTGGCAGCACGTCTTTGACGGTAGGGTGGTAATTAGCCACGGCCAAAGCCTCCCACCAGACTAATTATGACCTAACAATAGCAAAAAATTACTCTAGGTTTGGAAGTAAAAACTTTTATATATATATCTTACACTTATGTTACACCCTTTGAGTATTTAAAATTTTAAAGAATTATCATAAACATTATATGACATTAATGTGTTTCAATTAATAATAATTGTACATTTTATGATAATAATATTAATGATAATTAATATGGTTGACAGTCAAAACAAAGTGTATCACGTAGGTAATTTGATAACAAAAATTGACTTTGAGTGGTAAATATGTCAAATAAATTTACCAAATATTATAGCTTTAAACTCCTGGAAAATAAAAATAATGAAAATGGTTTTAGAAAAAATCACCGTTGGTTATATTATCCGTATAACGAGTTACACTTACATTGTTGATAACGGACTTAACGCAAGCCCAGCGTTAATTTGTCGACACGGCTGGGCCGCTTTTTGATCATTCAAGTTGTCTTAATATGTTCTCCACCTCTAGGAATAACACCTCACAGGCCAAGCCAATAAACATTCACGATGAATATTCATGCAAAACAGATTCATTTCTCTTCAAAATGAACTCGTATCGAGTATCTCTATGACGAAGATTCGTGGAAGCAATTAGCTTTGTATTGTCCTCGCTTAGCCATTCAATCTGTAACACTCTGGTTTGCCAGAACAGCGCTGCCATCACAGAGCAACTGCTGTTATTATCAGCAGAAGTCACATTGAAAGTGAATGTGCAAAGGCTGCCTTATACCAATGGAATGTCCTACATGACGACCTCTCTGGTGCAGTGGTGAACGCTGTGGTCATATAACTGGGAGGTCTGGGCGGAGGCAATTTGGGAATTTATAATTTTTGAATTGTCCCTGGTCTGGTGTGGAGGGAGGCTTTGGCCGTGGCTAGTTACCACCCTACCGTCAAAGACGTGCCGCCAAACGATTTAGCGTTCCGGCATGATGGCGTACACAGCTATACCCCTAACAAGTTAGTCTGCTACCATCTTAGACTGGCATCGCCACTTACCATCAGATGAGATCGTAGTAAAGGACTACCTTGCCATCGAATAAAAAAAAAGAATAGCTACAATACAGTTGCCTTTACAACTTTGTTTTGCGGCTTCTATATGGATAACGATTTGAATAGCATAGCAAAGTAAGGGTTTTAGTAAAAGTCTGTTTGAATAGGTTTGTAAGGTACATCATTGACATGCAAAGCCCGTCCGATCGTCCTAACAGTCCGACCCTTCACCTCTCAGTAATCTGAGTTCACATCACATTCAAAACCCGCGAACTATTACATTGATAAGCGAGAGCGAAGTTTGTGACAATGCCAGACAATCACGAAGTTTGTATGCTTACTGACCTGGCCTAATAGAGTTTGGCATAGTTTGTCAAAACCAATATAATATACCTATAGAACAGAACTCCATATAACTGATATGGCTGTACAGTTTCATGGTCATAGCTGTGCCAGACTTTATACTATCAACCATTAAAGTGCATAATAATATTAACCGACTTCCAAATAGGAGGAGGTTTTTAATTCGTCGGAATGTTTTTTTTTGACGTGGAACGTCTTTAAAATCACACCAAAACATACGGGTACCAGTCAGAAAAATGTGTCGTAACGAAAAGGTCTATATGGTCTTACCTTAATAACTGCAAAACTATAAGTCTTAGAAACATGAATCCAATATAATTATTTAGAGTACGTAGTCATCTTACTGCTAAGACCTTAAGTTTGCATCGGGGTCGAGCGGGGTGGCGGGGGAGGGGGACTGCGTAGAATAACCGAAACTCGCAGATATAGACACAGCTCAACTCGTTTTTTTATTTCAATATTGTTTTGACATATTGTCAACCTTAAATAAAATGACATAAGGACGTCATTGTATGACATTTCAAAACAATAAGTTGTAGACCCCTAGAGTTGTGGTGATCTAGAGGTGGATTTTGGTTGAATGAGCTACATTTTAAAGCAGCTTTAGCAGAAAGTTTTTCTTTCAATCAAAAGTTACAGCTTTTCATGCAGTATATTTAGTGATAAAATAAAATTTGACTGTTCTTAAGTTTGATTAATTGTAAATTATATTGCTTCTGATGAAATTAGAAATAATATGGAAGTTAAGACTGATGTCAGCAACGCTGTTATTTTTTTGTAAGTAGTATTTTAAAAACATATGAAATATTAGATTTTTACTAAAAAAAAGCTTCTCTCAGTAGGATCTTGACAACAAAGAGATGATTTGACAACGAATCTGAGTTGACAGCCAAGACTTATAAAAAACCTAATCTCTAAGCTATTTGTTCAACACATAACTTGAGACGAAAATAAATTCTAAATCCAATAGCAGGCTTCGATATCAAACAAAACAAGTACGTACCTACGTAATTCAAGGAGTATTTCAATATTTATTCCAAATAGTATTCGATACCCGATATCAAATGGAAATCGGTGGAAATTTCGCATATACCGGCAGATACGTCTCTGCTGTAGGCTTCAAAGGATTAATATAGGTAATATTAAAACGTACCGGTCTACGATTTAGCATACCTAGGTATTGCCTACTTGATTTTACCCTAGACATCGTACTATGTTTTGTGGATTACTATTTATTTATTATCAACCCCGATTGCAAAAGAAGAGATATTATTCCTTTAACCAGTTTTTGTCAGTTTTTTATTCAAAAGTGGATTTAAGAGCGGGCGTAATGGTAAATCTTCAGATACAGATTTTGTTATTACAGCAATAGATCAAGTTTTAACTCAGAAAAAAAAAACAGGTAATAATTACATCATATTTTCAAGTGAGGATACTGAGTAAAAACATAAAATAATGAAAGTTCGACAAAAAAAATAATTGCGAAGTTAGGTTTAATTTTTAACCAATTTGCATTTATTTGCAATTTGTCGCATATTAAAGGGCCAAAATTTTTATATTATAATTCCTATACATATTACTAAGATAGAGCCATTTTTTTATTGAATATCTTACGAGTTATTAAAATAAATTATGTATTTGCGCTTACTACACTCCTATTCGGCGCAATACGCTAGCATCTGTCGCGCTTCACACGAGGTTTCGGGCATGTTTTATTTCATCGCTTAGTCACGATTTTGGTATTTTAAGAGCCTCATAGGCATAAAATAGAAACATGAAAGTACATAATTTCACACTAAAACTAGATAACTTTTACTCAAAATTATGTAGGGATAATAGTTTCAGAACTAAAACTATGTTTATGGTTTCAGGGCTGCGCCTCGGGAGTCGCTGCTGAACGAGTTTGTTAAGTAGGCAAACCAACTTATTACAAGAGGGGTCGTTAATGTTATATTCAAGTTTACAGTTTAAATAAACAGCGGTGTCGTTAAGTACGAGCATTGAAAAGATTAACTTTCAACAAAGTTGGTATTTTTATTTGTAAAGAGCAAAAATAACAGCCTCAATAGTTCAGCGGTTAGGAGGTGCGGACTGAAAATGAAAGACCGTCGGTTCGATCCCCACCCGTTGCACTATTGTCGTATCTACTCCTAACACAAGCTTTTTTTTTTATTTTTATTTGATGACAAGATAGCCCTTGACTGCGATCTCACCTGATGGTAAGTGACGATGCAGTCTAAGATGGTGGTGGAAGCTTTCTTCTTGTTTGGAGGGAAGAGGAGAATAATGTACTGAAGTTCATGACAGTAATTAAAATTCAAAATGGCGACCACCAAATATTGTGAAAAATAAAAAAATTAAAGTCAACGAACTAAGTTGAGTGGGATATCATTTTTCATTTTGAGTGACCCTTTATGACCTATGCCAATTTAAAGTTGTAAATTTTCAGTTGATTTCCCTTAAAGCAGTTATCTCTTTTAATTGCTTGTTAAATTAATTATTTTACGTTAGTGAAAACGGACACTAAGATTTTTCAACTAGCTTGCTATAATACCATGTCTACTTAATATTTCTTCTTCCCCAGTGAGTTTGAATAAACGATCGCAACTGATTTTCAGACATTTTCCAATAAAAAATATATAATATATTCAAAGGATTTCTGGAATTACTATAGCTATGAAAAACCGTTTTCCGCGCTATACCTACTCGTATTAAAATATCTACTCACGCTTCGCGGCTCACTGGATTCTATTGATTTTTAATTTGAATTATTACGGGAACGTGTACCTTAAATCAGAGTAAGTACACACTTTCGACATGTCAAGCGACAAAAGATTTTCAACAACCTTCTCCTATTATATAAATGAAATAAAATGAATTGAATTCATTTTGTCAAGTGTGAATAAACATAGTAGGTACAATGGTGGATATAGTATAAAATGTGTTTAATTGGTTTGTCCTTCATTCACACCACGCAACAAAGCTTTGGATCATCTTGAGTTTTTGCGTGATTTTTCAGGAGTGTTACAAAGGCTACTTTTTATTACGGAAAATCAAATTCAAATACAAAATTATTTATGTCATGTAGGCCAACTTGTAGCTCTTATGATAGGTCATGACTCTACCACCGGATCGGAATGCATCTGCTGAGAAGAGCCGGCAAGAAACAAAGGAGTGGAATTTGGTTTTTTTTTGGCAATATGTAGCTTGGCAAAGAACTAAATTAGTACCTTGTCTTATTATGATAAATAAACTTTCATGCTGCACTCTTACTTTTTATGTAGGTATTTGCCAACAACTTCGCCCTCGCAGAGTTAGAAGAATTTGAAAATCCCATGAGAAGCTTTTATTTTTAATTTTAAGTTATAAAGTAGAAAGGTAATTTATCATGTCAATGTGACAATTTAATATTATGCGCTAGCGTTGAGACAGGCAAAAAGTTGCTAATGTGCTCTTGCTCTTAAACATTTTGTGGGAACAATAAAATCCATTGTATTTTAAAGTACCTACACTCCGAGTTTTTACAAACTACCCACTACCTCTTGACTCTGCACTTACGTTATTAAAACAAACAGCTTTTGTTCGAGAACTTTCCGATAAGTTTATTATGTTTAAAAATATTGAATACTAGCTGATACCCGCGACTTCGTCCGCGTACATTTAGTTTTTTATCATCCCGCGGGAACTCTTTGATTTTCCGGGATAAAAAATAGCCTATGTCACTCTCCAGGTTCTCAACTACACACATGTAAAAAATTACGTCGATCCGAAGCTCTGTTGCAGCGGGATTGAAGGACAAACCAACAAACCAACAAACCAACAAACCAACAAACCAACAAACACACTTTCGCATTTATAATATTAGTAGGGATCGTAGGAAAAAGGGGCTTTGGATGCAGGGCAGGCTCTTTCTAATGGAGGCGCCTGTTCACATTTATTGTTCTATAGATTTCAATGCGCACTTTATTATTATACAAAGACTTATTGTATTAACGTTATTATAAGAAATATTTACACGTATTATAATGTGCTTATATATATACTAGTAGGGCGCGTGGGTGCGCGGCCCGCTGCAGCGGACCGCGGTTTTTCTGCTCTTAGACTTTCAGGGCCTGATCATTTTCTACCACAAAACCACTATTCCAACTTGTACACTCTTTAAGATAGACATCGACGAAATTTGTATGGCCACCATCTTGAATCCGCCATTTTGGTGTATTTTTTGTCAGCTCATTGCCAATTGAATGAGGTTTCGAGTAATTTTTGTTTGGGCACCCTCAACCTATCTTCAATGCCCTGACCGTGCTCCTCACCCGTCTACGAAATCCTCAATCATCAGCTGTCTCCATATATCTCTCTCTTAGATATGTATGTCTCTTAGATATCTTTGGACAAGGAAAAAAGAATAGTTACACTGGAGGTATTCACGGCTCGATGTTTAAACTTTAAAGTTCAAATGCATAGTTAAGCAAGGAAAAATCAATGAAAACTACATTAAGTTAACTGTTATGCTCATTGAATTAACCTTGATGTCTATTCGTGGTTCGTTGTCTATGCTTTGCCTAAGTTAGATAAGCAGTACTTAATGGCTAGCCTTGGTCTTAAACAAAGTTTTTACTTCGGGAAATAAAAGTGAGATAGGTACAAATTTTATAACAATTTCTTTTTAAACTAGGTTTTTCCCGCGAATTCGTCCGCGTGAGTTAGGTATCTACTTGTTTTCCCGGGGTAAGAGATCACTCTCCTTGCCTTCAACTATACTATACAATATATAAAAATTTAATTGTAATAAGTCAATCCATTCTCGAGAAATCATCAAAAAAGCCTTTCTATAGGTACAAATGTTTGGGAAAATTAATTTTTTCATAATTTTTTTCCTTTACTTTTCGATGTTTTAATAGTTATTCTGCTGCTATCCGGGGCAGAAATATCCAACAGTGTAAAGATCATAAAAATCGGTCCAGCCGTTCTTAAGTTATAAATGGTTTAACTAACGGGCATCAGCTAGTTTATTATATTACGAGTGGATTAACAAAATTGGTAAATAAATTGAGTAATTATTGCTGTTCAATTAATTTAACTCTAGTTTGAGCCCTCTCGGATTATATTAATTAGCCCTATATTAATTGCGTAGCAGTAAAATGCTGAAGTGTGTAATTGCCTCATAAAATGATTATATCTTTGTTTGAATCTCAGTTAACTCAGTTACACAATCAGGGATTTAAGTTAAGAGTTGGTCGCAGTGTGGGGGCTGACTCAGCAGCGTGCTAGCTTACACCTAACTTACATCTAACTGACATCTAACTTACACCTAGCTTACATCTAACTTACACCCAGCTTATATCCAGCTTAAACCTAGCTTACACAGAACGCGAACCCAGTCCGTACCGCGTTATTACTGGGTGGGAGGCTTTGGCCGTGGCTAGTTACCTCCCTACAGTCAAATACATGCCGCTAAGCTATTTAGCGTTCCGGCACGATGGCGTGTAGAAACCGATAAGGGGTATAGATTGAATACACTACCATAACTGCTGAGTTTTTTGTCGGCTCTTCTCAGCACAATCTGCATTCCGAACTGGCCATAGCGTCATGACGTGTCATAAGAGCTACAGGTTGGCCTACATGAAATAAATAATTTTGACTTTGAATTTGAAAATTTAACCCTTCCAAGTTAGCCCACTACTATTCTAGACATCGTCACTTATCATCAGGTGAGATCGCAGGACTATCTTGTCATCGAATAAAAAAAAACGCACCGCGTGTAATACAGGTTGTACCTACTTGTATCAATTTCATTGAATAAAAGTTGACGCCAACTACATTGTGTTTGATATCTGCACCACCATTACTCCATAGGGTTGCTCCCAACATAAGTAATCTCACAGCTGGTTTGAACCCCACCTGTTGCACTATTGTCGTACCCACTCCTAGCACAAGCTTTCCGCTTATTTGGAAGGGATAGGATTAGCTAATCTCTTCGGACGAATTCTTGTATATTTATGATCGAACTTCACTCACAGGTAAGTTCGTTTAATCATTAATTTACTTCAGTTTTCACTGATATTCTTTTAATAAAAATAAAAAAGAAATAAGAAAAACTGAGCCCAATTAAATTTAACAATATAATATTATGTTCAATACAATAGTCAATATAAGAAAAAAAGGTATTAATTTGAAATGCTGTGGTCTTTTAAACATGATACAAATTTTTATTATTTTGCAGTAGCAATTTATAAATTCTACTTCTAAATATGGGCTAATAAATAATCTATAATATTAAAAATAGGTATAATGAGTTTCAAAAGGTCACGGCTACAGGTAACATTGTTCCCCTGAGGTAACAATAAAATCGGTACAATGGCGGCTAACATTAGGAGTTGCGCAAAACAGGAAGTATTTTGCCATAATTCATTGTTCACTTCGAACTTTGTTCTGAATACAGATTTCATAGTAGAGTGTGTCTTTATTTTGAAACTAGATGATGCCCGCGACTTCGTACGCGTGGATTTAGTTTTGAATTATCCCGTGGGAACTTTTTGATTTTCCGGGATAAATAGTATTCTGTGTCGCTCTCCATGTCCTCAACAATACCACGCAAAAAAAAACATCGATCCGTTGTGCTGTTAAAGCGTGATTAAAGGACAAACCAACATACCAAAAAAATGGTGAGGAATAGTAAGAAATTAGTAAGGATTTATGTGCAAAATTTTATTGGTGACAGAATAGAGGTTCAGAAATCGGTCTCCTTTCCGGGAGATACAAGGTCCAGGCATGGTGAATATTCTAAACAATATTCTGAATATATAATATAAACACAAAAAAAACGCTAAAACCCTACCTAAAGCCGTCTCCAACCGCCCCTATAACGGCCACTGTTTTCACATCTAATTTATTTAACCACAACACGACAGACAAACCACCAGCTGAACGTGAGGGTAACTATCAAACATATCTAAGTAATATTAAATTAATTACACTTATCTAAACCTCAGGGAAATATTTATTCGATTAGGGCGTGATTGCTATCATCACCCATCAATCAAATACAACGACCTAGACGCGGGAGCATCCAATAGCCGTATGAGTCTCTGGAAGAGACTGAATTAATAACGTCCAACCCGCTGTATTTATACTCACGGCGCGGTTAAAGTTGTATATCTTTACTATTTCAATATTTCGCTAACAATAAATGACTGACTGACTGATCTATCAACGCACAGCTCAAATCTTTGGATGGATCGGGCTGTTTGGCATAGGTACAGATAGTTATTATGACGTAGGCATCCGTTAAGAATTTTTGATAATTCAATCAGACGCAGTGACCAAACTTACAACACCTCACTTTTTGCGATAGAGTGTAATAAAACTAAGGTAATCAGCAGAACTTCCACTATCTGGCGATCATTCAACTGGCAGCTAAGTAGTTTCGGAAGAATGATCTGTGGCGCGACTGGGGAGAAGTTTCCCCGGTCTCTCGATCACACTAATTAATGCCGCACTCACAAACTTACAACTTTCAAGGAAATAATACTTACATTAAGTCTTACTAGGCGAGAACGATACGACATTATAAGGTATAAATAAGAGCGCGTGTTATGGTAAATTTTCAGGTGTAGATTTGGTTTTTACAGCAGTAGGTAGATCAAGTTTTAAATCGAAGGAAAAACAGGCAAAAATTACATGATATTTCCAAGGGTCGATACTGAGTAGAAACATAAAAAATATACGCGACGAGCTGAGAACCTTTTTTTGTCAGTTAATAATGAAAGTTCAACAAAAAAAAATTGCAAAGTTAGGTCATTTTAGTCGGGTCTTATCTACTCGTATCTCGGAGGAAAAAAAATTTGTGTTTGTGTGGGCTATATACTTCAAGACTCGTATGTTTGATGGAGTTTTCGAATACTTCGAAGCTCTGCTGCGGCGTGATTAAAGGAAAAACCAACAAATAAACACTTTCGCATTCATACACCTGCCTAATAGTAGGACACGGTTTATATACGAGGAGTTCCTGAAAATCGTTTACTTCTTATCACTTGAGTATTCTGAAAGCTTCTGAAAACGTCCTTATCTAATATTTTAAGCAACAAAAGAGCCTAAAGCTTTTCGTAGATAAAATACAATATTGTGCGGTACTTTTTTATCAGTACAATACTAGGAACTTTTACAAAATCCAATACTACACGACATCAAAGTAAATGTACCAGGGGGACTATTCTAATACGCGCAATTTAGTTTTCTGTCGAATATCGAATCGCTGAAAGGGAGTAGTCGAAATTTGGAACATTTCATCGGAAATTGGTCCGGTGTGGCCATAAAGAATCGATATCCGAACAGGCTTTGACGGAATCTGCCTCTGTACCGGAATACGTAGGTAACGAAATAAGTATCTACGAAGCGCCTAATAAGTACAAACTACAAAGAGCAATTTCAGATCAGAGGTATTAAAAGAATAAATAATTAAAAAAAATTAAAAAACACGACTGCCCAGCCAGAAAACGACTAGCCTATGTGACCCGGAATAAGCTTTTTTACAGTTTCGTCCAGTCTGTCCATTTTATTCACCATCATTTTAGTCACCCATTTTATTCAGAAACAAGCAGTACCAAGATGGTTTAGGTGTAGTAATATTAGCATAATTTTCACAGTTTGTGACTCATTTGATTGATTGATTCATGTTGACTGTTTTTAACTTTACGAAAATCGATACCAAAGTGATATTGATAGTACCATTTTTGTTCAATCTCAGGGCATAGCAGAAAATAATTCTCGTTTTCCGATATCATAAGGAAAAAATATAAAACTATTTTCCCGATATATCTTCACGATTTATTGGAATAATGTTATTACCCGTCAGCCTTAAGTCTAAGCGTTTTGTAAATAATGCCTTCTTCCTTGTCCACTGATAAACATCCTGAAGGGACTCCCACACGTCTCGATTTTGTGCCGCCTGTATACCGCAGCTCTCTGCGACTCGTGTGATGTTATCGGTCTATCGAGTCTAGTGGGAGGTCTAGCTGCTAACATAGCGCTTCCCGGTGCGCGGGGGTTTTTTTTAAATTAATTGCTTATAATATAGATGTTATCTCATTGGGTATCAACTCGTTGGGCTACCAAATGTCACAGTCACTGATGTCGCAGATGCCTATACTCTCGACTTCAGAATAGAATAGATTTTTTTTTTAATTCAAATAAACTTTTACAAGTGCTTTTGAATCGTCGATGAATCTACCACGGGTCCGGAATGCCCTTGCTGCCGAGAAAAGCCAACAATAAACTCGGCGGTTGCTCTTTTCAAAAAATTTTTAGGTTACAAAACTATACTATGTATACAGTGTTTCCACAAAGAAATTTCAAAAATGACTACTACATACAATCCAATACATGTTAAGACGGGCAGACAGAAAGTAGACCCATTCCCGTTGGTGGCACCCGTTGCTTCGCTCAACCATATTTGAGGGAACGTAACAACCCGCACCACACGACACCACCACAGAAATGTTTAAAGAGAGCATGACATACTTCTTCAGTTTTACATGCCGAAAAGTGATACCAGTGGGATAACGCTTAGTCGAAGGGTGATTCTGTATATGTAGAAGATCGTAACACGCCGCGTGGCATCGCTATAAAATACTTAAATCTCGGCTTAACTTGACACCGACGGCTCAGCACATAAAAGTCACATTCCCCTGAGTTACGACTTCATTAACTGTGATATTAATTTCAGCAGTAAAATTAACGACGCGATTTGGTACTTCGTTTTGTCTTTGATTATGGCCGCGGTTAGGTTTACAGTAATAATGGCACTAATTCGCGATGTCACTTAAGATTATGCCCAAAAATCAGCGCTACTGCATCATAATACTTCTGCTACTCATAATAAAGCTGAGGCAAGAGCCTTAACAGCTTAAATACTTACAGTTTTTTGTAATATAAATACATTGTTTTAATTTTAAACCTATCGTCATGTTCTATTTTGAACAGACTTCCAATCCAAATAAGGATGGAGGCTCTTAATTCGTCGGATTTTCTTTTAAGCTATTGCATAGCCTCTATCGCGGGCCTTGAGCGTGGAGACCGAATCCAGGAATTCCGTAAAGAAAATAACCTGACACGGGACTCCTCTCACCACTAGATGGCGTTGATAAAAAATGCTATGCAATAGCTTTACCGCGTCAGTCCCCGAGTGCCACACGTCTTTTTTTTATATGTATATGTTCCCCGATTACTCGAAGATGCCAGGACCGATTTGGAAAATTGGCATTTGAAGTTGGTTTTGTACAAAAAATTTTTACGTTTATATTATTGTCTTGTTATTCGAATAAATGTATGTAATAATAATTGATTTACTTATTCAATTTTGTCATACAACATACAATTCAAAATAAATTTTCAAGTCTAAAAATAATGCTTACTTTCAACAATGTGTTGCACTTCTTTTAGAATTAAGCTGTGCTGAACTTGGCTGACATCTCCTTTTCTCCTTCAACTAAGCGTAAACGAAGGTATGACGACAGAGAAACAGCCCATCCGATTCACGATCGTTCGAACCGTCAACCTTTCTATTTTCAGCCCATTGCACTCGGTGTTGTATTATTGAGGCTTTTATTCAGAGGTGGCATTACAACTAGAGCTCTCTATATAGCTTAAAGATTATATTCTGCTCTATAAATATCGATGTAAACGTTCTATAAAATTCCTAATTTAAATAAAAAAAATTTAAACAGTTCTAAATCTAGTGCCATCGTCTTCTGCGGGTAGTGAAAGCGATAGAATGAAATGAAATGATAATGAAAAAATGAAGCATGAGATGTGGATGACCTATCAATTTAGTTAAGTTTAGAGAATAAAGCTTTAATAGCCCAACGGTTAAAGGTGCGGACTGAAAATTGAACCCAACCCGTTGCACTATTGTCGTACCCACTCCTAGCACAAGCTTTTCGCTTGTTTGGAGGGGATAGGAGCATATTAGTTAACTTCAGATTGGCTAATATTCTTTTAAAAAAAAGAGAATGTCAAATCATAGTAAAGTGCAATGAGCTGCAGTTTTACCCTGCTATATTTCGTCCGCGATTTCGTCCACGTGGAACTCTACATTTTTCCACGGTTTAAAAATCCCGCGGGAACCTTCTATTTTTCCATTTGAGTAACCAACATTTTTCCGAAATAAAAGGTAGCCTATATTATTAACCCATATAGAAAATCACGTTAATTCATTGCTGCGTGATTCAAGGACAAACCAAAAAGCACTTTCGCATTTTATGTAATTAAGCTTTCACTTAGGCTGCACGAATCTCAGTTGGCCATGATGTAGGCGTAATTTTTCACGCCTTGGAACAATAGCCCAGATTCAGATAAAAATCCTTTATTCGCCAAATCGCAGCCTTCACAGCTGAATTTCTATTATTTCGTGACAGATTGGGCACTTAACCATTAAGGGTTTGGTTATTTTTTATGCGACTGCCTGAAAAAAGGAATATATTGTTTTCAGGGTTCATGTATGTATATATGTAGGTATGTATGTGAGTTTGTATATTCCACCATAACTTCTATACACCTAAACCGATTTTGATGAACGAGGTATCGTTAGAATCCTTGTCTTATTCCGGGTGATATAGGCTAGTAAAATTAAAAAAGAAATTGATGGGGTGACCATGGTCCAGCGTTAAAGGTTAAAGTTGAAAAACAATAATTTGAAAATAAGCTTAAGTATATAATCATCAACTAGAAAATGATGAGTAGATTCCAGAAATATATAAAACACTATAGTTCAATATGCAGTGCAATTCCCAATTTTAACTTGAACTTTTTACCAACATATTTTCCCTCATTCGACCATGGAGGTACGAATAGGTACTGACAAACCGATTTTAGACTTGATTCGTAGCTTTACTTGTTTTTTTGTGGGCAAGTCAACTGACATGCATTCATCCTAAAAATAAATAATCCGCAAACCTTTGCCTGGCAAATATGTCAGACTAACCTACGTCTTATTTATATTGCAAATTGCTCAGACACATTTTAGTAGGTTTCTTAACAAAGGTGAAGGAACGCGAACCTACTACAGTGGGTTATGAATAGTGTTATGCATTATACATCAGGTAACTTTGAAAAGCTACGAGCCATTTGGGAACTTTAACAGAACGAAAAGGTATCTTATAATGCAAGTAGCTTTTAGTTAAGTAGAAACTTATGATAACAACTCCTAGAAAGAGTAATGCTTGTCTAAGGAGCCCCAACACAAGCTGAGTGACTCACCTTTTGGTAGCGTTGCACTGCTGTACAAAGTAACGATATCTAATACCTATCATAGCTGTGTTTTTTTTTAATTTTGATTTATTTTGTATATTTCTGTTTTTATTGCTACCAATAAAGATATTTCTATTCTATTCTATTCTAAGCTGAAATGATGCACCCCACTACATAATCAGTGGTGACAATACATAATGTCTTGTATGCGTAAATGCGGTAGTGGGGCGCGTCATTTCAGTTTAGATCTACCTACTCGTTCTACCACAGAACTTCGAAAAATCATGAGCTTGGCACCCTTAAATCCAACCTCGCACGAAACGCTTTATTCAAAGTTTCTGAAACGAACCGCTTAGGTGGGTCCGGCTAAACTGGCTGGTTTGTCCGGCTTTTCAGTTTTAAGACCTGGCAACCCTATACAAGACAGGGATATAGAACGATCCAAAAATAAGCGAAAACAACCATTATTGTAAGTACGTTTCCCTGATTTATTAAATATCGAATATTCACCAAGGTTTGTTACACACTTGCGACGGCGATGCGACAGTACAAACGCAAAATTTACATCGGCATAAGACTCACTTATCTTGTAACAAGTTAGTGCATAATTTATTCCTTTTTAAGGAACACTGTTGGTTGCTTGATCATTTTGAATAGAAAATTATGATTGCTTTTGTGTTGGTAACGTTTTTTAGGGCGCTGATTACGAAAATAGTGTCCATTTTTAATTTAAAGATGGTTCTTATATGGTTTTTTATCATCTAGAAAGAATTCAAAGAACCTAAAACGACATATTTTGGGTTCTTTGGGGTGCTATCACAGAGTACTTTGTATATTTTACCAGATAGCTGTGCTAGTAGGAATCGTCAAGCGTAGCTTATTCTATTGTAAAGTTTCGACACGCATTTGCAAGGTATATATTAATTAGTTAAAGATTCAATTTTTTAATTACATATAGACTAAATTGGGATACTTATGACAAGTTAGGGCTCTACCATTGGTTCGGATAGATTTTGTTGAGTTGGCAAGAAACTCTATAGTTTTACTTTTCAAAATAAAAGTGTTATAAATACGTAGCTTATCAATATCCTACTAATTACTATAAATGCGAAAGTTCGAAAAGATGTATGGATGTTTATTATTGTTTCACGCAAAAACTACTGGACGGATTTGAATGAAACTACACAATGTACTCATTCATCGATATTACGTAAGAGCGGCTACGAAGCAAACAGCAATCGGCCCTCTATTGGAGTGACGTTTGACAGCAACGATCGCGAGATTTACGCCTGTCGCAAGCCTGTCGCGAGATACGTTATAAGCCCGCCGATTGCTTCTATGCAACAGTCAGTTGTCGTGAGTATGAATCAGCCCTTAAAATAAATAAGATGAGTTTTCTTAAGATTTGTGGTCTCCGCCAGCCATTTGGGGTAATTTATAGGTATTAAGTGAAAGCAATAGCTACGAGAAGGTATTTATCGCCTCCAGGCCGGATTGGACAATAAGCAAAATAAGCAAAGGCTTAAAATTCCCTTTCACGGCCTGTCGCCTTGCTCGTTCAACTACTTCAAAGCAATAGACTACAGTGGTTTCAAAGGTTCTTTGTAGATCCATTTCATAAGACCCAATAGCTTAATGGTTGAAGATAGGACTGAAAACTAAAATGTCGATGGTTTTTTTTATAAGATGACAAGTTAGTCCTTGATTGGCGTTTCACCTGATGGTAAGTGACGATACAGTCTAAGGCTGAAGTCTATAGACCACACTCTCACTCTGCTCAGTCTCAAGACAGAGTTAAAACGAGACAGACTTATTGCAAAGCATATTCATGTCTCGTTTTAACTGTCTTAAGAAAGAATTAATACGAGTACAGCCCTTAAGGCGGTAAATAGGGGTGTGTAAATTCGAACTTTATGTGAGTGAAGTCGCGCGCAAAAACTAGTTAATATATAAAAAAAATAACTATATCTATGGATTCGATTTTCCGGGATTAAAATTATTTTATGTCTAAACTTTCTCTTTTGAGATTTAGTTAAGAATGTTTCAGCGGTTTACCTGTGTAACAGTAACTTCGAATTTATAACTTTTCCGGGATAAAAAGTCGTTTTAATTACCATCATGAGAATATAGTTAATCCACCGAGTTTATAATTTGTTATGATAAGCTCCCGCAAAGGTGTATACTCTGAGATATTTAACGTAATATGATATTAATAACAGAGAGGAAAAAGCATTAAAAGTGTATAAAAGGCTCAATTATTTTTACGGTTAGTTACGAGTATGTTATTAAATAAATAAATAAACTAAAAAAGCTAAATATATTATGAATGAAAATATAGCTAAAGCTAACGTGTATATCGCGGCTCGCAAGACTCCCGGCGAACAGACAGACAAATATAATAATTGGAAACTAAATAAAAGGCTTATTTTTGATATTTTAATCTTGATGATCAGCATGGAGAAAACTGTTGAACTATTTCAATCAATTTTCAAAATGTTGAATTTGTGACATTTTGTGTCTAAACGTCGTGAATTTGACGTCAAACTACATGTTTTAGCATACAGCATAGCTTTATAATTTCAGAGACAAAACCATGAACATTTAACCTGCCTTGAAATTCAAATGATATGTTTTTGGTATTGTCCATGCAAAACATGAAAACACCTCAAATAGGTGTAGCCAGTTAAGTTAGCATTTTAGCCGCTCTAAAAGCTCTCAAGGGAATCTGTATCTCTCTGCGCATGTTTCAATTTGCATCCACTATGCGTGTTCTTAGCATATTTAACAACGTTTCAAGACTTGAATTATTCATATAATTTTAAGAAGCTCTTCAACTACTTAATGTTTAAATCTTAGCATACCTAATCTTCGTTAATTTAACTTTTTTTTATTCACTCAAAATGACGAAATTTTAAAATTTTGTTTCTTTGAATCTAAATCAAATTTATGTCAGACCACAATTTTAAAAGAGTACAAAACCCCATTAATATTTAAAGATAACAAGATAAATAAATTGTGTGATAATTTTCAAATTAAATAAAAATAATTACCCGTGAAAGTACTAATCCTAATTGTAAAATTTCAGCTCAATCGGTTGAAGCTATCTGCTTTAAAAATTGAGTTGCAAGATTCCACCCGAACAACCATAGTTACATAGTTACATACATACATTGCAAGTTAAATAAAAGCTTTTAAAAAACAAGATTGGAAGTCATTCTCAAAAAAAAAAGAGGCATTTTTTTCACAATTTGATTAACAATTAAATTCACAAGATAACATTACCACTACTGTTTTACTGGATCATGTCTTCCATATTCTTCATTACTAGTTGATGGCAGCGGCTTCACTCGCGTGGATATAGTTTTTAAAAACCCGGCGGAACTCTTTGATTTTCCGGGATAAAAAGTCTACATCACTCTACACTGGTAGAGTGACATCCTTCACCCTTGTACTCGAGTACTGGACCATCCTCCAAAATGTTCTCAAAAGTGTGTGAAGCCTCAAGTCTGCCAATTTACATTGGCCCAGTGCGATGGACTAAAATATTATCTCCTACTCTCTATGAGATTGGCGGCCGTGGTTCGTTTAGGGAAACATAATATTATTATAGATTAGACCCATCCCTGAAAAGCGGGGGCGAGGCAGTTATTTAAGGCCCATTTAGAAGGAGATAGTTCCTCGCACAATTAGTGGCGAGAATATGTGCATACCATGTGGAGTGTCGTGGGCGATATCCTTCATACGATTCTCGCCCTTATGACGTGTTTACATTCATGCAAAAATAACTTGTTTACGATAATATCATACAATACCTACTTGTAGGCTAGGGTAGTCAAGTAATCGCCATGTGTTTAGTACTGTTTACTTCAGAAACGTATGACTTACGTCGTTTCCTTGGGCACTTTCAATATTTTTTTTTGCTTCGGAGACCCCTTTGGTACAGTGGTGAACTCGCGGTCTTATAAGTGGAGTACACGGCCCTTGGTTTCAATTTTTTTTTATTCGATGACAAGATAGTTCTTGACTGCAATCTCACCTGATGGTAAGTGACGATGCAGTCTAAGGTGGTAGTGGGCTTGGAAGGGATATGGCATGCTATCGCTTGTAGTGCCAAGCGATTTAGCGTTCCGGCACGATGGTGTGAAGAAATCGATTAGGGGTCCATACCCCTAATCGGTCTCTTGTCTACGTTGAATATAACAAACACTGCCATACCCCTTCCAAGTTAGCCCGATATCATCTTAGACTGCACCGTTACTTACCATTAGCTGAGATCGCAGTCAAGGACTATCCTATCGAGTAAAAGAAAACTGGCGGATATCGCACAGTTTTCAAGTATTTAATGAGAAACTGTCTCGGTCTAAATGGGCCTTAAATGTATAACATGAAATCACGCCATATCGTATGAAATTAATTAGATAAATGTTGGTTGGCAACATTTCGGCGTGCTCTCGTGAAAGCTATTAAACTCCACCGCAGGTGGTCTGTGCGTATAGGTACTACACTCGCGTGTGCAAATACAGTTTATATCGTTAATAAAACGTGTAGCTTTTACTTACGGTGTGACCTTTCATATATATTTTTACTAAGTAGTTGATGCCCGCGACTTCATTCGCGTGAATTACGGTTTGTAATTCCTGCGGGAACTCTCTTATTTTCCAGGATAAAATAATAAAATAGATATACATAGAAACGCGCATCAGAATACAAAACTTGTACCTACATCGCGCGGGCACGGTCGGCAATGTTCCGTCATATACTATGCAAGGAATGCTTCTAGGCAAGCGCGCACCATCTTAGACTGTATCAAACTTACCATCACGTGAGAACGCAGTCGAGGGCTAGTGTATATTAAAAAAAAAAAAGAAAAAAAAGAATGTTAACAACTAATGCACAGATGAAGACACAGAGAAGATGACTGGTAGCGTTGCCAGACGTCCCGTATTTCCCGGGACATCCCGTATTTTAGGCATAGCTTAAAATGTCCCAGCGGGATGGATTCTGTCCCGTATTTGAACCGTTCGTCGTTTTTCATTATGACACACACACGCAACGTTTGTAAACGTACTCGTCTCGCTACTAACTTGCACTCGCAGCTCGCATCGACCAATGACAGTGTTAGTGTCAGAATGACAATTTTATAACTGACTCGATCCTCGGAAAAATATTTAAAAAAAAAAAATGACACTAAATAATTTTGTATTTTATTTGTCCCGGGTAAAAAACTGAAATCCCGAATTTTTTTGCCCATTTAACCATTTGTCCCTTATAGGCCGAAAAAAATCTGACAACCCTAATGACTGGTTAGATCTTGTCTGCAATCTTTCCGTTTTAAGTGATAATGCGTACCGTACAAAAATATTAATTTTACTACATTAAACACTATAGTATATTATTCAATGTAATAATTTTGTGTAACAAACATTCCATTTTAAATTTATGTAAATTAGTAATAAGCGTTTTAATTATACAGGATATTAATAATTATAATAATTATTTATTAATTTTAAAAGGACAAAGCTTATTGAACGAGCGAAGCGAGTTTTCTGAGTCAACTAGGGCGCTTGCCTACTAGACAGAGAAGTGTGTCCGTCTAAATGTCTGTCAGAGCCCTATAACTTCTGAATTACTGAATATTAGAACGTGAAACTTGGTTGAAAATTCAGTTATATCCTGTACTTGAACAACAAATACTAAAATTAGATAAATGTTATAAAGAAACGAAATTATTTAATTTTAATGCGCCATCTATTAGCATTATTGTGAAGCTAATAGCTTCACTATAATGCTAATAGATGGCGCTGTGTCAGTAAAACAGTTTTATGTTAACTATTATTTTTTTTATTGTGTCTAATGTTAAAAGTTAATTATTACAATATATAATTAAAACTTTTGGGAATTATGGGATATCGCGAGGTCTCAGTTCGGGGCGAACCACTAGTTATTTAGATTTGGCTCCAATAAATATACCTGTTGTCCTGTACCTCTAGTGACTTAACGCTTTTCCATTTTTCCATTTTTTTTGTTTTCTTTTTAATATTTTTTATTTATTTTTTTGTCTTTTTTATTAATGTAACTAACATTTAGATAAATTACATAATTATTTTAAAAATTTTAAGAAAAAAATATAGATAGCTTGTACCTATAATGCAATGATTAAAATTTTAACACATTGAAGTTGTTTGCAAAAAAATAATTACAACGTCCCCTGTGAAAATTAAATTTTGTCGAAAAATTTAAAAAAAAAATACAAAACTTACCTCAGCTAAAAGTTTACCACTAAAAACTTCTACATTCAAATCCAAAACACTAACACAAAACTTTTTTTCAAAAAAGCTCACTCAGTTTTGGCTACTTTTTGAGTTCGCGATCGCGCTACAGTTCACAGTTCAGGGGACCCGTGCTTCGCCAAGGGTGGTTTTCAGGCTACTGAGGGTTGCAAGGTTTCCCGCGCACAAGCGCACTGATTGATAAACTTTTCTAACAAAGTATTTTTCATTACACGAGCATCTACGTTCAAAATCAGTGTTGATAGTCTGGTGATTACTATTCCAGCCACTCTTTAGGAGGTCAGGGGTTGGAATCCCAGGCACGCAGCTCAAGTCAATGTGCTTTTTAACCGACTTCAATAAAGGAGGGGGTTCTCAATTCGTCGGAATCTTTTTATTTTATTTTTTATGTATGTTCCCGGATTACTCGAAGGAACTCTTCAATTTTTATAGGCACAATTGATATACTTTGTAGTGGCGTTTGAAGTCGGTTTTGTAAAATAGTACATTATGGTACAAGTGTAAAAGTTGGTGATTACCGCTGAGGCGCTATTGAGACCCGAGCCGTCAGGTGAGGGTCTTAAGGTAGCCGAGGACGGTAATCATCAATATACACGTGTATCATACGACGTTTTTCAACACACTTGTGAAGAAAATAATACTAAAATAGTACATTATGGCACAAAACAGTGAAAACGAATTGTGAAATTTTTTTCGCAACGGCGGGAAAAATTAATGTTGTTTTTTTTGTTCGCCCTCTTGAGATGCTCTTGAAGGCAGGCAAAGATCGACGACCATACAGCCTATTCAGGTGTTTATTTGATTTAATTAGTTTTCCGGAATGCGCGCGCACCTTTAATGGCCATAGACTAAAAGAATGAGGTTTTTTTTTTGGCTTTTCTCTTATAGCCACGTACAAAAAGGGAATTTCCAGTTTTCTTTATTACAGAAAAAACAAAAGTTATATTTGAGTGACAGTTTTATTTATTAAACACGTACAAGTTGAAATTATCTATTTAAATACGAAGTTGTATGAAATGAGCAAGCAATAGGTATCTTGGAAATAGGCAGGATCTTTTTTGTAATAGAAACTTTTTAAGAACAAAGCAACTCAACCAATAAAATTAAAAAAAAAAATTCTATAACTCACATTGTGAATAATAGTAATCAAAAGTCACAGTTTGAGTTAAAGGTGTCATTGTGTGCCTAATTGCGGTGAACCGGGAGCCACTTTATGAGCAAGTGTGTTGAAATAGTACATTATGGTACAAGTGTAAAAGTTGGTGATTACCGCTGAGGCGCTATTGAGACCCGAGCCGTTAGGTGAGGGTCTTAAGGTAGCCGAGGACGGTAATCATCAATATACACGTGTATCATACGACGTTTTTCAACACACTTGCGAAGAAAATAATACTAAAATAGTACATTATGGTACAAAACAGTGAAAACGAGTTGTGAAAATTTTTTCGCAATGGCGGGAAAAATTAATGTTGTTTTTTTGTTCGCCCTCTTGAGATGCTATTGAGGGCAGGCAAAGATCGACGACCATACAGCCTATTCAGGTGTTTATTTGATTTAATTAGTTTTCCGGAATGCGCGCGCACCTTTAATGGCCATAGACTAAAAGAATGAGGTTTCTTTTTTTTTTGGCTTTTCTCTTATAGCCACGTACAAAATGGGGAATTTCCAGTTTTCTTTATTACAGAAAAAACAAAAGTTATATTTGAGTGACAGTTTTATTTATTAAACACGTACAAGTTGAAATTATCTATTTAAATACGAAGTTGTATGAAATGAGCAAGCAATAGGTATCTTGGCAATAGGTAGGATATTTTTTGTAATAAAAACTTTTTTAAGAACAAAGCAACTCAACCAATAAAATTAAAAAAAAAAATCTATAACTCACATTGTGAATAATAGTAATCAAAAGTCACAGTTTGAGTTAAAGGTGTCATTGTGTGCCTAACTGCGGTGAACCGGGAGCCACTTTATGAGCAAGTGTGTTGAAAAGAATTTTACGTTTATGTTATATTTTTCATTACACGAATAAGCCTCAATAGCCCAATGGTTAAAGGTGCGGACTGAAAACTGAAAGGTCGCATGATCGAATTCTACCCGTTGCACTATTGTCGTACCCACTCCTAACACAAGTTTTCACTTATTTAGAGGGGAGAAGAGATCATCAGCCAAGTTCAGCTTGGCTAATATTCTTTTAAAAAAATAAAAAATAAACTCCTATTAGTATGGAAAGCGCTTTCCACTATTTCGAAGCTGATCGAACTTTTTCTATAGTAACTATTACCGTAGCTACAAAGTATTGAAACCCATCCTACAGTTTTAATCTTTCAGGTAGATAACTTTCTCTACAGGAAACTTTATAAAATAAAATTCAAGATTTTCCGCTGGAGCTTTTCAAAGAAAAATTTACACTTGAAAGCATTTTCTTTCATACGCCGGTATGTCAAGGCGTCTTTCATATTTGATAGGTTTAGCTGTTAGTTGAACCAGTTTCCTCAAAAATATAAAATCTATACTTATAATAAAACTGTCTAAATATAAAATACTAGATCGGACTATTTGGCATACAGATACAGTGACGTAGGTATCCGCTACGAAAGGATTTTTGAAAATTGAGTCCTAGTCACTAGCTTAGTAGCTATCACTGCTCATACCCTATTAAATAGAGGGTTATTATTCTTTCATACCTTGTTGGTCTAGTGGTTAGCAAGTTCGACTACGGATGACGAGGTCCCGGGTTCGATTCCTGGGTCGGGCCAAAAATGTATTGGGTTTTTATGAGAAAAAATTTTCAGTACTAGCCCGGAGTTAAGAAGTTGGCGGTGAGTCACCCCCGTGCCTCGAAGAGCACGTAGAGCCGTCGGTCCTGCGCCTGATCTCTCTCCGGTCGTATCAGATTTACTGTCCCATCGGACTTTAAGAGTTAGGGAATAGAGAGTGCACCTGTGTAATGTGCGCGAGCCTTTTGATTGTATGGGCACAACAGACTATCAGTTCATTGCCCTGCAATTTAAAACTATTATACTGTAAGTTAATGCCTGAATACAAAATTGTTTACAAAACATTTCTCCCGTCCGATTCCAAAAGTGTTTACTTTACTTTGGGTTTACTTAACGAAGAAACATTTGAAATCGTCTGGGCGATTTAATACGTCTTTACATTTAATTTTGTATAAATTTAAATCTTAAACAGCCATTACGAAGGGGGTGTACGAAATTTAATGCCACTTAGGGACTTTATGTAAAAGGTATACCTACCATTTGACGTATATTTTCACATTTATATATGCTTCGAAGCATCTTGGCGCAATTCGTAGGTAGAGTTGACAAATTCGCCGGCAATCCTTCAATGTATTTGGCAACGGTACCTAAATGTTCCGTCGCAAAGTTTTACACATCGTGCTATGTTTGTGTCACTCATATTAATGTGACGTCACATAGGTGTTAAGTGCTTCACACGATGGGTTGGTTTTAACTTTTTGGGACGCGATATTTAGGTTGGTCTCGTGGTTAGCATGATTTTTTATAATATTTTTTTTAGTGAACAAACAAGCGAGTCACCTGACGTTAAGTGATTACCGCCGCCCATGAGTACTTGTAGCATTTGAGGCATTACCAATGCGCTGCCGGCTTTTACTGCCAACATATTGTCAGGTACTAGCCCGGAGTTAGGAAGTAGTCCCATCGGACTTTGAGAGTGAAGGAATAGAGAGTGCACCTGTGTTTGCGCACACACTTGCGCACTATAATATCTTCCAGATATTTCCAAATTCCGTGCAGATGGTTACTCTCTGACGAGGTGACCGGATTCGGTCGGGGGGACATTATTATTATTTTATTAATATTTATAGAAAGTACTACCCCGACTACTGCAGATTATTACTGAAGATTAAAATAATTCTCAATAGTCCAATGTAAATATTAATAGTAGAAGCCTTAAAATCTCAGCCGTTAAAGGCGTGATTGTAAAGCTTTCCGCTTGTTTGGAGGGGAAAGGAGAATATAAGTCAAGTTCAACTTGGAAAATATACCTTAAATACTTAGGTAAATGCTTACTAACTTCGCCGAGTGCCAGCCAATTTGTAAATGGAATATTTAGTAGGTATTATTGTTTTGAATCATAAAATTCCATCAGAAGTTCGTATTGTTAACAAAAACGTCTTAACTCTCAAGAACCAATTAGTGAAACAACAATACTTCATTCTTTGAGAAAACTTTATGAGCACTTCTTTACTCCCTAGAAATAACCTAGAATCGTTTACCCAAACTGAAAAATGAAAATAGAAGAACGTTCTCTAATAAAAAAATAACAAAGAAATACTAATAAATAGTTGAAACATTGTAGTTACTAATTTTGATTAACTTACATTTTTTATTAAACCAATCATAATTCTTGACACAAACGTAACTTTTTTGTGCGGTCAACAAATATTTAGTCTTTGTTCAGGGTGTGGTCCAAAATTACAACGCAGGTCCAGTTTCACCCAGAAATAATTTTGTAAAAAGAAAATCTACTGGCTTTAATTTTACATTTTAAATAAAAAAGTATTTCCATTTCCACGTGGATTTGAATTTTTATTAATCCCTTGGAAACTTGAGTTTCCGGGTGAATAGAATCTAATGGAAGCTACTACACGATGCAAAGGGAGATAAAATTTTTCATTTAAATCCATTTTATTCTTCACAGACGGAATTAACCTACAACCTTTATAATATTTATTTCCCTTCCACGTCAAGTTAGCCGTCGTCGACCGTTACAAAATGACGTCATACTGTACCGTTGACAAGAAAATTATAATTGTATTTTTTAGTGTAACCATAACTATGACGGAAGTTTTCTTCTCTGGCAATGCTTTTCATGACAATGACATTTTGAAAGTCTAAAGGGGTAATTTTTAATTTCTTATTTTTTTCCGCTTAAAAAAGTAATGTCTTTTTTTAAAAGTAATTAATAATCTGCGCTGTGCAAAACTTTTCCTTTTTTACTTATCGTAGAAGACGATACGCTAACAATAGTAACCAAACAAAAATAAATAACTAATTTAAGGTTAATAACAAAACCATTCAGAATGTAACAATAACAAAACTTTGAAAAAAATTCGTAGTGATAATCGCGAGCGGTACGTTGCTATCTGTACTAAGCGGGTCTGATTTGAGGTGCGGTGCGGGGAAGCGCGGAAGGATAGCAGGTAAATCAAGTTATGCCGGCCGCTCAGAAATAAAACCTTTAATGGAGTAAAAATAGTTATATATGTAAATGAAAAGCTCGTCGGGGGAACGTGTAATTGCCCCTAATAGCTTCAGCGCTGAAGATAGATCTCAGTAAATATATTAAGTATGGGAAATTTACACGTGCCTTTTAAATATAGGAGGTGTTTAATTAACTGTGACCTTATACTTTGTCACGTAAGGTACTAAAACTCATACTCAAATTAAAATTTAATTTAATTTATGATACCAAACGAGACGCAGCCGCTGAATATCTACAAGCGCCGTTAGACCGCGATTAAAATAATAGACCTCTATATATCTATATCTATCTTCTATATCTATAAAAGCGAAAGTTCACTGCCTAATTAAACACGAGATCTCAAAAACTATCTCAAAATGACGCCAATTAAGAAGGTCCAGGGGGCTGATTCTGTAGCTCGGTGCCTATCAACGACGATAGGCATTTTTTATCCATTGAAGGTTTAAAAAGAAATGTCATTAACTATTTCATAGTAAACCTTCAATAGATAGAACATATATGTGAACATATATGGCTTTCATTTTTTGATAGACGCAAAATGGTGTCAATCAATTCCAAAATAGGTCCGAAAAATAATGTTAATCATAGACAAAAAATACAGGCCAGTATAACAGACCTAGGGTGGAATAAATGGAAAATCACGTGTAAGAAAACTGATGTATCGAATAGACTCTAGCACTCTATACTTCTATAACGAATCTCTGGTATAACGTATAAATTGCGTACAACGTTACTGGTATTTACTATATGAATTTTATTGTATTTATTGTATCGGTTTGAATGCAAAAGGAATACACTTAATATACTATTATTAACTTAATTAAAGTAGGTAACTACGAGTACTAACAAAGTAACTAAATAATTTGTGCAGTAATTTTAACAATGGCAAGCCGGCGTTCGTTCAACATTGTAATCCTTTAACTAAACTCCAAAACCTAGTTTCGCAGTAAACATTACTGGTGTACCGGCCACAACTAAGCGGTCTTGTTTTACGATCTCCTAACAATGTTACACTGTTACAAACACTTAAAGATAACAACGAAATCACATACGGGTTTTTTTATGTTGCTAGGTACTACTTTTTACTACTTATGTTGGTGTTTTCTTTATGGCGGGTTGGTTATGGTGTTGAATTGTCGATGCTCCAATAATATTACACAATACAGTTCTTTGTCGAATTGACAATTTCTTTTTATTTGAAGATGGTTAAAAATTTTGTAAAAGCTTTTTTAATAAAAAGCTTTTCTAAAGTGTTGATTTTACCAACGACAAATGACGTTTAATCCAGGAATTTTGGCGTTTTGATAGTTTTTGTATTGAAAATCTGCCAAAATATCTTTATGTTCGGATACTTACGTTGGTTTGGTTTACCCTTTAGTTGACAAAAATCTATGTAGGTATAAGTTCTATCACTTCAATATAATAATGTAGTAATAGCTTAGCTCGCGTGGATTTACTTTTTAAAAATCCCGCATCCTTTGATTTTCCGGGATAAAAAGTAACCTATGTCAGTCTCCCAGTCCAAAACTAAATCCATGCAAAAAATCACGTCGATCCGTTGCTTTGTTGCGGCGTGATTGAAGGACAAACCAACAAACAAACACACTTTCGCATTTATAATATTAAAGAAAGGACAGTAAGGATTAATATTTAATAAACGGTTGTATAGAATTGTCGATTTGTCCTTCAAAATCGGCCGACTTGAAAGGATAAATTCGATTTTGTGTGAAGACAATTTTATGAACCATTCCCGTTACTCGCGAAATAAGCAATGTACATAAAATGGCTTTAAAAGAGTATTGTTTTTAAAAACAACCTTGTTTAGAGAGCGCAGCTGTTCGCTGAGACACTCGTAAACCCAGTTTCGGTTATTCTCGCAGATTCATTTATTCATCTAGCAGCTAGGTACCGCTGGCTAGTTTATTGGGTTTTATTGTTTATTTTATTGCATTGTTTATTTAAGTGACGAGAGTTTAACTGGAAAACTGTTGAAATTTATAAGCGTAACCATAATATTTTGTATAGATAAGTTTTGTATGTTTTAGTGCATAAAGTTGGTTTAATGCAAGAAGCCTCTATAGCCCAACGGTTAAAGGTGCGGTCCGAAAACTGAAAGGTCCACGGTTCGACCCCCACTTATTGCACTATTGTCGTACCCATTACTAATACAAGCACCTGGAGAGTGACACAGGTAACCTTTTATCCTGTAAAAAAAAGAAAGTTCCCGTTAAGCCCTAACTCCACGTTTTTTTTTAATATGAAATAGGCTTGCGCTTGACGACAATTAATACTGGATAGCACTGATGAGGTCTAGGTTAGAGTGCGCTTGCCTAGAAGATGCCTATTCACTCTTGCCTTGAAGGTACTCAAATTATAAGTGGCAGGAAACACGGATGCTGGAAGAGTGTTCCACATCTTAGCGGCTCTTATCAGAAACGTTGAATTAAAGCATTTCGTTTGAGTAGGTTGGATATCTACCACATAAGGATGCCAACGCTCACGACTTCTCGCAGTTCTATGATAAAAAAGTGAAGGAGGAACTAGGTTGTGACTTTCCTGAGCGCACTCTCCAAAGTATATCGCCAACAAAATTGTGGGCGGGCAAAAGCTACTAAACCTATTACCCTTCCATCTCAAGTTGGCCGTCGTCAACCATTACACAATGACGTACCGTTGACAAGAAAATAAAAATTGTATTTTTTACAATAATCACAACTGTGACGGAAGTTTTCTTCTCTGGCAATGCTTTTCATGGCAATGACATCTTGTAAGTCTAAAGGGGTAATTTTTAATTTCTTATTTTTTCCACTTGAAAAAAGTCATTATATAAAGTAATTAATAGTCTGCGCTATGCAAAACGTTTCCTTTTTTACTCATCGTAGAAGATACGCTAACAATAGTAACCAAACAAAAAAAAAAAAACTAATTTAAAGTTAACAAAAACATTCAAAACGTAACAATAACAAAACTTTGAAAAAATTTGGTAGTGACAATTGTGAGCAGTACATTGCTATCTATACTAAGCGGGTCTGACTTGAAGTGTGGTGCGGGGAAGCGCGAGGCGAGGTAGCGGCCAAATTGAGATGGAAGCTTAATATTTGAAATACTTCGAACAGATTACGGTTGAGTCGACAAAGACGTTGGCTTTCGGCAATTTTGGCACCGAACAACCTTGTCCAATGGGCGCATGAAATGTAATTGCGGAACTAATAAATCCACATGTCCCTTTATTGCACATAATATCCCGAGCGCGATCCCGCTCGCGTCCCGCGCTCGTAAATCCGGGACGTGCACATGCAAAATGCATAAAATGCAGAATCAGGCAGTAAAATTTGCTTTTTATGAGCGACCACGACGACGCCTGTCTACGTTCATGCTTAGGACACTACCAAGGTAACGATCATGTCGATTCTCGATCGCAAGTAGATTGGAAGCATGCAAGTATAGGTAATATGGAAATATACTTTAGAGGTTGCGCTCAGGAGCTTTACTACCTTGTTCCTCCTTCACTGTTCTACCATAGAACTTCGAGAAATCGTGAGCGTTGTCATCTTTATTCTCTCGTTGAAATTGCTTTAATTCAAAGGTTCTGAAACGAAACACTAAGTTGTGGGCCGCTGTTGTTATATCTGATAGAGTTGATGACCTTTTCTGAAATTTTGTTTCTAACCAACTTGAAAAAAGGAGGAGGTTTTCAATTCGACGCGTATTTTTTTTTTTATTTTTTTATTGTAATTGCAACATCTACTGTCCTTTAATTAAATTTTTCCTTTATTGACGAGTGACGACCTCACTGACACAGTGGTGAGCGGTGTGGTTTTATAATTGGGAGGTCTCGGCTTCGACTCCCAGCGGATTCAAATTAGTAATTTATTATTTCCGAATTGACTCTGGTCTGGTCTGGTGGGAGGCTTTGGACGTTGCTAGTTACCACCATATACAGATAGATACAGATAGATACTCGTAGATATATATTAATGTTGTTCAACAGTAACGGTCTGTTTAATACCCCATTAAAGCAGGTTTCAATAAAATAACCTAAACACCTGTGTTAAACTTAGCCAAGTGTATAAAAGAATGGCTACTTTATTAAATTGGTTCTATTTACGAATTGCTTTTTTTTCACTTGGCTACCTTTCATTTAGTTTGTTGGTTAAAGACTTTTACTTTTTTTAAACTAGCTTTTGTTCCCGGCTTCGCTCACGTTAAGTTCGATTTTTCAAACTCCTATTTTATCCTCCTAGGGGTTGAATTTTCGAAAATCCTTTCTTAGCGGATTACCCACGCGCCCTACTAGTCCTTTTTATATATTTAGGAATAGCGGACGCCCGCGACTTCGTCCGCTTCTTCAATTCACAATCGACAATTCCTAAATCGCCACAGTTTAGGTGGGCAGAACCCCTGCAGCATCAGGATTGAGAAGTTGGAACCCGAAGTTTTTATGGAACCATCTCGCAAATTTTTTGTGTCGACTAAAAAAAGATTCAAGAAAATGATTAAGAAATCACGAAGACATCGATATACAGAGGTAGAAAAACACAACTCCTTCTCCTTTTTTTTCGAAAATCGATTAAAAAAGTAGCCTATATTACGCCCGATAATATCAGCTATCTACCAGTTAAAGCTCCGTCAAAATCATTCTAGCCGTTCCCGAGATTAGCGGCAACAAACAAATAGACAAATAGACAGACAAAAATTTTAAAAATTGTTTTCTTTTTATAAGTACCGTATTTACTTTCGTATGCAGTTAGTAAAAAACTGTTCTTGTGATAGTACAAACAGACACTTCAATTTTATTTATTTGTATAGATTCGCCACGATGGGAAATGACTATGACACTGTCTCGTTGGTCTAGTGGTTAGCAAGTTCGACTACGGATGACGAGGTCCCGGGTTCGATTCCTGGGTCGGGCCAAAAATGTATTGGGTTTTTCTGTACAGAAATTTTCAGTACTAGCCCGGAGTTAGGAAGTCGGCGGTGAGTCACCCCCGTGCCTCGGAGAGCACGTAAAGCTGTCGGTCCTGCACCTTATCTCTCTCCAGTCGTGTCGGATTTTCCGTTCCATGAGGATATGAGAGTGAGGGAATAGAGAGTGCACTTGTGTTATCGCATACACTTGTGCACTATAATATCTCCCGCGCAGATGGCTTATCTCTGTGGAGATCGGCCGCCGCGGCTGAATTCGTTCGGGAGGACACTATTATTATTATTATTTACTAGTGGCCCGTCCCGGCTTCGCACGGGTATATAGGAGTAATAAATATATGCCTATGTTACTCAGGGTGAATGTAGCTTTCCAATGGTGAAAGAATTTTTGAAATCGACACAGTAGTTTTTGAGTTTATTCATTACAAACATACACACAAAAATACAAATCTTTCCTTTTTATAATAGTAGTGTAGATTACTATGACACTGAAACGAGTAGGTATAATTATCTAATTAAACGGAAAACAAAACTGTTGCATACATCCAGACACCATTGCAATAAATCGTGACCTCTTAGCGAAGGTCAGTCCAGAGTGTGCGGTGTAATACGTCGAGAGCACGCAAGCGGAGGGAAATTATGGTAATAAGTAACCTCCACACTCTACTCTGTATGGTGATAAATAAAGCCAATTTTACCGACACGTTAATTTATTTTATACTCACTTTTGGCCGCGACTTCGTCTGCGTGACTTGGGTTACTGTTTTTCAAAAAAAAACCGTTCAATACATTTTTTTTTTTGTGAATTTTCCGATATTTCAGAAGTTATTTTGCTATTCGGGACAGAGACAAATACAACAAACTAAAATTTGGTCTAGCTGTGCTAGAGTTATAAGTGTTCGAACAACCCCGACTTTGTTTTATAGTATACGGCATAAAAAGTATTCTATGTTCGTGTCCTGGTTCTAAGCTACCTCCCCACTAATTTTCAGCCAAATCGGTTCAGCCGTTCTTGAGTTATACATAGTATAACTAACACGACTTTTTTTTACATCTTATAAAAAGGATACCTAAAAGTTAAAAAACCTGACAATGCAAAATTGTATGTAACATTCGTAATATTGATTTCGTTCGTATGAAATGTAACCTATGTCACGCGGACCATAACTACGAACCGATTGACACGTCATTCATCAAAATCGGTTTAGCATAGGTGTTCTGGTGGATCATAAGGATATAGTCACATACATAAATAGATTGCTAAAATCAGAACCCTTCTATTTGGCTTTGCGTGGTCGGATATAAAAGTTTATTTTCAAGCTCCTTGGCACAGTGGTTAGCGCTGTGGCCTTAGCTTCAATTCCTGGTACAGACAATTTCAAAATTTACAATTTCTGAAATATCTCTGGTATGGTCTGGTTGTGGCTAGTTAGCATCCGTAGTTAGTTCCGCTACGACGCGTTTAGAAACCGATTAAGGGTATGGGTTTAATTAAAACTAAATGAAGACATCTTCGACACAAAGGATTAATGAATATTTTTACTAATTTTTAATATAATTAAATATTTAATAATAAATTAAAGTAAAAAAAAAAAACAAAAACTGCCATCTAATAAAAACTGAACGAACTTAACCCTAAACCAAACTTTTCTGAAAGGACTGAAAGGAGAAGGTTTCCATCGTGGTAACATGTTATACCAATAGATGGCGCTAGATGGAATAGTTCCACACCACGTATATTTATAACAGGGAGGATTAAACCATAATAATAATAATTATTATTTATTACTTATAGAATTTTTTACTGATTTTCCGGTTTTTTCATTATGTTATAAGAGAATGGAGACGATTAAACGAGAATTATAGAATAAAAATTTTAGCTCTACATTGAAAAGAGTAATTTTTAATTCTTAGAATAATAGCTTATGCCCGCAACTTCGTCCGTGGAGTGGATTTAGTTTTTAAAATTTAAGTTTTTTAAACTTTCTGCTTTTCCGGGACAAAAAGTAGCCTATGTCACGATTTTGATTACAAAAAAATCACCTCGATCCATACCTCTGTTGCAGCGTGATTGAAGGAAAACTAACAAACAATATAATATAGGATAAAGCCCAATATTTTGGCTATTAAAGATAAGCTCTAAAAATGTTTTGTGTGACCTAGAATTCCTTTATGACATTATAGAGCGAAATCTGACGGAAATCATAAAAGCGCGAAAAACAGCTCTCGCCGTAGACGTGTCCTGACTGTCTTATTGGATTCCATTCCATCTGTCGATTGGAAAAGAAATAAAATTCCAGTCGAGTATTATATATACTACTTGACCTCGCCCTAATTCCTACACCCTTGAAATTCGCCTAAATTAGTTTCGAGCACTATAAGGGGTACCATAAGCTCGAGTTTACTTACAAACATCGTCACTTACCATCAGGTGAGATTTTTTTTAATTTTTTTTTATTCGATGACAAGATAGCACTTGACTGCGATCTCACCTGATGGTAAGTGACGATGCAGTCTAAGATGGTAGCGGACTAACTTAGGAGGGGTATAGCAGTGTAAATTCAACCTATACCCCTAATCGGTTTCTACACGCCATCGTGCCGGAACGTTAAATCACCTGGTGGCACGTCTTTGACCGTAGGGTGATAACTAGGCACGGTCAAAGCCTAAGAAAGAAACCACCAGACCAGAGACAATTCAGAAATTATAAATACCTAAATTGCTCCCCCTAGGAATCGAACCCGAGACCTCCCAATTATAAGACCACAGCGCTCACCACTGCGCCAGAGAGGTCGAAATGTTTGAGCTATTTCGATAACTCTGGTTACTCTAGTAAGTAATTACACCATATATATAATATTATAAAGGCGACAGTTTGTATGTCTGTGTGTGTGTATGTTGGTTACTTCTTCACGCCACAACGAATGAACCGATTTGGCTGAAATTCGGAATGGGGATAGCTCATATCCAGGATTAACACATGGGCTACATTTTATCCCGGAAAATTAAGAGTTCGCGCGGGAATCAAACACATTTATCCAAACGGATGAAGTTTTGTTTAATTCGCGGTATGACTTACTCTTTATTTGAGAAGAAATAGACTGACGAATGTTAAGGAATTTTCAACAGTTAGATAAAGTTATTCATAAGAAATTCAATTATTCAGACAAAGTAAAAGGTCGATGAACTCGCAAATCAGGTTTGAGAATTCGCTAAATTAAAAATACAATTAAACTTTGTTAATCATGGACGCGCGCCTCAGTTTTTTTTTGGTTATTTGTTGGACCACACGGGTGGATTTTTAAGACATCTAAACCATAGAGTTTAACATTTCTAGTTCACATGCTCTATTTTATCAATCAGAATAACAAGAAAAAAGGAAAATAGCTTTCTCTGCTAGTGATATTCGGTCATTAAAATATTTTAACTTTTTACGGGAAACAAACTTTCAAACTTTTAATTGGCCGATATACTAATTGATGATGGTAAAAAGTTTAATTAACAGGGTAACAAGAGCTTGAGTGTGTCGTATCTTCTATTATAATTGGGTATTTGACAATTTTTTTTATATTAAAATAAAGGTTTTTAAAATTATTACACAATTTTATTTTTCTTTTTTAATATCTTAACTAGTCTCGAAAATATAAAGTTTTAAGTTTCCTGTTAGAAAAAAGGGATACAAAATTTCGTTTTAAAAAGAGACAGGTATAGGCGCAGTAAAACAGCTTTAACTTATTCGTTTTTTGACCGATTTATTTTCTGTTTTTACAAATGTTATTCTTACATATTACATTTTCGCTTGTAATATAAATCCGAAAGCTTGGATGTATGGATATTTGTTACTCAATCACGTCGCAACGACTATATCAATTTGGCTGAAATTTGGCACAGAGATAAAATATAGTCTAGAATACGAGTAACACATAGGATACTTTTTAACCCGGTAAATAAAAGAGTTCCCGCGGGAATAAAAAACCTTAATCCACGCGAAAGAAGTCGCGGGAATCCACTAGTAATTAATAAATATCCACATTTTGAAAACAGTCAAACACCAATTTAGCATTGCCTTTGCAGCACAAATAAAAGAACTCTGCTGTATGTGATTTATGCTGTTTATTTGTAAACATTAAAAATTTCACGTTGTGTGTTTCACTAATTTTTATTCCCCACTGGCCGGTTTCAGGCGTATATTTACTTTTCAAATTTAATGTTGCGTCAACTGAAATCAGTGGATACATTTTATTGGAAAATACACCGTTTCTAGGGCTCCGTAACCTACGTAACCAACGGAACCCTGTTACTACGCTTACGCTGTCCGTCCGTCCGTCCGTCCGTCTATCAGCGGACTGTATCTCGTAATCCGTGATAGGTAGATAGTTGAAATTTTCAGAGAAAATAATAACTAGTGGTTCGCCCCGAACTGAGACCTCGCGATATCCCATAATTCCCAAAAGTTTTAATTATATATTGTAATAATTAACTTTTAACATTAGACGCAATAAAAAAAAAATAGTTGACATAAAACTGTTTTACTGACACAGTGCCATCTATTAGCATTATAGTGAAGCTATTTGCTTCACAATATTGCTAATAGATGGCGCATTAAAATTAAATAATTTCGTTTCTTTATAACATTTATCTAATTTTAGTATTTGTTGTTCAAGTACAGGATATAACTGAATTTTCAACCAAGTTTCACGTTCTAATATTCAGTAATTCAGAAGTTATAGGGCTCTGACAGACATTTAGACGGACACACTTCTCTGTCTAGTAGGCAAGCGCCCTAGTTGACTCAGAGAACTCGCTTCGCTCGTTCAAAAATTAGAGGTGGGCTCGCCTCTTAGAAACGTGTTTTTTTTTCGAAGTTTTTTGGTATCAATTCGACATGTAATATTATTCAATAGGTATTCAAATATCTATTCCTTCCAAACAAATACACAATATTTCATAGGTGTATGTGTTTTTTTCCACACAATTCTCCGAAAATATTAATCGGATTGTGATCATTCTTTTTATATTTATATAATACATATTATTTGCTCACATTTACTTCAACTTACGCAACAGTAGAGATTTCATCAAAATCGGTTCAGTCGTTACCAAGATAATATGGACACTTTTTCCTTTTCAATTATTCTTATTTATTTATTGAAATCGGTTTAATTTTTCTTAAATCATAGTTTGTATAATATATTTTCGATATTGTCTGACATAGGCGTCGTCGGATTCATTAAAACGTAGAGTTTAATCACATTTGGACGCAGAAGCAGCTGCCACCAATTACTTCAGCCCTACGCATCCCCGAACCCGTAATTTGTAAGAACTCTTGAAATTATTATATTATCATTAATGTTATTTTCAACTGATGAAAAAAAGGAGGTTCTTGCATGTATATTTTTTGCTGACCCTGTACAAATAATAGCTTAATTATGGATCAATTTGAAGCGCCATTGTCATACGAGTGTCTCGTGAACTAAAAATATTGCAAATGGCGCCGCGACCTCTATAATAGGTACTAGTGGTTCGCCCCGAACTGAGACCTCGCGATATCCCATAATTCCCAAAAGTTTTAATTATATATTGTAATAATTAACTTTTAACATTAGACGCAATAAAAAAAAAATAGTTGACATAAAACTGTTTTACTGACACAGCGCCATCTATTAGCATTATAGTGAAGCTATTAGCTTCACAATAATGCTAATAGATGGCGCATTAAAATTAAATAATTTCGTTTCTTTATAACATTTATCTAATTTTAGTATTTGTTGTTCAAGTACAGGATATAACTGAATTTTCAACAAAGTTTCACGTTCTAATATTCAGTAATTCAGAAGTTATAGGGCTCTGACAGACATTTAGACGGACACACTTCTCTGTCTAGTAGGCAAGCGCCCTAGTTGACTCAGAGAACTCGCTTCGCTCGTTCAATTAATCTATGAAATCATACAACGGTAGAGTTAAAAAAAAATCCTTTCTTAGTGAGTTTCTATGTTATTAAAGGAAACCACTATAATTTCAAGTTTGTAACTCCAATGATCAGATCAGTCAGTCAATCAGTCAATCGGAGAAAGTTTTTTTTTTAAAGTATAGATAGGTAGGATAGAATTGGGTTAATAAAGCTCTAGATAGAAACTTGTGGAATAAAATGGAAGAGGCCTACACTGATACAGAGGTCCTTAGTAAAAAGATACCTCAATAGCCCAACGGTCAAAGGTGCGGACTGAAAACTGAATGGTCGCAGGTTCGAATCCCACCCGTTGCACTATTGTCGTACCCACTCCTAGCACAAGCTTTCCGCTTATTTGGAGGGGATAGGATATTAGTCAACTTCAGCTGCGCTAATATTCTTTTTAAAAGAAAAGATAAAGAAAGACTAAACACTAAATTGGACAAATTAGTAGAAATTGTAGTTAAGGATAAATTGGGTTATTAAAAAAAAAAACATAGATAGACTGCACCCGAGCGACACCGAGGCGGTTCGCTACTTTTTTTTTATTCTATGACAAGATAGCCCTTGACTGCGATCTCACCTGATGGTAAGTGACGATGCAGTCTAAGATGGTAGCGGGCTAACTTGGAAGGGGTATAGCAGTGTAAATTCAACCCATACCCTTAATCGGTTTCTACACACCATCGTGCCGGAACGCTAAATCGCTTGGTGGCACGTTTTTGACGGTAGGGTGGTAACTAGCCACGGCCAAAGCCTCCCACCAGACCAGACCAGAGACAATTTAGAATCGAACCCGAGACCTCCCAGTTATAAGACCACAGCGCTCACCACTGCGCCAGGGAGGTCGTCAAAAAGTTTATAATGTCAGTCGAGATAGCTACGGAAGTTTGGATAATGTTAGCATTGATGCATAGTACGGATAATAATTATATCCCCTCTCTAATTGTGCACAGAAAACAGAAGCGCCTCAAACATTTAAGCAAACACAAACTAATTAGTTGCTAAACTCCCCACTGGCAGCTGGAATAATGATCGCGCGTTGCTAATCGACCGCAAACATTTGTTATTACTTATTTAACTCCTTGTGAATTATTCTGAACAGTAGAATTTACTTTAAATTAATGGCTTTAAACTACCCGTAGTTATGTAAAAATAGAATACAAGTTCAAAATGATTTATTTCGTGGAGGCCAACTTTTCGTTTTATAATAAAGTAGCTGACGCTCGCGACTTCGTCCGCGTTCTCTTAGATTTTATCATAGAGAAAATAAAAAAGACATTATTTTCTCTATGGATTTTATGTAAAAACTAGTTTTTGGCCGTAGTTTCGCTCACGGTAAATTGGATTTTTTATACCCCTATTTTACTCCAAAAATTTTTTCTTAGCGGATGCCTACGACACGATGCTCGTAGCTATCTGTAAGCCAAACAGCCCGATCCGTCCAGTGATTTGAGCTGGGCATTGATAGATCTTGACCAATGAACAAGCTATAGATTGGGTCAAGAACCTCAGCCAAGAGGAAACAATAATAAAAAAAAAAACAAAAAAAAATTGTTACAGTAGATTTACCTTCTGTGCATACTATGGGTGCAAAACTCAAATACATCAATATTTCTCTGCATCTTGTGTTCTAAAACTAAAATAAGTTATTTTCTTTCTCTTTCTATAAGAAGAGCATAGGAAATAGGCAGCCTTGACAAACGAACAATAAAGCTTCACCATGAGATACCATTTTGATACGCAACACAAAAAACACCCTCTGCTCTATGATTTCGTGTAATAAGTCATACCCTCGTACCGTCAGCGAGCTCACCCTTGCAGGCATTATAGCTGACTCAGCGACTTAATAAATTACGTTTAGACAAAACAACGCCCCCGAGATTCAATTTTACAGCCAACGGCCGTTGCCGGCCGGGATTGCATTATATTTTGTCAAAAATCTCTTTTTTCAAATTACGCTTTTTCAAGTCTCCAATGCCAATTTTTACAAAATCACAGACCGACTGACTCGAATTTTATCTATTTGTATGGCTTGTTCTGTACCAGTATTCAATCAAATCGTAATAAAATATCAAAACAAACTAGTTCAACAAAAATTCAAATAAACGGCAGGTAGTTTTCGAACGTAGCAAAAGCGTAGCTCGACCGTAGACATAAGCTACGGAATTTACTATAGGTATTCTACACTGCAGTAATTTTAGTACTGCATTATACACAATACACATCCAACTTCCGAAAGAGATAGAGTAATTATTATGGCTATACGAAAAATCACGCCAATCCAAAGGTCTGTTGCGGCATGATTGAAGGACAAACCAAGAAATAAGCACACTTATGTTAATATTAATAAGGATTAGCAGGGATAGGCTAAATGATACCGTAAAGTGTGTAGTATAAGCTGTGAAATGAATACGATTTTCTCATACAGTAGCACTTGGTTTGGCGGGTCATTCTACAGACTATTTATTACCCGACTACGGTCAAAATTAAGAATGTTCTACCGTGGCGCCTAAACTGGGCCAGTTTTAATGATTGAGCTGTCAATCGCTTCTCTATTTTGTCCGGGTGACATAGGCTACATTGTACATAAACAATCGCTTCGTTATTATGTACGGGTGACATAGGCTACATTATACATAAACAACGCTTCGTTATTATGTACGGGTGACATAGGCTACATTATACATAAACAACGCTTCGTTATTATGTACGGGTGACATAGGCTCCATTATACATAAACAATCGCTTCGTTATTATGTCTGGGTGACATAGGCTATATTATACATAAACTATCGCTTCGTTATTATGTCTGGGTGACATAGGCTATATTATACATAAACTATCGCTTCGTTATTATGTCGGGGTGACATAGGCTACATTATACATAAACTATCGCTTCGTTATTATGTCCGGGTGACATAGACTATATTATACATAAACTATCGCTTCGTTATTATGTCCGGGTGACATAGGCTACATTATACATAAACAATCGCTTCGTTATTATGTCCGGGTGACCTAGGCTACATTATACATAAACAATCGCTTCGTTATTATGTCCGGGTGACATACATTATACATAAACTATCGCTTCTTTATTATGTCCGGGTGACATAGGCTACATTATACATAAACTATCGCTTCGTTATTATGTCCGGGTGACATAGACTATATTATACATAAACTATCGCTTCGTTATTATGTCCGGGTGACATAGGCTACATTATACATAAACAATCGCTTCGTTATTATGTCCGGGTGACCTAGGCTACATTATGCATAAACAATCGCTTCGTTATTATGTCCGGGTGACATACATTATACATAAACAATCGCTTCGTTATTATGTCCGGGTGACATACATTATACATAAACAATCGCTTCGTTATTATGTCCGGGTGACATACATTATACATAAACAATCGCTTCGTTATTATGTCCGGGTGACATAGGCTACATTATACATAAACAAAATCAAAATGGAGAATTTTATATCCTACAATTCGTAGTCTGGTTACAGTTTTTAAACCATTTTCTTATCTTCATCCTCTGTTTGTTGTGACAACTGGATTCATGTATCTTTCAACCATTTTATATTTCTCACGCACAAACTCAAGCAAGTTATCATCATAACCGTTTGCTTATTTCGAAATTGTCCCAACGTTTTCCTCTACTTTGACTGCATAAAACGCCGATTTGTAACCCCCACTCCCCCCTAAATGGCTCGCAAGCGAAAAACGACGATTATCAGACTTTATGGCTGAAGGCGTTTTTGCCGTAATTGTCTTGCCTTCCTTTTTTTTTCACCGTCCGTCGATGTCAGTGCGGTTGTAAAACGGCTAAATTAAATTAGCTCAACGATTAAAGATGCGGACTCAAAAGTAAAATGTTGCAGGTTCGAATCCCGCCCGTTGCACTATTGTCGTACCCACTCCTAGCACAAGCTTTCCGCTTATTTTGAGGGGATAGGAGGATATTAGTCAACTTTAGTTTGGCTAATATTCTTTTTTTAAAAAAAACTTCCCTTCGGATATTTAATTAACAAAATTTGGATGTTTGTTTGGAAGACCTAAAAGATTATCATAAAAGTTATGTGAATATTTTGCAGCTCCAATAATATTTAATATATACATTATCTACGTGTCGAATTGATAACAGTTAACAAGCTGGACTGGCTATTGATGACGTGATAAATAATAGAATAGAATAGTTTTTTTATTCAAATAAACTTTTAGATACTTACTTTTGCATAGTGCTTTTGAAATTATTTTTCATAGAAGCAATATTTTTTTATTGATGATAATATAATAGCCCTTGACTGCGACCTCACCTAATGGTTAGTGACGATGTAGTCTTAGAGGCAGCGGGTGAATTTGGAAGGGGATATGGCAGTTATAACTAAAACCGTAACCCTAATCAGTTTTTACCAGAACTTACGCCATTGTGCAAGAACGCTAAAACGTGCTTGTCAGCACGTTTTAGTCAGCATGTTTTTGAGGGTAGCATCCCACCATTAACCGTAACGTTAACGTATCCACGCTCAAAGCCTCGAAAATTATAAATTTCTAAATGATTCCCGCCGGGAATCGAAGCCGAGACTTTTCATTTTAAGACCACAGCGCTCACCACTCCGCCAGGGAGGTTGTCGCAATTCTCAAAACAAAGTAAACATACATTTCTAGTTTAATGGCGAACTCTCCAAAGTATCTACCTCCGATAGCTATTACGTCAGCGCTGTGGACTGAATGTACCTCAATCAAACTTGGCGATATGTTAGACTTACCTAAAGGATTTTAATTTGCATAAATCTCGTTCAAATTGATTCCTCGGGGTTTGAATGATTCGCATACGGACAAATTAATTGACGAATCCTATACATTTATCGAGATTAATTTATTCAGGGAAATTACAAGCAACCAATTTGCTGTGAGATCAAATCAGGCATGGGAACCAGAGTAACCGACATAGCTTTGCGTGTTTCGAAGCTGAATTGAAAATGGTAGGGGGATACAATTCGAAGAACTGATGGTCGTTGGGATCCCAAGGGGCTGGAGTGGCGACCTTGTACCGGAAAGTGCAGTGTTGGCAGATAAGGTGGACCAACGACATCAGACGAGACGCAGAGAGCTGCTGGTTACAGGCGGCGCAAGACCGAGACATGTAGAAGGGTATGCAAGCCACTTATGTCCAGCTGTGGACGTCTGTCGCCTGATAAAGAAAAAGAAGAACAATCTCTTATTTTTTTAGTCGTACCTTTGCCTCACACCAAAAATAAAATATCCAAATTCCATTTCGGTTCTTTTTATTTTTACGTAAAAAGAAATTTCCAAAACGGTTTCAAACGAGTCTAAAATAAACAGAAAGTATTCTAAAGGCTCACACTTACACCTGAAAACATACTTTCGCACCGAAAACCACTTAAGGGTGACACTTTTTCAAAAGGAAAATAGACTTTATACTAAATGAAAATAGAGTTTATTATAACTTTTATTGGAAAGGTATTTTATACGCATGCGTGCAAACTTGTAGAAAAGCGTGTGTTATTCGAAATTCAGTAGTCGGATATATACCGACTGTTGATAACGCATCAGATTTTTCGAATTGCGGAAAAAGCGCGCGATCTTTTTCGGAAAATTTTTAGAGATTTTGAGTGCAGCTTAGTGAGTGTGTGTGTTGTGTGGAATGTGTCTGTGTGCTTATTTTTGACGGTAAGTTTTATTTGATAGCTATTTTTTAACTTTAATCATTTTTCTGTCCAACGAGTGAAATAATATTTTTATTTACATAACTTAAAGCTATTAAATAAGAGAATATAGTCAAATAATTAATTTTTAAACATGGAGTTTTATATTTTTAAATTTATTTTAATGTAAAAATATTTATAATTCAACTTATTCGATCATAATATTATAAATTAACCTAATCAAATAGATAAAAAAAAATAAACTAAATAAATTACTAATTGACATACACATAAACTTACAAGCTGCGCATAGTATATTACATATTTATGTTTTATATGACTTTATAGGGTTTATATATCATTATTTATGTAAAAGAAATTTGTAATTTAATCATTGTGGGCCGAACAATTTTGACAGTTTATTTAATTTGGAAAAAAATAAGTATCCATAATTTAGACTTATGAACCTAAAAAACAAAAATGTCATTAAAAGAACAACATATCTCAAAACAGTAACACACGAATCTTTATACACGAATAGATAGGTAGGTATTTATATAGTTTTTCTTGCTAATTGATGAATTTAATAAGGGCTTTACTAAATTATCTTTTTCTGAGAAACTGAGAAAATACACTCAGCTATTCGAAAAGTTTTTGTAGTGTGAAATTTGGAATGGACATATCCAGGATTAATCATAAACTACATTTTATCTCGGAAAATTAAGGAGGTCCCGCGGAAATCAAACAATCTCAATCCACGCGGACAAAGTCGCGGTTATAATCTAGTAATGCGCAAAAAACGATATTTATTAATCTATACTAATATTATAAAGCTGAAGAGTTTTTTTGTTTGAACGCGCTAATCTCAGGAACTACTGGACCGATTGCAAAAATTCTTTCACCGTTAGATATGTACGTGATCCCTGAGTGCTATAGGCTATATTCGTACCACGGGCGAAGCCGGGACGGACCGCTAGTTATTATATATGCATGAAAAGTTATAGATTTGCGTGCTTGGGATTCATATTCAAATTCAAATTCAAAATTTATTTATTTCATGTAGGCTACCTTGTAGCTCTTATGACACGTCAAACCCCAGATCTCCTGAAAAGTATTTAGTTTGAAGTCTTAACCTCTAGGCTATCTACACTAGCTGACCCTGGAAACTCTGTGTATTAGTTTAATGGCTACAGGCTATCTCCGATAATAATTTATTAACCTCGCACCATCTATAAGCCTGACTTAGTTTCCCAGCTCGTAATATTAAAATATATTCTGTTCAGCGGGAAGATAAAATATTAATAAATCTATACTAATATAATAAAGTGCAAGAGTTTGTTTGTTTGAACGCGCTAATCTCTGGAACTATCGGTCGGATTTGAAAAATTCTTTTTGTATCTGATAGCCCAATTCTCGAGGAAAGTTATAGGCTATTCATATCTCGGTACGACTCTTAGAAGCCGAGCAAAAAGCAAAAAATACGCGGACGAACAATGCGATGCGGTAAGTCGGTGGTCGAGGGCGGTCACCCGACGAGAACCGAACCGAAGGCTATTTAATAATCCGGAAGATCAAAGCGTTCCCACGGGATTATTAAAAACTAAATCCACGCGGACGAAGTCGCGGGCAACAGCTAGTTATTATATATATTTAAACGGAACTTTAGAACATACGTATTTTTTTGTTTTGTATACTTATTAGATATTATCGTTTTATTACACATATACATATTATGTAACTAACTTTTCTAGAATATTTTTTTTTCTTTCCCTATGTCCAGCATTGAACATCTACCTATTGACAAAGTACAAGAAGACGACTCATATTATATCCATATTTCGATACAAAAATATGAGATAAAAGTTACATAAACCCTGAAATTTCCCAGCCGGGAATCAAATTTAGAACCTCGTATTTATAAGATTATGGCGCTTACCACCATGAAAGGCGGGGCCTCAAAATCTGATCAAAAAAAAAAAAAATAAGAAAACAATTATCAGAAAATTGCACAAATTCTAAGTAAGATTTTAGTCAACTGCACAAGTAAAGCTTACACGCCCTCGTGTATTGCAAGAACTACAACAATAATACAATAATAATATAATAACTATAATAATAATACAATCACTCTACCTATTTCAATGACCAACGTACTTGTGTCTAGGAATTAGTTTTTTTATTATTAGGAGTCACCATTTTTTGTTTTTTCATGATTGTAATTTTATATTAATTTTAGTCTTAAGTTCTCTGTAAGTGAGCAAAATGTTCTTTAGAGAATAAATTCTTTAAACCTAAACCTAACGTAAACATGATATCCTTTTTTTCTTTTGATACTTCTTTATAGCTTATCTATAACCTCTTTATCTATTTGGATTAGTATTGAGCCTCGATGTGTTTGAATGGTTATCACGTGACCCTATATTCAAATTCTGACCTCTCCGAGCTTCGGAAAACGAGTAGAGACATCGATACTGTTATCATTGGCAAGGCATAGTTTTCGTTAAACCGGGATAATGGAACTATGCGATTACCATCCCTATATTTCCTACTAGACGATCTATCCGCGTGGATCAAGGTTTTTCAATTCCCATGGGAACCCTGTAATTTTCCAGGATAAAATGTAGCCTATGTTTAAATCCTGGGTATGAGCTATCTCCATTTCAAATCAGTTCATTCATTGTGGCGTGAAGGAGTAACAAACATACACACACACACACACACACACACACACACACACACACACACACACACACACACACACACACACACACACATGCACATACAAATTTTCGGCTTTATAATATTAGTGTGCTGTGATGGCAAAGTTAAATGTTTGAAAGCTTTTATTCACATGAAGCTATGTTAGCAGTGATGGTGATTAATACTGAGATCTATAGAGTTAAGATAGAGTTAAAATGAGACAGAAATATGCTTTGACATAAATCCGTCTCGTTTTAAATCTATCTCAGTCTGAGTTGAGTGAGAGTGCAGTTTATAGATTTCAGCCTTTTCAGACTTTTGCTTCCTTTTTTCTTTGGTCTCTGATTTTTCTTAGTTATATATGCGTTTCTTAAAACGCAACACAAACAAATTATATTTTATTGCTTACAATAAAATATAATTTGTTTTAACAAAGAAGGAATACATCATGAGCAAACCTGCATGCTTGAAAGTTATCCATAAAAGGCGTGTGAAGTCTTCTGTAAGTTTTAATCCGCAAAAAAACTGGTTAAAATTATATCCAAGCCGTTACGTATCTATCTGTATTTGTTCTAAAACATCAATTTTATTTATCGTTGCGATAACAATTCAACGTAATCGTGAAATATGACTCGTTAAATAAAAAAGGCCCGTATTTTCGTTCGAACCTCTTTCGGTTATAACGTAATTCGTTACGTTCGTCTCACGTATCTGTATAAGCAAACATAAGAAAAGCTACGTGACAAAAAGAGACTTTGTCTTTACATAAATAACATCTTGGTGTAACGATTTCTTTTTAGTATAAAAGTACTAGATGATGCCCGCGACTTCGTCCGGGTGGATTAAGGTTTTTCAATTACCGCGGGAACTCTTTAATTCTTAATTTTAATTAATTAAAAGTAAAAACAAATGCCTTTTTGTTAATCCTTGATGTGAGCTATCTCCATTCCAAATTTCAGGCAAATCGGTTCATTCGTTGTGGCGTGAAAGAGTAACAAACATACACACATACAAACTTTCGCCTTTATAATGTTTGTGTGATTAGGATATTCTACTTATTGCTGCTTTATCTAGTGTAAATTGATGAATTTACTGTAGGATCTGTATCTAGTAAATAAAGTTTTTCTGTTTAATTCGGGCTTGTGAATAAAGTTATTTGCTTAGTTCGGAGAGATATGACCGAAAAAGGACAAAACAAATAAAAAAATATCGAAAAACTTAAAATAGATTTTTATTTTTAGCAAATTATTTGCTTTATTATTCGAATTTATTTTATTTTTGTTCATGGTACTAGACCACATCAGAAGTGGAGCGTCTCCTTCACGCAAACTACTCATGATTATTATCATCTCAAATGACGCCCACTCTTGGATATAATATCTCCTAAAAGGGTCGTCACAGAAAACAATCTTGAGCCACCTGTATTCAACAGTTGCCAGCGCTAGTATACGCTATTATTCTATGAAAGAAACATTGTAACTATTAAAAAACTCACACATTTACTAGTACGTACCTAATACCTTCTTTTCTTCTGTACGAACTGTATTTTTGTACGAACGTACGTGTATTTTTACATTCAAGTAAAAACAACAACTCTGGAGTAAGTCCTCAGTATCTCGCAACATAAAAGAGAATCTAAGCACATTTTCTATTGAAATCGTTCACTCAGACTAAGCCCTGCATAATAGAAAGCTCACGTCGAGCTGTTGTTTAAATATTAAAGGCGAGAGTAAACAGCACCTTGAAATTCTTATCCATTTGCTACAGCTACCTACTTTGATTTAAATTACCAGCTTTATTCACGGTCCAAAAAACACATCGTTCCTAGATTGTGAACGAAAAAAAACTTTTTTTTAATTTTTTTTTTTATTCAAAATCAAAATTTATTTATTTCATGTTGGCCAACTTGTAGCTCTTATCACACGTCATAAATCTACCACCGGTTCGGAATGCAGATTCTGCTCAGAAGAGTCGGCAAGAAACTCAGCAGTTGCTCTTTTCAAAAAAAATTTTTTTTTTACAATAGGTAACAAAACTATGCTATACTATACAGTGTTTCCGCAATGAAGTTTCAAATATGCAAACGTAGGTACATACTTCAATACATGTTAAGACGGGCAGACAAAGCAGACCCATTCCCGTCGGTTCATTCGATGACAAGAAAGCACTTGACTGCGATCTCACCCGATGGTAAGTGACGATGCAGTCTGAGATGGTAGCGGGCTAACATGGAATTGAAACCATACCGCTAAATCGGTTTCTACACGCCATCATCCTGCCGAAACGCTAAATCGCTTGGCGGCACGTCTTTGACGGTAGGGTGGTAACTAGCCACGGCCAAAGCCCCAGACAAAACAGTGCCTAACAGAGCAATTCATGTGTTTCAGTCAGAATCGCAAATAACGTTGATAATTTATTTTGTTCATATTTTATTACACTTATTTGTTTGTAATCTATGAACTGTGTCTATGAATATCACAATAAGTTTAGAAAGGGAATAAGGCCTTAAAATAAAAAAAATCTATTGACTCGAATTTTTTTTAAAAATATAAATAGCGAACAAACAAGCAGGGGTCGAGGTTATGTGATTATTTGTAACATATTTTAAATGTTCCCACTAAATTACAACATGGGGTTATTCAAGGGGCGGACCAACAAATTCTTAAAAAGCCAGTAACGCGTTGGTGGTGAATCAGGTGCTACAAATGTTCATGGGCGGCGGTAATCACTTAACTTCAGGTGACCCGTCTGCTGGTTTGCTCGGTAAAAATAAAAAAATAATAAAAAAAGGAAGCATATGTTTTCCATGTCCATAGAAAAACCCGAGTTGACCATATATTTCATGGAGTCGCGAAACAGTGCCAATAGGTGGGCGAATGAAGTACCGTTGGGGTCTCAAGGTGCTCAAAATACGACCTCGCATCGGAAAACGCAGCATTAAAAGACCCCCTCAGACGTGATCTCGAGCTAGTCACTCGTAGCTACTGAATACAAGAGGCACAGGAATGTGATCTGTGGCGATGCCTACGAGAGATCTTTGTCCAGCTGTGGACGTCTATCGATTGAGAGGACGACGACTTTATGTATTAAGCCTCAATAGCGAAATGGTTACAGGTGCGGACTGAAAACTGAAAGGTCGCAGGTTCAAAACCCACCGTTGCACTATTGTCGTACCCACTCCAAACACAAGTTTTCACTTATTTGGAGGGGAGAGGAGAACATCAGTCAAGTTCAGCTTGGCTGATATTCTTTTTAAAAAAAATGTAAAATTATTTGAATTCGAAATTCAAATGGGGGTAAACAACATCGCGCCTCATCGCTCCACACCACGCAATCGATTACAATTGTAATTCGAATGTAACGTCGTTAAAATAATTGGATTGATGTTGAAACTTCGGCAATTAGGTACAATCTGCGTCACAAGTTGTTTGACTCGGTGGAGAAATTCGATGTTAAGTAATATTATATTATATGTGATTAAAACAGTTGGTGTTGCGGGATTTGGGCGCTTAGTAATAAACATTTAATTAATAACTAGCTGATGTGCGCGACTTCGGAGTCTCCCTGCGAGATCAAATCAGAAATGAGGAGATCCGTAGGAGAACCAAAGTCACCGACATAGCTCTGCGAGTGGCGAAACTGAAGTGGAAATGGGCGGGGCACATAGTTCGAAGAGCTGATGGTCGATGGGGTCCCAAGGTGCTGGAGTGGCGACCCCGCACCGGGAAGCGCAGTGTTGGCAGACCCCCCACTAGGTGGACAAACGACATCAAACGAGTCGCAGGGAGCCACTGGATTCAGGCGGCGCAAGACCGAGGCTTGTGGAGGTCCATGCAGGAGACTTATGTCCAGCAGTGGACGTCCATTAGTTGATCATAACTACTAAGTTAGGTGTCGCTTTCTGTCGATTGGGCATATTATGACTCTGTCAAAATGTAGATACTGATTAATTATAATCGAAAAGGTAACATGTAAGAATAACATTTGTAAAAAGAGAAAATAAATCGGTCAAACAACAAATAAGCTATAAGCTGTGTTACTGCGACAGTATTCGTCTCTTTCTAAAACAAAATTTTGTATGGAGCTATTGAATTGTGACGTCATGTTCCAATAGCGCTCCCTTTTTCTAATAGAAAACTTAAAAGCTCTATATTTTCGAGACTAGTTAAGATATTCAAAAAAGGAAAATGACATTGTGTTATCCTATTATAATTATTATTATATTAATATTTTAAATGCGAAAGTTTGTATGTTTGTTATTCAATCACGTCGCAATGACTGAACCGATTTGGCTGAAATTTGGCACAGATTATAGTATGGATTATAGGCTATTTTTTATCCCGGGGAATAAGAGAATTCCCACGAGAACAAAAAACTTTAATCCACGCGAACGAAGTCGCGGGTATCAGCTAGTAGGTCATAAAATATTGGTATGTTTTTATCAAAGTGAAACTTCTCCCTATTTGGGCTGGGAAATCTTATGCGGGTCTAACTTTGTTCATAAAACCAATACTACCTTTGAGTTTTACGAATGCATCATACTTTAATACGTAAAAGGGAGTTTTATTATTATTATCTTTTAACAAAAGGGAAAGGAAGTGGGCCAAAGAATAGATATTATTTCTAAGTGAAAGTTATCTTTTGGAAGTAAGCGTGTGTAAAAGTTTTCCACCCTGATTCTGTGTTTTGTATTCTAAATAAGTTGGTATAGCTGTGGTGGTGTGGCCTAGTTTTGAAAGCGTATGAATTAAGTGGGACATGGGGTTGGTTTGATGTGCAATCGTTGGGTAAAGGAAAGTTGATCCAAGTCAGCAACTTTTAGGATGATCGACGTTGGAGCTCTGATTTTAGCCAGTCCTAGCCAAACCTACCCACCTATTTTACACTGATTTCCATCATCATCATCATCAACTTATGGACGTCCACTGCTGGACATAAGCCTCTTGCATGGACCTCCACAGTCCTCGGTCTTGCGCCGCCTGAATCCAGCGACTCCCTGCGACTCGTTTGATGTCGTCGGTCCACCTAGTGGGGGGTCTGCCAACACTGCTCACTGATTTCCAATCAGCGAAAATTTAAACATTCAAGTAATAACTAATTTAACTGATCTAAAAATTTTAGACTTGGTTCGTGGTTTAGTGACATAATTGTTATAAAATATTACCAGTACGTACCACGGTAAATAAAATTATTTTAGTTGGGATTATGAACTTAAAAACTCACGAGTTCCCTCCACAGACCGCCACTATATACCTAGGTTGGTTCACGAAGCGATTGAAATTCGTAAACACCAGAATTTCAATCGTGAAGACGGTTTTAAACTAGCTAGCATGTCGAATCCAGTCGCAGCATTATGCAAACCAGAAAAGCGTCTGAATTAAAACTTACCGTTTTTAGCCAACGGAGGCAAGCGTTAAGGCAAAACAAGAGTTGTACGCAGACGAAGCTATGTGTAAATACTAGTTTATTCTTCGACCATTTAGCCGGGACGAGCCTTTACGCAGATTTAGTACTGAATATAATATTCTGCCACTTTCTGCGGGAGGTGAGGTAATCACGTACAGCACACATTTACTCACTTCCGCACACTCTTGTAAAAAACTTAATGTCCTTATGAACGCACACTAACTCAAAAGCTGTTACACTTATAAGCTGACACGTACGTTTGTACATGTACTTCGGCAGAGGGGAATGTGTGCGCTTGCCAAGGCCTGGCTAAATGGTCGAATATTTGTGGTTTGTGGAATATTTAATTTATATTAGGATAGATATACCAATACTAGAAGGTAAGCTTCCCGAGTTGGGAAGCCGGTGGCTCAAAAGTTTTCTCACCCTCATGAATAATATTAGGAGTGAAAATTTGACGTTGTTCAATTAATCCGAACACGATAATACAAGCATTATGGTAAGAAGAACGTGACCAACTTTTTTTAATATTTTAAAGCCTGAAACACACAGAATGCGCGTCGGTAACTGCAACACAGGATGATATCGACATACTTAACGTGCACGAGTATGATTTGTTAAGGGAACTGTATACTTATTACTTGACCGTTCGCAGTAGAAAACCAGATGTACCATACGGTGCGATATTTTATTTTCTTCGCCAACCACTGATTGCAGTATTTCTTCTCCCTCTTCCCTATTAATCCTTACTAATATTATAAATGCGAAAGTGTGTTTGTTTGCTGGTTTTGTCTTTCAATAACGCTGCAAAACAGAGCTACGGATCGACGTGATTGTTTGCATGGGTATAGTTGAGGACCTGAAGAGTGACAGCTACTTTTTATCCCGGAAAATCAAAGAGTTCCCGCGGAATTTTAAAAACTAAATCCACGCGAACGAAGTCTTAATCCTTACTAATATTATAAATGAAAAAGTATTTTTCTTTCAATCACGCAGTAACAGACCAACGTATCGATATGATTTTTTGAATGAGTATAATTGAAGATTGAAATAATTGAAATAATGGAAGACCTGGAGAAAGACAAAGGCTACTTTTTATCCTGGAAACCCCGGAAACCCTAAGGCGTGCTACACACTTATTCAAGTCATTCGATTCGGTAGTATTTGTTGAACAACAAAGCTGACCCGAAGCAATTACATACATTCCTTCTTGTAAATAGTAGATTCGATTTTACCGCCCGGCTTTGCCGATTAACACCGACTCGAATGTGTAGCACGCCTTACTTCACGCGTACGAATTTCATATACAAAGTGGCTTTTGTATCAATGTATTTTTATGTTAAGTCAAGACTGGTTCGGAAATCAGATTTTTGTTATGTTATGTATATGATGTCATAATATAAGCAGAATGTACACAATTGATTCGTCGTTTCGATAAGTCTGAAGAGGGTATCGTGAAGCGCTGATATCGTTTTCCTTTCGTATAAAATGGGGGGGGGGGGGGGGGTGTTTTAAGAAAAAGTATATAAAGCTAATAAAAACATTTTATATGAGACAGTCATATAAAAGTCTTTTTACGCAAAAAGGTGGAGGTTAGTATGATAATTTAATCCACTCGGGGCAAGTATGAGCAACGCGGGTACACTTTATTGCCCCCGCAGTAAAAAGGGATCACTTTAATACCGGCATAAGTTGCACGGTATTACCGGGCTTCATTAAATACCGGTATCGGAATCCTCCGGCGATGAACTTATTAATATCAAAAGTAAGTAGGCTTCATAATGAAGCTATTATAGTTAGTATTCTGTGCTACTACTTATAATATCGAACCCTGTATTTACAATCATGCGAATAAATCCTTTCTATTAATTATATTTCTACTAGTTAGTATACTGTATCCATACTATTTTTACCTTTTTTTCTTCAATTCGATTCAATTCATTTCATTTGCAAGATTCAGTTTTTTAAAGAGAATATCAGTCAAGCTGAAGTTTACTAATTTATCCTTCTATCCCCTCCAAAATGCGAAAAGCTAGTGCTAGGAATGGGTACGACAATAGTGCTACGGGTGGGATTCGAACCGCACCTGTATAATAAGGATAAAATTAACAAAACTCTATGTCTAGTACGCTTCTTTTAATATAGAGATGGTTTATGCGCAACCTACAAATTACCTATTTTGATTCCAGAATTTGATTTTGACTTTGATTCACATAAACAAACTGGTCGCCGAATATTGTATTGTATGTTGTAGTTATGTTATAGTTTATCTCACGAAGGTACGGGCGCTTTACTCGTGGTTACGTCGTGTACATGCACATTGCGCAAGTGTGCGTGCCTGTCTGGAGCCTAGATGGGAGCGGTCAGGCGCGAGCAAGCTCTCGCTCACACTTGTACAGATACGACACACATTCACAACCATGAGTCGTGAATTGCAAGAACTAAAATAAAAGAAAACTATACAAAAGAACACATCTGACGCATCTTACGTGAAAAATAATAACGCCGTAACATAAAAGCGTTTGCGAAAACAAAACCAACTTCGGTTGTCCAAACAAGTGGCTGTTTGCTTAGCAAAATAATATTTGACCGAGGAATAAAACGCTACGAGGAATAGAGCCAAGAAACGAGCACAAAGCAAATATATAGAGTGCATTCGATATTATAATATATCTTTGCGATATATTGCTTCCCTACACCTAAGAAAGTAAAATAGGAAACATTTTTATTCCTGGCAACGAACGTTACTCTCGTAAGGCTGCCCTCGCAACTTTAAATTTTACACAACATAGAAATAATACTATCTATTGGATAGAATCAGGCGTTACTTTGCGGAAGTTTATGATTAGCAAGAAAAGGTTAGAGTTATTTTGCTATAATCCGCCAACAGACTATACAGCATTGTAAAGTCGATATCTCCTGAGGATGCTCCGGTGTCGGGGCGAAACGTGCGTCGCGAGTAGTATAAAAGTCTTGTGTTGTGGTGATGGCATTGCTTGCTTGGGAACTTTACTTTTTTGCTTGGTTGGGATGGTATGCGGTGCTTAGCTTTTAACTGCAAGTTTGACCATACAGATTTTTTCTGTTGGCGGATTATAGCAAAATAACTCTATTTTTTTCATGGTAATAATACTTTCTTTTTACTCGACTACGGCAAAGGGCTATGATTTTAGTAGTCCGTATGTCCTACACGTCTACGTCAAGTTGGCCGCTACTCACCCCGCGCTTCCCCGCACCCCACCTCAAATCAGACCCGCTTAGTACGGATAGCAATGTATCGTTCGCGATTGTCACTACCAATTTTTTTTCAAAGTTTTGTTATGAATGTTTTGTTAACTTTCAATTACGGGGTCACGACCCTCAGTAATGGGGAACACGACACAGAGAGAGATGTTACATCCAATTTTCTATAGTCGGACAGTTTCTAAACTACTATCCTTGTTTGATCGTACCTTACGTATCCGACGTGACTCCCGTCCCTGTCGACTGACTTTATGAACATATTAAATTCCGATTCTGGGATAGAGCTATCGATTGTCTAGAACCAGACTAGACAAAGTAATAAATGTATGATATTTATATTCGCTCTTTGATCACTAAATGAGATATGAAGTCATAAAGTTTCTATGGGCCGTTTTGTTTTATCGATAAAGTAGGTACTAACGAGCATTTTATGACTAGCTTTAGTCCGCAACATGGTCCGCGCGAAGTTAGATTTTCGAAGTTCCCGCGGGAAAACTGTTATTCCGGGATAAAAAGTTGGTCACTCTCCAAGTCCTCAACTATACCCATGTAAAAATCTGCAATTTCTTGCGCCTTTGTTGCTTAATTTTTTATTTTTTTATTTATTTTATTAAAAACGCATTTTTAATTATTTTATCCGATGATTTAATTGACGAACAAATGAAATTTATAATATTAGCAAGGATTAGTACCTAAATGTAAAGTACATGTACTAAATACTTACTATTAGGCTGGAATTCACGACACTGAAAGATAATGAACTATTTTGTATGTTTAATAGGGCTTGGTTTATTTAGTACCTACTTCGTTCCTTGTGGACCTATTAGTCTGTGATTCTATAGCTTGGCTCGGAACTACTATATTAATAGTAGGTACTAGAAGTCTGAACCAGTACAATCTTTCGAATGTATTAATTAGTACGGAATGTTGTTCAGTATCACACATAGAAGTTACACGTGGGAGGTTGTTGGTAAATTAAAATTAACCTTGTATAACGGGGAGTGTTCTGAAAAGCTATTTGACCTTATTCCACCCTCTGTCTTCTACAACTGCTCCACATGCCACCGAACGCAATTTCACCCTCACTAAACCACGTACTACCAAATTGTGGAACCAACTCCCTTCGAAGGTGTTGCCACTTTACAACATGAGGTTATTCAAGAGGCGGACCAACAAATTCCTGAAAAGCCGGCGTCACATTGGTGGTATCTCAGGTACTACGAGTGTTCATGGGCGGCGGAAATCACTTTACATCTAGTGACCCGTCTGCTAGTTTGCTCGTAGTTCATATAAAAAAATAACTGAGAATAGAAACGAAACCTTTTGCATGCAAGCGAGCTGTTCGCATCACTAATCCACAGGCTCCACCTGGACACAATTGATCTAAAACTTGAAACGGCAGAAACTTAAGTCATTAAAGTGCTTGAGCTTTTTTGCGAGAAAACTTTGGGAACAAATTTTCTTCCCGCCTCTTCTCCCCCCTTTCACGCCTTAAATGAAATTTATTGGGGGTAACAAATTGAATCGAACCTGGTACCTAAGTATACACCTACTTGTTCGTAACTAATAACGTTCTTCCGACTGAATTCGGCCACACGGCCTATCTCAACAGAATTAATATAATAATAATAGGTAATGCAGCAAATAATATAATAATAATAACAGCATTGTAAAGTCGACATCTCTTGAGGATGCTCGTGTCGGGGCGAAACGTGCGTCGAGAGTAGTATATAAGTCTTGTGTGATGGTGCTTGTGAGTGGTTGTGGCATGCTTGCTTGGGAACTTGGCTTTCTTGCTTGGTTGGGGAGGTAAGCGGTGCTTAGCTGGTAACTGCATGTTTGACCATACAAATTTTTTCTGTTGGCAGATTATAGTAAAATAACTCTAACCTTTTCTTGCTAATCATGAACTTCCGCAAAGTAACGCCTGACTCTATCCAATATTTAATAGGTAATGAGTTAAAAAATAACAGTTACTTTCATAATACTCAAGAATTTTTTGTATTTTTATAGGCTGTGAGGTCACAATTCTTCCCGAACAGGATTAATCAAAAAACAATATTTTTGTATGAAAACTCAAGTTTAGAATCGTTTTTGGTAGCAACTGGAGAAGGAAAGGAAACGTTTTTGTAAATTTTATTTTAAAGCAAGATTTTCCGGTTCTGGGGTCTTCGGGAATAATTAAGAAAACGTATATTAAGCAATCTATTAAGAGTATTTTGTGTTATTCTTATATTTTAGACGATTTTTTTTTTGTTCAAAAAGGGTAAAATAAAACTGAGGTCCAAAAATTAATCGCCGCACAAACAAAGGTTGTTCACCACACGTTTTAAGTTATTTATTTATTGTTAAATTTTTTTCTTATTTACTTCAAGATGAGAAAACTTATTACTATTAGCTACTTGAAAATTTTACTCGCTGCTGGTTTCTTATCTTTTATCTTCTTATCTGAGTTTTATTTTCGGTTTCTCGAATAAAGTATAAAATTTAAAAAGTTTCCGACTAGCTCCTCTATTCTAAAATAAATATCAGTTTTTAAAGTACTTTCCAAGGAGATACGCTGCGAGCTACGAGGATTAGAGATTTAGAGGTATCTAAATTGTAAACGGCAGGAAATTACTAGTTGTAAAGTTTCGCTGCATTGTTGGCTTGCGGGTGTTCCTGCTGAAAATGATTGCTTTGTAGTTTCCATCGGGAAAGTAAAAAAGTTTTTATTTTTAAATTTTAAAATAATACTAGACAGTGCCTGCGACTGCGTCCGCCTGGATTAATTTTTTTTATTCTCGCGGGAACTCATTAATTTTCCGAGACTTTATTCTTTTCTCTTTATTAATCTTGGGTATGGGCTACGGCATAATACACACACACTATATGTATGTGTGTGTGTGTGTGTGTGTGTGTGTGTGTGTGTGTGTGTGTGTGTGTGTGCGTGTGCGTGTGCGTGCGTGCGTGCGTGCGTGCGTGTGTGTGTGTGTGTGTGTGTGTGTGTGTGTGTGTGTGTGTGTGTGTGTGTACGTCTGTTTGTGGCAGCGTAGCAGCCGAATGGATGAACCTATTATGATTTTGTTTTTTTTTGTTTGAAAGTTGAATTGGTCAGCATACCCGATACGTCAGTCAGTCAGTCTGTCAGTCACCTTTTCCTTTTATATATTTAAGATAAAGTGAATAAAACAATATGTAGTAGGTATATATTTTCGAAATAATATTTTGGGATACTAATTATTTTTTACTACCGTTCTTTAAATGCTAATAGAATTTAAGTACACATTAATAATTTCTAATACAACGGAGAGGGCAGTGTAAAAGAGAAAATTAAGAAAGACTATAATTAAGAGTGGTAAAATTTAGAGCGTCCAATTTCAGAATTAATTCCGTATCTATGGCCAGTATTCAGCGCTTTTACTTAGTGATAATCTCCTATGAAAGTGTAAGACAGCTTAGAAATCGTACAGTGGGAGAAACGCCTACAGAGCTTTTAATTCTAAGGTAGTGATAACGAAATACCCAGGAAAATTTGGCCGGGTACAATGTCATGGAATAAAAAGTGCGACTTCACACACGGAATTTCAGTCACAGCAGCTATGATACTTATGCTATGATACTTTAAATAACTGTCTGTAAAAACATTATCGAGGATGCTTTGTAGATTGATATAGTACGTTTATCTCACGAAGTTACGGGTGCTTTACTTGTGGTTACGACGTGTACATGCACATTGCGTAAGTGTGTGTGCCTGTCAGGAGCCTGGGTGGGAGCGGTCAGGCGCGAGCAAGCTCTCGCTCCCACTTATATAGATACGACACACACATAACCATGAGCCGCACACCCTTGTGAATTGAAAGAAGTATACCACAAAACATTATGACGTAGCAAGGAATTAATCGGAGGGAATGAATTTGTCTAACTGTATGTTTGCTAAACTCTGATAATGCTATATTTAAGTCCAACGGTACTATTAAGTATTCTGTGGTCTAGCTAAGCACCAGCTAAGTGAATTAAGCAATTATTTTAAATGAAATGAAATGAAACTGAGCATAAGATAACGTACCTAAATAAATATATTATTTTGTTAAGAGTGCTCAAATCCACACAGTTCGTATCCTACTTCCTTCTAATATTATAAATTCGAAAGTTTGGATGCATGTTTGTAAATCAATCACGCCGCAACGGCTGAACCGATTTGACTGAAATTTTGCATAGAGGTAGATTTTAGTCTGGAATAACATATAGGCTACTTTATATCCCGAAAAATAGGAAAGTTCCCACGGGAACTGAATATCCTCAATCCACGCGAATGAAGCCGCGGGCAAATGCTAGTAAGAAAATTTGAAAAACGAAACTCTTACGGTCTCAGCGACCAGACTAAGTTAAGGGCTGGGTAAATGAAACGAATTCGAAGAGAGACTACACAGTTGTAAACATTTATACAATTAAATCTGAATTGTATCGAGCCTTAAGACTGAGAAGTAATTAAGAAAATCTCCCCCCCCCCCCCCCCGCCACTCTACCACCCTCTGAAGTAGAAGTAACTCCTTTTAAACAATGAGCGCGGGATCGTGCACTTAATTTACAAAGTATTTTTCTGCTTACGGTCTTTTCTGCTAAGCCTTTGGAGAGTTTTTTTTAGGAAACTTTTCTTAGGATCATCGTTTTACTAATGTTACATTTTAAAAACTGTAAAAAAATTTATCTTCGAGGTGTCGAGTTCAACTCCCACAGAGATTTGACTATAACAGAACTACTAAATTTATTTAGTGCTACTAAGCTACTAAACTTACTACTCTCTCAAGTTTGAGAACATTATGGAAAACTCTCAACCCCCTAACGATGTTTTCCTTCACCATTGAAGCATGTTATATTTATTTGCTTTAACGCACATAATTTCGAAAAGTCAGAGGTGCGTGCCCCGGGATCGAACCCGCAACCGCCCGAAGAGGAAACCGTAGTCCAAACCATTTTTTTTAACCGATATAGGCTTGCGTTTGGCGACAATCAATACTGGATAGCACTGATGAGGTCTAGGTTGGAGCGCGCTTGCCTGGAAAATACCTATTGAAGCGTTTCGTTCGAGTAGGTTGGATTTCTACCACATAAGGATGCCAACGCTCATGACTTCTCACAGTTCTGTGGTGGAAAGGTGAAGGAGGAACTAGCTTGTGAAGTTCCTGAGAGCACTCTTCAAAGTATACCTATCCGATAGAAGACCGATTGCGACCTACTATACCTATCCGTTACCCCGATAAAAATCGTTGCGTTAAAAAAATGTTTTAATACATCACGACACTCGAATATATTTCCAAGCTACCTTGTGAGCCTTACGTTTATCGAATCCCAATAAATCACCTGAAGCCTCGACTTCTTTTACAATTCCATTCGCACACAAACCTGCCACCCAGTCGAATGTCGAACCCTGAACTTTTTATAGCCGATTTCGTGGGACGGAAAATTTATTTCATACAATCCAAAAAATTGGTCAGGTAAGTAACAATAAACCATATTAGGTATACATCCACTAACTTTCATACTTATCCTGCTAGTATTATATTTTGTTATTTATTCGATGACATCAAGATAGCCCATGAATGCGCTCTCACCTGATGGTAAGTGACGATGCAGTCTAAGATGGTAGCAGGCTAATTTGGAAGGGGTATGACAGTGTACATTCAACCTATACTCCTAATAGGTTTCTTCTCGTCATCGTGCCGAAACGCTAAACCTCTTGGCGGCATGTTTTTGACGTTAAGACGGTATTAATGCAAAATTTTGGATGTATGGATGGATGGATGGATGGATGTTTGTTATACAAACAAGCTCGTTATAGCGGCATTAGATATATACGTTCTGTAAAAATTTCAAGAACCTAATAAGTAATTAGTTAAAGTAACTGTTACATTTCACGCGATTCCAGGACCTTCAATCCTGATGCTGCAGGAGTTCTGCCCACCTAAACTGTGGGGATTTAGGAAATGTCGATGATGATTTGAAGAAGCGGACGCTAATATAATAAAGTGGAAGAGTTTGTTTGTTTGAACGCGCTAATCTCTGGAACTATCAGTCGGATTTGAAAAATTCTTTTTGTATCTGATAGCCCAATTCTTGAGGAAGGTTATAGGCTATTCAATACCTCGGTACGACTATTAGAAGCCGAGCAAAAAGAAAAAATATCGCGGGCGAACAATGCGATGCGGTTAATCAGTGGTCGAGGGCGGTCACCCGAACAAGAACCGAACCGAAGGCTATTTATTAATCCGGAAGATCAAAGCGTTCCCACGGGATTATTAGAAACTAAATCCACGCGGACGAAGTCGCGGGCAACAGCTAGTAAATAAATAAAATGTAAATGTAATATGGCATCGCTCAGGGAACCCTTTTGACATTTTGTTGCGGATTACATTAAATTATTTATTCTCCTGTAATATAATCTCTCCTTGTAACAAGTGAAGCGACGTCTGATCGGAGAAGCTGAGCTCTGTTCCCAGGTGCGTCCGTTCCGCGCGACCGATTTTGCCCTCTTAATTTTCCACCTCAACTAAAACGACTTCATTATTTTGTCTCTCATATTTCATATATCGAATTCAGTATCTTATGCTCAGTTAACTGTTAGTTAATAGGTAATTCTCGATTCAGCTGCTTCGGTGGTTTAGTGCCTGACTCATTTTGCTTTATAATAATAATAGAAATAAAGAAAAAGCATTTATTTAAGAAATTGTGCCACACATCACGATACACTAAGGCAAATTATCCCGACGCTTCACTTCTCAAGCATTTTACCAAAAACCCAAGCAATAGAAGCGCCGGGTTAACATAATATGTCATGTAATATAATAATAATGTCCTCCCGATCGAATCCGGCCACGGCGGCCAATTGAGATTCGGCCATCTGCACGGGATATATTACAGTGCACAAATGTGTGCGCAAACACAGGTGCACTCTTTATTCCCTCACTGAAACGGCATTCCGAATCAGTGGTAGATTCATTTTATTCGAAAGCACTTAGTAAAAGTTTATTTGAATAAAAAATTATTCTATTGTCATGACTCGGCAAAATTGACTGAAAATTATGAGATAATGAGAATTTTTTGACAGAAAAACCCAATACATATTTTGGCCCTACCCGGGGGTCAAACCTGGGAACACTAGACCAACGAGGCAAGCTTTTTGCTTTACAAAATATTCGACCGAAATAGTCAAAAACCAAGTCACAAGAATATGAGAACTCTGAACGTTTTTTAACACGACATTTTCCTTCGCCGTTAAAGTATCTATTTAATTACTTAAATGTACATAAACTTTGTATGCTTATGGCCTTTTCAGTGCATTTATACCTTCTACAACCGTGCCTGGACTATTTTTCATCCTCCCAAGAGACATGACAGCATAGCACAGACTTGTATGAGAGAGGATAATAAGACATTCTAATATAGTCACGTGATTAACCTTCTTGGTGACATGATAAATGGTATTGTCGACACATGAAGCGCTAAAGGTCTGCAATTGCTATTCGTCAGTTCCACACCGCTGACTCTATGGCACGATTTAACTTCAACTGAACAAACTATGTCCCTGACGACTGGATACAAGTTATTGATCTACTAGTCACTGGACTAGTAGATCAATAACTTGATACAAGTTATTAATCTACTAGTCACTGGACTAGTAGATCAATAACTTGTATCCAAGGCTGAAATCTATAGACCAGACTCTCACTCTACTCAGACTCAAGAATAGAATAGAATAATTTTTTATTCAAATAAACTTTGTAGGATTACTTTCAGTTTGCATCTATATACAGGGCGTCCCACGCCTATGCCACATGGAGGGGAAGTACCTTAAATATTGTAGATGGAACATTTTACTGAAAGAAGACTTCATTTTAATTTAAAAAACAATTTAAACTGCATTCATAGATTTTTAAATAATTGCCTGGTTGAACCGGGACTCGAACCCGCTATACGAGAAAAAAAATTAATCTGTATCTTTATCATACCGATCGGAAGGCTTCATCATAAGGATTAATTTTATGTTAAATAACATAGCATGAGAAATAAAAGGAAGACCATGAATTTTATACCTTTGATGTAAAATTTTGTTCAGAAAAATGAAAAGCTGACATTGGCGTATCGACGTACAACTGACATGAACTATTTCTAATGAGTACCCACTTGAGAAGTACGCATCATTTCCCGATACTAACTATCCTTACTAATCCTTACTTGTATTACCTATAAATGCGAAAGTGTGTTTGTTTGTTGATTTCTTGGTTTGTCCTTCAATCCCGCAACAGAGCTACGAATTGCATACTCATTAGTAAGGCACGGACAAGGTACATCAAAGGCTAAAATTCATGGTCTTCCTTTTATTTCTCATGCTATGTTATTTAACAAAAAATAATCCTTATGATGAAGCCTTCCGATCGGTATGATAAAGATACAGGGTTAATTTTTTTTCTCGTATAGCGGGTTCGAGTCCCGGTTCAACCAGGCAATTATTTAAAAATCTATGAATGCAGTTTAAATTGTTTTTTAAATTAAAATGAAGTCTTCTTTCAGTAAAATGTTCCATCTACAATATTTAAGGTACTTCCCCTCCATGTGGCATAGCCGTGGGACACCCTGTATATATAAAATTCAAAGTCCTGACAGACTGACTGAGATATCAACGCACAGCCTAAACTACTGAAGTTAGAAACTTGAAATTTTTACAGTTGGTTCCTTTTATGACGTAGGCGCACACTAAGAAAGGATTATTGGAAATTCGACCCCTAAGGGATTTAAATAGGGGATGGCAGTTTATATGAAACTCCGTCATTTTTCAAGGTGTTTCCATCAAAGTTGGTATTTGAGCTTTCAGTTAAAAATAAAAAAGTACGTGTGTCACAGTTTTTCAAAATTCCACCCAAAAATCTAATTCCACGCGGACGAAGTCGCGGGGGCAAAAACTAATTTGAGTATAAAGGAAGCACTTTTTGACACGATAACATTATACTTCTGCATCTCTCAATTCAAAATCCTCTTTGTGCCGATGAGCCAGCAAAGTAGGTAAATAAGTTTGATCAAAGATTTTGGAAATTACCGTAACTGTCGCTAGATGACAACTTCGTGAATGTGCGGAGTTCTTGGCTCGGATATGATTAGCAACTACGCCGTTCAGACACTAGATTTCAAATTATTCGCGCAATGTGCCCGTAAACGGCTGGAATCTCTAGACTTCCCGACGCTCGTTTGCTATTTGCTACAATTTAAACGTTCACCAACATAATTTGTTAGACTACCTATGACTCAAATTCAAATTCATTTATGTCATGAAGGCCAACTTGTGGCTCTTGTGGTCTTTAGGACTTAAAATGACTCCTTAGAAATAAGTTTTGTCTTAAAAAAAATTGTATACTTTCTTTATTTCACGAAGTTACGGGCGCTTTACTTGTGGTTACGTCGTGTACCTGCACATTGCGTAAGTGTGCGTGCCTGTCAAGAGCCTAGGTGGGGTCAGGCGCAAGCAAGCTCTCGCTCACACTTATACAGATACGACACACACAACCTAAAGCCACGTGCCTTCGTGAGTTGAAAGAATTGAAGGAACTATTATGTTCTATCATTTATTTATGTACACATTTACCCCATTGTTTCTAAAAATGTTTACAAATATGCAGTTTACAAATATAAATATAAAAACATTATTAAAAACAATAAAATAAATGGGTCCCACTTGCTGCGGGATAGGGACCCAAGCAGCCAGTGGTCAGGGCTATTATATATTATTATGATCAAACGAACTTGCAAAGTGAAGTTCGATCGATATTATATGAGTACGTTTCATTCGAAGATAATGGATGACTGACACTTGGAGTGTAAAACCACGGATGACACTATAAGTGAACATATTCTATCATCCATTATGTACAAGTGTACAATGTACTACTTTTATGTAAAACGTACGAGGACATGGTATTATTTATGGGGAGGTATAACATATGAAATGATACTTCTACCTCGAATACTACTCCTATTAAAACCCTACCCTTATTTATTTGAGTCTTTTAACATTACCTTGAATAATGAAGCAGAAATAAATAATATCGGAAGAAGACTTATTTCTACTTCATTCGTACATCGATACGGATGGGCGGGAGTCTATTCATAACAATGTATTTTTCCTTTTCAGTTTTTATTTACGGATTCGGATTTTTGATTTTTGAAATTTAATATTTTATTTGTTAATATATTTTATGGGATAGTAAAAACTAAAAAGTAAAATATTTAGGTTGAAAAAAGTACCTAGTTATTTGTTAACCGGGTTCTGAATAAAAGCTACCTATATGGTACAGTTATTTAATGTAGGTAAGTAATACATGATTCAAGAAATTGGGAAGAGTTTAAATATTCAATTCAGCTTTCCAAAGTTCTGAATCGAGCCGAGTCTCACTACCCCACATTGTTTGAGACTTTGAGAGGTGCCGAACTTTGGAAACCCGTTTCTAAATTATCCTTTTCTATACAACCTAGATATTGTACCTACTTTCTGATATAAGGTAGGTTCTGCGGATTTTACTATACCCTTGTCTTTTACTAATGTTATAGATGCAAAAGTGTGTTGGTTTGTCCTTAAATCACGCCGCAACAGAGGTAAGGATCTAATGGATACTTGTTTTTCTGCATAGGTAGGTGAAAAGTGACGTCAGCTATTTATCCCGGAATAACTATGGGGTTTTTAAAAACCTTACTCCAATCCTCTAGTTATAATTGATATTCTGAAATTAAGTTTAAGTGTTTGTCATTTGCACTCGCCCTCCTTTAAATGTCAACGGTTCACTTCCACAGGACACAGGTCGTGTGCCGCTTGTATCCAGCGATCCCCTGCGATTCGACAGATGTTGTCGGTCCAACACTGTGCTGCAACTCTGATAAATAATTTATTATAAGTACATTAAACTCAAATCGTTTAAGTTGTGTGGGGGTTCGGAGCCGCAGACACACGCACATACACATACACACACACAATTAACCAGCGAATACAATAATGTTTTTTCTTTAATTTATTTACTGTTAGTACTATTTCTTTTGTAGCAACTTGTAGCACTAACAATTTATGTCTCTATTTTTGAGCAATATTATAGAATCTTTCCACTTCTTTCGATGGTTCTAACAATGGCTAAAAGTAGAGAACGGTTAATCAATCATGGCATATTGCTGATTTAGAGTCTTCCTTGCACGGGCCGTTTCACCCGTTCATTCTTATTCACGCCAGTAACCGACCCGGAAGGATATATAAAATTCAACCCCTAAGGGCAAAAATAGGGTGAAATGCTCCCGGTGTGATGACTAATAATAAACCTCATTTAACTTCAGTATACTCGAATAAATATGTATGTAATATGTATTATGCTATGAATTTACTTATGTACATGTAGTTATATTTTGTATCTGTAAGTTTATGTTGTATATTATACATATATGTAAATGTATGTTATCATTATTGTTTAGGTATGATGTATATGTATATTAAGTATAAGTATATATACTTTTTATGTAATTTATATAAAGTTTGTTGCACTTTCCCGTATCCTTCAGTTATCTGGAGGAGATCGCATAAAGCGATAAGACCATATTTGCCATTAATTAACTATTAGATTCAATAAAATTGTATATAACATCTCTTGTGTGTAGCAATGAAGAATTTTCTATCTATCCATCTACCTATGTATATACTGAAAATTCCACAATAGGTAATGAGGGAGGGCACACTCCCTTTTATGTAATGGGTACGTCAATCAATATCTGAGCAGTTCTGAAGGGTGGCGTCCTGCGCCTATTATTAGATTCACCCGCATATATACTACTAGCTTTTTCCAGCGGCTTCGCTCACGTTAAGTTCGATTCTTCAAACCCCTTTTTTATCCCTTTAGGGGTTGAATTTTCAAAAATCCTTTCTTAGCAGATACCTACGTTATAATAGCTATATACAAGCAAAATTTCAGCCTGATCTGCCCAGTGGTTTGAGCTGTGCGTTGATAGATCAGTCATCAGATAGTCACCTTTGCCTTTTATATATTTAAGATACCATAGCCCGCATACCGACAGCATCCGTCCCTCGACTTAGTCGGAGTGAACGACTCAGTACCCTTGTTGTTCCTGGAATATCTTTTTTTTATTGTATGACAAGATAGTCTTTGACTGCGATCTCATCTGATGGTAAATGACGATAACTAACTTGGATGGGGTATCACAGTGTACATTCAAATCATACCCCCAAACCTGTTTCTACACGGTACACGCCATCGTACAGGAACGCTAAATCGCTTGGCGGCACGTCTTTGATGGTACGGTGGTAACTAGCCACGGCTATACACCAGACCAGAGCAGAGACAATTTAGAAATTATAAATTCCCAAATTGCCCCCGCCGGGAATCGAACCCGAGATCTCCCAGCCATAAGACTAGATCGCTGACCATTGCACCACGGAGGTCTCAAAATATATTAATTACTAGCCACTAGACTCACTGCTCTAACATCAGTAGCCTAAGCAAGAATATTTAAGCAAGAAAAGGTTAGAGTTATTTTGCTATAATCCGCCAACAGAAAAAATATGTATTGTCAAACATGCAGTTAAAAGCTAAGCAGCGCTACCTTCCCAACTAAGCAAAAAAGCCAAGTTCCCAAGCAAGCAATGCCACAACCACTCACATGCACCATCACACAAGACTTCTCGACTTCTCGACGCACGTTTCGCCCCGACACCGGAGCATCCTCAGGAGATATCGACTTTACAATGCTGTACAAGAACATTTTAGTAAACCTTTCGAATAGTAAAGGCGAAGTTAACGCCACTGTATGAAAATGACAGGAGCGCTCCTGTCATTTTCGTACACTATTCGAAAGTTAAATTTTTCTTGCTTAGGCTACTGCTACCTTCAAGTAATGGTAAATTTATTTAAGCGTGGCACTAGAAACAGAATTATTATAAGGGGTTTATTTGTCGCGATTAGCAGAAAGTGGAAAATCAAAGGGTGGAGCCAGCGGCGCGGAACGGTACACACCTGGCGAATGGCGTCTCAGTCTTTGTGCCGGGGATGCTCCACTGCTTTCCTTGTCTTGGAGCTAGAACCAACACGCCTTGAAGTGCATGACGTGACACTTGTTTGACGGAACAAAAAAACTAACGAGATGCTATTTTTCTAGATATACAACTTGAATTTGAAACAGTTGTAATATATTATGGCAAACATAAAATCTATTGCAAACATAAACTATGATTGGATTGAGGTGTGGATTGAGGATTTTTAATTCACGTGGGAACTCTCTTATTTTCCTGGATAAAAAGTATAATAGAAGTCTATGTGTTATTCCAGACTATAAACTACCTGTGTGCCAAATTTCAGCCAAATTGGTTCAATAGTTGCGGCGTGATTGAGTAACAAATATCCATCCACCCATTCAACAAAACTTTCGCATTTATAAGAACCTCGGGAACCTTTTTTTCCGGGGTAAAAATTAGCCTATGTCAATCTCTTCCTCGACTACACTCATGCAAAAAACTCACGTCGATCAGTTGTCCCGTTACAGCGTGATTGAAGGACAAACCAACAAACAGACACACTTTCGCATTTATAATATTGGATTGCATCTTTACATGTTATTGTATTATTTGGAATAGTTATGATAATAAAACATATTACTTGTGTCTCCGACACAAAGTAGACAGAATAAAATTTTTCAAGATGATGTATTCTACCCGTAGAATGAGTATTATCAGTCTCACGACACATTCCTTTCGTATATTTGCCAAAGGAGAAAATAACCGCGAGAAAACAGGGTCGTTTTGTCTATGCCAGCCTTATTGCTGGACAGTTCAACCTGCCTGCGACCTGACCTTAGTATAATCTAAATATATAAAAGGAAAAGGTGACTGACTGACTGATCTATCAACGACAGATTGGGCTGGGCACACAGATAGCTGTTATGATGTAGGCATCCGCTAAGAAAGGATTTTTAAAAATTTCATCCCTAAGGAGGAAAAATCGAACTTAACGTGAGAGAAGCCGCTGCTTAAAGCTAGTTAATAATAATGACGATGAGTGAAAAAAAAGGAATAAATAAAACCACCATCGCACCCATATCATAAAACAGCTCCTGACAAACCATGACTATTTTTTCAAAATTAAATTACAAGATAGTCCTTGACTGCATCTCACCTGATGGTAAGTGACGATGCAGCCTATGATGGTAGCGGGCTAACTCCGAAGGAATGTGGCAGTGACATTTAACCCGTATCCCTAATCTGTTTCTACACGCTGTCGTGCCGGAACGCTATATCGCTTAGCGAAACGTTTTTTTAGACAACTTTTTCCCGAGGTAACACTTACATTTTTACTTGTGTCAGCAAGAAAAGTTGCTATTCTGTAAGAGCCCTTAGCGCTTACACATTTCTCTGTCACCCGTAACCCAAATTTACGTATCATCTGCCGGCAATACGAAATAAATTGTGCCGAAAATTCAATTTCATAGGTTCGCCGGTTTTTTATAGCCGAGGTTACTTGAATAGGATTATGCGAGTCAAATTGGAAAAAAATCACTCGGGGCCAAATTGGAAAAATAAATGTGATATGAATTTTTACTATTTGTACATCTTGTAATACGGGTTTATGGCTTTTGTTCGGAAAACATCTTGAATGTTGAACAAAAGCAGATGTTCTTTTGAGAAAACTCTAGCCGCACGTAAGCGGGGCAACAAAAACTTTGCTCATATACATATCGAGTGATATAATAACAAGAGTTAATATTATTTATGATACATCTTTGGAAAAATACCTCTGTGAAGTCACGATTAAATAATCGTGACTTCATAGAGGTATAGAGGTACAAGTAACAGAGATGCTCTACGAATTTTACTAGCCCGCGGCCTGATTACGTAAAAAATTGCAGGTGAGCAATAGACGTGCGATTGGCTTCCGTAATACGATTTTTAGTGACATTTTGGAAACCGATCGCGTAGTGATGCTGTCGCGTTGCTACTGCTGTCACTACTGCAAATTTGACGTAATCAGGTTGACAAGTGACGTTTGACAGCTACGATCGCTCACGTTCACGCTACGTTCATATTATGATCGTTCATTGCATACGCCATTCATGTTTAATCCGGCAAACAAAAGAAACGTAAAGTTGAATTAGACCGTACAGTGTTATATTTTAACAAGCCTCGTTGGTCTAGTGGTTAGCAAGTTCGACTGCAGATGACGAGGTCCCGGGTTTGATTCCCGGGTCAGGCCTTACAATGTATTGGGGTTTTCTGTCAAGAAATTCTCAGTACTATCCCGGAGTAAGAAAGTTGGCGGTGAGTTACCCCCGTGCCTCGGAGAGCACGTAAAGCTGTCTGTCCTGCGTCTGATCTCTCTCCGGTCGTGTTGGAATTCCGTCTCATCCGTAAGGGAATAGAGAGTGCACCTGTGTTTGCGCACACACTTGTGCACTATAATATCTTCCGCGCAGATGGCTAATCTCTGTGGAAATTGGCCGCCGTGGCCGGATTCGGTCAGGAGGACATTGTATTATATGATCAAACGAACTTGCAAAGTGAAGTTCGATCGATATTATATTATGAGTACGCTTCAGTCGAAGATATATTTAATACTCATAAAATAAATCTATAGTGTAACAGTGTTGATACCATGTTGATAGTTATTTAAAAGCTGAACAGAGCAGCAATTCATATCGGGATTCAATAAAACAGTCGCGAGCACGCAGTGATGTCTGTCGGGCTATCATTACCCCATTTTATTGCCCATAACGTATTATGGTGCGAATATCTATGATATTTACTGACACTAAATCTTAGAATAATGTAGAGGGAAAACAACGAAAATTATGGAAGATTTCATGGTTTTTTTTTCATGAAGGTATAATTAATCATCATAAGCCTCAATAGCCAAGTGGTTTAAGGCACGGACTGAAAAGTCTACGGTTCGATCCCACGTATGTGTTTAACACATATAGGAATTTTATATAAAAATTTTGGCTCTGTAATATGCAACACAATTAAAATAAATTCAAATTGGTTAAAAGTAATTAGACCAAACTTTATTATATGTTTCTACTCAGTATCATACCTTGGAAATATAATTAATAAATAAATATAATTAAAGGCCGGCAACGCGTTGGTGGTGCCTCTGGTGCTACAAGTGTTCATGGGCGGCGGTAATCACTTAACATCAGGTGACCCGCCTGCTCGTTTGCTCGCTAAAAAAAAAAATGAAAATAATGATGCCTGTTTTTTTTCGGATAAAATTAGAACTTCATCTACTGCTGTAAAAATCAAATCTGAAGATTTACCATTACACGAAGTTGGGTATAATTAAGAAAAAAAAGACGAATAATTTTTCTTATCAATTCAATTTTGTACGAAAGTCGTTTCATTCAATTTGCAGCGTTTAATTAGTGGAGAATTCGGTTCTCGGATAAACAATTTGTACACAGAATTTGCAAGTATTAGTGAGATACTAAAAACGGAACACAGCGTTTAATACGCCCGGCTGTTTATCCCTTTATCGCCTAGAGTCGGTTGCGCCACTATTTACAAGAGGAAATTAAGCGAGGGCGGCGAATGATTATGCTCAAAGGAATCCCAGCCGCGCTCGAACCTTGATCAGTTATTTAGAGGCCTCCGCTTGAGTAATGTCGGCGACATGGCTTGTTTAATTGTTATTTATAGCTTGAAGTTCTCTTGAATGTGACACGCGGTGATGTACCTACAAAGTGAAAGCTGCTGAGTTTCAAATTCAAATTCAAAATTTATTTATTTCATGTAGGCTACCTTGTAGCACTTACGACACGTCATAAATCTACCACCGGTTCGGAATGCAGATTCTGCTGAGAAGAACCGGCAAGAAAATCAGCAGTTGCTCTTTTCAAAAAATAAAATAAACGAATTTTACAATAAGTAATAAAAATAAGCTAAGTATACAGTGCTTCCACAGTGAAGCTTCAAAAATGCAATACATATAATCTAACACATGTCAACAGGGGAGACAAAGCAGACACATTCCCGTTGGTGGCACCCGTTCACGAGCACGACGCATGATCCAGCCATTGCTTCGCTCAACCATATTTGAGGGAACGTAACAGTTTGTTGCCGACTCTTCTCCGCAGAATTTGCTTTCCGAACTGCTGGTAGAGTCTTGACTTGTCAAAGAGCCACAGGTTGGCCTACGTGAAATAAAAAGCTAAAAAAACTTTTTTGTTAATTGAAATTATTTGTAATTTACTAAATATTGGTTGATTAATTAAAATGATTTGTTTAGACTCTTGATTTGAGGATTCCAAATGTAATAAATAATTAGTTGTTAATTAATGCATGTAATTTTTATGAACCGCATGTAGCTTTGAAGCAATGACTCGTTAATTGTAATGAACTTTTAATAAGAATCTTTTGTAACACACGTTTTGCAAATAAATAATTTCTATTTATATTTCAAATATAAAAAATAACTTATATATTTTGTGTTTGGAGCTGTGTCTGCTGGTCTGGATCTAGGTAATGTAGATGACACAAGCTCGGCACGCACTTTAATTACACACTCTCGCCCTCACTAGGCTCTCGTGTCTTGACGTAATGTGTTCGAGAAATTGAATTGTATTTACTGAAATGTCTGTGTATGTTGACATAATATATAGTGCTATATTAGTAAATAGTATACACCATAAACATATTACGATATATCTAGAAACACTACAGGAGCATCAACAGCTTATACGCTCGCAAATACTAAATGTGCTAGTTTAATTTAGTTAAATCTAAGTGAATCTCCCATTGATGAAAACTATGGATAGGTACTAATCCTACAGTTCATAGTCCTATGGATAGGTAGGTGGTGAATCCATTGTCTCTATAAATGTTAATCTTGAATGAATATTGAACGATATCAGTACATTTGCATGGCAATCAGTGTAAATGTAATCCTACAAGGCTAATTACGAAGATAAGGGGTAATGGGATTTATGAGCTACCTATCAGCTTAGTATGAACTATGAATAATCATACATTTTGTATAATTAATGGGTTCAGATGAAGTGACAAGATAGGGACGGGGTAGGCGTATGATCATTGTAATAATAGAATTATTCTGCTTTGGTATTCTCTAAAGTTGATTGCATCACATGAAATTGAATTATAATATAAGATAACAGCACATATTATAACTATTTAAAAGTATGAATGAATGAGTTTAAAAGTATGAGCTCCTGAATAATCAATATTCGCCTCGAAAAGGATTTTGTTGAATTGTTAAAAAAAAGCTTGTAACAAAACTACCATTAGAGAAATAATTAATGCGCAATAAGCCTCAATAAACCAACGGTTAAAGATGCGGACTGAAAACTGAAAGGTCGCAGATTCGAGCCCCACCCGTGTCTCTATTTTCGCACAAGCTTTTCGCTTATTTGGAGGGGAGAGGAGAATATAAGTCAAGTTCAGCTTGGCTCATATTCTTTAAAAAAAATGGGTGCATCTTACAACTTTTGCATGAGGTAGGTACCTAGTTGAGGACCTCGAGAGTCACTTTTTATCCTACACTAACAAAAGGGTGCCCGTGAAATTTTGAAAAACCTATCTCCACGCGGACGAAGTCGCGGGCAAAAGTTACTTAGGTGTTATATAAACAGTTAGTTAGGTATTTTTTCATAAAAAGAATATAAGCCAAGCTGAAATTGACTTTCTTCCTTTATTCTCCTCTCCCCTCCAAATAAGCGAAAAGCTTGTGCTAGGAGTGGGTACGACAATAATAGTGCAACGAGTGGGGCTCGTACCTGCGACCTTTCACTTTTCAGTCCGCACCTTTTAACCGTTGGGCTATTGAGGCCATAAATCCTATCCTATCTAATCTATCTAGTATTAAAAATTCGAGTATGTTTGTTACTCAATCACGTCGCAACGTCTGAACCGATTTGGCTGAAATTCGGCAAAGAGATAGATTATAGTCTGAAACAGAACATAGGGTAATTTTTATCCCTGGAAATACGAGAATTCCCGCGGGAATAAAAAACCTCAATCCACGCGCTATCAGTATAAGCATCAGCTAGTTATGGACAATCTGAAAGTTCTAGAATATTAACAATTTATGATTGATGATTAAACGAATTTACCTGTAAGTGAAGTTCGATCAAAATTATCCGAGAAACTTCCTTCGACGTGATTAGTACGAATACCGCATTACGACCTATAATACTATATTTAGTATTTACTAGCTTTTGTCCACGACTTCACCCGCATGGAGTAAGCATTTTAAAAATCCTGCGGGAACCCTCTGTTTTCCCTGGATAAAAGTATGCCATTCTCCTCTTCAAGTTTAATTATTGTAACGAAAGTCCTTTACCAATAGTTCAATCATCTCTATACCAAAATTCTTCAAAAATACAGAGTTTAGGCATGAAAGCCTAACAAACAGACAGACAGAGTTACTTTCACATTTATAATATAAGTTTGGATTTTTTTTTACTCTATGACAAGATAGGCCATGACTGCAATCTCACCAGATGGTAAGTGACGATGCAGTCTAAGATGGTAGCGGGCTGTACATTCAACCCACCCCACGGTTTTTACACGCCATCGTGCCGGAACACTAAATCGCTTGGCGGCACGACTTTGACGGTAGAGTGGTAACTAGCCACGGCCAAAACCGACCACCAGACAAAACTTACTTACTTAAAAAATTACTTCACTTGGCATCAAATTTTGATAACGAGCTAACGAGTTCAAAAGTCATAATAACTTTTGGAATATCCACTGGTAGCGATTTATCAAAATCAGAGATTCATCTCGTATCATGACGAGATGAGGCCAAACGAATTATTTTCCAGCTCGCTCGTCTGGAAAACACTATGCTTAGTTTAAAGTTCGTAATAATACGATGTTGCGGATTATTTAAATGGTAGCGACTGAAGAAATAATTAGTTTCTGGTACAATTCATTTGACTACCTTTGCAAAAGATAATTATTATGTCTACTAACTACTATCTCTGTTCTTGTTACTAGACTATCTCTGTTTGCACTGTTTTAACCGACTTCCAAAAATGGATGAAATTCTCAATTTGGAATTTTTGAATTCGGAATCTTTGTTACCCAATTACCTACTCGCAGACGCTTGGACCGATTTGGAAAATTCTTTTTTCTTTTAAAGGGTCGTTCTTTCCAGATGGTCCCATTGTCATCAGATCAGGATCTGATGATGGGATCCTGGAGAAATCGAGGAACTCTTCAAATTTTATAGGCACAATTGATATACTTTGTAGTAGTGTTTGAAGTCGGTTTTGTAAAACGAATTTTTACGTTTATATTATTTTATCAATTATGTACTTTTTGTTGTAACAAGAAATTAATATAATATCAGCAATTGTGATTAATTATTCGAGTACGTACCAAGATAATTGTTTTAGTTCTCATATAATTTATATGTCTTTAAACCACGAATCAAGTATAAAATCCTTAGTTTATAATACCAGTCATTTATTAATGCACTTGCTAATGAAGGCGACTTCCTCCATGTGGACTAAGGTTTTCAAAAATTTCGTGGGAACCTTCTGTTTTCCTGGGACAAAAGTATTTTCCGGGTAAAATATTTTTAATTAGGTATATACTACACGTTCACTTAGTTACAAGTACAACTTGAAGTGAAAGGATAGTAGGTACATATTTACTTGACTTTACCATACCTATTTTCTTTTATTGTTGTTAACTGTAATCAAGTAAAGCGTTTCGGATGACGTCTCGTCTCTTGTAATGAATGTAATATAAACGTGTAATGAACGTAATATAAACGTAACACAGTTACGCTCGCCGACTTGTTTACAATCTCACCCTTGTAAATAAAATATTATTCACTGTTTAGCAGACGTACAGTTGGGCATGAGACAGATCGTGCATGACATCTGCACGTCGCTATGTCGGTATGAAACCATTACAACTGCCTACTGCCTGTACTAAAACCGCCTCATGGTCTAGTGGTTATCAAGTTCGACTGCAGATGACGAGGTCCCGGGTTCGATTCCCGGTTCGGGCCATAAAATGTATTGGGTTTTTCTGTCAAGAAATTCTCAGTACTAGCGCGGAGTTAGGAAGTTAGCGGTGAGAGCACGTAAAGCCGTCGGTCCTGCACCTGATCTCTCTCCGGTCGTGTCGGATTTCCATCAGATCGGACTATGAGAGTGAGGGAATAGAGAGCGCACCTGTGTTTGTGCACACACTTGTGCACTATAATATTTCCCGCGCATATAGCTAACGTCTGTGGATATTGATCGCCGTGGCCGGATTCGGTCGGGAGGACATATTTTTAGTGCCTGTACACTCGTAAATGTCTAACTGTAGGATTGTTAAACTGTTATATTGAACTCGAAGTAGGTCTCGCGATTATGACGGGATCAAAGGATTGTATGTAGGCTGAAACTTCAGAGTAAGTTGAGAGTTGGGACCGACATCGGGGTTTTATAATGGACCTAATGCTTTTTTTGCACTTGAAGTAGTTAATGCTAATTATTTTTAAACCGAATTTTAAAAAGGAGGAGGTTCTTAATTCGTCGGAATCTTTTGATTTTATTTTTTATGTACTTATGTTCCCCGATTACTCGAAAACTCCTGGAGCAATTTGGATTTTTTTTTATTTTAAAGGAAACTCAGGTGGTGCCGTGGTCATCAGGTCAGGATCTGATAATGGAATGGTTTGAAGTCAGTTTGTGCATGTGTATGTGTGTGTGTGTGCGTGTGTGTGTGTGTATGTGTATGTTTGTTACTCCTTCACGCCACAACGAATGAACAGATTTGGCTGAAACTTGGAATGGAGATAGCTCATACCCAGGAATAACACATAGGCTACATTTTATCCCGGTATATTTTATTAAACCTTAATCCACGCGCACGAAGTCGCGGGCATCAGCTAGTAAGTAATAATTGTGGCTTCATTAAAATTTTCACCTGCGTCGCTTGGTTTATGAAAAGTTCGTTTCAACCCAAACACTTTTTACACCCAATTTGGTTGATTTATATCTAACTGTGCCGCGAGGGTTCATTCGAAATTCCGCCGACGCGGTCCAACCGCCGGCAATTAACAAGGGCCGGACCGTGGACAATTTTTGACTCTCAAATTAACCGGCCTATTTTGTTTTATATTGCTTACAAACAAAACGAGTGTTTGTAAAACCTTGAGCGCCGGTTTAATTGCAATACAGGGAGCGATTCTCACAGAGTTGGGGGTTCGAATTTAGCTGCTTTCGTAATTTTAGACAAATTTGAACATCTAGCTCTTGTGGTGTAAAGTTTTTAAAAATCCCGCGGGAATCCAAACATATATACTTCCATACTTCCTGAGACGATGTACCCATAAAATTACAACATGGGGTTATTCAAGGGGCGGACCAACAAATTCCTCAAAAGCCGGGAACGCATTGGTGGTGTCTCCGGTGCTACAAGTGTTCATGGGCGGCGGTAATCACTTAACATCAGATGACCCACCTGCTCGTTTGCATGCTAAAAATGTAAAAAAACATACATACTTATTAATAGTATCATATTAAAGCAAGGAGATGAGATAATCTCATCCAGTTGCGAAGTTGAAGGGGCAATGGCTGAGCACATAGAGACGAACCGATGGTCGTTGTCTCAGGGAGTACTAGATACAGGTGACGCAAGACCGGGACATGTGGAACTCCATACAAGAGAACTGTCCATTGTCCAGCAGTAGACTTCTATCGGTTGTTAAAGAAGAAAATATTTATTTATTCAGTTGATTTGAAAATTTTATTTTCGTCATAAATCTTCTAGTTAATTAAACATCCGCGTTTCCAAATGGCCGCGTTGTAATTTAATTCTGGAACATTGTGCCCGGAAACTTGGAATTGAAGATAATAAATACCGAATATCATAATATTATCAAGTTTGCGGATCTCGGGGAGGGGTCGACATGAATTCAGGACTCAAACATTGAGAATTTGTTAACTGAGGACTTAATTTCGTTGTAACTGAGTTCACGCACTTGACACCAACGACCAAGTACCGTGACTTCTTCGTCTTAATCAGTTAGTCAACTGTATGTGGAAGAGTCCGCGCCCGAACTTCACAACCTTGTGCCCCCCTCACCGTTTTACCACAGAACTTCAAGAAATCGTGAGCGATGGCACCCATACGTGGTTGAAATTCGAACGAAACACTTCAGTTCAACGTTCTGCAACGAAGGTATGGAACGCACTTCCAGCTTCTGTGTTTCCGGCCACGGATAATCTGAGTAGGCATCAGCTAGTTACAAATAAATGGATTTATCAGCGTAATACGTTTATACATATACAGTGGGTATCGCATGGCTAGCCTAGCCTTAAATAACACGTCATGGCAAAGAAATAAACCGTTTTTATCATAAAATATTTCTTCGATTATACTCATATATAATCTTGCTTTTCCAATTTTCAGGTACGTTTCACATATTTTCCAAAAAAAAAGTAACAGTGAGTGGTGCGGATAATGTGGTGTGGATAAAGAAAGGTAAGGCTGAATAATAATTGGCGCATTAGCTTTCTATAAGTAAAGCTTCTGAAGAAAAACTCGCGTTGAATACATACCAGCGCCTTTTTGTAAATCCAAATCAATTTCTACCAACCACTCTATCATTGAAAATTACACTAAACTTAATTATAATATGGGGTTATTTAAGGGGAGGACCAATGAATTCCTGAAAAGCTGGCAACGCATTGGTGGTGCCTCCGGTACTGCAAGTGTTCATGGGCGACGGTAATCACTTTACATCAGGTGATCCGCCAGCTCGTTTGCCCGCTATTTATATTTAAAAAAAATCCAAATCCGCCCAAAGAAAATGCTCTCCTTATAAAAACTTTTTAACAAAAAATTAAACCGGTGACAGAATTAACTAAAAAAGGAAAATAAAACAAACCCCTTTTTGTTTAATAACTAAGCTCCTAAACTAAAGTAATACTAATTTTGATTTGGCAACAAACTTTTTTAAGAGCACAAGTACGAGCTGAATTTTTTAAGCATAGCAGCGAGATTAATTTAAAAAAAACCTACTGTCAAAATTTCAAGTTTTTGACTCCAGTGGTTTAGTGTGTGCATTGACAGATCAGAAGAGATCAGTCAGGCAAACGTATCGTATCTATTCTCTTACAATGATCGCTAACGCTAAAACTTTGGGATCCCTGCTTTAGCGTAAGCGATAACGATCATGGAAAGAGAATAGATACGACACGTTTGTAATATAGCTAGGGCGGCAGGACGAGTCTTTTTAAAAGTATAGATATAGATGTCATCACAAAAGTATTTTAAAAGTACCTTTGATTGCAAGTGTTTTCTGCAATTATTCGACTGGACAAGCTAAATTATGAAACAATAAACAATAAATCGTCGAAGTTTGTTTTCAATCAGCAGAGTGCTCTAGGAAGGTAAACTTCGCTGCTACGATAAGCCTTTCTTCAAGAAAACTTCCTCAAGTTTGTAGATACCTACCTACTTAAGTGTTGACTTAAATATTAACTTGTTTATACCCGTGGCTACACCTCTCTATGACGTAACATCCCGACGTCACGGGCATAGCCAGGCACTAACAGGCTAATTTTCTTTTTTTATAGAATACTAGCTTTTCCCCGCGGCTTCGCTCACGTTAAGTTCGATTTTTCAAACCCCTATTATATCCCTTTAGGGGTTGAATTTTCAAAAATCCTTTCTTAGCGGACACCTACGTTATAATAGCTATCTACATGCAAAATTTCAGCCTGATCCGTCCAGTGGTTTGAGCTGTGCGTTGATAGATCAGTCAGTCAATCAGTCAGTCACGCTTGCCTTTTATATATTTAGACTAGCTGATGCCCGTGACTTTGTTCGCGCGAATTATATAATAATAATAATAATATAATATAGCCTTTTATTTACTGAAAAAGATATTTACAAAAACTATAGCTAATCCTATCCTTATCCTATTTTACACTTTTTTTTTTTTTTTTTTATAAATTATATTATTATAACATTTTCCTTATTCTATAATAACGATAAGTTTTTTTTTTTTTTTTTTTTATTTATTTATTTATTTTTCAGTACGCCCTTTGGACGAAGGCCTCCTCCAGTCTTTTCCACCTTTCTCTACTGTTTGCCAATCTTCGCCATGTTACTCCAATCATTTTTACAAAGTCGTCGCTCCACCTAATTCTTTGTCTTCCTCTTGACCGCTTTCCATCTCTGGGGTACCACTCTGTTATCCTTTTTGTCCACCTGTCCTGCTTTAGTCTACAGACGTGTCCGGCCCATTTCCATTTTAATCTTTTTATTTTCCTTTTCACGTCTATTACATTAGTTTCTTCCCTTATTTTTTTGTTTGATATTTTATCTATTCTTTTTATATGTAACATACTACGTTCCATCGCACGCTGACAAATTGCTATTTTTTCCTCTAGTTTTTGTGTGAGGGCCCAGGTTTGGCATCCGTATGTTAATATAGGTAGTATGCAGGAGTCAAATACTTTTTGTTTACATTTAATCGGCATTTCTCTAGACTTCATCACTTCTTTTAACATCCAATATCTATTCCATGCATTTGTAGTGCGACGTTCTATTTTCTTTTCCATCGAATTCTTCATTGAGACAACTTCTCCGAGATAAATGTATTCTTCAACATATTCTATTTCTATATTATTTGCTTTAATGCATTTCTGGATTCCGTTTGTCATTGCTTTTGTTTTCTGTATATTCATGTCCAGGCCAACCTTTTTGCTCTCGTATAATAATTTATTTAGCATCGTTTCTAGGGTGACAGAGTTCTCAGAAAGCAATACAAGATCATCCGCGAATCTCAAATTATTTAAGTATTTGCCATCTATTTTTATTCCTTGCTCTTCCCAATCCAATTTTCGAAACACGTTTTCTAATACGGCATTAAATATTTTTGGGGACAAAGGATCTCCCTGTTTTACACCTCTTGATAGTTTAAACCAATTCCCTTCGCTTTCTAGTTTAATTTTGGCTGTGCTATTTATATATACATTCCTAATTATACGGATATATTTTGTATTTATTCCTTGACTATATAGTGCCTTCCATATTGCATTGTGTTCTAAACTATCAAACGCTTTAGAGTAGTCTATAAATATGATGTATATAGTTTTGTTGTATTCATTATATTTTTCTATTATTTGATTTAAAGTGTGTATGTGATCAATTGTTGAAAATCTAGCACGAAACCCTGCTTGCTCTAGAGGTTGATTTTCGTCTAAGGTCATTTCCATTCTTTTGAGAATTATCTTAGAAAAAACTTTATATATATTTGAAGTTAAGCTTATAGGACGATAATTATTAATATCGCTAGGATCACCTTTTTTATGTAATAATTTTATTATTGATCGAGTCCATTGCGTGGGTACAATTTCACTTTCTAAGATTTCATTGAAGATAGTGCATAGGATGCAATTAATAAATTGCAGGTTCGGCTGATTTAAGAAGCTCATTTGTGAAACCATCATCACCTGGAGATTTGTTATTTTTTTGTGTAGACAAATCGTTTGATACTTCTGCAGGCAAGATACGTGGTACAGGTTCTTCTTCTCTATTCATATCTATGTCTTCAATCGAACTGTGGCTTGATCTATATAAGTTCTCGTAGAATGTTGTTGCTATTGATATAATTTCCTCTCTGTTGCTGACTAATTTCTTCTCTTTATTTTGTATTTTGGGTATCCATTGTTTTTTTTATCTAATTCTCTGTATGCTTTTTTAGTAGCCCCGGATAATTCTATACATTTTTGAATAAATTTTAATCTTCGTTCTCGTTTCATCTCTCTATAGTGTCTATTAATTTTCTTACTGATTTCAGCTATCTCTTTTCTGTTTTCCTGTCTATTCTTCAATAGAGTTCTCCGCTGTTCCATCAGAGCTATAATATTTTTTGGTACTTTTTCATCATTACGTGATTTGTAAGTAAAGGAATTTTGTACTGCTTTCAATTTTTCTACGAAATTATTATAATATTTCTGAACTTCTGTTATTTCATTTGTTGTTTTGTGCATGTTAGCGTCATTTTTCCATTGTTGTAATTCTCTATTTATTAATAAACTTTCCTGTTTCCCAAATACTCTGGTGTTGTTTGCAAAATTCCGTCTAGTCTTTCTGCGACATTTGAGATTTATTTCGGCTCTTATCAATCTGTGATCAGAATAAAAGTTAAAGTTATTAAGTATTTTAAAGTTTTTTATATTATGTTTATTATTGCTCAAGAAGAAATCTAGTTCTTTTTTCGTTTCACCATCTGGTGATATCCAAGTCCATTTCTTATGTATCTTTTTATTATAAAATGTATTTATTATAGCCAGATTATTACTTCTTGCAAACTGAATCATTTTTTCTCCATTTTCATTGCATGTTCCATGACTGTATGGACCTATTATTGCATCTGTTTCTATCGTAGCTAGTCCAGTTTGAGCATTAAAATCGCCCATCACAAAGATATTTTTCGCTGTGTTATTATCAATCGTTTCTTGCAGTGTTGAGTAGAAATATTCCTTTTTCTGTTTGTCTGAGTCTTCTGTTGGTGCATATACTTGGATTATCGTTGTTGTACCCAAAGTCGGAAGATCTATTTTCATTGCAGCTATGCGCTCTGATATCCCTATAAACTCTTTGATGTTTTTTCGGAGATATTTTTTAACCAAAAACCCTGTACCGTATTGGCCTTTTGTTTCACCAATATGGAAGAATATATAATCATCACTTTCCTCTATCGTTTCTCCCATTCTGCGCAGTTCACATAAACCAAGTATATCCCACTTTACTTTTTGAAGTGCTTGTTCTAATTCCATTAATCTTTCATGACTTGCTAATGTTCTTACATTCATGCTCAAAATATGTAGTTTATCATCTTGTTTTGCTTTCTGTTTTTTTTCATTTTTAATTAAGGTTTTGTTGGTGGTTTTATCACACTTGCTTATGAACTTATTTTTGTAATCGTTTAAATTTTTGTTTTTGTTGACTGGTGGGTGTTGGTCTGGCTCTCCCACGGTGACCAACCGGATTGGGAGGCTATTGATGTTGTGGCTGTTTTGATCATCGTTAATCGTGTTATATTGCTTTGAGGCGGCAGCAAAACTATTTGTATACTGAAGGGGCCGTAGTAATTGTTAATCATCGGACTCCTCAGTGTTAACAATAGGAGTAGTGGACTGTTTTTGTTTTTCATCATCATGTTTTTGTAAATAATTATCCATGGAGCTTTGACTCTTGTTTGGGATGTATATTTTATGTTTATTCTTCTTCGCCATTTGGGGGTTCGATGAAGGTTGATATTGTTGTACGTAAGGATTACTTAGTTGACTTGGAGGGGTTAACTCTAATTCTCTCTTTCTAGAGCCTGAGTTGTTTGTGCTTCCCGTATTTGGTTTGTTTGGTTCATGTATTATTAGTTCGCGCGAATTAAGGTTTTTTAATTTCCCTCTTATTTTCTGGGATAAAAGTAGACTATGTGTTATTCAGACTATATTCTGTCTTGTGCCCAGCCAAATCGGTTCAGTCGTTGCGGTTTGATTGAGTCCATCCACACATTCATCCATCCATACTTTCGCATTTTTGGTAGAATTACTCATTCTGAACACGACAAAAAAATCCCTCTCCCCTCCAAATAAACGTAAAGAACTGAAAACTTGTTTTAGGAGTGGCTACTGGGTATATCAATATAACAATGTGTGGAAATTAAACCGTAAACCTTTCAGTTTTCAGTCCGATCTTTTAACCGTTAGGCTATTGAGGCGATTATAAGACTATTAGCAACTATTAAGAGAGATCACCAGAAAAGTTCATTAAAATTTTTCCCCAGACGGCAAATGTCAAATTAACGATAACAGAGTTAATAAATGCCCCTTGGAGACCTATAAGTATTTCAGCGTAGTTTCAGTCGCCATAAAAGACAATTCAATCCAAATATATACTCAGACACTTTCATAACTTTTTACGACATGTATAACATATAAAGGGGCGTAAAAGTAGCCTCAATCTTTGTAACGTCAGAACGCCAGCCATAACGCGGCCGCAAACGAGGGTAGTTGCAGATAAACGGCTGGGAGGCAGGATATTGAATCCTACAAGGTTACAAGGTCAAGCTAGTTCTTACACTACTACTTAGTACACTGGATTTTTATTTCCAATAAAGCGGATTATTTTTTAGGAATGATACTCTAAATATATTATATTCTAACTTGTAACAAGTGTAAATTGAAAATTTAAAATACCCGCGACATGTGAAATTAATCAAAAATATGTTATTCGCCATTTTGTTGTGGCGGCCATCGTTGTTTTTTTTTATTAAAAAAAAATTAGCCAAGCTGAAGTTGATTAATAAGTTCCTATCTCCTCCAAATAAGTGAAAAGCTTGTGCTAGGAGTGGGTACGACAATAGTGCAACGGGTGGGATTCGAACCTGCAACCTTTCAGTTTTCAGTCCGCACCTTTGACCGCTGGGCTATTGAGGCTTGAAATACACACATACACACACACAAACACACGCACACACCGACACGTCAAACTTATAACACCCCGCCGTTTTTGCGTCGAGGGTTAAAATTGGTATCTGATACTCACGACATGGTCCATATCGATTTAGTTTTTAAATATCCCGTGAGAACTCTATAATTTTCCGAGATAAAAAGTGGCCTATGCCACTCTCTAGGCCCTCAAAACTCATGCAAAAAATCACGTCGATCCGTTGCCACGATACCCGCGACTTCGTCCAGGTGGATTAAGACTTTTTTAAATTCCTGTTAATCATGGGTATTAGCTATCTTCATTCCTAGCCAATTTGATTCATGCGTTGCAGCGTGAAAGAGTAACAAACATACACACACACACAGACATATAAACGTTCGCTTTTATAATATTAGTGTGATATTAAAAAAGGGTTTGATAATTTTTTTATAACATTTTTTACTAATATATTTTTGATATAACATTAAGATTTACACATTATTTGTGAGTTTCAAATAATCATATCCATTCATTAATTCAGGAGTTTATAATTCCCTAAACTATTTCTGACAGACATTCTGACAGACAGATGGAAAAGTGAGAATTTCTTCGCTCCGCTTGGTCAATTAATCTATCTACTCACAAAGACATAGTCTAATAAGACGTCTATAAAAATCAAACATCATTCCTTTCACCCCTTAAGATTTTATCTATAAATATGAATAAATCCATCAGGTCATAAAGTAGGGTCATTAAACCCTTAATGACACGTCGAAATTGACGCGACGATCTTAATGGGGTAAAGGCAATTTTCGATTGCTCGTAAATTGAGATCAGTCTTGATTTAATGCTACGATTTTTTGTGGACTTCGACAAAAAATCGTAGCAAGCATTAATTCCAGACTAAGGCCTTTTTATTCTCTGACAAAATAGCCCTTTACTGCGATTTCGTCAAATGGTAAATCTATTTTATCCAGCCTACGCATGGAATTTATACTTATACTTTAGCTGTTGCGCGCGACTTCGTCCGCGTCAATTTCTGTTATTATGAGCGCGATTAAGAAGTTTTTAAAAGAATATATTTTAAATATGGATAATTTTCCCCGTTTTTGCAACATTTTTCACTAATGCTTCGCTCCTATTGGTTGCAGCGTGATGTTATATAGCCTAAAGCCTTCCTCGATAAATGGACTATACAACACAAAAATAATTTTTCAATTCGAACCAGTAGTTCCTGAGATTAGCGCGTTCAAACAAAAAAAAACTCTTCAGCTTTATATATTAGTATAGATAATACCCTTTCCAAATTATCCTGATACCTAAGACTGCATCGTCACTTACTATCAGGTGAAATCGTAGTCAAGGGCTATCTCGTCATCAATAAAAAAATGGCTTGAGTCTTATGGAAAATGTTTTGGAAATCATCTGCAGTCCTATGCGATTTCCATCGATCAATGAGAACTGATCTTTAAGGTTTGAATTCTGTAACATTATCTGCACTCTGATTGAGTTATTGATGCTTCAGGATACTTAATCCTTAATTTTATTTTTATTTTTTAATTTACTTGAAAAAAGGAGGCACCCAATTCGACGCGTATTTTTTTTTGTTTCTCCATAACTCCATGAAATCTGAATCGATTTCAATTTTATTTTATTTTAAAAGACACATAGGTTGGCCCCATGTGAATTGGGTGATGATCTGATGAATATCTTCGGTAATGGAGGAAGGAACTCCTCAATGAAGATAGCAAATCGCTCACTAACAGAGAATGTATAGATTCTCTGAAGCTACAATAAAAAGCTTGAAATAATATTAATACATAAAAAATCTTTTTAAAAACCCGACTTTAAACGCAGTCGCAAAATTCGGGCTAGCGTCGCACATCCATTTCATCGTTTCTATTTAGACTTCAGCATACGTGTCCAAACTAAAAGTCTGTTTTTTAAAAAGAATTTTGACATTACCTATTATATTTGTTGGTTTGTCCTTTAACAAGCCGCAACAGAGCTACGGATTGACGTAAATTAGTGCATGGATATAGTTGAGGAGTTAGGAGTAAGCAAAGAGTTCACACAGGATTTTAAAAGTTAAATCGACGCGGACGAAGTTGCGGGCAATAGTTAGTACACAACAAATTGTAGCCCACTTAGCGAGGAAATGTGTCGCGCTTAGGATATTAGTGCGGGTTCACTGGGCGCCCCTTTGTGATCATATCTATACTATATCTGCTATAATTTCCGCTCATCGTTCATCAACTCTTTGTTGACAATATAATACCATTACTACCTCTTTCCCGAGACTGTTTTGTTGGCTAGAGGCTCTCTTGATTGGTCGAAAACTTGATCGATACGAGATTCAAGATCTCCCGCAACGATGATAAAGTGTAGTGAAATAATAGAGTAAATAAACACAATGCGTGCGAGAACGTGTTGTTAGCCTAGTGGTGAAGACTATGGTTTTATTCAATTCAATTGAGTTCATTCTACCATCGAAACGCAAGGCACAGAAAAGATCTGCACCCCTACGTAGTTGAAATCCCAAGAACGCGCACTAAGCGCTTTGCTTCTTCGTTCCTGATACGCACCGCTAGGATTTGGAATGTTTTCCCCTCTAACTATAATTTGGGTACCTTCAAATCAAGAGTGAATAGGCATCTTCTAGGCAAGCGCGTTCCATCTTAGGCCGCATCCTCACTTACCATCAGGAGTGATCGCAGCCAAGCGCTAGTAAGTAGCTAGTAGTTTAAAAAAAAAAAGAGTTCAATTCAATTTCATTTATTTGCAAAAATTGTGTAAATAAGGCTACAATTTTCTATAGCTTCAATCTGCCATAGGAGCATACAATAGTAGATTGTTCATCAAGGGACTAAATGAGACTAGAATACGAGCATGAATGAGTTTTAGTCCCGAGTTAAATACTCTGCTTTTCACTTCGATTGTGAGAAAATATAAGTAGATACAAATTAAAAAAAAATTCAAGACTTTATGAATAATTAAATAACATCTTTCCTTTGCGGGGGTCCGTGGTTCAAATCGTCTTTACACTTCTTACAACATAGTTATTATAATTTATAATATTAAATAACATGACTAAAAGCTGTTCAATGGAACATGCGATATAGGCTCGTGATGCCCCACTTAGCAGGGGTGTATGAATTAGTGTGAGTTCATTGCTTACCCCTCTTATACTGTCAATAGGTATTTACTCACAAAACCCCTCTACCGCATTGATTCCTGTTCATTCAATTATCCATTTTGTTCTAAAGATATGAAAGATATTATAATATCTTACATCTTCGATGTAAGCATGCCTTAAAGGATATAGGCAACATGCAAGCCTATGAAAAAATATCTAAATATGTATGCCCCTCATGTTCATGTTTCCCTGTCACTTATTCTTACGGCCATTATAAATGAAGTACGTTCTTTCCATATAAGACATAAATCAAGTTAATTTGTGGCCATTATAAATGCAATATATTGTTTTTTTTCCAAAAAGAAAATAATTTGATACAGTCATTGGTACGAGTAAAAAAAGTAAATCTAAATATTCCCCTCATGTTCTGGTTTCCCTGACACTTATTCTTACGGCCAATATAATTAATGGAGTTCGTTGTTTCCATAAGACATAAAGCAAGTTAATTTGAGGCCATTATAAATGCAATATGTTAATTTTTTTCCATATAAGATATAGGTAAAGGAAGATACTCGTAATTCGATCCAGTCATTGGTATAGATAGAGGCGACGAAGGGGCAAGCACTTTACTGCCACTAATTCACTAAAAGCGTTAGCTAAGTGTGTCGTTAACATCCTTTGTCTCATGTACCTACTGGGTAAGGTGTCAGTCTACAGGACTATCAACTGCTTTCCCTATCAGTGGTAGAGTTTTCTGCCCTCGAAGTTAAATAGAAGTTAGTTACATTTAAGTTACTGTGTTTTCAATTACGAGGGCAGTTTTGTCATAACAGCCCGAAGTTGTTCTGCATGAAATAAATAATATTGAATATTTATTTTATTTATTTCATTATTTTTGAACATATAAGGAATTACAAGACAACATATATTAGAAAAAGTAGACACAGGTGAAGATTATCTCTAAAAAAAGAAATTTCTTTCAGCTTCCCTTGAAAGTGTGTAATATAGTTTTTTTACGAAAACTTAAAATTTAATAGGTCTGGTTAATTTAGTTAGTTAACTAAAAACGACTTAACCGATTCGAATATGTTTTTTGTTTTGTTTGTTTAATATAGGAGTGGTTCAAAAACAAAGAAAAGGAAACCCCCAAAATATCAGCTGCGAAATGAGAAAAATCAAAATTGCTTTTTCTGGCCAGGGATTTAACCCAAACATCATGATCTTTGGCTAAACAAACTAATCACTAGACCACGTGTCAATTTCACTAACGGTAAATAGCGCTGAACGAAGGAATAACTGACGATCTGAAAATTGTTGTTTTGAAAATCTGCCAAAAGATCAGTTTTATCCCCCAGTTATACCTACGCCATTTGTTGTTGGTGAAATCGGCCCTTAGCTATTATGATATTAACTACATAGATTATAGGATTATTCACTTGTAAGTAGTAAGTCGTAACCAATAAAAAGAATAAAATAAGATAGATATAAAGAAAAAGATTTGTAAAACACAATAGAAAACTAAACTATCTTCTGCAACAATAAAGTTTACAATAGGAAAATTCCTCGCTTTCCGAACAAAAGAGTTTTGTTGTAGCCATGAGCTCTTGAGACTTAGGTGAGCTTTGGCAACTTATGTGATGTGATCGACTCTTCTCTAAGTGTCTTAAGCACTAACACAGGTAGACTCCTTTTGTCTTTGATCAAATTTCCACAACATCAACAGGAGTTTCATCTTCTACCTCTGAAGATATTCATCAGATTTTTACCAAATTTAAATGGGATCAAACGATACGTTCTTTCAATTAAAAAAAATTTTGAAATCGGTCCTGATTTGAGGGAGGTATGAAGTAACATTTTTCTGTTTTTTACGTCGGTTAAAAATGATATACACTTACAAGCAGTGTATAAATTTTACACTTCTGAAACGTCGTATATTTCAGCAACTTTCTGTTGCCAAGATATCGCCAACGTAGGGCCCGTCGGAAACTCCTCAGGTTGTCAATATAAACAATTTGCTTTGATGGAGGACGAAAGGGATCGATCTGAGTACGGCTTTTTGAGTACTTTATTAGCATTTTATCAGTAACTTTTGAAGATCAAGAGGCTATTTATAAGTCACGTTCATAACTCGACAACTTGATCGACAAATGTTTGATTCAATTTTTTCCCGAAGTATTTTTTATTCAATTGGTAGATGTTCGTCTCTATTTATTTTATTTATTTACAGACTTAAAAAAGTGAACACAATTTACACCATAATTTCTAGACCAAAGCATTAGACTAAAACTTGAGGCTGGTGACTGCAATTGGCAGCCAAATTAGACCGTAACCTGAGCTAGGGCTGTCCAGAGATCTCTTAAATTATTCCTAACTAACCTATATATTTTTTCCGCTTTTTCTGACATTGGGTTTGTCAGGGTTATATTTATATAGCCCAATGTTCTGTTTCAAAATTCGCTTCGGACACATTCCATCAATATGTATGAATAAGATATGAATGAAAATAATAACACTAAATTATACACTTGCTTAAGATTTGTTCATGTCTCCGAGAAAATTGATAATTTATTTCTTATACGTAGCTACTAGATCTCGGTAGAGATCTTCTTCGTCTGAATAAGTCTCGGTTATAAATGACTCTACGTCTGCATTCAGACATGTGATATAAATTGTAAGGAAGTATGTCCGGAGCATGTCCGCAGGGATAACTCTTAATGGACATTGCCTCGTGTGATTTGGGATTTACTTAGTGGTTAAATAATTGTTTGATTTATCTTATGGAAGATCACAACGTGTCTATATTAGAGAGTAACGAAAGAATTTATTTCCGAACCTAAAGTGTGCAATGTCGTTTATTCATTAGTTTTTTTGATAGACGTTCGTCGCTGGACATAGGTATCTACAAACACAGAACACTATCTTAAGTCACTTGTATCCAACAGCTACGACCGACTCGCTTAAGTTTTTCCGTCCGCCTAATTGGGAAGTCTTTCAAAAGTTCACGCTATTTGCGTATTTGATAGGCAAGCTATCGCAAATAACTTTTGCAACTCGACGAGCTATGTATGTAAGTCAGAAAATAAGCTCACTTTCACCGTTCTACCAAGGAACTTCGAGAAATCTTAGGCGTAAGGGTTTATTTGGTTGAAATCTAAGCACCAAACCCTTTATAATAATAATAATAATAATAATAAAGGTAAAATAAGGTTTTATATGTATTTATTTTGTACGCGGGTGTGAGAGTAAATAAAATATGCGGAATAATAATAATAATATTTATTTCAGATATAAATCCATAAAATTGTTAATATAGTAACTAATAATTAATTAATAAATAATGTTATTGTTAGTCACATCAATTTAACTTAAAAACTATGTTAGTAGACATTAAATCATTTCATACTAGCTGATACCCGCGACTTCGTCCGCGTACATTTAGTTTTTTATCATCCCGCGGGAACTCTTTGATTTTCCGGGATAAAAAATAGCCTATGTCACTCTCCAGGTTCTCAACTACACACATGTAAAAAATTACGTCGATCCGAAGCTCTGTTGCAGCGGGATTGAAGGACAAACCAACAAACCAACAAACCAACAAACCAACAAACCAACAAACACACTTTCGCATTTATAATATTAGTAGGGATATCGTCCCTCTCTGAAACACTGAGAATGCATGTGCATGCCAACCCAGTGTCTCAGAAATGGACTGTCCATTTTTCCCGCCAGAATCTTCAAGATACCATTGGAGCTCCCACGCATTCTATTCATCACAGATGCTGCTCTTTTCCTCATAATAGCATAAAAATCATCTATACGAGCCTCAGCAAACATCTGTGACGCACTGCAGAACCGCGGCAACCCCAATAGCATTCTGAAGCCATTGTTATACTGGATGCGTAGGTCATTAAACGCCCTCTGCGTATATGTTACCCACAGGCTGCACGTGTAGAAAGTTTGACAATAAGCCTTAAAAAGTGTAAGCTTAACTTTTTTATTGCAACGTGCAAACCTGCGAACCAACATATTACATCGGACCGCCAATGCCCTACGCTCCCTTTCTATATCCTTAACATCCGATAGGTTATCAGTCACAATATGCCCCAGATATTTAAACTCGGTAACTCTATTCATAGGGGTGCCATTTAGAGAGACTGGCGGAATGTAATCTAAGGTGCATCCTTTACTTCTGAAAACTACTAATTCACTCTTTTTAACATTGTACACGAGTCCGTGTGATGCAGCATAATCCTCACATACTTTAATTAACTTTCTTAAAGCACCTATCGATGGACTTAGCAAAACCATATCATCTGCATAGCTCAGGTTATTGATTAAAATTCCATCGATAGAACACCCAACTTTAGTACCTCGGAGTTCATCAATCAACTGATTAATGTAAATGTTAAACAGTGTAGGAGATGCTAAGCCACCCTGTCTAACTCCACATTCAAGGCGATACACATCCGAATAGGCACCAGCCCATCTGACCCTGTTCGTTTGTGAGCTGTACCAGAATCTCAATGTATTTATCAACTCTGGGGGTACATTGAGATCCCTCAGCTTATCCCACAGCTTTTCATAACAAACAAGGTCAAATGCTTTGGAAAGATCAAGGAACGCCGCATAAACTGGTGTCTTTCGGTCGGTGTAGTATCTCACGGTCTGCTTAAGCGCCAGTATAGCACTTTCTGTGGACAAGTTGCTTCTGAAACCGAACTGTGCATCATTAAGTTTCACATATCTGCTGAGCTGGCGGTCAAGCAGTCCGTCAAACACTTTCCCTAACACCGCAGCTAAAGAGAGTTTAGTTTTTAGTTCAACGTTTTTGAAACTAAACGAAATCTCTAAGTTGATGTTGAACGCACTTCCGAATTCTGTGTTTTCAGTAACGTATAATTTTTTTTTAAAGAATTATAGCCAAGCTGAAGTTGACTAGGTAATATTCTCCTATCCCATCCAAATAAGCGGAAAGCTTGTGCTAGGAGTGGGTACAACAATAGTGCAACGGGTGGGGTTCGAACCTGTTTTCAGTCCGCTTTAACCCTTGGGCTATTGAGGCTTCAAGTTGACTACCTACTTCCAAGATAAGAGGGAATAGGTATGTTCTACGCAAGCGCGCTCCAACCGAGACCTCATCAGTGCTTTCCATCATTGATTGAAGTGCAAGCACGTAGTAACAAAAGAAACTGTTTCAACTAGACCAGATCTAAAAAAAAAAAAACTGTTTCAACTAGACCAGATATGAAATTCTAAAGGCATATTCATAACGGCTGCCGAATTTTCATTACGGATGGATAAAAGAAAAATTCACAGCCTAGGTATCTAGGTACATATAAATGGAGATGTTTCAAAGAAAAACGTTGTACACTTGAAATGAGATTTTTTTTTAAGATCTCTCTTCTTTTAATGCACTGCCTCATTAACGTGTTTCCGTTCGCCGCTTTTGATCAAGCGACTCGAGACGAGTGGGTTATGTTGCTTTGCCTGCTTTGAAGACATGACTGGTTGAATACGGAATACGGATGATGTTTTAACCTTTGAAACGAAGTCATAGCAAAACCTTAATTTGATTTGATTTAATTTGCCTAAGTATGTCATGCTCTCTTTAAACATTTCTGTGGTGGTGTCGTGTGTTGCGGGTTGTTACGTTCCCTCAAATATGGTTGAGCGAAGCAACGGCTGGATCTTGCGTCATGATGTGAACGGGTGCCACCAACGGGAATGGGTCTGCTTTGCCTGCCCGTCTTGACATGCATTGGATTGTGTGTACCTACGTACATATGCATTTTTGAAGCTTCACTGTTGAAGCACTGTATACATAGCATAGTTTTGTTACCTAATGTAAAAAAATTTTTTTTTTTTAAAAGAGCAACTGCTGAGTTTCTTGCCGGCTCTTCTCAGCAGAATCTGCATTCCGAACCGGTGGTAGATTTATGACGTGTCATAAGAGCTACAAGTTGGCCTACATGAAATAAATAAATTTTGAATTTGAGGCTTCGGACTATTGACGTTTAGAAGCGCAAGAGTCGACGCGATGATTTGTTATGAGAGCAGGTTTAGGGGAAAGGTTATAGGCTATAGTCCACCACACTGGCTCAATGCGAATTGGTAGACTTCACACACCCTTGCGAACATTACAGAGAACTCACGGGTGTGCAGGTTTCCTCACGATGTTTTCCTTCATCGTTGAAGCATGTGATATTTAATTGCTTATACGCTCATAACTCTTAAAAGTCTGAGGTTGACACCATTATACTCCGAATAGGAGGTCGTTATCCTAACCGCTAGGCTATCCCATCTTATTTTGAAAAAAAAAATTGATCTGATCATAGTTTGATAACTTACAAATCATACAAAAGTTAGTTTTTATTAGAGGATTTTTTTATTCAGTGACATGATAGGGTTTGACATCGATCTCACCTGATGGTAGGTGACGATGCAGTCTAAGATGATACCCGGCTAACTTGGAAATGGTATGGCAGTGTACATTCAACCCATATCCTCAACCTGTTTTTACACGCCATTGGCGACACGTCTTTGACGGTAGGGTGGTAACAAGCCCCGGCCAAAGTCTCCCTCTAGACCAGACTAGACACAAATCAGAAATTATGAATTCCCAAATTGCCCCCGCCGGGAACCGAACCCTACACCTCCCAGTTATAAGACCACAGCACTCACCACTGCGCCAGAAAGGTCGTCATGCTATTCCTATTATCTCTGGATACATGTAACACACATTTAGGAATAGCCATGTTGCCAGTTTCGATCTCCTGTTTTAAATTCAACTCGGAGGAAACTATCACAGATAAAAAAGCAAACGGCAATAAATGCCAGCTGATGCCTTACAAATGGCCGATATATTGTGCAGTAGTGCTGTATGCTACATGGAACTAAACGATTGATTTTTTTTTAACAAAACTTAAAGTCATCGATCCGATCAAATGTCGCGCCACTACTGTGCGACGCAATTTAATAATTAGTTAGTTTTATGAATAAATTACCCCTGGTCTGCTATGAATGACTCCTAAAGTAGTCAATTTTTTTTATTTTTTTAAAAAGAATATTAGCCAAGCTGAAGTTAATATCCTCCTCTCCCCTCCATATAAGCAGAAAGCTTGGGCTCGAACCTGCGACCTTTCAGCTTTTAGTCTGCACCTTAACCGTTGGGCTATTGAGGCTTTGCCCTTTGCCTTTATTAGAGTTCCTCCTTTCAAAAACTTACGACTTGAACGAGTAATATGAAATGGCAAACAATAAAAACAAGGTATTGCCTGAAAAAATGATCGAATAAAATGGGTTTCTTAGCTGCAATAGAGATCCCTATTGAAAAATTCACCCTGTATTGTCGCACTCAAATATCGAAAATGTACGAGGGGTCACATCAAAAGGCAACGAGCATATCCCATTATTTTCCCCCGTCTCCCCAAAATAACGAGGTCGCTACATCTGTGATCTTTTTATATTCAAACGCAATAGCGAATAACTTCCGTTTATTTCCGTCATGTTTGAGGAAAGTGGCAACAGAATTATTGCTATCGACTATGGGGGTACTTTGCGTTTTCGTGGAAGAAACATTTTTTTTGTACAACCCGATTTGTATTCTGATGTAAACGATTTAATACGACGTATTGGTATGGCAAAAGAGTGATGTTTATTTTTTTAACCCTAAAGAGAGAAGAACCCTAAAGAGAGTTTGTCATACTTTCTGATTTCATCTTAAAAGATATCGATCATCAGTCAGTGAGAGTGGGTTAAATAGGTCAATTTTTGAGGAAAGTGGCAACAGAATTATTGCCATCGACTATAGGGTACCTTGCGTTTTCATGAAAGAAACATTTTTTTTTATACAACCCAATTTGTATTCTGATGTAAGTAAACGGTATTGGTATGGCAAAAGAGATGTTTATTCCTTCCTGATTCCATCTTAAAAGATATCGATCATCAGTCAGTGAGTGGGTTAAATAAATAAGTTTTTCACCTCACTAGCTCAAAAACACGATAGCAAAGTTTTTATTTCTTGTGCCTTTGAATCCCTCACTACACTCAGGATTCTAACTTAAAATCCTTCACCCGCTCGGGGTTCAAACTAAGCACTCGCAACAAAAAGGAACTTTGCTATCTTGTTGAACAAATAATTATAAATGAAATTCCATAATAACGTTGGTAAGAAAAAGATAGTATACAAACAAATGTTATATTATGAATATAACATTTTCATTTATCTCAACCTATGACAACCAAATCGAACCCTGCAACATTCGAACCCTGCATGCATTGAGCTAAGTTTTATAGTTCAATGCATGCATGCTGCTACTTCAGGGCTCGTAGATCTATAGTCCTAGAAGTTGGACTTTATATTGAGGAAAAATTATCTCAAAGAGTTGATACTTTCGGATATTATTCTAGGGGATATGCAATTTACTAAGTAAATTCCTCAGAAGAGTGAATATGGAGGGATGAGTCTTTATGTATTTTCAATTTTATGGTGACATAGAGATCACTCTACCTAAATATACAAAGCCCCAAGAGCCTGTATAAATTTGCAAGGAATAATAAAGTTATATTGCTTCTTTTAGCCAAACATAAAAAATTGTGTTTTATTTTTATTTCTTTTATTTTTTTTTACTAATAAAAGCTATTTTGTTCTTTTTCGCCTAACATGAAAAATTGGGTATTATTTTATTTTTTATACTTAATTCACTACTATCACACTAATTTTAAAGGTGAAAGTTTGAATTTGTGTGTGTGTGTGTGTGTATGTTTGTTACTCCTTCACACCACAACGAATGAACCGATTTGGTTGAAATTTGGAACGAAGATAGCTTATACCCAAGATTTAAACATAGGCTTTATCCCCGGAAATTAAAGAATTCCCGCGGGAATTAAAAACCTTAATCCACGTGGACGAAGTCACGGGCATCGTCTAGTTACAGATAAGAAATTGTATTTGTGTGTTGGTTTGATCTTCAATCAACTTGATTTTTGAAGGAAAGAGTCTTATGTGTTATCCCAAGCAAACAATATAGACTATCCTACTGTACTATATATACTATACTGTATAGTTAGCGACCATATTTCGAACTACAAAAGCTGTAATGTTCATGTATTAATTATTATGAATTTATCAGTAAAAATAAAAACAAAGTGGCCGGCGATTCTTCTAGGATTTCATTACAGGAAGTAAGTGTTTTTGAAAAATACCAGACAAGCCAATTACGAAAATTGAAATATCACAGCAGCTGGTACATGCCATGGACAATCAAGAAAAGCGGCCGTAAAATTCAGTTCTTACAGTGTTTCAGTTTTCCAGTCCGCACCTTTAACCGTTGGGCTATTGAGCCTTAAAAAAATAAAAAAAAAATATACTTTTGACATTTAATTTTAATAATTCTTTTGACATTTCTATTAATTGTTCTTATTAAAAAAATATGCAGTAATTATAAGTAATGAACGAAATGTGTTAATTTTGATTGAAAACGTAATAGTAATAAAGGCTTTTTATTTATTTTATTGAGCCTTACAAATGAACTGTCCCTGCTATACCTCTCTAATCTAGATTTGAGAAGCTACACTAAAAAACTAATAAAAAAGTATTTAAACAGAGATGAGAGCAATTTACAAGGCCCTTCCCCTCGTCCTTTATAATGATGACACGGTCGCTATCGGCGCACAAATCTAGAAGTCTCCAATTTTGTAAAAAGCCCTCTTTTTTGTTACTTTAATTTACGAATACAAGGGTTGAAACAAGGTACAATCCCCGCGGGACAAACACTCAATTGATGGGGGCTAATGGATATAAAAAAGGAGATGGCTATTACACAATACAAATCAGTAGATTTTTTTTTTGTAAAGGTCACAGCAAAGGCAACAACTGAGTGCCACCAACGGGAATGGGTCTGCTTTGTCTGCCCATCTTGACATGCATTGGATTGTGTGTACCTACGTATGCATTTTTGAAGCTTCATTGTGGAAGCACTGTATACATAGCACAGTTTTGTTACCTATTGCAAAAATTTTTTTTTGAAAAGGGCAACTGCTGAGTTTCTTACCGGCTCTACTCAGCAGAATCTGCATTCCGAACCGGTGGTACGAGTAGATTTACGACGTGTCATAAGAGCTACAAGTTGGCCTACATGAAATAAATAAAATTTGAATTTGAACTCGTAAAGGGATTGTCACCGTCTCAACTCTTTAGTATTCTTTGTATGAAACTTGTTACTGTAACGCACACTAATCGGAATCGTATCGCAATCGCCTTGTCTCGAGACAAGCTCACGAACCGCGGTGCGGTGCGTGGTCAACTTGCAGTTACGTCGACGTCCCCGCGCTTACGTCTCTGCATACCCGAGCACGTATCTTCTTTAAACTGGTGCCGCTTAGCCGTCAACCTGCGGTCAGCGGGCTGTAAGCGCGGCGTCACCTAGCCGTAGCCGCAGCACCCATTCTCTGAAAATTTCAACTCTATACCTATTACGGATCATGAGACACAGACAACTGCTGTCTGCTGACAAACAAATGGAACGGAACGGACTGACGTACGGACAGCGGAGGCAGTAATTTGTTAGCCAGACGGACGAACAGCAATTAATTTTTATATTAGATACTAGCTTTACCCCGCGGCTTCGCTCACGTTAAGTTCGATTATTCCAACCCCTATTTTATCCCTTTAGGGGTTGAATTTTCAAAAATCCTTTTTTAGCGGACACCTACGTTATATTAGCTATCTACATGCAAAATTTCAGCCTGATCCATCCAGTGGTTTCAGCTGTGCGTTGATAGATCAGTCAGTCAGTCAGTCAGTCAGTCACCTTAGACTTTTATATATTTAGATAAGAAGAGAAGAAGAAGATTAGTAGGGTTATAAATTATATAAGTGCGATTCCTTACAATATAATAACTACTTGGACCCTGTCCCGCTGACTAAACAAGATAAAGTAAGATTGACGAGATTTCGAAACAGGCATTGTTAGGGCGAATCGCCTAAGTGGATACAATGGACTTTCTTGCAAAAGGTCTATGTCCAATTGATAAATCGGCGAATAGCCTTTATACTGCTAACTTTGAAAGTCTCTCATTCCTCTCACAATGAATGCCTGTAGTGTAGATAATATTATTAGTTATTTACTAGCTTTTGTAGATGTTATTATTACCTATTTACTGGCTTTTGCCTGCGACTTCGTCCCTGTTTCTAACCGACTTCAAAAAAAGGAGGTTACTAATTCGACCCGTATGTATGTTTTACGAGCGATTTTGGAACTGCAAAATATTCACATATTATGATAATTTATTAGGGGTCAAACAAATATATTACAAAATTTTATAGATGTATATGTATGTATGTTTACCCACGCATTTCTCCGAAACTAGGTATTAATCGGATTATGATTATTCTTTTTTTATTTGCTTACGCTTACTTAACTTAGGGAACAGTAAAGATTTCATTAAAATTGGTTCAATAGATTTTATGATATGGACACTTTTTACACTTTTCCCTTTTTAGTTATCCTTTATTTAGGTATATGGAAGTTGGTTTAATTTTTCTTGAATTATTGCTTGTTCAGGAATAAAATGCAGCCTATGTCACTCTCCAAAAAAGTTACATCGCATCGTTCCGTTGCTGCAGTGTTATTATCATGGCTTTACAGGCGTCGAAGCTTTTAACTAAGATTGACCTTCTAACAGTCTAACACAGAGTTTGCTTATTTGCTATGAATGATTCAGAAGGTGTTCGTGACAAGCAAATGCAGTTAGATCGAGAGCCCACCATCGCCAACAGACTTATGTTGTAACAGCAATTTCTTGTTTTATTAATTTTTTTAGTTACATTCTATGACTTACTGGAATGGTAAGGGATCTTAAGCCGAAGGTATCTGTTAAAATTTTTCACTACCACCAGTGAATAAATAGTTATACATAAGGCTGCAAAAATACAATATTATATTGTCTTGATGCGTTTAAGGTGCACTTTAGTAGCCACGCCATTCTTACTACTAATATTATAAATGAGAAATTGTGTATCGACGTTATTTTTTGCATGGACCTGGAGAGTGACATAGGTTACTTTTTACCCCGGAAAATAAAGAGTTCCTGAGGGATTTTAAAAATCTAACTACACGCGGACGAAGTCGCGGGCAAAAGCAAATTAACAACTAAATAGAGATAAGCTTTCGTTGTAAACGTCCATTATAATAATAGTCTGTTTGCTTTAGTACAAGTTTTTGTACAGAATAAATAAATAAATACCTCGACGCGCTCCGCATTTCGTATCATTTTATTTACGATTTTTATAGTCCTTTGTTTTTAAAATGAATGGTAAATTAGCCACTGAACGTGTCGAATACCTAATATCTATTTTTTTTTTTATTTGGCAATAATAATAGCATGCGGTAGTGAAGTTACCGCACTGCGCACAGAAGGTATAGCATGCCCGCACGAAGAAATTTTGTTCACCCATATTATATTTGGAAATCTCTAATCTTTAGACCGCACTCTCATTCTGCTCAGACTCAAGACAGAGATAAAACGAGACAGATATATGTCGGAGCATATTTGTGTCTCGTTTTTATTCCTATCTTGTGTCCGAGCTAAGTCAGAGCACACTCTCATTAGAGATATCACGAGATTTAAAAATAGTCTAAATTTTCTAGACCGCGCATGACTGGTCTCAAGTTTTCGAGCACGGGTTGGTTGTATAGACATGGCGGTGATGGGCTCTTGGTCTACATGTACTTCGACAACCAGAACAGGATGAAACAAAGGCGACGCGAGCATGTTTGTATTCACTGTAGTGTCACCATACCGGCTGCAATGCAAGGCTGATATCTATACATATAATAAAATTGTAGAAAAGTGGTGTCTGTACAATGGAAATATATAAAAAAAAGAAGCAGGGGTTGTTATTATATCAATGCCGAACCCGAAATTGTAATTAATTTTTTTTTGTCTGTTTGTCTGTGTGTTTGTGCACGCTAATATCAGAAACGGCTTATTCGATTTAGATACGGTTTTCACTAATATATTGTAGTAAGCTTCACTTAATATTTAGTGTTTATTTCATGTCAATCGGTTCATAAATAAAAAAGTTATGTCAATTTAAAGAATCACGGCGAACATTTTTAACGTACAGAGTACGTACTACACGCCTCGCGCCTGAGCGTCGACGGTATATGTAATTCAAAATATGCTGCCTGAAAAGTCACTATTCCACGCGAACGAAGTCGCGGGCACAGCTAGTTTTTTAATATATTGCAAATAAAATAGAAAAAATAACTTACATTCTAAACAGTCACATATAGAAGGAAGGGCATTATTATTTTATGACGAACTAGCTGATACCCGCGCCTTCGTCCGCGTGGATTTAGTATTTAAAATCCTGCGGGAACTCTTCGATTTTCGGAGATAAAAAGTAGCCTATGTCACTCTTCAGGTCCTCAACTATATCCATGCAAAAAATCACGTTGATCCGTAGCTGTGTTGCAGCGTGATTGAAGGACAAACCAACAAATCGATAAACAACAAACAAACCGCTACCATCTGCTAGCGGGCTAACTTGTAAGGGGTGTGGCAGTGTAAATTCAATCCATACCCTTAATAAAGTAGAAACATCTACACACCATCGTGCCGGAACGCTAAATCGCTTGGCGGCACGTCTTTGACGGTAGGGTGCTAACTAGCCACGGCCAAAGCCTCCCACCAGAGCAGGCTAGAGACAATTAATTACTATAAAATCCCAAATTGCGCCGCCGGGAATCGAACCCGAGACCTCTCAAAGCCGAAAAAAGTTTGTTCATTAGACAAAGTTTCTTTACTTTTAAGTGTGCTGTACTCACATTTGGCAAAATAAACTCATTTCATTTCAATTAAACTTTTCTATTCTACTCCAGACGATTCATGGTGACACTACAACAGTTTTCAAACACAGACAATAAGGCGCGGGCGTGGGGATGACTTTGAGAGAAATTACTTTTCCATCACCACTTGTTGCATGCATATCAGGGGGGAAACAAGAGGGGGTAGATACGTTCCTTGGAATTGAATCAATTTCACTTATGACACGAAAAATTATATTGAACGGAAGCAGGTGTTACTTTGCGGAATTCCATGATACTTGGGGGAAAACAAAATTCGTTTGGTATAGTCCACCAACCCAGAATAAATGAACGCGACACAAAGCAACACTAACGCAAAGTGTGGTGTTGATCCTGCATTTGCTACTGGAAGAGCGGCAGTGTACACTGTTCAGCACGAGTGGCACATTGTACCATGCAGAGGCTCAATTTTCTTTGTATACTTACATATTTTTTTTTACTTATACCCCTGCTACTGCTCACCCTGCTGGGATTGAATTCCAGTAATCACTGCTTGTTGTAGTACAACTAAAACTAAATATAATAAAACCAGTACTGGCCCATACTAGCGCGTTCAGGTTTAAAAAAAGATGAGTCTGTAAATTTTTTCTTCTATGACATAGCATAGAGGTGCAAAAGCTAATTTCAAAAATTGTTAATCACGTCACATCACACTAATCACATCACACTAATATTATAAAGGCGAAAGTTTGTATGTGTATGTGTGTGTGTGTGTATGTTTGTTACTCCTTCACGCCAGAACGAATGAACCGATTTGGCTGAAATTTGGAATGGAGATAGCTCATACCTTGGTTTAATACATAGGCACATTTTATCCCGGAAAATGAAAGAGTTCCCGCGGGAATTGAAAAACCTCAATCCACGCGGACGAAGTCGCGGGTAGCAGCTCTTTTTGTTTGTGTGTGTTTATTAAAGAAGGAAAATAAGCTATTTTTCTTCCTTTCTACCTTTCTAAAAGTGGCAAAGTATAGGTAAGTAAGTAGGTACACGGTAAGTAGTCTAAACAAGTGTATGTTTACACTACGAGGTTATATTTGATCCGCGAATGGAATATAGAGTAAATAGAACAGCAGGGAGTTCGAGCTCCCTCCCTAGCTTTATGTCGACATAACTGCTCTATTCTGTACATTTTGTAGCTATTTGTTGATCCCCTGTTTATTATCATAGCCTCAATTGTTCTGAATTATTGTTTGTTACGTAAAGTGTTAGAATAGAATAGAATAACAGCAAAACACTTTAATGCACCTTTATTCACGAAGCGTAAAATCTTTATTGATATTATAAATGCGGAAGTGTGTTTGTTTATTGGTTTATTGGTTTGTTGATTTATAGGTTTGTTGGTTTGTCCTTCAATCACTCGTAGCCTATATCACTCTCCTGGTCCTCAACTATACTCATACAAAAAATCACGTCGATCCGTAGCTCTGTTGCAGCGTTATTGAAGGACAAACAAACAAACACACTTTCGCATTTATAATATTATAATAAGGACAGGAAGGATATCAGTAAGAATTCTTTGGCTAAGTTTTTAGAGATAAGATAAGCTGATCCTACATACATTCGTAACAAAGTAAGTATATATGCAAGGATTTCTATCTCACCTTTGTCCATACTTTACCGCTTTGTTCTGTGCCTTAGTAAAATGCAAAACAGATCGCTCACACAGATGCGGGCCGTGGCGTAGGTGGGTGCCTAAATAAATTCTCGCTCGCTACATTCCAATCTGCGGTTTATTTCCGACTGTCTGCCGTACATGGGAACCAATTTATCGCTTACAAGCCCCTCTTTACGCTATCAGTGTACCTATTTACTGTACGGTCAGCAAAATACTTGCGGTTTGGCGATTTTCCAAAATGTTTTAGGCACATTAATTATTGTTGTGGATCAGGGGTGTTCGAAAGCAAAATAAAGTTCAAAAGTAAAAACCGACTTTTACCGTATAACATAATATAGGACAAGTTCATATATTTGAATGTAAAATACCCTCTAGTTGATGCCAGCGACTACGTGGGGACACTTTGATATTCCGGGATAGAAAGTATCCTGTTTTCTTCAGGAATCAGGATGGAATTTGTCTATATGTTTTTTGTCAAAATTTGTGTTCAGCGATAGAGCGCAAGCGTAAGCGTATGATTGAATAAAAAAGTTGTTAAAAGATAAAATAGATGGCGTTATTTTCTTATTTATCTTCTATCTATCTTCTAAATATATAAAAAGAAAAGGTGACTGACCGACTGACTGACTGATCTATCAACGGACAGCTCTAACTGCTGGTCGGATCGGACTATTATGACGAAGGCATCCGCTAAGAAAGAATTTTTGAAAATTCAACCTCTATGGGGTTAAAATAGGGATTTTAAAAATGTAACTTAACGTGAGCTAAGTCGCGGGCAAATGCTAGTAATAGATATTATTCATCATGAACAACCCAAACTTTCAATTTTTTCATGTAAAATTTGAATATTTTTTAATAATTTTTTTACATTAAAGATCTAAGTAATCTTATTAATAATGTAATATTTCAATCAATCAATCAATCAATCAATTTCTTTATTGCGAATTTGGGTAATATACAGGTGTTACAAATAAAATAAATGGGCAACCAAACTCTGCTTAAATACAGCATGCAACATTAAAAGTTAGCTTAAAATGTATTCCATTACATTACTATTAATTTATTACAAATACATTATACATTTCATTATATTATTATTAATTTATTACAATACATTATTATTATTATTATTATTATTATTATTTTTTTTTTTTTTTTTACCATATCTAACCATTAAATAAGCAAATCATGGTCATACCATACGACGAAACCAAAATACGCGCTCGGAGGTCAACGCTCGCCGCGCGCGCCTAGTGTATCAACAGCTGATAGACAACGTTTGTAGGGTGACTCTAACCATCTGTTTTAAAATTGGATCTCTTTGGGAAACTATAACTTTGGTAATTCTTATTTCATTATTTCATTATTTCATTATTTTTATTTCATTCAAGCAAATTTTAATCTGAATCGGATAAACACAAGGCATTTGGATGAAATCAACATTAATACCTGTCAAAACTCAGATAATATAAAACATGTCAGCCATTTAAGCGTCGCTACCAAAGGCATCTGTGTTTAACGATTGTCAAACTTGAGGCGTAGGGATTTGTTTCGCAATTTATATTATTACACGCGCTCCAGTTTGGATAAGACATGATAATTTGTCATCCTAACGCGACTCTGTTGCTTCAGGTCTTGATTTTATGGTGCTCTAATACACAACAGCTGTTATAAATTGCTATACTTATACCATTTTATAGTGAAATATTCGATATTTAAGTTATGATGTGTTTAACTATCGATATAAATGTACTAAAAGGTTTACTTTGATTCGTGGTTTAATTACATAATTGGTAGGAAGGAATCCATACCCCTAATCGGTTTCTACTCGCCACCATGCCAGAATGCTAAATCATTTGACGGCACGTCTTTGACGGTAGGGTGGTAACTAGCCACCGCCAAAGAGTCCCACCAGACCAGACCAGAGACAATTTAGAAATTATAAATTCCCAAATTGTTCCCGCCGGGAATCGAACCCGAGACCTCCCAGTTATAAGACCACAGCGCTGACTCCTGCACCAGGGAGGCCGTCAAAAACTATCAGTCTAATTAAAAGATAATATTATGGCTTACAATTTCTCTTCCAAATGTAATTATTATAATATCTAAAGCCCACAGACGACGATGGCCATTAAACGCGGACTGAATGCTAATTATCATTTGCATAGTCGTCAAATTCATTTACATGAAAGCTTTTAATTCTAACTCGTTGGGAAACGTGGAATACCTCCGAAAGATCCGGATAATCGTCGAGTGGAACACGTGTAACCGTGTAGAGAGAAGACTTATGTACGAAAGATACTACATGTAATTCATACAATCGCAAACACACATAGAAAAACATAATATTATCACCAAAAAATTTAGGCATTCATATCCTTATCAATATTATAAATGCTAAAATGTGTTTGTTGGTTTAGTTTTTAATCACTTTGCAATAGAGCTATCGCATGGAATAACTAGGACATAGGAAAAACATAGGAATCCAATGGGATGAAGAAATCGAGGGCAAAGGCTAGTTTAGGATAACTGAAAAGGTCAGTTCAGGGTGAAATTTTGCGAGAGATAAATCTGATCAGATTTAGTCTAAATAAAGACGGTCACTGGTTAGTCTTGGAAGTACAAAATTTCAAATATTGAACTGCATTGGATTGGTTAGGAGTTTTGTAGCGTAATATAAACCAGTACTCAACATACTTCGCAACAAGCGTACCTAATGCTTACACTAGGGCTATTACTTTATCTATTGGACCATGTGGTCTGGTACTTTGACAGTGGGAAAAAGCTTCTCCTTCCCTAGAGAGGAGATAAAAGCTTTTCAAGTAATACGTGACGGAGTAATGCTTGGCCATTAAGATACAGTGGTCGAATAGGAAAACCGTTCATACCATTTTGGACTTTACATCACTTGGAATAGAAATTTTAATCCCACGTAAGTTTTACAATTTTACAATGAGCGTGGTACGTGTATGATAACCAAATACGTTTAAACTTTGTATTTTTTCCTGCTTACTCGTAATTCTAAAACCGTTTTTCGTTTGGTGTTCTTTTTAATGATGAAATCTCTTTGTGGCCAAGTTGTACGTGACGAATTGAAATTCCAATTTGATTTAATTGAGGAGATTTATTAGAACGGTTCTTTTTTCAGATTCCTTCATTTAATTATTTCAAATTGTTATCCTTTTTAGTCACAGACATTTTAGAGGACAGTTCATGCATAACTTATTCACATATACATAATCTGGCCACAAAAATGGAGTAAGTATTCCTCTCTCTCTTTCCTTACGATATTTTCCTTCTACTGGACAATAGTCTCTTGCATGGACCTCCACAGGCTTTGGTCTTGCGCCGCCTGAATCCAGCTTCTCCCTGCGACTCGTTAAAACGCACATAGCTCCGAAAAGTCAGAGAAACCTTTCTTAAGACTCAAAATTCGAATTCTAAACCTCCTGAAGAAGTGGCTTAAGTCCTTATCACTAAGCTAAGCCATCTCAATTATTTGTTCAACTAGTCTTGAATATCTATTCTTCTTCTCAATCGGTCACTCTTGACAGAGTGGTCGTGGCCGCAAAGATGATGCGACATTAGTCGTCGTCGGTCTCCTTACTCTTGTGTCGCACCGCCTCCCGCGCGATGTTCTTCCACTTTTGGCGGTTTGTGGCATTGCGGGAGCACTCCACCACAGTTGTCTGGGTCACCGTTTTAATTAAGTCTGTCCATCGTGTGGGGGAGCGTCCTCTCGCTCTTTTCCCCTCTACCTGGCCCTGCACTACCAACCGCTCAATTGATCCTTCATTTCTGGAGATGTGGCCAAAGAACTTCAGAATTCGTAACTGCACAGTCGACGATAGCCTTTCCTTTATCTTCAGTTCTTTCAAGATGGAATTGTTGGTTCGGAAAGCAGTCCAAGGGATCTTCAGGATCTTTGAATATCTATTAGAATTCTTTAAATCATGAATTTATCACAGAAAGCGCGTAGTGTCAAAACAAATGTTGCATTCCCAGAAGATTCCCAGGCTCATTTTGAGAGGAATTCCGTGTCCAATAGTGGCAATTCAGATGACGATGATACCCAGGATTCATCCCTGTACACGCCACCGATCTCAGTTCATTAGAAATGCCCTCATTTCCCCATAAACGCTACTGCGCTGCTCTTAATACATTACAAACGTCCTCATTGACCAATACACGCCACTGATCTTAGTTCATTAGAAATGTCCTCGTTTCCCCATACACGCCACTGATCTTAGTTCATTAGAAATGTCCCCGTTTCCCCATATACACACATTATGCCCACAGTAGTACAACCTGCCCCTCTCATCGCTATGATGGATCGACGCTGTTACGGCGCGTCAGGGCAAGCGACGTGAGCCATGAGAAATTATAGTGTAATGATTCCATCACGCCGCCGACCGACTGCTGGTATCAATCACACGGGTTACATCGAGACATGCTGAAGTTAATGACGTCATTTCCTGAAGCTACAGTGTAACTGCTTTTTATTAATTTGAATCAGTAGATCACTTAGAAGAAACAACTCACTGAGTCGCTTCTTCTAAGTTTGCAAGTTGGCCTACATGAAATAAATAATTTTGAGTTTGAGTCGTTTCAATAAAGAGTTAAGCCAGTAACTAGGTATAAGTTGTTGTAATAAATACTACTATTAATATTGTTAGATACTGGCTAGCATAGTCTAATAGATTTGAATTTAGTATATTTTAATGTTTTTAAAATAAAAATGTTTTTGACCAGCCACTTCTGAAAATAAACAAGACCAAATAACACGTCTTTTTATAATTTATAATTTTTATTAGAGTTTTACAACATAAGTAAGGAAGATGCTGTTAAATTATGCCGAGAAACTAACACACTGAAGTTGTGGCCCTGTTTGCAAATGCTAGTCGTAAACTATTAGCAACTAAGCTCTGATCAAGGTTAAGTTCTGTTCGTGGCACAGCTATAGAGTGGAACATAAAGATAAATTGCACTATTTCAAGTGACAATTCCGTTGCTATTCAAAGCGCGGCCGCAAGGGATCCGTCGCGTATAATATTTTAAACTAACGATGATACGATTTGGCCGCTGCCCAGAATGTCTCTTTGGGCCTACACTTTACCGGTTAACCTTTCAGAGTATTTCGGCAAAGATCAGTTTGGTTTCTTTGACCATCTACTTCTTTACAAATGGATACAATACGGGAGGTCGCAGATATAAATAAACATCTCTTTGAAACGTCTATTCTAGGTTTAAGTGCAAGCAAAAGAATAACTTAGTAAAATTACTATCACACTGTATTCACATCACATCGCCTCACACTAACCACACTTCACGCTAATATTATAAAGTTCGTGTCTGTCTGTGTGTGTGTATATTTATTACTCTTTCACGCCTAAACTACTGAACGAATTTGGCTATTTGGAATGGGCATAGCTCATACCCAGGATTAACACATAAGCTACATTTTATCCCGAAAAATTAAAGAATTCAAAGATGTCCACACGGGATATTTAGAAATCCTATTATTATAAATGATGCCAATCTGACTACTAGTAGGTATAAGATATATATAATTTATATAAGTCTGTTCTTATGTTTCTTTTGTTATTTTGTAAGGTTATCTATATAGAGAGGCATATTCGCCAGTTGAATAATCTCTGAAATAAAGATTAAAAAAAAAAAAAATGCGAAAGGATGTATGGATCTACGCGAATGAAGTTACGGACATCCTTAATATTTCCAATATCTGGTACAAGATACCTACTTCAGATCGTTGAGGGATATCGGAATAGACCCGCTGGAAGGGCTTCGGCACTTTGGCAACATTGTAGACTACCCGTAATCGTTTCCACGAGCCATCCACGCTAAATTGTTTGGCGGCACGAAGCCTGTAAAGCAATTCAACTTTTTACGCTTATATGTAGATAGGGAGCTGATAGAAAAAATTGGTCCTTGTAAACAAACAAATCAAGTCTTTTAACAACCTCCCTGGCTGAATGGTGAGCGCTGTGGACTTATAACTGGGAGATCTCGGGTCCAATTCCCGGCGGGGGCAATTTGGGAATTTATCATTTCTGAAGTGTCTCTGGTCTGGGGGGGATAGAAGGATATTAGTCAACTTCAGCTTGGCTAATATTCTTAAAAAAAAACGGGTGCAGCCGTGTCGGTGCACACGGCCGTTGGGTTTTAACGTGAAACGTCTTTAACTGCGAGTTTCGGTTATTCTACGCAGTTCCCCCTCCGCCGCCCCGCCCGACCCCGATGCAAACTCAAGGTCTTAGCAGAAGGATGACTATATACTCTAAAAATGACATATTGGATTTATGTTTCTAAGACTTATAGTTTTGTAGTTATTAAGGTAAGGCCTTTTCGTTACGGTACATTTTTCTGACTGGTACCCGTAACTTTTGGTGTAATTTTAAAGACATTTCACGTCAAAATATGACGAGCACATCATACACCGAAATTGCCACCAACTTTTGCGCTAGTTACGAGTATTACCTCAAATTGCAGAGCAAGGAAAAATTTAGTTGATTTAAAACTTAATAGCGTTTGCTGATGTGACTTGGCAATGTGCCAGAAACCTTTAGGATCGTAATTTAGAATCAGTGATGAAATATTCTAGGATAATAATATTAAAATTACTTATGATGACTTCTTACCGTATTCAGTTACTTACTTAGGGCCGATTTCACCAACGTAAAATAAGTCTTATCTGAGCTATTTATTAGATACTAGCTGTAACAATGTTACTCTTAAAATGTCCTACTGTGGGACATTGCATTTTAACATTCAAATTCAAATTCAGAATCCATTTATTTCATGTAGGCTAACTTGTAGCTCTTATGACACGTCATAAATCTACCACCGGTTCGGAATGCAGATTCTGCTGAGAAGAGCCGGTAAGAAACTCAGCAGTTGCCCTTTTCAAAAAAAAAAAAAAAATTTTTACAATAGGTAACAAAACTATGCTATGTATACACATACAGTGCTTTCACAATTAAGCTTCAAAAATGTATACGTAGGTACACACAATCCAACGCATGTCAAAACGGGCAGACAAAGCAGACCCATTCCCGTTGGTGCCACCCGTTCACGAGCATGACGCATGATGTATTAGTGATATAGTTGCACCGGATGTAGACGCATGTTTGTCATTGAAATGAAATGAATACACTTTATTGTACACCACATTACAAAGATAGATAAAAGATAAAATTAACTTAAATTAAATTGTAAAAATTTTATTATTTGTGATCAAGAACTCATTTTACCAATTTAGTATTTATGACGTTATTGCACCCGGTGTGCGATATGTATTAAGGTACTTGCGTATAACTTTGGAAAAACATATTTTAATCGAAATGTAGGAAACCATAGACACAGATATAGTACCTATTTAGAGCATGTCTACAAAATTTTCTTGACATTAATTGGTATAGGACGTACACCCGAGAATACTCTCTTCAAGCCATTTCACAGGTCACCTCTTAAATGACAAAAGAATAACCTAGTTGCGTGGACTTTAGCCCATAGTCCGCCACTAGGTCATACTTTTACTATTATACAAGTGCAGATTGGCAGACTTTTATTTCTTTTAATAGTACTCAAAGAAAAATCTAAGAAAATACAACAAACACTGGCTATTGAAAAAGTTCATGTATGGTGACTAATAAGACGATTTGGCTACATCCCAATAAAACTTTTGGATCTTTTCTCAAATATAATGAAAATATATAGGTACTACCAAATACTCGTGCGAATTTTGATAGAGTAAATAAGGAGATGATGAGATTTTTTTGGGTGATACAAGAAAATATTTATGTATTGTATAGTTTTATATATATTTTTATGTATGTATTTTTTATGCATGTATTGTGTATGTAGTATTATAGTATATGTAGTGATGTACATTTTAGAACTACACCCCTCTATAATTTCACCTTACTCACTTTCAAGGGAAACTGGAAGAAACTTTTTTCTTAGAGATGAGCTTCACCCGTGTCCACTTCTTCTAATAATACTTTCTTTTAGCTGTTTATATGTACATAAATAATAAAAATAAAATAAAATATATGAAACGGAGAGATTAAGCAACTAGCTAATTTTAGAAATAAACCAATGTTAACTACTTTTACCACGCTTTTTTGTCACTCCAATAATGTTTTTCTTTTCAAAGCTTTAAAAGCTTTACCATACATTCGAAGCTCGGTACATAGTAATTATCATGAAACGTGAAGAAAATTTATTCGTTTGGGAATTTCCCAGATACCGGCGATAGCGGCATAGATCTGTAGCCACTTTGGAATTCAGCCAAGCGGCGCCGCGGCTCGATGCTACATATTTATCAACAGCTGTTCTTCCCAACTCCGTGAAAGGTAAAAAGTCGATACCGTTCGTTTTTGCTGCAAATAAGATTTTCCCCCGGCCATGTTGTTTATCTTTGTGATAAATAGACGACATCAGTTACAAGATTTCTTCGAGCTCTACTTAATTTTTTTAATGATGAAACAGAATGTTTTTCTCTGTGTAGTTCTTATGAGCTTTGTTTTTCAAGACGACGAGGTCAGTTAATAATAATATTCTTATACTCTTCTGCTGCAGTGATGAGTGCTATCTTCTTCTTCTAAATATATAAAAGGAAAATTGATAGACTGATTGACTGACTGACTGATCTATTAACCCACACAGACAGCTTTTGTGAGCTCTTCTCAGTATAATCTACCTTCCGAACCGGTGGTAGAGTCTTAACGTGTCATAAGAGCTACAAGTTGGCGTAATAAATAATTTTGATTTTTTTTATCACATAGGCGTCCGCTAAGAAAGGATTTTTGAAAATTCAAACCCTAAGGGGATAAAATAGGAGTTTGAAAAATCGAACTTAACGTGAGCCAAGTCGCGGGCAAAAGCTAGCTAAAAATAAACCCTTAATTATGAACCCAGATTACGAGGAATCCACTCGTACTAACCACTACGCAATAGTGCCTTTTCTTATCACAATTCTAGTGAAACCACGTGAGAAACCTGCAAGTGTTGAATGGTAGTTTAATGAAGAAAACAGGGCAAGTTTCCTTGGAAAAGGTTACAATACATATATGTATATTCCGTACAAGAAAATAAAAGCCCACACCTTATTGGCTGTTAGAAACTTAAGGTATTACTCACCACCTACTTTTTTTTGAACCTTTTTGTTTTGTCGCCTTTCTGCACGAGAACATTAATATTTTTTTCTGTTTGTTTAAATTCAGAATTTACGCGCTCTTGCACTGCAAGCTGGCTGTTGTAATATAAGTCACTATGTCAAAACTGTATCTGTCAGATACAGTTTTAACGAAGTGGCATAAATAGCATCCAAAAACACCTGATCGTAAGTGACCATGCAGTCTACTTACTTGCCGTGCAGTCTGCTAACGTGGAAGGGGTATAGCGGTGTACACTCAACCCATACCCCTAATCTGTTTATTATACGCCATCGTGCCGGAACGCTAAATCGCTTGGGGGCACGTCTTTCACGGTAGGGTGTTAACTAGCCACGGTCAAAGCCTCCCACCGGACCAGACCAGGGACAATTCAGGAATTATAATCTCAAATTGCCCCCACCGGGAATCGAATCCGAGACCTCCCAGTTACAAGACCACAGCGCTCACCACTGCGCCAGAGAGGTCCTATGAAACAGGACAGTGTTCTCTTTGAAGTTCTTAACATTTTTGATTATAATAACATTTTAAATGGAATGAGTCAAGAAAATTTTCTGGAAGTGACACATTAATAAGAAGCTGTGACTTACAACTTAATTTTCTGTATGTCAAATAAAGTAACCAACCCTTTTGTTTATAGATTATACAAAAATATTCCAAAAGCGAAAATCTGTTTTCACTAGCTCAAAAATTCGCCTTTGTGATAAAAACCAGTGAGCAAAAGAAAATTTTGCTTGTTCATTCTGTGGGAAAAAGTTTTGAATTTAGAACGGTTTAGATTTCAGAATTATCCTCGTATTGTATACTCTAACATTTTATTTCATACATACCCACTATTAAATTAATACGAACGTTAAGTTTCACGCCTGAGCCACTGAACAAACAACAGCTTACTTTGTATATGCTTGTATCCTGACGAAGGACATAAGCTTTTAATATACATAGTTTGTGAAAATTTCAAGTTTCTACCTATTACGGATCATGAGATACAGCCCGATAACAGACAGACGGACGGACGGACGGACGGACGGACCGAGGAGGCTTAGTTATAGGGTCCTTTAGATACACAAACAACAAACGAACAACTTTTGTTCCCCATGTTTGGTCTCCAGAGTGCCACATACCTACATAAATACATATATACAGACATACATGCATACATACATAAACTGATAAACATTTTGCCCATCTTTACGTCGCGTAGTCGGGTAAAAAGCATAAATTTAAGCCACGTCTTTTGGCAAGTTGACCCTAGCTGCATAAAATGCACGCTTGAATCTCAAAAAGGTCCTGCAAAAGTTGAATTTCCTACAAGCGGTAAAACTCAGTGAAACTTAGTTGTAAGTCCGGCGTGTTCCTGGCCGCGACGATAGATGGCTCCACTTTATGTGTAAATGGCACTACAGGGAGCGTCTCGCAAGATTAATGTGTGTGACAATCTCTACGACAATTTGTGGCCGCCTGTATTAAACCCGAACACGCTGTACACGCTGTGAACAAGCACCCTTTATCATAACTGAAGTATATTGTTATTGATAACATATTGTGGCTTTGTGGGCGAGAGGTAACGAATTAAATTCCCGGCTAGGTCAGATTGAGATATTACATTTTCTGAATTGTCTCTGGGCTGGTGTGAGATTAGATCCGCCAAGTGATTTAGCGTTCCGGCACGATGGCGTGTAGAAACCGATTAGGGGTACGAGTATGTATTCTGCCATACCCCTTCTAAGATACTACCTGTACCTACCACCATCTTAGACTGCATCATCACTTATCATAAGGTGAGATCACAGTCAAGGACTGTCTTGTCAATGATTAAAAAAAAATCAGAGGCACCACAAATACCAATTTTCAGGAATTTGTTGGTCTGCCCCATGTTGTAATTTACTGGAAAAACCATCGTAGGAAGTTAGTTTACAGTTTCGTAGTACGTGGAAGAAAGATCTGGCACAACGGATGGTCGAAGTGCTCCAGGCATCCAGGAGTTAGCGCGAGAGGAGTGTTTATGTTTGTTACTCTTTCACGCAGAAACAGCTGAACGGATTTGGCTGAAATTTGAAATGAAGATAGTTTATGGCCTGGATTAACACACAGGCTATTATTTTATTCCAAAAAATTAAAGGATTCCCGCAGGAATTAAAAAACCTTAATCCATCGGGCGGGCATCATCTATAGATGGATACTACTATAGTAGTAAATAAAATCCAATTCCACACGGTAAACAATTGCCTTAATCTCATCCTTTGTACCCCCAAAGGCAAATTCAGGGTCAAAATGTACCCAAAGGAGCACGCCACAAATGAAGCGTGAAGCAGATAAGGCGAGTGATTCCGCTCGTCCTCGAAAGGGTTCACTGGTGTCGCCTTATCAGATCGAACCTTAAAGGGATTCGAAGAAGTATCTATTATTGGTAACTGCCTCGTTAATATAGTGGATAGCAAGTTCGACTACAGATGACGAGGTCCCGGGTTCGATTCCTGGGTCGGGCCAAAAATGTATTGGGTTTTTCTGAGAAAAAATTTTCAGTACTAGCCTGGAATTAGGAAGTCGGTGGTGAGTCACCCCCGTGCATCGGAGAGCACGTAAAGCCGTCGGTCCTGCGCCTGATCTCTTTCCGGTCGTGTCGGACTTTCCGTCCCATCGGGCTATTAGAGTGAGGGAATATAGAGTGCACCCGTGTTTGCGCACACACTTGTGCACTATAATAGCTCCCGCGCACATGGCTTATCTCTGTGGAGATTGGCCACCGTGGCCGGATTCGGTCGGGAGGACATTATTACATGTACCCACTGATCATCCGTATTATTTTCTTTCACTGAGTAAAAATGAAAAATAATTTATTCGTTAAAAGTTTTACAGAACATTAATTCGTAGTAGGGACTTCCTTTTAAGTCTTTTTAAGTATGTACGTACCTATGTCAGGATGTCCCGCTTTTCCGAAGAAAGGCGTAATATCTGTGTTTTTGTTTTTAATTATAATTCCACCATCAGAACCTGACTTGATGACCATGGGATCACCTGAAACGTATACCCTTCCAAACAAAAGAAGAATTTTCCAAGGCTTCTTTGAGTAGGTAATCGGGAAACACTCATAAAGATTCCGCGAATTGAAAACCTGCTTTTTTTTGAAGTCGGTTAAAAAAGAAAAAAAACAGGATAATCACGCACTAAAGTAAAGTAAACTTTAATAACGGTTAATTTTTGTTATTTCGGGTTGTTGGTTTATTCGTCTATCGTAACAATCTTGGAAAAACTAATCTATAAACTTAAATAAAGGTATTGAACCGTCTAAGATAAAAGTTATTTAACTTCGAAGTTTCGTATTTGGTTCTCATTGGGGTCAAATCCATTCTGGAGGTGCCGAATGAACAGATAAATCTCCAGATGAAGTTATTTAATTAGTGGATAGTGTTTGTATTATTTATAAACTGATTGTATCGCGACGTAAATAAACGTCAGAGGACAGTCGGAATACCCGACTCAATAAGAAAAGGGTGTTATTTACTTTCAGCGATTTATTGCTCGCGGATAATGCGCCAAGGAAATAGGTATACTACAGGCTGCGAGACGTAAGCTTACCTTTGCATTATTTTTTAAGATTAGCAGCCAAGCTTTGAAATTTTCCTCTTCCTCAAATGAGGGAAAGATTATGTTTGGAGTGGTAATAATAATCAAGTAACTAGGATGGGCATCAAACCGTTAAAGTCTCGGTTTTTAGTACACACCATTAACCGTTGGGCTCTTGGGGCTTTGTATTTTTGTGAGTCATTAACAAAAGTAGCACAACACTGGTGTTAAAAAACAATAGGTCAGTAGCTGGAACAAAACGGTTTTTGGCTTGGTTTGGTTTTGGTGGTACCACAGGTCAATTATCCTCTCCAAACCAAAAGTAGTTATTTTTACTTAAGAAAAAGACTTGTTTATAAAGTTACTACAGCAACGTCGTAACAACAACGTCTCGCAGAATCTGCATTCCGAACCGATGGTAGAGTCTTGACGTGTCATAAGAGCGCCTTCTTAGAGGTGTAAAGAAGCGCTGCAGTGGCGCCACTACTAATTTTCATAAAATATCTAGAAGTGCAGTCGCAGCGCACAACGATATGTCCGTGTAAGTCAGTCAGTAAATAGATAGTGGCGTTGCGCCACTTTCCTTACGCTTCTAATTTGAAGGCGTCCTTAGAGCCACAGGTTGGCCTGCATGAAATAAATAATTTTCATTTTTTTTTAATATTAGCCAAGCTGTATATGATTTATATTCTCCTCTCCCTTCCAAATCAAAAAATAATAATAATAATATACGTGAAACTTGTGTTAAAAGTAGGATTCGAACCTTCGACCTTTCAGTTTTCGTTCCGCACCTTTAACCGTTGCTTAGAACACCGGCTATTAGGTTCGCACAGTTAGCAGCTACATATATTCCATACAAACCGAGACTTTCGCTTATAAGAACATGCCGAAGTAAGAATCCGCTACAAGTCTACTCGTACCTACAGAATTTTTTTATCGAGCAGTGTCTACAGTAACTTAACGTTTAAAGTTTAAACTAAGTACAAACTTCAACAAGAAATATTGTGCTTTACCGCCGGCCGGAACAGTGTAGAAAAGTTCTAAGACGGGAACATAAAATTCAATTTTACAAGCACAACTAACTTTATAGATAGGAAGACGAATGGCCGATCTGGTTCCGTTTTCCTTTCAGCTTCTCACTACGTTGTGTCCGGTAATTGTAGTTTCAAGGTTTTCACGGATAATGGAAGAAAATCCTTGTTTTTAATTTTTATACTAGTCGCAATATCTCGCTAACGGGCGGGATATTTCAGTAATAGCTTGTTTACATGCAAATCAAAAATTTTGAAACTAAGAAAACATTTTACTATCTAATATTATTTTGAAATAAAAAAGTGGAATATGAGAATTTTTAAATGTAAAATTTATTGTCTCTTTTAATAATTCTGGATTTCAATTTATTTTGAAATAACATTTAGAGTATTCCCTAAATGCAATGTCTTTGGACTACTTTTCATTTAGAGAGTTTTACCAATCAAAATCAAAATTTATTTATTTAATGTAGGCCAACTTGTAGCTCTTATGACACGTCATAAATCTACCACCGGTTCGGAATGCAGATTCTGCTGAGAAGAGCCGGCAAAAAACCCAGCAGTTGCTCTTTTCAAAAAATTTTTTTTTACAATGGTTAAAAAAACTAGGCTATGCACACAGTGTTTCCACAAAGAAGCTTCAAAAATGCACACCTACCACAACCTAACACATGTTAAGATGGGTAGACACAAAGCAGACCCATTTCCGTTGGTTATGTAGTTTTAAGTCAAAAACAGATTTAAGTTAGGAATATTTTTTTTATTAAACTACACGGACTCCTTTCAAGTTAGCAAGCTTCCAACATCGTCATTTATCACCAGGTGAAATCACAGTTAAAGCCGCACTTGAAGCGGAATCAAATAAAATAAACTCTCAAATTAACAGGGTGTAAATTCAACTCGCAGAATAGAAAAGCAATTGAAAATCTCTACACAAAAAAACCGTTCCGCCCCTGGACAATCGTAAATCCCAGCATAAAACTACTTTACGGCCCTTACTGCAGTCGATAGCTTTCTCATGGCAGTCCCTTTATTGCCCGTATTTCGGTTTTTATAAGCAACAATGACTGTTACGATAGCTATCTATACAGCACTATTGTACTACTTTACTTTTTTTAAAACCCAAATTTTCGAGTACCTACAGAAGAAGAAGGCTCAGGGTCTTTCAGCGGGTGATGGTTAAGCTACGCTGTAAGGCTGAAATCTATAGACCACATTCTCACTCAGCTCAGACTCAAGATAGAGTTAAAACGAGACAGATTTATGTCAGAGCATATTTGTGTCCCGTTTTGACCTATATTTTGAGTGTGAGCTGAGTCCGAACACGCTCTATAGATCTCAGCATTAGTATTCCTGCGAGATCGATTCACGAATGCATAATCTTCTTCTTTTAACATACAAGGAAAAGGTGATCGACTGACTGATTGATTGACTGATTGACTGATCTGTCAACGCACAGCTCAAACCACTGGACGGATTAAGCTGACTTGAGTTTAGTTGTGGCTATTGCAAAAGCCACAGCATTAGCAAGTGATTTGTAATATTATCCTTTATGTCACTTGCCATTATTATCATTTAAAGTAATACTTTAAATACGAATATATCATAGACCAGAATACGTAATGGTAATAAAGTTATTGTTATGATGTAGCTTGAATTGAATTTCCTTCGTTCTCTAGTATTATTGGAATTGGAAGTAAATATTCCCTTGAGTAACTCGCCTTTCCATGATCGCAATTCGCATTTATTGTTACATATGTGTTTAACAGGAATATAGCAAAGCCAAAAGGTAGGGTTATAATTTTGCCAGTCCATGTATGTATGTATATTTAAGTAGTCTAGTAGTAGCGGGCTAACCTGGAGTGGGTATGGCAGTGTAGATTCAACTCATACCTCCTAATCGGTTTCTACACGCCATCGTGCCGGAACGCTAAATCGCTTGGCGGCACGTCTTTCACGGTAGGGTGGTAACTAGCCACGGCTGAAGCCTCCCACCAGACATAAAAAATAAAATAATTGATCTTTAAAATATTTTTTTGACCCAGTGATCAGGCACTTTGGTCGAGACGGTTGCGTAAGGTGGCTTTCCCGCAAGAGGAGTATTTCCTTTGCAACATGTATTGCAGGCAGGTAGCTCGCACGTGCAAATCTTGGCACGGATGTGGAGTTTTATTCCATGTGAAACTGAAATTCACTACTTTTCTTTTGTCAATTTTATTTCTTGGGTGGCTGCCATACTCGTTAAAATAAATATTTCTTGTTATGTATACGTATGGAAATTGTATTTGAGAATTGAGGAAATTTTTGGAATAGCAAGTATTTTCAAGTGCGAATGATACCATCTAAATTTTATATTAATGTTCTTCCATTTTTGCGGTGCCTATTAGGAACGAGGAAGCAAAGCGAACCATGACATGATAATACTGATACGTGAGAAGAGAGAAGTAAATTAAGGAAAATTATAATGTGCGATGAAAATTTATAGAATAACTTTACGTGTATGAAAATATTACCGGCATGGTGTATGAATATTATTATAATAGAAGTTACCTACAAAGTTGTGCTGAGCGTGGAAGTTCGGTAATGTATGCCACACGACCGTGTTGTAGGCAATACATACTTGCTACTTCCAGGGATATTATGACTTGTAAGTTGTTACAATTAACAGTCTCCCGTAAGTTCTAGTATACTCGAGTTTTCATAAAAACGCAGCTTCGCTCTAATTTAGAAACTAAATGTCGGATTATCGTCAAGCTTTGCAATTATATAATGGACTGCCACATATCGAACTAATTTCTTGATTGTTCTAAAAAGTTGAAAAAAAGTTGTTCTAATATCTCCTGAGATAAGATCGCTTATTTCTGTGGAATTAGGCCGCCGTGGCTGGAGTCGACCGAGAGAACATTATTAGATAGATAGATAAATATATAGATAGATAAAAACTTTATTGTACATAAAAAAGAAACAAAATTGAATACACCGAAAAACTGCGTATGCAAAGGCGGGCTTATTGCTAACAGAGCAATCTCTACCAGGCAACAATTGGTGACAGGAGTGAAATTGGGTGGGAGGGTAGTATGGTGTACATTATTGAACGAGCGAAGCGAGTTCTCTGAGTCAACTAGGGTACTGGACAGAGAAGTGTGTACGTCCAAATGTCTGTCAGAGCCCTATAACTTCAGAATTACTGAATATTAGAACGTGAAACTTGGTTGAAAATTCATTTATATCCTGTACTTGAACAACAAATACTAAAATTAGATAAATGTTATAAAGAAACGAAATTATTTAATTTTAATGCGCCATCTATTAGCATTATTGTGAAGCTAATAGCTTCACTGATAGATGATGAATAGATGGCGCTGTGTCAGTAAAACAGTTTTATGTCAACTATTATTTTTTTTATTGCGTTTTATTATTTTTTTTTAAAAGTTAATTATTACAATATATAATTAAAACTTTTGGGAATTATGGGATATCGCGAGGTCTCAGTTCGGGGCGAACCACTAGTTATTTTAGACGTATTTTTTGATTTAAAGGTACCTAAAGACCTAACGCATCACACGAATCGTTAAGATAATATTTAATCACTGTAATTGAAGTGAAAACAGAAATTAAAACAGATCGTTTTGGTTTTCAATTGATCGGGATTCATTCAGACGCATCCAACGAGCTCTCAGCGAGATTTCATCGGTTCAATGACTGAAGCGTAAAGCTCTTTATTTATTTTAAGCTCTTCAAGACAGTAAACATGATTTTATGTTATTATGATTATTGTTCTTTGAATTTTATTGTTCGGTATTTGGATTAATAGCTATACCTAACCTATTAATATTTTGTTTTAACTTTTTTTATTTTTTCGATAACAAAATAGATTTGACATCTAATTTAAGCATATTAATTAAACTTCACTACGTCATCACTTTTCATCAGGTGTGATAGTGGCCAAGCGTGTGCCTGTAATGTATAAAAAATTAAATAAGTTTATATAAGTCGTTTATAATGCACGGCATATTCTGAGTAGTGTTACAGACAGACATTACTATTATTTAATATTAGTATTAAATGTACTGTTTGTAACACTAAACAAGAATACATATATTTTCTTTATTTCTTTCTTTCTATTACAATATTTTACAATACTAAAATCTAAATAAATAAATAAATAAACAAACTTTACAAGTCTAAATTGGGCCAAAATTTTTTTTATTTACCACCAACTGGTAGGTACTGGGGGCCTACCATAAACGCTTAAAGTATTATATTATTTCAATATTGTTTTTGAAACGTCAATCAGTGACACTTTGTAAACATTTTAAGGTTAAAATTGTATACCTAAGACATATCGAAACACTGAGCTAATTATACCATGTTATTGTTAGCTATGTTTGAGCAAATTAAATAAAATACAAATTTCAATTTGTACGTTGTAAATAAAAATACCTCATAAATCAATTCACAGAGCTCTACCACCTGCAAGCAAGTTTTGATATAAAAGTTGAGTCTAAGTAATATTTCCGCGCGAGGAAAAGTAATATTTTATTATAACGCGTCAACAAGTATATTAACTGGAGACTCCTTGCATAAAATATACTTATCCGATTTTCTAAGGTATTATTTAGGGATATTTTCCGCGTTTGTATCTAAGAAAGTAAACGAAATTGATCTTATTAATCGAGGGAATGGTTTAACGAAGCATCTTTTAATGAGGTCATAATTCTACCAATATATTAATAAAGTATGTTTTTTTTGTTGTTTTGTCCTTCAATTTCTCAACTTACTTGCAGATAATGCGCCCTTCCGGAGTTCGTGTTTCCTACCACGGTACCTATATAATTTCAGTACGTTCTAGGCAAGAGTAAATAGGCATCTTTTCGGCAAGCGCGTTTTAACCTAAACCTCATTTTAAGTGCTTTCCCTCATACATTGTCATCAAGCGCAACCCTAACCCAATAAAATCTATCAGGGTCAACGTGATTTTTGAACGAGCGAAGCGAAGTTCTCTGAGTCAACTAGGGCGCTTGCCTACTAGACAGAGAAGTGTGTTCGTCTAAATGTCTGTCAGAGCCCTATAACTTCTGAATTACTGAACGTAATTACTTCAAATTTAAATATAATATGTAAACTGATGGCCTTCAGCCGAACATTGTATAAAAAAATATAAAAAGCTTTATTTCAGGGGGGCTCTCATAGAAGCGTATTTGAAGTAAAATCTTGTTTGTTGCTCTACATAGACTTGCGATATATCTTTTTAAAGACGACTTTGAACAGAGTACAAAAATATATATTTTTTAATTTTTCCCTAAAAATTGACCAAATGGGGGGGTTTCAAAGTGGAGATTTTAATTTGAGCCATATGTCAAGAATTACTGAATATTAGAACGTGAAACTTGGTTGAAAATTCAGTTATATCCTGCACTTGAACAACAAATACTAAAATTAGATAAATGTTATAAAGAAACGAAATTATTTAATTTTAATGCGCCATCTATTAGCATTATTGTGAAGCTAATAGCTTCACTATAATGCTTCACTATAATGCTTCACTATAGATGGCGCTGTGTCAGTAAAACAGTTTTATGTCAACTATTATTTTTTTTATTGCGTCTAATGTTAAAAGTTAATTATTACAATATATAATTAAAACTTTTGGGAATTATGGGATATCGCGAGGTTTCAGTTCGGGGCGAACCACTAGTTATATAGGTTCAATTGAGTACCTGGAGAGTGACATAGGATTTTTATTCCAGAAAACCAAACATTTCCACGTGATTTTTAAAAATGGTCGTGGATTAATTCATGGGTTAAAATTTTCAGGAATTAAAATGTATTACGTCAATATTAAATAATATAACAGTAGGAATCCAATTCTGTCCTTTCTTTGTAAGAATTCAAAGCTGACAGAAGATCGATGTTTCATTTTATGAAGTTGGAACAGTCGTCAGTCGTAAGAAACTCATCTGAAAACAAACTTTACCAAGTCGGAAAGTCCGAGGTTTTTGCGTAAAGTTTTTGCTTATTTTATACTATCCGATACGAGGGCGACCTACATTCAGAAGGTAATGTACCTACCACAATTATAATAAATCTACAAAAAAGATGCTGGTAATGTAAAAAACTCGTGAAAAGTACAAAAAAAAACTACGTATGAGTCATAGAAAATTTAAAAAATATGTATGTGTAAAGTTATGCAACTTTGTATTCGACGGCGTATAGGTATCATAAGGGGTTTAATTAAACCAGCCATACCTATTCCAAGTTAGCCCGCTACCATCTTAGACTACATCATCACTTAACATCAGATGAGATTGCAGTCAAGATCTTTATTGTCTTGAATAAAATGAAAACATGCGAGAGTGAAGTGGTAGTTTATTTTAAGGGGTATGTAGCTTATTCGAGACGGGTTGAGATGAGACTAAATGAAATTTTTTTTTAAAGAATATTAGCCACGGAACTTGACTAATATTCTCCTCTCCCCTCCAACTAACTGCAGTACGACACAAGTACAGTAGGTGAGGATCGAAGCTGTGACCTTTCAGTTTGCAGTCCGCATTCTTAACAATTGGGTTATTGAGGCTATTAAATTGATAAAATTACTTATGTAACACTCTAGGGTTTAAAGCCACAATCATATCCGCGGCAAGATCAGTGTCCGTGACATAGGAGATAAGTTGCAAGAAGCCTGTCTAAAATAGTACGGTCATATATCACGGAAACGACACTGGTAAATTGGTAACAGAAGTCGTAACATCACCGTCCCTGGTGCTAAGACGCACGACCCTCCGAGAAAGAACGTGCAGGATTTCGTAAGAGAAATCGTTTCGTAACCAACGGGAATGGGTCTGCTTTGACTGCCCATCTTGACATGCGTTGGATTGGTGTACCTACGTATGTATTTTTGCATTTTTGAAGCACTTCCACTTCATTGTGGAAGCACTGTATACATAGCATAGTTTTGTAAAAAAAAAATTTTTTTGAAAAGAGCAACTGCTGAGTTTCTTGCCGGCTCTTCTCAGCAGAATCTGCATTCCGAACCGGTGGTAGATTTATGACGTGTCATAAGAGCTACAAGTTAGCCTACATGAAATAAATAAATTTTGAATTTGAATTTGAATTAGAAAAAGATTTCGTGAGAGTCAACAAATAAAATAACCGGTCAAATGCAAGTAGGGCACGCATAGGAAAAACGCTGAAAAAAAACACTTCTCTGGTAGGTGAGCACCCTGTAATTTTTAATTTATTTTTATTATTTGTTGTTATAGTGGTAACTGAAATACACGTTCTCTGAAAATTTCAACTATCTACCTATTACAGATCGTGAGATACAGCCCGCTGGCAGACTAAGGTCTAAGGTGCGCCGCTAACTCTCCGTAACAGAATCGTATCGTATAGTATAAGGAGCATTCGTGTAGCACTGATTTACTAGTTACTGCGTTCGAGTACTCTTGAAACTTGGTAAGTGTTGGCGAGGCAGATTTATAGAGTCAACTCTGCGCTTGAAGTTTTAAAAAGTGGGCTCTAGAACGCTCGTAAAATAGATAATATCGCTTTAAAAGCGCAGCTGGTTTGTGGACATGATTCATTGTGCTGTAAATCTTTCTATTACGCTGTTATTGCTGTTATATAAGTTGTTAGGCTCAATTTCGCTTATATATTATGTAACACTGTAGTGACAAATCTCAAGAGTATAACATTGGTACTTATTTGGTTTCATATTTTATAACTTTTCGTACTTAAAATGTCAGTTTGAAAGATAAAGGTAATAAAGCAAAACTATTTTGGATAGAACCCTCGATGTTGAATGGAACTTGCTAAAGATACAGTTCAAAAAAAATTGTTTGTTGATTTGTTGGTTTGTCATTCAATCACGCTGCAAGTAAGCAACGGATCGACGTGTTTTTTTTTTCATGGGTATAGTTGAGGACCGGGAGAGTGACATAGGGTACTTTTTATCCCGGAAAATTAAAGAGTTCGCGAGCGAAGCCACGGTCATCAACTAGTAATGAATAATGTTTTTATTAAGCATTGAGTTCACTTGCAGAGAAACATTTAATAATATTAATTTTCACAATTATACGAGCAAAATACAGACGTTATATTGCATCGTCAAATCTGCCATATGCTGCTAGTGTGGTTACATTACATCATATTCATACATGCATTATGTTTAATGGCATACATTCGTGGCTTTGGACGAGCGTACTTTAACAGCTTTTTGAAGTAAAAGCAGTGTCATGTTTTGATTTACGGTCGCACTCAGAGACATCCATTAAATTATGTCTAATGTATAATCTATTATCATTAAATCTCTTAATGAGCTGTCATTTATATTTATATATATATAAAATTCAAAGTCCTGACTGACTGAGATATCAACGCACAGCCTAAACTACTGAAGTTAGAAACTTGAAATTTTTACAGTTGGTTCCTTTTATGACGTAGGCGCACACCAAGAAAGGATTATTGAAAATTCCACCCCTAAAGGGTTTAAATATGGGATGGAAGTTTATATGAAACTCCGTCATTTTTCAAGCTGTTTCCATCAAAGTTGGTATTTGAGCTTTCAGTTAAAAATAAAAAAGTACGTGTGTCACAGTTTTTGAAAATTCCACCCCAAAATCTAATTCCACGCGGACGAAGTCGCGGGGGCAAAAGCTAGTGTGCTAATAAAGCGTGGACTGACGCTGTGACGGAAATTTTTAAAATCTACACTTAAGACGAGGTTCTGGACGAATTTTAGGTATTTGAGGGGGTGCGGCAGAGGAAAGCGCGCGGTACTAGTCCCGCCAACCGCGGGGGGCCCCCCGGACGAATTTAGGGCGAGCGCGGAATATTAGCTTTGATAGCGACAAGGTGGCGGCAAGAAATGACTCAGTCCGGCTGACAAAACTATATTAGGTCTGTACTGTAACTTATTTTCGTCAATCATATTGTAACGTATATGGCTCGGTTGGTATGGCTACAGTTTATTTTCAGAGACAGAGTACAGGTTCGATTCCTAGCCAGTAATGTAACATTGTTTTTTTAATTTCCTTATTCATTTTTAGCTTTTTTTTTTACCATAGTATGTATTTCAATATTACTTACATTTTCTTAAGTACATAATTTGAATAAATAGTGTTTTAAGTTAGGTGTTGTATTTTTTAATTTATTACCTAATTTTTTAATCTAAATTCTATATATTGATATATTGATAAATTACTAGTTGATGCCCGTGGCTTCGTTCGCGTGGATTAGTTTTTAAAATGAATCCCTATTTCCCTTGTCGAAACATCACGCTTGAACGGCTGGACCGATTTTGATGGGACTTTCACTGGCAGATAGCTGATGGTAGGAGTAATATAGGCTACTTTTTTAACCGATTTTCAAAAAAGGTCTCGGGAAGTCTCGGGTTCGATTCCCGGCGGGGGCAATTTAGGAATTTATAATTTCTAAATTGTCTCTGGTCTGGTCTGGTGGGAGGCTTTGGCCGTGGCTAATTACCACCCTACCGTCAAAGACGTGCCTCCAAGCGATATAGCGTTCCGGCACGATGGCGTGTAGAAACCGACTAGGGTTATGGGTTGAATTTACACTGCTATACCCCTTCCAAGTTAGCCCGCTACCATCTTAGACTGCATCGTCACTTACCATCAGGTGAGATCGCAGTCAAGGGCTATCTTGTTATCGAATAAAAAATAAATAAAATGTTCTAATAAATATTTTTCTTACATGTTGTATTTTTTCGCTATTTAGGTGAAAAGTTGTAAGTATCACACGATAGCAAAGTTTTTGCTTCTTGTGCCTTTGAATCCCTCACTACTCTTATGATTCTAACTTAGAATCCTTCTCTCGCTCGGGATTCAAACTAGGCACTCGCAACAAAAAAACTTTGCTATCTTGTTGAACAAATAACTATTTCGGGCAAACTATCAATTTTAGAGAAAATTTTTATTTCGTCCCATAGTGCCGCCGCCGCACTATGGGACGAAATAATATAAACCGTCTCATAAATGGTTGGGACGAATGTTATGATTCCAAAGATTTTTCCATGGATTAATATCCTCAGATAATAGGACCTTTATGAATAATGTTGAAAAATAAAAATATTTTAGTTCTAGGTATATAAAATTACTAGTAGGGCGCGTGGGTGCGCGGCTCGCTAAAGCGAACCGCGTGTTTTCTGTTCCCCAAGTAGATCTTCGGATCTTGATCATCTTTTTCCAAAACCACTATTTCATCTTGTACATTCTCTAAGATAGGCACCGACGAAATTTATATGACCGCCATCTTGAATCCGCCATTTTGGATTTTTTTCAGCTCCTTGCCAATTGGATGAGGTTTCGAGTGACTTTTGTTCGAGAACCCTCCACCTATCTTCGAAACCCTGGCCGTGCTCCTCACCCGTCGCAGAAATCCTCAACCATCAGCTCTCTCCGTATTTTTTCTCCAAATGAATTTTTGTCCTCTCTACGAAACCATCAGAAATTTTGAAAAAGAGCCACATAAAGTCTTGCATATATTTTGTATGGAAAAAATAAATTCCGCCATCTTGAATTTTTTTTTCTATTCATTAAGTAGACTTTCGAGTACTGATCATCTTTTTCTAAAAAACCACTCTTCCACTTTTTATACTCTCCAAGATAGGCACCGACGAAATTTATATGACCGCCATCTTGAATTCGCCATTTTGGATTTTTTTTCAGCTCCTTGCCAATTGGATGAGGTTTCTAGTGACTTTTGTTCGAGAACCCTCCACCTATCTTCGAAACCCTGGCCGTGCTCCTCACCCGTCTTAGAAATCCTCAACCATCAGCTCTCTCCGTATTTTTTCTCCAAATGAATTTTTGTCCTCTCTACGAAACCATCAGAAATTTTGAAAAAGAGCCACATAAAGTCTTGCATATATTTTGTATGGAAAAAATAAATTCCGCCATCTTGAATTTTTTTTCTATTCATCAAATAGACCTTTGGGTCTTGATCATCTTTTTCCAAGCAACCACTCTTCCACCATTTATAGTCTCCAAGATAGACACCGACGAAGTTTGTATGGTCGCCATCTTGAATCCGCAATTTTGGATTTTTTTTTGGCTCTCTGCCAATTGGATGAGGTTTCGAGTGACTTTTGTTTGAATACCCTCCGCTTAGCTTCGATAGCCTGACCGTGCTCTTCACCCGTCTCCGAAATCCTCAACCATCAGCTCTCTCCATATTTTTCCTCCAAATGATTTTTTGTCTTCTATACGAAACCGTCAGAAATTTTGAAAAGGAACCGTATAAAGTCTTGCATATATTTTGTATGGAAAAAATTTAAATCCGCCATCTTGAATTTTTTTTTTATTCATCAAGTAGACCTTAGGGTCCTGATCACCTTTTTCCAAGAAATCACTCTTCCATCTTTTATAGTCTCCGAGATAGACACCGACGAAATTTGTATGGCCGCCATCTTGAATCCGCCATTTTGGAGATTTTTTCAGCTCCCTGCCAATTGGATGAGGTTTCGAGTGACTTTTGTTTGAACACTCCCCACCTATCTTCGATACCCTGGCCGTGCTCCTCACCCGTCTCCGAAATCCTCAACCATCAGCTCTCTCCATATTTTTCCTCCAAATGATTTTTTGTCCTCTATACGAAACCGTCAGAAATTTTGAAAAGGAACCGTATAAAGTCTTGCATATATTTTGTATGGAAAAAATTTAAATCCGCCATCTTGAATTTTTTTTTTATTCATCAAGTAGACCTTAGGGTCCTGATCACCTTTTTCCAAGAAATCACTCTTCCATCTTTTATAGTCTCCGAGATAGACACCGACGAAATTTGTATGGCCGCCATCTTGAATCCGCCATTTTGGAGATTTTTTTCAGCTCCCTGCCAATTGGATGAGGTTTCGAGTGACTTTTGTTTGAACACTCCCCACCTATCTTCGATACCCTGGCCGTGCTCCTCACCCGTCTCCGAAATCCTCAACCATCAGCTCTCTCCATATTTTTCCTCCAAATGATTTTTTGTCCTCTATACGAAACCGTCAGAAATTTTGAAAAGGAACCGTATAAAGTCTTGCATATATTTTGTATGGAAAAAATTTAAATCCGCCATCTTGAATTTTTTTTTTATTCATCAAGTAGACCTTAGGGTCCTGATCACCTTTTTCCAAGAAATCACTCTTCCATCTTTTATAGTCTCCGAGATAGACACCGACGAAATTTGTATGGCCGCCATCTTGAATCCGCCATTTTGGAGATTTTTTTCAGCTCCCTGCCAATTGGATGAGGTTTCGAGTGACTTTTGTTTGAACACTCTCCACCTATCTTCGATACCCTGGCCGTGCTCCTCACCCGTCTCCGAAAACCTCAACCATCAGCTCTCTCCATATTTTTCCTCCAAATAAATTTTTGTCCTCTATACGAAACCATCAGAAATTTTGAAAAGGCGCCGCATAAAGTCTTGCATATATTTTGTATGGAAAAAATTAATTCCGCCATCTTGAATTTTTTTCTATTCATCAAGTAGACCTTTGAGTCCTGATCATCCTTTGCCAAGAAACCACTCTTCCATCTTTTATAGTTTTCGAGATAGACACCGACGAAGTTTGTATGGCCGCCATCTTGAATCCGCCATTTTGGGTTTTTTTTTCGGCTCTCTGCCAATTGGATGAGGTTTTGAGTGACATTTGGTTGAACACCCCCACCTATCTTCGATACCCTGGCCGGTGCTCCTCAGCCGTCTCCGAAATCCTCAATCATCAGCTCTCTCCATATTTTTCCTCCGAATGAATTTTTGTCCTCTATACGAAACCATGGGTGAAAAAATTTTTTTCCATACAAAATTTTACAGGAGAGGTGATCAATGAGTCAGTGACTGAGTGAGTGAATCAGTGAATCAGCACGAGTAGCTATATATATATACTAGTAGGGTGCGTGGGTGCGCGGCCCGCTGCAGCGGACCGCGGTTTTTCTGCTCTTAGACTTTCAGGGCCTGATCATTTTCTACCACAAAACCACTATTCCAACTTGTACACTCTTTAAGATAGACATCGACGAAATTTGTGTGGCCGCCATCTTGAATCCGCCATTTTGGTGGGTTTTTTTTTCAGCTCATTGCCAATTGGATGAGGTTTCGAGTGATTTTTGTTTGGGCACCCTCAACCTATCTTCAATACCCTGACCGTGCTCCTCACCCGTCTCCGAAATCCTCAATCATCAGCTCTCTCCATATTTCTCCTTCAAATGAATTTATGTCTTCTATACGAAACCGTCAGAAATTTTGAAAAGGAACCGTATTAAAGTCTTTCATATATTTAGTATGAAAAAAATAAATACCGCCATCTTGAATTTTTTTCTAATCATCCAGTAGACCATCTAGTCCTGATCATCTTTTTTCAGAAAACCACTCTTCCATCTTTCATAGTCACCGAGATAGACACTGACGAAATTTGTATGGCCGCCATCTTGAATGCGCCATTGTGAAGTTTTTTTCAGCTCCCTGCCAACTGGATGAGGTTTTGAGTGACTTTTGTTTGAACACTCCCCACCTATCTTCGATACCTTAGCCTTGCTCCTCACCCGTCTCCGAAATCCTCAATCATCAGCTCTCTCCATATTTTTCCTCCAAATTATCAGAAATTTTGCAAAGGAAACCATATGAAATTCTTGCATAGTTCCCAATTCGCCATTATTATTGTATAAAAAAAAATTCGCCATCTTGAATTTTTTTTCTATTCATCAAGTAGACCTTCAGGCCCTGATTATCTTTTTCCAAGAAACCACTCTTCCATCTTTCATAGTCTCCGAGATAGACACCGACGAAATTTGTATGGCCGCCATCTTAAATCCACCATTTTGAATTTTTTTTCAGCTCCCTGCCAATTGGATGAGGTTTTGAGTGACTTTTGTTTGAACACACCCCACCCATCTTCGATATACTGGCCGTGCTCCTTACCCGTCTCCGAAATCCTCAACCATCAGCTCTCTCCATATTTTTCCTACAAATAAATTTTTGTCCTCTATACGAAACCATCAGAAATTTTGAAAAGGCGCCGCATAAAGTCTTGCATATATATTTTGTATGGAAAAAAAAAAATTCCGCCATCTTGAATTTTTTTTTAATACATCAAGTAGACTTTCGGGTCCTGATCACCTTTTTCCAAGAAACCACTCTTCCATCTCTTATAGTCTCCGAGATAGACACCGGCGAAATTTGTATGGCCGCCATCTTGAATCCGCCATTTTGGAATTTTTTTTCGGCTCTCTGCCAATTGGATGAGGTTTCGAGTGACATTTGGTTGAACACCCCCCACCTATCTTCGATACCCTGGCCGGTGCTCCTCAGCCGTCTCCGAAATCCTCAATCATCAGCTCTCTCCATATTTTTCCTCCGAATGAATTTTTGTCCTCTATACGAAACCATGCGTGAAAAAATTTTTTTCCATACAAAATTTTACAGGAGAGGTGATCAATGAGTCAGTGAGTGAGTGAGTGAGTGAATCAGTGAATCAGCACGAGTAGCTATATATATATTAACGAGTAGCTATATATATATTAATTAACTAGTAGAGCGCGTGGGTGCGTGGCCCGCTGCAGTGGACCGCGGTTTTTCTGCTCTTAGACTTTCAGGGCTTGATCATTTTCTACTAAAAAACCACTCTTCGATTTTTTATTCTTTGTCAAATAGGCACCGACGAAATTTATATGGCCGCCATCTTGATTCCGCTATTTTGGTTTTTTTTTAGCTCCCTGCCAATTGGATGAGGTTTCGCGTGATTTTTGTTTGAGCAACCTCCACCTATCTTCAATACCCTGGCCGTTCTCCTCACTCGTCTTCGAAATCCTGAATCATCAGCTTCTTCCATATTTTTTCTAAGAATGAATTTTTGTCCTATTTGAAATCATCGGTAATTCTGAAAAAGAATCCTAACAGTCTTGCATATATTTTGTATATGAAAAAAATTAATTTCGCCATCTTGAATTTTTTTCTATTCATCAAGTAGACCTTCAAGTACTGATCATCTTTTTCCAAGAAACCACTCTTCCATCTTTTATAGTCTCCGAGATAGGCACCGACGAAATTTGTATGGCCGCCATCTTGAATTTGCCATTTTGGAGTTTTTGTTCAGCTCTCTGCCAATTGGATGAGGTTTCGAGTGACATTTGGTTGAACACCCCCTACCTATCTTCGATACCCTGGCCGGTGCTCCTCAACCGTCTCCGAAATCCTCAATCATCAGCTCTCTCCATATTTTTCCTCCGAATGAATTTTTGTCCTCTACACGAAACCATGGGTGAAAAAATTTTTTTATTATGTAAATAAGATCATTCTTATTATTTAACTAGTACTTATTTTTAATGAAATAACTAAAATGACAATAATTATTAATAATGAAATAATTTTAAGTATTATAATTCAATTTTTAGTACTTATGGAAAATTAAATAATTTGATTTTTGACATGCTCTCACGAAATAAATATTATCTTTAAAATACTGGTGTTTCATTTTTCTAGTAGCTTATACATTCAATAATACGTGTACAAATTTTCAAATCAAAATGTCAAGAAACAAAAAAGTTATTGATTTTCGAGACGGTTTATATGATTTCGTCCCATAGTGCGCCGTCGCCGCACCGCTGCCCGCAAGATTCGGAGCAAAGGCTTTACTCACTCTTGCAATGTTGATGGTTCCTCAGAACTGAGCTTCAAACGTTTTTTCCGACTGAAAATTAAATATAACTTATTATAATTAATTTTGAAAAAAAAAAATACTATTGTCCTAAAAAAATGCGCTTAGAAAATGCAAAACAAACACGGTAGAAGAACCGAACCCGTAACTTCTAGCTATCAACTCTCTCTTACACTGACTAAGCCCAACGTCTAATACTATAAACGACGAAAATAAGGTCTAGTATAGCTATACCTAACTACCTAACTATAGATATACCTAACAAGCTAACTACAGTTTGATAAGCCGAACTGTACGACGAACTGGGGTATTACACCATTATTATTAGATACTTACCTTCTTCTTCGTCAACCCATAGACGTCTACTGCTGAACAAAGGTCTCTTACGTGGACTTCCACAGATCTCGTTCTTGCGCCGCCTGAATCCAGCGGCTCCATGCGACTCGTTTGATGTCGTCGGTCCACCTAGTGGGGGATCTGCCAACATTGAGCTTCCCTGTGTGAGGTCGCTAGTCCAGCACCTTGGAACCCCAACGACCTTCAGCTCTTCGAACTATGTGCCCCGCCCATTTCCACTTTAGTTTCGCGACTCGCAGAGCTATGTCGGTAACTTGGTTCTCCTACGGATCTCCTCATTTCTGATTTGATCTCGCAGGTAATTTGAAAAAACGTAATAATTGTGAAGAAATTACGTAACTTACGTAATTTCTTCACAATTATTACGTTTTTTCAAGTAATTGAAAATTGATGATGAAATTGATATTTCATGATCCCTTACATAATGCAAAACCTTTACAAAATAATAGGTAAACTCTATTTAACTTCACTAAAATATACAAAATAGTCTTCAACATAAAACAAAAACAATTTTACTTATTATAATTAATTTTGAAAAAAAAAAAACACTTGTCCTAAAAAAAAAAACATAAAACCTTTTTTTAGAAAATGCAAAATGAACGTAGTTGAGATTCGAACCTGCAATTTCTAATTATCAAATCGCGACCAAACTAACTGAGCCAAATTTCTACTAGAAAGAATGACGAAAATAAGGTACATTATAGTAAAGTACCACACAACAATTTGATTAGCCGATTTACGTCACATTTACGTACTGTACGATAAAATTAAAAATAGGTAGGTAGACACTTATAACTATCACCATCTGCTTTTGTTGTTTTTAACCGACTTCTTATTTTGTTCATTTTCTTTTTCGGACTCATTTTCAAAATTTCTATATTTATTTACAACTATATTATGGTTTATTTATTAACAATATATTGTATACAAACTTATAACTAGGTACACTCTATTTGACTTCACTAAAATATACAAAATACTCTTCAACATAAAACAAAAACAATTTTCAATTATTATATTTCGCGATGTTATTTGATAGCCGAGCGAGAGCAGTGCAGCGCAGGTCCGTCTAGCAGCACGCCTCAGCGATCACTGTCTAATTGAGTACGAGTGACAAAGAAGCCGCTACTGGGAAATAAAACGGCCAAGACACAAATTATGATAAAAAAAGATTAAATTATAATAGTCGCTGTAAAAAAAATCTAAAACTGCCATTTTTTGTAGTAAAATATGACAAACAAATTGTACTTAAATTTTACAAAAATTAATGTATGGTAACTGAGAAAAATGGGAATTCATGTATTTGCAGAGGCAACTTTGCAATTTTTTTCTATTGAAAAAAGTTTACGTCATTGTGTTTTGGAAACAGGCATCAGGCCAGAAATATGATCAATTGTAACTCCCTTTTTTTTCATAGTATTATGACCAATAGATTTTGAATAAAATGATCTTCTTTCGGCTCTATTTAGCTGATCACCGAACCTTAAGAGATCCTTAAGTAACGATTAAGCGACTCTAAGTACGGTAGTGTTCGTGTTATTCAATGACATGATAGCTCTAGACTGCGATCTCACCTGATAGTAAGTGGTGATGACTTTAAGATGCTAGCGGCTATCTTGAAAGGGGGTATGACAGTTGCAATGTAATGAATAAAATTAATAACATTCTTGAAAGGATAATGGGTAATTTAGTTTGGGTCCCGTGCCCAAGACTGTATTTGTTTTTTTGTTTGAAAGGTGAATTAGTCGGGTTTGTTCTCAGCTATGTTTGATGGAAATCGGTCCAAGATGGCCGCCGCCCCAAAATGGCGGGTTACATATTTTTATTTTAACGATTACTGACTAGCGATTAGGATGTTTTAACATTTGTTTTATACATCATAGGCACACGCTTGACCTTTATCACACCTGATAGAAAGTGATGATGTAGTCTAAGGCACATTTGTCGAGATGTTCGTTCACTCTTGTTTTCAACTATTATGTATTCCGTACTTTCGGTTCAAAATGAAGAAACTTGTTCATAAAATAAGTAAAATAATACATATAGTATAGTATAAAAGCGTTTTATCTGAGCTCCCGCAGGTGTCGCAGCGCTACGTGTGGCACCTTAAATTAAACTGTTTTCCATACGTGCGCTGAATTTATTTAAAAAATTCTGGAATTCTACCGAATTTGAAATTTAACTGAATTACAACCTCACCTTTTTGCTGGAACATTCTATTGCAATGTTGCAGAGAATGCATTTTTAAAATCGCTTCACAAATAAGGATAGGACGAGTTGTATGGTCATTAGAGTAACAAAAAATATTTAGAACATACATTTTCATTTGTTTTTTATCGTACTGAATATTATAAATGCGAAAATTTGTGGGGATGAATGGATGGATGATGTTTGTTACAAGTTCACGTCACAACGAATGAACCGATTTGGCTGAAATTTGGAATGGTGATAGCTCATAACAAGGACACATAGGCTACATTTTATCGCAAAAAATTATACAGTTCCCCCGGGAATGAAAAACATCTAATCCACGCGGACGAAGTCGCGGGCTTCACCTGTTTTGAATGTTTTTGACTTTTGTTCAATTTTGAAAGTTTTTTAAGCTATGTCTATTTTCAGTTATCTTAATTAGTGTAATTGGAAATTTCCGTTGTAATTAATAAATAAAAATAAATAAAATAAATTAGTAATCAACAGAATTTGACGTCTGACGCTTTTTTTATTCGGTACGAAGGAATGGTGCTAGTTAGGAACAATGCTACATTTTCGACACCAATATTTCAATCCTCCAACCATTTCGAGCTTAAATATAACTTAAAAAGTTAAAAAAACACGGTTTTATTATTTCCACTCCCGTGCGAACGTTCCCGGCAGGTGGCGCACACACGAGTGTCAACTTAAAATTAAAGTCTCTTGCATACGTGCACAGAATTGGGAGCGTCCCGTTTATTTTAAAACCTTTTTGAAAAAGAAGAAACAGGTACCCAAATTCGAGTTTTTAATGAAGCTGTCGGCGCTCTGGCTGGGTTATACACTTAGGGTTGATGCGGAGAGAAATGAAACGTGTGTTCGTAACTCGATGCGTGTTGCCGTGAGTATTCTTCGAGTATTCCATTAACAACTCAAAGTTAAGGCTTATATCCAAAATTGTAAAATAAGGTGAGGAGTAGGGGAACATGGAAATAACTTAAAAAATAAACGTTACTGGCTAACAATAAGATGGATAGTTTTAGTGCCTAGTTTCTCTTACTACAATACGTTACAATCTTTACAATAGAAGCAATAATAATAATTTACGTTAACAAAATTACTTGCGCAAAGGATCTAAGGATTTGTCCTTTAACGGGATCTATCCTTAGCTGTAAGTACACAAATAACAATGGCAATAATTTGTGCAAAAGATTCGTCCTCTAACGGGATCTATCCCTAACTGTACACATGATTTCCTGTCCCGTGCATGTGGCACTGAACAAAGTCGCCACAGGTACCCCCTTACCAGTCGCCACAAAGCAATTCAGAGCCGTCGTTGTCGACCTCTGTTCGCAGTACGTAATCAGTATAAAGAAAATCAATTGCCACAAGTGAAATATCATCACTTGAAATTGGCTCGACCTATTAAAATTAAACTCAATGTGTGAATTGAATCAAAGCCTTAATAGCCCAACGGTTCAAGGTGCGGACTGAATACCTGTTACTCAATCACGCTGCAACGACTGAACCGATTTGGCTGATATTCCTCAGAGATAGATTATTATAGTCTGGTATAACACATAGACTACTTTTTATATCAGAAAATAAGAGAGTTCCCGCGGAAATTAAAAAACCTCAATACACGCGAACAAAGTCACCGGCATCAGCTAGTATTCTAATACAGCTGAATTACAGCAAAGAATATTTCATTCATTCATTCATTCATTCATTCATAATATACTTAATGGTCGGACAGGGCCGCCTAGAGGAAATCATCTGGCAGCGTGGCACATAAATCACAGGATGACGTGACGGCGGCGCTCGTCGAATTATCGCGCTCAAGTGCTAGCCTCTTTGCGCACTACGTGGCACATTTTGCTCCGCTGGCTCAGTGACTGACCCAAATTAGGTGACACAACACCACAAGCTGCCACTTTTTATTTTTTTAATTAATTAAATGCACAAACAATACAAATGTGTCAAACTGCTCATACAACTCTATTAGGGCACAGCTCAATTCACTGGACTGATCGGTCTGAAATTTGGCAAATAGATAGCTATTTGCCAAATTTCAGACTTAGGTATTTTATTTTTAATCTATGCTTAGGCTTAGACTTGACGTAGGCGTCCGCTAAGAGAGGATTTCTGAAAATTCAACGTCTAAAGGGGTAAAATCGGGGTTTGCAAAATGAACCGATTTAGATGAATGCAGTGTCAATCGATTCGTTGTTATGGCCCCGGTGACTTATGATTCATTTTACACGAAGGAAATTAATATGACGGATGTTACATTTTTGGATTCATTTTTGTCTGTCCAATTTTCTGGTGTCTGGTTACAGTTTTTAACCTATTTTTTTGTAACCTACCTTTTTAGTATACCTATTTATGATTCAATAAATTGAAAAAAACCTCATACTGAAATTTATAGTTGTCTCTGCCATATTGTAATAATATGATAATATGATATTGTAGCCATGCGAAAAACGCATTGTATGAATTAAATAAGTTTGTGTGAAAAAAGTATGGTTCTTCAAGATGTTTACAGGAGAGTATATAATCAAAGGTTTACAGACGATTTTTTACCATATGCCCATTCAAAATTCAAAATTCAAAATTTATTTATTTCATGTAGGGCAACTGTAGCGCTTATGAGACGTCATAAATCTACCACCGGTTCGGAATGCAGATTCTGCTAAGAAGAGACGGCAAGAAACTGAGCAGTTGCTCTTTTCAAAAAAATGTTTTCACAATGGTTAACAAAACTATGCTATGTACACACAATCCAACACATGTCAAGACGGGTAGACAAAGCAGACCCATTCCCGTTGGTGGCACCCGTTCACGAGCATGACGCAAGTATTGCCCATAAATACTCTTCAGTATCTTCAAGGACTTTCTTACACGCTGTAGAATAAACAATACTGGGTCAAATTAACCCCATTAGAGGGTAAATATACCTAACATCACTCCTTAAATTGCAAGACAGAGTGTCTCCATAGAGATCAGCGCGAATATAAATCATGCGGTGGCACGCCGGCTGTCACTGCTATTATTATCATGCGAGGGTCTAAACGCACTACATTATTATAATAAAACTTATAACTGACTAGCTGCAGGGTGAGCATGGGCAGGAGACAAAAATTTTATCCCCGATTTTATCCACTGACAAAAGATACAATTATCTTCTTCCTATGCTAAAGCATGGCGACAGGCGAAAGGAGAAGTATATCCGCTGTGGATATTATTTTCATCGTTTTTTCCATGCTCGATGGGTGGATGAAACTGAGCGAGGGGATACACATTTTATCCCTTTTCCATGGATAATATGTCCCCCGCCTATGCTCACCCTGCTGATTCCCCGCACAGCATGAGGTTTTTTGATTCCCGTGGAAACTGTCTTATTTTTCGGGATTAAAAGTAGCGTATTCGGGATATATAGTCTTCTATTACTGGTCCAGTTACGACAGCTAATTCCCCTCAAATGTGCTGGATAAGCAACGTTCACCCGAGTCAATTTACTAGATAGATGACCGACTATAGAAATCTAAAGCCCTCATCCAAAAGCCTACAATAAGCCTCAATAGCCCAACGGTTAAAGGTGCGGATTAAAAACAGAAAGGTCACAGGTTCGAACCCACCCGTTGCACTATTGTCGTACCCACTCCTAGCACAAGCTTTTCGCTTATTTGGAGGGGAGAGGAGAATATAAGTCAAGTTCAGCTTGGCTAATATTCTTTTAAAAAAATAATGGTTTAATAGCGTTTTCCATGAAAGAATAAAAGGACCAATAATAAAATTGATGGGCTGTCAGTCAAAATTTAGGGAAATTTCCCCGTAATATGAAATTCTTGCGTTATTAGGTACGGGTGATTTGTGGTCAATTATGGTGAACGCACCCCGAGGCCTATTAATATGCTTATTTTGGAAAATTTGTTTTTGCCCTTAAAATGTTTTTTAAGGACGCGAAGGCAGGGAAAATAAACGAATATTTAAAAATATAAAATGCAGACCGCCATCTTTTCCAAAGTCAATCAATATTTATAGCCGCAGCTGCTGTGACAATAAACCTCATCTAAGTACAGACAGAAAAATAAATACACACACTTTTATAGTATAGCCTTAGATTAAGGTTTTTGATTTCCCCGTGAACTCTTATTTTCCGGGATAAATAAAAAAAGACGTGTGGCACTCGAGGACTGCCGCGGTAAAGCTATTGCATAGCATTTTTTATCAACGCCATCTAGCGGTGAGAGGAGTCCCATGTCAGGTTATTTTCGTTATGGAATTTCTGGATTCGGTCTCCACGCTCAAGGCCCGCGATAGAAGCTATGCAATAGCTTAAAAAGTAATCTAAGTGTTATTCCAGATTAATATCTCTCTCTGTGCCTTTCAGCCAAATCGGTTGTTTGTTACTCAATCGTTGCGACCTGATTGAGTAACAAACATCTACCCATCCATCTTTACATACATACAAACTTTCGCATTTATAACATTAGCAGGATGTCTGGAAGTATGTATTAGGTTTCTACTGTCGATCATAGTATTATGTCTAGTAATAAATACTTATTACTAGACGGTGTCCGCGTCTTCGTTCGCGTGGATTAAAGTTATTTACTTAATTCCCGTGGGAACGACACGCACAAACGTACACACACACATACACACATACGGACTTTCGCCTTTATAATATAAGTGTGATGTGATGTGATTAGTGTGGTAGTGTGATATGATAATATGATGTGTATTGGTTTGAATATTATGGAAGTTAAGTTCAAGGCGATTATAAAGAATATGTTGCTTACACCAAGGTCTTTATTAGTAGAATATATCATAATAATTATAAGCATTGATATTGGTAGGTATTTATTACAGAATATTGGTATTAGTAGCAAATAAGTAGTCCCTAATCCCCGAGCTTCGTTTATGATCTTCTTATGAAGGTCTTCTCTAGTTCCCAATTAGCTCCTAATGTAATAGTCCTAAAGGCTAAGCGACCTTGTAGCCAAGATGCGTGAATCCTCGAAGATAACAAAGGTCACGGTATCGATCCCTTTACAATATTGGTAAGTATGCCTATAAATGTTTAATTAATATTACTTACTAGCTGATAAACTTCTCATAACTTAATGATAGCAGATAGAGCAACACTAACACGTTTGTGTGGCATAAATTACGAAACTCCCACGCGCATATACAACTTTGTAGCTCCTATTATAATATCATCGGCCTAATATTCATACACGTCCGTTCAATTTCTGCAAACAAAGATCTTCGAACAGTACCATTGATGATTTATGAATGCGAAACATGGCTTACACTATGGGCCTCATAAGATTAGAATAATTCAAAGGGCGATGGAGAGAGCTATATATATATCCCTGCAGTATCAAATCAGAAACGAGATATTTATAGAACTAGATAGACACTAACACAGCTCATCGAGTCGCAAATCTGGGCACAAAGCCTGAAGATCGAATGCTGAACTGGCACCGGAAAACACAGCTTTCAAAGACCATCTTAGTGAGCGGCTTTTCTCAACCAAGTGTCTAGCAGCCGCTGGATACAAGCGGCACAAGATCTAGGTCTGTGGAAATCTTTTCAAAAGACCTTCATAGGTCATTCCTGATTGGAGATGGATTCATGGACGGATTTGCAAAAAGTCCAAAAATTATTCTTTGGCATATTTGTACATTCAATAAACAACTAGCCGATGTCCGCGACTTCGTCCGCGTGGATTAGTTAAGGTTCTGTAATTCCCACTGGAACTCAATTTTCTGGGATAAAATGTAGCCTATGTGTTAATCCGGGTATGCGCTATCTTTACTCCAAATAGCCAAATCAGTTCCTTAGTTGTGGCGTGCAGGATTACAAACAAACGTCCATACACCCATCCATCCATCCATCCTCAATTTTCGCATTTATAATATTAGTAAGATTTGTAGGATTAGTAGGAAGTATAGGATTAATTAATGGTTATAACTCTCAACAATTGAGAATACGTGGCAAGGAACTTCCTTAATGATGAGATAGTGTCGATTTAGAGGTATTAGGGTAAGGATGCCGAATATGAGATGGTTGCCAAATATGAGATAGTTAGGTTTTGGCGAAACTAATCGCCGCAGCTATTTGGCGATACTGTCACCAGAAGCCACGTGGCAACAGACTGAAACATGTGTTGGTGCTTCCCAGTTCGAGGCGAAGTCAGGTTGTGTACGTGCGGGTTTTTACGAAACCACAAAACCCGATTTTTGTCACCAAATATTAACGAGGTATGTTACAACTTTATAGTCACACTAAATGATTTAAATTTACAGTCATTGTATCAGTTATATGATTAATTTTACAATGCATTTGCAGTTTAGTTGTATTTTCTTCGTCAAGAAATAATAGGCAGCCTAGTTTTTAAATTTGGGTGTTTTCCTAATATGAGACACGTGGGGGCTCCTTAAATGAGATATCTCATATTAGGATGTATAGAAATACGACTATTTAAAAACCTCTTTTTCTAGATGCCGTCGATCAAAGAAGTCCTAGGACCACGATGCCATAATACAGGCCGTGAGTGCAGTGCGAAGAAACAAATATAAACTAATAGCGTCAAAACTTTCGATGTTCCTAAGAGTATCCTAGAACGTTATGTCAAAAAAGATGCTAATGCAGAAGTATTTGTCAAGGTTCATGGGAAGACCTCCAGCTTTTTCTGACAATTTAGAAGCAGAAATAGAAAAATATTGTAAAGCTGGACTAACGATTTTAAGGGTTACATCTACCTACACTTGAAGAACATCAAGCACTTGGCACAAGCACATGATTATATATTGTTAAGTTGCTACTAAAACCTTTTTATTTAGTAGTACGATGTTGTAGATTAATAAATATAGCCAATAAAAAGTTTTTTGCACTGATTTCTTTCCTTTTTCTCTAAATCTATACTATCTCATATTAAAAACCCTTGGTATCTCATAATAGGAGACCATTTCCCTGAGACGTAATTTCTGACTTTTCCAATATTATCTGTTATAACAAAAAATCTATTATACCTAGCACTAAATGGTCTTTCAAGGATAAACTTCATTAAATTCTTATCGAATATAAATAATTTTCATAGTCATTAGGGCAATAACTTGTTTTTTATGGCCGAATATGTAAATGGTATCTCATATTCGGCATTTTTACCCTATAGTTCATATTTTAATTATTTGTATGAGAAAGGAAATGTTTATCAAGCTGCAGCAAAAATAACTTTTGCGCCAATTAAAAATTATAAATGTTAATCTGTACTCAAGTGAGAAGTAAAATGTTCAACGCCGCTAAAATGCATAGAATTTTAAAACGGCTTTTCATAATATTGTTTTTATTTTGTTTGTTCATATGAAATGAACGAAAACTTTTTGATGTTTTTATTACGTCATCCAATCGAAGGTACTTTAAGCTCAACATACCACTACGTTAGTTTAGTGGTTAGTTTATTGAGCAGATCGTAATCATTGGGGTTTTTATAAAAAAATCTTGGATTTGGCCAGTTATCAGTCGTTTAATGTTTAACCGGGGAATTTTGATGTTCTGACAGTTTTTGTATTAAAAACCTGTCAAAAACGGCTAAATTATTCGTTGTTTAAACGTTTATAGCGGATTCTACTTTTTGCGTATTCTTGTAACCATAAAATTCTGTGCTAAACAATAATAAATAATTTGAAAATGCCCAACCAGAGTTATATGTGAATTATTTTTTAGTACGAATAGTAGCTTTTTTCCGGGATAAAATGTAGCCTATTTGTTAATCCTAGGTTGTCGTTGGTCTGGTCGTTGGGGTGTGAAGGAATAACAAACATACACACACACAGACACACACATACAAACTTTCGCCTTTATAATATTAGTGTGATAAACACATGCTCCTTTGCTAGCTGCAGTTGGATAAAAAGGGTCTCGATCTATGAAAAATACGACGTACCGACAGAAGAAGATAGAGTCTAGTGATCTGAAAGACAATAAACTGTCTCCAGCAGGCGATCTGCATTGAATTAATCGGCGACACCCTGACGGATGATCTGATTAAGCTTGGCGATGAAGCGAGCAATTTTGCAACGACAAGACTTGATTGAGAGATCTTATAAGTGGGTTTTAATCCGGGCCTGATCGACCCGAGAGATTGAGCGCTCTCGGAAACTGTGTTGATCTCTTTTCCTGCTTCTAAATTAATGTATCTATCCCTCATTCATTGCTTTAGATTTTTACCTAACTGCGGCAATGCCAAATGGAAGTTTTATAATAGGTATTAGCAGTCTATGTATGTATGTAACTGCCTCCTTGGTCTGGTGGTTAGCAACATGTTAGCAAGTTTGATTGCAGATGACGAGGTCCCGGGTTACCTATTGAATTTTGCTAACAAGCCGACAACACATTGGTGGTGCCTCAGGTGCTGCAAATGCTTGGGCGGCGGTAATCACTTAACATCAGGTGATTTGCCTGGTCGTTTTCTCTCTAAAAATATATTTAAAAAAAATATTATGCTTAGGCTGAAACTATTTGACCCTTGCCGAAAGTGTAATGTCAGCGATGAATCCATCAGCGAAAGCTCATTACCATAACACCCTCCGTAAGTTGTCAAACCGACCGATTTGAATACGTCGACAATAGCCCATCGATGTATTATGCAAATATTATTTTCATCCATGGAAATGTAATAAACAGACCTCTACGGACTTTCAGTATGTTTTATTATTTTTGGGGAAATGTCTAGCTTTTGCGCGCGAATTCATCCGCGTGGTCCGTTCAGGTGCCCTAGCCATATTTTATTTTATTTATTTATTTATTTAATTAATACAAACAAACAAGAACAGTGGCCGGAGTCTTCATTTAAGTATGAAATACCTGTGTTAGAAGACGCCGCTCTTCCATAAGTATATTAATAATAAATAAAAATTATTTAATACTTAAACTTAATACAATAAATAGCGTCTGTGCCTGCATGTGGTGTGTGCGTATGTGGGTGTGCGTGCGTGCGTGTGTGTGTGTGTGTGTGTGTGTGTGTGTGTGTGTGTGTGTGTGTGTGTGTGTGTGTGTGTGCGTGTATGTGCGTGCGTGCGTGCGTGTATGTGTGTGTGTGTGCGCGTGTGTGTGTGTGTGGGGGGGTGAGAGTGTGTGTACGGGCGCGAGTTTGCGTGATTGCTTAGTAGAATTTCATTAGTCGTTTTTTTTTTTTTATATACATATAACAAACATGTCATATCTATTCTCTTTCTATGATCGTTTCGATAACTAACGCTAAATCAGGGGATCCCAGTTTTTTATCACACGTCCTATACTTTCAGAAGGGAGGCGTGATAAAAAATCTTGGAAACCCCTGCTGTACAACGTTAGCGATCATGGAAGCAGAATATGGCTAAGGCGGCAGGTCCTCAACTATATCCATGCAAAAAAAATCACGTCAATCTGATGCTCCTTTGCCGAGACACAGGCCGTTCTACGACATGAAAAGGGGACATAGAGAAAGACAGATATGCTGAATTTAATGCTGAAATACAGAAGGTTCCCGCAAGATTTTTATTTTATTTTATTAAAAAAAAAAAAAATTTATTTCATGTAGGCCAACCCGTGGCTCATACGACACGTCGAGATTCTACCACCGGATCGGAATGCAGATTCTGCTGAGAAGAGCCGGCAAGAAACTCGGGAGCAGCAGCAAACTTTATTTGGTTCACTAACGTACATTTACACACTTAAGTTATTATTAAAACCATTCTAAGATCAATGCTTGCTAAATGTAGTGGCTACTTATACGTTAACACAACATTTCGAAAGGATTGTTCCATATTAAAATAAATTAAGAGAATATTTACCTAACAACAAAAAAGAAAATCTAGTACAAGAAATGTTAATATTGGTGTTAGAATTTTTAAAAGCTAATCGGTTGATAAAAGATTCAAGGAAATAAATACAAAAACCAAATCAATAGGAAAAATGTCCAAAGGTCTTAACTAGATTTTTTTATTTCAATCATCATTAAATTAATTCAGATCTTATTTTATCTATTCGCAATCTAGCAATTGAGAAATTTAAATAAATTGACGCTCCATTTTATCCATCTGGCTTCGAAAACCAATAATGAATCATCTAAATCTGGCTTAGAGAGCCAATAAGGTGCGAATTTTCTATGAGTAGATATAAGTTGAGCATCGCAGATTTAAATTATTCCTAAAATTAACAAAAAATTTTCACCAGTAACGTGTTAATGACAGGTTAATGACCACCATAAGATATATTAACATTAGTAATTTACCATAATTTCTTCCGTGTAAATTTGGGTTTTAGAAAAAACAACTTTTACACAAGATTTAGTTTTTAAAATACCGCGGGAAGTCTCTCATTTTCCGGGATATTGTGGAAACACTGTATACATAGCATAGTTTTGTTACCTATTGTAAAAATTTTTTTTTTGAAAAGAGCAACCGCCGAGTTTTTTGCTGGCTCTTCTTGGCAGGAACGGCATTCCGAACCAGTGTTAGATTCATAGACGATTCAAAAGCACTTGTAAAAATTTATTTGAATAAAAAATATTTCTATTCTATTCTAATAGTCTCACAGTTTTGAGGCTACCTAACAATCAAAAGCTGAAGGTATGCCAACAGGGGATAGAGAAAAGTATGCTATACATCAAACTGAGAGAGAAATCAGAAAGCTCACAGCAGTGGTAGATGTGTCAAAGAGAATTAGGAGACTAAAATGGCGTTGGATTGGTCATGTGGTTAGATCTCCCAGAGAAAAGTGGACTAAAGAGATCATATCCCAGAGATGGGAGCAGAGCAAGAGGTCGGCCACAGAGAAGATGGGAGGATGACCTACTCGTACCACAGGGGTGGCGCAGATTAGCACACGATAGGAACTTCGAGCTGTCACTCAACACGTCGCAAATACTGCGCCTTCTTTAAATCAAAAATAAAAAGTTTTACGTACGGTTTCGTTACAAAGTGAATGTTTTTGTAATCCTGAATGTTGAATGAACATGCATAAGTGTTATCTCAGTGAAATATAATCGTTTTCGTCTAACAAAACTCTGATAAACTTAGTGCTGATGTGGTTTTGAGAAGTAAGTTTTGTAACTACCCACTTGACAAAATAATATATCATAGTTTTATAAACTCTTATACAGTTTCACCACTGAAACTATCGACTTGATGACTCAATTTTGTTGACTTAAGACTAAGTGTGCGCTTAGGAGATGTCTGCTTCCGGAACTACCTGGGGATGCTGCAGCGAAGGCTGTGACGGTGAAAAATTTCTTTTATGTTCGAGTTGCAATGAAAAATACCATTATTCTTGCATGGGAATTAATGAAGAATTTTATACTCCGAAAAGGTGCGCATCTTGGAAATGCCCCAACTGTGTTTGCTCATTACCAAGGAAATGTATAGATGATAATACACCAATTCGCAATGTGTCCACATCCAGAGGCAACAAGAGGCAAGCCTTAAATTCACCCCCGGAAATTTTGCAGAACGTCCCAATCACTAGAGAAGATATTAGCGATATTGTCCAGAGCATTTTGCAAACTAAATTTGATGACATGCTGTCCAAACTAAACAACACTCTCGTTAATGCATTGAATGCGAAATTAAAACCAATTCAGAATGAAATGGTTGAGATAATAAAATCGATGGAACACATGAATGAACAATTCGAGGAAGTCCTTATGGAACATAAAACTACTCAGGAAACCTTGCAGGCACTGAAAATTGATAACGAGAATTTAAAATTAACAGTTTCTGAGCTTAACAACAGACTTAGCCAATTAGAACAACATTCTCGAGCCAAAAACATAGAGATACAATGTGTACCAGAAAAGAAACACGAGAATCTAGTTAATGTTGTCATCGAGATAGGAAAAGTCGTCAATTGTAACGTCAATAAGGAGCAAATACTAACCTGCACCAGAGTTGCCAAATTGCAACGTGATACTAATCGCCCACGCTCCATTGTAGTTGAATTGAATACACCGAGATTGCGAGATGAAATGTTAGCTGCCGTTATAAAATATAATAAAGCTCACCCTGATGATAAATTAAACAGTGGTCTGATTGGCATTCCTGGAGCAAAAACGCAGATATATGTTGCGGAGCACCTCTCTCCTGCTAATAAAATTCTACACGCTGCTGCTAGGATTAAAGCTAAACAGATGAAGTACAAATTCGTTTGGGTCAGAGGTGGCCGCATATTTGTACGTAAGGATGAGGAATCAAACTACATCTGGATTAAGGATACTAGCTTTTTAGATAAAATTATTTAATTGTAAAAAGTTTTATTAGATATAATAATTGCATGCAATGGACTTTCTATTTTATAAAATACGCGAAGTTAAAAATTTACTACCAAAATGTCCGTGGCTTGCGTACTAAAACTCACAATTTTTATACACAGATTTGTTGTAATAACTATGATATTGTAATACTTGTAGAAACTTGGCTTAACAACAACATTTCTTCCCATGAATTATTTGATAATAGATATGTGGTTTATAGAAGAGACCGAGATTGTAATGGTTCTCATAATAAGAAAGATGGTGGAGGAGTTTTAATAGCTGTTAACAATAAATATATATCCACTCGTATGAATAATTGGGAAAGTAGTTGCGAAGATATATGGGTCACTATCAATGTTTCTGCTGGTAAAAATAGAAAAGCTTCTAAGCAAGTGGCTTTATGTGCTGTATATCTACCTCCTCCTGTAAGTCAGAGTGTATTAGATCACTATATAGATAAATGTAACTCGGTTTGTGAACAAGCCTTAAGTACTTGTATAATTGGAGATTTTAATTTAAGCTATATAAATTGGTCTTTACTTAATGATGTTAATGAGAGTTACATAATATCTGGAATTGGTACACATCTAGTTGACTTTGTGAACTTACATAATTTATCCCAAGTTAACAACATTCCCAATAAATCGGATCGAATATTAGATTTAGTATTAACAAATATTGCCTGTGAAGTTAATGCACCATATACTGCTCTTAGTTCCGTGGACCTTTTACACCCTCCTTTAGAAATAGTCCTGTCCTTAGCGGACGATATAACACTCCCCTATAAAGCCAATATCCCTACGCCAAACTTTCGTAAAGCGGATTATGAGACCATTTGTAAGTACCTACTTGAACAAAACTGGGAAGACTTATTTAATGGTAGTACTGATGTTGACTCTATGCTTGAAATTTTTTACAATATCTTACGTGATGCTATCAAAAAATATGTCCCTATTACTATAAAGCATAAAAGAAATAAATTTCCCCCGTGGTTTGATCGTAATCTCAAAAGAACCTTAAAAGAAAAAAATATTATAAGATGGCGGTATAAACTATATAATAATCCTATGGACGAAATTTCTCTCAAACTAGTTAGTGATCGCGCTACTCGTCTTGCGACTGTAAAATATAATCAATATATCAAAAACCTTGAATTAGGCATTATTGATAATCCTAAATTATTCTGGACTTTCATGAAATCTAAAAAAGACAGCAAGGGATCATACCCTGCTAACATGAGTAATGGAAAAATGTATACATCTGACGGTACAACTGTCTGTAACTTATTTGCCGAACAATTTTTACAATCTTTCAGTCATAACATTAAGCCTATTGGAGACGAACCCACGAAATGCTTAGAATACATAAAAAATTACGGAACTTCAATTACAGTACCTACTTTAAGTCTTGAGAAAGTTTTGAATTCCTTAAAAAGCTTAGACCGTACTAAAGGTGCGGGACCAGATGGCATCCCACCATTATTCATTGCGTCTTGTGCTTCTGCCTTAGCTAAGCCATTGTGTGCAATCTTTAACAAGTCGCTAATTACGGGTACATTCCCCAAAGAATGGAAAACAGCTATGGTCGTCCCTGTGCACAAATCAGATAAAACTAATTTAGTTCAAAATTACAGGCCTATTTCATTACTATGTACTTTTGCTAAGATCTTTGAAGGCATAGTTTGTCCTCTTATTCAAAGTCACTTTAAACACTATGTTACTGCTGACCAACATGGATTCGTATGCTCAAGGTCAACGAGCACAAACCTTGTAACCTTTACTGAAACTCTTATTAACACAATAGATAAAAACAAGCAAATTGACGTTATATATACGGATTTCAGTAAGGCGTTTGATAGAGTTTCGCATGAAATTCTTGTTTCCAAATTAAAGGCATATGGTTTTACTGGCGCTCTTCTAAACTGGTTAAGTTCATACCTAAATGACCGTTCATTTTTTGTTGTAGTTAATGGATATCACTCCTACTCTTGTAAGATCTCTTCTGGTGTGCCTCAGGGTTCACACCTTGGCCCTATTCTATTTAATATATTTATCAATGATATCTCCAATTGTTTTAGGTTTTCATCTGTTTTTATGTATGCTGATGACTTAAAGTTCACTAGAAAAATTGAATCTATCGACGATTGCGTGCTTTTACAAAAGGATTTAGATAATTTGCTTATTTGGTGTGATAAAAATAATATGACTCTAAATAAAAAGAAATGTTTTTACGTAAAATTTTCCAGAAAATTACGTGATACTAGTTTTGATTATCACATTAATGAATATATTTTGGAAGAAGTAGAAACAGTCAGGGATTTAGGGGTTCTATATGACAGAAAATTGACATTTGTGCCTCATATTGAAAATGTGACAAAGCGGGCATCTAGGATGCTGGGTTTTGTAATAAGAAATGCAAGAGTTTTTAGAAAAATCAAAACTAAAAAGCTTCTTTATAACAGTCTGGTAAGAAGTATTGTGGAATACTGCTCTGTGGTCTGGCGACCTCATTATGCAACGCATATATTGAGATTAGAACGCATACAAAAAAGATTTCTTTGGCATTTAGCGGCCAGTGTTGGAAAGGCAAGCAGAAACTTTGGATACAAGGAAAGGCTGTCGCATTTTGGATTTATCTCACTAGAAAAACGCAGAGAACTATTAGATCTACAATTTCTGTATAAAATATTTAATAATAAAATTGACTGTCCACAATTGCTGAATAAATTTAGTTTAAGAGTCCCAATCCATTATCCACGTAAACCCATTACACCACTATATCCTCCTTTACGCCGAACAGTTCTTGGTGCGAATTCCCCAATTTCTAAATTATGTAAGACTTTAAACCATTATAGTACAGTTGTTGATATTTTTTCTGACTCGCTATATAAATTTCGTGAAAATTTATTTAAATCTTGGAAGTCTTGAGTCCTACTTGCTTACCCCTCTGAAAGTATGTAGGACTGAAGAATTTCATTTCACTTCATTTCATTTTTTCAACTATGAATCCTAGGATATATTATTATTGTCACTCTAATATTTAGTTTTGTTTCTATGATAGCACTTTTGTTTGTTTTTTTTTAAATATTTTTGTCTTTTTGAATGTTTTTGTTATTTGTCCATGTTGTGTTTACTTTTAAGTAATCACTACACTCAGCTAGTATAAAGTTAATCTTTAGTATGTTCATTGATGTATTAGTGTAAGTGTTTGTAAGTAAACCTAATAAAATAAAATAAAAATAAAAATAAAATAGGGATAAATGGAAATTTCTAGAGGAGGCCTATGTCAAAGGACAACTTGATCCGTAATGCTGGGGTTACGATTCCTGAGATAAGAAAAATGAATCAATTAATATTAATATTAGCAATAGGAAATAGTAATAATGTTAGTTAGTAAGTAATATATAAGAGATCAGAGAATAAAGGCTATATTTATTTTTATTTTTTTATTTTTTATTTATTTATTATATTCTATAAAAGTAGCCTATGTCACTCTCCATTTCCTCAACTACACCCATGCATAAATTACGTCGATCCGTAGTTATGTTACAGCGTGTTGATTGAACAATAAACCAGTAAACAAACACACTTTCGCATTTAAATATTAGTGAGAAAGAAGTAACATAGTAAGTTATGTATTAGTAAGATAAGATAGTAAGTAAGAAGATGTATGGATAAAATGTTTAAAATAGGATATCAGCTTATCTAATTTCCAGATATTTGCGAAGAGAGTTGAATGTCTTCCCCGCCGCACCGCGCACAATCAAGGAGCCGAATTTTCTCATTACAAAACCAAATTGGCATGGAGGCGAGTACTTTATAAATGAAAACTGAAACCTCGAGAGATCTGAATTTGAATGAGAGTATTATGGGGAGGTGACTGATTGTAATCACCATTATGTTAATACATCTTATGGTGGTTATGAATAATTTAACTGATGAATGTGTTTGGTTTGTTTTTAAGTTACTCGCACTTAATCTATGGTGTACAAAGTTGTAAGTCCATAATCTATCTAGTAGGGATCTATCCATTAATCTAACAGTCATCGTAACTGGTCTGCTGGATATAGTATATTCATCGTTATAAACAAAGAGGTGATACACAGGATCCGTTAACACCATCCTTTGTGGGGTTGAGTTTATAACTTTATAACTTGAATCCAAAAGAATTGGCAGATTTACCATTACACAAATTTAAACAGTGTGTAAAGACATTTATTCTATATATAGATAACATTGAAAACGAGCTAACATAAAAAAAAATAAGTGGCAAAATCAACAATTGAGTCATATAAAACAAAAATACGTACGTGTACAATTGAGAAAATCTTCTGTCTGGATTCGGTTAAAAGTACTCAAAAGGAGCCAAGCAAACAAAGATAAAGGATACAATATAAATCGATATCCGTTGTTTACTGAGTGACTCTCTCTCCACTCCAGGAGGCTCTGCCCAAGTGGGGCCGAGTGCAATGTAAAGCATCGTCAAAGGACTACGACGGGCATTATTCAAATCACTTCCCGCAGTTTGACTGGTGATGGACGCTATTATCATAATGTATGCCATTATCATACGAACGACATTTTAGGGAACCCCACTAACTGTTCATAGCAGTTTTGAGACTAACTTTAATGTAATGCGAGTTACATCTTTCGTTACTTGATGAAGCTTTATCTCTGAGTGAAAGAAAGTAACCTCGAACTCAAAATTATTTATTTCATGTAGGCCAACTTGTGGCTCTTATGCCAAGTGAGCAAGCAAGCTCAATGCTGATTTTGTTGATTCTGCCAAAATCTCGGAGCTTAATAATAATATCGTATTCCTTTAATCATTTATTTCATGTAATCCATAATCTCATCACAAAGTCGTAAATACGCGTCCCACTTGACAAATTGCGCGTACCTGAGTGCTTCGTATAAATCTGATTACACATGTAAATAAGCATTACCTACACGGCTGTTCAATTACGAGGGGCAAGGTTTCTCTGCACATAGCTTTACCCTTTATAATGATACTAGATGAAGAACGTGACTCCACCCGCGTTTTTCGATTCCCGCGGAAACTCTTTGATGTTTTGGACCTTTAGTCACTTCATCACCCCACAATGGTTGAACTAACATGGATGAAAGTTGGCATGAAGATATTATTTTGAATTTACTCACAGGTAATTTATTATCCTAGAAAAATAGAGGGTTTCCGGAATTTTTCAAAACCTTACTCTACACAGAGGAAGTCACGGGTAAAACTACTCGTAGTATAAGTAAAGGCAGAATTTCAACAATTTTTTTCCGAATTTCCGGACACCGGAATATAATAACAGTTTTATAAACCAAAAATGTTTATCGATGGCAAATTCCCTTAACTTCACTTCAACGCACCTAAAAGCTTTTATCGCTTTTTTTTAAATTTGTTCGATTACCTTGGCCCGTCATTAAGCAAATTAAGAAGGCAATTAAAGCATCAACCCCCGAAATAACTTTAAGGGGGTGATTTATTATCTCAAGGAATACCTTTAAGAGTAAATACCGATGCGGGACGGAGCCTTGGGTTTATTTATGCTTTAAGTCGTTTTCTAATTAAAATTGCTTTTAAATACTTAGAGATGCCTCCTTACAACGATCGATAGTAGAATTAATATCCGTAAGAAAGCACATGTCGAGAGAAATGGCGTGCGATTTGCGAAATAGAGGGAACTCTTCAAATTTTATAAGCACGATTGATATACTTGGTAGTGGCGTTTGAAGTCGGTTTTGTAAAAATATTTTTTACGTTTATATTACAACCCAATCGTGCTGATGATTTGATTGGAAAAATGGAACGGGTTTGATTTTGTCAGGCGTATTAGTCGGTGTACAGCTTTTTAGCATTATCATGCTATCTAAGCTATTTCGTAAAATGTTCCTCATTTCATGGTAAAGCAGAGTCATTATGATAAGGTGGGACATACGGCCGGTATCAGACCCCCGACGCTAAATGGATAAAGCGAAACCGCTGTAGCTCCGACATGTCATATCCTTTGACATGACAGAAATGATGACTGGTTAGGTCTAAATAGTTTTAAATAGTCTTGACCAGTCTAAGTTAAGAATGGTCAAGACTATTTAAGTCTTGATTTTACCCACATTCCTGCAAATAAACTTCTTTATTTTATTCCTTTCTTTCCCACGTGATTTTGACGATACCCCAAACATAATGAGTGCCTACCTCTAACGCAATACAAATATAATGAAACCACGCAGAGATGCAATAGAGTTTTGAGTAAATCGTTGAAAGTAAGAGAGAAACTCATTGATAATAATTTTTTGCGCTAGAACAGGTTATTTCGTTTTTATTTCGCTTGTCGTAATACGAACAAGTCTTGCTGGAGCTTCAGCGGTTTCGCTGCTATAGGTTTGTGGAGGAGATGTGCTAAAGGATTAAACGTCTCGACATTTCAAAAAAGCTTGTATAAAAAGTGCTTATTCACGTTCACTCTCAGGTGACTTTATGGGTGACCTTGTGAAATCAAGCGCGTGGAGTTTGTGCTTAAAAATGTGCCCTTTTTACAAGCTTTTGTTTAACTTGCAATGTATGTATTGTTTGTATGTTTAGGTCAAATCTTGCAAACTAAATAAGAACAACTTCCCGGTTTCCAATTGAGTTGAATTTTTGGATGTACCTATAATATGTAAACTGGATGACAATTGTTATTGCGACAGGGAGCTGATCTGATCATGAAACTGGAAAATGGCTATAAGAACTCTGTAATAAAACGACGTAACCCAAGTTTGGGTTCAAGTTTGGTCTTGTTTGATTGGTTTTAAGAAGGTATCCGAGATTCAGGGTCTGACGATGTAGCTGGAATGTGGCTGTAGAAACTCTGTCATAAAATGACGTAACCCCATCGAATTTGGATTCGATTGATTCGTCTTGTCAAGTAAGTACTCTATCCTAGCTAATATTCAGAGTCTGATGACTTTTTTTTTAATTTGCATTTGTGTAAATGTAAGTCGGCCTACAATTATTTGTATTCAATTTTAGTAAAATACAATTCATTAAGAAAGTTTTTTTTTGCAATCCGACATAGTTTCCACAACGCAACAAATTCCATTTTTTAAGGAATAAAAAAAATGGTAAGCCAAAAAAGCTTCATTCCACCATTTCAGTCGATTTGAATAGGCAGTATTATGCCATAAAAGAGTCCATTCTATAAATTGTATCTAAATAGATCTTCGACGACACCATCTGAAGAGTACAAAATCAATCATTTTAAATTGGCTTTCAAATCGAAGGAGGTTTCTGATGGACGACCGCTATGATTCGGAAGAATTCTTTTCACGGGGTGAATATTTGATTGATGAGCGACTCCATTGAGATAATGTGGATAATGATGCGGTCTCGACAGGTGGAGGACTTGACTTGATTAATACTGCAATTTTGTTCGTAGATTCCTCGAGTTGATTAGAGATAGGTACCAATGAAGCCTCAATAGCCCAATGATTTTAGGTGCGGGCTGAAAACTGAAAGATCGCAGGTTCGAGCCCCACCCGTTGCACTATTGACGTACCCACTTCTAGCACAAGCTTTCCCCTTCTTTGGAAGGGATAAGAGGGTATTAGTCAACTTCAGCTTGGCTATGGTCATTGTAATGTGTTCAATATAATCAATATAATTCTAACTTTATCTAAAACCTATAACGAAACTAATCTAATTACTATGCAAATCATGCCCACGAGGAATGGTGCCAAGAATACTGGCTGCATTTCCGCGCTGGACAGCCAGGCTGATCCGTTGCGCAAAGAATGAGCCAGCTCTTCTGTCACCAGATGAGGCAATTAACCCCGGTGAAATGTCTCGTCAATTTTTTTTTAAACTTAGACTCCATGCCCCAGGGTCTCCAAAACAAACGGAACAAATATGTAACTCTATCTTGTCTGTTATTATTAACTTTATCTTGTCTGTTTTTATGATTATAAAAGTAGCTTGTTCATTTTTATCTATCTATGCTGCTCAATAAATCACACTAAAACTTATACTGTAGTTATATATATATTTTTTATTTTTTTATTTTTATTGAAGTGTTAACCTACACTTGAAGGAAATAACCTAATAGATTCATAAATACATATCAAAAATTCCGAGGCCGGCGGGATTCGAACCCACGTCTCTCAGGGAATCGCGCCCGAGTGTGTTATCTCTACACCACGGCCGAACCACACGTCAGCCACGAAATTAGTGATATGTATCTACTTTTTCAATCAGTTTTATAGCAACTGTTAGCGACATCTAGTAGCGACACATTACAGTTGTCGATCTACTTTTCTCCAAGACACCATATTACAATGGAGCTCTTAAGAAGTATTGTAGTTATATTATCTAAGTAACTGAGTAAAGTAGCAAAACCTAAGTTGAAGTATTATTGCTACTGTACAATTGGTCATGTATTGTATATATTATTAAATCTTTAGCTGTAAATGAAAGCAGCAAAATAATAAGTAATCATAACTTTGTCTTAAACTAATTATGATTGTCATGAAGATTTTTTTTACTTTGTTGCCTCCAGTGAAATCTAACATTAATTTTCTTTTGTTTCAGATGAATTGATCAACCCGAACGCGCAACAAACTAAAAAAATTAATTAGTAAAAGAAACTAGATTTGCAATTTAAAAAATGGATGAAGAACTCTATCAGTACGAGACAAACGTGACATAATATGAAAAATCTAAAAATAACAATGATAGATACCACAAAGGTACCTTACATTCACAATATAGCATATACATCCACATATTTATATCCTTCCAAAAGACCCCCTGATAATACAAACGAGAATATAGTTAAAGTGAATAATGTAGCCAAAGGATTAGTGAATTCAAATGATAATAAAAATAAAAGCAAAGATACAAGTGATCTATTGATGCTAGTCGATGATTTTAGTGACTATTTTTACGGGAACTTAAGCCATGACGTATTTAGTATCCACAATAGTTCACTAGACATCTTCAACGATGTGTCAACAAATTGTACTTTCAATGGAACTTTTAATGTTTCTTGCTTCGGGCGGTTCGATACTGGTCCGGAATACAACTTTTGGGCGTTATTATTGTTGATATTTCCATTTTTCACGTTGTTCGGGAATGTGTTAGTGATAATGAGTGTGGTGCGGGAACGGACATTACAAACGGTGACGAATTACTTCATAGTGAGTTTAGCAGTGGCTGACTTGCTGGTGGCAGTCGTGGTGATGCCTTTCGGAGTCTATTATTTGGTAAGTCATAGATTTCTCTATTATTACCACTCCATATATACTATGGTTCATTTTTTATAGAAATTTACCTTTACGTATGTCTTCCATTACCTACTAAAACAGCGATCACCCAAGAAACTTGTAACTTTCCTGGAGACAAAAGTAAGGACCATTTAGTTATAGAATAAAACACATCTTCTAAGAAAATACGTTCACAGGCAACCATGTGAGTTGTGACCAAATAGGCTTTTCCCTTGAAATACCATTTAAGCGTACACCTCGTAAAAAAATAAGACCTGCTCTTTTGTACGCCATACAGCAACAAAATGTATCTTTATCATGGTAAAAACATCCCCTTTTGAATATTAAAAGCGCGTTATACCGAATTTTTATTTACATTGTAGGTACTGTAATAAAGTAATTGCCTTTCCACGGCTCGAATAATATTTCGTATGAAACGAATTTCGCACGTGACACTGCGGCGCGATATTACGACTGTGAATCCATTATTTGAATTGATTTTGAAACTAAAAATTCCTGTTTGAAACCTCGTATGGAAAATCGAAATGTTGATATGTCACGTTGAAATTCCATTCCATTCTATTCTCCACAGCGAGCTAAACGCAGGGCCAGAACCTTGTCGCATGAGCGGTAATATGTCTCTCTACATCGTATACCTTATTGCTGAGGGTCGTGATCCCTTCTTATTATTCATATTATAATGATAGGTGTTTTCTTGGTACAATAATGCGGTAGGTTCCCAGATCCTTCCGCATCAGTATAATAACAGTGATGCGGCAATTTTGTCGCATAAAGCCTGAATTAATCATCAAACATTTTATGATGAAAAAATCACATCTGCACCCTACGGGACGTGCAACATGCAATTAGGCCGATTTTTATTTGTATGATGACAGATTAGCCTTAACTGTGATCAAAATCAAAATCAAAATCAAAATTTATTTATTTCATGTAGGCCAACTTGTAGCTCTTATGAAACGTCAAAAATCTACCACCGGTTCGGAATGCAGATTCTGCTGAGAAGAGCCGGCAAGAAACTCAGCAGTTGCTCTTTTCAAAAAAAAAAAAATTTTTTTTTACAATTGTTAAAAAGAACTAGGCTATGCACACAATGTTTCCACACAGAAGTTTCAAAAATGTACGCCTACCGCAACCAAAGACATGTTAACATGGGTAGACACAAAGCAGACCCATTCCCGTTGGCGGCACCCGTTCACGAGCATGACGCATGATCCAGCCATTGCCTCGCTCAACCATATTTGAGGGAACGTAACAATTCGCACCACACGACACCACCACAGAAATGTTTAAGTGAGCATGACATACTTAGGCTACCCATGTTAAGGCATCGAATTAAATATTAATATTAAGATACTCATTTTAAGACATAACTGAGACACAAATAAAGTGGATCTCGCCTGGTGGTAGATAAGTTACGATGAATTCTAACATGCAAGATTTTTTTTTAATAAAATCATACTGTTATCAGTGTAATGGCATTTAAACAATCTCTAATCCAATAAAACTTCGGAAAATTTTGTAGTGAAAAAAGTAAAATAAGTTACACGGGTTCAAAATTATAAAATCCACAAAACGCAGGCAAACATAAGATATGTTTGCCTAGTCAAACTTTTGTAATCAAAGTCAATTTTATACAGATTCTTGTGACCTCATGACTGCCACGTCGATTGTCGTGATTTAAACCTATTTTTACCTATTGTAAATTTTTTTTTGAAAAGAGCAACCGCCGAGTTTATAAATATTTCTATTCTAGTCTACCAAACTGCAGCCGCTTAAGCGACGAAGCCGTGACCCCGCGGTTAGCTTTATGTGGATGTGTGTCGGTGGATCGAATTTAAATTGTTATTTAGTAGCGAATACGCGCATATTGTGTGGCACTTCGCGGTAGGGTTGTCAACCGCACTTTATGACAAAGTACTACCTATAAGCTGTTACTGGCAAAACTGTTACCGAACAGCGATTTAGTGTTCTGGTTTGCTGATTTGTTTGTTATTCTCGTTTTACACGAGCTCATTACTAAGTGCTTAGTACTTGTCACTGAATCACTGTTTCATCAGTGTAAATAAATTATTTCCTATTTGTGCTGCTTAAGCAACATTAATCCAAAAATTTTGTCTACCCATTTACTTGCAAATTTCTAAGAGATTTTACGAGTAACTGGGTAGAAAAATTCTCTCATAGCACGCATGCTAGTCCTACCTACTGGGCACAGAAGGGTTAGTATAAGATTTTATCCGATTGATCATATTCGTATTCGATGACAGTAGCGTCAAATTAAAATGAATCTTAAATTTCAAATCCAGCACAACCGATTATAATTTGGAGCGGATCCGTGTACGTATAAGAATTCATGCACGTAATTGAGCTTTAATTCTGGTTCATTTTACTTTGACGCTAATATCATCGAACGCGAATACGATCAATCGAATTAAATCTTACACTAACTCTACTGGTTTCCTCTCAAATGAGAAAAGTATATTTTAAGAAAGTCGTAAATTTATACACCATTTTATCATCTAAAATGATCTCGTGAGGACACCGTTCAGGTCCAAAAAATAGACATAAATGCAAAGATTTAAAGTAGCAGTTTACTTTGTATCAGCTTATTTTAAATGCAGAAATTCCCTTTTCGAAGAGCAACAGCCCTAGTATGCGGTCGTGTAGGTCCAAAATATAGACATAGATGCAAATTAGCTATTTAAATTAGCACTTTACTTTGTCTCAAATTATTTCAAAACTAGATGATTCTCGAGACTTCGTTCGCGTGGATTAAGGTTGTTTTAATTCCGGCGGGAATTCTCTTATTTCCCGGGTTAAAAAGTAACCTATGTGTTATTCCAGACTGTAATCTATCTATCCAAAGTTCAGCCAAATCGGTTCAGTAGTTTTTACGTGAAAGAGTAAAAAACATCCATCCATCCATCCATCCATCCACATATCCTTACTTACAAACTTTCGCGTTTATAATATTAGTAGGAAGTAGGATGCGGAAATTCCCTTTTGGAAGAGCAGCAGCCCTAGTATGCGGTGAAACACGATGCCCGTTCGGTCGGCCGCGGAATGTATTGCGGTGTCGTCAAATTACGTCGTTGTTTGCGAAACGATGTGGTTTGCGCCTGTTTAGAGATCATTTCGCCTGTAATATTCGCCTATTCACCTATGCGGAGCATTTGTGTAGGACAGGCACTGAATGCTCGCTAATGATTCAGTTGTTCCAAAAACACTATGAATAATACAGAACTGCATCAGTGCATTCATTCATCTGGACCTATTGTGGGTCTATTACTGGGTACAGGTCTCCTCTCGAATTAGAAAGGCTTAGACCAAAGGTTCCCAAACATTTTTCTCGAAGACCACAAAAATAGGTAGTCATAATTAAAAAAATAAAATTAATGGTCCTCCCGTTAAAATACTTGTACTTGATGGATTGACAGCATACCTGGCTTTAGTTTTGTAAGGAATACAAAATGTAAGAAGCATACAACTTAAGCATGTTACATAATTATAATCTTTTATTTCTCATATCAACCCGCTTCCATCTTTTTCCACGCGTAATGTTATTTTATTCTTATAGGAAAAAAAAAGTTCGAGTCCCTCTGAAAGCATTAAAAAAGCGAGATCTAAAAATATTTTTTCAACAACTTGGTGGAAAAAATAAAACAAATGCTCAAACTACAGATTGATACGAATCACATTAACTCCACAAACCTAAAAAAAAATGTCGGTGGCTAAGCATTTCATTTTTCTTTTACACTAAAAATGAATTCTTTTACATTGAAAATGAAAGCACTACTTTCAGTCGTGTTATTTTAGCTTTATGTACGAAAGAATTCGGGTCAATTTCACACAACGATACTCTGAAAGTATCTAAAAAAGGGGCTGCAAGGAATATAGGTAATATTAGGTCTGTATAATTCTTGTTCTTGCAATTCACGAGCGCGCGTGAGCTTTTCTTGTAATTTCGGTGTGCGTTCATTTCGAAGCTTAGGTGGAGTGGTTAGGCGCGATCATTGTGTTCAAACACTTGTACAGATACTAGAACGTAGCGTTCGTAATTATACTCTTTGACAGATACGACATACACACTCAGAACCATGAGCCACGCGCGCTCGTGAATTGCAAGAACTATACATAGCGAGTTTGTAAAAATGAGACATTAGCAATAAAAGCGAAACCTTTGCCCGATTTTGCGACCACGCACGGCGTATTTTATACCCGATACAAGGGAAGGCAGTAAAGATTTAATAGAGGCATGAATTCGCGGCGCCATAAAATATTTGTAATAAAATTATATTTGCTGAAAAGATACACCGCGTCCCGCAGATTTTCAGATTTCCGCTCGACAAGTTTCGCAATTTTATTGCGGTCAGGAATTTTCACTTTCAGAATGGAACCCAATTTTTTTAGTGTTAATATAGAAAATGAGTTTATCTTCTAGTACGGTCAAATAAACGAAGTTTGAATTTAGGCACTAAGTTGAAATATGCTCAATCAATAGCTCAACGGTACAAGGTGCGGACTGAAAGCCGAACCAGATCCGGCCACGGCAGCCTCCACAGAGATTATCCATCTGCGCTGGAGATATTATAGTACACAAATGTGTGCGCAAACACAGGTGCACTCTCTATTTCTTTACGCTCATAGTCCAATGACACGAAATCAGACACGACCGGAGATAGATCAGGCGCAAGGCTTTACGTGCTCTCCAAGGTACGGGGGTGACTCACCTCCAACTTTTTTTTTCAGAAATTCTCAGTACTGAGAATTTTTTGACAGAAGCCCCCAATACTTTTTATGGCCTAACTCGGAAATCGAACCTGGGACCTTGTCATCTGGAGTCGAACTTACTAACCACTACACCAACGAGGCAGTTACATTAGATAGTTACATAGATCAAAGATAAGATCGTTAGCCAAATCGTATGAAGACCTTATTACATTTATGTTTATATGAGCTCGTAGTGATGAACCGATCACTCATCACGCCGGTGCCTCCATTCAGAACGCCGTAATATACAAGCACCTCCGAGTATTTATCTTCGCACAATACATTAACATCGATACTTTTATCCAGCGTTTCCGGAACATTGATCCCGTAACTTTTTGAATTTTTGGTACGAAATTTATTGTGTCCCGGAAATGTGTATTTTCCGTTTTTGTTTATTTATTTTTGAACTCTGTATGTAAGGTATATCGCGCGCAAACAATACACATTCCTACCTAAGGCTAAATACAATACTCACATACACAGTTACACACACGCAAACAACAACAATGTGTGTTTGATTAGTCCCAATAGCCTAACGGTTAAAATGCGGACTGAAAACTGAAAGATCGACGGTTCAAAACCCACCCGTAACATAAGCTTCATGCTTATTTGGAGGGGAGAGGAGAATATAAGTCATGTTATGGTATACCTAATCCCTACTTAACCTAATGAGGATCTTAACCGCATAGCCAAATAGTCAGTAACACTCTTATCCTTAACCTGGTTAAATCTAAATATATTCTGTTTGGTATAGTTCTTGCAATTCACAAGGGCGCGTGAGCTTTACTTGTGGTTACATCGTGTACGTACACATTGTGTAAGTGTGCGTGCTTGTAAGGAGCCTAGGTGGACACACACACAACGATTAGCCACGCGCCCTCATGAATTGCAAGAAACATACCACGAAGCAACTGGCGAAAGTTGATGTTCAAAGTGTTACTCGAAATATAAGGGGAAATGCCTTGGAAAGAGTTTTCCAGGCACTTAATTTGAGTTTGCTTATGGAAACTGATCTGCGCTACGAAGACCGTATAGCTGAGAAGGTTCGCAACTGCTTCTACCGGCTGAAGATACTTTACAATGCTCGTAAATATCTCTCCCAAGAACTGCGCATCCAGGTGGTAGAAGCGTTGGTCTTTACCAGATTAAATTATGCAGATGTTGTGTATGGACCACGATTATTATGTAAGACAAAACGCCTTATACAACGATTGCAGAATGCCTGTGCGAGGTTTAGTTTTGATATTTCTCCCCGCAACATATCATCTCTTTTTTAAATAGCCATCGACTAAAAATGAAATCGAGAAGAAGATTACATCTTCCTGGATTACTTTTCGGTGTGATTAAACTTGGTAAGCCTCAGAACCTCACCAGCAAACTCATTAATTATGTTCGTACTGGTTATAAACATTACTTTCTTCTCGGGTATGGGAGGGTGAAAAGATTTTAAAATAATACATTTATCGAGTGCAGTTTTATTGCATTAAAATCGATCTGAACACCCGTGCAGACTTTTCTTCCTGATAATAATTTAATTATGCACCGTTAATGGCGCTCTAATGGACGTTCCTTTAAGCTCAGGCTTTTGTAGCACGAATGCTTATTCGATATTCAGTAGATACATGTACCAATGCGTAAATCGATACAAATTATACATTTACTTAGAGTCGATCACTTCAAAGCCCACTCATTTTGCCATTATTTTTGCTGTCGAAAAACAACTATTTTAAAGTCACAAATAAAAAGTGACTTTTGTGTGACCGATTACGCGATAGCTCTTAAGATTAAGCTTGTTTAATGTAAATGAGATTTTTTTCAACTTGAACATTAATTAAGTTGGAAAGAGCTTTTGTTTTACGTTTCTCTTAGTTAATTAATATATTCTTTTCTGAATTAAGTAATAGCAGGTATATTAGTCTTACTTTTTAGTAGGTACATTATTATTTTATGTACTTCTATGTTTCTAGTAGGTACTGAGAATTTCTCGACAGAAAAACGCAATACATTTTTTTGGCTCGACCTGGTAATGGAACCCGGGACCTTGTCATCTGCAATTGAACTTGCTAACCACTGGGCACAACGAGGCAGTTACATACATACCCTTTCCCTTTCTTTTGACTTAGCTGTAGTCGGTTAAAAACAGAGTTCCTGCAGGATTTTTAAAAACCTTAAGATTAAAGTTGGATCAAACCAAAGAGAAAAAAGAAAACATGTGGTTGTACCAACACAATACAGACATTAACTTAAATTCCCTCAATTTGGAGATATACAGATACGTCTTTCAAACGTCTCGAGTATCATAAGCACGTAGAATAAGTATCAAAGGCTAGTAGTCTGCTTTGTACTTCACAGTTACTAGGTTTTATCTCGTTTGTCTAGACTTGAGATGGATTATCTGAATTATAAAAATGTGAGAAAACTTTATTGAAAGAAGTTTCACAAAATAATGTTTCAAAACTAAAACTATGGTCTAACAAATAGGTAAATTCTTATTGAATAGTATCCGATAGTAATTTTTAGCACACATCCAAAATTCAATTGATGAAGGTGGCTCTTATGACAAGTAGGTACTCTAAGATATTATTTAATTTTTTTTTAATTCGATGACAAGGTGCAATCTCACCTGATGGTAAGTGACGATGCAGTCTAAGATGGTAGCGGGCTAAATCGGAAGAGGTATAGCAGTGTAAATTCAACCCATACTCCTAATCGGTTTCTAGACGCCATCGTGCCGGAACGCTAAATCGCTTGGCGGCACGTCTTTGAACTTGGATAAGTATAAGCATTTTTTGTCCAAATAAAAAATGTAAGCCCATAAAACCGTCCCATAGTTAATTATGGGACGGTCATGACTCAAATTTTAATTAAATATTAAGCTGAATCAGGAATAATTGGAACCGGAAACTTTGCCGCGGTCCTCAAAGTATCCTTACTATATACTTAAACAGTCGGGAGCCATCATTGGAAAGATTTATAATAATAATAATTGAATTCTTTATTATATCTTCTATGGCCCACTCAAATGTTCACACAAGATTTGAACCGATCCACACATAATATACTACTAGATATATGATAGAACCAATCTAGATTTTTAATGGATCCCGAATGTTTAAGTAGAACTTGTTTATTCTCTTTCTAAATAAAACTATTTAATATTCAATTTTTACGTAGTCGGGATTTTGATTTTTTAAATTTAATATTTTTATTTTATAAATTGTGCCACACATCACCAAGTCGGTATACCTAGATTAGGTTGCAGCGTAGCGATGCAGATTCATACGATGCCTTGTGGTTCGGTGGTAGAAAGGTGATGGTGGAACTAAATTGAATAGTTCATGAGCACACTCACTGAAATATATCTTTTAGAACACAGACAGACCGATTTTATAAGGACCCCCTTAATTGGGTATGGTAGTAAGCCTAAACACTTTAATAAGAAAAACATAAAACAAGTTAAACAAGGCTTGTTAGTAGCGTCGCTGGACCAGTAGAGTTAACATGCGAGCCGCGAGAAAATTTTTGTCTACCCATTTACTCGTGAAATCTCATACAAATTCACGGGTAGACAGAATTTTCTCGTGGCGCGAACGTTAGCCCTACAGGTCGCGGCGATAAATGGCCCCGTCTCAGGGATGAGCCACTCTATAAATAGGGGCACTCATTTCCATTTGTGACAGATCCCGGATTCGATTGTGTGTACTGCAAGTTTTGAGTAAAAGCGATTTTATACGAGAAGTTCCCTTCCCTTGCAGCTCTGTGGGAGAACGGTGAAAAAAGTAACTTTTTCCGGGATAAAAGTAGCCCTTTAAACTCTCCCGGTCCTCGACTATACCCATGTAAAAATGACAATGGATCTGTTGCTACGGTGTTGCGTGGTTGGGGGACAAACAAACAAATAAATACACTTTCACATTTATAATAATATTATCTAATCATATATTAGGGATTGGTAGCGACTCCCAATCATTAAAATCTATGGTCTCTAATCAAAGTCAATGTTTAAAACGCGGTCATGAAACTTATATCTGACTAAATTTTGACAGATTTCAGTATAAAAATATACCTACCAAAGGGCCGATTTCAATAACGTAAAATAAGTCCTGTACAGTTTTTGCATTGAACTATACCAAAATATCAAAACGCTCGGTTATAACTTATTTCACGTTGGCGAAATCCTTTAGCGAAAAAGTTCAAATCTTTGGTAATGACCACTTACCAACTATTCACCAGAGAGTTCGTATAAATAATAGTTTCCAATCGCGTTTTGCTCATGTTCTATTCCATATTTTCTTCAGGAATGACTGTGAGACCAGCATCCGATGAGCGTTAAGCTTTCCCAATATAACATTGAACACTGGCAGTAGAAGACAAACGAAGGTGCTTCAGAAGTTTCCAGAAAAATATAGAAAGAATGGAACCATTTATATCGTCGGTTGCAGTTTACGTTCTAAATATATAGCTAGCTTAACCGGGAAATATACCTCTACCGTTATGAAACTATAAATTTTAGTTGTTTTAGCAGGGTGGAATTCCCTGTGAGTTGTGGTTTCGAAACCCGCCGGCTGCGCAATTTTCTTAATTATTAATTAAAAGACCGTTTAAGTGGGCATCATCACTGTAGCATGGGGTTAAGGAGTTGGAACCCTTCAATAAAAAAGGATCATAGAAAACATATAAATATATGTGTGATAGAATCGGTTATAGTACGTTTATTTCACGAAGTTACGGGCGCTTTACTTGTGCTTACGTCGTGTACATCACATTGCGTAAGTGTACGTGCCTGTCAGGAGCCTAGGTGGGAGCGATCAGGCGCGAGCAAGCTCTCGCTCACATTTATACAGATACGACACACACACAACCATGAGCCACGAGCTCTCGTGGCATGAAAGAACTATAACAGGTGAACCGTGCGGGACTACCAATAAAGATGGTATTTATTTTTCAAGAAACATCAAAATCGGACGACTCCGTAAAAAATTATGCGTAGTTAGTCACACGTAAAAAAAATATTATGAAAAATGAATTGAAAACCTCCTCCTTTTTTTCGTCGGTTGAAAAATCAATTTCCCTAATTGACTCAAAACGGGACTGAGGAGTCAAAGAAGTCATTTAAAAAAGCAAAGATGCAAAACGAAGTAATGAGATACTTTTGCAGATAAGAGGTAAAAATACCTTCAGCGAGAAATACTCGTACTTTTCAAATACTTGTATATTTCTGTCAATATTAAGTTTAAATACAAGTAGGTCGTACTTTCCGTTTGGCATCTTTACTTCTTCGGAAAGATATTTTCCACCGTAATTTTACCGATATTATCAAAAGTTTTCACAACTCTGGACTGTATTTCACGAAACTCCGAACGAAAAAGTATTATGTCGTTATTAAGCTGAATGGACTGGAAATACACATTCTCTGAAAATTTCAACTCTCTATTTTTTAGGGATCATGAGATACAGTCCGCTGACAGACAGACGGACGGACAGCGGAGGCTTAGTAATAGGGTCCCGTCGGGTACGGAACCCTAAACAAGATAAGAAAACTATTTTGTTTAACAGTCGCATTTTTGGGTATTTTTTGTACATTTTCGAAATCATGCGGCCTTCAGTGACAAAACGGTGTATTAATTGGATCTCATTGTCCGTAATTTGGTAAATTCAGTACAACAATACGAGTCGAATCAACGAGTCAACGAGTCAACGGGTTGTGTAATCGTTAACGCTTTTTGAATTATTCCACTAGGCATGTAAAATAGCTTTAATTTATTATGCGCATATTCGCGAACACTAGCCTCCATTCACGGGAAATATTCATAAATACAAGTACGTGTTTACGTAAAATCATAATTTCGATAATTTATTCTGAACTTCGAGTTTTTTCAGTAATTAAGGACGTATTAAGATTAAGGTCATGGTTTTCTGAAAGTATAAGGTCAAAGTCAATTTTCTTTAACAAATTAACATCTGTCCAGCACGGTAATGCAGTATTCTTGGCACCATTCCACGCGGGTATATGAATTACAATTCATCTAAATATATAAAAGGCAAACGTGACTGACTGATTGACTGACTGACTGATTGACTGACTGATCTATCAACGCACAGCTCTAACCACTGGACGGATCGGGCTAAAATTTGGCATACAGATAGCTATTAAGACGTAGGCAACCGCTAAGAAAGCATTTTTGAAAATTCAACCCCTAAGGGAATAAAATAGGGGTTTGAAAAATCGAACTTAACGCGAGCGAAGCCGCGGGAAAAAGCTAGTAAATAGTAATTAGATTAGCTGTTTAGCTATAAGTTTTAATGTAAGTAACATTTTAATACAGAAAAACATTGTTTGTCAACAATTATTTACAGTAAGTATAAAATAATGCAAGTGAGGTAATTTAAATATAATAATAAATTATTTTTGAAGTTAACTATTTAACTAACTAAATCTGCGAAGGTTCCAAACGCGCCGGTGTGCTAAGAGCCCAAGTTTCTCTCAGCAACTCTCCGCGGTATTGTTTTTATTAGCACCATTAAAATTATTGTTTTGTGACGGAAATGTTATGCTAGACAGACCAAACAGAATAACAGCGCTCAGATATTTTTCTGAACAAAACACTTGCAGCAATATTGCTGAGTTGGTACCCTTTTTGTTTCTGTGACGTGACATAATATGGATGCAAAAGCCAACTTTGAAATTGTTTTTGTGTTATAGAAGTAAAATCAAACATTTTCTTCCTTACTTTTTTCTTATTCGATGACAAGATACTCCCTGACTGCGATCTCACCTGATGGTAAGTGACGATGCAGTCTAAGATGGTAGCGGGCTAACTTGGTATGGGTATGGCAGTGTACTCATACCCCTAATCGGTTTCTACACGCACTCGTGGCGGACGGCTAAATCGCATGGCGGCACGTTTGACGGTAGGGTGGTAATTAGCCACGGCCAAAGCCTCCCACCAGAACAGACCAGAGAAAATTCAGAAAATATAAATTCCCAAATTGCCCCGCCGGGAATCGAATCCGAGACCTCCCAGTTATACGACCACAGCGCTCACCACTGCGCCAGGAAGGTTGCCAAACTTCTTTCAAATTATGTAGTTATAAGAGATAGATTCATCGTCAAATATTAAGTCAAATATGGTTAGAACAAGCCAAAGATGGGATCAAATGGTGAGATCTATCGAGCGTGTTCTAACTTATTTTATTATGAGATAGGCTTGCGCTTGACGACACTCAATGATGAAGTCTAGGTTAGAGCGCGCTTGCCTAGAAAATGCCTATTCAGTCTTGTCTTGAAGGTACTCAAATTATACGTGGCCGGAAACAGAAGCTGGAAGTGCGTTCCACTCTTGACACTCAGAGTTTGGACTCTCGACTTGGACTTAGCTTGGACTTAACGAGACAAAAATGTGCTCTGAGTAGAGTGAGAGTGCGGTCTATAGATTTCAGCGTTACGCTGAGATCTATAGAGCTTGCTCTGACTTAGCTTCGACTCAAGAGTTAAAACGAGGTGCAAATATGCTGCAACATAAATCTGTCTCGTTTTATCTTAAGTCGGACTTAAGAAAGAGTTAAAACGGAACACGAATATGCTTTGACATAAATCTGTCTCGTTTTATTTCTGTCTTAAGTCCGAGCAGGGTTAGAGAGCGGTCTATAGACTTCAGTCTAAGACTCCAACGATCACAATCTGCACAATCAACGGGACATCATTTCATCGAACTGACCGATTATATTCGAACAATGAATTAATATTCCAATTTGTCACAGGGGTCCACAGGGGCCCACAGGGGTCGTAAATTTACATCAAATTTAACTTCGGACTGTTCGCGCGAAATTGTTTTGCAATCCGAAAATATTGACGGCGGTACGAATTTATAATTCCGTCAATTTGGTCCAAATTGCTATGAAGCTGCCTTTGTACAACTAATTTATTTTCGAGTTCTGTAAATGTATTTCCAGTTAATAAAAATACCTAATATGATTGATTGGTTGAATAATCAGTCAAGTGCGTGTTGAGCCACGCGCAGTGTAGGGTTCCGTAGCTGTCAATAACAATTGTGAACCCTCAATTGCCCAACGGTTAAAGATACTGTCTGAAGACTAAAAGGTCAACGGTTTGATCTACACGTCGTACTCACACAAAATATAATTTCGTACACACTTCGACCAAGATTTCCGCTTATTTAGAGAGAAGAGGAGAATATCTGTCTTTTAATAAATCGTCTTTTAAAAATGTCGTAAATGCAAAAGTTTGTGGGGATGGATGTTTGTTACTCCTTCATACCACAACGAATAGACCGATTTGGCTGAAATTGTGAATGTAGCTAGCTACTATCCAGGATTAACACATGGGTTACATTTTATCCCAGAAAAGAGTGAGTGTTTAGAGTGTTCCCGCAGCAATACAAATTAATATAAGCGGACAAAGTTGTGGGCATAAGCCAGTACTTATAAAAAAAGATTAAATATACTCTCTCATCCAGCATCCAACGATGCTATAATTCTGTTCAAATCCATAAGGCTGATTTGATTTGATTATAACCATAATTTATTTTTTATTTTGTATTTGTATATACAAAGTGTAGTAAGATTTCAATGGGGTTGACATGTGCTAAGGTACAAAAGCCCCTAAACAAATAAAGAAAAAAAATGATACCGGCCGAATGGATAACCTCCTCCTTTTTGGAAGTCGGTTAAAAATAAACGTACATTGAATGTGCCAGTGTGGAGTTCCTCAATCAAGACTTTGAACACAACTCTGATTGAAAAACAAAATAAATTCAGAAGTCTTTGACAATTTAGTCTTTGTTTTTTCTGGAAGAAAACAACAAATCTCTCTTTGTTTATTTGAATTCGCAGCACGTAAAGAGTATACTAATCGAATTTGTGCTGTCAAGACTTTCCCTTTTTATATTTGGGAGTAACTGAGGACAAACAGAAATCGGAAGTTACCTTTTTGTTTGTATTCTAAACTAACTATTTCTTGAAGCTTCGCTTAGCTTCTTAGATTTTAGATTTATACTAGTACCTAGGTAAAGTTTGGACTTTACTGATAGGTAAAGCTTAGCATGTGTTTCATTCATCGTCCATCGCAAAAATGAACGATGAACGATGCACCGTCTAATTTGGCCCTTAAAATATTCACTGAAGATTGAGATAAGAGAAAAAAAACAAATAATTTCTAAATCATTTTGGCTACCTATTGGCGACCTACTGTAGAAAATGGTAGGTTAAAATTTTTTCTTAGAAACTGAAGGAGTTTAAAAATAAAAAAGGGTTTGGGCTCGTCCGGGATTTGAACCCGGGACCTCTCGCACCCTAAGCGAAAATCATACCCCTAGACCAACGAGCCGATGACGATGGCACACTAGACATTGAATACACGCTCAAGAGGTGTGTGACGTCACACAAAGTATTTTCGGTGAAAGGAGCGTGGTCTATAGGTACGCACACAAAAACTTGGAGTAGAAAAATGGTGAATGTTACATTGATCGCTATTCGAAAGTTAAAGTTGCTTAAGATTATTATTGCAATAATTTTATTTTAGTACTAGCTGATATTCGCGACTTCGTCCGCTTGGAAAAAATTGCCGAGAAAATGAAGTTTTCTAATTCCCGCGGCAATTTTTTTATTTTCCGGGATAAAAAGGAATAAATTCCTATGTGCTATTGCAGTCTATAATCTATCTGAACTGATCTGGTTCAGTCGTTGCGGCGTAAATTTTGATTTGATTTGATAAGAGAGTTCCCGCGAGAAAAAAATACTTCAATCCACGCGGACGAAGTCGCGGGTATCAACTAGTAAATAAAAAAAAAAAAATGTAACAGCCCTCTTTTTCAGTCGGGGGTTAGAAATGGACCTTTAGTTGTATAACTCGCTAAGTGAATTTCACTTACAAGGCGCGAGCCCGGAACGCAATCAAGGCTTCGCACAATTTATCGTGCGAGGCTCCCGTGAACTGCTCCCCGACAGGCGGGGCGGGGCGGCATAATTAACTAGCTCGCCACAGCTCTATTACAAGGGAGTAAGTATAAAAATAATATTTCTGGTTATCCTTTAAGAGTGCGGGTATTTTCTCCATACAAACGCTCTCGGCTCTCGCCTGTTTACTTTCTGGTTTATGACCTTAAGAGCGCGTGTAATTTTTCTTTACAGCAGTAGATTAAGTTTTAAGTATTCGAAAAAAAAAACAGACAAAACTACTACATAATACAATGGACGATTCTGAGTAGAAACATAAAATAATGAAATTTGTTCCACAAAAAAAAAAAATCAGTTGCGAAGTTACGTCTATTTTTTAACCAATTCGCTTTATTTTCAATGTATGTTGTAAAGTTTTTATATAAAATTCCTATATACATGTTACTAAGTGTTGAGTTGAGGACCTGGAGTGAGATAGGTTCTATCTTTTATCCCGTAAAACAAAGAATTCTTTATACTGTTGTATTTTGCAACAAGAATGTCATATGAGTATTATACTAGTGGTTCGCCCCGAACTGAGACCTCGCGATATCCCATAATTCCCAAAAGTTTTAATTATATATTGTAATAATTAACTTTTAACATTAGACGCAATAAAAAAAAATAGTTGACATAAAACTGTTTTACTGACACAGCGCCATCTATTAGCATTATAGTGAAGCTATTAGCTTCACAATAATGCTAATAGATGGCGCATTAAAATAAAATAATTTCGTTTCTTTATAACATTTATCTAATTTTAGTATTTGTTGTTCAAGTACAGGATATAACTGAATTTCAACCAAGTTTCACGTTCTAATATTCAGTAATTCAGAAGTTATAGGGCTCTGACAGACATTTAGACGGACACACTTCTCTGTCTAGTAGGCAAGCGCCCTAGTTGACTCAGAGAACTCGCTTCGCTCGTTCAAATATTAGGCCAAACACAACAGTTGTAATTACAATTTCTTAATGATTAGGGAGACATACATTTTTTGGACCGCTTTTAACTATCGACAAGCGTGACGTAGAGTCAATTTTCATTTAATTTAAGCAATTTATACAAAAATTGTAGGTAAGATACTCCGTGCTCGTATTTAAGATGTTTTAATCATACTTTATTACGTTATTAAACGTCATAAAACTTCAATCTTGTCACTGCGACCCATAAAATTGCTGCTTTTAATTAAAACTTCGATTAATTTTCGACTGTCAAGTGTCGATAGGCAATTTTTCTCCGATTTTAAGTGCAGCCCGAACTGGCTCATAAAAGTGTTTTACGATAAATCATAATATCGAGTGCAAAAGCAATTAGCCTCGTATTTTATTTGCACTCTATCACTTTGAACGTAATTTGTTTGAATAAAGCATGACATTCACGCGTACAAAGTAGGTACATTTATTTTACGAGTAAGTATAAAATGTTCAGTAGTAAAACAGGGAAGACTTTTTTTTACAAAAATTATAATATTAACCATGGTTTCAAATTCAAATTCAAAATTTATTTATTTCATGTAGGCCACCTTGTAGCTCTTATGACACGTCATAAATCTACCACCGGTTCGGAATACAGATTCTGCTGAGAAGAACCGGCAAGAAACTCAGCAGTTGCTCTTTTCAAAAAATAAAATAATTTTACAATAAGTAACCAGACTAAGCTATGTATACAGTGCTTCCACAGTGAAGCTTCAAAAATGCAATACATATAATCCAACACATGTCAACATGGGAAGACAAAGCAGACCCATTCCCGTTGGTGGCACCCGTTCACGAGTTTACTTGACTTTCCCCTCCAAATAAACTGAAAGCCTGTATTAGGAGTGGGTACGACAATAGTGCAATGGCGAATCCAGCCGTCTCAAGCTTCAATGATTAATTAAACACGATAGTATCGCACTAATAAATAAAATAAAATAATTTTGATAAAATGAATTTACCTGATAACATTACCATTTACCATAGCTAATTAGGTACATAGTAAAAATGTAACTGCAACGCCCTGACGGGGTTTTATGTAAAGTAACTCCATACATACAGTACCATTCATGTACCATGAATGCAAATAAGAAATAAGTGAGGCGCGGACTGAAAACCAAAAGGTTGACGTCGATTCTACACGACACCGTACCGTAACGCTAAATCGCTTGGCATGTAGTAGTAGCTACGATCAAAGCCTAGACATAATATTTGAAAGTCGGTCAAAGATTTATCGCAATTAGGCTACGTCATACCTGAGCAAAGAAAATTTTACATCACAAAGAAACACCGTAAAAGCAAACTGCCCCAAAAGTAATTAATAACCGGAAACCTTTGTGACAACAGATAAAAGTAAAGCCTCTGCGGGTCATTAATCTGTGGAAATGAGCGCAGGTGGGATCAGCGATGTGACTCTTAATTTATGCGGAATTATTATTTGCTTTGTCTATGGATGGTACGAGTATGGTCAAAGAATATTAACTGTACCTACGTACAGAAGCAACACTCGCTCCGCCCACGAATTAATCTCTTTTTTTTTATTCGATGACAAGATAGCCCTTAACTGCGATCTCACCTGATGGTAAGTGACGATGCAGTCTAAGATGCAGTCTTCAACCCATACCCCTAATCGGTTTCTACACGCCATTGTACCGGAACGTTAAATCGCTTGGCGGCACGTCTTTGACGGTAGGGCTAACTAGCCACGGCCAAAGCCTCCCACCAGGCCAGACCAGAGACAATTTAGAAATTATTAATTCCTAAATTTATAATATATCTTGCTCCATGTCGATGATGGAGTAGGTAAGAAGTCACAGGAACTTAGCTCTATTAACCACAGAGTTTGTACTAGATTTTTTTTTAATATTTTTAGCGAGCAGAGGAGCAGGCGGGTCACCTGATGTTAAGTGATTACCGCCGCCCATGAACATTTGTAGCACCTGGGGCACCACCATTGAGTTGCTGGCTCTTTATGTTGGACCAGATTTTTATTATTTGATACAAGGTAACCCGTGACTGCGATCTTACCTGATACTAAATGATGATTCAGTCTAATAATTATTAAGTAAGTAATTAAGTATTGGGTTAAATTGGAAAAGGGTATGGTAAATATAAACAAATATAAACCGTTAAAAGTTACTCGCCATCAAAACAGAACTCTAAATTGCGTGGCAACATGTGTTTGACAGTAAAGTAGTAACTGGTTAGAACGTTATTACATACGTATTACTTACTACGTAAATATCTCGCTCTGAAAGGAGTCTGATATCTTCCAATCCGCCCTTGGTCAACATTGTAGACTTAGCCTATTGCCTGGTTGCCTATCCAAAAGAAGACATGTGCATTGTGCATTGTATAGCCCGAATGGGCTGAGATTCATGAATGAAACGGGTTTTTCATGAAAGTTAAATCCATGTGGCGACGACGTCGTAAGCATCAGCTTGCATAATTTTACTGTACTAAAGTATTTAACAAACTTTAGAAACCGTGTCCCATTAAGTGAAACTTAGTACAACATGTTGTGGCAAATTGGTTTTAGGACCTCCCGTCCGCTCCATTTTGGAATTTGGCAAAACTAATTGTGACGTTGGCTTTACACTAGACTTTGTCGACTTCGAAAGGACTTTTATGTGGTTGGAAGTTATTTGTGTTTATATTGAACAAGCTTTTACCCGCGGCTTCTCTCTCGCCATCTATTAAAAGTAAATCGAAGTGGTGATTGATATAATAATTTGATTTTGTTTCTAAAATCCCGCGGATTTTTCAAAATACCGCGTGGGAACCCTTTGTTCTTCCTGAAAACTAACGTCACTCTCCAAGTTCTATAGTCAAAAAAAAATCACATCAATCCGCCGTTTTTCCTTTGCTGCGTGATTGAAGAAAAACTTATAGCTCTTTATCCCGGAAAAACAAAAATTTTCCTCGGAATTTTAAAAACCTAACACTATGTGGATGAAGTCAGATCAGTGCAGTGAATGGGATTCTAACCATCGACCGTTCAGAATCCATTCCACCCCATGTCCGTTGAGCTATTGACCTCATGTCAATTACTGAGGTCAATAGCTCAATGGACCTCATTACTGAGGTATTTAACGTCAAATACTTGGGCACAAGTTAAAAGTAGAAACAGGTAATCTGCAGGGTTTAATGACTGAGTTATTTCTAGAGCGGCTAAGCTCGGCTGAGCGAACGCACGCAGTGAGCTGAGAACCTTGTTACTGTCGGCTCACCTGTGATTAACGCGGGCATTAGCGTGCGTCGACTAACAATCTTGAGCCTAGTGATGTACATACCTACACTATCGACACTGCGAATTGAAAAAAAAAACATGATATTATTTTAAGAAGAGCAACCGCCAATTTCTTGCTGGTTGTCTGTTGGAACAGCATTCCAAACCAGTGGTAGATTCACTTGACGATTCGGAAGCATTTTGTATTTGAATAAAAAATTATTCTATTCTACGTATGCTATTAAAACACATTAAAAAGGCTATCAATCCTATTGCTCTCACTATAGATATTTTTTTCGATAAATATTAGTATTTATGAGCTAAAGTGAAATTCTTGAATCAAAATAAATAGCTAATAGTGTAAACTTTTTCATTATCACCAAATATTTTATGACATTGTATAAAAGAGGTATGGTAATTCTATTATTACCAGTTGATGCCTGCGGCTTCGCTCGCGTGGATTTAGTTTTTTAAAAATCCTGCGGGATCTCACTGATTTTCCGGGATAATAAGTAGCCTATGTCAAAAAATAAATTAGTTGGATATATCGATATTAGAGAGCATCTGCACTAAGCCAATGTTTGTAATCTAGTGTAACGATCAACTATTAAGACGCGGTAAATGTTCGCGACGTTTTGAAGCACCCTTCCGCAGCTTTGTACCGCTCGAGTGGCGCGCTACACCCTTCACGAACTTATGACGCTCTTGTCTACCGATAACTTGAGAAAAACAAGACAAGTTTTTTTTTCACACAAAAATGACATAATTGGGTATGTGACAATTTTTTTTATATACTTAAAATAAAGGTTTTAAATATTAAAATACAATGTCATTTCTCTTTTTTTAACAACTAGTTTCGAAAATATAGAGCTTAATCTTCAAAATAAAAATATGTGATGTAACCCGCCATTTTGTGGCGGCGGCCATCTTAGACCGATTTTCATCAAACATACGTCGAACTTATAACACCTCGTTGTTTTTGCATAAGGGGTTAAAAATAAAAATAAAACTTCTTTCCGTTAATCAAAATGGAAAATAATTATAACGAACAAAGTAAGTATTGGGTTTGACTTATATTAAGGTTCTATTGATTGATGATTTATTGATTTTTAAGTGTCTTTATTTAACATAACAGAAGAAAATGTTATACAATATTAACAGATTACTAACTAACTAAGTTTAAAAGCTATTATATAGCTGAGGTTATAAGGTTCTATTAAGGTTTTTGTAACTCCCGAAGATTGTTTTTGGAGCACTGCCCACGAACACTTCGTTAATGAAATTAACTATTAATGAAACTTTTTATTATCAAGTCTAACTTTTACTACCATGGGACTTTTTTCCGACAAGTCGTTAATGTAAAAGTCCTGTCTCGAAACTTTTAGAAGAACCTTTTATTTTTGTTTTCTGTAAATAACTATACACTTTTTACTTTGAACACAAATAAGTACAAACTTTTGCCAAGAGTTAACCCGCTTGGAATGTTGGTTGAACGACTACTTTACATAATTGATCACTTTAGTGAACGTAGAAGCATATTAGAAAGAGGTCATGCTACCCTCAGTTAGTTAACCTTATAAGAAGGCTGAGGCGATGAAGAGTGCAGTTATAAATGAAAATATACATAAGAGAATCAGAGTAAGTGACATAGTTCATCGAATCACGGAGCTTGAGTTACATTGCAGACCAAAAAGCCTAAGTAGCGATGGAAGTTGAATTCTCAAAGAACTCAAATGACTATCCCATACTAGGAAACCCTGTGTTGAGACTATGAGTACCACTAGGATAGAGCCGCTGAATACAACAGCTTTGTATAACCAAGGCAAATCTGTTGTCACCAAAGTCACGTTGAGTTCGCCATGTACGGCGGGCCTGTTTTTGACAGCGAATAAAGCTAGCTTGAATAAACTTGATTGTAAAATAAATCACTCACAATCAGTGATATAGCTTTAACAGCGTTATCTTCTGGAACAGATAGGACATTGAAGTCGAATGTTATTTTTTTATTCTTGCTCTACTTGATAGAATTGCAACACTTGTTTGACCCAGTTTCCGACTACCCTCATAATGTGTGCGCGAATTAGTTCGAATAGTAAACAAAACTCGTTACGACGTTGTTGTGCAAACATGTTCTGTTTTCACTATTCCAAGTGTCTGTTTACTTCTACGTATTTATTTTCTTGTCTGGTTCCAACTTTCACGGATGCTGTTGCGTATTTCTTTGCTTTGTATACAGTTCTTTTAACACAAGTGTCCACATCTTGTTCTTCTGTATGGTCTCGACGTACACGGATGTAGTTAGGTATTTATTTATACTATATACAGTTTCCTTAGTGTGATTTTCCATATCTCGACAAAGTTCATTTCGAGTATTGAGACCTATAACGTAAAAGTAAAAAGGACCTGAACAACCTTGTTTTAAAGCTCAAGTTTGTTCGTTCACAGATTTACAACCCATGCGAAAACTGCGGAATTTTATTTCTTTTTTGTCTCTATTTGTTTTAGTTATTTTGTTTTTGAATAACTGTGATACTCGTATATTCAGATTATAATGATACTGACGCCACAAAAGCCTCCAAATAAAGGAAGAAAAAATATATCTATCTATAGAACTGAATATATAGTAGGTAGGTACATTCAAACAAACAAAAAAAAACATTTAGTTCATTAAAACAAGAACTTTTACTTATATTATTTTAAGGTAGCTACTGGGCCCAGTTTATTGTTCGACCCGAGTAAAGATTGTTATTCCGTTCCAAAAGTTGAGTGTCTTCAAAACAACGAATTTCGGGCAAGAGCCGCTAAATGGGTCACTCTACTCCTTTAACGTAAACAAACCTCGTACGTGAGGGACTGCGTCGAATTTAAACTAAAGACCAATCTTCATCAAAGGAGGAATATTCCACGGCAGTGACTGAGATTGCTCTCCCGGGGACAAAATCTTCAACTATTATAGGGCAGTATTGGGCAGGTAGCTATGTATCCGACATTTGTGATTGGATAAGTGTATTAGGTGGATATGTGGATGACATTTGGCGCAGAAATGCAATGATACTTTAATAGTAGTGAGAGGTTCGTAGTTTAATTATCCGTAGAGGGAATGGTCGTGAATTTTATAAAACTAGTAAAGAAAAGAACGTGGAACGTGTAGTTTTGTGTGTGTGTGTGTGTGTGTGTGTGTGTGTGTATGTGTGACTTGATTTTAGAACTTGTTGCTTAATTACAGGATTTGAGTGAAATTATACACAGGTAATTTGCAGCTTTTAAAGTTAAGCCATTATTGAGATTATAGGAAACAAAAGAGGTCTAAATATGGCGATAATTATAGTCCCCCCAAATCTTCAATATTTTAATTTTTTCATAAAACAGACTTAGACTAGACAGTTAGACCCAGTAGTAGTCTAGACTTTGTCTGAAAGAAGTGGCACGCTGCATATACTTCAATAACTTGCACACGCCGGGGCGGGTCAGCCAGTTATTTTGAAATGGTATCTTGATAATAATAGACCAATTTATTTGGAGCTACGAATTGTTCTAGCAATTTGCGAGGTCGAATTGTCTAGGATTAAGGCGGATTGGTGCAGATTAAGCTTCGAATTGATTTTTTTTATTTTTTGCTTTATCGTCGATACACGGGTTATCTGATGTAAATAAAATAATGTATACAATATTTAAGGCATTTTACTCAGATTAGTTAATAATTTTTAGTATATTATAATAGTTGCTCTCAATCTGTGCGTGTGAATTGAGTCATTGTAAAACTTATTTAAAGTTAATTGATAAATTATTATTATTTAAATAAATAAATAAATAAACATAAAAAACGATTAAAAATAAAATTAAAAGGTGTTTTGGGCTCGTCCGGGATTTGAACCCGGGACCTCTCGCACCCTAAGCGAAAATCATACCCCTAGACCAACGAGCCGATATTCAACGTGTTGAAATATTGTAAGAGGTTCCTTAAGTTTACATACTTATGCACTTTCACCGTAATATGTTGTCTTTCGTAAGTTTGTAAGTTCAAGCCCAGTTCAAGAGGTCCATTTTTTTCTGTTTTGGAAAAGTGGACTTCAGGACTTATTGAACTGGACCATTGTGGACTTAGGGGTTTGGACTCCGGGCCTTTCAAATATATGCGGACACTTTTGTACAACAGTGCGCGTCTCTTGGTTAAGGTTTAACTTCCTCAAAAATCAATATATCTGTAAAAGGCTACAAATAAATAATAAGTAAGGAAGTCTAATGCAGAACAAAATCCACTCAAAAAATGGCCCTACTTTAAACCAAATCGACGTATGGTTCAAAATACGAATCATACGAATCATTCCCGAGTTTACAGGTAGACATGCTTGGTGATCGGTTCAAATTCAGAACGAAAGCAATGATTGGTGAGCGCGCGTGCTGCTATGTTTGCTATGACAGCTGAGTCATTGGACGATGTTATGAAAATTTGATGTGCAAGAAAAATTACCAACTGTTGACGTGCTACTTTTGTTTTTAATCCCCGCCTCTAACGGCCTAATTTTAATCTCCACCCACTTCGGCGCAATTTTTGTTGGGGTCATTTTTTTAACGCAGTTAGACTTCCTTACTTATTATTTATTCGTAGGTAAAAGGTATCAACTTTCTATGCACACACAAGGGTAATAAACAGAAGTAACGGTTATAAAGACAGTTTAATTCCGCCAACAATTTAATACCAATAAACGAGAATCAGATTCGGCTGGTGTTTGATTTGAATCCACCCGCCTCAGGTGATTGTTTGCGCTCGCGTGTCCTTGAAAGCGATTTCAATACCCAGCAATAGGATTCTAACTTAATGTGTTAAGTTAGATATGTGTTTAGTTAGAAAAATTAGTCAAAATATTTTCATAACTACTACTATTAAATTAGGTAATAAAATTATTATTATGTTATAAAACATGAATTTTAATTTATGTGAATGAAAATCTAAAAATTGATCGTTCAAATCCCACTCATTGCACTATTATTATATAGTAGTCTATTAATTACATAGTTTGTAAATGATCAAATTAATGTGAATGACTTTAAAAATTTTGCCTTCTACTCTGTAACATTTCAATTATTGTTGTATGCGTTTTTACACAAACTTGACGTTTATTTGGAAGGAAAAGGGAAAGTTTCGTCGTATATATAACAGTTATTCATTAAAATACTAAATCTTATTTATTTATTTACTGCAAAAGATTTCATAGCTGTTACAATAGACAAGTTGATCCCAATTTCAAAACCATCTCCTTTTCAGATCGAAAAAAAAATGTGAACCTTCGTCCGTGAGCATCTGGCACATTCGTCTCGCGTTACCCATTCCGATCCATTATGCATGTTACAGAATATTGACTAACGTTACCCCAGCTTATCGGAAACCTTTTTATTTGAGTTACGGGATTGAATTCATAATATTCCGATGAAAAGTGAAAAATGAACAATATATATTTTTATCGCTCTCTCTAGGGATAAAAAGATATAGGTATAGTTCTAAAAGACACGTTTGCTCCTGTCGAGTTAACCTTTTTAGAAGTACGTTCTCTTAATGTTATTCTTTAGAGCACCCTGTACCATTAGAAGAAGATACGTACATTCAGATACTAACTAGATTTTAAGCTAATTTTTAATGTTGCATGCTGTATTTAAGCAGAATTTGGTTGCCCATTTATTTTATTTGTACTTAACACCTGTATTTTATCCAAATTCGCAATAAAGAAATTGAAATTGAAAAAAAAATGCAAAAATAACACCTCTATGTATCGGTTTGCTATTTTAAAAAACAGGACTATAATTAGAACAAGTTTGCATCCTGACGAAGGAAATTTTATAGTTTTTATCCCGCAATAAGTGTGTTAGAAAAAGGATAAAAAGGACAAGATAAGATAGACCCATGAACATCTGGTCCATCTGTTTTGTGTAAGCGATCGTGATAAATTATGCATCCCCCACTTGATATAGTGTGAAACCCTGCGTCTAAGGTCGTCTAGAATGCCTGCGGGCTACGCAGTGGTCTGTCCTTTATTATTCACGTAAACATCTACATTACATCAGTACGGGTATATCACGTCACTCCAAAACAAAGGAAAAACAAGATGAATAAAACAAAAAGTTTAATTTTTAAAGCACTTTTAAAGTAATAACGACAAATTGTCACCATTTTAGGAATTTACATAATTAACTAGAATTACTCGGAGTTTATTTGACAATATCCGAGTAGGTATTACCCGTGTTACAAGCTGTCGCTTTCGCGGAATTTATGTTTTTAAAAATCCCGCATGAACCCTTTGTTTTTCCGGGATAAAAAAGCATATAATATTACTCTACAAGTCCTGCAAAAAATCTCGACCACCTGCTACTGCATGATTGAAGGACAAACCAACAAATAAACACATTTTATAATATTTGTAACGTTGATAATAATAAATCTAAATATATAAAAGGCAAAGGTGGCTGACTGACTGACTGACTGACTGACTGACTGACTGACTGACTGACTGACTGATCTATCAACGCACAGCTCTAATCACTGGACCGATCGAGCTGAAATTTGGTATACAGGTAGCTGTTAGGACGTAGACATCCGCTAAGAAAGGATTTTGGAAAATTTCAACCCTAAGAGGGTTAAATAGTGGGTTAAAAAATCGAACCTAACGTGAGCGAAGCCGCGGGTTAAAGCTAGTTTAATATAAATACAAAAAAAAGGAATACGAGCCAGAATTTTCCGTAAAGTAAGACGGCTGGCCTTTCTTATCGGAAAATTCTGGCTTTTATTGGCTACTGGTTTCAGAAAATCAATATCGGTCTACATTTGCTATTACATAACATTATAGACGACTTATTGACAAATTACAGACAGACATATTAAATATTGGAACCGGGCGTTTCAGACGAGCATAATGATTAATCTCAGTAGCAATTTTCTGCCGGCAAATAAATAGGTATAATCAATATGACATTATTTAGCAAGCTAATTGAACGGGCTCTAATTACGTAATTAATAATATGCTTGGGAATAATCCAATCAGTTTAACACTCAACAATTTCGCACACCTACATAATTGATGTCCTTGATTTGTGATTAGGACTGTGTAATTATCGCTTTACTAGACTGGGCTATGAACTTGAAGGAATCTGGAATCCTAGACACCTAGAAACTAGATCCTTACTTATGCCTAAAATGTGTGTTTATGCAATTGAATATCACTTGCGAAACAAGAATAAAAGTTTAAAAACTGTAACATATTTTCATATTGATATTATTCGTATAAAATGTTGCGTATGTCAAACGTAAGTAGGTATGTCACCCGGACGATAATATACTTCGAGCATTTATAATATGACTAGCGGACCGCCCCGGCTTCGCCCGTGGACATATATAGCCTATAGCACTCAGGGATCACGTACATATCTAACGGTGAAAGAATTTTTGCAATCGGTCCAGTAGTTCCTGAGATTAGCGCGTTCAAACAAACGAACTCTTCAGCTTTATAATATTAGTATAGATAATAACGAATCGATTGACAGACACTTCATTCATCAAAATCGGTATAATAGTTTTTTTTTAAATCAGAACCCTTCCATGGCTTTGCCGTATTTGGTAAAAAGCATAAAAATGAAGGTAAATGATAAAATATATCTCCACTATGTTAAATTTTATTTGAATAAAAAACTTTTCAATTCTGTTCTATACAGCAGAATAGTACAGTTAAGTTTGGACTGGGCTTAAAAGGAAAACATGTATTAAAAAACACTTAGCATATTGTCTAGCATACATGGAATCGAGAGAAAATATAGGTATGCTAGCTGCGGTGCGCTCATATTACATAGATACATTTCCAACACAGTTTATTTTCTCTTTTTGTGTGTGTACTGTGATCAAAGATTTTTCCAATTTGTCACGTCTGCTGATAGCGCGGGAGCCGGTGGTACTGAAAGCGACATGCGAAAAACTTTTTTGAAACAAGTCTTGCATACTTACTTGAGTGATAGGGGATAAAATTCCGCCGTCATCTCGTGTATTTGTGTAATGTTTTTCTGTGAGAGTACGAAATTTTCTTAAACATTTGCAAATGAAATCAATATCCGCGATGACAAATGATGATTTTATCCACGTGGTTAAACTTTTGAAATCTCAAGGAAACCCTTTGCCTTTCCGGGATAAAAAGTAACCTATACCACTTTCCAAATCCCAACTATACCCATGCAAAGAATCACATCGATCCGTTGCTCCATTGTTATGTGATCGAAGAACAAACCAACGAATAAACACACTTTCGTATTTATAATTTAATAAGGATTTTTTCTGTAACTTTTTTGGTTTTTAATTATCTACTACTAGCTGATGCCCGCAACTTCGTTCGCGTGGAATAAGATTATTTAAATTCCCGCGGGAACTCTTTAGTTCTTCGAGATAAAATGTAGCCTATGTGTTAATCCTCAGTGTGAGCTATCTCCATTTCAAGTTTCAACCAAATCGGTTCAGCCGCTGTAGTGTGAAGGAGTAATAAACATACACACACATACAAACTTTCGCCTTTATAATATTAGTGTGACAGTAAGATGTGATGTGGTGTGATAAAAAATGCTCCGAGTGAGAGCGCTTTCAGTGTTGCTGGCTCCTGGATCATGGGAGAGATGCATTTTCCGCGGGCGCCGGAACGCGTCGGCTTCCGCAAACAAAATATATCATACGCCAATATCGCGTACACCCGGAGCGATGCCGCCGCGCTGTTTGTGTTGTCGAACATGTTATTCAATTCCAAGATGGTGTTGAGAGATAGAAAAGCAATCCCTACTGATGTATATATTTTTTATATTTTTAGTGAACAAATGAGTAGGCGGGTTACCTGATGTTAAGTGATTATCGCCGCCCATGAACATTTGTAGCTCCTGAGACGCCACCAATGCGTTGCCGGCTTATGAGGAATTTGTTGGTCCGACCCTTAAATAACCCCATGCAGTTTAGTGGGAACACATTGGCAGGAAGTTGGTTCCACAGTTTCAAAGTACGTGGAAAAAAGATCTGGCACATCGAATATGGTCTAAGTGCTCCAGGCACTCAGGTGGTGAGGGTGAAATTGCGTATTACAAATGCAAATGTGTGTTTGTTGGTTTGTCCTTCAATCATGTATCTCTGTTAGTTACGGATCAGTGGCATTTTTTGTATGCATAGGTATAGTCGATGATTCGGACAGTGACAAAGGCTATTATTACGTTTTGTACGGAAAAATCACCCGCGTCATTTTTAAATAATAAATTTAAAAAGTGTTCATATAACTTGACAAAGACAATTTTTCAGCCCCTATTTCAAATTGGAGGAAATACTTAGATGTACAAAATTCATAAAAGAACGAAACTACAAATGACGAGAGCAGGATTCCATCCATCTTTATTTCTATTCGATCACTAAAGGACAATCCAACAAACCAACAAACAAAAATACTTTCACGTTTATAACATTACTATAGCTGATGCCCGCCACTTCGTTCGCGCGAATGAGTTTTTTGGAATCCCGTGGGAACTCTCCTATTTTATGGGATAATAAGCCTATGTGCTATTCCAGTCTATAATCTATCTCTTTGCCAAATTTCAGCTAAATCGGTTCAGTCGTTGCAGCGTTATTGAATAACAAACATCCAAACATCCAACCTTTCACATTTATAATATTAAATAATAGGATTAGTAAGGATTTATCGCAGACGAAGTCGTGAGCATCCGCTAGCTTTTCATAGAGCATTTCCAAACTATGCGAAAACTTTTAATCTTCCATGCAATGGGCACTGAGAGCGCCTTTCAGCGCGCCCCAACTTCGCCTCGCAATAACAAAAATAAACACGCCCAAAGTTTTTGAATAAACGACGAAATGGTATGCCAGTAATAAACAAAAAACTTTGAAGAACCTACTCGATGGGTTTTGGGGAAACTTGGAACCACTAACATCCTTGGGAAGTTTATTCGAAAATTTTTGTAAGTCTAAGGGACTCTCGGAGTTTTACAAGATTCAGTGATCATATTGAGAATCTATGTGAGTTTGTATGATACTTAAATTGAAAACTTTATAGACTTAAAAATTACTTTAACTCGTTGCTCTTTTGCTACATGATTGAAGAATAAATTAACCAACAAATAAGAAATCTTTTATTAATTTTTATACAACACTGCATCGTCACTTAACTTCAGGTGAAATCGCAGTCTAGTTCTATCTTGACAACCAAAAAAAAAAGTTTTTTGATTCTAAAGTCTAAATTCACTATGGCATAGAGAAACAAAAAATTAATGTTGAGCGATTAACTTATTTGCTATTATAATTTTGGTAAAATTAATATTTTGAACTGCGTTGTAGTAAGTAGAGAAAGAAATATTGAGCTTCAACGAATTGTTCCGTATTTTCTCAGTAATATTCTCCAATACACCCGACGTCACGTCGGTGCTAGTGGCGAGTCACACTTGGTTCACAGCATCCCGGCGAGAGGTTTCCCGGCCGTTCTGTGTATCTGTGTAATATCAAACGTAACTCGATCGCCTCGATGCGACAAATAGCAAAATATTTGACGAGTATGTTCAAAACATGTTGAAAATAGTCTGGTAGTAAGAAACATCGGGAAAATTTATGCTACCGAAAAATCAAATATTTACATTTCTGTATTTAGTATATTCCCCGATTATTCAAAGACGCCTAGACCGATTTGGAAAATTCTTTTTTTGTTTGAAAGAGTATACATCCCATCCCATATAGTGATGGGATGTATACTGATGATCCCATATAGTGATGGGATGTATACTCTTTAGTGTATCCCAGATAGTGCCATTGTCATCAGGTTAGGATCTGATGATGGGATCCTAGAGAAATCCAGGGAACTCTTCAAATTTTATTTGATATACTTTGTAGAATTGATATACTTTGTAGTGGCGTTTGAAGTCAGTTTTGTAAAAAGAATTTTTACGTTTATATTATTCTTCTAACTGTCGAAAATATTTAAATTTTTATATATTTCATCAAAACCACTAAATCCGAATTTTTATCGAAACTGTTTTAAAATTGTAACACATCGACGCCAACATAAATTTAGTTTGAACCAATTTATCGTTTTCTAAAAGCTAGCTTTACTTCAATCTACAAAACAAACGGTCCAATTTATATGTAAAAATCGGGAACATACATTTTCTATGAGATTCATGATAGATAACTTGGCTCCAACTATTCGTGTAACATAAGTAATGTCCTCCCGACTAAATCTGGCCACGGCGACCAATTCCCACAGAGATCAAGCATCTGCTTGCAAAATATAATAGTGCACAGGTTTGTGCGCTAACACAGGTGCACTCTCTATTCCCTCACTCTCATAGTCCAACACGACCGGAGAGAAATCAGGCGTAATACCGACAGCTTTACGTACTCTCGAAGCAAGGGGGTGACCCTCTGTAACTGTACTGAAAATTTCTTGAAAGAAATACCCAGCAGGTACATTTACTGGCCCGACCCAGGAATCGAACCCGGGACCTCGTCATCTGCATTTGAACATGCTAAGCGCAAGACAAACGAGCCAGTTAATACCCACTCAAAGTGTGTCACACGCTCAACAGAAGTTTGCAATTCCCCACTGGATTTTTCACGCGGCATCCCCTCTAGGGCCAGTGTGAGGGAAATCTGTCAACCGCATAAAGCCGTATTTCCACGATTCGCATTCATGTTAGCGGGCCGACATTTTTCAACCGTTCTGTGGGGTTAGTATAAGAATTAATTCGATTGATCGTATTCGTATTCGATGACATTAGCGACAAAGTAAAATTAACCTAGGTATAAATTAGATACCTTTATATCAAGAATGAATGGAATCTTCTGGTCAAGTGCGTCCCATCTTAGGCTGTATCACTTCCGATGAGGTGAGATCACAGTCAAGCGCTAGTCTATATTATATTTTAAAAAAATCTAGGAAGCGATTAAGATGAAGAATTTGGGAATTATAATTTCTGAATTGTGTTTGGTCTGGTTAAAATCAGACTAACACATTCAATTTTACACCAAACGTATAATATAAACCATATCTGTTGCGGCGCGAGTAGAAATTGTTCCAAACAAGAAAATAACTCACTAAAGTTAAAATCCCGAATCGCTGTAACTCATACTACACCCTTAATATTTGAGTGCACATATTGTGGTCAACACCAAGTTCTGACGCCTGCTGTTCACGCCAATTTAAGCCTTATTTCCAAGGTACTTACATCGAAATTGGCTTCACAACTTTTATACTCACAATGTGGAAACGAAGTAAAGTGGGCTTGAGAGGATTTTCCCAAGGAGTTTATATGCTCTGCTTAAATGCAAATGTTTTTATTCGCTTTATTTTTGTTCACAATTGTCTTTGGGACGGTTTTCTTTCTACAAAGCAAGTGTTGGAATGTCTTATCTTTTGGGGATGGTAGACTAGCATATTATACGATTGGGCTGGTCAACGAGACCCAAAACGGTAGCCAACCAGGAAGGGAAAAGACCCAAGGAGGAAGTTCTCAATTCATCGGAATCGTTTTTTTAAATGTATGTTCCGATTTGGATTTTTTTTTTAGGAATTTAGGGTATACTTACCAGGTGGTCCCGTTGTCATCAAGTCAGGATCTGATGATGGGATCCTGGAGAAATCGAGGGAACTCTTAAAATTTTATAGTCCCAATTGATATACTATACCTAGTGGTGTTTGAAGTCGGTTTTGTAAAAAGAATTTTTACGTTTATATTATTACTACTAGCTGATGCCCACGACTTCGTTCGCGTGGATTGAGGTTTTATTTGATTCCCGCGGGCATTCTCTTATTTTCCGGGATAAAAAGTAGCCATTTCTAAGCTAAGTTAGCTAATCCAGTCTATAATCTATCTCTGTGCCAAATCGATTCCGCCCTTTTTGCCTGATTGAGTAACAAACATCTAAACAGCCACACTTTCACATTTATAATATTATAGTAAGATTATAAATGTTATATTACGAGTAAGTAAGTACATATTACATTGTATGAGCTTAAAGCCTCATACAAACAGTATATCTGAACGTAAACATTACGATTGTCTAGATAAGCCACGAACTGCCGTGTAGTACAAGCCATTACTTCCCCTGGAAGCCCATTCCGCTGTCAGTCCCCTGATGCTTAATATATGATCCAATATCGATAAATGACACGGGTGGCTATAAATGCTACTTAAGTAGGCCGTTGGCTGCGGGGGACATTTACATAAACGTAGCCTCTAGCGTCTGTTCTGTTTATTGATCTTGAACGGTCAGTTCGGTTGGAACGGCATCGAAATATAACGCTTAGAAGCGCAAGAGTCGACGCGGTGATAAGCCATTTTTAGTAGGCCTTTAAAAACCGGCTTCGCAGTATCGTCTCGCGACTAGCTTGCAAAAAATTATTAAAAATTACGAACTGTACGGATATTCACTAAAATAAAACTCACTTTGAAAGCGAACTCATTTGTAAATTATGTCAAATATTTTGATCTAATTGATAACATAGCATAAAATGATAAAGAATGGATAGGCATTCGCTCCTATTTTGTATTAGGATGAGTGTTGTAACCGTCTAGTATTTTTTTCAAATATTAATATACCTACTTCGGCAATTACGGAATAGAATAGAAATATTTTTCATTCAAATAAACTTTTACAAGCACTTTAGAATCGTCAATGAATCTACCACTGGTTCGGAATGCCTTTCCCGCCGAGAAGAGCCAGCAAGAAACTCGGCGGTTGCTCTTTTCAAAAAAAAAAAAATAGTGCTATGTCTTGCCCCAGTGAGTTTGTATTTTACTGAATATTGCTGCTGTGCTCATGGTGTCATAATTCACCACAGTAACTATCAAAAACGTAATTATCAGTACAAGAAAATAATTACATGGCACTCACAAATACTCGTACATTTGTTTTTTTTTTTTTTTTGGGCGGAGCTTTGTTTAGAGACTTCTGTTCTAAGTGTTATAGTTCTATGTGGAATGTTTATTTTATTAGTTTGTATTGATAGATTTCGGGTATGGAAATACAGTAACATCATACAGTTTTTTTTAATTTATTTATTTAAAAGTAAAATTAATCTTACTTGTCTTGTTTGTAGACATAGTGATTTCATACGTTCAGTATACGTTTGAATACCAAGGTCTCGCCCGCCTTCGTAATTTATAATTCTTATATTACCGTTAAAATTCTTTACCATAAAAAAACGAGCATCAAAGCTTTAAAAATTCCTAAAGTACCGTCTTCAACACATCAAAGACTATGAAACAATATTTTCATCTTGAATTCCAACAAAAAGAAATACAAAGATTCAATTCCAACGTAGAAAGGACAATCTTATTTAAATAGAACGCGGCGCGGAAAGACACCGACAATTTGCAATATTGCATTTCCTCCGGTTTCTACTTGAGACTGAGAAATTGCATACACCTGAAGATGCTCTTCAAAATATTGTCGGCCCGGTTTAAATATATAACAAGCCTTATAATTCGAGTAAATACTTTGTTAAGTTGCCTCTCTTAAATAGGAAAAGTGGGAAGATGAAGGATAGGATTGTCTATGTAATCCATTTCAACTTGTTTTTTATTCAAAAACATCATGACATGATGATCATCAAACGACGATGTTTAGCACTAAATAGCATTGTACATTTAGATCTCCATGCGTTTATCGGTCTCAGTACGTAGATGTAAATCAATGTACAAACCAACCACAAAGTACAAACCAAAGTATGTCTGGTGGGAGGCGTTGGCCGTGGCTAGTTACCACCCTACCGTCAAAGACGTGCTGCCAGCGATTCAGCGTTCCGGCACGTAGAAACCAATTAGGGGTATGGATTGAATCTATACTGCCATACCCCTTTCAAGTTAGACTTCATCGTCACCTACCATCAGGTGAGATCGCGGTCAAGGAATAGTCATCGAATAAAAAAAACTGCAGTAGGTATCGGAGTTCGTTGATCACCGAACGTTATGATCACATAGTTTGCGGTACATTGCCTGCTCAAAAATTACTACCTAATCAATCTAGTTTTTTACGTCCACAAGTAATATCTTCACTAAGATCTCATATGGGTGAAAAATGACGATGAGGTCTAAGATGGAAGGGCTTTATAGTACTGAAACTTGTCGGCACAACTTTGCCTGTAGTATAGTAACTACCTAATTTAGAAATTGAATCTGGGCCTTACCAGCTTACCACTTATAAGACTAATAAAGTACTGTACACACTGCTGCGGTGAGGTTATAAAGCTTGGATTATAAATAGGCTTTTACACGCGTAAGAAACTCGAAGGAATTCGTATTAAGTGTGACATCGTTAGCAGAAGTCATCGCGACATGTCAGGTGACAGCTGCCGATGTGACACGGGTCGCGACATAATCCTTTCACGAGGCTTTATCGCTCAATTTATCACGGATTTGTCTACCGAACTCAAATAACATGTTAATCACTTCCCAAGCCACATGATATTTGTCCTACCTAACGTGTATTTTCTCATCGTTGTCATCTCAAATGATATGCGTCCGTTTCTGAATATAGATCTCTTGCAAGGATTGCAATAGAATATCTGTGTTTATTGAGAAAGTTTACATAAATAATTATAATATACGTAATACTTGCGTATTAGCATCACACATAAAGAACATAGTTAATTTTTTAAACAATGTATGACATAATATGAGGTGACAGCTGCCTTTGTGACACGGGTCGCGACATAATCTATTTACGAGCCTTTATTGTTCACTATATCATGGATTTGTATGCCGAACGCAAACGACATTTTGATTACTTACCTAATTATACAGACATGAGGCACAAGACAATATTTGAAAATTTTTAAAATGTGAAGTATATTATAAGGTCCCCTTTCAGAAACCTGATTGTTTATTTTACTAGAAATAATGAATCTAATATTGTCTTCGATATATTAACACAGTTGACTTCTAAGCACATTAATACAAATTATACAGTGGCGATGAGAGGTTCCCACAGTGGATTATGACCCGACCCGTGTTAATTCGTACACTGACAGTTGACACGCGTCACGAACGCTACACAGCTGTGAGGAGGCAAGTTTTATAAAATATAGTCTTCAGGGATACCTGAAAGTGTATTTTACTGGATAGAATAAACCTAAAGTCCTCATTTTACGTAAACAGTCGGCTTCTAAGCACATAGGTAATACATTATACAGTGGCGGTGAGAGGCTCGAAGTTCGAGGCCTCGCAGTGGATTATGACGCGACCCGTGTTAATTCGCACACTGACAGTTGACACGTGTCAGGCCAACGCTCGCCCGCGCTATCAACTCAGAAATTTATCTGGTGATACACAAAAATGTTTTTGTTATAAAATTAACAAAAAAATAATTAATAAGTAAAAATTACATTGCTGTATAAAACAACTACCTAGTTTTATAAATAAATATCAAGTGGCGTATATATAAAAGATTCAGACCGATTTGGCAATTTTTTTCTGTGTTCGAAATGCTATACTTACATATTATAAAGTATGCGAAAGTTCGTGAGGATGGGATGTACGGATAGATGTTTGTTAATCCTCAACGACAGATATAGATAACACATAAGCTTAGACTACTTTTTATCCCGGAAAGTATGAGTTCCCGCGGGAATCAAAAAACATCAATCCACGTGAACGAAGTCGCAGACACCAAATGGTTTGGTATAATTTACAGGTGAGTTCGCTTTCGAACTGCATTTTTAACCAATTTCCAAAAATGGAGGAGGTTCTCAATTCGTCGGAATCTTTTTTTTATGTATGTTCCCCGATTACTCTAAAAAACCTGTACCGATTTTGAAAATTCTTTTTTTGTTTGAAAGGGGTCCCATTGTCATCAGGTCAGCATTTGATGTTGGGATCCTGGAGAAATCGAGGGAACTCTTCAAATCTTATAGGCACAATTGTAGTGGCGTTTGAAGTCGGTTTTGTAAAAAGAATTTTTACGTTTATATTACAGTGAATAAGTCATGCTGAATCTCTGGTTTAAGTTTTCGTTAGAGGTCCCTGACACCCTATATTTGCCACGCTCGTTAGTGACTAGCTTATTCATAAAGCGTTAATGGCAAGTAGTAAATTAGGTATTTTCGGGTCAAAACTTTTACCCAAAGGTCTAGCTAATCGGTTCACACTAATTGAAAGTAATTTAACCTCCATCTAGCAGTTTGTTAACTCGCAAATAAGGTACATTAATCTATTTCAGAATCAAACAGAAATTAGCTATTTGCATTATCATGAAACTGTAAGGTCAGATGTAATGTTAGTGCATTTTTTTTTATTCAATGACAATAGTCCTGTGATCTCACCTGATGGTAAGTGGTCTAAGCAGTCTAAGATGGTAGTGGGCTAGCTTGAAAGGGGTACGGCAGTGTTCATTCAACCCATACCCGTAATCGGTTTAGCTACACGCCATCGTGCCGGAACGCTAAATCGCTTGGCGCACGTCTTTGACGGTAGGGTGATAACTAGCCACGGCCAAAGCCTGACCAGACCAGAGACTATTTGTAATCAGAAATTATAAATTTCCAAATTGCTCCTACCAGGGACCCAACTCGAAACCTTCCAACTATAAGACTACAGTGCTAACCACTGCCCCAGGGAGGTCATCAAAATTTCAAAATCAAACAGAAATGAGAATCATCCGTATCTCTATTTGTATTAAAATTTTCATAGAAACATGTGGTCAGGTGTAACATTATTGCATAGTCGTAATTTTCGTTGATTAAAGGAGTTACGCGGACAGTTTAATTCCAAAAGGGGACCCCTATCTAAACAAGTGTTGTGTAACAAACTGAATTAACTTAATATATTATTAGACATACTAACTTGGGATGTAGCCTTATCTTGTCGCACTTTAATTAGTAAGTTTCTAACTTACTCTCATAAATTATTACAAACACTTTATTTTAATACGTAGTAATTTGGTAGCAGTCAGGTTAGCAAAAAGATTGAAATAAATTAAAAACCTTGTTTAACAAAAAGTAAAAAAAAACCGGCCAAGTTCGAGTCAGCACTGCACATGTAGAGTTCCGTACAATCATATAAGATTTAACACGAGTTAATATTTTAAGATCGAGCATAAACAAAAGTTTATTGTATAGAGACCCTCTTTAATTTTCTTTTATTTGTTTTTAAAGCCGCAACAGAAATACACATTCTGTGAAAATTTCAACTCTCTACCCACTTAATTACAATATGGGGTTATTCAAGGGGCGAACCAATAAGTTCCTGAAAAGCCGGCAACGCATTGGTGGTGCCTCTGGTACTACAAGTGTTCATGGGCGGCAGTAATCACTTTACATCGGGTGACCCGCCAGCTCGTTTGCCCGCTATTCATATAAAAAAAACCTATTACGGTTCATGAAATACAGGTCGCTGACAGACAGACAGACAGACTAACATACGGGTGGACGGACGGACAGCAAAGGTTTAGTAATAGGGTCACCTTGGCACCTTTTGGGTACGAAACCCTATATTATATTACACTCCCACATGAATATCAGCCCCTACCCAGGCGTCGTCTATATTTATCTGTTTTGCCCAAGCACCTGCTACCTACAGGTATTACCCGCAGGTATTACACCGGGGTAATCCGTATATTAGCCTTGATCACTCCTTACACTAATATACTGTCCTCAGTGAGATACAGGACCGACAGCTTTACGTGCTCTCCGAGGCACAGATGTGGCGCTGCTAACTTCTAGCCTCTATAGTCTAACGGTTATTAAAGGTACGGATTGAAAACTGAAAGGTCGCAGGGTCGATTCCTACCCGTTTACTATGTCGTACTCACTTCTAACACAAGCTTTCGTTTATCTGGAGGGGAGAAGAGAATAAAAGTTAAGTTTATATCGCCAAAAAATTTCTTTAAAAAATTTTTGAAAAGAGCAACTGCTCAGTTTCTTGCCGGCTCTTCTCAGCGGAATCTGCTATGCGAAATGTGTCTCGACTTTCTAAAAATGATTGCATCAGTATAACGATCGCAATGACCTGTGATTGGCTGGTACCTTCCTGCTATTGGTTAAAATGCATTGATGCAGCAAGAACGCAATAAATTCAGCCAATCAGAAGCCATTGCGATAGTTACACTGATGCAATCATTTTTAAAGAATCGACACAGTTGTGGTAGAGTCTTAACTGGCCAGAAGAGCCCTAGGTTGGCCTACATGAAATAAAATAATTCAACGAAATAAATAATTTTGAATTTGGAATTTAATTTGAACTAGCCCAACTCTGAACTCTAAAACCAAGATTCCGCAGCCAAACCAGATAGCCACTAAACCAAGGATGCCTTCACGGTATAATCAAACAAGCAAAGGCTATATATTTTGTGATGAAAGTTGAATAAATCGCCGGAATTGAATCTGTGTCCAAATTAGAATACCAAATTAACCGTACCTTACTCTGTATTTGGCCGTCGAATTTTTCGATTCGAAACGAATAATTGTGCTCTTTTATTTGATTTTAATCTTTTTTTCTTCATAAATTAAGCCCGTGGCCGTAAACGGTATTTACTAAATGATAATTGAGAAAAAAAGAATTTTGGACGGAGTTTTAATGCATTTCACAGCGGTTAAGGCCAATTTTAATTTAAGTTGCCTGAACTTTCTTCATAAATTTTCAGTGCTTACTTGCTGAATTTCAGATATTTTAAGGACTGTTTAATTTAGGTAATACCGTAGTAATAATAGATGGACATAATAGACATTTGATTACTATAATTTGAGTATCTTCAAGGCAAGAGTGAATAGGCATCTTCTAGGCAAGCACGCTCCAACCTAGACCTCATCAGTGCTATCCAGGTACTGATTATCGTTAAGCGCAAGCCTATGTCATAATAAAAAAAAAACAAATCGATCGAAGCTTTTTTAATGGAACGGAAAATTTTAATTTCATTCACCTTCCTAAAAGAGATAAAAGCTAGTTCGAGCTATCTAGGAACTACATAAAGTTCACTTAATTATTATCTATACAAATAAATAAAATTGAAGTGCCTGGAATGAAAAGCATTTGCTATAGTTAATAAACGAAATAAATATCGCGTGCCAACTTACAGCTAGCGCCATTTATTTTAACTTGCAAAATTACGAAGGGTAGTGTTGCATCTATTAAAATTGAAGTATCAGTAGAATGTGAAGAATATTATTCAATTTCAGTTTGGCCTCCAAATAAGAGGAAAACTTGTGTTAGGATTGAGTACGAAAACAGGAATAGTAAGTTTATCTCACGCACACGCGAGCAAGCTCTCGCTTCCACTTATATAGATACGACACACACACACAACCATGAGCCGCGTACCCTCGTGAATTGAAAGAACAATACGGATGGGTGGCCCGGCCCGTCTGCGGGGATTCTTACGGATGAAATCGAGAATGAAAGCCCTAGTAAGTACTTTAATAAACATTTGTTTGATATAGTTTTTCCATAAAAAAATAGTTCTGTCTGAAAAAAATAAATAACTTTGTGTTTATTACATTTTACTTCAGCTATTCCGAAAGTAGTTATCAAATACATTTCTTGCGGGCAACTGGATTAAGTTTTGTTATATTTTGCTTTATGAGAAAAGTTTTTGATCTTTATTGAACCAACGAAAAGTTTTTGGTTAGGTAAATTTTCACGAATTCTCATTTCTGTCTGAAATATTTTCGGCTATTTTATTTTTACGATTCTCTTACATTTATTCTCGGATTATTGCTCTGCGAAGTATGCAGGCATAAATAATAAGCTTGCTCATTTTTGCGCGAAGAATCAACCTGACTATTCAGTTTCAGTTTCTTAACGAAATTCCACGTGAATTATATTTACAGTTAGATTAAGCTGGCTAGGTAGGCTAGGAATCAAAATGGACATAGCTTATCGAGTAGGGAAACTTAAAGGGTACATAGTTCGAGGAACTGATGGTCGATGGGGTCCCAAGGTGACGAAGTCGCGAGAATGAGCTAATACTCATTATAAAAATTCATTTTTTTTTTTTCAAAAGTCGGTTTACGGCCAGTGTTTGAAATTCAGTAGCTTTTCACATACAGTACAAAAAATATTTTAAAAATTAAATAAAATTATGGCATGATTAAAACGCTACATAATTAAGTATAACATACGTTTATAAATTTCAGAATATTAAAGCGTTAAAAACCGCACTCGTTGCTTAATAAATATTATTTATGTGCTTGTTTACAAAAGTAAATAAATTAACAGTAGGTGGGTATAATTACCATTTTTAATTAGGACAACATCCAGTGACAACAGTCATGAAATATTGAGCAGAAAGAATACATTCAACAAACTTATTTGGGTCGCATTCGGATGGGTTCACATGGCACAAGCGTTAGCGTTTAACTCTTGCGTAGCTAGTGTTAGTGGTTAGGTTAGTGTTGCGTAGCTATCAATATTAATGTCGTTATAAAGATAGTAAAGTAGCGTTTTTTCTTCCATTCTAATTAATATAACTCTACGCAGAAAAAGTCGTAGGCAAAAGCTATTATCTCTATACTGGACGTCACAGCGGCACATCTCAGCGACCGTATTCTCTATTTATAACCGACTTCCAAAAATGAAGAGATTGTTGTTTCCATTTGCTATGGAGAACAATGGAAAATTGCTAATTAAGGACTCTCAAACCCGCAAATGCGGGTAATTTGTTAGCAACTTTCGATAGTAGCTGACATACACAAGAAGAAAACATATGCGACGGCTTAAGAACTTCCTCTTTTTCTGACGCTTGAAAAAGTTTAAAAACTGTATTAAAAATTAAATGTTACTTCCCTCATATTGAATTTATTCGTTTCAAATTTAGCCTACATAAATCGGACTATAGTAACTAAAATCGGCTCATTAGTTAAGGCGCTACGGTGGTACGTAACATACGTTATTAGTCACATACAAACATACATACACAGACTGCTAAAATCATAACCCTTCCGGCTTTGCCTTCGATAGGTAAAAAAAGCTCTACAGGCGCCGCGCCTCCGCTGTAACGCAGCGTGTGAACCGACTGTTACCCAAATTAAGGGTTATATAACAGGCTTTATTATTCTGAGTTTCAAGCGCAAAGACCGTAGATCCCGCACTAACTTGAGCGGGAAATTAGTTAACCTTTGATGTTTTTTTTCATTCACTAACAAGATAGTCCTCGTCTCCAATCTCACCTGATGGTAAGTGACGATGCAGTCTAAGTTGGTAGCGGGCTAACTTGGAATGGGTATGCCAGTGTAGATTCAAACCATACCCCTAATCGGTTTCTACACGCCATCGTGCGGGACCGCTAAATCGCTTGGCGGCACGTCTTTGACAGTAGGGTGGTAACTAGCCACGGCCAAAGCCTCCCACCAAAGCTTGAAGCTCTTTTACCGCCTACAACTCGCCTATGATTCAAACAGACGGCAAGTATCTTTGATTTGTATGTGCGTGTCTCTGATTCACCGTATCTCTGAAACCGTCACTCTTTGTCGTTTTTATTTTTAAAATAGAGTAGGGCTTGATTGCGATCACACCTGATTGTAAGTGAGGATGAAGCGCGCTTGCCTAGAAGATAACTCTTCATCCTTGATTAAAAGGTATTCTAGTATATAAGATGAATAGCTCCAGAGACAGATATAAGCTACTTTTAGTATAGAGAAAACAAAGAGATCCCACAGTATTTTTCAAAAAATTAAATACTTTCGACGACCGCCCTGGCGCCGTAGTAATTGCTATGGTCTTAAAGTTCGATTCCTGGCGAGGACAATTTTGAAATTTATATTTTCTAAAATGTCTCCTATCTAGTCCTTTCAGAGGCTTTGGCCGTCGTAAGTAAAGTTGTAATTAGTAGTAGTAATTATTCCAAGCTCGCTCGCTACCATCTTCGGCTGCATGGTCACTTACCATCAAGTGAGGTCAAGTCAAGGGCTATCGTGTAATGCTATAATTTCTAGACGAATTTGCTGTTCTTAGAACCTCCTCTATTCATTAGGAAGCCTACTACAGCTAAGGACTCGAATATTTTCTTCACATGAATGGATTTTCTCCTATGAACAACTATTATGGAATTACAGCTTCTAAACCAATCGTAATAAGAGTCAAAATAGACTGCCTACTTAACAGCAAATTAGGTGATACCTAGACAAGCTAATGAATACACATCGTCGACAAAAGAAACATCATTCTGGACCATACGATACAGGGATGATATGACAATTTGGAGCAAAAATTTCAAGGTGAAATAGAACGTATGTCCAAGTTTTAAGGTTGAAATTCGATTGGAGTGGACGCTAATGACGTGAGTGATGAAATTCGTTTTGTTGATAAGCCAGAGCACTTGTAATTGAAACTACATGGCCGACTCTAGGGAAACATTTAGGTTCCTTGCGCACTACTTGGCCACGATTACAGCCAGCGGCCGCAGAAGCCAGGTAAACTCATTTATGAGAAGAGTTTAGACTTTAGGCTCCACCCCCGTAGCCAAGTGCAGATTTGGCAAAATCCGCACACCTTTGAGAACATTATGGAGAACTCTCAAGCATGCAGGTTTCATCACGATGTTTTGAGAAAAATCAAGTTATATTTAATAGGAATAGAATTTAAATGCACAGAACTCTGAAAAGTTAAAGGTGTGAAAAGTAGGCCGAAGTCTTTCACTGGACTATCATCGTTCGTGATAAAGATAAAATATTGTAACCCAAAACAAATTGCACACTTGTCCATAACCCCTGTTGTTTACTGACCGCATAACATGCCGATAACATATTACTATGAACGTCCGTATGTCCGTATAAGCCTCAGCCAACCAACCAAGATGATTTGAAGTGAACCTGGGACCACGACGATGACCAGTTATTTTAGTGGCCGTGTAGTGCGTGAGGTCCCTTACACAATGAATATCTCTTATCTCGGAGGAATAGGATTCTGAGCTTCGATTTAATAATAATGCAAGTTTAGTGCTGAAAGTTGCATATTTAACTAAAGTCAAATAAATTCATTAGGTACCTGGAAACTATTTATTGATTGATGACATAGACTACTTTTATCCCGAAAAACAAAGGGTTCCCGAGGGATCTTAAAAACATAACGTGGACGAAGTCGCGGGCATCATCTACTTTATTATATTTTACTGCCTATTATTGGGTATAAGTGATATAATTTTTTTTTTTTTTTTTTTATTATCACCATACAAATATATACAAATTTTTTTCTTATAAACATACGAGAAACCACTAAGGTTTAAATTGTATGCAATAAGTCCATTCCGTTACACACAAATACTTATATAAAAACTAACATAACAACTTATCTAAAAAATATGATTTTAATTTATGTTTTAAATTGTATTCATTTAATTTTACCCTATAGCCCAGTCATTAAAGCCAAAACCCGAAAGTAATTAGTAACTTGATAAAAATTTTAGGGGGTTTTTAAAGAAGGTAAAATAACTTACCGTGTGATTTTGCAGTGTTGTGGGGTGTACGGAAAGGGTTGAAAAGGGGTGAAAAGGGTTTTTTGTTAATAACATTGCCAAAAAAATTAGTAACACGCTGCAAATTTATAATAAGGTTGTTCTTACCGTTTTGTAACGTTTATTAAATTTGCAGCGTTTTGCAACATACGGAACATTGTTTATTATTAAAAAACAATGAAATTTGTTATTAACAAGGGTAAAAAAATAGTAACACGCTGCAAATTTATAATTAGATTGTTCTTACCGTTTTGTAACGTGTATTAAATTTGCAGCGTTTTGCAACATACGGAACATTGTTTATTATTAAAAAAACAATGAAATTTGTTAATAACAGGGGTAAAAAAAATTAGTAACACGGTGTAAATTTATAATGACATTGTTCTTACCGTTTTCAAACGTTTATTAAATTTGCAGCGTTTTGCAACATACGGAAAATTGTTAATTACTAAAACGCTGCAAATTTAATATACGTTACAAAAGAGTAAAAACAGCTTAATTATAAATTTGCAGCGTGTTACTACTTTTTTTACTCCTGTTATTAACAAATTTCATTGTTTTTTAATAATAAACAATGTTCCGTATGTTGCAAAACGCTGCAAATTTAATACACGTTACAAAACGGTAAGAACAACCTAATTATAAATTTGCAGCGTGTTACTATTTTTTTTACCCTTGTTAATAACAAATTTCATTGTTTTTTAATAATAAACAATGTTCCGTATGTTGCAAAACGCTGCAAATTTAATAAACGTTACAAAACGGTGAGAACAACCTTATTATAAATTTGCAGCGTGTTACTAATTTTTTTGGCAATGTTATTAACAAAAAACCCTTTTCACCCCTTTTCAACCCTTTCCGTACACCCCACAACACTGCAAAATCACACGGTAAGTTATTTTACCTTCTTTAAAAACCCCCTAAAATTTTTATCAAGTTACTAATTACTTTCGGGTTTTGGCTTTAATGACTGGGCTACTAACATTACTATCTAATTCATTTATTAGGCGAGGGATCATATATGCACTGGTGCGTGTACCATATTTATTTTTAGAATTAATAGTTTTTAAGGTTTTATTATTAACTCTGCGAGTATTACTTTTTTTTGGAATGATGTGTTGAATATTTAAATTAAAAAATTGCTCCTTTAGTAGCTGAAATTGAAATTTATCATGAATTGGCAATACATTACAATGCTTAAATATATAATTGTCATTCGTTTTTCCCAAAATTTTAATATTTAAAGGCACAATAGATTTTAAAATTCTAAGTTGTAGTTGATATATATACTGACTAGTAGGGCGCGTGGGTGCGCGGCTCGCTAAAGCGAACCGCGGTTTTTCTGTTCACCAAATAGATCTTCGGAATTGGTCATCTTTTTAGAAATTTGTATGGCCGCCATCTTGAATCCGCCATTTTGATTTTTTTTTTCAGCTCTCTGCCAATTGAATGAGGTTTCTGGTGATTTTTGTTTGAGCACCCCCCACCTAACTTCAATCCCCTGGCCGTGCTCCTCACCCGTCTCCGAAATTCTCAATCATCAGCTCTCTCCATATTTTTCCCCGAACCATCAGAAATTTTGAAAACGAACATATGAAAATTCCCAATTCGCTATATATTTTGTATGAAAAAATAAAATTCCGCCATCTTGAATTTTTTTTCTATTCATCAAGTAGACCTTCGAGTCTTGATCATCCTTTTCCAAGAAACCACTCTTCCATCTTTTATAGTTTCCGAGATAGACACCGACGAAATTTGTATGGCCGCCATCTTGAATCTGCCATTTTGGAGTTTTTTTTCGGCTCTCTGCCAATTGGATGAGGTTTCGAGTGACATTTGGTTGAACACCCCCCACCTATCTTCGATACCCTGGCCGTGCTACTCATCCGTCTTCGAAATCCTCAACCATCAGGTCTCTCCATATTTTTTCTCCAAATGAATTTTTGTTCTCTATACGAAATCATCAGAAATTTTGAAAAAGAATCGTATTAAAGTCTTGCATATATTTTGTATGGAAAAAAATAAATTCCGCCATCTTGATTTTTTTTTCTATTCATCAAGTAGATCTTCTGGTCCTGATCATTTTTTTCCAAGAAACTACTCTTGCATCTTTTATAGTCTCCAAGATAGACACCGACGAAATTTGTATGGCCGCCATCTTGAATCCGCCATTTTGGAGTTTTTTTTCGGCTCTCTGCCAATTGGATGAAGTTTCGACTGACATTTGGTCGAACACCCCCCACCTATCTTCGATAGCCTGGCCGGTGCTCCTCACCCGTCTCCGAAATCCTCAATCATCAGCTCTCTCCATATTTTTTCTCCAAATGAATTTTTGTTCTCTATACGAAATCATCAGAAATTTTGAAAAAGAATCGTATTAAAGTCTTGCATATATTTTGTATGGAAAAAAATAAATTCCGCCATCTTGATTTTTTTTTCTATTCATCAAGTAGATCTTCTGGTCCTGATCATTTTTTTCCAAGAAACTACTCTTGCATCTTTTATAGTCTCCAAGATAGACACCGACGAAATTTGTATGGCCGCCATCTTGAATCCGCCATTTTGGAGTTTTTTTTCGGCTCTCTGCCAATTGGATGAAGTTTCGACTGACATTTGGTCGAACACCCCCCACCTATCTTCGATAGCCTGGCCGGTGCTCCTCACCCGTCTCCGAAATCCTCAATCATCAGCTCTCTCCATATTTTTCCTCCGAATGAATTTTTGTCCTCTATACGAAACCGTGAGTGAAAAAAAAATTTTCCATACAAAATTTTACAGGAGAGGTGATCAATGAGTCAGTGAGTGAGTGAGTGAGTGAATCAGTGAATCAGCACGAGTAGCTATATATATATTAACTAGTAGGGCGCGTGGGTGCGCGGCTCGCTAAAGCGAACCGCGTGTTTTCTGTTCTCCAAGTAGATCTACGGGTCTTGATCATCTTTTTAGAAATTTGTATGGCCGCCATCTTGAATCCGCCATTTTGAATTTTTTTTCAGCTCACTGTCAATTGAATGAGGTTTTGAGTAATTTTTGTTTGAGCACCCCCCACCTATCTTCAATACCCTGGCTGTGCTCCTCACCCTTCTCCGAAATCCTCAATCATCAGCTCTCTCCATATTTTTCCTCTGAAGCAATTTTTGTTCTCTATACAAAACTATCAGGAAAAGGGACCGTAATAAATTCACCATATAATTTGTATAGTGAAATAAATTCCGCTATCTTTTATTTTTAATTCTATTTTTTCTATTCATCACGTAGACCATCGGGTCCTGATCATCTTTTTCCAAGAAACCACTCTTCCATCTTTTATAGTCTTCGAGATAGACATCGACGAAATTTGTATGGCCGCCATCTTGGATCCGCCATTTTGAAGGTTTTTTTCGGCTCTCTGCCAATTGGATGAGGTTTCGAGTGACTTTTGTTTGAACACCCTCCACCTATTTTCAATATCCTGACCATGCTCCTCATCCGTCTCCGAAATCCTCAATCATCAGCTCTCGCCATATTTTTTCTGTGAATGAATTTTTATCCTCCATACAAAATCAACATAAGTTTTGAGAAAGAACTATGTTTTAGTCTTGCATAGATTTTGTATGGAAAAAACAAATTCCGCCATCTTGAATTTTTTTTCTATTCATCAAGTAGACCTTCGAGTCCTGATCATCCTTTTCCAAGAAACCACTCTTCCATCTCTTATAGTCTCCGAGATAGACACCGACGAAATTTGTATGGCCGCCATCTTGAATCCGCCATTTTGAAGTTTTTTTTTTGCTCTCTGCCAATTGGATGAGGTTTCGAGTGACATTTGGTCGAACACCCCCCACCTATCTTCGATAACCTGGCCGGTGCTCCTCACCCGTCTCCGAAATCCTCAATCATCAGCTCTCTCCATATTTTTCCTCCGAATGAATTTTTGTCCTCTATACGAAACCGTGAGTGAAAAAATTTTTTTTCATACAAAATTTTACAGGAGAGGTGATCAATGAGTCAGTGAGTGAGTGAGTCAGTGAATCAGCACGAGTAGCTATATATATATTAAAGGTGAGTTTTGTCAGTTCGTCCATAACTGCTAAGACCATAAGTTATATTGATATTATATTCTGAGAAAATTCATCAAGTGGTTAAAGCAAAAGGCGCTGCCCTGGAGAGGCATGGAGAGGCACTCTGCGAGTGAGCTCGAGCCAATAATAATCGGTTTCTGAGGGCCGGCGCGGCGCTCATCCGGCTGAAAGGACCGTTTAATACATTTCTCGTCACTCTTTCACGATCCAATGAATTGTTCAATGGGCTTAATACGAGTTGCCACAACTCGATAACATTCATATATTTATGACTAGCTTTTGCCCGCGGCTTCGCTCACGTTAAGGTCTATTTTTAAACCCCTATTTTATCCCCTTAGGGATTGAATTTTCAAAAATTCTTTCTTAGCGGATGCCTATATCCTAATAACTATCTGTGTGCCAAATTTCAGCCCGATCGGCTCAGTAGTTACAGCTGTGCGTTGATAGATCAGTCAGTCAGTCACCTTTGCCTTTTATATATTCAGACTAGCTTTAACCCGCGGCTTCGCTCACGTTAGGTTCGATTTTTTAATCCCCTATTTAACCCTCTTGGGGTTGAAATTTTCTAAAATCCTTTCTTAGCGGATGTCTACGTCCTAACAGCTACCTGTATACCAAATTTCAACTCGATCGGTCCAGTGGTTAGAGCTGTGCGTTGATAGATCAGTCAGTCAGTCAGTCAGTCAGTCAGTCAGTCACCTTTGCCTTTTATATATTCAGATTACGTCGAGTATTTTTTGTCTGGTAGGAGAGGTGGGGGACTTCGGTCATGGCTAGTTACCACCCCACTCAATCCAACAACCAATATATCAAGTACGCCAACTTTAACTGAAAAAAAAAAACTTTCTTCTGAATCGTTACAATTACCACCAGCTCCGAAGCGCTAAGAAACGGAGGCAAGAAATTCAACAGTTATTGTTTTAAAAACAAAGATGTTTTTAATCTGTACAAATTACGTTACGTATCGTTACAAATTATGACACACCACATTATAATGTGAGCAGCTGAATACGAAACGAAACGATCCATTACACTATCGACATTGCCGAGAGTTGCAACTCGCACTTGAATCGACTAAAAGGTTCATTCAAACGTAAAAATATGACGACGAATATATTAGAGATTATGTAAACTCATTCTAAATGTAAGCAGTACATTAAGGATGAGTTTACATAATTAAAATGATATGATATCGCACGTTAGTTTGAACGACGCAACCAAGCTCCAGAAATTGTAGAATAGAGCCGCTGCGCTGGCTACTTTTCATTGTTAACATTACTTATTCTAATTCTCCGGCACCCAAACCAGTGGATTTATTCCCACGAAGCTTTGCCTATAATCGCGATAAACTCTAGTGTGGGAAGATACTATATCCACATGAAATTAAATGATTTATTTATTAAATGGACGTCCGTTTACAAAAGTAGAGTAGATCGATCAGTACGTTACCAGTACCACATCAAACGATTGATAGCCGATCGATGTTTATCGATTGGTGTGCCAGCTTTGGCTAATCGACGGATAATGGTCGATAAAACGTTGATCAATCGTCGATCGACAATAATTAATCTAAAAATAAAATAAAAAAACTTGAGAGGTGTCAAGGGACACCCGGATGGAACGAAGTTCAATGCGAAATAGAAATGAAAATATCTGGCTTGCTTTCTATAAGAGAGAGAGAGACAGACAGAGAAACATGCGACGCCGCACAGCTTACAATAGCTCACTATAGCAAAAAGTGTCGTGACAACTTTTCGTAAGAATTTTTTCCGTCTAGCCCCCTTTCACAACGCGCGATAAGGAACTTCGTTCCAAAAATCCGATGAATTGAGAACCTCCTCCTTTTTTGGAAGTCGGTTAATGAATAAACTTTTACTTAAATGAGTAAAACAATACCCCGCGCCCCCGTCACATTATTATATTTCATAGAACACACAACATTAACATGTGTTATCAAGACAAACAAATCTCGTCCGACACCAGACAGTGACGTGACGAGGGTATCAGTTCGGAAGCTTAGCGAAATTAACACTTCATTCGCCGACTTGACGTGGTAATTGACCTTCGGGCAGCCTCCGGGCAACTGAGTAACTAAGTGGACAGATATAAAGCTTCTTCTAACCATGCGGTGATAGGACTGATAGGTTCTACCTACAAGTATGCGGCGAATATATGTGCGTGTGCACGCGCGGCTCGTTAGAACGCGCACACAAAAACGTCTGACGCCCCAACTCGACTAGTGGACAAACTCTGGGTCTTTGTGGCGTAAGCTGAGCTTTTGCTCTGCTTTTTAATTATTACTCAAAACCAAAGGTAAACTTATGATTTTAGCAATCCACTTATATGTAAGTATATATGTGTCTATTTACGTATGTTCCACCAATGTTATTGCGCCGATTTTGAGATGAGGCGATGAATGAGGTGTCAATCGATTCGTTATGATGGTTGGCGTGACAGGCTACATTTGACTAATGATCCAATTTCGAGAAGTCGGATTGCAGTAAATCTTCTTGTTTTACGTTTATTTTGAAAGTTTGAATAAGTCCAAAAATGTATTCTTTCACGTACAGGTACAAGGTAATAAAATAGGTATACGTTTTTCGAGGTCGTTAGAAAACTTCGCCTCTGCTTGGTTATTTACTCATGTGCTCCGGGGACGCGAGGAAATTAGAGAACAAAGAGATTTTCTCAGGAAACATTTCATTAGTTATCTGCAAAGTGTTTGATCTAAAGAGCAATTAGTCCCTTAATTAAGTGAGGGTTTGCACAAGTCGATAACTTTGACAGATTTCGAGCATTGAAACCCGAAATGCGGCATAACATTACTGATGACGCAATTTGCATCAGCTCATCCGTTTGAGCACTATGATGTCACAGACAGATGAACGAGTCAAACTCGAACGTATCCTTAAGTCATGGGATAGAAATGGCTCTATAGTAGCTACACTGGGTGCCTATATATAGTTACGTGTACGTCTGCTCGAGATTCCACAACTACGGATCAAGAAAACTCGAAAGACGATAGAATGGTACTGCCACTCCTATAAACGTAGGAGTGGCAGTACCATTCTATTTTAAGAAATCGGTTAAAAGTATGCACATGAGGAAAGCATAGGTATGATACAATTGATTACAATTGAGATTAAAATTTCTTTACAGAAAAATTGAACTTTACCGCCGAATTTCAGTTTTCAGTCCGCACCTTTACTATTGAGAGTTTGTAAAACTATTATTTAATTAGTCGCTCACTATTATACAGTGCCTAGTTGGTCTCGTGGTTAGTATGTTCGGCTACGGATGACAAGGTCCTGGGTTCGATTCCCGGGTCGGGCGAAACAAATAATGCATTGGGGATTTCTATCAAGAAGTTATCAGTACTAGCCTGGAATTAGGAAGTTGGCAGTGACTGGTGAGTCTCTTCGGTCGTGTCCGATTTCCGTCCCATTGGACTCTAATGTTGTGATCTATAGAGCGTGCTCTAACTCAGCTCAGACTCAAAATAGAGGTTAAAAAACGAGACGCAAATATGTTCTGACATAAATCTGTCTCGTTTTAACTCTGTCTTGAGTCTGAACTGAGTGAGAGAGCGGTCTATAGATTTCAGTCTAAGAGTGAGAGAATAGAGAGTACACCTGTGTTTGCGCACACACTTGTGCACTATAATATCTCCCGCGCAGATCGCACAATCTCCGAGGAAGTTGGCCGCCGTGACCGTCTTCGATTGAAAGGTCGTTATTATTACATTATATTAAATTCTCAGGTAGGCCACATATCCCTCAAATATGAATATTTAACACAAATACCAATCAAGGGTATAACATACCCCAAATATCGTATTTCATTAATTATCCGTTATTACTAACCCGTCAACTCGTACCGTTATATTGTACACGGTAATTATATATTAATTAGTATTTGTTATGTGGGCGATATCAGTTATAGTAATTGTGTAATTAACAATGCTCTTTGTTATATAGAACAAGCCGCGCTCACCTGATATGCCTGAAAATTATGCTTCTCTTGTAATACTCTCTATACACGTATCGATATAATATATATATCGTAAGCTATAATATTAAAGAAAATAAAAAATACGACTGCCCAGCCAAAAACGAAATAAAAAATTAAATATCACAGTCCTTTGGAATCTTATTCACATTTTTAAGTGATATTTTTTTCTGATTCACTGGATATTGAACTGTAGTGTTATATATTTTCGGAATGTACCTACTACTCATCATTTTTGAGATTATAATAAGCTTAAACTTATTTTCAAATTTTTTTTTCAACTTTAGTTTTCATGCAGGACCATGGTCACCCCATCATTTTTTTTTTTAAATTTTACTAGCCTGTATCACCCGGAATCAGCTAAGGATTCTAAGGATACCTCACTCATCAAAATCGGTTCAGGCGTATAGAAGTTTTGGTGGAATATAGAAACTCACATACATGCATACATACATTCATATATGAACCCTGAAAACCATATAGTCCTTTTTTCAGGCAATCGTATAAAAAGAAGCCGCAAAAATTCTACGAGACGCAAGGGCCGCAAAATTCGCTAGATCTTTTATGCATTAATCACTTTTTGTATCGTATTTCTCATTGCTGGAGGTAGTGAAGTTTATCTGGCGGGAGGCTTTGGCCGTGGCTAGTTACCAACCTACCGTCAAAAACGTGCCGCCAAGCGATTTCGCGTTCCGGCACGATGGCGTCTAGAAACCGATTAGGGGTATGGGTTGTACCGCCATACCCGTTCTAAGTTAGCCCGATACTATCTTAAATTGCATCGTCACTTACCATCAGGTGAGATCGCAGGCAAGGACTATCTTGTCATTGAATAAAAAAAAATTTTGAAAATATCACATCAATCATAATAGAAACGGAATAATAATTTCATACTAAAAATAGTTGTACATAAACTGTAGGCCGCCCATAGACTGTCCGACCACCCCACAAAGCGACAAAGGAATGATAAATGCTTTAAAAAGTTAACCCTTATCAGCCGCTGTCAACTCCATAGTACGCGCGCCGTAATCGAATTAATTACGAGGAATAAGGCCGAAGCGACTCGACGCAATTATCTTTAATGTTATTATGCTCGTTCTATGAATTTTTATGGGAATAATCAACTCTATTTATAGCTCTTGTTTGTGTAATCAAAAGAGCGTTTTCTAGGCAAGCGCGCTCTAACCCAGACCTCTTCAGTGCTTACCACTATTGGTTGTCGGCAAGTGCTCAGAAACCGATTAGCGGTTTCTACAAACCATCGTTCCAGGAACGCTAGGTGGCTTGGCGACACGGTAAGAGAGTGGTAACTAGCTACGGCTAAAGCCTCTCACCAGACCAAAATTCATAAATTGCCCCTGTCGGGAATCGGACCCGAGACCTCCCAGTTATAAGACCACAGCGCTCACCACTGCACCAGGGAGGTTGCCAAATGATGTCCTTAAAAATTACTCACAGCTCATTGTGGCATGGGTAGTTCTACGATAAGAGGTAACTTGTGCGGCAATCAGTTTAAAATAAAAATTTTACTTTATATGTTGTTATTTTTTGCAATGAAACACATCACCTAAATGTACTTTATTAAATAACATCACGATTCAATGCCTATTTAAAGTATATTTTTCTGAAATTCCTTATAAAGTCTAAAAAAGTCTCTAACCTGGCCTGTCCCTCTGTCGTTTTCAGTTTAATTTGAAACGATACATACTTTTTTTGTATCAGTTATTAAACGAAAGTATGTTAAACACAAATTTCAATAAATGTATTTAAGTATTGTTAAGGAAAAATAGAAAAATATTTATTTATTTGCAATATATTTTAAACTTTACTTTTGTCCCACTGTTTTTGGGTATCTACTCTAGAAAATTTCATTCCGCTACTACAAACACAAATATAAAACGGCCATATTCCAAAAATTGCTCAAAGTCATCTACGGACGTGAAGTTAGTAATGCAAAACACGTGAGCCATTAAGAGCGCCGTCATTTGTCAGTTGTTGCGACCGTAGATTCGAAGTAGTCGTTTCGCGAGGTCATTGTGTCTCTCACCTGGCAAGTCGTAAAAGTTATATTATTCATTCAATTTATTTGCATTTACTGGTCTAATTTAATAATGATGGACTAGTGAAAGTGTGATACATAATGTACCGAAAAACTTCTTATGTCAATTAAAACAATACAATTTATCATGAAAACGTCTCTCACCTGCCATATTTCACCTGGCAAGTCAAAACTTTTAAATGTCAGGAGAGAAACTTATTGACCAGGGGAGATAAGGTAAGTGCAAACAAACAAAGTCAAAAAAGTCAACAAAGTCAAAAAAGTCAGAAAAGTCAAAAAAAGTCAAAAAAAGTCAAAAACCGTCAAAAATGTCTAAAAAGTCTTTTTTGACTTTTTTTACTTTTTTGACTTTTTTTTGACTTTTTTTACTTTTTTGACTTTTTAATAAAATATGCATAAAGTGACTTGCCCTTACGTGAAAAGATAAATAAATAGGACAAAAATCGTAATATAAGTGTTTAATGAAAAAACAGCTACTTTTCTCCGTGGCCGTATTCTCTATGGACTTAAAACCTCTTATCGTAGAATCACCCGCATAGGTATTTAGAACATCCACAATACCCTAACAGACAAAAATGTGACAGACATACAGACATATTAGCATTTGGTGTAGAAACGGACGCCACTGTCCACCTTCAACTGCCAGAGCTTGTGGACTGTATGAGAATTTAGATGTTCCGAAGGATCAGGGGCGAATGAAGGGATAGCGGGATCTCCGTGCACTAATCTTGCAAAGGGATTTGAGCCAGGTGCGCTGCCACCTCCACTGTATCGGCCACTCCGTAACACGTCGGCGTCAGCTGTGCAGCGAAGTCGTTACACACAGACACACACTTTTTGGGTTGGGTTTGAAGCACGAGGACGGGCGACACAATATATGTGCATGCGTCTCGCGGAGACGAAAGTTCGTACTGACGTTTTGTGTCATGGAAAAATGAAATGGAGGGTAGATGGGAATTAATATGACATTTAATGTCAATCCAAATAAGAAATTAAAAAGGCGGCGTCACCAGCATTAATGAACGGTTATGTTTTCGTTATGCTCGTAATTCTTATTTTTTACTCCAGATAAGTAAATCCAGTTTGCTAGAGACCTCCAGAGACGCACCTTTTACGTGTTAGTCTTTTAAGCCTATCCTAAATCGCCCGAGGGAGCATCTCAAAAATTAAATTAGAACCAACAGGTTGCCTTGGCAACAGGTTGGAAAATTAAACTATGGGTCACATGAATTTGATATACATCAAATAACTTTAAATAATTATCTTTTTAACCGACCTCAAAAAAAAGGAGAAGGTTCTCAATTGGAATTGTATTTTTTTTTTGGCGATGTTACTCCGTAACTCCGTCAAATCTGGACCGATTTTTTTTATGCGTCGGTGCAGGGTCACCACTTTGATATACATTTGACAAATGAAAAAATCAAAAAAGTCATCGTAATTTTGGGAGAAATTCAAGACATATGAACAAAAATAATCACCATTTTACGGCCTGTTCGGACCGACGTGATTTTTAAATACAAGATGGGTAATGAAACTGACGGGCCGGCAGAAACCGTGGTAATCAGGTTTGTATTTCATTAACGTGTAATGAATATATTTGAGGGACTTGTTTGGGTTTATGTGTTTGGGGTCCTACACAGAATCTCTCAATTTCACTATAATATAATTATACCTACTTTTAAATTTAAGGAAAACTTATTTAGTTCTTGCTGTTGCCCGGGACTTTTTTTTAAATACATTTATTTTGCTTTTTTATCTTTTATCCAGTGGTAGATTTGTGACGTGTCATAAGAGCTGCAAGTTGGCCTATATGAAATAAATTAATTTTGAATTTTGAATTTTAATATCCCATTGGATTTTCTTAGGGTATGAAAAGCCTGTGTCACTCACTTTTCAGGTATCTTACTGTACCCATGTAAAAAATCACGTCAATCCGTTACTTCGTTGCTGTATGATTGAGGGGCACACCAACAAACAAACACCTTTCTAACGATATTCTACAGTCCACACAATGAGATCGACAAGTACAAAAATATCATCCCCTCTTTACGTTTAGGGGAGGTATCCAAAATAATAGATTTTTGTTTCAACATTTTATTGTACTTTTTCGGAGTAATTATATACACAACCTTGCCAGTACCAGTAGTCTCTGCGCTATGCTGCGGACAGACGGACAGACGGACGGACTTGGCGAAATTATGAGTATGAGTGGTTCCTTGTAGTTTTACTATGCTACCCTAAAAAGGGTGTTCCAAAGACCATCTCCTAACTCCATCAGCATGCACTCGTCGTTATATTGTGTATTGGAAATCTAAATATATAAAAGGCAAAGGTGACTGACTGACTGACTGACTGACTGACTGATCTATCAACGCACAGCTCTAACCACTGGACCGATCGAGCTGAAATTTGGTATACAGGTAGCTGTTAGGACGTAGACATCCGCTAAGAAAGGATTTTGGAAAATTTCAAACCCAAGAGGGTTAAATAGGGGGTTAAAAAATCGAACCTAACGTGAGCGAAGCCGCGGGTTAAAGCTAGTTACTCATAAAATCAATACAATTTAAGTTCAAATTGCTTTATCAAAGAGTTCTAATTCCCAGCCAAGTATAATCTCAACCATAAGACAGGCTACTAATGGAAGTTTCAGGTCAATCGGAAACTCGGAAATGGTTGAAAAATCAGAAAGCAATTTCGATGGAAGAAATACACGAACCGCTCAAATATTATATTGATATAGGATAGTTATTACCATTGTATTACTAGGGATTCATCCATGTCTATTTCTGATCAAAACCAAGCCATCCTAGTAACTAAAAAGTAATCAAAAAATTCAAAATTCAAAATTCAAAATTCAAAATTTATTTATTTCATGTAGGCTACCCTGTAGCACTTATGATATGTCACAAATCTACCACCGGTTCGGAATGCAGATTCTGCTGAGAAGAACCGGCAAGAAACTCAGCAGTTGCTCTTTTCAAAAAATAAAATAAACTAATTTTACAATAAGTAATAAAAGTAAGCTAAGTATACAGTGCTTCCACAGTGAAGCTTCACAAATACAATACATATTATAATCTAACACATATCAGCATGGGAAGTCAAAGCAGACCCATTCCCGTTGGCGGCACCCGTTCACGAGCACGACGCATGATCCAACCATTGCTTCGCTCAACCATATTTGAGGGAACGTAAAACTTCTAGTGTTTACTATTATTAACCTGACTTAAGATAAGATAAGATTTATTGTATCAATACAACTAAATAATACAAAAGATCACAGAAAACAAAATAACAAAACAAAATAGCTAAAGATGTATAAATTATTTATTATAATTAGAATAACATCGTGCAGTTGTGCAGTTGTTTTCCGAACTAGTTAAAACTGTATCTCGAAAAACAGAGGCACCAACTCGGAGACACAAATACAACCTAACGACTCTCTATTGTTTATGTCTGTAAGATTTCCGAGTGCAAGCTTGCGTTTATCAGCAACAAACATACATACACAAGAACACCAGAACACATAACGTTGTACATCGCGCTACGATGTCGTTATCTAATTCACTAAAACAACTTTTTTGTTACTTACTTGAAGATACGCTTTTCAAATTAAAATTAGGTGCTTTAAAAGTTGTATCGCGTAGATACAGATAGGGCCCCGTTCGTACGTCGCTAATGCCCATAATAAACAACTAATGCACGGTCGACTGTGCAATGTGCATGTCAGTCGAACAAGGTGAGTGTTCGGAACGCCATATCTAGTACGTAGTACATTTATATCGATGGTGCTGTGGGTGTGAGTGGATGTGTGATGTAAGTATGTGTTATGTACGTGTGGGAGTGTGATGTTGTGTGTGTACCTATATGTTTATGAGTGCGTGTTTGTGAGTATTAACTAACAATTAACTTGCTAAGCTAGACCGTTTCTTGTTGCAGGTAAGATGGAATTGAAAACTATCGACTATCTATAATAGTAAGTTTATCTTTTGTTACCATAAATATCAAAGTGAAACTTTTTCTCACTCTAAGGACACACAGAGAGCCGCTGGATACAGGCGACGCAAGACCATGGCGCGTGGAAGTCCCTATGAGAGATCTACGTCTAACAATTAAACCTGTGTGTCTCTGTGACCTCTGATTTTCCGGTAGCCTCCCGCTATTGGTTAAAATGCATTGATGCAGCAAAAACTCCATAAATTCAGCCAATCATTTTTAGAAAATCGACGCACCGTTCTCTGCAACTGAAAAAAAGTGTACCAATTACTATTGAGTGATGACGTCACAGCGTATAGCAACAATAGTCTAACGGTCAAAGGTGTGGACTGAAAACTGAAAGGTCCGTTTTCAGTCCGCAGCTTTTTAACCGGTATCATTTTTGACAAGATAGATCCTGGGACTAAATTGATTTAAAAACAACACTCGCAGTATAATTCCGCTCCAGTGCGGAAACCGATTAAGTGATTCAAAATTCAAAATTAACTTTCAAAAAATTATTCCGAAACTATTTACTAAATATACAAAAAAACGATTGATCAGATATTTAGCCGTGGCACTAAAATTTAAGAAAAATTATATTAAAAATAAAAAACCTTCCAAAGTTTAAAAAAAGTAAAGAACATTTTAGTAGTATTTTAGGATAATAATACACTTTCGCTTTTTATGTACGTATATTTATTTCATTAATCATGAACTTCCCTCGGTCGGGCCCTAGCAGAATAACAGCGTTGTGGTTACATATTGGTATCCACAGCATTGAGCTGAGCTAGAACCCTTTCATTGGCATGATACATAGTAGATACCTACTAGTTGAGTTATATTTTAAGAATTTGTAATGTGTAAGTCTTAAGTGTATCTATTTCATTTGTATTTATACATGTCAATGAATAAACGATATTCTATTCTATTCTATTTACACTGACATACCTGTTCCAAGTTACCCCGCTACCATCTTGGACTGCATTGTCACTTACCATCGGGAGAAATCTAGGTCAAAGACTACCTTTTTTGTTTTTATTCACTTTATTGCACATAAATAGTATAAAAGGTGGACTTAATGCTAAAGCATTTTCAGTCTACGTTTACCCTGTGCCTAATCTATTAAAACGTAGTGAGGTAATAACTCGCATTCGCCAATCTCATTGAGCCAATGTATGCCGGCCTATAACATTGTTAAAAGCTTTCACAATTTGTATTCATTATATCCTCAGCAACCTTGAAGGGAATTATTCAAACACGGAAACCATTTCCTCATTATATTATGTATGTGCATACTCAAGTCGCTGTTCTCCATTTCTGGGGATAACTTTTTAATTAAATTTCCTTTTTATTTGCAAAATATTTTTCATAATCTTCGTTACACGACTGAAAAGCGATGAAATACGGTAGATGCTTACGGTTTTTTATGAGGGAGTTCCTGGGATTAATTCCTGGCAGGGGCGATTTGGTAATAGTTAATTTATATAGTTTTTATAGGTCTGGTCTGTCAATACCCTTCCAGGTTACCCCATTTCCATAATAAGCTGTATTGTCACTTACCATCACGTGAAATCATCGAGGACTAAAAATAATGTATTCCGAAGCTGTTTTAGGATAGGTCACTAAAAATGGAAAATAAAATTGTATCACTTCATCTGATGCATCCATTAGTGGACTTTAGGCTAAACCAAAACATACATTAGTATTTAGTAGATCAAAAGTTAAATATTATAGGGTAAGGATGCCGAATATGAGATAGTTGCCAAATATGAGATAGTTAGGTTTTGGCGAAACTAATCGCCGGAGCTATTTGGCGATACTGTCATCAGAAGCCACGTGGCAACAGACCGAAACATGTGTTGGTGCTTCCCAGTTCAAGACGAAGTCAGGTTGTGTATGTGCGGATTTTTACGAAACCACAAAACCCGATTTTTGACACCAAATATTAACGAGGTATGTTACAACTTTATAGTCACACTAAATAATTTAAATTTACAGTGATTGTATCAGTTATATGATTAATTTTACAATGCATTTGCAGTTTAGTTGTATTTTCTTCGTCAAGAAATAATAGGCAGCCTAGTTTTTAAATTTGGGTGTTTTCCTAATATGAGACACGTGGGGGCTCCTTAAATGAGATATCTCATATTAGGATGTATAGAAATACGACTATTTAAAAACCTCTTCTTTAGATGCCGTCGATCAAAGAAGTCCTAGGACCACGATGCCATAATATGGGCCGTGAGTGCAGTGCGAAGCAAACAAATATGTTACCTAATAGCGTCAAAACTTTCGATGTTCCTAAGAGTATCCTAGAACGTTATGTCAAAAAAGATGCTAATGCAGAAGTATTTGTCAAGGTTCATGGGAAGACCTCCAGCTTTTTCTGACTATTTAGAAGCAAAAATAGAAAAATATTGTAAAGTTGGACTAACGATTTTATGGGTTAAATCTACATCTGAAGAACATCAAGCACTTGGCACAAGCATATGATAATATATTATTAAGTTGTTACTAAAACCTTTTTATTTAGTAGTACGATGTTGTAGATGAATAAATATCGCCAATAAAAAGTTTTTTTGAATTGATTTCTTTCCTTTTTCTCTAAATCTATACTCTCATATTAAAAACCCTTGGTATCTCATAATAGGAGACCATTTCCCTGAGACGTAATTTCTGACTTTTCTTATATTCTCTGATATAACAAAAAATCTATTATACCTAGCACTAAACGGTCTTTCAAGGATAAACTTCATTAAATACTTATCGAATATAAACAATTTTCATAGTCATTAGTGCAATAATTTATTTTTTATGGCCGAATATGTAAATGGTATCTCATATTCGGCATCTTTACCCTATTATAAAGATCATTTTTGATGCTGGCAATTAACTTGATTGCTAACTGCGGTATATTTAACTATCTACATATTATATATTATAAATACGTACGTACAGTATCTTTAGTAAGTATGATTTCCCATATTTCGAAAACGTTGATAGATTTTGAAAAGAAAAAAATTATTGACCTACAGTACCCGGCAATAAATATTATACCTACCTAGATCGGCTGACTTAGGCTTCGTTGAGTGTCGTCTCTGTCGCACAAAGTCGATCAAGGTACGATTTTATTTATAAATAATAATATTATAAAAACAGTAAATTATAATTTTTAATTTATTGTTTTCTATACAAACACCATAAACTTGAAAAAAAAAAACAATATATGTATGCAAAAATCAATTCAATTTGTGATCAATCAGAAACACAGAATGGTGATGCAGTTATGTAGGTATCTATGAAATCAATAACTTTCCATCTAAATATATTATTTTGTTTTACCCGTGGAATTAGGAATTACCTCATGGTTTTACTCTTTACAAAAATGACAGCTGTCAGAGTTCTTCTTTTTATTTATCTATCGATATATTTATAGATTTTTATATACCTGTCTTTTTCCTGTTTACGCTAGAATAACCTTGTGAAAAAGTGACAGCATTACAAAAATAAACCACGGCTCGACAGATGGCACAGCTTGAAGTAGTTTGATGGGCCTAAAATTAAATCATATTAATTAAAGTATCTATTTACTTGTGTAATCAAGTACTTAATTAAATATAATCAAGCTTCCTTTTATTTCTCGTTTTGTTTCTGCACTGAAAACACAAACTTGCGCTCAACCAAGCGCAACATAACAAGGTAACATTAATTTTTAAACGAGGGTAGTTTAATAATTTAATGTTTGTAGCTATGAACATTTTAATAATCTGTCATTCTTCGACGTTCTTTGGCAAAGTATACTTTTGACGATGCATTTACTCAAGAATATGAAGTGAAAATAAGTGATTTTCATTGTTTTAACAGGTATAATAAGTGTTTGGTTCAGAAATTCAGATTTTATCTAAGTGATGAGAAATGATACATCATGAAAGCTGAGGTAAGTGGTGTTTTATTTAATAGTTAAGTCTGTGGGAACTATCGCCTGAACCTAACCTAGCCTCTCTTGCAGTAGCTATAAGGTCTAATGAAGAAGCTCGTGCTTCATTAAAAAAGCTAGGAACTGTTCAAATATCGAAGTAAATATATTATGTTTGGACAAACCGTCCCTGATGGAAGCTTGTAAGGTCCTATAAAAGTAAATTCAGTCCAGAAATGATGGCTCAGACGATAGTAGTAGTATCATAGGTTGAGGTTTATTAAAATCTATACTGTCGGTACTAACATTTACTACAAGTTGGCCGCTAAATTGGCAATTTTTTTTTTACAAAAACCGACTTCAAACGCTACTACAAAGTGTAAAAGAATTTTAGTTTGTACACGTAGGTATGTTGAAATCGGGCGGTCCTAAATAGCAACGATGAAACCGATGTGTGAAGCTAGCTCAACTTCAACATACGAATACAAACTATTATTATTGTGTACTTTGTAGTGGCGTTTGAAGTCGGTTCTTAGAAATAATATTTATTTATTTTTATTCTAAGCTTTTTAGTGTAACTTCATACATATTTTCACACGAGTACATATTTTCTGATCGCGAGCGAATTATTCATTCTCTTATTCATTGAGGAGTTCCATCCTACATCACCGAAGATTTTCATCAGATCTTCACCTTTAAATGAGACCAGCCTGACGATAATTTATTATGTCTTTATCCTTTAAAAAAAAATTGAAATCGGTTCAGATTTGGAGTTATGAAGTAACATCGCCAAAAAATACTTGTCAAATTGAGAACCTTCTCTTTTTTCGAAGTTGGTTAAAGAACTGCTTGATAAATTAAACATTTTGGATAATTTTTGAAATGTGTATTTTTCCATCTACTTTTCATCCAATAGATAAGTACACTTTATAAGTAACATTTGGTCCTCAGGGGCAACTTACGCCTTGCTATCAGTTTAACATTGCAGTTAAATGCTGGCAATTAGATTCTGTTAAAATTGGTTTAATGTCACGCCTCTTTAACTATTTTATTTAAACTTATCCAGATGTATTTTCTTTTCCACTTGTCCAACATTCTTAGAATGAAAGGGAACATCGTGTCACTAAGCCGTAATTCGTGACATACAGAGTACACTGCAGGCCATTAAAAACCTATACAATATATCTTTACAAATACATAGTATCGAAGTGTCTGTTTGTAATATCAAAATAGCAGCTTTTTAATAAATGCATAGGTATGTAATATATGTAAATACGGTACTTATAACAAAAAAACTATTTTTAAAATTTTTTCTGTCTCTATCTTTAAAGGGTTTTTGCAAAGACGAATTAACGAAGGTTACATTTTTTTATATCCTCCTATCCCCTCTAAATAAGCGGAAAGCTTGTGCTAGGAGTACGTACGACAATTGTGCAAGGGTTGGGGTTCGAACCGACGATCTTTCAGTTTTTTTAGCACCTTCAATCGTTGGGCTATTGAGGCAACAATTATTTTACTGCTTTACATTATTTCACTCGTTTCTTGTGTGTACACTTTTCGTGTCCGGCAGTGTACACCACACTTAGAGCAGACGTAATGCGGTTGACCGGGACACGTTTTCGCTTTTTGCGCCGACCATTCCGCCCGGGATAGTCGTAATAACGCTCCCCGGCCGGACTTTTGTGGACCTCTTATTTTACACTTTTGGAACGGAAGAAATAAAACCGTTATAGCCATATTTATGTCCTTAATAATAATCTTAGAACTTTAGCAATAGCATAGGAATGGAGTTTTTTGGACACGACCCGGGTAACAAACCCGTTACCTCGTCATCCCCAGCACACTTATAAGAACACTAGCTTTAACCCGCGGCTTCGCTCACGTTAGGTTCGATTTTTTAACCCCCTATTTAACCCTCTTGGGGTTGGAATTTTCGAAAATCCTTTCTTAGCGGATGTCTACGTCCTAACAGCTACCTGTATGCCAAATTTCAGCTCAATCGGTCCAGTGGTTAGAGCTGTGCGTTGATAGATCAGTCAGTCAGTCAGTCAGTCAGTCAGTCAGTCAGTCAGTCAGTCAGTCAGTCAGTCACCTTTGCCTTTTATATATTTAGATATTGTTCAGTCTTCATCAGAAAGCCATAAACGGCTCAATAGTGAATGCAGGTCTCCTCTCAAAGAAGGGTTATAACCCTTCTAGATATTCTAGATCTCAGCAGTAGTATATTAAGGCTCTAAGCAGTGGTGTAGTCAGACTAATAGCCTACATGTAATTAGCCTCAAATCCGCTTAGCTACACTGATCCAATTTCAGGCAGGGTCGCAGCACTTCCTAATAACATAATCTAGACATTCATATTGAAATTGTATGTCTATCTGACTGTCTGTTTTCACAGTTCAACCGTTGAACAATTTTATAATACTTATTTAAAACTTTATTTTAAACTAGCGGATGCCCGCGACTTCGTCCGCTTCTTCAACTCATCAACTCACAATCAACAGTTCCTAAATCCCTACAGTTTAGGGGGGCAGTACCCGTGCAGCATCAGGATTGAGGAGTTGAAACCCGAAGTTTTTATAGGAGCATCTTGCAAAGTTTTTGTATCGATTAAAAAAAAATTCACGAAGAAATCACGGATCGATATACAGATGTAGAAAAACACAACTCCTTCTCCTCCTTTTTCGAAAGTCAGTAACTCTCTAAATTCTACGTGCTGGTAATCGAAGCCTGGACTGAAAAAAGTAACTACTACCGCTATACCTAGCTATTTGAGGTTAATTTACAGGTTTATTCTGACAGCGCACAGCTGGTCAAGCGTGACCCGTGAGCGAACAAATATTATTTTTACCCCATTTGCACTAATTGCATAACCGCGATATTATCACAAAAGCTCATTAATTCACTTAAAATGCAACCCACAAAGCATCGAGTTGTTTATTAACATTGATAATTAATATTAATAACATTAGTTTAGGTGATTAGTATGGAAACTATAATTTTCAATAGAAATTAATTAATAATTTTAAAATATTATGTACTAGCTGTTGCCCACAATTGTGGATTTGGTTTTTAAAATACCGCGGGAACTCTTTGAATTCCCGGGATAAAAAGCAGCCTATGTCACTCTCCAGGTCCTCAGCAATACCCATGTAAAAAATCACGTATGTTGCAGTGTGACTGAGGGACAAACCAACAAACAAATACACTATCATATTTCTAATATTAGTAGGAATCTTTTATTTTCATACAACAGACCCCTATCTGACTGACAGACAAAATAGGTGCAGCCCGAACCGTTTCATTTATCTATTACGTTACGTTTAAAATAAAATAAATAAAAATAAAAGTCTTTCATTTCGCCCATAAAGATCATAATTACTCTTGGGAACTTAGGAACACACATTAACCTAATGCTAGTGCTTAATCTTAAAACTATGAAACCTTACAGGCTTGATTAGTTAACACATACAATATAAATAGCAATGATTCAGGTTCATTAAACCTGTCAGCAAATGCCCTCAGGATGCCATTCCAACCGTATTGCAATTAAGTTATCGTGAAACTTTAATAGCATGATGTGCAACTGGCTCGTATAATCTTGGTCTTTGAGAGAGAGAATTTAACTATTCCAAAACTCTCTGAAATAAACTATCCCCGAATTCCTACTAGGGAATTTATAGCACTGCGTCACATATCAAACTATGAAGAGAATCTCTAGCGATCAAATTATCTTAGTATTCCTCCTTCAATTAACCGGGCTTGAACAAGTGGGTCAACGAGTCCATTAGCAAGGAATGTGGGCTGCGACAAGACTGCCTGCACTTTATATGTTCTAAGTGCCTTCGATTAATAGGTGCTATTTCTTGCTTTTCTTGCGAATTTCCTTGTTCTTCTTTCACAAGTATCTATATCTACTCTAAGAGTGCTAACAATTGAGACACCATGGCGACGTCGCCAGCTACATACCCAAACAATTCGTATTGAAATGTGTAATAGTTAACTCACTTGGCTATGGTCTGGCGACGTCGCCAATTTGGAAATGTAGCCACGACCGGCCCCTATGTGGAGACTGAATACTCTGGCGACCTGGCGACGCGAATATTTCAAATAAGTTACGCCTCACTCACTTAATAGCCAACTGATCACCTGGAATCAAATCCAATGAATGAATACCTAGCCACTGGCTACTTATTTGGCTAGCTCATTTGGTTATGGATTGAATTTTCAAAAATTCTTCCTTATAATCTTCATAATGCTATCTCTTCACCAAACAGCCCGATCCATCCAGTGGTTTGAGCTGTGCGTTGATAGATCAGTCAGTCAGTCAGTCATCTTTTGTTTTACATATTTCGATATTACTCCTGGAGCTAAAGCAAATAGGTCACTGCGTCAATTAGCAATGAACGGGGGAGTGACGAGACTGACTGCACTTTATGTTCTAAGAGCTTCCGATTAATAGGTACTATTTCTTGCCAAGTTTCTTGCTCTTCTGTGACAAGTTTACGATTCTCGTCTACATTTAAAGGTGAAATGTGGATAGGTACTTGCTTTTTAAGATTTTAAAAGACCCATAAAGATTATTATTATACCTTATATGAAATGGAATACTTTTTTGCTTTGGCTTGGCTTTTATAAAAATGTATCGGCAAGTTAAATCTGTTGCTAATTAGGTGACATAACAGTTCCTCAGCAACATAATAATAGAAGTCATAATATTATTCAACAGATCGAAGATAAATGATAATAATATTCAACTTGTTCAATTAATCCAGCCTCGTCTTCATAGAGCATCGTCTCCGTTACTCATGCATATATCACGGTGTTTCCCAGAGACAACCCTATACGAAGTCGAAGCCATCTTATGTGTAATATTGACTGTCGGCTCCTGTATACTACTTATTACTACTTACTATAATAGCTACCTTTATAAGTGTTTTTGTATTTACCAATTTCAGGTTCGATGCATAATTTGTCGTCTTGTGTTTTGCTGCGGCGACTGTCGCTGGAAGCACGAAAAGAACAGCCACGGACTGACCTATGACTGCCCTATTTGCCGCGGAAAGAGATTCCTTTGTAAACCAAAGGAATTGAGCGAAGACTTCATACAACATCTCACAAAAGAACACCTTCCATTACAGTGCAAAAAGTGTGACAAATACTTCACAAAAATGGAAGATCTGTCTGACATCGATAAATGTTCCACTATCTCTGAGCTAATTGATCCAAATATTGAAGATGTTGCTAAAGAAGCAACCGTTGAAGAAAAGTTCGATTCACTATACGAAAAAATTAACAGCGAAGGAGAGAACTTTGAAGCTATCATTTCAATTAATAATTCGACTAGAACTGCTATAATAACACCTCTGCTAAGAAAAAAGGGTTTAGTCGATTACGAGTCTAGTGATACCGAATGGGAAGACAGTCCCAAACAAAAGTTTGTAATGACTCCACATCCTAAAATTAAAATTAAAACTCCAACCATTAAGAGTCAGCGTTCTGCGACCCCGCATGTTAAGAAACTGCTCCGACAAAAACACGTAGATATGTGTGATGTGACGGTCGATGAAGAAAACTGTGACAATCCTGCAAATGGTGTAACGCCTTCCAGGAATAACCCTGAAAGTAAGTTTTTTTAATTACTTAATTCGATGTTTAGGCAAGGTTAGCCATGGATGTGAGAATTATCCAAAGATACCTCTGGATAAATGAAGGAGGATCTGCGTCTACATATGTATGTAAAGTAGGTACGTCTTACGTAAACGGTAGATTCAAAATTTATGAAGAAAAATTATTTTTTGTAGTTTTTGTAAGATTATGATAATATAGCTTACTCAAAATTCAATCATATTTTATCTAACTGAAAATATCTTATACCTTTATAAGTTTGAAGATGAAACATCGGAAAATGGTATTACAATTTTATTATTATTCTAGGATATTAGAGTACGATCTCACCTGCAATTTTTTACTGCATATTGAAAAAGAGATTAACAAAACTTTATATTAATGCGTTCTTGATGGCACTCGATCACCTTCCTCTTTCTGAGTGCCACTTAAACGTAACTTTATATAATTTCTCGCAAAGAATGAACAACGATATATTTTAATGTCAAACTTGTAATGGTTTTTTCTTTAGCATTCTTTTACGACCAATTATTTAAGACCAATTTTATTTCTAAAATAGCTTCACTTTTTTAAAATCTTTCGATTTCTCATTAATTTTTTATTCACAGGTAAAAAATCACGTCGATCTATTGCTCCGTTGCTGCGAGATAGAAAGTCAAACCAATAAATCCTTTCGCATTTTATAATAATAAGCAAGGATTTAACATTTATACGGAGAATTTACTTCATGTTAAACACTTTAATAAAAATATTATACTTAGCAAGAAAAGGTTAAAATTATTTTGCTATAATCCACCAACAGAAAAAATCTGTATGGTCAGACATGCAGTTACAAGCTAAGCACCGCTTACCTAACCAAGCAAGAAAGCAAAGTTCCCAAGCAAGCAATGCCACCAGCACTCACTTGCATCACCATACAAGGTTTTTATACTACTCTCGACGCATCTTCAGGACCATGCAGATTTTTTCTGTTGGCGGATTATAGCAAAATAATTTTAATCTTTTCTTGCTAATCATGAACTTCCGCAAAGTAACGTCTGATTCTATCCAATATTATGCTTGTTTCAATTCTAAGTTCCAGAGTCTGATCAAGAAATGACAACCCCAACGTCACAGCTGCCGCACCTGTTAAAATTAACTGAAGTGGTAACCACGAGCACGCCTACTCATCCTGGTGCGTGGTCACTGTTCTCGGGTACCGGAAATGATTCTCCGTTGTCAGAAATTGAACAAACTGGCAGTCCTGCCGACAGTATTGACAAAGAGGTGGAAGTGAGTATTTTTTTTAAAAAGAAAGCCAAGCTGAAATTGACTAGTGTTTTCCCAAATAAGCAGAAAGCTCTCGTTAGGAGTAGGTACGGCAATAGTACAACCAGTGGAAATTGAACCTGTGATCTTTCAGTTTTCAGTCCGCACCTTTAACCGTTGGGTAATTGAGATTATAAAGACTTGAAAATTTATCCCTTTATCCCTTGTCTTCATCCACGTGGACCTAAAAATATAAAATCCTGTAGGGACCTGAAAATACTATCAAAAAACCAACTTGATACATTTTCACATTTATAATATTAATAGAAAAGCGGCGGTATCCGCTTCAGATATATTAATGTGATTTAATGATTGGCAAAATTTCTTTTGAGTTCAGATATTAAATAATCATATTGGTCCACTGACTGTTCATCATAAAGCTGACCAATGAACTTTATAAATGATTCTTATTCAATGCACTGGTCAAATGAATGCAGTTTTGTCAACTGTAGAATATAAGACGAAGTGCCCACTCGCAGGTTAAGGCCCGCAATTTCTTGCAAAAATGACACTTGCAGAAATTGACTTGCTGTGAGTGTTTTCACAGTACAAGACGCTTACCGAAGATGACTTCTGCGCACTAACGATCCACTAGGATACTAGAGTAACTTATGTTTACCATATAAATGTAAAACTCAATATAAAATCTAAGATAAAAATGGCTCATGTTCGCATTACGCTCGAATAACGGCAAATTTATTTTGTAACTATGTCAATGCGCTTTATGGCTCACTATAAAGGAGAAAGCTTATATTTATGGATGAGAAATACCTCTTTATATTCTTGTCGCAATTTTCCGGCTAAGAATTTGTATCATAATTTTAGTTTCATATTATAAAGGTTACTCCTTTGAGAGCTTTTAATTTTTTACTCTTATACAAGACCTAAGGTCAGGCATGCACAATATTAAAAGCTAGCTTATTAGCTTATTTATTATTTTTACTCCCATTATTACATGAAAAACTAGTAAGGAACTTTCCTTCTTTCCTTTAGTCTTCTTTATCAACCGATAGACGTCCACTGTTGAACAAAGTTCTCTTGTGTGGACATCCACAGGCCACGGTATTGCGTCGCCTGCATCCAGCGGCTCCCTATGACTCTGTGGCCTAGTGGGGAGTCTACCAAATGCCTTTCCCGCTTCACCACTCCAGTCTCTTGGGACCCCACCGACCATCAGCTCTTCGAACTATGTGCCCCGTCCATTTCCACTTCAGCGACTCTCTGAGTTATGTTGGTGACTTTGGTTGACCTACGGATCTCATCATTTGATTTGATCTCGCAGGGATACTCCGAGCATAGTTCTCTCCATCACCTGCTGAGTGACCCTGAGCCTTCTTATGAGACTCATAGTTAGCGACCATGTTTTGGATCCATAAGTCATCAATAGCAACACTCGCTGTCTTCAGGCACTGAGGAATTTTTTCTTGCTTTATTTTTTTGTTTTTATGGTTTTTTTTATTTAAGGCTTCAAGAACAGATGATAATTTACAGCCGAAGCTGAAAGGCATAATAACTCGCACTAAGCTCAGCACCCAAGATAGTTCAGAGAAACAGGTTACATTCCAGGATAGCGAGAACGCCACAGAGTCCTCAGTTAAGTCCAAGAAAGTGAAATTTGCCGAAGATACCATATTCAAGCCTGAACCTAACATAAAAAGAGGTATTTCGTAAATTATATTTAGATTTTTACTAAAATCTCAAATATGCAGTAACTAAAATAGATTTTTTGTGGACATTTGAACAACTTTTAACGACCTGTCTCGTTTCCATGAATCAAAGATTCTTTAATATTATTGCACACAGGCTAATTTCCGCTTAGTAGTATGTTATATTATCATTTATCACACGTCGATAGATGACAAGGACAACTCACTACGAAGCCGAATCTGGCTGGCTCAAAGCCGAGGATTGTCTCTCAGGGTAGAACAAGTATACCTATTTAAATTGCTACGATCGTCTTTCGTCGTGAACATTTAACAATATTGTTTATTTTTCACTTTACACCTAATCTGTGTTACATATAAAACTTTTTAAAATTCCTTGTTATTATTTTCTTTAACACTTATTTTATAGTTTTCCATTTTTAGTGTTCACGAAACCGAGACGAATGCTAACACCAGGCAGAACACGTCCAAGAATCTCCCACAATCCGCGTTTCCAAGCACTAATCAACCGCTTCGAAAGCCAAAGGTTATCCTTAACCCAAACTCCTAAAGCTAAGAAAGAAGACACATCCATAGAAGACACACCTCCTGGCGAGCATAGTATACCCGCTAGAGCAATAAGCTTTAAGGACGATAGCCCAGTCGTGGAAGCGGAAAGCCAATCTAAGGATTCGAATGAATTATACAAAAGCTGCGTGAGTTCGCCGATACCGACCAACAACGCAATAACAACCCTAACCGCAAACATAGCAGCCACTCTACAAACATGCCTTACCTCTGTTTTACGGTCGACAGATGAAGAAACCGAGATACAATTCAAATTTGTTATCTCTAAAAAGAAAGTCAGCGTTAAAAGGATTGCCGGGGAGGGTGATGTTCAGAAATACACTGAAATAGAGAGGGAAGAACAATCTAATAAAGAGAACATTTGGTCCACCGTTGCGAAGGCAGTCAAAAGTGTATTCTGGGGCAGCCAAGGTACTCATCATACTAATCCTGGTAAGCAGTAATCATACTCCGTACCCTAACTGTTATAACTTATATTAAAGTAAAATTACAACCGTATATCATTTATTTATTAATTAAATAATAAACAATGAATAAAATAGATAACATAATTTAAATCTAAATAAAAACTAAATCGTTTAATAACTAAACCTAAATCTAAATTAAAACCAAATTAAATCTAAAACCTCATCGATGTTACTGCAGCGTAGTAGTAACTGCACCCAAGATGCTGGCAGCATTGCGCTTTTAAATGGCTAAACTAAGTCTTTGACCAAGGTAGCTACCAGCTCTTGGATCCCCTGTAAACTTGATTACCCTTTCTATAAGTGCTCGAACCTTCTGACTCCAGGGTCCCAGGGTCTCCAAATCAAGAGACACTACAAAATAATAGGAAACTACAATCGAGGTTTTCTTATATACGTTTTAGCCTGAACAGTGAACATTGAACAGTACTAGTAGCCTCTCTGAATTTATTAATCTTGATGAACACATGATTTTTTTAAATAAAATAATATCGTCTACCTAAGTGCCTGAAACTTGTCTGTAAGTATAAAACTTTTTATATTTTTCTATACAATGAGGTATATAAAATTAAAAGAAGTTTTAAAACTTTGTTGTGTCACATTAATTAATTACTTTTCAAGTTTCAGACATTTTTTGAGCTTCTGAACTACATAATACTCGTATTACAACGTTTCTTCACCAGATTTCATCTGGGCATGTTAATCATAAAAACTACAGTAGGTAGTCATTTTCATTCAGCTATCTCCAATGAACAGTCAGATTAAAGGTGTACACTGTACACAGTGTAACTTGCCTGAATTATAATTCAAATTGTCGATTTAGTCTAAAAATACATCGATGGTGAAAGTAGAATGCGAGAGTATTAAGTGAGATTTTCTTGTACATACTTCATCCGAATTAGCTAAACCTATATTAGTTTAGTTTTAGTCGCAGAAGCTTTAAATAAATTAAAAAAATAAAAGGCTTTTGCCGGCAACTTTGTCTATATAGTTAGACAAAGTACAGAGTTAGGTTTTTAAATACCGCATGAACTTATTGTTTTTTTGGGATAAAATTTAGCCTATGTCGAAAATCACGTCGATCCATTGCTTCGTTCGAAGGACAAACAAACCCTGTTTATATATGTATATTTATAGATATTATAAGTAAGGATTATTTTCACAAGATTTTCACAGAATCTTGCAATCCCGGTGAAAACAGAATGAAAATCTCTACAGAAAAATCTGAGAGAAATTTGAATTTGAATTTGGTCTCTAGAAAAGAATACTTCTGCGAAGCCGGGCCGGTTCAGCTACTTTTCAGAATAATTTAATTTCAGTACTTTGAATCCTTCGAGCATTTAAAAAGCTATAAGTTCCATAACTTTCTTCAATTCCAGTAGGTAATATTAAGTCACAAACTCTATCCAGACGTAGATATCTGAAAATCGCACCCAGTTTAGATTTCAGTATTTTTAGACTAAATAGCAAAATCCTTACTAATATTATTAATGTGAAAGTTTGTTTGTCTTTGGGTTCGTCCTTCAATCACGCCACAACAGAGCTACGGATCGAAGCAATTTTTTATAGTAGAGGACTTAATTTGAGGGTGTAATTTTATTTATCCCGGAAAGTGTTCGTAAGCGAGATTTTTATCTGTAAAATCCGTCGAAACCATCAGCTAGTTTTAATATTAATTCACATTCTCCATCCAGATGTATCTTCTTGACAAAAGTAAAGCAGCCAAAATTCAATTTTAAAATTGTTTATTGTTTTGTGTTTTTCTCTCATAGTTTGTATCCATGTGTATCTGCAAATGTATATGCAAATAGACGAATTTTCATTGTTTCTTTCCAAAAGTATCAAAATTTTGAATATCTGGATTCGAAGTTATTAGATGATCCAGCTTGTGGATAGGGTAGGTAAATGTTTTGCAGCGACGACACCTGCACGGAATCGCATTAGAATGTTGATGCGATGCGGCGAACTGGAAGAGGGCTCAAATATAACCAGTCTAGGGATTTACGGAGCCGTATTTCCTGAAAGTTGCAATATTTTGAAGAAAATTAATATTCAAATGTTGTTTTACTCTTTTATCAATAAACTTTTAACTTTCAACTGGGAATTCAACCGCTATACCCGATCTATGATTTTACCATTATTGCGTTTGTTCAAGCGCCTTTGTTTTGATAGGATAACAAAATGATAAAAATGGAATTCTTATACCATAACAACGCACAGTACGTAACATAAAAGTTTTATTTTTACAATTTTGGTATTTTCTTTATCCGTTTGTCACAGTATTACTACCACTACTACACTTATTACTTTGGTATCGAATTGTTTAAGGAAGATTAATATATTTTGTTAGAATATTTTTTCTAATTTAGTTTAAAGGTATAAATCCTATAATTTTGTAATATACTATAATATAATAAATATAAGTTTTTGTAGCATTAATAAGTTTCTAAAACTATTTTCAATGTATCCATAGTTATAATAGTTTCTGAATAAATTAATGTCTTCTATCGCATAACAAAAACTCGAGTTTTCCGGAAATTTTCAGAAGCTTTGTTATATTTTGTTTGATTTCACTGGTTTCTCACAAGAATTCCAGTTTCGGCTCGGAGTAGAGATTTTACCTTTTTTCGCCCGTAAGCCCGATTACACGAATATTAATTTTGACTCCTGGCGTAAATCCAATAACGGGCTTGTACATTTAATTTATCGTTTTGTTCTTTGGAGGGTAGGCACAAGGTCAAAGTTTTATACTGAAATTGGCGTAATTTGATCCTGATTTTGAACCGAAGAATTCAATTTGAGGCCTTTAGCATATTATTCGAATTTGTTTGAGAACTGTCTGTTCTAATGCAGACATTTGATTATTATTATTATATCTATCTCTTCGTCTTTCCGCTTGATACTTAGTTGTTAATAACTAGTATTTAATTCTAAAACTTAATTATTAGTTTATTTATTAATATTGCAGTCATCACTTTACCATAATACTTCATATATATAATATATAGATAGGTGTAAAAAAGGTTCACTAATAAATTTTTTGACTTAGGTACTTATTCTATAACTTTTAACCTTGCATTTAAAATTCGTATCACATATAGGACTTTCCCGTTCTTAAATCAATATTGTAACATCGCCATTCGCCAATTAGGACGATGCGTGTATCCCGGTCAAATCAAATTCCCTTTTTGTCACGAAACAAGTCCAAAGCGCTCGACAGAACTCTAAACAAGCTCGTCCCGACTAAAAAACAAACGAATGGTATAACTTCAGCACGTCCTCAATTCCCCAAAAACTGTATCACCAAAAGTCGCGTAATAAGCGAACTAGACGACCTAAATGGAACTCACTGACTTTGTAAATAAGGTGGTCGTTCGTTTAACAAGGTTCAGTCGTAAAATGGCCACTGAGCAGGGACAGAGGGAAACTTCTTTGACCTCTTTAGTCTTTGGACTTCTGCTGCAGTGAATTGTGACAATCAAACCTTTATGACTGTATCTGTACGTGATTGTCGTTTATTCGAGGTCTTCGTCCAAAACATTCTCTTTTTTTACTATTTCTCAAAATGTAGCTACTTTATGGAGCAATTTGATGTTTTTTTTTTTTTTCAAAAATAATATTTTTTTCACAATAATTTTAAATTGTTACTAAGTGCTTACTGCACTTGGCTTGGACCTTATAAAAAGCTAAAGAATCACACATTCATCGTACTAATATTAAAAAACCCGAAAGTTTGGATGTATGTATATATGGATGTACATATGTATGGATGGATGGATATTACTTAATCGCACAAGTCACACCGCAACGACTGAACCGCTTTGGCTGATATTTGGCACAAATATTATAGTCTGGAATAATACATAGGCTACTTTTTATCCTAGAAAATAAGAGAGTTCCCGTCGGAATCAAAAAACCTCAATCCACGCGTACGAAGTCGCGAGCATCAGCTAGTAATAGTATACGTCAGGTTCCTTCGAGTATTAAACTCATGTGCATACAAAATTTTTATCGTTGGAGATCGATTTTTAAATGAAATTTTTATGCTTTTTAATCAAATTCTATGAAATTACCATATCAATATAAAGTCGTTAAAATAAAATATAATAATATGAAAGCAAATTAATAAATGCATGTGGCACTAATAGTTCATTATTTTTGTATTTATAGAAATGTACTTTTATATCATACTTGCTCAGTAACTAGGGATTACTATGGTGGAAAGTCTCCTTGTAAGTTGGTGTTTGCAATTCAAGGCAACATTACGTCGCACTATGCTTTAATTGTAATGTTCACTTTACAATTCAAGCTATGCAAAACTCCTTGGTAAACAATCTCTTTTCTTATAAAATGGTAAGAAAACTTTTTACTGAAAAAAAAAAAAACACTGAACATGGCGGCATTTAATTTCCATACATTTCAAACTATGCAAAACTCCTTGGAACTCAGAGCCGTAAAAAAAAATGGAAAACTATTTACGAAAAAAAAATGAAAATGGCGGCATTTCATTTGATCTGAAAGTTTGTGAAGTTTGTTCGTAAAGGGATTTAAGTTATTTACAACAATGTCAAGCACTTCATCAGATGATGATAAAGGAGGAGAGCCTGATTTTTGTTTGCTTGAAGCAGAACAAATGATGCAAAACCTTTTGCCGGATAAGTCCAAAGTTACCTCGCAAGAATGATATAAAGTAGAATGCTTACCTCGGTTGCAAGTAGCTATTACACCCTCGAACTATATTCACCCTCGCTCGCTGCGCTCGCTCGTGTGACTAAATATCTCGGGTGCACGCGATCCATTAGCGCCCTATGCGAGCTGCGCTCGCACTGGCGCCAAATTGGATCTTGTTCTGTAATAGCTTACTTACGTCCCTTGTGTAACAATCTACTATTAAGCGATATTAGAATTCAAAACCTAAAAAAACGCCGCATATACATATGTCGCTTTTTAAAATACACGCGTATTTTAAAATACTTATAAAATAAACTAGAATCTAAATTAAAACTAAATGAACTAATCAATAAATAACTATATTTGTTTAAATATTTTCAGCAACGCCTTACGGATCTCCGGCCTCCAACGACACCACCTCTTCCTCAGCGTCAAAGAGAAAGTTCGAGGACATGTCAGACTCTGACCTCAGTCCTCTCAACCACAAGCGGCACAAGTACGAGGGCAGGATCCGAGGGAGACCACCTCTGCAAAGGGCAAGGACTTGTAACGTCTCGTGCTTGAGGAATTCCCATTCCGCGGAACAGCACTCTATGCTGAAAGAACTGTCAATGTATCAAGAGGACCACATGAACAATAGTTTTTAAGTTTTTACTGCTATGAATATTAGTGATTAGATTATTTAAATATTATTTAAAGCAAGCGTCATATGTCATAGAATGATAGTGATAAGCTGATAGACAAAAATAGACAGAATTAAACATGAAGACATATTTATAGACATACAGAACCATAAAAGTAAAAAGACTCAAGCTGTCACACAGATATGCAGAAATAAACAAATAGATATCTAATCATAAAATAAAGAGAATTAGTATAAGTATTTGTATTTCAATGTTTTAAGAAGGTTGGTATAATACAATATTAGTTTTTCTTTGATTTCTCTTCATTTTTAATGATATGTAAATTGTGATTTTAGTGATTTTTTATGTATACAGTTTATTAAAATTAGAATATAAAGAACTATGAAAATCAATGATATTTTAGTTTATTGTTGGAAAATTCTGCAAACAAGCTGTTAAATAAGAAACAAAATAGCCAAATTACTGTTTTTAGGCAACAAAACAAGTTTGTTATAATTACGTTGTTACATCAAAAGTCAGTTCTTGATAACGAGTACCTACCTAAATCTCGAGTAAATGGAGTAAGGCTGATGGCTAAGGCATTGGTATCACAACACACACTTATTAAGGAATTTTATGTTACGTTACAATAATTTTAGGTCATACGTTATGGAACTACTTAAGGAAACGTTTGATGATGAATTATAATAAATTAATAAAAAAGCACTTCTCCCCAAGCTGTTGTTTCCGAGCTTGATTAAACGGTAACGTTGAGTGAGTGAGTAGTAAAAGAAAATTTAAAACAAGTCATAAATTTTCTTTAAGTGCCAATATTGTGTTCAGAAACTTTCCCGGGAAAATAAAATGGCGGGAAGTTTAACATCCACGTTAATGGAGAGAGTGTTGTTTACTACTTTATTTTATAACTTAGCATACGTACTGTCTACAGTCTGACACGTGAAAAGTGCGGCGGCGAAAGAAGCAACAAAGTGGGTAAACCAAACGGCTTGTGTGCAGTGACGTGTATTAATTTATCCTGCTGCAAAGACTTGCACTCTCCCCTCTTTTTCCAGCGGGGGTTAAAAAGTAAAACTAGGACTAATGACTTGTCATAAGTGCCATAACGTGGCCGATATAAAGTATAAATGGTTTGAAAAAATTATATTAAATATTTCGTAAATAATAATCTATACAATATTCCTCTCTCCTTAAAGGAGCTAATAGAAGAGGAGTTATCGTTATCCTTTAGGACGAATACGGAGGCGAGAAGAGATGTGAGTAGGAAACCGCTGCGTGAAGAAGTGGTGGTAATTTATATTTTTTTTAATAAATAGACGAGCGCTTGACTGAGATCTCACCTGATGGTAAGTGAAGATAAATAAGGTTTCTTAAAAGTTTAATCTATTGGGAAAATATTCCCATGATGTCCGTGAGGAGGGTGCAATCTTTGGCAAATTTCAAACCAAATAGAGAGTCAGATAGTAAGACGAATTCGCAATGTGAATCCACCAAAGTAGTTACAAGCTCTAAGAAGTCATTAAACTCTAAGTAGTCATTAAACTCTAAAGAAACTTAAAGTAAAAGTGTTTGGGACCTTTTCGAGTGTAACGGAGGATGACAGACGGTTTTATGCTTATGCATGTACGTGATTCTCTTTGCAAAGGCTTTCGTCTGCGCACAAAGGAAGTAAGTTCTTGTATCTAAAGTTTGAATCTTGGAATTAGCTAGGTCTATTTTTATCCAAAAGTACCTACTTTTTAGGTTTCCGTACACAAAGAGTGCCAACGGGACCCTATTATTAAGCCACCACTGTCCGTCTGTCTGTCTGTCAGCGAGCTGTATCTCATGAACTGATTACGGTACATGAGATATATATCACACACTCTTACTCTGCTCAGACTCCAGACAGAGTTAAAATGAGACAGATTTATGTCAGAGGATATTTATGTCTCGTTTGAACCTCTATCTTGAGTCAGATCATGCTCTATAGATCTCAGCATTAATCTTCAAAACGCACAAATCTTTCATGAGCATAAAACTCATTAAAAACGCCTTAATTTGAAATGTAACTGACCGAAATCGCGCGCCACGTTGACTTTAAACTGATCCCACGAATAGACCTGGCTTCCGTTATATAAATAGGAGATATTAAAAATCTACCCTCATAAGAAAAAATCAACCTTATGTACCAAAAATTTGAGTCCAACTTCGAAAAGCGTGATTGATTTTCATTCATTATGATTAAAGGAAGACTTCATATCGCGGCTCGTTATATATTTCGTAAGGCCATAGATCAAAGAGTAAATATTTTCCTTTTACGTTATTGCTAGAGGTGTAGAAGAACATACATAACTTGTTCCAAAGTTTCAGTGCCGGTTTTCACCAACCATAATATTGGTTCTATGCAACGAACTATAATGCTCAGAAGCGCAATAGTCGACGCAATGATTAACCATTTTTAGTACGCCTTTATTAAAGACCGACAACGTAGTATCGTCGCGTTAGTGCAACAAGCTCGTAGAAAATTATTAAATTTACAATTACAATGTCCATCCAACGTTTGGTTGCTTGTTTTTCCTACATGTCATGATCTTTTAAGCTATTGCATAGCTTCTATCGCGGGCCTTGAGCGTGGAGACCGAATCCAGAAATTCCGTAACGAAAATAACCTGACACGGGACTCCTCTCACCGCTAGATGGCGTTGATAAAAAATGCTATGCAATAGCTTTACCACGACAGTCCCCGAGTGCCACACGTCTTTTTTTCCACGTACTTTGAAACTGTGGAACAAACTTCCTGCGACGGTGTTCCCACTAAATTACAACATGGGGTTATTCAAGGGGCGGACCAACAAATACTTAAAAAGCCGGCAACGCATTGGTGGCGCTTCAGGTGCTACAAATGTTCATGGGCGACGGTAATCACTTTTTACATCAGGTGACTCGTTCAGGTCAGATGACCTGCTCGTTTGCTCGCTAAAAATATTTAAAAAAAAATAATGACGTACCTACTGTGCTGTGAAAGGATAAGGATAATTCATCACAATAACCATGAAAAACTTAATTATCAGTACCAGTACAGAAAATAATTACACGCCACGCACACACATTGATTGTTTTGAGCCTAAGCTACGTTTAGAGCGGAACTGTATTCGAAACTTCCTTTCTAAGCGTTATAATTCGATGCTTGTATGGTTTAATGGGCGAGGTGTTCTAAAGGCATTAAGTTTTTAGAACATAATAAGTCCCAATTTAAGACTAAAGCAAATACAAATGTTTCTGACATAAAACTTGAAGAGACCAATCAAAGCTCGAACAACTTGTTAACGTAAACAATGTTCCTAAAGTCAGCGACGTTGGATACTAGGTACTAATTTAAATTTATTAACACTTGAGTTTATAGCAGAAACTAGGAGGATAATAGCTCTTAAATCATGCGCGCTAAAGATTATATTTAAGTGAATAATAAAGTTAACGAAAGGTATTACGGCCAAAGCCTTCAGAGTCCTATTTACACTTTATTAATTCTTTATTTCAACTTAAGTTATGAGCGCGTGTAATGGTAGATCTTCAGATGGAGATTTGATTTTTACAGTTAAAACTTTAATTATCAGAAAAAAACGGGCAAAAATTAGTTATATACTAGACCGCTAAATTATTCCCGCGACTTCGTTCGCGTGGATTAAGGTTTTTTATTCCCGCGGGAACTCTCTTATTTCTCGAGATAAAAAGCCTATGTGCTTTTCCGGACTGCAATCTATCTCTGTGCCAAATTTCAGCCAAATCGATTTTGTCGTTGCGTCGTGATTGAGTAACAAACATCCATACATCCAAACTTTCGCATTTATAATATTAAATAGGATTATTCTTTTATAATATATTATTTTGAATAAAAAAAAATCACCACCACTTGTAAATTGTGACATCGTATAACTTTGTTAGCTTATTTTCTTATTTAATGCCGCAAGGTATCGCATGGCTTTACATCGCTCGCTACGTGGTCGAAATTTTCACGATCCCTCACTAAGCGCTTTGTTTCCTCGTTCCTGATACGCACCGCAAAAATTTGGCATGCCCTTCCGGCTTCCGTTTTTCCAACTAACTATAATGTGAGTGTCTTTGAATAAAGAGTGAATGGGCATCATTTAGGCTTGCATCTTTACTTACTACGAGTATTAGGTGAGATTGCAGTCAAGCGCTGATCTAGTATATATACTATGTATTTAAAAAAACCTAAGAGATGAGAGTAGCTAAGATACGAATTAAACAAAGCTAAGTATTCACACCCGGGATTGGGAGTTTAATTAAAATTGTGCCGGCTTAATGGGTCGGAGTGACAGGGTAATTTATGAAATTGCTGTTGCTAAAGGGGTGGTACATAGATCGACGAGCCGAAGATCGAACTAAAAGGGATCAGCTATTCCCGTTTAATAATTAATTTAATCGATTAATGGCGTGGGGTGTACACTCGATTGTTACAATGATTAATAAAAAATGTATCTTGAAAAAATTTACCTTGAGATGTCAATTAATCTTATATACTCATAGTATCAATTTTTTCTTAACGATCTTAAGGACCAATAGAAAAATGTAAAAAATTTTATATGCCAATAAATAAATTCTTATTCTTATTCTTAAAAGGAAGACAAATCAATGAGGCCCATAGTTACCGGCCATGTATCTCACAAAATTAACAAAATAATATTATTTTTTGAAGCGTAACCTCCGAGTTTGTTGCTTTTTTTTCTCAATAAGACTACTTATATTATGAATTATGTATGTATGTTCTATTTCAAAACATCCGGTCTACGACACTTTTGCAATTTCCTGTTCTTTGTGCTGCCATCATTAATATAAAGAGGTTTCATTAATTCCTAGTCCTTTTATTTTAAAAAACTTTATATATATATTTTTTTATTTAATGACAAGAAAATCCTTGTCTGCGATCTCATCAGATGGTAAGTGACGATGCAGTTTAAGAAATGGAACAATTTAAAACATATTTTATAAAGTGAATAAGAAGAATATAAACAGTGTCCTGATGTTTTTTTTTTGTACACTTGGCAACATAGGTTGACAGCGCTCTAAATAGCTAATTTTAAGCATTTTGTAAGGTTTCTAGTGCTTACAAAGATAATGCCTCATCAAATAGGAAAACATAGGGATATTAAAGAGGTTAATATTTATTTAACTGCAAAAAATCATTCTTTTAAGGTCATAAACCATAAAGTAAGCGAGAGCGTTTGTATGGAGAAAAGACCGCCCGCATTTAGTGTATGAGTTGATAAACTTTACGACATGCTGTCCTGGGAAAAAAGGCAGCTGATACCCTTTCTGTAACCTTATTCAGAATTCTGTTGTATTAGCCTTTCAGCTATAAAACTAAATTCCCATTTCGATTATAATAATATAGAATCATGGACTGCGTCTTCGTTGTCACATACAATTTTCATATCACTCAGCGAAATAACACATTAAAATTTCAACCGTAACTTAAAGCTATAGGGTCCTAATTTGATTTTTCAGTGTGGTAACACAAAACGCGCGGTTATTCCGACCACGTGCGATATCGCGCGTGATAATATTATTTCAAATTCAAAGGGTAAAATGCTTGGCTGTGTTAAAAAGAATAGGCCAATAGAACCCACGCATAGACCGACTATACTCTATTACAATTGGCGGTCGCTAAAGTTATAGGTTCTATATAAACTTTCTAACTCGCGATAATATACCTCAATGTTAGACAGGTCTGTAGTATCGCTAATAGCGCCGCCCCGACACTGGCTCGGCAATGCACACGAACACCTGTCGCACGTCTACTCGCACCGGCGGCTCGCGTAATACTGACGTTGCAACATTGTTCATGAACACACGAGACAGTGTACCTACATACACTACATCCCTCCTTCGTTAAATAAATAAACAACTAAAATATAATTCTAGTTCACTTCTATATAATAATTTCCGGCATCACTAAATCTTCAAATCATAGGAGTGACAACTAATATATAATTATTTGCACGATGCAGATTTAGGATATCAGCACATATATATAATAAATCTCAAATTCAAATTCACAATGTTTATTATATAACTCTTTGACTTTATATGTATTTATTTTGTAGGTGGGTGTGTGAGTCAAAATATATACGGGAATAATAATAAAATGCTAGCAATTATTTCCTAATCACTTATTCAATCTTCCTTTAGTTACAGTTTAGTCACTGATTCCATTACTTTGTCTATTCTTCTCATCCTGATCTTTCTCCGGTACTGTTGTCCACTGGTCTTCAATCTTTTTAAGATGAACTATATTCCTTAACTAACTTTTTCACCTTCGTTTAGTATCGATTCTGTAGTTCCTCTCCGTACTCGATTCTGTAGTTCCTCTCCGTACTCTTTCCCTTTCTCTTTTTTGAATGATATCTCTGTTTCTCACTTCAGTGTTTATTCCTAACCAATTCATTTTATCCACAATTATTTGAAAAATTTGAAAATTATTTACTGCAGGATTTCACTAAATTTTTTAATTTTTTTTTTTTTGACATCTACTTTTTTCGCGGCCACTTTACCTTAGAAAATAATGGACCCTTCTTGCCACGATCCCGGAATGGCCTTCGTGTATGGCATCTATAACATTCTTAAGCAAATTCTGAGGTATCACCATCCGGTTACCTCTGAGCAATATATCGATAAAACATAGTTCTATCTCAAAAAATTTGTTATTTTTTACGAGCTCATCCTGGTTATGCTCATAAATTCATTTTCCAATTTAATGGTGGTCGCCTGACCAATAATATAATTATTCCAATATTTGAAATTTCCAATTTAATGGAGGTTTATTTCCAAAACCACTTTATATTTCCAATTTAATGGTGGTTGCATGACCAGACCAGTAATACAAATATTGTCATACTTGAAATTCCCAATTTGATAGAGGTTTTTCCAATACCACTAGTTGTTTCCAATTTAATGGTGGTCACATGACCCATAATACAAATATTCTGGTATTTGAAATTCCCAATTTAATGGAGGTTTATTTCCAAACACCACTTTATATTTCCAATTTAATGGTGGTTGCATGACCAATACTTCAAATATTCTCATATTTGAAATTCCCAATTGAATGGAGGTTTTTTTTCCAATACCACTAGATGTTTCCAATTTAATGGTGGTCACATAACCAATAACTCAAAAGTTGTTATATCTGAAATTCCCATTTTAATGGAAATGACCTTCAATAAGTGCTTCAATATAATAATACTAAAATCACACTCAATCTGTCAAATTTAACAAATTATAACCTTTTTTCTATATACAGAAACCAAAAGAAAATCAACCTATATTGATTTAATTTTAAGTAATTTTGTGAAATCATCTCCTGGAATTCATTACCTGGCTTTGTCAGATCATAAAACCGCATAACACTGTTCAACCAATCACTTAATAGTCACATTACCAAAGTAATCTTAAACTGACAACACTACACCAGAAAACCAAATAGAAACGGGGAATAACGATTGACGGTTGACAATAGACACGTTGCGAGTCTTATTTTAATGGACCGAACGAGCGAGGAGCAATGGCATAATGCTCAACGAATAGTGATACCAACGTTATAAGACTACCGTCATTAGATGGCACTTTAAATAATAATCACTTCAATTTTAATCTCCGACACGGCAAGAACTGACAGTCAGCCGTTCCCAATGTACTTGTTGACAGGAAAAGGAAACATTTGAAATATACTACTTACAAGGTTCGGACTACTTGGCATGTTGTTTAAAATAAAATAACTCAAACTGTAACCAATTAATTATAATGGAAATAATACTTGTCCGAATGAAAAGTTCCCACTAATTTAGATTGATCAAGATCTCAGTCACGCATCAATACAGAATCCATTAAAGGAAACAGTAATTGCTTAGTGGTATAATTTTAGGCCCGACTGCCACATGCAGCGCGTAACTACAACAGCGACCATCGGTCACCCAAGTTAACCAAACAAAACCAAATACGCTTGTAACCCCACAGGGATTCGGGTTGCATCAAATTGCCAATTGTAGTCTCCTCAGAGACCCGAAACACCCTAGGCCAAAACTGTAGTCTCTTCAAGACTTGAGTTTCAAAACATAGTCGGACGCTCATTACTCCCACACAAAGTTTGGAAGCGACACGTCCGATGTCTGCAGATATGTCCCGCCAAAGTGTACGTTTAAGCATCTTAATCAACATGATTGTCACTACCGTTGTCTAACTTTAAAGGAACTTCACATCTAGGCAACCATTAAAACCTATCGTGAGCGTACTTGTAAGTGCGTTTGTTAATTAATGACTTCAGACTACGTCGGTCTTCATCTAAGGTTTCTATTACTTTAAAAGACCTGTAAGCTTTGGATCTAACTTAAAATGAAAACTTCATTTAAAAGTGAAAACTTCTAAATCTCATCAGCTCAACCTAATTGACTTGATTGTCAACGGTGCTCAACATAATCACTCGTAACGCAAACCAACAAATAAATCAAAGTTTATTATTTTGCTAATTCTTTATTGCGGCGTCTTTACTGTCACAACCACATATACTGGCAACTTTCATCCAGGTTACTACCATCTGGTTACTACAATCCATAACCTCCTGGTCATTGACTTAACCAAACCAAACACTCTATTTGGCGTTCTCATAGATGAGAAACGCAAAACAACAAAACAGTAACTAAAGCAATGAAATAAGTTTGTTCGATAACTTACAAAATTAGGCATTACTCTTTTCTTTATGAATCCTCACAATGAACGTCAACGCAATATCCTCTAGTTAGGATCACTACCTTCTCTAATGACTACTGCTACTACTAACAATCAACGGAACACATTTAGCCTGAGCATGTTGCTTTCAACCAAGTTACAGCTCATTTTGATCTCATTTCAACTCAACATTAATCTCAACTTCATTAACTAAAAAGTCTCTATCAAAGATCATTGAACAAAGAATTATAAACCCGGAACCTCTCAAAGAATCAGATCAAGATAAACAAAACTGTTGAATGACTTCACAAATGTCACAATAGCTGTGCCTTCTTAACCCCTTTTTTTTCCTAATTGCATCCACATACTTGGTTTACGAATGCAACCCTCTCCTATTATATTCCATGTACGTACATATTTATCTGCAGTCTGTGGTCTGCTGTCGATGTCAATATCAATTGTCATTATTACACTGCTATATTATGCTAACTGGCAACGGAGTGATTACATTCTCTTTGTAACTGGCTATGGAATCGCCATGGCATCAATCATACTCAAAGAATCTTCCCGATCCACGTATACATAATACTATATTGGTTTAGTTTATCTAAATATTAACATGTAAGTTAATCTTTTTATTATTGCAACACCTCCTGCTGTTTGTTTATTTTCTTATTTCACTTAGCCATAAGGTTGTTTGGAAGAGTTTGTTTTTGAGCGATAAGGCTGCCTTTTTGTATCGACATAATATATCTTGTTAAGTTCACTTTTCTCTGTTTGTGGTGTAATAAAGAATAGACAAATAATTATACAATCGCTACTATTCACTGTGCATCCGCACACGGAATCACACACCACCCCTATAGTTTCCACGAAACTACTGGAACGTAAGCTATTCGACCCCACAGAAATCTTAATTTCCCATTTACCTTAATAATCAACAATGATTCTATGTTAAACTTCTCACAAGAGGTTAGGAAGAAGTTTCTAGCTAACGAAACTAATGTGACCATAAAATCATATCCCATGGCATGAAGTCTTGTGGGTATAAAATTCTAACGTGGCATGAAGCTACATCTGTGGGTATGAAATTACCATTTCACTTCTAATGACGACAAAGGCACCCCTGGCCGAACATCAGAAGCAAAACGGAAGAAATTAAACTAACAACCATACGACTATAACTGAGCATTATTCAACGTGATTATCTCGTGAAGGAGACGATACACTTCACCGAGCAACTAATAAAAGAAGTCACAAACTATCTCAATAAAATAACTACCCGCAGTAAGGTTATACTGCAATCATTGCGTATTAAACACAGAACCCAACATTTCCATGATTGGTTGTCTAAGGACAACTCTTGGCAAAACTGATTCCATACTAACTAAAATATACTTATTTAGTTTTACTCCCACATTAACATCATGATCTTAAAATATTCTTCAATAAACAAGTATAAAGCATAAAAGTACTAACCACCCGTTAAACTGTTACCTTAACAATTTTGTTGGGGTAAGAAAAATAATTTAATATTTTCTCCACTGAACTGAAGGCGAAGAACAGGCTTATATGCATTAGGTTACTTGCAAGGTGTTATAGAATTTGTTTATGTAACTAATTGCTGAGCCTCATGAATGCCCTGACTGTACGTTTTAGTTTTGATATTTTGAATAGTTATTAGGTACCTATCAACAGGCCTTTGTTCATGCGACTCGCATAGCTACAGATTGTTTATTTTAGACGTTAGGGGATCGTATTAACAGTATGGAGCTTGGTAAATAATAATTTCCTTTATGACTTTTCCGGCGTTACCTAAGCTAACTTTTGTTTGTATTAAAATATGATTAATTGATTATTGTTACTTGGGGCCGGAGTTCCTATATTCCTGACCGGCACCAGCGGATCTGTTGTAAAATTCGATGAGAGTACACGCTTTGTAAATACACCAAGTTAAAGTGAAATACAAAGTTATTTATTTACCCATCCTGACTCACCTTCTATTAAAAAGGATTGTACCTATGATATCATATTAAGTTAACCGTAGCCCGAAATAAAAGTCACATCATGTAATACCAACGATATTATATCTACGTCATTAACTCTGACCATTTATAAAATTATCCGTTATCTGTGATTAATAAAATATAAAGGTATTGTAACAAATAAAAATTTAAATCAGATTATTTTATAATAAAAACAATTCCCAACCGATTTGCCTTTACTCCCTTTGTAATTTTATATTCTGTTTCGTTGCATTGTTATAATGACAATCTCGAAACTAACCGTCTGAACTATCTAATTTATAACCAATAATGCCTGCCATATCAGACCCCTCCTTCCTTATAAAAAATATTTTCCACTTACCTTTTTCCTCGTCGCCACTTGTAGTATCGCTAATAGCGCCGCCCCGACACTGGCTCGGCAATGCACACGAACACCTGTCGCACGTCTACTCGCACCGGCGGCTCGCGTAATACTGACGTTGCAACATTGTTCATGAACACACGAGACAGTGTACCTACATACACTACAAGGTCAAAGGGCACGCTGGCAGTAAAAATTTTAGGGAGAGAACAGACTAGCTACTTTTAGCGGCACCGATCGGCGTTTTTACGGGTTTTAACACTAAAGTAGACAATGAACACAGAAATCAGCGACCGAAAATCGCAGAAATGAGTGTTCAAAAATTGCAAAAACGCGATACAGACGCAAAAACCATGAACACGCCGATCGCTGCCACTCCCCTAATGTAGATCAAACGCAGAAATCAGCGACCGAAAATCGTGAAAGCGCGATGAAGACCAAATCTATAGAAACGCCGATCGCTACTACTCCCCTAATATAAATCAAACGCAGAAATCAGCGACCGAAAATCGCGAGAGCGCGATGCAGACGCAAATAGCCATAAAAACGTCGATCGCTGCCGCTAAAAGTAGTCAGTCTGCCCTCTCCCTAAATAGATCGTAACGATCTACAGTGTCACGATTGCAGTCACCTCTGATTAGCTGAATTATACGCAGTTTCGTTGTGTTAATGCATTTTTAGAAATTCCCACAGTGGAATATAAGCCTCAATAGCCCAACTGTTAAAGGTTATTTTTATTTATTTATTTTTATTTATTTATTTTTATTTATTTATTACCAGTTACAAAGTTATATACATTTAAATGATAATTCGCATCGAAAAAACCACAGAGGTGCGGACTGCAGACTCAAAGGTCGCAGGTTCGAGCCCCACCCGTTACACTATTGTCGTACACACTCCTAGCACAAGCTTTTCGCTTAGGTGGAGGGGAAAGGAGAATATAAGTCAAGTTCAGCTTGGCTAATATTCTTTTAAAAAAACATTGGCTTTAGGTAGAGAGATATACCTAAAAGAAAGTCTTGGCGTCACACACGTCGTAAAATATCTTCGACAGAAACTGCCAATTAGTTTCGAACCCAGCTCAACATGTTGTACCTAGTAGTTGTAATGAATGCCAAATATTCGAGAGTTACAAGTCATCACAATATTATATTGAACGCTAAATTAATCAACAGCAGAATCAATCGTCTGTAATTAGAAACGTGTCTAGCATACCTGTCAGATATAATATAAGTATCTGACTATTACATCGTCTCAATAAATCTTATCTTTTTTTGTGTTTTTTGAGTCCTTTTTCTGGGAACTTCGTAATTTGTGTACGTTCTTTTATAGTTAGGTGTCCAATTAAAGTAACAACTATTAATTAATTGATCCATGCTTTAGACCGTTTTAGACAGTTTGCAAGGCAATTTGATGGCAGAGAATCTGAATTCCGAACCGGTGGTCATGATGTGTCATAAGAGCTACAAGTTGGCCTACATGAAATAAATAAATTTGAGTTAATTTTTTTTGAGATTTCGAAATACAACTGAGTGACGATATTATAGCATAACTAGCTTGAACCCGCGGCTTCGCTCACGTTAGGTTCAATTTTTTAAACTCCTATTTTATCTCCTTCGGGGTTGAATTTTGAAAATCCTTTCTTAGCGGATGACTACGTCATCATAGCTACCTGTATGCCAAATTTCAGCTCGATCGGTCCAGTGGTTAGAGCTGTGCGTTGATAGATCAGTCAGTCAGTCAGTCAGTCACCTTTGCCTTTTATATATTTAGATATCGAAAATAAATGGGGAAAATAAAAAGGAAAACTATTCCAAATGGACGGAAAGGGACTGAAACAATTCAGCTATGAACGGCCTTGCCTAAACAAAATAACGTATCTAAGCACACATTAGTGTTTCCTGTTGCTCTATATTTATAACTCACGATTTTCACGAAAAAAATATCCTTACTAATGTTATAAACTAGCTTATGTCCGTGACTTCGTACGCGTGGATGGGCTTTTCTAATTACCGCGGAAAATTTCTTATTTTCCGGGATAAAAAGTAGCCTATGTGTTATTCCAGACTCTATCTCTGTGCCAAACAGTCAAATCGGTTCCGTCGTTGCGGCGTGATGGAGTAACAAACATCTATTCTTCCATCCATCTATCCATCCATCCATCTATACATCAAAACTTTAGCATTAATAATAATACTAGTTTTTGCCAGCGGCTTCGCTCGCGTTATGTTCGATTTTTCAAACCGCTATTTTACGCCCTCAGGGGTTGAATTTTCAAAAATCTCTTCTTAGCGGATACCTACGTCATAATAGCAATCTGTATGCCAAATTTTAGCACGATCCGTCCAGTGGTTTGAGCTGTGCGTTGATAGATCAGTCAGTCAGTCACCTTTTCCTTTTAAATATTAGCGGACGCCCGCGACTTCGTCCGCTTCTTCAATTCACAATCGACAGTTCCTAAATCCCCACAGTTTAGTTGGGCAGAACCTCTGCAGCATCAGGATTGAGGAGTTGGAAACCGAAGTTTTTATGAGAGCATCTCGTAAAGTTTTTGTGTTGATTACAAAAAGATTCACACAAATCGGTTAAGAAATCACGGGAGATATCGATATACAGACGTAGAAAAACACAACTCCTTCTCCTTCTTTTCGCAAGTCGGTTAAAAAGTAGCCCATAATATGCCGGATAATATCAGCTATCTACCAGTGATAATCCCGCCAAAATCGGCCCAGCCGATCTCGAGATTAGCGGCAACAAACAGACAGACAAAAATTTTAAAAATTGTTTTCTTGTTACAAGTACCGTATTTACTTTCGTATGCAGTTAGTAAAAAGCTGTTCTTTTGATAGACAGACACTTCAATTTTATTTATTTTATAGATACCTACTTCCCGATCATTGAATTGGAAAATTGGAACAAAATGTTGTTTACATGTCGTGTTTGCTCGATCAAAGATCACGCGACGTGCGGGGTGACTGAATTCGTTTTATGTATGTAAATAGCTTTACATGTATTTTATTTGTTTGGCACTTTTATTGGTATTTCGGCAAAAGGTAATGTAGTACATAATGTTCTTATAATAATAATTTTCTCTTGACGGGTAAATAATCAAAGGTAGGCAGGTCTCTAGGCAGAACAATGTTCCTAATTGCTTCAAGCATTTTGATGAGCATGTGTTAAGTTAGGTAAGATTCCATTTTTTTTTTATAAAAAGAATATTAGCCAAGTTGAAGTTGACTAATATCCTCCTATCCCCTCCTCCAAATACACGGAAAGCATTGCTAGGTGTGGGTACGATAATAGTACAACGGGTGGGGTTCAAACCTGCGACCTTTCAGTTTTCAGTCTGTAGCCCAAAGAGCTATTGAGGCTTTGAAATTGAACCAAACGAAGACCAAAGTTTTAGAACAGAGCATGTTGGAGCATGATTTATGGATCCAAAAATAATATTTTATGGTCTCTAGTCTCTACCTATGGACCTCATAAGAAGGTCACTCAAGAGATGATGGACAGAGCTATATTCCGCGAATCCCTGCCAGATCAAAACAGAAATGAGAGGATCAATAGGTGAACCAGAATTATCGACATAGCTCAATGAATCCTGATTTGGAAGTCGAAATGGACGAGCACATAGTTCGAAGAAAGATGGTCGTTAAGGTCCCAAGGTGCTGTAGTGGCGACCTCGCGCCGGGAAGCGCTGCTTTGTCAAAACCTAACTAGTGTGGTCTAACAACAACAGATGAGTTGTAGGGAGTCGCTGGATACAAAGGCGCTAGACCGAGCCATGTGGAAGTCCGTGCAAGATCTTTGTCCAGCCGTGGATGTCTATCGGTTGATAAAAAAGCAGAAAGTTACATTCGTATACTAGTTGATGCCCGCAACTTCGTTCGCGTGGATTTAAGAATTCTTGATTTCCGCGGGAGTTCTCTTATTTTCCGGGTTAAAAAGTAGCTTATGTGTTATTTCAGACTATAATCTATTTTTGTGCTAAATTTCAACCAAATCGGTTCAATTTTTAATTTTTTATTGAAGTGTTAACCTACACTTAAAGGAAATAACCAGAGAAATAGCGATTCCCAGAGAGATGTGGGTTCGAATCCCGCCGGCCTCGGAATTTTTGATATGTATTTACAAATCGGTTCAGTCGTTGCGGGGTGATTGAGTGACAAACATACATCCAAACTTTCGTATTTATAATACTACTAGTTGATAATAGGAAAAAAAGTCGTATCGTACCCGCCTCTTCTTCTCAAACGAAACGCCTACCTACGAAAAGAAAGCAATAAAACGTGGGACACACAAAAGATGGCGGACTATAGGCGCATATAATGGCTGTCCGAACAAACTAGATCCCGGATGTTAGCGGATGTGACCTGTCACCGGTACACACCGGTACACACCGGCAAACACTAGTGTAAAAGAACGACACACTTTACGGTATTTTGTTCAAAGAAATTGAAAGTTAAGGTGCATATATACTAGGTTAAAAGTTCAAAAACTTTAACCTGATAACGGAAAATTGGATACAATTTTAGTCATAATTATTTTGTTCGATTAAAATGTAATCTTTCTCGACTGGACCATCATATTAACGAATTGACTGCCACCTCGTCTAAATCGGCGCAACAGTTTTGAAAAAAAGGAGGTTCCCTTTCCTGAATACTTCCCTGATTACTCAAAGACGCCTGGACCCATTTGGAAAATTCTTTTTCAACGGACTTGCTCATAAAGTGACTCCAATTTCACCGCAATTAGGCACACAATGAATGTGACAATGACCTATAATCAAACTGTGACTTTTTAAAGCAAAATTTTTAAAAAAAATTTCAAAACTCGTTTTCACTGTTTTGTACCGTCCTCGGCTATCATAAAACCCTCACCTAACGGCTCGGGTCTCAATAGCGCCTCAGCGGTAATCACCAATGTCCCAAACTTGTACCATAATGTACTATTGTTTGAAAGGATATACTTCCCAGGTGGTCCCATGGTCATCAAGTCATGATGACGGAATCCGGGTGAAATAAAGGGAACTCTTCAAATTTTATAGGCACACTTGGTATACTTTGCAGTGGCATTTTGAAGTCGGTTTAAAAATAAAAATAAAATTAATTTATTAAATTATTTTTTTTAAACCGACTTCAAAAAACGGTTTACCGTTGAAGGTGCGAAATGAAAACTGTTGATAAATAAAAGATAAATATATTACTTATCTACTTTCTGGACTTTTCTTTTTTCTGGTGGTGGAGTTGTTTTACTAAAGCCACAAGTTGACCTACATGAACTAAATCTTGATTAGGCGCGTCGGCTTGCCAGCACAGTAATTTATTTGGTGCCCTCCCAGTCAAAACAGCCCATGTGTTTTTCTATATAATACCCACTAGTTGACGCCCGCGACTTCGCGTAGATTGAGGTTTTTAATTTCCGCAGGAACTCCCTTATTTTCTGGGATAAACAGTAGCCTATGTATTATTCCAGACAATAATCTATCTCTGTGCGAAATCTCAGTCAAATTTTCCTCTTGTCCTCTTCCCTCCAAATAAGCGGGAATCTTGAGTTGGTACGACAATAGTGCAATGTGTGGGGATTGAACCACCAACCTTTCAGTTTTCAGTTCCGTCATTAGCGACAGTTTAAATATCACACTACTTAATTACAATGTGAAGAATCTCAATCTCCAATTAAGAAATTATTAAGGAGTTGATGGAATTACTTAAATCGGGTTGATTTGATCACGCTATTTGGAGATCTTGCCTACCAAACTACCTATTGGATTTCAATTTATTATGGACATTGTAAACTAGACTTAGATCCAGTGCATTTAGAGCGTAGTTTTGTTTTTAGCAAATTCTGGAAACTGCATTTTTGTGGTATTTTAAATTAGACTTTGTCAATGTGGATTGAGAGTGCAATTTTGTCTGCAGGTGAACGGATTCTGGGGCCTGCCTGCGTTCATTTGCGACGTGTACATCGCAATGGACGTGACGTCATCGACTTCAAGCATTTTCAATCTAGTTGCAATTTCTGTTGATAGGTGAGTCGAACCTCGATTTTCCACGTTTTTCTTTTGAGTTTTTTCCTTTATTTGACAGGAGTTTTCCTTTTTAACTAGTACTGTGTAGTACATACCTTTGTATTTGTACCAACATTTAAATCTTAAAAACTGATTGCAGGTGATGAGGTGAATAAAACTATTTTAAAAATGTTTGATTTTTTGTATAAAAAAGCTAATTTTCATAACAACTAGAGACCTAGACTAACCTTTGTAGGGTACGAGTATTCGAGTATTTATAGGTAACTTGAGGTTAGAATATAGGCTTTATTTCAGCAAAATCGTCTGCCAAAAAAAGATACCTTAATTTAAGTTTAGTAGTCTACCCAGTTTAGTAATAGTAAAATTCGAAAGAAAAGTCAAAAAAAGTTTATTTTTTTTATTTTTTTATTCAATGACGAGTTAGTCCTTGACTGCGACCTCACCTGATGGTAAGTGACAATTCAGTTTAAGATGGTAGCGGGCTTACTTGGAAGGGGTATGGTAGTGTACACTCAACCCAAACCACTAATCTATTTCTACACGCCATCGTCGCAGAACGCTAAATCACTTGGTGGCACGTCGTAACTAGCAACGGCCAAAGCCTCCCACCAGACTAGACCAGAGTCAATTCAGAAATTATAAATTACCAAATTGCCTCCGTCGGGAATCGGACCCGAGACCTCCCAATTTTAAGACCACAGCGCTCACCACTGCGCCAGGGAGGTCGTCTCAATAAGCTGTTGTTTTCCAACAGGTATATCGCTGTGACGCAGCCAATAAAGTACGCGAAGCACAAAAACAACAAGCGCGTGTGGTTCACGATCGTGCTGGTGTGGCTGGTGTCGGCCGCCATCGGCGCGCCCATCGTGCTGGGGCTCAACGACACGGCCGACCGGAACTTCCACGAGTGCCTCTTCAACAACCAGAACTACGTGCTGTACTCCTCGCTGGGCTCCTTCTACATCCCGTGCATCATGATGATGTTCCTCTATTACAATATCTTTAAGGTGAGAGCTGCGATCGTATTGCACATGACTCGGTTGTTCCGGCGCTTCTTCTGCTTGACGCCTTTTATCTTTAATGCTCAACTGGTGGAGACAACCTAATCTACGTATACCTATGTACCTGGTGATATATATTTTTATAAAACAAACGTTTCTTTTTTTCTTTATATTATGTCCGGCGTTAAAAAATGATTGTTAAAAATTAGTGGCATAACCAATTTTCGGATAAAATTTTTTTATTGAGCACTTTTTATTGTGATAGTCTGAGAATTACGTACAGATCACTTTTGGACAAGTTCCTAATGTCTTTTATGACTGCACATCCACAAGGGGCTGGTGCAGTTTTTGCATGGTGGAGGTTTTCTTTTTAATCTTTTTTCTAATCACACATGACGTGATTGTCACCCAGGCGTTAAGGAACCGTGCCAAGAAGCAGCGCGCGGCGAAGAAGCCGCCGGTATCAGACGCGATGACGGGCGTCACGGCGGCCGTGGTGATCGAGAACATCGCGCAGACGCGCCAGCTGGAGACCGCGCTGGACGACCGGCCCACCAACACCGGCTCTGGGAGTAACGAAGACGACCACGAAGATAGGTAAGTCTCTTTTATTCGATGACGAAATACTCCTTGACTGCGATCTCACCTGATGATGGTGACGGCGTGTAGAAACCGATTAGGCGTATGGGTCGGATGTACACTGCCACATCCCATCCAAGCTAACCCGCTACCATCTTAGACTACATCGTCACTTACCGCATTCAAGGGCTATCTTGTCTACAGAAAAAAGTGACGATGCAGTCTTAAGATGTAGCGGGCTAACTTGAAAGGGCATGGCAGTGTATATTGAACCCGTACCCCTACGCCTACACGCTATTGTGCCGGAACGCTAAATCGCTTGGAGGCACGTCTTTCACAGTAGGGTGGTAACTAGCAACGGCCAAAGCCTCCCACCAGACCAGATCAGAGGCAATTCAGAATTTATAAATTTACAAATTGTCCCCGACTGGAATTGAACCCGAGACCTCCCAGTTATAAGACCACCACTCACCTTAGCGCCGGAGAGGTGATGAAAAGGTTTGGTCAGTTTGTAAGTTAAGTAGTAAGTTGATAATTTTTTTTTTTTAAAGAATATAAGCCAAGTTGAACTTGACTTATATTCTCCTGTCCCCTCCAAATAAGCTGAAAGCTTGTGTTAGGAGTGGGTACGACAATAGCTCAATGGGCGGGGATCGAACCTGCGACCTTTCAGTTTTCAGTCCGCACCTTTCACCGTTGAGCTATTGAGGCTTCATAATAATTAAGTAGAAAAAATAGAACCACGTTCTCTTTTTCCGCGAGTTAAGTGCAAGTGCATCCACCGCACGTCTCCCTCACCCCGACAACTAAATTCCCCGTGCGTGTGGACGGGAGAGTGTAGTACAGTGCACAATTTAACACGCTATGGTCGGTATGTAAATATACAAAATACGTAGATATGCTGCTAAAATCATAATCTTTTTTGATTTTGTCGTATCTACTCGGATAAAAGACAGTGATTTTCCTCTGATTTCTCATTTTCCATCAGTTTCGACAAACGGTCGGTGGACTTAGAGGCTGACGCAGACGAATGCCACGTCATCCCCAACGACAAGTCCACGGAGTTCATGCTCACCTCCGTGGCAGGTGACAAGATCAAGTAAGTCCACATTTTGTTCTGTACAGTGTGCAAAAGGCACCATAAAGAAATCTTTGTGAATAGGGGAATGCCTGTAAATTACAAATGCCAGTCATCTCGAAAATGATGGGTTACACCAATATTGTAATTTTTGAGCACGCGATGTACCGCGAACAACGTACGCCGATCCTACACTCGCTTTGGGAACGGCGCGTCGCAAGCGGCGGTTTGTATTTAGGACGCGTACTGTGAACTTTTGACAAACAGTCTTAAGAAATTAAATGTCTCTTGCTTTAATCACATCGTAAGGAAATCTGCATGCCTGAGAGTACTCCATATACTTTTCAAAGGTATGTGAAGTCTGCCATTCCACACTTGACTAGCATTAGTGGACCATGGCCTAAAACCTTTTAATTTGAGAGGACACCATTGCTAAGTAGTGGGCCGATATTGGGTTGAGAAGAATGTAGAATGATAATACTCGTATTCTACATACTAAACAAATCCATGCAGGAATGGAAGGCAAATTGCTGGACTTTAAAATCAATTGAGCTGATCCTGAAAGCTATTTCGTTAATAATATTAATTTGGACGAAATCAATTCACAGTGTCAGATCACGCTTCCAAACTATTGCGTAATTTCGTTAAACTAAACTGCAGTACAGTTGAGCAAAAAATCGTAACGTGTGCCACACGACATGACACATTATTGTGTCATGTGTCCTAACGTAGTCTAATGCCCTCCTGATCGGACCTGGCTACGACAGCCAATCTCCACAGGGATTAGCTATCTGTGAGTGAATGTTTATAGTGCACAACTATGTGCGCATACACAGGTGGACTCTCTATTATGTGCAGGACCAATCATGCGCAGGACCGATAGCTTTACGCAATCTCCGAAACACGAGGATGACACACTGACTACTTCTTAACTCCGGGCTAGTACTTGGAATTACTTCACGGAAAAAAACCAATACATTTTTTGGCCCAACCCGGGAATCCAACCCGAAACCTCATCATCCGTAGTCGAACATGCTAATTTAGTAGTTGGTCTAGTGACCAACGCAATGGCAATGACACCTGCTCATACAATCTGAAACCTTCTTAAACTAAGTTTTATTTCAGAGCACAGAAGAAAAATATCAAATCTCCACCAATGCCAGACCCAAATGGCAATAATGACTCAGGGTACGCACCATCAAATCTTGAAGACACCATCAGAGAGCACGTTTCACCTCCTGGATCCCCAAGACTAAAAGATGCTACTGTACTTAAGAACATGTCATGTGAATCAAGATGGAAGAAGAATGGGAAGAGAGTTGATTCTGACTCTAGGTTAGTAATTTAGCATAAGATTAGACCAAAGTTATCCCAGAAACGTAATCTGATCATCCCAACTCTACGCAGTCTTGAAGGTTCTAGTGTGGATTTATTAAACACCAAACAAGCAATTATTCTGCCTAACCACATTTAGAAATCTTGACACACTAGGATTCTCCGGTATCAAATGCGACTATACAGTGTAGTATAACGTTATATCCATAAGATCAAAAATAGTGCTAATTCGGTTGCGTACAACTTGCTTTCTTTCTTTCTTCCTTGCCTTGAAAAGGCTAGCAATGGGTTCAGACTTCAGACTTATCAATTTAGTTAAAAAAAATTGAAGAATTTAGAGATCATTTACAAGCGAATTAGCACCAATAACTTTAGGTAAAATATTACACTTTAACGTGGGAACACGGTAATTTGCAGATTGTCTTAATAATGCATACATAAACGTATTTTAACAAATGAATTAATAAGCAAATTGATTTCAGAAATGCTTCAATTGCCTTTCGCTCAGAAGACGATCTCCGATCCAGTCACTACGACATTCGCGATGGTTCATCGTGTAAAAAGGAAAGGAAGGCGAGTGCAGCCACTGCAAGATTCACTATTTACAAAGCCAATAAAGCTAGTAAAAAGAAGCGAGAGAAATCATCAGCTAAGAAGGAAAGAAAGGCTACGAAGACGCTAGCTATTGTTTTAGGTAAGACTGTTGGTATAAAGCTAGATACTCACTAGTGAGCTGCGCCTGCCACCGACGCACGTTACTGTTACCAAAACTTATAGTTTGTCCCTGCTGTGGAATTTTCTAGAAATTATTGCTACAGTGATGGCAATCACCTTTAATTGCCTAAAACTCTCTTGCTATTGGTTGCATTGATGTACCAAAAGCGCTATAAATTATTTAGCTAAGTAGGAGATTGTGACTATCACACTGACACAATCATTTTTAGACAATTTTATTTTTGCGGCTTGTCGTGAATAGATCGCGCTGCGCTCGTAACCGGCCGAAGAACAGCGTCGGCCGGTTACGATTATTCTGTTCTAGTCTATTCTAAAATTTAATGGGAATTTAGGACCTCCGATTTATTAAATCACAGTGCTTATCACTGTGCCAGTGAGTCTCAATCGTTGAAGATCCGTGATTGGAAAATAAAACTCACATAAAATAGCGAGGATCTAGAAAATTTTCTCAATAGTTGAGAAAAAGTTCCGTAATGTGTGAAGTTTTTGGAAGTCATTCTCGAACTTGCCATAAATGGTTGGCGTTCTGTTCACGATTCTTGTTAAAAGTTAGTTGTTAAGAAGTTGTCAAAAAAAGGCGAACAAGACGTAGGGAGGTGAAATTTTGTTATTCAACTCCAATAACATAACAAAGTTTACGCCTACAAAGATTTCGTGACCAAAGGCCTTAACGAAGGCTATGGAATACATAGTAGGTATAGTTTATGGTGCACTCAAACTCTGCAAACTATCGCCTATTCTTTTTGTACCTCGATATCGATTTGATAATACTATAATGCCAACATAGTACAGTAACACTTAAATCCATTCCTAAGAAAGTCTGCGGTCGTTCATACATCTATAACCAGCGATCCAAGTAGAAACCAAATACCAAACCAAGTGGTATTGAATTTATAACTGTAAAATAAAGTTTAGGTCCATCTTCCTATATTTACTCAGCACTCTGTCGTAAGGATCAAAAAATCGAATCGACCAAACGATTGAGATCCTACTTGACAGCAAGAGACCTAGCGTCTTTGCCTAGCGTGTAGCCACTAGAGTACGATACCGTCCGATAGGTTAACTCACTACTAGTTTAGGCTGCGTTGCTTCATAAATTGCAATCAGACAAGAACAAACTAAGATATCAGAAAGGGCTAATTCGTCATTTAATTTAATCTTCTATTCACAGGAGTCTTCCTCTTCTGTTGGACGCCATTCTTCACATGCAACGTCCTCGACGCCATCTGCGGGAAGTTCGGTCTTCAGTTTACCCCCGGGGTCACTGTCTTCATCCTGAACACATGGCTTGGCTACATCAACTCCTTCCTCAACCCTGTTATCTACACTATCTTTAACCCTGAGTTCAGAAAGGCCTTCCGCAAAATTCTCAAGTGTAGTACCTAGCCCGGAGAATATTTGGTCGTTTTCACACAGTAGATCTCATCATTGGATTCGTGTCTTTTTAAAATACATTTTGAGGATATAAGGGGAAAGTTGTGGCAAATATTTTGGAATTTATTAAATACCAGAAGTAATTTATACTAATGCCTACATGCCCGGTTCCAAGCTTCCACACACCACTCGCTGTCCATCATCGCTTGTACCCAGCAGGTCCCCTTCGATTGGTTTGACGACGTCGGACCAAATAGTGAGGGGTCTGTCAACACAGCGCTTTCCGCTTCAAAATAATCTTCCCAGTACCTTGGGACTCCACCACCCAATATTTCTTCGAACCACGTGCCACACCCACTTCTTCTTCTGCTTCTTCTCTATAAGTTATGTCTTCATAGCTCATACTGATCTGCTCATTTCTGATTATATTACTCCGAGCATAGCTATGAGTATCTCTATTCCAGAGCATGATGCCAAATAAGTCAAGGCCATTTGACGAGAGTTTGAAAGACGTTTTAGAAAAGGAATTTTCACTAGAATATTCTATGACAACGAAAATATTTAATTCCTCGTAAGTTTTTACAAGAGATCTACTAAACGACCAAATAATTTTGAATTTGTTCAGTTGTACAAAATATTGATTACTTGATTTAAAACTAAGATATAATAATGGACTGTAAATTTAATATTATATTAAGTATAATATTATGTAGAAATTAGCATATCAAAGTGAAATAATAAAGAACTATTAGCAATTATAAGTAAAAGTATGGTATTATAAGATTTGCTCATATGAATTATAATATTCTAGTCACTTATCAGTATTGTATTTGTGTAGAATATTTGTAGAATAATAAATAATTGTTATAAGTAATAATGTTAGATTAAATGCCAAAACATAAACAAGCGATATTATTCAGCTTTAGTTATTTTAAGGTTGTGATATTTTTTTTAATTTTTACATTATTATTTTTTATTTCTTGAGATTTACTGTTATTTCTATATCATAATGAATTTAACTAAGCTTAAGGTGATTTAGAGTAAGTTAACTATCATATTATGTAAGACACTACAAAACAACTGTCATAAAATTAGTCCCTGTTTTTGTTATATTATGTTATGTTCATCAAATAACCAAAAAATACATAAATACAATTGTGTTAAAGTTATAAAATTTTCTTTTATAAGTACTAATTCCTAATTTCTTCATTTATGAAAAATGGAATAGAACATTATTAATTAACCGCATTATATTAACGTAATAATGAATAGTTATATAAATGGTATTCAGCACAATTTATTTATATCTATATATAAACATACTTCGTAGCCAAATATTACTAAGTATCAAGAATTCTAATGTTTGAAATTAAACGGCATAATGCACGACGAGATTTGATAAGGTAGTGTGTAAATCGCGTAATATCGAAAATATTACATAGGTAATTATTTAAAATAAAAAAAATCGGTTACATGAATTAAAGATCCTAAAAGAAATTCAAAATTATTGTAACATTGAATGTATTTTGAGAATACATAATTTTCCTTTTATTTCCTTTATTATTTATTATTTTAAGTACCTACAGGTTACTTGTATAATATGTTATAGGTATTTTTAAATCTAATAAAATTTATATCAGATTTTTTACTAAAAATTGTATATTGTGTCCATAAATGTTATACCAGTAGGTATTTCAGCTGCAAGAAAATTATATAAAAAAATTAAGTTGATATACTATTTTAAAACCTTTATAAAGTATAGGTAATATGTATTTCTTTAACCCTATAGCTAACTGATAAATATAATATCATCCTGCTTCGGAATTCTTGTTTTTGCATTGGATAACCGAACCATTGAATGCCAACATTGGAAAAATAATTGAAGTACTTAAACAACTTCTGTACCTATGTCTGTCTCTTGACGTCAGATTTAAATTTATAAGTAAGCATAAACTGTATTGCATCATATTACCTTAAAGTGTATTATTTTTTGCTCAAAAATAAAGTTTTCAAAAGTAAAATATTAGTAGACACGATAATAGCTTTAATTTTTAATAATAAATAATAATGAATGTAAAATAACAATATTGTAAAAACAAAATAATTCACTTCCAATAGTAATAACTATAAAAAATAATATTTACTCTATAATTAATAATAACATTAGCAATCTGTAATTATAAATATAACTATAAGAAAATATATGTATCACCATAAAAAATTAATATAGTAAAAATATACAGGGTTCCTGTGCAGAATCCAATATATTCCCCTTTTGAAAATCTATATCATAATACCTAAATACTTAACAAAAACCTACCTATGAAAGTGTAAACTATATAGGAATAATTAATATTATCATTATGATGTTTACAAAAACTTTTACAATGATTTTAATGTAGAAAGTATCTTCGCTCCAAATTAAAAAAAAATACATAACAGAATGAAAATGATCTAAATATGATACGATAATGTGCAATAACTTTAAAAGTAAGGCATTAGGTTTTAGAAAATTATTAATAATACCATAATAAGTCCATTTGATTTGTAATAATATTAACAAATAGTGTAAATATTATAATAGTTAAATATACTTATAAAAGTCATATTATTGATATATTTTGATTTTTGAGGACAATAAGGCGCATCAAGCACTAAATTAAGAGTCCTTTAAGATCAAATATTATTATGTATTATCATAAAAATGTAATAACAAGTAGACTGTATGCCAAATGTTGTTTAAAATCTATCTATATAATGCTTTGTAAGAAATCTAAACGTTTTTAAGCGGCTGTATTCAGAATCAATAACATTGTAAAAGTAGTATTTTAACTTTCTATGCGACAATGTGATCATGAGTTGAATTATAATTATATTATTCTGTTTTTATTCGATTCTTTCATTTACAATCCTAAATAAGTATAAAAGGAGGTGGGTTGATAAGGCCCAATTTCCACCCCTCATACACTCGAAAAAAAAAGTTCCAGATTCCGACAAATTGTAAGTGTATTTATATACTCGAAGATATAAACTTTAATTTAATATAAAGTTTAGGTGATAAAAAAATAGTAAGTTACAGAAAATATTACCCAAAAAGAGAGTGTTTCGGCTTTTTCATACATTTTAGTCGTTTTTTAAGCTTTGATTTAATATTTTAGAACTTTATATTAAAATAAAGTTTATATCTTCAAGTATATAAAATTATAAATACATTTACAATTTGCCGGAATCTGGAACTTTTTTTTCGAGTGTATGGGGGGCGAAAATTGAGCCTTATCAACCCACCTCCTTTACAGATTCGTTACAAATACTGGTGATAACTAGGTTAATTAGCATTTAATATGAAGTATGAGCACCTTTTTGAAAGGTTAAATAAAGCATCTATTCTAGTCGCCTACGCTGAAAACTCCCGAAACTCGCCTTAAAATGGGAAAAGTTTGCGATTCATAGATGATTGATTTCTCATGCATATGCCATAGCAACATAATGATCTCAATAATCTCTGTACTTTACCTGAACGAAAGCGTTCGTTTGATAGAAAATTAAACTTTGTTTCGAACTTAGGTAGTTTAAAATTACTGTCCATGTTTTTACTTTGGTTAGTGTACACGAGTGTACCTGAACTCGAAATTGTATTTCGTAAGCGTTTTGCGCTATTAAAATCACTAAATGGTAACTAAATATACGAACTAACGATAATTTAGTTCAATTTAGTAAACAACGGTGAAATAGGTATTCATTTTACCTAAATAATTATATTTATCACGCAATATTACTTAATGAACAGTTCATGACTGGTTGTAATTAATATTTTGTCCTAATCCTGACCACTTTATTCGAAAAAAAAAGTGTTCATTTGGGCACAAAGCACTCACATTTTTTTTTTAAATATATAATCTAGCGCTTGGCTGCGATCGCACCTGATTATAAGTACACACCTGATGGTAAGTGAAGATGCAGCCTAAGATGGAACGCGTTTGCCTAGAAGATGCTTGTTCACTCTTGGTTTGAAGTTACCCAAGTTATAGCTAAAGGGAACGGAAGCCGGAAGGACATTCCAAATTTTAGCGGTGCGTATCAGGAACGAGGAAGCAAAGCGCTTAGCCACGCTACATAATATTAATATTGCCTCCGCCGGGAATCGACCTCGACACCTCCGAATTATAAGACCACAGGGCTCACCACTACGCCAGGGAGGTCGTCATAATTTTCAAATTTGGTGTGACGTAAATACGCGGTAGTGCTTTGTGATCAACATTATTTGGTAAGTAAACAATTCTATTAAATTTACTGTCAGCAAGCGAAGCTATTCCATTCCTAGCCAGAGACATTACTGTAGGCCATTACAGGCGCCGTCGTTACTGACGCCATTACAGTCAAACTGATTGTTGTATTAGATCCAACTGTCATACTGAACTGTATTGTGATTGGATTGGGCCGTTACAGCACTAGTGTTGTAATGTTGTGAAGTTAACAATGTCTTGTAGATTTTGTTAATTGTTATACTGCTTTGGGCTTCAGCTATTAAGGCCTTAACGGAAGTTTATATAGAGGGCGCTGACATACAAACGAAGTTTGATCTTTAATTGAATGCTTTGAAATTGAACTCTGTGAAATTTTGTCGAGACTTATAATAGCTTTGTGTATGTTTTATCAGAGTTGTGTACAGAAATTACTAAGTTCACATTCAGGTGTTAGTTTTTTATTAGTGTTAGTTATGCTGAGTTAGTAAGATGAAAGCAAAAGTATAGTAGTAGTAGTAAAGTAAAGTAAGGGGTATGGGTTGAATTTACACTGCTATACCCCTTCCAAGTTAGCCCGCTACCATCTTAGACTGCATCGTCACTTACCATCAGGTGAGATCGCAGTCAAGGGCTATCTTGTCATCGAATAAAAAAAAAAAAAAAAAAAAAGTTGTGCCACACATCAAATGAGGGTTTACATATCATATTGTGTGACTCAACCTTTACTAATAATATACGACTAATACTAGATGATACCCGCGACTTTGACTACGTAGATAAGGTTTTTGGATTCCCTCGGTAACTCTTACATTTTCCGGGATAAAATGTAGCCTATGTGTTAATCTCGGGTATGAGTTATCTCCATTATAACTTTCAGCCAAATCCGTCAAGTAGAAGACTAACAAACAAACACACACACACACACACACACACACACACACACACACACACACACACACACACACACACACACACACACACACACACACACACACACACACACACACACACACACACACACACACACACGCACGCAAACTTTCGCCTTTATAATATTAGTGTGTAGTGTGATGTGAGTTGAGATAAGAAAATACGGGCAAATTAACGGGCAGGCTGCCTGCATGTTTCAGAACTGTATCGTTGCTAAACTCAGCACGTTCACGACTCCACTTTACTATAGATGCAATTGTCAAAGTTCAAGTGCCCGATTCAATTCGAGAGCGTACCTATGTGACTACGTGGAGCCGCGTTTTCAACGTGCTATTATGTTATTACCTACACTTCGGGTATGGAACCGACTTAATGACCATAGAGTATAGAGTATAGAGGAGTATGGGTTGAATGTACACTGCCATAACCCTACCAGGTTAGTCCACTTCCAGTGAGAAGCGAACCTATGATTGAATAGCTTAGCTTTAATAGACTGATCTAGCTGTAGCTAAGTTGAATAACACCCTTAGGACAAGTATATCTCGACAACGTCGACAGATTTCGAGCATTAAAACATAATAAGGTCAAAATAACAAAAATATAAAAAAAATTATGCTCCGAAATCACAGGCGACTAGTATTATTATTAGTGTAATAAATGGAATTCTTATTTTTTTGATTTTTAAATCCTTAGAGATGAAATATTTCCGTTAAAATTAAAATATGTGCCTCAGCCTTGAAATACGAAAATATTGTGATAGATAAGAAGAATTGATAGTATGTAACCCACATACGAGAAATTTTCCGTATTCGGGTTATTTTTTAAACTTTTTTTGGATATAACATCTATCATATTGATTTTGTTCGTATAAAATTCAGCCTGTGTAAACCGGACCGGACGGAAAATGACCTCAGTAGTTTAGACGCTATGGTGGAATACAAAAACATACACATACCTACACATACACATACTGCTAAAATCATAACCTTTCCTTCCGTAGTCCTATAGAAACGTTAGTGAAGATCCATTTTATGTCTTCAACGTGTTTGTAAAATGTTCGTATTCTCGAAATCGTCGTCGAAATGCATGGACCCGTACTAACCCTACAACTGATAACAGCGAAGTGTCACAAAGTGTTGCGCTCACTGCTTTCACACTTTTGTACAATTTTGTGGTTCAAGTCACACGATTATTACTATTTTAGGTGTGAAAATGACTTCTTTTCAGTGACACTCTTGGCATGGTCATGATCATCAAGGCCACTATTACTGGACACAGGTCTCCTTTTGTATAAGAAGAGTTTAGTCCATAGTCCACCAAGCGTGGTGGACTATCCGCAATTCTGCCAATCCGCACTTGTCCAGCGGGACAGTCCAGAGAGTAACAAACATACGCACACATACAAATTTTCGCATTTACTAAACGATTCCCGCGACTTCACCGCGTGGATTAAGGTTTTGCTTCCCGCGAGAACACTTTAATTTTCCAGGATACGTGCTAAGACGTAGGCTTCTTTTTATCCCGGATAGATTATATCTATCTCCATTCTAAATTTCAGTCAAATCCATCTTTTTGTATTTGCGCACACACACACGCACACACAAACTTTCGCCTCTATAATATTAGTGTGTTTATTAACAGCTCAAACAACTAACTAAATACGCTCCAGCTTACATCTTGACCCACACATAAACGAGCACAATAGACAATAATCGACGTGTTGTCTCGGAGCTTGAAGTCGATTCCAGCAACATTGTCAGAAAAGAATTGGGTCCAGCCATTCCAAGTTCCAACTAAGCACGCATTCGAGATAATTTCATTTCAAATTCCCGCTTAGCCCTTCCTCAGTGATTGTGTCTTTTGAATCCGTTGATCGTGTCCTTTTGAAAGACAAGCTTCGGCGTAACATAATTGGATCCTTCATTCTGGATCTATCTATCTACTTCTCGTCTTATTTTTTTGTCTTGTTCTTTTATTTCGAGTTTATTTCATTACAAATTTCCGCTAAGCCCTTCTTCCCAGTTATTGTGTCTTTTGGAACCGTTAATAATATTTTTATATTTTCTTTTGAAAGACAAGCTTCGTCGTAACGTAATTATTAGAACCTTCATTTTTACATTTTTTTATTTTTCTCTGAACCCTAAGTGTACTTACAGTATTAATTTAAAAAGTATTTGTATACTTTCGACGTAAGTTAATACCTATCGATGTGATGTGGGCGCCATTTTGTTTTGTTATTAATTTGTTAACTTTAATACGCGCAAAATTAAGACAATATTATCGCTTTTTTATTAAATACATGTTATAATCTATACTAATATTATAAAGCTGAAGAGTTTGTTTGTTTGAACGCGCTAATCGCAGGAACTACTGGACCGATTGCAAAAATTGTTTCACCATTAGATATGTACGTGATCCCTGAGTGCTATAGGCTAAATATGTACCACGGGCGAAGCCTAGTATAGACTATAGCGCTTTACAGCGGGCACACCAGTGGAGTTAGTATAAGATTTAACACGATTCATCGTATTCGTATACTATGACATTAGCGTCAAAGTAAAATGAACCTTAAAAGTATTGATTCAAAGTCACAAATTCAGTACAACCGATTTCAGTTTGGAGCGTATCTGTATACGTAAAAGTATAAGAATGTATGCACGAAATTGAGCTCTAACTGAACGTGGTTATGGTTCATTTTACTTTGAAGCTAATGCCATAGTGTACGAATACGAGCAATCGAATTAAATCTTATACTAACCCCACTGATATAGTTCTTTCAACTCACGAGGGCGCGTGGCTCAAGGTTGTGTGCGTATCGTATCTGTACAAGTGTGAACGAGAGCTTGCTCTCGCCTGGCCGCTCCCACCCAGGCTCCTGACCTGGCACGCACACTTACGCATGCATACGGATGCATGTACACGACGTAACCACACGTAAAGCTCACGCGCCTTCGTGAATTACAAGAACTATATCAGTATGTAGCCTAAGATGAAGCGCGCTTGCCTAGAATATGCCTATTCACTCTTGAAGGTTGGAAAACCCAAGTCGCAAAAACGGAAGCATTCAGAAGCAAAGATGCGGAAGTAGATTGAATTTCAACCACAAAAGGGTGCCAACGCTCACTGCCAATAAAAGATCGAAAGACAGTCATCATTGGGCCGGTAGGTACCTACTCGATATTGTAGAATAAACTAATTTCGAAATCACACGATTGTATTTATTTGCATAGACGTTTGATGTTTATTCAACAAGATAACCTCTTAAGTTTAACAAACCAAACAAATAAACACAGCAGATAATAATTATAATTTAGACATTAGTTGGCATACTTTGCCAGATATTTGTGTTAGGCGGTCATGGATTGTGTTAAGTTAAAAGTTAATGGAGTGCTGTATTCAGGTAACTTTTTTCTCTTTCTCTGTGCCGAAATCCTCTTGTTGGTTGTTAACTTGTGACCAAACCAGAGGTTGTGACCCCTTCCATTAAATTAAAGAGAGTCACCATATAATAAACTTTTATTTCTCTCGATCTTAATAACAGTCGGTGTTAAAACTTGTAGTGTGGTCCGGAACCATTCGTATGCGTGTTCCACTCACACTTGGCCGGTTTTTTTTTTAAATTTACGGTGCGAACCACAACTGTTTTATTTAATTTAATTACGACATTCCAAACCAATACAGGTAGAGTCATTTAACGATTCAATTCCAAAGAAGGAGGAAGTTCTCAATTCGTCGGAATCTTTTTTTTTTATTTTGTTTTTTATTTATGTTCCCCGATTACTCGAAAACGCCCAGGCCGATTTGGAATATACTTTTTTCGGTTGAAAGGATATTTATCACTTCCCAGATGGTACCATTGTCATCAGGTCAGGATCTGATGATGTAATCCTGGAAAAATCGAGGGAATTCTTCACAATTGATATACATACATACTTTGTATTTGAAGTCGGTTTTATAAAAGGTTTTTTACGCTTATATTATGATAAAAAACTTTTCTATTTCTCTCTTTTCCATTAAAATATTTCTTCTAAAAAAACCAATTCACCACCAGTTGGTGGCGAAGTCAGTTCCACCACCAGCCTGCTGGAGTTCCTGCGGACGACGCTGGAGCTGCGGGGCACCAAGTACATGTGCCTCGAGGGAGGCTGCGGAGCGTGCATGGTCAGCGTCCGGAGACCTGGCTCGCGACCAGAAGCCGTCAACTCCGTAAGAACCCAAAAAAAAAAAAAAAAGTCAGGTGACCCGCCTGCTCGTTTGCTCGCTAAAAATATTTAAAAAATAAGAAGAAAGAAATAACGTTTATTTTATAAATTGTGCCACACATCACCCAATAGGTATACCTAGATTAGGTTGTCCCGGCGCCTCCACCACTTGAGCATTAAAGACAAAAGGCGTCAAGCAGAAGAAGCGCCAGAAATAGCTAAGTCATGTGTGGCACAACCCTAACAACAACAACAAAGAACTTATCTTGAGTCTGAGTAATTGACGTCCTATCGCTTTAAGGCGCTATCTCCAGAGTTCGTCCAGAGTCACACGTCGTATCGCGGCGACGGTATCGCCCTGTGGAGATTGGCCCATAGAATTTGTATCGAACTTTGTCTTACTGCGAGATTATCGCCGCGATTCTCGCATCTGTGGAGCCTGGGAGGGGTATAAGAATCAATTGGCTGGAATGGCGACTCCATACCGGGGGACACAACGTTAGTAGATCCCTATTAGGTGGAAAGACGATCTCAGAGTTGGCTGGAGTCACTATTTGCAGGGGGCACAGAATTGTGTTCCGTGAGGATTGTGTTCGAGAGAGAGACCTATGTTGGAAGTAGATTTTACTTTTGATAAAATTTTGTTTTGTACAATTAGAATTTAAGTTTCATTAAATCGATGGAAGGAAAATAAGTAACTTAGTATTTTTTTTTTCAAACAGTGCTTAGTATCAGTGACATCGTGCCAGGATTGGGAAATTACAACCATAGAAAATGTCGGCAACCGCCTGAAGGGCTACCATCCCTTACAGAAAACACTCGCCGAGACGAACGGATCCCAATGTGGATACTGTAGCCCAGGGTGGATTATGTCAATGTATAGGTGAGAATCACTTATCCACTTCTGAGCACAAACCTCAAGAATAAAAAGGGTCTATAGCCACGCTGACCAAGTGTGACTATAAGACCTAGCACTGGCTGAGTTCATACACCTTTGAGAACATTATGAAAAATTCTAAAACACGCAGGGTTCCTCACGATATTTTCCTTCAACGTCTTCAACTTATATACTTTTGACATATTAGTATTTGTGCGATATTATAAAGGCGAAAGTTTGTGTGTGTATGTTTGTTACTCCTTCACGCCACAACGAATGAACTGATTTGGTTGTTTGGAATGGAGATAGCTCACCTAGGATTATAGGCTATAATTTATCCCGAAAAATTAAGGAAATCCATATGGAAGAGGTCGCGGGTATCATCTAGTAGTCTCATAATTATGTTGTATATAAGTAGAAAATGCGTTTCTTAAAAAATATTAGGAAAACAATTTTGTTGTAAGAAGGCACATAAACAAAATTTTAAACAAAACTCCTGATAAACTATAAGTCTTCTTAGCATTAAACTGAATGGAAATCAAATTTTTTTAATCATTAAATGCTGTTAATTCATTTTATACTTCTAGTCTTCTGAAGAGCAGTAATCCAACTCAGCTAGAAATAGAAAGATTACTCTCTAGCAATATCTGCCGATGTACCGGGTACAGGCCAATTCTTGAAGCGTTCAGAAAGTTTGCCTGCGATGCTCCTAATCCAATCAAACTATCAGATATTGAAGATCTACATTTATGCAAAAAGAATAATGAAGCATTTGTAAGGAAGTGCAATAAATCAAAGGATGCTTTAGAAGAAAGTTTTTCACGCATAGAGTTAAGAGATGGTAGGAAATGGTTTGGAGTAGTAACAGTGGCAGATATTTTTAATGTACTACGAGAAAATGGCACAGATTCTTACATGTTAGTAGCTGGCAATACTGGAAAAGGTATTGACTATTTGTCACCAAATAATTTTAAAACTTTAAAAGGAATTTATTAAACCTACCTGTTTTCTAAACCCAAAATTCTTGCAACAAAACTTTATATATATAGTTGTCAATCAATGTTTTTAGTAAAAGAAAATGCTTTTCTTATTTTTCAGGAGTAATGCCTATAATTGAATATCCGCAAATTCTTATTGACGTCAGCAGAGTATCTGAACTCAAAGGTTTCACTATCGATCAAAACTTAGTGGTTGGCGCCGGAGTAACTTTGACAAAATTTATGGAAATTTTAAAGGAGGTTTCTGACACAGAGAACTTTGAATACCTTAAAATACTAAATGATCATCTGCAGTTGGTCGCGCATGTTGCTGTTAGAAATGTAAGTAAAATCGCAGAATGCCTGTAATAGTCATTGCTATAAAATTTTGTAACTTTGTTTTACTTTTCAGTTAGGTACTATAGCAGGGAATCTGATGCTAAAACATCAAAATAACCAATCGTCTTCTGATATTTTTCTACTTTTCCAAGCAATTGGAGCACAAATAACTTTAGGTTAGTATCATCTCAATATAACTTGCTAAAATAAACAATTAGGCTAAAATTTATAGACCGCACTCTCACTCAGCTCAGACTTAAAGCAGAGTTAAAACGAGACAGATTTATATCAGAGCATATTTGTGTCTCGTTTTAACCGCTATCTGAGTCTAAGCTGAGTCAGAGCACGCTCTGAGAGATCTATTCTCAGCATTAGTGATAAATTGAATTGCAGAAATGCAATTATCTTAATAATTATTAATAATTAGTATAGCATTGCGTATTTATTTTTAGATTTATTTTTAATGGGGGTTTTATTAATGCTGACTATTGTGTATGTTTGAGTATTATAAACGATCAGTAGTCCAATTTTCTTTTATTTGATCTTAGAATCAGTCTCAATGCCTAGAATTTTTCACAGCAAGGAAATTACTTATTTTTCGTTTTCCTTTTTCAGTTCTTGCACCTGGTGTAACTAAAGTTGTTGCTTTGGAAAATTTTCTCTCTGAAAATATGATAGGAAAATTAATATTAAACATCTTAATCCCGCCGCTCAGTCGCGAAAATAGATTAGTTACCTACAAGGTTTGTTATTCTTAGTTTTATCTTTAAATTTAAAATGTAATTAAAAATTAAAAAATGGTTTATATTCTCTTGGAAAGTGTTGAGTTTGTCATCACCATCACCATTCACCAACATAAATTTAGAAAAATGTTTTTGAATCGTAAAATGAATCAACTGGTTCGGAATGCCGTTCCACCAAGTAGAACCAGCAAAAATCCGGCGGTTGCTCCTTGAAAAAATTAGTAACAGGAGTAAAATTTCCTACAAGTTCGAATAAATCTGTAAGAGAATTACTACAGTACCTATGAGTAACAAAACATAGATATAGAACCAATAAACGTTGGAGTGGTAGCCTCTAGGCACAAGCACAGTATGATTATGTCCAGCTGTGGGCATCTCTCAGTTAAAATGCAATGCAATCATTATTTCAGATAGCAGCGCGATCTCTCAACGCACACGCTATAGTTAATGCTGCGTTTCTTTTTCAATACGATCAAGCAGATAACATAGTAAGAAGGTGTAGAATAGTGTACGGTGGGTTATCTCCTAAATTCAATCGAGCTACAAATACTGAAAAAAATCTTATAGGAAAGAATCTCTTTAATAATGATACCCTGCAAACGGCTTTAAGAATTTTATCAAATGAACTTGTAGTGGTAGAGAATCCACCAGAACCTTCCGCTAAATATCGAAAACAAGTGGCACTTGGGTTGTTTTACAAGGTATGTAGAAGGGTTTAACAATGTTCTATCTATTGAAATTATTCAGTAAAGTATTATCTTTACAGGTGATATGGTATCAGAAGCTAATCTCTGAAAATATGTTCAAGTAACTTCTCTTTATAAAAAAAATTAAATAATTAAATGTATTTTTGTTTGCGTATTCGCTTATAATTTTTAAAATTTTACTAACTTTTCCTAAGAATGAATTTTCTTTTCTTTGTCTTCTCATTATATTTTGTGGTTTATATTTCAGGCCCTATTATCGTTATGCCCAGAAAATATAGTACACCCGCGCTACAAGTCTGGTGGAGGGAAGATACATGAATCTAGACCAGTATCGAAAGGTAGCCAAGTATTTGAAACGGATCCAAATCTATGGCCACTAAATCAACCACTTCAAAAATTAGATGCATTAGTAAGTACGTTAACTATTCCTAGGGCAAGAAAATAATGATCAATATTTTAATCGTTAATTGGGGAAATTATAATAATTTATCATAATCTAGCGTTGTCTGTCTGCATAGACTTATTTTTTTTTAATCCCAAGGAGATTCTTTATTTTTATGTGATAAAAATTAGCCTATGTCAATATCTAGGCCCTTAACTATACCCATGTAAAATCACGTCATCGTTGCTGCATGTTTGAATGACAAACCAACAGACAAACATATTTTGTAAATATAATATCAGTAGGAATCTCAAGTAGTTGTATTATATTTTGGATGCTATAGGTAATATAATATTACAAAAATTACAAAAAATATATTACGAAAAAAACATATATACGCGATGAATTGAGAACCTCCTCTTTTTTTTCGTCGGTTGATAAATTAATCTTCTACAGATCCAGTGTGCAGGAGAATCTAAATATGCGGAAGATTTACATTCATTACCAAGAGAGGTATTTGCTGCTTTTGTACTAAGTACTGTGGGATTGGGAACTATAGATAGTATAGATGCTAGTGAAGCCTTGGTGAGTATAATAGCTACTATGCATGAAAAGATACTCAAACTCATTGCAATTTTGTTCATAATATCTAATAAAAAGGTGCTCTTTTAAGGAACAACCGGGAGTTATAGCTTTCTATACAGCTAAAGACATCCCTGGTACCAACGCATTCACTTCAACTAATGTGATACTAAATATAGGCAATGAAGAAATACTTTGTGACGGTAAAGTTTTATATTTTAACCAGCCGATAGGAATTATTGTAGCAGAAACCAACTATATAGCGAATAAAGCCGCACTGATGGTCAAAGTGGAATATTCTAACGTGAAAAAACCAGAGATCGATGTTAGATTAAATAAAAGTAATCCTGAGAAATGTAAATTGTATCAATCGATTGACGCTACCAATATAGGCAATAATGTAATAAAAGTCATAAAAGGTGATCAGACAACATGCGGACAGAGTTATTTCTGCATGGAAACTATGAATTGCACGTCAATACCTATAGAAGATGGATTAAAATTACGACCATCTTCACATTACATATCCTGTGATCAGATGATGACGGCACAGTGCCTAAATATTGAGAACAGCAGGTAATCATATCCTTAATAATATTACAAATGCGAAAGTGTATTCGTTTGTTGGTTTGTCCTTCAATCGCGCTGCAACAAAGCAACGAATTGACGTCAGTTTTTGCCGCGGGCATCAACTAGTTTCAAATAATGCTATTATCTTATTCCTATTATTCCTATTAATATTAATATTATAAATGCGAAAATTTGGATGTTTTTTACTCAATCACGCCGCAATGACTGAACCGATTTAGTTGAAATTTGGCCGAGAGATAGATTATAATCTGGAATAATACATAGGCTACTTTTTATCCCGGAAAATTAAAGAGTTCCCGCGGGATCAAAAGCCTTAATCCACGCGGTCGAAGTCGCGGGCATCATCTAGTGTTTTATAATAATCTGTATATATACTATGTCTTACCACAAAAAAATAACAAATTGAATTGTTAAACAAATCTAATAACACATGCCTTTGACATTTTTTGAATTAGAAAGTCAAATGTGTTTATGAATATTAATTAATGACTTATTGGATGTATTTTAATGAGTCAATAATTAAATTTCTCTTAAAGCGGCAGTTCACTTCATAAGCTGCTAATTGTATACGTACAAATAAAGCAAAAGAGAGTCTCAGATCGTTAAATTAATAAACGCTCACTAAAACTTTTTGGGATAAGACTCTAATTGTTACTTAAAATTGTTTAAACAGTAGGTATCTTTCAGGGTTGAAATAAAAGCTCAAAGGGTCGGAGGAAGTTTTGGAATAAAATTAACGAGACAAACCCAGATAACTACAGCTTGTAGTCTTGTCGCTTATAAGTTAAATAGACCGTGTAGATTTATTTTACCACTCAGAACTCAAACACGCGCTATAGGGAAAAGAACTCCATCTGCTTCGAATTATGAAGTACGTATTTATTTATTATGGATTTTTCTCATAATTATAACAGAAACACAAATTAACGTAAGTATATCTAAAATCTAGCGACAATCAATTATCTAGGATTACACTAATATTACCATGTAATTTATTATTTTATTTTATTGCATTATTTTTCCCATAATTAGGTTGGTGTTAATGCTGACGGTGTCATTCAGTACATGAATTATGATATTTATAATGATAACGGATGTTATTTGGGCGAATTAGTTATAGAAGTTATAAAACAGAATTATAACAATTGCTACAGGAAAGATAAGTGGAATTTTAAATGCTTTACTGTGCTAACTGATACTCCATCAAATACATGGTTTCGCGCTCCTGGTAAGAATTTACTTATTTTTATTGAATTTTAAAAACTCTACAGTCTAGATATAAGTTTAACAAAGAATAGATAACATTATGCAAGATCGTACTAAGAAAGAACTAAATAAACTTGAACTATCTTGTAGGATAATAATATTTTAAATGCAGAAAAAATAATGTATCTTTAAAACAGAAGTCAGAATTTCATGTTGATGATTTTTTACGAGAATTTATCAATCCTTTAACAGGAATTTTAGAAGGCATTGGAACTACAGAAATGATTATGGAAAGAATAGCGTATGAACAAGGTCTTGACCCTTTAACTGTACGGTTGAACAACTTAGATGTAGAAGACTGTGAAGATATTCGAGAAATGCTTGATACCCTCAAAACGGACTCTAATTACATGGAAAGGAGAAATGATTTGGATAAGTTTAATAAGGAAAATAGATGGACAAAACGAGGACTGAGATTTACTTTCATGAAATGGTCAACTCCGGTTCCATTCATAATGAATGTAACTATCTCAATTTATCACGGGGATGGATCAGTTGCTATAATACATGGTGGCGTAGATGTAGGCCAAGGCATTCATACAAAAGCAGCTCAAGTATGTGCTTATTTCCTTAAGATACCAATAGACAAAATTCATGTAAAACCAAGCAACACCACGTCAAATCCAAATAACTATTGCACTTACGCTAGCGTTACATCTCAAAATGTCGCTTTAGGATTAAGAAGATGTTGTGAAGAACTACTTAAGAGATTAGAGCCTATAAGAGCACAAATGAATAACCCCACATGGGAAGAACTGATAGCTGAAGCATATAGATTAGGTGTCAATTTGCAGACCAATTCATATACAGGATTAAGTGATGTAACAAAGTATAATGTGTACGGCATAACTTTAGCTGAAGTGGAAGTGGATGTTTTAACGGGTCAGTGGGAAATACTGCGAGTAGATTTATTAGAGGATGTAGGACTCAGTGTCAGTCCATTTATTGATGTAGGACAAGTAAGTAAGACCATTTAGCATTTATGTGACAAATTGATAAAAGATTTAGGAATAAATTTTGTTTAATTAAGAATGTAGAAGTAAATAAATAGTCAATTTTTTTACTCCTTATAAAAAATCTGCGCAAACAGCTCACTCAACAAGATGCGAGTGTAACATATATCGCAGACAACTGATAATGATAGTCACTAACTATATCAACACAGACATCACACCAAAATCGCTATTATATAAATTATTACGATCAACTGGCACTAGTTGTTTATATTTTTGGCATAAAATAGGATTAAATATATCTTACAGACTTCGAATAAACGCATATTAGTCTTCTACAAAAAACAGTAGTCAGCGATAGCTCTAAGACGTTCATTTAGGTAAAGTTTCTTAGACAAAAATATTTCTATTTGCTTACATGATTTTTTTTTAGGTGGAAGGTGCCTTTGTAATGGGGGTGGGATATTGGACCACTGAGGAGCTAATCTACGACCCATCTACAGGAGAGCTCCTGACTGATAGAACCTGGAACTACTACGTACCACAAGGCACAGACATACCACAAGACTTAAGGATATATTTTAGAAAAAACTCATACAGCAGTGATGTTATTTTAGGAGCAAAAGGTATAGACGTAAAATCTTTAAATATTCCATAGTTTGATAAGAAAAACAAAGACTAACAAAAAGTTTGTTATTGTGTGTTGTTGCGTGTAGACGTTTTTATATAGATTATAGTTAAAAAAAAATTGTTTTTCCTTAAGTACGATTGAATTCTGAAAAGTAACGCTTGTTTGTATCTAACACCTAAAGAAACCCTGAGCATATTCTGTCTGTATTGTCAGTTGAATGCCTCAAAACTAACATATTAAGCTCGTTATTTAGCGATTGTATATCCGTCTGTCATAATCATAACTATAAAGTTAATGATGATACTCTCATTTTAGCACTGGGTGAGCCCCCAACATGTATGGGAGTAGTCGTTCCACTAGCAATGAGAGAAGCAATCGTTTCAGCCAGACTTGATTGTGGTATCCCTTCAACCAAGTGGTTTACAATTGGTAATGTACAAAGATTTTATATCTAATAGAACGTGATAAGTTTACATTTTGAAGCCTCAATAGTTAATACGTTTAAGTAAGGTAGGTAAATGTAATAAAATTGTTTTTAAGCTAATATTCTTCAGATTTTTTTTTGTCCAGAAATACTTTATCCAATACAGATTACGAGTTACACAATGGTGCTTGCGACTTCGTGCTTGCGACTTGAAAAACTATTTTTTTTATAGCCTAGCGCGTGACAGCGATCTCAGTGAAGATGCAGCATAAGATGGTGCGCGATTACCTAGAAGTAGGCATATCACCTGATTTCTTCACTCCTGATTTAAAGACACCCAAGTTATAGTTAATTGGAAAAACGGAAGCCGAAAGGGCATTCAAAATTGCGGCGCGTATTAGAAACGAGGAAGCAAACCGCTAGTGCGAGATCGTGGAATTTCGACCACGTAGCGGTGCAGATTCGTACGATGCCTTGCGGCACTAAATAAGAACTAAGAAATAAGCTAACAAAGTTATACGACACCCGGAACGCGTCGTTACGCGTTTTTAGTTCCATACTCTTTTGTGAGTGAGGAACTAAAAACGCTAATTAAACTAATTAGTTAGCTAAAGAATTAGGTACTTCAAAGTTTCATGTGTGGCCCACTGTACAACACGGGCGCCTGCGGGGAAATGCAAAGGGTAGTGGGAGGGGAACAGGCGGCTCGTTTCACGCAGATCTCGAATTGTCGCGCACGGCTAGTATTGTTATTGAATAACAAAAATCTACTTGTTTCAGATGGGCCGTACACCGTTGAAAAAAATTGTTTAGCGTGCGAGAGCAAGATTGAAGATTTTAAATTTTACTGAATAAAATTATTTCTTCTATAAAGCATGGCGATTGGGTATTTGACTAAATTTTTTTTATATACTTAAAATAAAGGTTTTAATATTATAACACAATGTCATTTTTCTTTTTTTTTAATACCTTAACTAGTCTTACGGCACAAATGCCGTACGGAACCCTTAGTGTGGTAATCCTACTCAAACTTGGCTGGTTCTTTCAAGATTGTGTAGCTGAATAGGATCAATCTACACACTCTCTGACCACGTGTGATTTTCTCTTATTTAGGAGTTCGGTCCTCCATCTCCGAAGATATTCATCAGGCCTTCACCAAATTGAAATGGACCAACCTGACGATCTGTTTTTCACATAAAAAAGTATTGATTTCGGTCCATATTTGACGGGGTTATGGAGTAACATCGCCAAAAATAAAAAAATAAAAATAAGCGTCGAATTGAGAACCTCCTCCTTTGTTTGAACTCAGTTAAAAAGATTATAGTATAACTAGATTAATGTTGAATTAATGAAAGCTGAAAGCTGAGAATGGTTTTAATAATTTTACATTGTAGTATTATGTCATGTAGTATTAAGATAAACCCAGCAGCTCCCAGTATCGAGATCACAAAGCGCAGTGGTATCGCTTACAGAGACAGTGATTTCCCAGGAGACTCCATTCAGCGCTTCCAATGCACTGGAATTAAAACTAGTCTATTTCCTTCTTAATTTACTGCTCTAAAGTATTACTATTACATTTTATTAATATTACATTTCGAAAATATAACACGGCTAGAAGGCATATCAGTATTTGTTGGATCCATTCTGCCGAATTATTGTCACTTACACAAACTCGGAGGAAAAAAAATTTGTGTTACTTCAAGTACACAAAGCTTTGTGAGGACGGCTAATAAACTTAGTCATCACAAAATATCGCACATTTGCAAACACAGAATACACTGCATTAATTTGACTATACCGTTATTCGAAGATTAATTAATTGAGATAGGCACTATGTTTCCCGCCTTTATACATCTGTCTCTGTCCGTCACATTGCCGTCTCTTTCTAACCCCCCACCACCAGGTAGTGGGGAGAGCTCAGCTTAGCGGCAGCGCTCGCCATTTAATATAATTTTATTAAAGTACGATTATTTATATTTTGTATTGTGAAATTATCCGGGATTTAAAGTAGCCTCTGTCACTCTCCAAATTCTCGTTGTATTGCTGTTATCGGTGAGTTCTGTCCTCTATCTTCGAAAATATTTTTTTTACCAAAATTGGGTAAAACTTGCCTAATAGTAGGTATACACATTCGTTGGTTTTATACTCCAAGGCACATTCTAATAAGAATTATCAAAATCTGCTCAGGTTGAATGAATTTATGGAATTAAAACTATCATCCCCTATTTTACCCCCATCAAAGGTCCAATATATATTTTTACTAAATCATCAAAATTCGTTCAGCAATATTGGTGTGAAAGCATAATAGGCATATACACATAGACGAGTTACTTTCGTATTTAATAATCTTCGTAAAGAAATAGGGAAGTGGTAATAGTCGATATCGAAGGGATTATGTCATTATTACAATGACCTTATTGCACTTTTTCGATAAAAGATTTAGAATAAATCACGTGATTACATAGAGTCATTATGAGAGTTTTAATACTCTGTAGAAAAATCATCGTGACAAAGTTATTGAAACTGAAACTAAAATAATTAAGATATTTTATTATATTGGAATTCGAGAAATTAATAAAAAATGCAGTATGGTATTTGAAAATATGAAAGGTATATTTACATTAATATTATAGATGTGCAACTCTTTTCTTTGATTTTCTAATAGAATTTGAAATCCTCCAATTTTGTTTCACAAGCCAGACAAATCTTTTCCACAGTATATGGTCCATCTGTAAAGGCAATAGAGTGACACAATGAATTCTTAAATAATAATTGACGACTTTTTTAATATATAAAATATTACACTATGAAATAAGATACTATTAACGTAAAAATTCTTTTTACAGAGCCGACCTTACACGCCACTACAAAGTATATCAATTGAGCCTATAGAATTTGAAGAGTTCCATCGTTTTCTTCAGGATCCTCAGATCCTGACTTGATGACAATGGGACTACTTGGCAAGTATAAAATCTCCCTTTAAATCAAAAAAAGAATTTTCCAAATCGGTCCAGGCGTCTTCGAGTAATCGGCGAACATACATAAAAGATAAAAAAGATTCCGACGAATTGAGAATCCTCCTTTTTTGGAAGTCGTTTAATAATAAACTGACGACTTTTTAATAAACAAAATATTTCACTATGAGATAAAACAATGTTTCAAATCAATTACCTATGTTAAACCAAATGTTTGAGGGGAGTCCACACTCCGATCTCGATGATACTATGGCTTCTCGTAAAGCAAGAGGTACAACCATTCCCATACATGTCGCTGGTTCAGACGTCACTACGAAAATAAAAAAGCTCCTTTTAATGTTAACAATTATTGAGAGCTAGTTGTCAATAGCTGATTTCATTATTAGGCTGATCTATAAAAGTATCATCGAACTGCAGTTTGATGTATAATTCTTATAATGTATGGTCCATCTAATAACTGATATATCCGAAGTGTCAGCTGAAAGAATTAAATTAAAAGACTATTTTTATAGTTACATTTTGCGCCTAAAATTACATCACTGCTGTACGAATTTCTCCTTAAATAAATTCTAAAGTCCTGTGGGATATCCGTTCCTCCTGGTACGAAGTAGTTCCAAGTTCGATCTGTCAGTAATTCTCCAGTGGCGCGGTGAAATACATGCTCTTCACTTGTGAAATATCCAACGCCCATTACGAAAGCACCTTCGATCTATATTTAAAATTGGACATAAAATATAATAATTTCATGACAAAAAGGATATTGTTGTATTATATTAGTCAATTTATATTTTCATACTTACTTGTCCTATATCGATTTCGGGATTGACACAACGCCCTGCATCTTCTAATAAATCGACTCGTATTATTTGAAACTGTCCCGTCAAAATATCAACTTCAACCTCGGCCAAAGTGACACCGTAAACATTAAAATCATTAACGTCACTAGCATCTGTATAAGCATTAGCTTGTAAGTTTATCCCTTCCTTAAAAGCCTCAGCTATAAGTTCTTCCCACGTTGGATTATTCATTTTTTCCTTTAATGGCTGCAGTCTTTGTAGCAATTGTTCACAACACCTTCGAACACCAATTTGAACATTTTGTGATGTCAAACTGGCAGCTGAACGCGAATTGTTTGGATTTAGCATTGCAGTATTTGGTTTGATATAAATTTTGTTAAGTGGTATCTTTAGAAAATAAGCACATACTTGCACGGCCTTGGTATTAATTCCTTGGCCCATTTCAACACCACCATGAGTTATAGCGACAGATCCATCACCATGAAAAACTGACATTGTAATATTTAAGAAAAATGGAGCTGAACTCAGATATTTCATAAGGGTGAACCTCAAGCCACGTTTCTTCCATCGATTTGCCACGTTAAATTGATTTACCTCAAATCTTCTTTCTGCATAATTAGAGTCTGCTTTGAGAGTATTAACCATTTCTTCAAGATCACTATATCTGGCTCTATCTAAGTTATTTAAACGAACTTGTAATGGATCAATACCAAGCTCATAAGATATTCTCTCCATTATTTCTTCAGCACTAGAAGTAGCCTCTAACGTACCTGTAAATAAAATATAGCAACGGTGATTATAATAATGTCTCACGTCAATGCTTTTTATATAATTGTACATAATTTTAATGTTACCTGGTGCGCGAAACCAGGAGTTTGAATGAGTATCAGTAATTACATTAAAACTCCTAAAATTCCATGCATCTTGGTTATAGCAATTAAAGTATTGATCTGTTGCGAATCTTATAAGAATTTCATTGACTATGTATCCGTTGTCATCATAAATATCGTAATTAAGATACTGAATTACTCCATTTTCATTGACGCCAATCTAAAAAAGAGTTGCTCACTATTTGTGGAAATATTGAGAATTGCTGATAAAAAATGAAATAGGTATAATAATAAAAAGAAATGTGGAATAAAACTGTTAAGATAAGTTCCAAAAATATTATAAAAGGAATAATAGCGTGGAAAGGAAAAAGCTCAGGAAAAGAGCAGATTTAAGAAACAAGAGTGCAGCTCATAATTTTAATCACTATCCTCTAAAGAATAAACCTTAAACTATTAGTAATTTTGCATAATTTTTAGCTATTATTTTTAATTTTTTTTTAGTATATACAATCATATTGTACCTAGTAATGAATAAATATTAGATTATTATATCACTCATAAAATAAATAAAAAAAGCTTTTTAGAGATTCTTAAGTACCTCTAAAATTAGAATTTAGGGATATTAAAGTCTTAGTAAACATATAAAATGGCATGATAGTGATTTTAATAATAATTATATTATTATCAATATGCGTACATACTTCATAGTCGGTGGAAGAGGGCATTCGTTTTCCTAATGCTCGTGTCTGGCTTCTTAGAGGTAAAATGAATCTGCAGGGCCGGTTCAATTTGTATGTAACTAAAGTACACGCAGTAGTCACCATGTTCTGTCTCGATATCTTCGTACCAAAGCTACCACCAAGGCGACGTACCTCGACATCTATCCTTAAATTTGATAAAGGAAGTAGAAAGAAAGGCTAGTTTATTTGCTTCCATAACATAATAGAAGAACAAACTAAAATTTAACAATTTTTAAATTGAGTTTGCACCCTCCACAGAAGCATTCATTCCTTAATTTTATAAAATCATGTTTCCGGCCACAGAAATTATCGCAGGCAAGGATCTTAGGCAGATCGAAATGGAGAAAGGAGAAGAATTGTAAAATTATATTTAATACAGTTGTATGCACTCCTAACACAACAGTTCCTTCTTAACGGTTTTTGTTTATTTGGAGAAGCGTGTAGAGTCAAGTTCATCTTGGGTGAACTTGCTTTTTAAAAAAAAAATTATGGAGCTCCCGTGCCTACTTAACAATTCTACCATGAGGCTTTTTTCATACAATGTATTGAAATGTATTCATTAAATAAAATAGAATTGATTGATGAATGATGAAAAAAAGATTGGTGACACTTCACCAATCTTTTTTTCATCTGTGAACCCAGTCAAGTACCAATTGCTAGATGACGATCAAGCTTCATTTAATTCAAAAACGAAATAATTTAGACCTACCTGCTTTCTTCAATGTTCAAACAACGCGCAGTTTGGACCTGATTTGCATCTATATATTGAGATGTCGGATAAACCATTAATCCTTCCTCAGTGGGTAAGGATACACACATCAAAGTCTCAAAACAAAAATGATATTGCCATAATACTGTGCGACTACCCTTAATAATTTTTGCAACTTCATTGCCTGTTCTAGTAGCTAGTACAGATGAATAAAATGTAGTCTTTGCAGGATTTCTTTTATTCACCCTTATATCCACTTCTGGTTTTCTAACATTACTGTAAAACACTTTCACCATCAGTGTTGCTCTATTCGCTATATGAAATGTATCGGCGACCACAATTCCTATTGGTTGATTGTAATATTGTACTTCACCACTGCAAAGTATTTCTTCATATGTAGTGAAATCAGTTACATCGGGTGACGAAAAAGAATTTAGACCGGGTATATCTTTTGCTGTATAAAATGCTATGACTCCCTTTTGTTGCTAAAAAAAAAATATACTTATAAAATCCAGAAGAAAGTGTGTCTACTATAATTTAATGTAATAAGTAATTAAGCAATGATATTCTAGTAGTAAAAATATCTGCCTCCTTTTTGGAGGTACAGGATTTAATCCCAGGTAAGCATCTTTGACACTTCAGAGTTATAAGCGTTTTATGCAATAAAATATCACTTGCTTTAACGGTGAAAGAAATTATTGTGAGGAAATCTGCATGCATGAGAGTTGCCCAATGTTCTAACACAATCCTATTCTACCGAATAGTTGCTGAGCTATTTTATGGAATGTATTTCTTATTTAATTGGTCTATTAAAAATTGTGTTTTGGACTGGATATCTAGATTACGGGGATGCTTGCTATTAATACTAACATACGTTGTCTCCCTAAACTCATGAAAATAAAATTTGTATTACGATTTTAAACTTTATGCGTACTTACTAACGCTTCAGTGGCATCTATATGTTCAATAGTCCCTAATGCTACTGTACTAAGTACAAATGCTGCGAATACTTCCCTTGGCAATTTCGGTATATCATCTGTATATTTCGCTTCACCTGCACATTGTAACTGTGAAACAAAATTAGAATTAGTATCTAGTGAATAAGAAAAAATCTTTAAATTGTACTAATATTATAAATGCGAAAATATTTTGTTAGGATGGATGTTTGTTTGTTACTCTCATTCAAGCAAAAACTACTGGACGGATTTTGATGAAACTTCATAATGTAAATTTCTCTGTAAGTAACAGCCATCTCTAAATATATAAAAGGCAAAAGTGACTGACTGACTGACTGATTGACTGACTGACTGACTGATCTATCAACGCACAGCTCTAACCGCTAGACGGATTGGGCTGAAATTTGGCATACAGATAGTTATTATGACGTAGGCATCCGCTAAGAAAGAATTTTTGAAAATTAAGCCCCTAAGGGGGTAAAATAGACATTTGAAAATCGAACTTAAGCGGCGAGCGAAGCCGCAGGCAAAAGCTAGTCATATATAAATTTATAGTAGAATCTATACATAAAAAAGCATGATAAATAATGAAAAAACTAATGATTTCGATTTGATTCTCACCAGAGCTTCCGCTTTTGGTAAAGGCTGATTGAGTGGCCACACGGTCGGATCGGTCGTGAAGAACTGCGTTGCCGTGGAAACTGGACGAGTTTCAGTTAACTTTATAGCACCAGATTTGTATCGCGGATCCAATATATTATCTGGGCATAGTGATACGAGACCCTGTAAAATTATATCAATGATACACCAAACGAAAATATTCAAAATTTAATTCTTTGATCCATCCCGGAAATTGATTCCGGGAACTCATCATCCAAGTTCGAACATGCAAACCACTAAACTCAAAAGGCAGTTCTATAACCAATGCATACTGGTGGCAAACCAGTGATGGTGATGTGTGGCACAATTCATAAAATAAACGTTTCTTTCTTTAAACTATGATTCGTAATCTTACTAATATTATAAATGTGAAAGTTTGGATGAATGGATTTATGGATGGACGGGTGGATGTTTGCTAATCCGATTTGGCTGAAATTTAGTATGGAGTTAGCTCTTACCCAGGATTAATTCATAGGCTACATTTCATCCCGGAAAATTAAAGAGTTCCCGCGGGAATCTTATCCACGCGACCGAAGGCGTACCTTATACAGTAGTGCAAGTGCTAGTTTCCTTCTATACTTTACTGAAGGTTCAGGAGGTAGTTCTGTGACTATCATTTCATTCGATAACACTTTCAAAGCATTTTGCAGCGTCTCATTATTGAAAAGACTTTTCCCAATCAAACATTTCTCTGTAAGTATGGCTCGGTAGAACTCTGACGACAATCCACCGTAAACAATCCTACAATCCAAAACTCGATTATCTTTAGTTAGCTTGTATAAAAAACCGGCGTGAACTATTGCGTGCGCGTTTCTTGATCTTGCTGCTACCTGTGAATAAAAAATAAATAAAAAAATGACAAATGGTAGTTAAAAAAGTCATTTATTTCAATAAAAGGTACATAAAAAATTATAGATTAAAAAAAAAAAATTAATTAAATAGAATAGAATTGAAAATTTTTATTTAAACAAACTTTTACTAAGTGCTTTTGAGTCGTCAAATGAATCAACCAATGGTTCACAATGCCGTTCCAACAGAGAAGAAGTTCGCTTTCACAGTGGAAAAGTGTAAATGTCTTTATTACTTTATCATAATTATTTAAGTAATAGATTAGTATGGCATAAGGGTATAGACCAGGGTAGAAGCCTTTAAAAATAATAAAAAGTGAAAAAAAAATAGTAGTAGGATGAAACCCATTAGAAAAGGAGGGGAATATTATAGAAATGAAAGAAAAAATAATTTACGGGCGATCTGAGGTCGAGAAGGGGTGGGGGTGAGTTTTTAAGGGGAAAAAACGGTTTTTCTCGATTTCCGGCAAAACTAAAAGTCCTATCGAAAAAAGTCAAATGGCAAAGTTGTAGGTAATAAAAAGATCTAAAACTTTTGTATTTACACTTTTTTCACATAACCTCAAAATTTATGTGAAAAATTCAAAAAACCAAGTTTTTGGTTTTTTATTTTTATCTTTTACAAAAATTTTTTTTTTTAACGAAATTTGGTGAAAACTTACCTTTTTATGTCCCAAATACGCTGTAATTTATTTGATTAAAAATATTTATTTTTTCACCTTATTTTGAATTAATATCGAAAAAACACCCTAATTTTGAATCGAAAAGTCACCTGTCAAAATATCAGCTTTTTTCAAAAAGTTGGTATGTTTTCTGTTCGTTGAAATCTCTACTTTCTGATGGTGAAAAAAAATATATATGTTACCACAGTAAATCTTCTCAGAAAATAATTTCAATCTTTAGGTTATGTTACGTTAAGCATACTATTTTTTAAAGAAAATATTACGATTTTAATGTTTCCCCTTCACCCCTTCCCGACCTCAGATCGCCCGTAAAGTATTTTTCCTTTCATTTTTATAATATTCCCCTCCTTTTCTAATGGTTTTCATCCTACTACTATTTTTTTTGGTTTTAAAAATTATCGACCCTGGTCTAGTAAGCATGTAACTTAATTTAATGTTACCTTGTATGTAACTAATTTTTTTTGTTTACAGAATGGTGGCATCAACACGTTCAATATAACTTTTCCTTTCATATCTTCATCTAGAAAATTGCCCATAGTAACAATTTTTTTAGTGCCAGCTAAAGAAACTGTAAAGAAGCAATTATTTTTAGTTTAAAGAAACTGTAACAAAATCATTGACTTATATACAGGACCGGCTGACTAACTAGTAAAATTGAATCGACTCGTTGGTATGATTTCATCTTAAAAGCACTGACTTAATTTTTTTTTATCCGAAATAGGCTTGCGCTTGACGACAATCAATACTGGATAGCACTGATGAGGACTAGGTTGGAGCGCGCTTGCCTAGAAAATGCCTATTAACTCTTGCCTTGAAGGTGCTCAATAACTGTCAGGAAACACGGATGCTGGAAAAGTGTTCCACACCTTAGCGGTTCTTATCAGAAACGTTGAATTTGTCTTCGGACGGGCTCTTCTATAGCCGTTTACTTCAATGGTAATAAAATATTTTTTTAGTCCTATTACGCGATTTCCCTTGGTGGTAAGTGAAGATGCAGTCTACAATACAAGTGGATTTTTTGGAAGAAATACAGCAGTTTAATTTATCCCATACCATTCATACCGATACTAAATAATACGTGGCATCGTACCGGAAACTTTGACGGCACGTCTCTGCTATTAGGTCGTAAGTAGCTACGGCTTCAGTCGTAAATAAAATTTCTCATCGGCCACGAAATATAACACAACCAGTTTTAATTTACAGAAATTCAAACTTAAAGTTATCATTTGCATAATGAGACCTGAATGAGGCATGTTAATTACGTTTTAAAGTATCGTAACTTATCAAAATCAAGTCATTAAAATAAATAAAAACTCGACTGCATAAAAACCAAAAAATATATAAAATTACTGCAACTATTTCTGGAGGCTTTTTTATGGTCACTAATATCACATATTCAAATTCAAATATATTTATTTTATACAGGCCCATCTGTGGCTCTTAACATGACAATTTAAGACTCTACCACCAATTCAAAAAGTAGATTCTGCTGTGAAGAGTCGACAAGAAACTCAACAGTTGATTAAAATGACTTTCGTTTTTTTTTTGACCCAACATAACTATGCAAGTAGAACAAGCATTATCCGAATCTGCTCTATAAGTGGAAAATCTTACATCTTGTAACTTCTGAAATCACGCATAAAACGAAATTCATGTTAAGGCCCCAATATAACTGCCAAAACTGTAATTAAGATTTCGAAACGCTAGCTGGTGCAATTACTGCGTGTCGCGTGACGTTTGTAAATACCAGTATAAAATTAAATCTTATAAATAAATGTTAAAAATAATTTCAAAGTTATAAATGGCGGCTTCTAACGATCCAAGCTTAGAAGCAATTTCTATTAGGCAACCATGTTGCAGTAATAAAATAAAAAAATAAAACTATATAAAGGTATTATGGGCTACGCCAGAAGGCTTCGTAACTATTCAATTCATTACTGACATCACAGGATAAATGAGACGTAGATTTAAAGTGATCAGATTTTATTCTGGGCGCGATTTTTTTCGTATCTTTGTTGCATAAGCTAACGTTATGATTTTATAAGCCTAACAAGTAATAAAGCCCAATAAGCCACAATATAAAAAAATACAATAATAAAAGGTAGAACAATGCCTGGTCTAAAAAGAATATCTTAAAGTTTCACCAGTGATTTAACACGAGCTTCAGATCAGGGTTGCAGTGAATAAAGTCCAATTAGCCTTTATTTTACTGCCAACCTCCATTAGGAGATGGCAACAGAAAAAAGACTACAAAATAATAATTAGGTTCTTACTTATAGTCAACTGTGCTCCAATAGTCTCGAGAAGAAGGAATATGTCAGATTGAAACTCAGGATGATCATGTTTCAACATAAGATTTCCTGCAATTGTTCCTATCTGAAACAATTTCCTATTATTCTTAGCAGTAGCAATAAATCACACTTAACTTAAAAACTTTACTATCTTCATTATTATAATAATATGCATAAATAAAATACAATAAGCAAAAACTATTATCTACATTAGAAAGTTAGCTTTCTGTATGTGTTCTAAAGATTCCGCAGTAGGAAGTATTATGAACAGTTGTTGAATTGATACATTCCCCGTTTTCTCTTCATACTCGACTACATCACAGAAACAAATATTATCTATCCCACTTTTTGACTGGCATTCTTCCAATTTCCATTATTCTAGGTAATTCTGACAACCTTCCTGGTACCTTCGTGGTGAGTGCTGTGATCTTATAACTGGGAGGTCTCGAGTTCGATTACCGGCGGGGGAAATTTGGTAATTTATAATTTCTGAATAAAATTGTCTCTAGTCTGGTCTAGTGGGAGGCTCTGGCCGTGGCTAGTTATCACCCTACCGTCAAAGACTTGCCGCTAAGCGATTTAGCATTCTGGCACGATGGCGTCTAGAAACAGATTAAGGGTATGAGCTGAATGTTCACTGCCATACCCCTTCCAAGTTAGCCCGATACCATCTTAAACTGCATTGTCTCTTACCATTAGGTGAGATCGCAGTCAAATACTATCTTGTTATCGAATTAAAAAAAATCTGTTTCTGACTCCCAATAAATTGATAGAGTCAATTCGCACTCCCTATGTTTTTTCATTTGCTTGTTAATAAAAAAATCCCTTTGAGGAGACGACATACTTACATTTCTAACGGCTACATGTGCAACGAGCTCAATATGCTCAATTAATATTTTAAGATACTCAAAATATTCTGTATCCGATGCTTCTTTTAAAATTTCAATAAACTCCGACAGAGTCGTGCCAGCTCCAACAATTAAATTCTGATCGTAAATGTAGCCCTTAATTTCCGATACAGCACTGATATCGATAAGCACACGTGGATATTCAATAATTGGGTAGGCCCCTGGAAGAATAAAGAAATGTTTACAAGGCAAATACTAACAGTAGTTCACGTTAATACCAAAGCTAAGCTAGTTAAGTCTAAACTAAGTTTGTGGCCCAGGCGAGGGTGGATTTTGCTTTCAGCGTGGTAGATAGGCATCATCAATGGATTTTGGTTTTGATTTGATTTTGATCAGATTTTTCTGGTGTGGTGAATTTGTTGTTCGTGAATAAACATTTACTTTACCTTTTCCAGTATTTCCTGCAACGAGCATATAGGAATCAACTCCTTCGGTACGCAAAACTCGTAGTATCTCGGCCACTGTATGTACTCTATACCATCGTCTACCATCTTTCAGTTCAATATACAAAATTTTTTCATCCAAAATATCTTCATTAGTTACAAAGCACCAATCGTAATCTTTGCAATCTCTTCCCAAACATACATCTTTGACTTTATTGGATAAGTCTTCGATATCAGAAATATGGTTAGGAGCATCAGAAGCGAATCTCTTGAATGCTTCAAAAATTGGTCTGTACCCGGTGCAACGGCAAAGATTGCTCGAAAGGGACCTCTCTATGTCTAGCATTGTTAGGTTGGGTTCACTTTTCAAAAGACTGAAAATAGTATAATTGACAATTTAGAGTGCAATTAAATTTGTAATTAAGCTTTAAAATCATCAGCGTTTATCGTAACTATAGTATTTGGATTTTTTTATTGATTACGCTTTGTCCGCGTGGGTAAGGTTTTTAATTCCTGCGGGAAATCTTTAATTCTACAGGATAAAATGTAGCCTATGTGTTAATCCTGGGTACGATCTATCTTCATTCCAAATTTAAGCCAAATCCGTCCAGTAGTTTTTAAGTGAATGAGTAACAAACATCCATATACAAACTTTCACGTTTATAAGAGTGTAAAATATAGTCTTTCTCTGTGATCTTACCTGATGGTGATAATGTAAGCAGTAGCAAATTAGCTTGGATATGTATAAATTAAACCTACACCCCTTATTCTTCGGTTTCTACATGCAATCGTAAATCTCTTGGCGACACGTCCGACGCAGAGAGCTTCTCTGGATATAAGTGGCGCAAGGCTATGTCTAGCAGTGAAGTTTATCGATTGATAAATAATTGAGTATTTTACTGTTGTCGAAATATGAGTATTCATTAATTATAATCGAAAATGTAACATATAAGAATAACATTTGTAAAAACAGAAAATAAATCGGTCAAAAAACAAATAAGTTATAGGCTGTTTTACTGCGACTGTATCCGTCTCTTTCTAAAACGATATTTTGTATGGACAGTGTACGGAGCTACTGAATTTGTGACGCCACATGTCAGTAGCGCTCTCTCTGTCTAATAGTAGACTTTAAAGCTCTATACTTTCGAGACTAATTAAGATATTAAAAAAATAAAAATGGCATTATGTTTTAATATTAAAAAAACTTTATTTTAAGTATATAAAAAAATAGTGAAATACCCAATTGATAGAGAAGAATTTTTTGATATTTTGTGAGTGTTCTAACTTACGAGTACATAGACATGACCCATCCCGGTGTACAGTAGCCGCATTGTGTTCCATTGTAACTTGCGAGTGTAGTTTGTAGAGGATGATAACCTTTCAATCGGTTTCCGACTTGCTCAATGGTTGTGATTTCCCAGCCTTGACATGAAGTAATTGAGACCAAGCACTAAAAAAAGGTAAAAATTCTTTTTCAAAACCGATTTCAAACGCCACTAATACATAGTATATCAATGGTGCCTATAAAATTTGAAGAGTTCCCTCGATTTCTTCAGAATCCCATCTTCAGATCCTAACCTGATGACAAAACTACCTGGGAAGTATACCACGAGGCGGAGGAATGCACGCCTGCGATTTCTCTCCTTAATAAATGAGAAAGTTTGAATGTATGTGTGTTTGTTACTCAATCATGTCGCAACGACTGAACCGATTTGGCTAAAATTTGACACAGAGATAGATTATAGTCTGGAATAGCTACTTTACGCTACTTTTATCCCGGGAAATAAGAGAGTTCCCGTGAGAATAAAAAACCTTAATCCACGCGAACGAAGTCGCGGGAACCAACTAGTACCTAATAACATAAAAATATAAAGATTGGACAAAATGATATTCAAGGTTCTTTTAAAAATAAAACCAGAGCTACTTACTAACAATGTAACAATGCTTTATAATTATAATGCAAAAAGTAACACGCTGCATAATATTATGATAATGAATTAATTATTATTATTAGGTACTCAAAAAGCTGATGCCCGCAATTTCGTCAGCGTGAATTTTGTTTTCCAAAATCCCACTATAACTTATATAAAATAATACCTAAACCTTAAAATCTGCTAGTTGATACATCGTGCTCTTTTAACTATAGGAACACTTACAGAGTTGACGGTTAGCGGGGGCTGTCCGGGCCCCTTCACCACGCTGACGTTGCAGGCGCCACAGCCACCTTCCAGACACATGTACTTTGTGCCTCGCAACTCCAGGTACCTTCGAAGGTACTCCAGCAGAGACGTGGTCGATGATACATCGTTACCAGCTGTGTAATTAAAAGACACTTCACGGTTACACAAACCCTTTAGAAGGCTACGATTTAAACCTTTAGTAAATTGAGAAAGATTGAAAATGTAGTGTCTATTATAGCCTCCCCTGTCCGTTCGTCTGTCTGTTTGTAATTCGCTTCGTGTGTGGCGACTCGCATTTAACCGGTTTCTTAAAATCTGAAGATTTTGCAGAAAATTATTGTGTTTTTAGTTATAATTTTATTATCGCCATACCTAATGTTTAGTTGAGGAATAAGTTTGATGATTTACAGATTTTTAATACATATATTTTAAGAAAGTCTTTATTTCTCGATTAAACATTATTCGGTTAAAATAGATAGATAGATAGATAAAAACTTTATTGCACACAAGAAAGAAACAAAAATAAATAAAACTTAAAACTACGCATGCAAAGGCGGCCTTATTGCTACAAAGCAATCTCTACCAGGCAACCATTAATATAAAATAATTGGCACAATTATTATTATTGTATTTTCTAATTTGAATAATTTAATATCATTAATTTCTACGACTATATAGATTAGAATTTGGTCGTAATAGCCTAGTAATAGCACATAATGGCGTAACGACAGACAGTGTCGGTTTTTACATTTCGTCGAAAGTCGAAAGACATTTATCGACTTCGTCAATCGAAATCGGGTCGGCATCGATTGATGACCATTGTTCCATCAATCAATCAATTTCAGTCGATAGAAAATCGCAACAGAAGTCTTAAAGATATTTAAAATCAATCGATAAAATATATCGAGCACTTTAAGATTCGAGATTTAATAACATATTAGAAACTGTCGATCAATGTCTAAAATGTCTGCATATTTGATTGGTACATTGATTGACATTGCCTAAAAATCAGCGCCACAGCTTTCTAATACTGCAGAATTATGCTGAGGCAGTAGCCTTTTCAGCTATAACATGTTGTGTCATTTGTTTTTTTTGTTATATAAGTTCAATATATTATATTAAGTCATAGATTTAGTGTTAATAAACTCTTGTGATTCTATAGTCTGATTTTTAATTCGGTGGAATTCTGACAGCTGTCATTTTGTAAATAGAGCGAGTTGTTTGTATGAAAAACAGTATTACCACCTGTAGTTCGATTTTACCAAAAACTATCTGTCAGGCATTTGTCATATTATATCTATGTGCGGCAATTGATTTTTGTTTTTATAAGTTTTTTATTATCTTTTTTGTGGGATTTTTTAAATCTCTGGTAACATTAAGATACGTCAGAATTCCACGCAATTAAAAATCAGACTATATGTAATTATTGTGTTAAGCTGAATTAAATTTTTATCTATTTATTATCTCGATCGATCATCCACCCCGGTGTGATAGTATCCTAATATTCAATGCATACGAAATCGCGATTAAAAGTAATATATTATAAAACTAGCTGTCCCCTCGCGACTTCGTCCGCGTGGAATTAGGTTCTTTGAAAATCCCGTGCGGACTCCTGATTTTGTCCGAATAAAAGTAACCTATAACACAATGTCTGCAACCATACCCATCAAAGAATCACGTAGATCCGTTGCTCGATATTAACTTGAAAAATTATGGATTTTCATACAAACATTCAACCCCCATTCAACCCCTTTGTGAGTAGAATTTTTGAAAACCGTGAAACACGTCCTTTTTTATTTTTAACTGAAAGCCCAAATACCGAATTTCATGAGTATAACTTGAAAAATGACGGACTTTCATACAAACTTTAACCCCCCCCATTTAACTCCCTTTGGGGGAGAATTTTCGAAAAATGTAAAATACGTAATTCTTTATTTTTGATCAAGAGCCTAAATATCAAGTTTCATAAACATAACTTGAAAAATAACTTGAAGAACGAAGGACTATCATACAAACATTCAACCCCTATTTAACCCCTTAGGGGGTAGAATTTTTTAAAAGTGTGAAACACTTACTTTTTTGTTTTCAATTTAAAGCCTAAATACCGAATTTTATGGGTATAGCTTGAAAAATGACGGAGTTTCATACAAACTTTAACCCCCCTTTTTACCCCCTTGGGGGGAGAATTAAAAAAAAATGTAAAATACGTAATTCTTTATTTTTAATCAAGAGCCAAAATATCAAGTTTCATAAACGTAACTTGAAAAATAACTTGAAGAACGAAGGACTATTATACAAACATTCAACCCCTATTTAACCCCTTAGGGGGTAGAATTTTTAAAAACTGTGAAACACGTACTTTTTTGTTTTCAATTTAAAGCCTAAATACCGAATTTCATGAGTATAACTCGAAAAATGACGGAGTTTTATACAAACTTCAACCCCCCTTTTTACCCCCTTGGGGGGCGAATTTCGAAAAATCCTTTCTTAGTGCTCGCCTACGTCATAAAAGGAACCTACTGTCAAAATTTCAAGTTTCTAACTTCAGTGGTTTAGGCTGTGCGTTGATCGTCAGTCAGTCAGTCAGTCAGTCAGTCAGTCAGGACAAGCCTTTTTATATAATTATAGATATAGCCTAAATGAAGGTATGTAAAATTACCACCTTATTCACTATCCAAAAACCCGTTCGCACATGGCAACGAAAATCAATTTTGTTTTTGCAATTTAAACCCATGGATAGCTTAAATTAAGGCTGCAAATAAGATTGGTAATTCTCACGTCCATGTTAATTTCACTTTGGTTACCTGAACACTGAACACCGTTCACTTTAAACGTTACACAATCCATATTCGCTTACACTGAAGCCTGTAAGTGAATTGTATGAAACATTTATTATCAGCGTATTTATATTAACAAAACAACAATTTGTTCGAGTCTCACTTTATCATGTACAAGTGCACGGTGAACGTAGAACGTACTGCAGCGAATGTCACTTCTACCAGACAGACTTGTAGAGTGCATTCTACCGACGTACATTCTAAAAAAATCAAGTTACAATAAAAAATATGCTTATCGAAAAGTTTCGATTAACTTTTCGATCGAAGAAACTTTCGCTTAACTCTTAGATCAAGGGCAGGATACAGAAGACGGTAATCTTTGGGACGGCACGCATTGTGAGAAGGATCCTCACTCTGGAGCCCTGACCACTGGCTGCTTGGCTCCTACCCCGCAGCAAGTGAGACCCACTTCATTGTATTATTTTTGAGGATGTTATATAGGTATATTGAATTTTTGTAAACATTTTTAAAAATAATTTCATGTAAATGTGAGTGAAAATTAATGATAGACAATAATAATTCTAAAAAATCTATACCTACTCAACATTATGAAACTAATATCTAAACAAAGAAAATAAAAATGAGGTGTATGCCTATGTTTTTGAAATAAATGCGTCTAGCAAGCATTGTTATGATTTTTTATCGATTAAATAAATTACCCAGTCACGTTTTGAAATTTTTGCTGTCCCGCTATCATCTTAGGCTGAATCGTCACTTAATACCAGGCGAGACTGCAGTCAAAGCTATTTTATCATCTAATAAAAAAGATAAGTCAACTCAAAAACTTAAAACGTAAAGTAACGTATTTCTTTTTTAAAATTTGCTGAGTGTATTTTATCGGACACTATTAAATGAAAAGCGTACAAGGTCATAAAGTGGTAGAAATAGGGACACTAGAGCGACCTACACCTTAGTAGGAGACTCTCGTATAAAAGTGGTTTTATATAGAGTGTCGGAACTGTTAGCACTTTACGAGTACGCCCCATATTGCACTGGGATGTTACAGTGACGTTACCGCATGTCAGTTACCGGCGATCGATACTTTACGGTCCTTGGCGAGATTACCGAATTCAGATGAACAGGTGTGACCACAGATACAAGCACAAAATATTCGTAATTATTACTTCTAGTAGGTACTATAATATTTAATACTACCTATCAATTGTACGCATATATGCAATAAAATGTGAACCCACACAACTTATCACTTGAAAAGTTAAATTTATTCCTTTTCATAATGTAGGTATGTATTTAATTTAACAAAGTTTTGTGGGTTGAAACTTGAAACGTGATTGCAAATGTGCGTCCAATTATTTGCCTGCTGCAATAACAAAATAAAGAGAAGCATACTAAACAAAGAAAAAGATAAAATAATAAATTCAGCTAAACTCATATTTAAGAACATTTCTATATTTAGTAGATTTAGCATGCCAATAGTGAAATTATTGTACCAACCAATTCAATTTGAGTTCGACAAAATCATGACGCTGCGGTACCAAATAGCACGGTGCGATATTACTTTTACTAATTTAATAACCAAGAGTTAAAAAGTGTCAGTGTTTTCTAAATAAGCTACACCAGAAAATTCACTTCATCGTACCTATCATACAGCTCCCACACTTGACCTTTATGCTATTAGCGACGGCATCCCAGTGTAATATGACCCAAAGAAAAATACTTTCAATAGCTTTTAAAGAATGAAAACTGGTAGTTACCATTGTGACACTAAAAGCTGCCACAATTGCTTTCTGACATAAATATATGATAGGGGTTGCTTGACGAGTTATTAAGTGCTCTGCTATTACCCAGAAAATGAGCACTTAGGGTTGCGAAAAAGCAATACGACGCGACCTTGTCTTAAGTAGGTCTTACATGGTTTTTTCAAAGCCTCATTACAAGGCCTCGACAGAATCTGCATTCCGAACCGGTGGTAGAGTCATGACGTGTCATAAAAGCTACAAGTTGGCCTACATGAAATAAATAATTTTGATTTATTTTTTTGATTCAATAGCCTGCGGTTCAGATTGTAAAGTGAAAGGTTGGATATTCGAGCCCTACCGGACGCACTATCTACTATCCACTTCTCCTCAAAATATACTTTATTTTATTTTATTAAAAAAAAACTTACAGCTTCTTAGAAGAAATTAGTCAATAGATACAGAAAAAGAATAAAAGCTAATTACAAGTTTTCACAGATAGAATTTACATTTGAAAAAGAAAAAACATTCAACTGGGAGAAAGAAAAATAATAAGGAATACAGGGAAAAATAGTAAAGAATAGAAAAAAAAATCTATACAGGGAGAGGTACAAAAGACCAAATTCGAAAAGCGGCCAACGAGTTTCCTAACGAGGTTAGGGAATTATTTATAAACGTTTTTTATTTATGTACGTTAAGGAAAATTTTTTGAAACTATCCTTGAATATGTGGCTGGGCTCGGTAGTCTGTTCGCGTACACACATTTCCTTCTATTCTACATATTAAAACTTCCAGAATTGCGTCGCGCTGCTGTCGCGGCGTTCGCGAGATGCGCTCCTCGAAAGTAATTTAGTGTTTCAAACAAGCGACATTCATCAGGAAACGAATTCAGAACTGCCTCAGCAAATACGGGCCATATTAAAACAAGTTCCGACGCAGTAAGCTTATAACGAACTGGGTCCGTGTGTGACAAACTTTCAGTGTAAACAGAACCCCAGAGTTATATCGCACCCCCAGATTAATAGTCACACAACTCAAAAAAGGTCTCTGTTCCCTAAACGAAAAAAAAGTCTTTCTGAATCTTTTGTTAGCAAAGTTATGAAACTCAATTTTATTTTAGGTCGCATTTCACGACATCATTTATGACCCCCAGGGTGCGATATGTAAATGCTAGCAACAACGAAAATGGGCTATACTGCCGGTCCTCAAGCTGTGACCAAATACGATTTTTTAATGTTATCTTGCCTATAGTTAATTCTCTATCGATCCATTGAAGCAGTATTCTCCTTGATGCTGTGCTTAATGTAGTTTGCGATATAGCGATATAAAAAACCTAGTTATTTAGTTATCAACTCGCGTCATTTCTGTATAAATTACCTACCGCTTTTTGAACCATAGCTCGAAATGGGGTCTTGATAGTTAACGGCGTCATAGCTTGAGGACGGCAGTATAAGAGTTTTTTTGATGATGCCCGCGACTTCGTTTACGCGGATTGAGTTCTTTTTAATCTCGCGGGAACTCCCTTATTTTCCGGGATAAAAAGTAGCCTATGTGTTATACAATAATAATCTATCTCTGTGCCGAATTTCCACCAGTCTAAAAGTATCTATCCTCTGCTGCCAAATTAATATAAAAAAAAATATGTATTTTTATCTAAGAGCTGGCAGCTACCTTGGCCAAAGAATTATTTAGTTTGGCCATCCAAAGAATGCTGCCAGCATATGCCGCGCTGCGGTGATATCGATGAGGTTTTAGGTTTATATTAGTTTTAATTTTAGAAATAATTTATTATTAATAGTTTTATTTTTTTATTTACAAAAATCGAACATAAAAGCAACTAAAAAGGACTAATTTCGAGTCGGCAGAGCTATGGAATCTGTAAAGTGGGTGACAAACTTTTAAAAGAAAAACAGTGAAACTGCATTAAAAAATTAGTTACTTATAAGAGACCCTATTACTATGCCTCCGCTGTTTGTCCGTTCGTCCGTCCATCCGTCTGTTCTATCTGTTATAGGTAGACAGTTGAAATTTTCAGAGAATGTGTATTTCTGTGGCCTTACTAGAAACATGTTTTTTTCCGGCCTTTTTTGGTACAGAACCCTTCGTATCCGACTCCAACTCGCATTTGACCGGTTATATTAGTTTAGGAGCGCAGTAATTAAGTAATTAACTAAAATACTTCATTACTTCACGTCCGCGTCGACCTGTACTCACGCACCGTAAGCACATTTCCGAGCTAAGCGCGCTCTACCTAATCGATAGTGAAACATTAATGCTAACTATTGTAAGTAATATTTAACGAGACCTCTAGCCGGCCGCAGCTAAATTTCTTAATGGCCTGTAGGGTCGTTTGCTACCCTAAGGCTGAAATCTATTAACCGCACTCTCGCTCAGCTCAGACTCAAGACAGAGTTAAAACAAGACAGGTTAATGTCAGAGCATATTTGTGTCTCGTTTTAACCTCTATCTTGAGTGTGAGCTCTAGCTATAGAGCGTGCTCTGACTCTCTCTACTCTACTCTACTCTCTCTCTCTGATACTCTAGAGAGTAAGAGCCGATTTCACCCATGTCGAGTAACGTTTAACCGAGGATTAAATTGGTCATTCTGACAGTTTTTGTTTTTAAAATCCTATCTTATTATTAATTATTACTAGTTGATGCCCACGACTTCATATGCGTGGATTAAAGTTTTTGATTCCCGCGGGAACTTTGTGTTAAAAAGAAGTCTATGTGCTATTCCAGACTATAATCTATCCAAATGCCAAATTACTTTTTTTATAGATTTTAGTCTATAGTTTTAGATTAGTCATTAGATTATAGTAAAATAGAGGCTTAAATAAAGTATTCGCTACTTTTTATCCCGGAAAATAAGAGAGTTCCGCGGGAATTAAAAACTTAATCCACGCGAACGAAGTCGCAGGCATTAACTGGTCTGTCACAATATCAAATTAACGCTCGGATGAGACTTATTTTGCTTTGGCGAAATCGGCCCTAAAAGGTGTAATTATGTGTCTATGTTGTGTAAATTAATAGTTTAGGAGTAGTTTGGAGGCCGCCCAGTTTTTCAGGAAAGCGATAAGTGTAGGTACCTCTACCAAGCGGGGCTCATTGGAAAAGGGTTAATGACGACCTCCCTGGCTCAGTGGTGACCGCTGTAAACTTACAACTGGGAGGTCTCGGGTTCGATTTTCGGCGGAGGCAATTTGGGAATTTATAATTTCTGAATTGTCTCTGGTTTGGTCTGGTGGGAGGCTTTGGCCGTGGCTAGTTACCACCCTACCGTCAAAGACGTGCCGCTAAGCGATTCAGCGTTCCAGCACGATGGTGTGTAGAAACCAATTAGGTTAGCCAGCTACCGTCTTAGACTGCATCGTCATTTACCATCAGGTGAAATCGGACTATCTTATCATCGAATGAAAAAAAAAAACTGGTGGGAACTCCTAGAGTCTTCAATATACTTCATGAACTGAATGATTAGATCCAATGTATACCTTTACACCAGAAATAACCAAGAATAATACCCAACTTTTGTTATTTGATTCCCGAAACTTGCCAAAGTCTTTTAAGATAGGTATTTTATAATAACATCCTCCAAGGGTTTGGAACTGGCCCTACATTTCCTGAATACTAAACTTTCCCATTCCGGGATACGTTATTAAGATGATGCATTATAAGGAAAATGGCCGCTCTCCTTTGTCCCATCTTTTGTTGGGGAGACAAGACTATCATCTGTAGTGAATTCTAATGAGCGAAATATGTCCAGTGTCCGCTAGTGCGTTTGGGCCCATTTTATATTTTGGTCAAGTTGTACTTGACTTATAATTTTACTACAGTGCTATGTCAGACATTTTACAAAACAAAAAAAAAGTATTGGATTTTTCTGTGCAGAAATTCGCAATACTAGCCGGTTCTGCGCCTTATCTCTCTTCGGAGGTGTCGGATTTTTCGTTCCATCGGACTATGAGAGTGAAGGAATAGAGACTGGAAATGTTTGTGCACGCACTTGCGCACTGTAATATCTCCCGCGCAGATGGCTAATCTCTGTGGAGATTGACCGCCGTGGCCGGAGGTCATTATTTTTATGTCAGACATTAGTAAGAAGAAAAAGATTGATGAAACAAATACAAAATTATTATTATTTAAATGTATTTAAATAGGAACTTTCTCCTGTGTATCTGTACTCCTTTAATTTTTAATTTATTTTTATTATTTGTTGTTATAGCGGCAACAGAAATACACTTTCTCTGATAATTTCAACTCTCTACCTATTACAGATCATGAGATACAGCCCGCTGACAGATGGACGGACGGACGGACAGACAACGGAGGCTTATTAATAGGGTCCCGTTGGTTAACCTTCGGGTACAGAACCCTAAAAAAACGCATTGAAATCGATCGAACCATTTGAGCGTCACGATGTCTCAAGACAAACAAAGCGGTCAAACTTTTAGGTTTTAGGTTGTCGAGGTTTAGGTATGAAACAATGTTACCTGTGTAGGTAATAAAACTGTGAGAACAGACCGTAATTAATTAGTTCAAAAACTTTACGAGTTTTATGTTTAGCGCGTGCATACAATCTTTGTCGGATGAAAGTATTATTTTCTACAACACACCGTGGGTTTTTGCTGCAATACAATTTTACTCTTCTACTCACTTTTCAAAACTATGACATAATTTTGAAAAGTTTAGAGAAAATTGAATTTTTTAATGCTACGTTTACATGCGTGCCGAGGCTTGGCAAGCGCCCACAAGCTCCAAGCCTTTACAAACGCTTGATGCCATTTAAACGCTTGCGAGTGTGTTACGGACGGGCAAACTGTGCAGACGTGGTGCAAACAAACATGGAAGTGATGGAAGACGTAGACGCTGAAGTTGTGTCGGATATTGCGTTTGTCGTTTGACCAACTATTCATGTTCGACACTAAACACGCGCTAACGTGTAAATGCGTCGCAAGCGCTTGCCGCAAGCTTCTTTTGATCTGTGTTAAAAAACCGACATTAGCCAGGATCGGCGACAAGCTCACGCAAGCCAAGCCAAACACCCCGTTTACACGCTTGTGTTTGTGGACGCTTGTCAAGACTTGCCAAGTGTGTAAACGTAGCATAATAGAGACGCTTAGTTGCATTATTAACGCCTATCGCAAGGCGCATTCGATTGCGCCAACTATGGAGTTTTGTCCTAAGTTAATAAATGGATGTAAAACTCCACGCAGACAAAACCTAAACGTATTTTCAAATTGAGAAAGAAAATTGCAATTCTCCCAATAGGCTGTCACTCACAATACATGAAACGAAAACTGTAATACCAGACACAATGCTTTATCTGTCTGTCTGTCATCTAAATCCATGGATTTACGAGTAATCTAGCTTATTGTATAAAACCTAGTCATAGAGCGTCTGGATTTCCCCCGGGGCCTCAGTTCAGTTCGTTCAGGTTGTCAATACGTCGATATTAAAGCTGATCGCGTATCACGACCGACGCGGAGCCGTCACATAATGTCCTCTCTTAACAGGAAATTAATTTTGAAAATTAGGTATTTCAAAAAACTATCGCTGTCGCTCTGCAGTTGTTCATAAAGCACACTCCTGCAATAAGAATAACCGAAAGATCCGACTGAATAGCCAAAGAAAAAAGTCATAATTCGAGGTTTGGCTCTCTACTATTTATTTCCTCCTCCAATATTGGACCAATTCAAAAGATATTTCATAAACTGAATAAAGAAGGTATAATATACTGTAGCTCTATGTTTTCTAGGCCATTGTTGACAGCGCTCTAAATAGGCAATTTTAAGCATTTTGTAAGGGTTCTAGTGCTTAAAAAAATAATGTCTCATCAAAAAGGAAAACATAGGGACTTTTTTTTATTGTTTTATATTGTTTGATATTTATTTAACTGTAAAAAAATAATGGCTGAAGAAGAATGGAGAAGAGTGGCATTCCTTTTGTCCCGTAAGAGACAGGGTTCTCGCGGGATTTTTAAAAACCTAACTCCACGTGAACGAAGTCGCGGGCAAAAACTAGTGTGGTAATAAGGCTCATAACATGAAACTTTACGTGTAGAAGCTGCATCCCTTGTGGCTTCGAGCGATCTCTGCGGGACTCATGACGTTGCAACTTTATGCGCAAGAACGGTACCGGCTTTATATTGAACCTCAACTATGAACTAACTAGGTAGGTATTTCGAATAACTAACTAATATTGTAATTCATCTTTTGCCCGCGGCTCCGCTCACGTTACGTTAAACTTTTTAAAACCTTATTTTATCCTCTGAGGGGTTGAATTTTCAAAAATACTTTCTTAGCGGATGCCTACGTCATAAGAGCTATCTGTAGCCCAGCTCGATCCGTCCACTGGTTTTAGCTGTGTATTGATAGATCAGTCAGTCAGTCATTTAGTCAGTCAATTGAAATTGACAAAACTGAAGGAGGTGAATGTGCTCATAAAACTGAACAACTTTCTCGAAGGAACCTAGGTCGAAATATGAAAAAAAAATCGTCGATTTTGTATGGGAGGCCCAAATTTTTTTTTCACATGTTCCTATCCATCCATCTATGTTCCTTGGGGAAAGTTGTTCAGTTTTATGAGCACCTTGACCTCCTTCAGTATTATTTCGGAGTTTCAATACACGTTTTATATTTAGACTAATTAGCTTGCCAACGAATCCATCCGAGCAGGATTTTTAAAATCCCGGCTGGTGAAGTACGTGGTGGTTCAATACCTGTACGCTCACGCTGGAACAACTAGCTGACCTAGCCGACCACGTTCACGACATCGTCACGCCTTGCAGCGTGGCGGCAGCGTCGTCGAGCCACAGTAGCCCGAGCAACGTCACCAGCGAGATCGCCGAGCTGAAGAATATGGTGGAACGCTTGTCACTGAAGGTCGACGAACAAGCTCGTGCGTTAGACCGCGCTTATCCCCGCGGTAGATCTAGGCGACAGTTTCGTAATATAAACCCCCGCTCCAGATCCCGCCCTAGGTCCAGGTCAGCCTCCGAGCATCGGAAATATCCCGTGTGCTGGTATCATCATACCTTCGGCAGTAGGGCAAGTAAGTGTACAAAACCGTGTGATTTTTCGGTAAACCCCGCGGGCAGTCGGTAATGGCGGCCGGCGACTGTCCAGACACGGGTCGCTTATTTATTAAAGACGAGCGCACTAACATACAATTTTTAATTGATACTGGCAGTGATCTTTGTGTTTTTCCCCGTTCTGATTTAATTGAGCCACGCCAAAAAACAAGCTATGAATTACGTGCAGCGAACGGGTCTACGATTCATACATACGGTTTTGTGCATTTAGTATTGAACCTAGGCTTGCGCCGCGACTTTGCTTGGCAATTTATTGTAGCGGACGTCACAAAGGCAATTATCGGCGTTGATTTTTTATCTAAGTTTAATCTTATTGTTGATGTCCGCGGTAAGCGCCTTATTGACGCCAGCACTACACTTTGTACCGCGGCTTTGCCTGCATTTTCTACTGAGGGCATATCTTCGGTGAAAGTTGTTACGGGTAACTCAGTGTATCATAATATATTGTCTAACTACCCCGAGATAGTTAATCCATCTGGCATGCACCGCACACCCAAACATAACACAGTTCACCATATACGCACGACACCTGGGCCACCAGTATCATCCACGCCACGTAGATTAGCGCCGGAAAAATTAAAAATTGCTAAAGCTGAGTTTGAAGCTATGTTACAGATCGGCACCTGTAGACCATCATCATCTCCGTGGTCTTCACCTCTTCACCTCGCGCCTAAAAAGGACAGCAGTTGGCGTCCGTGCGGTGACTACCGCGCGCTGAACGCCCGCACCGTGCCGGATAAATATCCTATCAAGCACATACACGACTTTGCCCACAGCCTTGCAGGATGCAGAGTCTTTTCAACGATTGACCTGGTCAAAAGTTTCAACCAGATCCCAGTCCACGTCGATGACATCCCAAAGACAGCCATCACCACACCGTTCGGTCTTTTTGAATTCCCGTACATGACGTTCGGTCTTCGAAATGCCGGACAAACATTTCAAAGGTTTGTGGATGAAATGCTTCGTGGATTAGATTTCGTGTATGCCTACATCGACGACTTTCTGGTTTTCTCTCCAGACGAGAAGACCCATCAACAGCACCTGCACCAGCTATTCTCTAGGCTTCAAGAGTATGGTATGGTGATCAACGTCGGTAAGTGTGTCTTTGGTGTTCCTGAGGTAGCATTTCTCGGATACAACATTTCAGCTCAGGGTACCAAGCCACTACCTGCCAAGGTTGAAACCATACGTAACTTCCCCATCCCAAGGACAGTGCGAGAACTCAGACGATTCCTCGGGATGATCAACTTCTACCGCCGTTTTATTCCAGATGCTGCGGTTCACCAGGCTAAGCTCAATATCCTCCTCACAGGTTCAGTGAAAGGCTCCCATCCAGTCAATTTAACGACTGAAGAACTAGAGGCCTTCAACTCTTGCAAGGATAGTTTATGTAAGGCAGCTTTACTAGCGCACCCCGTTTGCGACGCAAAGCTGGTCTTAGTCACAGACGCTTCAGATAAGGCGATCGGTGCAGTTCTGCAGCAACTGAGGGACACTTCTTGGGAACCTCTTGCGTTCTTCTCCCGTAAGTTAAGCCCCTCCCAGCAAAAGTACTCTCCTTACGATCGAGAACTTCTCGCAATTTATGAAAGCGTGAAGCACTTCCGCCATATGTTGGAGGCTAGGGTGTTTACGATCTTCACAGATCACAAGCCTTTGACTTTCGCCTTCAACGCTCATAAGAATAATTGTTCTCCTAGGCAGTTTCGTCATCTGGACTTCATTTCACAGTTCAGCACCGACATCAGGCATATCTCAGGTAAGGACAACATTGTCGCCGATACCCTGTCTCGTATCGAGATGCTGGGGAAGCCTATCGACCTGCAGATTTTACAAGAAGCTCAGAATGCTGACTGTGAAATGAAGACCCTTTTGAGCACTGGCTCGTCACTACGACTCAAAATGGTGACGCTGCCTGGCTTACAGGGTGAGTTATGTTGTGATGACCGTGATGGTAAGTTACGACCATTTGTCCCAACTCAGCTGAGGCACCAGATCATCAACTGTTTGCACTCTTTGAGCCATCCGGGTGCTAACGCAACTGCTACGCTAGTATCGGAACGCTACGTATGGCCTGGCGTGAAACGTGATTGTCGTGAGTGGGTACGTAATTGCCTTGAATGTCAACGCACGAAGATCACGAGGCACGTCTCTGCTCCGTTGAAATCTTTCAAACTTCCGCAAGCCAGATTTTCCTTCGTCCACATAGATCTGATTGGACCTCTGCCAGTGTCACAAGGCTATCGGTATTGCCTCACTGCCGTCGATCGCTTCACGCGATGGCCTGAGGTAATGCCAATAGCAGACATTACTGCAGAGACCGTGGCGAAGGCTTTAGTCCACACTTGGTTTTCTCGTTTCGGTTCTCCATTGGATATTGTAACGGACCGTGGGGTTCAATTTCAGTCCAGTTTATTCAAAAACTTGTCGCAGCTGATTGGTTTCCAACATCGCAGAACCACAGCTTATCATCCGCAATGTAATGGGCTAGTAGAAAGGTTCCACAGACAACTGAAAGCAGCGATCGTGTGCCACAACAACTCTTCTTGGGTGGATGCATTACCTCTCGTTTTGTTAGGCATTCGCAGTGCAATCAAGGAGGACTTAAAAACATCTTCAGCTGAATTGCTGTATGGGGAACCTCTCCGACTTCCCGGTGATATCTTTGAGCCCACGGAATCCTATACATCTGACATGTCTGATTATGTGTCACGGCTACGTAGGTTTGTTAAGGACCTCCAGCCGTCACCCACCAGTCAACACTGCGGAAGGCGTCCAACTTTTATTTTCAAACAGCTTGCCACATCGTCTCACGTCTTTCTCAAAGATGATAGCACCGTTGGCTCCCTTAAACCGGCGTATACAGGTCCTCACGAGGTTTTGGAACGAGGTGAAAAGGTGTTTAAGATTTTATATAAAGGAAAAGAGGTAACAGTATCGATAGACAGACTTAAACCAGCCTACATACTGCGTGACCCAAGCACCACTCATACATCAAACACACAACACACCTCGGACACACCTCAACAAACACCAAAAACTAACACTCCACACCCTTCACACACACCACATACAGACACACCAACAATCACACCAGATGATCATGATCAGCCTAGCAATACCATCAAAAGAACCAGGTCTGGGCGCAGAGTCATATTGCCAGATTTTTATCGCCCGTAGGACGGTCTCTGGTGGGGGGTAAAATGTAGTATAAAATATTTTATTTTTATATAGATATAATGTTTATTTTATGTTAATTTTATTTTATATATAAATTTCGATTTTCGATGTCAACACACGGACATCGATCACAAACCTATTTTTATTATAGCGAGCAGCGCAGGAGGCGGAGTTTAGAAAGGTTCAATACCTGCAGTGGACATCGTCCGATAAATCAGGTGACACAGTCGATGCACTTACGCGATCCGCGACGGGCCTATGCCGATTGTTTTAGCTTACCTTTCTCCTGCGCTGCGCGCTGTACTTAACAAATAACGCATTTTATTATTTTAATATTTTATATCTAGTATAAACATATAAACTGGTAAAAGACAATAAAATAGTTGTTCGAGTTCGAGTGTTTGATTTGGACTTTCGCAACTAAAAGCCACTTAATCACATTTTACTCTCCAAGTTCTTAATAATACCTACCCAGTATCCATGCAACAAGTTACGTTAATCCGTATATGTGTACGGTGTATTCGTAGCTGCGTAACGTAGATTTACCGATATATCTGCGATATGTAACTTGCGGTAATTTTTTTATTGATGGAAGACGTTTGCTAGTCAAGAAAATTGTAATGACTCTGTATATAGCATTAATTTATAGAATAGTGTAGCGTAGTCCGAACCGGGCTTTTGAATCTAAGTTGCCAAAGAGACATACAAGGGTAACGACCTTAAGTGAAGTTAATCGAGTAGGTATAGGCTGAAACCAACGAGTCTATTGCCAACGGTCCCTAAAGGTCAACTCTAATTGATACTAAAATGTGGCGGGCGGGCCCTATCACTAATAACGTTAGCGAAGAACATGAAATCTTGCTATAGGATTTCGGACTTTATCCCGATACGCATAAGTAATTAAGTAGCTGGGATAGGGTACAGGAGAAGTTTCGTGAATGATTTTTCTACCAAAGAAAATTGTAGTAACAAATTACATACTTATTTTCTCTGAGCAATTTGGGCTTACGTTTTCACCACACGCGAAATATTCTGTACTGGTTTACTATTATTACCCAACTACGGGTGGGTATGCCGTATTTTTGGCAGTAATGTGTGTTTATCTGTTACTTAGCTGTTTCCACATAAAACACTAGATAGTCTTATGCGCACCGCATTCGAAGAAACCTTTAAACTAACTAAATCCTTAAATGCGAAAGTATGCTTGTTTGTCCTTCAATCACGCTGTAACAGAACTACGGATTCACGCGGACGAAGTTGCGAGCAAGTGAGAAAGTGTATTTATTTATTGGGTTGTTCTTCAATCACGCAGCAGAACAATGGATCAATGTGCTGTTTTGCATGGGTACAGTTCAGGACTTTGAAAGTGACAGGCTACCCGTTTTTTTTTTGTTTTTCATTTATTGCGAAAAAACAGAGGGTTCCCGCAAAAAAACGCTAAATCGCTTGGCGGCATATCTTTGACGGCAAGGTGGTAACTAGCCTCCAAAGCCTCCCACCAGATCAGACCAGAGACAATTAGAAATTATAAATTCCTAAATTGCATCCGCCTGGAATCGAACCCGTGACCTCCCAGTTATAGGACCACAGCGTTCACCACAGCGCCAGGGAGGTCGTCAAAAAAGGAGGGGTTTTTACAGAGATAGGTACTCCGAACAGCTCTCTCCATTGAATAACCCCTGAGTCTTCATATGAGGCCCATATTTAGCTACTATGCTTCGGATCCGAAAGGATATAGAGCTATAAATGATAAAGATAAAGCTCTCACAAGAGCGATTTAAATTTATAATACTTCACGCCCCTATCTTTTACACTAAGTACCCTCACGTCCCGTGCACCCGCGGAAAGGTCCGGCCTTGAATATTCAAACAAGACGCCTAAATAAATGTATCACTACCGTCAGTATAACAATTTATTTTCGCTACATAATATTATTTTTACTAATTCTCTCTCCATAAATCTCTTAGATTCATAGATCCCGTAGTGACTAAATTTTGCAGTTGCGGATCATGAGATCGAGTTCCGGGTCGGACCAAACAAAATTATTGGTTTTTTGACAAGAAATTCTCAGTAGTAATCTCAGTCCCGAGTTAGTAATTTGGCGGTGGCTCTAGCCTCGTGCCTTGCCGAGCAAGACAAGGGCAAGCCTCAATAGCCCAATGGTTAAAGGTGCGGACTGAAAACTGAAAGGTCGCAGGTTCGAGTCCCACCTGTTGCACTATTGTCGTACCCACTCCTAGTACAAGCTTTTCGCTTATTTGGAGGGTAGAGGAGAATATAAGTCAAGTTCAGCTTGGCTAATATTCTTAAAAAAAAATGTAGAACCGTCTTTAATTGGACTACATGACAGTAAAGGAAACGAGAGTGTGCCAATGTTCGCACATACACTTTCACTACAATATTCTCCGTTAGAATTGCTTGCCGTGCCCGAAATTCGGTTGAGAAGACAATGTGGCTAATTCTATTGTAGATGGTCTCTAAACTACACTAAATTGACAGGACTTTATGCTATTTCTTTCATATGATGCCGAACCAGTGGTAGATTCATTTGACCATTCGATTATTTGAATAAAAAAACTATTCTGTTCTATTTCTTTCGTAATACTCCCTGCAGTAAAGAATTTCATTGGATTTAGATCTCTCAGTAGTTAGTTTAGAGATTGTGTAGAACAGAACTACATTTACATATAAGTAGGTACTTGTATGTTACCTTACATAGTCTAGGTGACACAGTGAAATCGCTAACGCTGCATACCAGTTCGGCAGCTCACTAGGTCTAGGAACTAGAACACCGTCAGCTAGAAATAACTACGTCACCGCACGCGAATTGGAATAAAACCTTGATCTTAATTTAGGTAGGTATTTAATAGCTTATTAGTTACTAGCTGTTGCCGAAAAATCCATTACTTTTCCAAAACAAAAATTAGCGTTTCTTATTCTCCAGGTCCTCAACTATACCTAACCTACCTACCAGTATATTCAGTGTTGCTGTGTGATTAAAGAATAAACACAATTTCATATTTATAAGCAAGGATGTTTCGCTGGGATAGCTTTAGGTATCATGGGATAGAATCTGCACCGCTACGTGGTCGAAATTCCACGATCTCACACCAAGCGCTTTGCTTCCTCATTCCTAATACGCACCGCAAAAATTTGGAATGCTCGTTCGGCTTCCGCTTTTCCACCTAACTATAATGTGGGTATCTTTAAATCAAGAGTGAGTAGGCATCTTCTAGGCAAGCGCGCACCATCTTAGGCTGTATCTTCACTCACCATCATCAGGTGAGATCGCAGTCAAGCGCTAGTCTATACCTTTATTTAAAAAAAAATTATACTGACTGTAACTATTAGGGAATTTTTGATTAAAGTTGTTAATAAAATACTGCCTCGATTTTATGCCATTTAAAAGAATAACATTTTATGAGCACAAAGGTCGACACAATAACAGCACACAACACTTTGTTAGGTTTCCATTTTCAACATCTTTTTTTGCTAACCATACATCATCAAAGAAACCTTAGCAAGGGAACATTAGAAGCGTTATTAACATAGAGTTTTGCATTTACTTTGACTGTGTTAGCTCAAACGAAAATTCTGAATATGATTTTAGAGGGGCCAGTTATTAGAGCGAAACCAGTAGACTATACCTAGTGTACGGCTGACCGCAGCTAAATCATTCATCTACGTAATATTATAAGGAAAAAGATTTGATTGACTGTATGTTTGTTTGTGATGGATAAACTCAAAAACTACTTAACCGATATTGAAAATTCTTCCTCCTATAAAAAGCTACATTATTAGCCATTATTATGCATTATTACATAGGCTAGCTATATTTTATTTTCCAAAAATAAGAATCCCTACGAAAATTCCAATAATATTTCCCAAAGTATCAAAAATCGCTACATTAGTCCCCCGCCGCGCTTAGTTCGTGTTTGTTTAGGCTAATCTACTGTACGGATCTAATAGAAGAGTATGTTATATGCGCAGGTCATAGGCTATAATTTATGAACATTTTTTGAAAATAAGCTACCAGTAAGACGATAATACGCCAATAATTATTGTGATGTGTGACAATAAAGTTTTTGTAATTATAAACTTTTACTTCAAGTAAATAATGTATATTTATTTTTGTTCCGTCACTCAGGTCTGGTGTGGTGGGACTGGGAGGTTTGACCGCGGCTAATTACCACCCTACCGTCAAAGACGTACCTCGCCAAGCGACTTAGCGTTCCGGCACGATAGCGTGTAGAAACAGGGGTAGAAATAGGGATATGGGTTAAATGTACACTGCCATATCCTTCCCAAGTTAGCCCGCTACCATCTTAAAGTGCATCGTAACTTGCTGTCTGGTGAGATCGCAATCAAGAACTATATTGTCATCGAATAAAAAAAACTTTCACAAGCTTAAGATTTACGTGATATTAGATCCCGGATCTAAACTTTCGAAATGAAATTAAAACAAACTGCTACAAATCTACTGCACTGCAAAGTTTTCTTTAGGATCAAAAGCGCCAGGTAAAAACTTCATTAGCCGTCCTAATTAAGAAAAACTTTACTTAAAAAGAACCTAAAAATATTTTATACCTTATGGAGAGACGAAATACGAGTGAAAAAGTTCCATGGGTACCTGTCGGGTGGGGAGACGAATTACAATTTTCTCTTTGCCAAACCACCAGCCCAGTTGGATGCAAAAATATTTCTATCGCTTTTTTTATAATGTAATATGCATGGAAAATCGTTTTTGGTACAACGAAGTATGAAAATTTTAAGGAGTTTTAATATTTTGTGTAGAATAAACAATGTACGATGTGTCGTACCTGCACCTGCACCTACGCCAATGCGCCGAGATTTTCTAAGAACTTAAGATTTTTGTTTTTTTTAGATTCGTCGTCCTCATCGTCAACTAGACTGCGTACACTTTTGGACATAGGCCTCTTTTACATAGTACGATTAGATCTTTGCAACGTTGGCGCTTAGCGTCACTGATCTAATTTTAACAATCTTTGATAAACAGCTACTTTCCAGTGTTGTTATAACTTATAACTATAATAATTGTATTTCATGTCATAGCACATAAGCTAAGCCCTCCGTGATGGTGAATGTACTTACGAGCTTAATGAAGAAAAAATATAAGTTACTCTCCTGCAAGGTGTAAGATTCATAATATTATTAAAACACTAGCAGCTGAACTTGATGAGTATTTACTTGTTTTTTTGGAGTTTCAAAGTTCGTGCTTAAATGTTAAGTGTAGCCCATTACATGAGTTAGGTTAGATAAGTAGATGATCAATAAAAATAACAGATTTTGTTAACAGTGGACTAAAGGCTTTATGTTAAAAGATAACGACATAATCATTTTTTTTTTCATTATTTGATATGAAATTAACAATCATTAAAATCATCATCTTACTTAAAGTAGTCTTAAGGCAGCTATATGTAGCTGCCTTATAGGCTGCCTTGGCCTTAGGGAGATGGTTGCCTTATATGGCTAGTAATATAAAGTTCTAAAATATCTAGAAAATATTATATTTTTAAGCTACAGCTTTAGTTTATAACATCTCAATGTAGACCCCTCGACCAATCGAGTCTATCGGAAGGCGACCGCATCACGGAAACCGTAAATCTTTACGATATACATCGTCGCATGGGTTCCGTTTTGGTTTGGTTTACAAGAAATCCTTCGAACTTGCATATAAATTGCTTAATTTAACATTTTCCAAACGAAATAACTCATCGAGTGGCAAAGTTGAACTGGAAGCGAGCGGGGCACACAGTTCGAAGAACCGATAGTTATAGGTCCCAAGGTGCCAAAAAAATTATAGGTCGCAAGACCGAGATCTGTGGAAGCCTATACCAAAGACCTTTGCCTAGTTATGGTCGTCTATTAATTGATAAATTAGAACTTCATTGAATATATCTATCACAGAATTCATTCTGTAGAATCGGCATAAGAATCCGCTGATATGGCACAGCCCATTATTATTCCCGGTTCCCGGCGGACGCAATTTTGAATTAATAATTTCTGAATTGACTCTGGTCTGGTCTGGTGGGAGGCATTAGACGTGGCTACTTACCACCCTACCGTCAAAGATGTGCCGCCGAGCGATTTAGCGTTCCGGCACGATGGCGAGTAGAAACCGATTAGGTATGGGTTGAATATACGGCCATTCCCCTTCCAAGTTAGCCCGCTACGATCTTAGACTGCATCGTCACTTACCATCATGTTAGATCGCAGTCAAGGACTATCTTGTCATCGAATAAAAAAAATAAGAACCTAAAAGTTCAGGTACCTTTTAGGTATTCGCTTCTTGGGCACAGCCTGACAAATTAATGCCAAATTCAGGTTTGCTCTTCAGGTTTTTCAGGAGACAGGTTTTTCCGCTCTTTACCTATAGATAGTACGAAAAGCATATCAAATAAACAGCATTTGCGATGCAAATTGTGTTTTGCATTCGCGAGCAGGAGCAATGAGTTGCCCTCATTAGCTGCACTTGTGATAAGAATTAACCTGATCATTTAGAATGCACCCTTGTATAGACACTGATTAATTATTGAGCTATCTATCTGTGTGGATTCATTACTGATGAGCTCTTTTGATTACAAAAATATTAGTTTTTCGAAAAACTAAAATTTTTCTACTAAGTATTCAAAAAACTTTTTCGCATAAAAGACAATGGGATATTTTGTATGGACCCTGTCATGGGATGCATCTCAATAAATTTACTGGGACCCAACAAAAGTAAAAATACCTGTTTTAGTTGCAAAATCGATGGGGTTTATTTATAATAAAAATAAACTTTTTTGGGCAAAAATGTGTTTATTTTTAGATAAAAATCATGTTCTTTGTAAACTGCTGAGTTTCTTACCGGCTCTTCTCAGCAGAATCTGCATTCCGAACCGGTGGTAAATTTATGACGTGTCATAAGAGCTACAAGTTAGCCTACATGAAATAAATAAATTTTGAATTTTGAATTTGAAAACAAACGCTTATTTTGTGTAAGAAATAATTTTTTTTGGTACAATAATGTGTGGTGTAATACGATGGCGTGTAGAAACCGATTAGGGGTATGGGTTGAATCTACACTGCCATACACGTTAAAAAAATTATTTTCCACATTTATCCAAAGTAGTTTTCCTAAGGTCTGCCATTTTGAGCATAAATCTACATCAGGCTAGGTTGAGCGGGCGACACATTTATTTAGGCATTTCGCATGAATATTCAGAGCCAGCCCTTTGATTCACGAAACTAGACGTAGCACTAATGTAGAGTAAGTAGTGTAAAAGGCAAGCAGTTCAAGAATTGTAAATTTATATCACTAGTGTAAGGTAACCCTTTGAATTATAATGGAAACAATCTCGTTTCAGCGTATTTGCTCGACCAAAATCCATTAAAATTTAAAATAATGTTCTCTGACCGTATTTCGACACTGCGGCCAATCTCAAAGCCATACTAGCCAACTCCGCAAAATATTATAATAAATTATGAGTCAAAACAATCCTCTAGTATTTTATTTTAAATGCATTAATAATAATAAATAATAAATATTTTTATTGCTTTCTATAATAATTATCAGGCTTACAAAAATAAAGAAAAAGGTTAAACAGGAGGAAAGATTACAACTAAACTTCTTCGAGCCAAACTTTATTTACCAAACTATCTAAATCAATTTATTAACGGGTATACAAATAAATTATAACGCTTTTTTTAAACTTATACAATATACATATTAACGTTATTTTACGAATAAAATATACTTAGCAATTAATTTTTTAGTCAGAATTTCGATTAAAAAAACATTACCATAAGTGTTAATTTCAGCATCGCCGATTAACGTTTAACGGAGGAAATTTTTATTTTACTTGGCAGATTTTCAATACAAAAACTGTCAGATAAACAATGTCATTCTTCAGGTCAACAAGTCTTACAGCTTAGTTTGAGGTTTTATGTACCTTAGTGGGCCTTATTACTTAACAGCGCTTACCATTGCGCTATTGACACCTCATTAATTAAAATCGGCTCATTAGTTTAGCCGCTACTGTGAAACATTTGTAAATAGACACTTACGTACATACTAATATTACAATTACTGCTAAACTCCATAGCCCTACCTTTTGATTTTGCCGTAGTCAGATAAGAATGAGATTGAAACCACAAAAATGGAAAAAAAATTATGATTATTTTATTATTTAAAATAATTAAGATTCCTATGGTATAAAAATTGATTGTTCAACGGTTCAAGAAGAAATGGAAAGAAAAAATCATGTCTCCTCACAAAGATCTGCACTGGCAAAGGCCTGGAAGCGGTGCCATTGTGATTTGATCAAAGCTTGCGTAAGCCGACTTTCATGAAAGACATTTTTTGATCATCAGGGCGGTCCCTACATACAAAGGTTATGGTCGGTACCTTTTAAACACTCTACATTACTAGTGGTTCGCCCCGAACTGAGACCTCGCGGTATCCTATAATTCCCAAAAGATTAAAAATGTTTAATTAAAAATGAAATAATTTCGTTTCTTTATAATATTTATCTAATTTTAGTATTTGTTGTTCAAGTACAGGATATAACTGAATTTACAAACAAGTTTCAGGTTCTTATATTCAGTAGTTTTTGGCTCACATATGGCTCAAATTAAATCTCCACTTTGAAAGCCCCCCATTTCGTCAATTTTAAGGGTAAAATTTAAAAAAAATATATTTTTGTACTCTGTTCAAAATTGTCTTTAATAATAATATATCGCAAATCTATGTAACGCAACAAAAAAAAATTTACTTCACACACGCTTCTATGAGAGCCCCCCTGAAATAAAGCTTTTTATATTTTTTTATGCAATATTCGGCTGAAGGCAATCAGTTTACATATTATATTTGAACGAGCGAAGCGAGTTCTCTGAGTCAACTAGGGCGCTTGTCTGTACTGGACAGAGAAGTGTGTACGTCCAAATGTCTGTCAGAGCCCTATAACTTCTGAATTACTAAACGTAATTACTTCAAATTTAAACAGTTTTGTCAACTATTATTTTTTTTATTGCGTCTAATGTTAAAAGTTAATTATTACAATATATAATTAAAACTTTTGGGAATTATGGGATATCGCGAGGTCTCAGTTCGGGGCGAACCACTAGTTAAAGAAGTAATCACGTTCAGTAATTCAGAAGTGATAAGTGCAAATTCACTCAAGTAGACTCAGAGACCTCGCTTTGCTCGGTCAATTACACCTTCAAATCATCTAATACACGACTCTAGGCTAATTCCTGAAGCCGTAAAAATACTCTACATCTGGAATATCGGATCTAAAATTATGTACTTCAGTACTCGCAGCGAGGTAATATCACCTAGGTATTGGTAAAGCTAAGCTCGCCGCGCCTGAGGGAAATCATTCCTGAAACCACAGAAATGCTCCACGACGGAAATATTGTATGCGGATTATATTTGGTCTGGTGGGATGCTTTGGCCGTGGCTAGTTACCATCCTACCGTCAAAGACGTGCCGCCAAGCGATTTAGCTTTCCGGCACGATGGCGTGTAGAAACCGATTAGTGGTATGGGTCGAATGTACACTGCCACATTCCTTCTAAGCTAACCCGCTACCATCTTAGACTGCATCGTCACTTATCATCAGGTGAGATCGCGTCAAGGACTATCTTGTCATCGAATAAAAAAAGGATCTAATCGACGACCTTACTAGCCACATAGCACAGAATACATAATACTTAGTAGAGGTACAGAAGATTTAAAACTTAAATGACTTTTTAAATTTTAAATGAATAGTGAACACGATAAAAGTGCCAGGTTACACGACACCAAAGTATATTAACCCAGAACTTAGCCTCTCTTTCTATCGCGTAAATCTCAACTCTACGGACTACGCTAGAATTGACATGAGACGGGACAACGTCAGGTACTAGTAGTAGATACCTAAATTACAGTCTCATGAATCGCTAAAGCGAGTCACGTTTTGTTTATCATTGATATAGTTTTCAATTGTTTTTACTAGTTAGTAGTTACATCTAATTTGCTTTTTTATGGCCATACATTTAATAGTTTTTGTAAATATGTAAAGGCAAATCCAAAGTTGACTGTGTTTATAGAACCTTTTGCCCATTCCCACAAATGACTTTCGGACTTTCTTGAGGCGTTACTGAGCTATCACGAGCCTATTTGAATTTCTCATTTTGCTATCGTGTAAATTACCCCTTTAGCTTTTTATTTACTTAAAGTACCTACCTATAGATTTGTAATAACCAAATTAGTCAAAGATTTCCAATTTTGGTAATCCTCCTAAATTGCTGAAGCCGCTGTACTCACATGGAGATATTGAGGCCCAAACAAACAAAGTTAATGTCGTGATCGTAAAGGGGAGGCGTAAGATTAATGGCGGGGAGATCTAACATTATCATTAGTATGATCTTTTACGATAAGGCGATTGGTGTGCCTCTATTAAACTGATGTAAGTACATGAGTTATAACACACCTATTACATGTTTTGACGACAGACATAGTTTAGGGGGTATGGGTTAAATCTACTATCTTTAGACTGCATCGTCACTTACCATCGTCTATCATCACTATTTTGGCAACAATAAAAAAATAAAAAATAAACTTTGGTTTGACTTAGTTTACTTCACAGCAGGACCAGCAATTTTAAAATTAAATTGTGTGATTGAAATTAACTTCTTGAGGTAAAAGTTATTGTAAAACAACACACGGTAATAACAGGTCCTGGCTCACTGTGCCCCCCAGATTTTGGAATTTTCTGCCAAGAAATTGATATAAAGAAAATTACTTGACTGATATAATGAAGAATTTATATGAAGTCAAATCATATAAAGTTTTGACTCTCCTTACCTTTGAACCTTAAATTAGTAAAATAATATTAACAAATAAATTGTTTTGTACGATCGAGCGCGTTGATTTCACTATTATCACAGAACTCCTTTCTTCAATTTTCCGACATGCTTTTTCGTCTCCGACATCAGAAGCAGTATTCTTTAACTTACAGCCTTCTTTTCAACGCTGAAATAGCGACGAAGATTTCAATGAAAGTATATGATATGAACGAAACTTGCGTATATTATTTTTCTGACTAAGTCCGGCTAAGGAGGCTAATCTCAACGAAGACTTATGCCAATTCCAGACATGCACCTCTGACTTATCACAGTTATGAGCATTTAAGCAAATAAATGTCACATGCTTCAACTGTGAATGAAAACATCGCAATGAAACCAGCACACCTTAGAGTTCTTCATAATGTTCAAAGGTGTGTGAAATCTGCCATTTTGCATTGGGCCAACATGGTGGAAGCCTTATCAGAGAAGAGACATGCGCTCAGTATTGAGTCATTGATGTGTTGCTGATGATGATGAGGCTACGCTGAACATATTTTTATTATGTCTGAGCAACCTCCTCTCTCAACTCTCCATTCTTTTACTCTCAATGGGACCGGTATTCAGCTGTTGGAGAGAGATCAGACTCATTGACATAGTCTGTCCGGTAGTCGAAGACCTTAATAACAAAATTCATTTCCCTGGAACGGGTTCTGCATTGCAAGATATTCGATCTTATTATGATGGCCATAGGATGATTTACGGTTTCCGCTGCAACCTTGTGAATCATTGAACAGTCAGTGACTATGGTTCTTAACGCATGTCCTATTTTCTAATTGCTTACATTTATCCTATTTTCTATTGGGTTACATTTATCAAAATAAATCCGACGGCTAACTCAACAGCGAACTACGATTTTTATAGAATAATCATCAATGCTTACAATTGAAACGCGCTCGAATTCTAATAAGCCGCATCAGTAAAATAGGGGCTTTATTAAACCTGGCTCCTTTTATCAAATTTCAATTGTAGATTTGCTATTTTACACCTTCGGCTGAATGCCCCCAGGCCTTTGTTGGTGAACAATGATGACTTCTGATGAATGAACTCGTCCTCACAATAAATTGAGACGACTTGGAAATTATAAACGACAACAATACGGTAAAAATGTCAAACGTAGTTATTATCAAAAACAATCAAGCACAACCCTAAAAATCTAAATGTGTACCATGTGTCTTCTTATTCCATGTGTACCTTCTCACTCCAAGTGCCCGTACACGAATGTACATGTGTACCATGTGTCTTCTTATTCCATGTGTACCTTCTCATTCCAAGTGCCCGTACACGAAGGTACATGTGTACCTTCCCATTCCATGTGCCCGTATACTCATCGATGTCTCGGAATCCTAATAGGCTCTATTGGTGAGCCAAGTAGGAATGGTCTTATTACAGAACAATCCTCTCCCATTCTCGTGCCGAGTCAGTGGAGTCTGGCTCTAACTTAGGTACTATCAGGCCTGGCGCACTCCGCAGTAAATTGCGGAGCTACAAGTACATGGCGTACCTCTTCCAAGGGCCTAAATTTAGAAAGTACTAAGGGATATGAGTTACGTGATAGAAAGAGAGAAAAGTCTAGATGAATAAGATAATAGGTAAAATAGGGCTGTGTCAGCCAGAATGGCACTTTATTGTGTGGTAACAAGGCTATTTATTGAAATTACTTTGCGGAGTGAATCTTCTATACCTTTAGGTACTATTAGGTATTCTGTGTTATAACTATAAGTACAATTTTTCACTGAAAGTTTTAAAATAACTTTGCACAGCTGTTGCTGTGGGACGAAAAACTATTATTTTTGTATTATGAAGCGAGATGAGAAATTTTCCAATTAACTTATAAAAAATACAAGGTCGGATATCCCTGAAGACTGCACATTATGTTATAGCTTGATTCCGCTTTTGCCTAGACCGCAGAATACATAAGAGCAGGTACTAGACTTCATCCGCATGGAGTTAGGTTTTCTAAAACTCCGAAACCCCTTTGTGTTTATGTTACTCTTCAATACATAACTATACCCATGCAAAAAACCAGGTCAATCCGTTGCTCCGTTGAATTAGAATTAGAATTTATTTATTGCCAAAATACACGTGATATGGTGTTACAGAATGTTTTGCGAAACAGTGTATTTCCATGTATGGCGTGCAATAGTATAGGTCAAATTAACTAAGTACAACCAATTCATTTTATCATTAAAATAAACTATCGATAAATAGCAAAGAATAATGGAATAAATAAAAAACTACAATTATAAAATGTAAAAAAAAATGTCAACTATAGGATTTGTAAAAGGGCTTGAAAAAAAAAGTTGCTGCGTGATTGAAGGGCAAATAAACAAACAAACATACTTTCGCAATTATAATTGTACTTGGGATATCGAGTTCTTTTCCTTTGTAAATTATCCACCATAAGGACGCAGATACACGGTCGCCGGTCGCCGAGGTGCAGACAAGACCTCTAAATTCTGCCCACGCAACGCACCATGTGACCTGGCCCTAACAAAATATCTTAAACGTTTTATTTTGCTGTCGTATGTAAGGTATCTTATTTTAGGGGTCGGGCATATTCTCGCTCGTAATGCCTTTTACATAGGAATATTTAGCATAATAGTTCGGGCAAATAATGTAGGATACATTCCGACCCCTCGAAGGGATCGCACGCTTAGCAAATATGTAAAGCTTGCTTATGTCCTATGTCTATGTTATTTTTAGGGCCTCGTGCGACAACATTTTGATCAGCCAGTAGAATAATATAGTAGATATAAAGGTCAGTGTCTATCACAGACTCGAAAAAAACTTCAAAACTATGTTAGGTAGATAGATAATTTCTGGTGGCGCCGAGTGCTCTGTTGTGCATATTTCGTTCAAAGAACAGATTTATATTACAAGTTTACGCTAGTCAAGTTGACAATGCCAGTTAACCGCGAATCGACGGTCCTCCGCTACGCGGCCGTGTTATACCCATACACCGTTGATCCGCGAGACCTTCTCAATTCGGGCGCTTAGTGTAGCTTATGCCGCGACTGTGTCGTTAACAATTTCTTTTATTTTTCCACGAAACATTCACAAAAATTTGCTGACCAAGTAAGTAAATCTAAAAATTCAAAGGTTAATTTTTATAAAAGCACATTCATAGCTACTTGCTACTAATTTTATTATATTCATAGTCAAGTTCATCTTGGTTTCTTCTTTTAAACTTTAGACTTTTGCTCACACGTACTACTCTGAGCACTAGATTCTCTAAATTTACTTCTCAAGGCCACATTTCATAAAAGGCCTTTCAAGGATTGTTCCTTAAAGTTGAAAACTTGTTACGGCTTTCGGCTCCATTACCTTTCCGAAGTTGTCGGTACTCTCATAAAAATTATGAAGGAGTTGAGGAATTGTTTCTTTTATTTTTTGTGCGTATTTTTAAGATTCCGCGCTTGAAAGGATAGTAAAGGAACTCTGTATTTTTCTTCGTCTGCCCATTTAGGCCTTCTAAACTAAGGCTACCGTAGAAATTATTATTGTATTTTTAAGTTTTTAAGCCCCGGCGCAGACACGACGGGGTGTTATAAGTTTGACGTGTATTAAGTGTGTGCGTGCGTCCGTGCGTACGTGTGTGTGTGTGTGTGTGTGTGAAACTCCAGAATCGAACCTGTAGCCTAACCACTAGACTATCACTGCTATAGCAGCTACTTTGTTCGCATAAAGACAGACTGTCTTAAGGACAGATTCTCAGAAAGACGGAGATGCGTGTTCGACAGTCCAGCATCTGAAGAGGCTAACATCGGTTCTTCAAAATACATGCCCTGCCTATAGCCATTCCGTACAACTCTAAGCTATGTTGTCTCTTCTGGTTACTCCACAGATTTCCATGTCATGTACCAATTGTTTGCTACGGAAACGTAACAACATCCGTTCTCTTGACAAACAGATAAACATTCAACATGTTCATAATGTTATAGGTACAGACGACACGAGGAAGGAGAAATGGCGGCATTTGTCAGCTTGCAAAATGACTCGCATTTCTCCTCACTATCATATTATTGCATGTACGAAATTGTTGTTACTTGTATTCCAGTAAAAGAGTTAGATGCATAGTCAAATACTGCGTTAGAATAGGCACTTTCACTATGGTTTCACTTGTCAATACTATAACAAAATTATCTGTTATGTACATATTCGTTGCGCGGTGTTACTGTAGAATAGAGTAGTTTTTTATTCAAATAAAGTTTTACAAAGTGCTTCTGAATCGTCAAGTCAATCTACCACTAGTTTAGGATACCGTCCCAACCAATCCCTATTGCCCTTAATGATTTAACGCTTCTAGCACGTTTTTTCTTTGAAAAATTGAAACTACCATTATTGGTCTGCTATACGCTTAAAGAATTTATTGGTCAAATACTGAAAAGTTTGCCTGCCTGATAAATAATGAGTCAAATCATCATTAAATATATCTTTAATTCTAAATGAATCTCATTTACTACGTAATATTGTACACCTATATTCAAAATCTTACTTATAAAGATAACTATATTAATTTAGTTGTCCTGATTATTATTCGCTCTAACGCTTTCAACTTTCTTTTCTATTTCTTCTAGTAGATTATTTTGTCTGTCTTCAATCGTATCAACGTCTCTTTTCCACCTTTTGTCTATCATGGAACTTTCAAAATCGACATTAACTATTTGATTTTTTTTCAAAATTACATGGTTTATCATTTTCTATGACTTTTTGATGGCTCTTTCTTTGAAAATATTGTCTACTATTATGTATTATATCATTTGAAGATTTGCGCGTTTTATCATCTGATTTCGAGTTTCCAAGGAACTTTTGTTTACATGCAGGACACAGTTTTTCAAGGTAAGATCGTTTAAATATTTCATCAGCATTAACAGTAGCCACAGTAGATTTCACCATTATACTGTTCTTATTAGGTACAGTTACTTTTGGTATAATTGTACTTGGTTTCTTTCCTTTTCGTAAACCAAATAATCTCCTTCTTTTTTTATCTTTCTTTACTTTTTCTTTTGGTTTTTTTTCTTGTATTACTTCTTTTTCTTTGGATTTGTTAAGGGAAAAAAACGGAATTTTTATTTTCTTTAAGTTGGCTCTAAAAAATGATAAAAAAATTATATGATAGTATACTATTGTCCTAACACAGTAGGGGAGAGGAGAATGTAAGTCATGTTCAGCCTGGCTAATATTCTTCAAAAAAACTGAAATATCTATCGCTGACTTCAAAATAAGGAAGTCTTATCAAGTTAATAATATTTACTTAACGATAAAGTAACCCAATTTTTTTTTCAATATCTGTTGTTCAGCAGGTGATAGATAATAAATAAAACCTGATAAAAAGGAGAAACAGTCGAGCAAACAACAATAAAATTAGATATTTCAGGCACATAAACTGTTTTATAATGAATAGTATGAATATTTTGTTCTAACTCTACTATCTGTACTATATCTTATTTACCCTTTCTTTTCCTTCCGCGATGAACGTTCAACCTTTGTATTGTATGGAAAATCTAATTTCGTAAGAGCTCCTAATTTATGTGGTTCAATATTTTGAGAAATGATTTCGTCCATAGATTGTCCATTTAAATTCAAATGTTGGGGGACAAAGTGATTTGTTTGTAATATGTTGACTTCTGGAATATTGTCACTATTTAAATATTGATATCCTTTGGTATCTTTATTGAATTCATCGTTGGTATTGGCATAGGATCCAACGTTACTATTGTCGATACCTTGACTCGCGATTTTCTGTTTATATTGCTCATAAGGTTGATTATCATCTAAAGGAGTTTGGTCAGGACTTCGTATGAAACTGGCTACATCAATTTGGGCTTGATTTCTCCGTTTGAATTTTCTTTTCAATTTTCTACCAACAGTTTTCCTATTGACTTGTTTGGAATTCAATTCATCATTTGATAAATAGTCATAGCAAAAAGAAATATGAATAATACACAACAATAACAATAAACTTAAGAAATAAATGTGTCGTAACATTTTTGTAATGACATTTCGGTGGAATTTTGAAAGGTTGCCCTGTCAAATTTTCCGACAAGACATTTCTCTTATTTTTCTTAATTTTGTAGTCATTGATTTGCTTTATCATTTGTCATAGGTTTTAGATGTTTTTATTGAAACTATACTTATTGCCTAGTTTAATAACGTATTTGGAGGGGAGAGGAGAATATTAGTAAAGTTTAGCTTAGCTAATTAAAAAACTTATCTTTTAATCTACATATATAAAAAAAAACATGTTAGTTACACTAATTGGAACTGAAGGACGGCTGAACTGATTTGGCAAAAGCTAGTACTATTTCTGAAACCATGACCTCCTGGGTCGCATCTGCAAGCCGACAAAATGATCCTAACTATTAAATTTCCTTAGATCGTCACCGCTATTAGGAGCGAACCTATGGCGTATTCAGCAGAAATCTTTCTAATTTATGGGATCCATCCGAATCTGACCCACCCCTTTTATGTCATCTCGTTAAACAAATGGACTGGGTTCGATTCACGGGATCTTTTATTGTAAGGGGTAGGCATATTTTACATTTGGGTCACTATATTGTAGCAAAGCTATCATTATTCATTCAATTTTATTTGTCACTAGCGGACGCCCGCGACTTCGTCTGCTTCTTCAATACACAATCGACAGTTCCCATAGTCTAGGGGGGTAGTACTCCATATGTTTTTAAGTTTTTGCATCGATTAAAAAAAATCACGCAAATCGGTTTAGAAATCACTTAGATATCGATATACACAGATAGAAAAAAAACAACTCCTTCTCCTTCTTTTTCGAAAGTCGGTTAAAAAAATAGCCTATGGACTCCCAATAACATCAGCTATCTATCAGTGAGTCCCGTCAAAATCGGTCCGGCTCTTCCCGAGATTAGCTGCAACAAACAGACAGACAGAGAGACAAAAATTTGTTTTTTGTTATAAATACCGTAACTACTTACATAATATGCATTTAGTAAAAAGCTGTTATTTTGATATTACAAACAGACACTTCCATTTTATTTCTTAAATATAAAATTCTCGTGTCACATGTGTGTAAGTAACAAAACTCCTTCGAAACGGCTTGACCGATTCTTATGAAATGTTATGTGTATAGGTATAGGTCGGAGAATAGGACGTAAACTAAATATACCTAGTTATGTACAAAGCATACAGCATTTTGCTGAGTTGAGACCTTTTTTCCGGGTTGTGCCACACATGACTTAGTTGTTCCGGCGCTTCTTCTGCTTGACGCCTTTTGTCTTTAATGTTCAATAGGCGCCGGGACAACCTAATCTAGGTATACCTATTGGGTGATGTGTGGTACAATGCATTAAATAAACGCTTCTTTCTTTCTTTATTCATAAGTAACGTGCAGTTCTAATTAATTGTGTCCGTGTCGGACGAAAGTCCACTAAAACTTAAGATAATAATTTTAAAAAAAGATTATAGAACGAAGTGCTCAAGTGCTAGATAGTTTTAATGTTGTACAGATTTTGCTATGTTTTTGTGAAAATGTCTCTTCTTTTCTCTTGTCTAATAAAACTTGAAATCTTTTGAATCTGTTTCGCACGCAACACAAATTTTCTCCACCGTGAACGGACCATCTGAAATTAAAATTAAAAATATAATGTCACATGATTGTAGGACTAATGTTGCAAGAAATACTGATTCCATTCTATCTCTATCATCCCAACTAAACCAACATCTACGTATCTTTATAAATATATAAAAGGAAAAAAAGGTGACTGACTGACTGATCTATCAACGCAGAGCTCAAACCACTGGACGGATCAGGCTGAATTTTTTTTTTTAAATGAATATCAGTGAAGCTGAAGTTGACTAATATTCTCCTATCCCCTCAAAATAAACAGAAAGCCACAAGTGGGCACGACAATAGTGCAACGGGTGGGGTTCGAACTTGTGACCTTTCAGTTTTCAGTCCGCACCTTTAACCGTTGGGCTATTGAGATTTGGCATACAGATAGCTATTATGACGCAAGCAATAAGAAAGGATTTTTGAAAATTCAACCCCTAAGATGTTAAAACAGGGTTTTCAAAAATCGAACTTAACGTTAGCGAAGCCGCGGGCAAAAGCTAGTTTTTATATAGATGTAATACAAATCTTTTCTGTTTGGCGGATTACAGCAAAATATTATTTTTTCTTTCAACAGTAACAGATGTACAATTTAGTATCTAAATCTTCTTCTTCTTAATCAATTGATAGACGTCCACTGCTGGACATAGGTCTCCTGCATGGACCTCCACAGGTCTCGGTCTTGCGCCGCATGAATCCAACGGCTCCCTGCGACTCGTTTGATGTCGTCGGTCCATCTTGTGGGGGGTCTGTCAACACTGCGCTTCCCGGTGCGGACCCCGTCGACCATCAGCTCTTCGAACTATGTGCCCCGCCCATTTCCACTCCAGCTTCGCAACTCGCAGAGCTATATCGGTGACCTTGTTTCTCCTATCTAAATCAGTATTCATTACCTATGTTGAACCACTGGGTAGTGGGAATTCCCGAATCCTGTCGCGCCAACGCTATCGCCTCTCTCAGAGCGAAAGCAATCACAATACTCATACACGTTGCAGGCTCACCCGTTGCTGCAAATGTGTATGAATCCATATTATCAACAGAATAGAATAGAATAATTTTTTATTCAAATAAACTTTTACAAAGTGCGTTCGAATCATACAACAAATCGCTCTGTTTATTCAGCAGTTTTATTTAGCTAAAGTAAAAATCTGATAAAATAAAATAAAAATGCATTAAAAATAAGATACCTACCAGCCGAATTGATAACCTCCTCCTTTTTGAAAGTCGGTTAAAAATAAAATGAATTTTGATCGAGAGTTTCGTAATATTTACGTTCGTTCCGTTTGCCGTGGTGAAAATGTACGTGTCTCAAAAATGTCACCGCATTTAAGTGTCACTATCACCAGATGAGGATCTGGTGACAGATTTAGGCCAAGCTCATTTTTTTAGCCTGGCAGAATTACATGCGTTCATGATTTGTATAGTAATTTGAATAGTTTAGCTATTTAATAATAGCATTTGAACAAAAGATAATAAAATTAAAAGTACCAACCTTTCGATCCCAGAATAGCTTCATTGCTGAACGATCGTCTCCTGAAGTATACTCTGAAATCTTCCGGAGTGTCCAGAGCTTGAGGGATCCAATATTCCCAGGTGCGATCCGTGAGCAGCTCTCCAGTGTCAGGTTGATATTTCAAATTTTCACAAGTCCAGTAACCGACGCCATAAATAAAAGCTCCTTCAATCTAAAAAGTTTACAATATATCTTATCAGCATATAACAAAGGTTGCAAAGTAATAATATTATTATTATTCTCTTTATCCAAAACAACAACAAAAATTATTTTTATTTAAAAGAAACAATGACAAAAAGTATGACACAAAAGGCGGCCTTATCGCTTAGTAGCAATCTCTACCAGGCAACCTTGGTTATAGGAAAACTTATGGAAAAATGAACGACTGGAATTAAGCATTAATGATATTTCAATTGACCTTTCTCTGAGAAGAAACCTGTGCTCAGTAGAGCTGTTGATGAGTTGCTAATGAAAATTATAATTAGAGACAATATATTTACAAGATCTACGGTTTGGAAACCTGGGCTCTGACAAAATAATTATGAACAAAGCTGCAAGTTGCACAACTAGCAATAGGGTGAGTTATACTTGGTAAATTGCTCATTGACTGGGTACCAAGTATCAAAAAAACGTGTCTGACAGATGACCGATAGGGTCTCGCTAGGTTTTTCGATGAAGTCCTCCATACTCGGAAGAGAAATGTAGGAAAGTAACTTTGACGACCTCCCTGGCGCAGTGGTGAGCGCTGTGGTCTTATAACTGGGAGGTCTCGGGTTCGATTCCCGGCGGCGGCAATTTAGGAATTTATAATTTCTAAATTGTCTCTGGTCTGGTCTGGTGGGAGGCTTTGGCCGTGGCTAGTTACCACCCTACCGTCAAAGACGTGCCGCCAAGCGATTTAGCGTTCCGGCACGATGGCGTGTAGAAACCGATTAGGGGTATGGGTTGAATTTACACTGCTATACCCCTTCCAAGTTAGCCCGCTTCCATCTTAGATTGCATCGTCACTTACCATCAGGTGAGATCGCAGTCAAGGGCTACCTTGTCATCGAATAAAAAATAAAAAATAAAAATCCTACCGGTAAATATGCTAAATATTCTAGTTATGTGTATAACAAACATCTATGCCTTCGTTTCTATCATGATTGTCAGTCGGTACTACATATTAGCTACTTTGGTTTGATCACATACAATTCTCATATAACTAAACAAAGGCAATCTTTAAAAATATACAGGAAAAATGTAAATCTTACTTGGCCAAGATCTATTTCAGGATTGACACTTCGCCCCGCATCTTCAATTAGATCAACCCGCAGTATTGAATGTTCTCCTGTTAAAACATCTATTTCGACTTCAGCCAATGTTACTCCATAAACACTATATGATTGGCCGTCGGCTGCGGTTGTATAATAGTGCACTTGCAAGTCAACCTGTGCCTTAAATGCTTCTTTTATCAAGTCGACCCAAGAGGGATTATTCATTCGCTGTTGTATGGGTGCAAGTCTAGCTAAAAGTTGTTCACAACATTTGCGTACCCCTATTCCTACATTTTGAGTAGTTATACTCCCTCCACTGGCAATACAATTGGGAGCAATCATGGTATCGTTAGGTTTTATTTGAATTTTATCGACAGGTAATTTTAGAAAGTAAGCAGCTACTTGTATAGCAATCGTATTAATTCCTTGACCCATTTCGATGCCGCCATGTGTTATGGCCACTGTACCGTCATCCGAGTAAACAGACATATTAATTTCTAGATTTGTATACCCTTTCGTAGGCCATCTCATCCAAGTGAATCTTAAACCGCGTTTTTTCCATCTATTGTTTCTATTATATTCATCAACTGCAAGTTTCCGCTCTTCATATTTAGAGTTAGTTTTCAATGTGTCGACTAATTCTATCAAGTCGCTATGTTCTACCCGATCTAAGTTTTCTAAACGGACCTCAAGTGCATCTAAATTAAGTTCATATGATATACGTTCAATTATTAACTCGGCCATTCCTATTGCTTCTAATGTCGCTGAAAAATAAATAATGTGATTTAGATAATATATTTATATTACATTCATGTGAAAAACATTTTTGAATACTAAATCGTATTAGGTGACCTAAACACAAGTTTTTTGTATCGTAGATAAACTTTATTTTTTTATTTTATTTATTTTATGAAAATAAACAGCGAATTAGAACAATATTAAACTTAAGAAATAATGATAATTATATGGCCAATTATAGATTTTCTTAAAATTAACTACAGAAAAAGATATTAAATACCATATTATTGAAGAGATAAATATCATTTTCTACTTTCTTACCAGGCGATCGGACCCAGGTATTGGATGCAGTATCTGTAAAAGCATTATATGATGTGTGATCCCAACGTTCCTTTCTGTAGCAATTGTAGTAACAATCAATGCCAAACTGTATAAGAGGCTCATTGTATATATAACCATTGTCACTAAATAAGTCATTTTTTACGTATTGAATTTCTCCTCTTGAATTTACGCGAACCTATTTGAAAGGAAAAACTTATGTAAAATTTATTTTTTTAAAGTACACAGTTACTCGTAGCTTACAATATTATAAATCAATAAATATATTTTGGTAGGAGCTTTAGCCGTGGCTAGTTACCGCCAAAGACTTGTCGCCAAGCGATTTAACGTTCCGGCACGATTCCTATCCATGAAGTATACATTCAACTCATGTTGAATATACACTCCATCCTCATGAGACTCCATCGTCACTTACCGTCACACGAGATCGCAGTCAAGGACTATCTTGTCAACCAATTAAAAAAAATTGTAATGTAATCAATAAATATTATAATATAAAATTATAATATAATGTAACTAGTTGATAGAGCTATAGTGACTTAAGCCACGTGGATTTAGTTTTTCAAAAATCCCCCGAGAATTCTTTAATTTTCCGGAATAAAGAGGAGCCTTTTCTTCAGGTCATCAACTATAGCTATGCAAAAAATCACGTCATCCGTCGCTACATCATTGAAGGACAAACTAACAAAAAAGCACACTTTCGCGTTTAGTTCGGTTTCAATTCCATTTTATTAGTAAAAATCCAGAAGTTTGACTAATATATTCGTTATTACTCGTATATCTTACTTATAACTAGGTGATGCCCGCAACTTCGTACGCATGGATTGAGGTTTTTTAAAATCTCTTATTTAGGTGGGAAATCTCTTATTTTCCGAAATACAAAGTAACTTCTGTGTTGTTCCAGACTATAATCAAACTCTGTTTGTCAGCCAAATCGGTTCAGTCGTTGCAGCGTGATTGAGTAACAAACATTCATTCCTCCATGGATGCATCCAAACTTTCGCATTTATAATACACGTAATTAGTAAGATAATTTACTTCATAGTTTCTAGAGCAAGGCAAGCGTTTTCCAGTAGATCTCATGTTAACGTCAAGGGGTGTATTGAATCTGCAGGGTCGATTGAGCTTGTGTACAACCAGACCACATGCTACCGATATTTGCGCAGATCTAGTCAGTTTGTAGCCGTAACCACCGCCAAGTCGTCGGACGTAGACATCAATTCTGACAAAAAATAAAACAAATTAACTATAATCTATACTTATAATAAAACTGTAACAGGACGAATTCATCTACTATACCGGTTGAAATTTTAATGGTTGTACTCCCTGAAAGAGGTGAATGTGCTCATGAAACTGAACAACTTTCCCCAGGGAACATAGGTCAAAATATGAAAAAAAAATTGGACCCTCCATACAAACTTGACGATCAGCTGATTGATTTACTATGGGAGGTCCAAATTTTTTTTTCATATTTCGACCTATGTTCCTTGGGGAAAGTTGTTCAGTTTCATGAGCACATTCACCTCTTTCAGGGAGTACAACCAATGAAATTTCACCGTGTATAAAAATAAGTCGGGTTTTCCTTCCTGACGCTATAACTCCAGAACGCACGAACTGATTTCCACGGTTTTGCATTCGTTGGAAAGGTCTCGAGCTCCGTGAGGTTTATAGCAAAGAAAATTCAGGAAAAATTTCAACAGAAAAGCGGGAAAATCTTTTTTCACATACAGCGCCAAACAACAAACAAGCCATCTGGTGGCGAAACGGAGTTCGCCGGGTTTGCTAGTATATTTTAAAAATTTTAATCGGAGGATGGTTTATTATCGATACTGAACCCAAAAACATTTTTTAATTTTTGTCTGTCTGTCTGTCTGTCGTTGCGCGGTCTCAGAAGATAATATATCTTCTCAGTTGGAATGGCATTCCGAACCAGTTGTAGGTAGATTCATTGGACGATTCGAAAGCACTTTGCTCACTCTTAGCCAATCCATTGCCGCAAAAATCATTTTCACAAGGATTTCATAAAAAATCTAGACAATGCATTTCTCCATAAGAATCAACAATAGAAATGCATTCTTTAACAAAACGCTTCTTTAAATCACCTTAAAAATATAATATTGGCTAATAGATATTGGCTAATTAAAGCGTCGTTGTGTTTATCAAAGTTGTACATTGAAATCCTACATTTGTAAAATACCTGTTTTCATCTATTTTTAACACTCTTGAAAGTGCTTGTTGCACCAAGTCCATCCACTGTGTCGCAGATACCAATTTGATGCCTTCTTCGGTAGGATAAGCTACGCATGCTAAGGTCTCCATAGTGAAAGGGTATTGTGAATAAATAGTATCTTCTGATATGATCACTTTCGTAATATCAGACCCTATATCTGTTGCTTGAATTTGCGCAAACTCGGAGTATTTATCAGGGTTATTTTTACTCATTTTTACATCAATAGTGGGCTTCCTTACGTTAACATATTCTATATGTACTAATTCAGCAGCTTTCTTTGCAATATGTTCACATTCAGCAACAATAACACCAATAGGTTGATCGTAGTATTTTACTTCACCGTTACAGAATAGTTCTTCGTTTTGTAAATTGTACATGTTAGGGGCTGGTATGAAACTATTCACACCTGGTATATCTGCTGCTGAATAGAAAGCTATAACACCAGGTACACTCTGCAATAGAAAAATAATGTACTTGTGTCAAATTAAGAAAGACAAACAAAATAACTTAATTTTTCCTTGCAAGAACGAAGTGAAGCGACGAGTTCTAACATAACTAAATATTGTCTTACCAAAGCGTCTGAAGGATCAATTTTTTTAATAGTTCCAAGCGGAACTTTAGCTAAAACAAATGCCGGAAACACTTCTCCCGGGAGAGATGGAACATCATCGGCATATTTAGCTTCCCCAGCACATTGTATCTAAAAAACATGTGTGTTTTCAATTACAAGCTAATATTATTGTATAAAACATAAATTTTACAGGCTGTAATTTTTAGGCTGAATATTATTGAAGGTACTTACCAAGCCATCAATTTTCGGGAGAGGTTCAGTGACTGGCCATACAGTCGGATTTGTCTCAAATACCTGCAAGCTTTTTGACACTGGTCTGCTATCTCTAAGCTTAATAGCTCCAGAATAATAAACTGATTTTAATATATATGGAGGACATATCTCCAAGAGACCCTGGAATTGAGAATATCTAGACACCTTTTATGGAAGGAATTTTACCAATCAAAAAGAGAATTTTAGTTGTTGCTTTGATAGGCACAAAGTGAAAAATAATCTTTTGAAAGTCTCAGAGATCATTGAAGAAGAATGCCATAGATATACACAAAACAACGTAAAAATAGTGATTATATTTATATTTTCTTTACAAAAGGGAAACCTATTTGTTAAAATGTTTACAGAAAAAATTACACCGTGAAAATTTGCTGTGTTCACCTATAAACACGATGCACAAGATGCTGGTCTCTGAACTCCAAAAGCATGGATCAGTTTAAGACTGACAATTTAAAATAGTTAAGATCTTTTAAATATTAAAGTTATACTGGGTGATATGGAAAATCCAATGACATCATAATATAATAATGAAATCTTAGCCAAGCATAAAGTAGTAAAAGAATAGAACAAATTACCTTATAGAACAACCCCAAGGATACTTGTAGCTTATATTTTACAGGAGGATCAAGCAAATTATCCACGAACACAAGCTCCTTCTTCAATATATCCAGAGCACATTGCAGAGTTTCATTAGTAAACAGATGTTTGCCCTTTAGATACAGCTCAGTTTCGTAGGCGCGAGTAATGGTGGCCGACAGACCACTGTATACAATTCTACTATCAATCACTGTGGACATTTCGTCTATTTTGTAGAGAAAACCAGCATGAACGAGTGCATGGGCGTTTTGGAAACGTGGCATTATCTAGAATCAAATAGTTGAGTTAAAAAAAGAATCAGATAAATAGCTTTTAGAAATCGTTATTACTTATTCAACTTTAATTTTTTTAAAGTATATTCGCGTTCTATTGATCGATAGGAGCCTTTTTAAATATAAACTGGCGTTTAATAAAGTTAAAGCTGGCCTTAAATGAGAAATTAACTTTAAGAACTTTATAATAAAAGATATTTATGAATGTTAGGATGAAACTTATTACAAAAAATTGAAAGACGGTTTACGATTGGAACTCTGTCAAAATAATACTGTTGTTTAAAAAAACATTAACAAAGTATTATTCCAGAAAAGTTAAATTCAGAGACACATGCGGTCGTCTCAAGACAGCAGAGCATTTGCTTTCCTGTTCCCAATATAAGCTATTTCCCAATCGGCAAAATTCAATCAGAGTAGATAATAAAAATTCTTTTCAAAAAACCGACTTCAAACGCCACTACAAAGTATAAAAATAATTTTATTTTGTACACGTTTGTTGAAGTCGGGCGGCTTAAATAGAAACGATGAAACCGATACGCGATGCTCGCCCGATTTCAATAAGCGTGTCTCTTATATGTCACCATAAGATTAGCGTCGCGCATCGATTTCATCGTTTCTAGTTAAGCCGCCCGACTTCAACAAACGTGTACAAAATAAAATTATTTTTATACTTTGTAGTGGCGTTTGAAGTCGGTTTTTTGAAAAGAATTTTTATTTTAAGCTTTTTAGTGTAGCTTGTTCCTGCTCTCTTTCTCCCCTCCCTCCAACGCTAAGGTACTAATGTAGTTCTACACTTGGTACCTACAGTACTTATTAACAATACACAAGAGCTAGGACTCTAGGATTCTAGGAGCTAGGGCTCCATGATGTCCATGGTTGGTACCAACAATATCAATTCGAAAGCGTCAGTTCATAATTCCTCCAACTCTGCAGCATCAGGATTGAGGAGCTAGAACCTTGAGCATTATGATGTAGTACCAACAATATCAATTCGTAAACGACAGTTCCTAAATCCTCACAGTTTAGGTAGGCAGTACCCCTGCAGCATCAGTATTGAAGAGCGAGGACCTTGAATTCCACGATGTAGAATATGCTTGATACTAACAATATCAATTCACAAGCGAAAGTTCCTAAATCCTCACAATTTAAGTGAGCAGTACCCTGCAGCATCAGGATTGAGGAGCTAGAACCTAGACCTCGATGGAGTAGTATATGCTTATTACTTACAATAACAATTCATGATTAGCAGTTCCTAAATCTCTACAATTTAGGTGGGCAGTACCCTGCAGCATCAGGATTGAGGAGCTAGAACCTAGACCTCGATGGAGTAGTATATGCTTATTACTTACAATAACAATTCATGATTAGCAGTTCCTACATCCCTATAATTTAGGTTGGCAGTACCCTGCAGCATCAGGATTGAAGAGTAGGACCTGGAGCTCTATGATCTAGTATATGCTTAGGCCAAGCATACCAATTCGTAAACGACGGTTCCTAAAGTCCCATAATTTAGGGGGGAAATACCCCTGCAGCATCAGGCTTGAGGAGTTGAAGGTAAACATTTTTATGGGACCATTTCGCGAGCTTCCTCTGTCGATTAAAAAAAAAATCTCGTGAATCGGTTCAGAAACCTCGGAGTAATCGGTGGGCATACATAGAAAAAAAAAAAAAAAAAAAAGATACCGGCCGAATTGATAACCTCCTCCTTTTTGGAAGTCGGTTAAAAATATTATATTCTGAAACTATAATAAATGACAGAAACGAATTATTTATTGAGTTAAGAATATTTTAGCTTTAGAACTTTTTGCGAAATATTAATTACCTTAAACGTTGCTATTTTATTTTCAGAGCTCAGTGGCGGTAGGAGAATATTAAAAATAATTTTACCAGCCATATTTTCTAAAAGGAAATCTTGCATAGATAAAACTTTCCTTTGTTCAGGACCAGTCACTGAAAAAGTATTGAGACAGTTCTCATAATAATAAGTATAGTAATAATAATAATATCGCAGAAAATACTTTTTACTTAAACCAACTTGAATTTACTTAACTCACAGATATACAATACAAAACCTCTATAAAGCACATATTTATGAAATAAAATAATATTATTTTACAACAAAGCTATATATATACAAGTGTACAAAGGCGGTGCATGTAGACGTCCAGATTAGAGGAAAATGAGCATTATTTTTATTTACTTATTATTATTGGTTACATAAAAGTAATGTGTGTTCGTGGGGTGTTCATGCAGATGAGGATAGCCTCAAAAATACTTTTGTAACTTACGTATAGTTACCTCTGCACCAACAGTTTCAAATAAGAGAAATACATCTGATTTAAAATCAGGATGTTGATTTTTTAAAAATAAATTGCCAGCTACTGTGGCTAACTAAAATAAAAACCTAAATTATTTTAAGAAGATATATTACTAGTAAAACCTATATTAAAAAGATATCAAGAAAGCAATAGAAATACTAAATAGCTTTTATCTATTTCTGTCTTGCAAAGTATAAGACAGTCGTAAAAATAAAAAATAGCGGTTTTACTATTTTTTTCCTAGTAGTAAGTAGCAAAATAAAACATCACAAAAAGCTGAATAACCTTAATCATGATAGTTCTTCGATCACAGAAGAATTCTATGATCGAAGTGATAGTTAACCTTAATGAGTTACTTAAATATACATGATTATTTTTATAATTATAATAAATACTGTAAAATTTTCCGTAAATACTTACGTTTCTAACGGTGACATGAGCAACCTTTTCCAAATGGTCACTCAATACATTGAGATAATTGAAACCATCAGTATTGGCTACAGTTTTAAATATATGTAAAACATCGACCAGTAATGTTCCACCTCCTAGCACCAGGTTCTGGTCGAAATAATAACCTTTAAGAGCTAATACGCCACTGATGTCTATTAACAGTTTGGGATACTCTAGTATTGGATATACTCCTGAAAGTAAAATCTTATGTTCAGATGGTCAGACATTTTCAATAATAATAGCTGCTTAAAAATCATAAAGATAATTAACTAATGTTCATTGTTAAAGCATTTAAGGGACTATAATTACTACATATATAGTTACTCGTGCTGATTCACTCACTGACTGACTGACTCATTGATCACCTCTCCTGTAAAATTTCGTATGAAAAAATTTTTTTTCACTCATGGTTTCGTATGGAGGACAAAAATTCATTCGGAGCAAAAATATCGAGAGAGCTGATGGTTGAGGATTTCGGAGACGGGTGAGGAGCACGGCCAGGGTATCGAAGATAGGTGGGGAGTGTTCAAACAAAATCACTCGAAACCCGATCCAATTAGCAGGGAGCTGAAAAAAAATTCAATATGGCGGATTCTAGATAGCGGCCATACAAATTTCGACAGAGATGATCAAGATCCGAAGATCTTCTTAGTGAACAGAAAAACCGCGGTTCGCTTTAGCGAGTCGCGCACCCACGCGCCCTACTAGTTATTATATTATATTTATCATTTATATAAACTTTTGATAATAATATGCCACTATTAGTGTTTAAGAATAGCCTTGTATTATACTCATTGAAGTACAATGTTATTTAAATTATAAGAAATTTTCAAGAATATTTTTAATGCTGAAAAATTGGCTACACATTTTTAAAATGATGAAGATGAGGTTAATGGAATGCACTTTCTTATTGTAAGATGATAAATAAGTAAATAAATGACAAGAAACAAAGAGAACTGTTGTTTTCGTTTTCTCACATGAGACAAACATCTCGTGAACTTGTTGTTTTTGTACGATATTTAAGGTTAGGGAACATACCTTTACCCGTGTTCCCGTTTACCAGCATATAGGATCCTGTCCCTTTTTCCTGCCAAATGTTAAACACGTCCACTATCGTTTCCACTCTATACCAGTCTCTATCATCACTTAATTTTATATGTAGCACTTGATTCGGTTTGGGTAAGACACACCAATCAGAATGTTCACATTTGGACCCCGAGCATAACTCTCCAGATTTCTTACATAGTTTCAAATCTTCAATGTCCAATATATTAGTTGGTCTCGGTGCATCGGAGGCGAATGTCTTAAATGCTTCCAATATTGGTCTATATCCCGTACATCTACAAAGGTTGCTCCCTAAGGCTCTCTCTATTTCTCGCATTGTACGAGGTTTTTCTTTTAAATAGCTGAAAGTAAAGTCATTATGTTAGAAAAGTAATAACAATGATTGTGAAAATATCCCAAAACAAATTGGAGTCGTTCAAAATAAACTATAACTGTCTATGCTATAGGTTATTCTGCTCATAACGCAGTACTGCTCAGCGGTTTTTAACACCAGGTTTAAACCTGCTTGACATTTTTGACACCCACACAAATGCAACACTGAGTTTATACCTCGTAAACTGTATCAGGCTCATTTAGTTTACCTGTACATGTTCATGACCATTCCCGGCGAACAGTAACCGCATTGCGAACCGCCTTTCGCTGCAAGCGTAGTCTGCAGTGGATGGTAGCCTTCCAACCGGTTCCCGACCTTCTCTATTGTCGTGATGTCCCAGTCCTGACACGATGTTATCATGACCATGCACTGAAAGCAATGGTTTATAAGATTTATCTCCGGACGTTGTCCTGACTGTGGAGCTACAAATCTCATCAGAGGTTCAAAATGCACGTTATTACAAACAAATAGTTCTTTCATTGTTTTTATAGAAAGATGACCTCAGCTAGATATAGTTGTATTGCAAAAATCGTCACAAATACGATATCTTGTCCAGCGGCACCCAGCTCGGCTGAGGTCTTTTTTTTAAAAAAAAAGAAGGACAGTGCAATCGAAGGGTCTCGCTCTGGGGGAACCATTTACCGCCTTCATGATCACGGTACGCCAGGTAAGTATTTGTCCACCGAATGCGTCTACCAATGCTGCCTTTAAAACTGCGAGGCCATTCAAATTGTAGAGAAGAGTACGACAGGGAGACATTATCTCCCCAAAGCTGTTTACCGCTCAGTTGGGAGACATTATCAAGGTTCTGGTCTAGAAAAGGCTTGGCATTAACACAATAATATGGTACATAATTGTACGAAATGTCGCAGTAGTTTATGCTATACCTCGGATACATGTTGCACATTGGGTGCAATGACGTCACTAATGCGATGTGTGATGTGTCTAGCTTGCTCAATGTCAGATTGTATGCTTGGCCTGAATATCTTCCACGCAAGTGCGCTCTTAATACTTATTAGACATCATCCTTGCTTCCCATCAGGCATGATTGTTCGAATGTTGCAAGCCAACATTAAAAAAAATCGAGAGCAATAAATTTTGCCAAAATACTCGTATATGTTACATTAAGAATAGTTATTATGTAATCAGCTGCGTAAACATAATAAGCGTCGGTATATGTGCGAACGAGAAATTGCATATCTACATAATAGACAATTCATTTTCAATACTCTTAATTTATAAGAATAGTTAGCTTATTTGAAGTAGAACAGTCTAGGTGATATTTTTTGAGTAATATAAGCCAACTAGCTTTTGCCCCCGCGATTTCGTCCACGTGGAATTAGATTTTGGGGTGGAATTTTCAAAAACTGTGACACACGTACTTCTTTATTTTTTACTGAAAGCTCAAATACCAACTTTGATGGAAACAGCTTGAAAAATGACGGAGTTTCATATAAACTTCTATCCCCTATTTAAACCCCTTAGGGGTGGAATTTCCAATAATCCTTTCTTAGTGTGTGCCTACGTCATAAAAGGAACCAACTGTAAAAATTTCAAGTTTCTAACTTCAGTAGTTTAGGCTGTGCGTTGATATCTCAGTCAGTCAGTCAGGACTTTGAATTTTATATATATAGACTAGCTGTTGCCGGCGACTTCGTCCGCGTCAATTTCTCTTAATATGATCGCGATTAAGTTATGTAAAACTCTTTGGCAAATATTTAAAAATTCTATCATAATTCAATATCTAAAAAAGGCAAAACATGATATCGCAACACCAATTATAATTACTTAATTACTTTTTTGCAAGGCAAACTATTGAATACTAACTAGACTATCGGTTTCGCGTGGATGAACATAAGGCTGGACACACATTAACTAGTTCTTATCGCCTAAACATCTCATCCTTCTACAGGAGCTATAAAATATTATAATACTACACTAATATTACAAAGGTGAAAGTTTGTATGTGTGTTTGTTACTCCTTCACGCCACAACGAATTAACCAATTTGGCTATTGCAATAGAGATAGCTCACTCACTTCTAGTTATTTAGACGGGTTTTCTCATTTCTGATTTTAAACTAATCCTAATTCAGCAGTTCAAAATGTTTTTGCATTAAACTATTCGCTAGTTTTTTTAGTCACTGTCCGCATGGATTTTGGGCCCTAAATTCATCCCTTTGGGAACGGAATTTCAAAATATCCCATTCATGAACATCATTCTTCAAACATAGAGCTCAAAGAGTTTTTTAAATCTATTTTCTTGTGGTTTTTCACCAGCTGGCATGTCAACCCCATCGATACATAAATTAGGTACTTAACTAAATTAACAATAAACTTCATCTAACTTAATACTAACTTAACTACAAAGACATCCGACAGACACTGACGGCAAAAACTCACTAATAGCTCCCGATTTCTGAGCTTTAGTTGAAGAGGCAGGTATGGAATTTCAAAATATTCCATTTTAGAGAACCATTCTCAGTGGCGTGCATACAGGGTAGGCATTAAGTGGGCAGATGATATAAAATGGAGAAAATTTCCAGTACGAGTTATAAAACTAAGTAAAGTTTACAACTCGTACTGCAGTTTTTTTCTATTTTATATCATCTGCCTACCCTGTCGAACATCCTGTGCATTTCACTGACCATTCTCCACTACCACACAAGGGCAGAAATTGGGAGCAATAACTCCTTGAGTTATTCAATTTCTGCCCTTCAGTTGACGAGACAGATACTCCAGAAGGTACGTACCGAATTGACGCCCTGAGGAGCTTCTCCGGGGCACTTGATGGCGCTGACGATGCAGGAGCCGCATCCTGCCTCCAAGCAATTGAACTTGGTGCCTCGAAGCTCCAGATGATGACGCAGGTATTCCAGAAGAGTGGTGTCGGATTTCACCTCACAGCCAACTATAAAGTAAATTAAATTAAACAAGTTGATTCACTACTTGACGCAGGAGGATTATAAGATTTCTAAAAAACCGTAATCTAGTTCCGTCATCCGTCAGCTCCTTTTTCATTTTAAATCACGCCGACTTAGGATCTGCCGATTGTGAATTAATATGGTGGGTGTTGAGAAAGTGTTTGGTGGGAAATTTTTGTCGTGGCTAGTTCCCACCCTTTTTTTTTATTCGATGACAAGATAGCCCTTGACTGCGATCTCACCTGATGGTAAGTGAAGATGCATTCTAAGATGGTAGCGAGCTAACTTGGAAGGGCTATAGCAGTGTAAATTCAACCCATACCCCTAATCGGTTTCTACACGCCATCGTGCCGGAACGCTAAATCGCTTGCCGGCACGTCTTTGACGGTAGGGTGGTAACTAGCCACGGCCAAAACCTCCCACCAGACCAGACCAGAGACAATTTAGAAATAATAAATTCCTAAATTACCCCCGCCGGGAATCGAACCCGAGACTTCCCAGTTATAAGAACACAGCGCTCACTACTGCGCCAAGGAGATCTTCAAAAAAAGAGGGGTTTCTACAGAGACCCTACCGTCAGACGTGCCACCGAGCGAATTAGCGTACAGCTCGAGGCTTGCACAAACCGATGAGGGATATGGCTTTAATTAAAACTGCCATAGGAAGGAGGGTCCAAGCAATTTACTATTAGCATAGCAGGGTTATTCAAAACCAATTCAACTCTTGGGTCCGCCAATACTACGCTATGGCCTATTAGTACCCCTATGGCCTACAACTATCAATTTTTCAAATTATGTGTCCCACCTTTTTCCATTTCAGCTTCGCGACTGCTGAGCTATGTCGGTAACTTTGATTTTCCTACGGTTCTCCTCACTTCTGATTTGATCTCGCAGTAGGTAATACATACTCTAAGATTAGCTCTCTCCATCGGCCGCTGTGTAACCCATAGCTTTCTTATGAGGTAACTAGTTTTTGCCCGCGGCTTTGCTCACGTTTTCGAACCCTCTTAAGGGTTGAATTTTCAAAAATTCTTCCTCAGCGGATGGCTACGTCATAAAAGCTATCTGTATGACAAATTTCAGCACGATGCGTCCAGTGGTTTGAGCTGTGCGTATGATATTTAGATGATGTAGGTAAAATAATTGTTATACGCACCCGAATGCTGAACACCATTAACTGTAAAGTGTACTCTATCCATGTCCACGTCTCGAATAACACTGAAGCCACACATGTAGAAACATTCCAAGGTCCTCTACAAATCAGCACACTTTCATTTTTTATTGGCCATGCTTACAACGCGGCTCACAAATCAGCTTTATATTACCTGCATTACCGTTTTCGAATAGTTTAATATCATTAACTAGTTTCATATCTTCCTGACACCTACCATTTTTAACCGAAACCCAAATAAACAGCCGAGCACGTGTTGGGTCATGCGCCGTGCAGGGTTCCGCAGTTCTTAGAAGGGAGTACGTAATATTATTATTATGTAGTCGTTATAAGTGCTTAATTTCTACATCTTACTTAGCTGTGTATAGCATCTATAGTTTTCCTTTTAACTTTGTTAAGTATTTATATACTACTGTCGTAAATACTTTATTCAAATCCAAAATTAATGGTTTAAAGGGACACGTAATTCTAACGAAAATGACCACTTAAATGCTTAATATTTGATGATTTTTCTCAATTCGGTTGTGTTTTTTTAATTTTACGCGATTTTTTTAAACATTACTGTTTGTGATAGAAATTCAAATAGAGAAAACCTCATCAAAATCGCTCCATTGGTTATGGAACTTCGAGGGAACGGACTAACACCACAGATACACCCACACCCAGGTACTTCTGCCTGATCTTTCTCAAGTCATGTCAGATATTCCGATGGGATGGAAAATCCAACATGACTTGAGAAAGATCAGGCACAGGACCGACGGCTTTACGTGCTCTCCGAGGCACGGGAGTGACTCACCGCCGACAATTTCGGGCTAGTACTGAGAATAACTTGACAGAAAAACTCAATACATTTTTTGGCCCGACCTGGGAACCGAACCCAGGACGTCGTCATCCGCAGTCGAACTTGCTAACCATTAGACCAAAGAGGCAGTTTTCCAATTAGTAGTACTACTAATACATTGGGTGTGCACTGCGCGTGTAATTAAATTCTACGAATTAAGAAAGTGCTTACATTGTTTTACACCAGTTGAAGTAACATCGCTTCCTAGCGAAGCGTATCATCGATATTTAGGCTTCTAACAGACCTCCCTGACTAAATATTATAGTAACCTACTTAAGTTGCGGCATTTTCGGCTCTGAATTTGTGCGGTAGATGCTTGTACAAAATAGATAACATCAAATATGAGGAGATCAGTAGAAGGACCAAAGCTGTCAACGTAACTCAGCGTAGTGTTTTAAGTCTTCATGCATTCCTGATTCGCACGGCTATGGGGTCTGCAATGCTCTTCCAAGATCTGTGTTTCCTAACATGTACAATTTGAGTATCTTTAAAACAAGAGTGAATAGGCATCTTTTAAGCAAACGCGTTACACCTTAGACTACATCATCACTTTCCATCAGGTGTGATAGTGGTCAAGCGTGTGTCTATAATGTATAAAAAAAACTCAGCGTATCGCGAAGCTTATGTTTTAATTTGCGGCCATACTCTTGTTGGAAGAACTGATGGTCGTTGTGGTCCCGAGGTGCTGGTGTGGCATTCCAACCACATCGAACGAGTTCAAGGGAGCCTCTGGATACAGGCGGTGCCAAACCAAGGCCTGTGGAATGGACTTCTATGCTTGTACACACAGTTGTTGTTGTTGTTGTGAGGAAACCAACATGAAACTTGGGAGTTTTCTATCATGTTTTCAAAGTTGTGGTAAGTCTACCAAGCCAGTAATTATGCATTATGGCTAAAAACCCTTTCATAAAGAGACCTGTGCCGAAATAAAGTGAGTTGAGAAGACTGGATGATTGAGGAACTATCCCTGTCGAATGAGTTACGTTCTGTTACAAAACAACCACACGCGGAGATGCTTCGTCGACTATCACCGCTTTGTGCCTGAGTCGCCCTTCCAGGCGTTGAGGAACTATCCCTGTCGAATGAGATATCTGCATAATTTAACTTTGAAAGTACCAAAGCCTTACTCTCTACTACTACTACTACTAAAGTACTACTCTCTAAATTATCGTGCAGCTTAGTAGACCTATAAGAATAGAATAGATTTTTTTTATTCAAATAACCGTTTAAAAAGTGAATTTCAATCTTCAATTGAATCTATCACGTATACACCTATTAGTGGTCCACACCATTTCAAAGATCTGATATTATGAGACATCAGTTGTATTGTTAATTTCATTCAAGGTTAAGGCTGGGCGATTACAAAATGCGCAAAATGTTCTCTTCGTATCTTTGTAAACAGCTTGCAAATTGCTGTCTGTATAAATAATATGTTTCTGCAATATTTGTTTTGTTTATTTATTCGTTTAATTCAATAATATGTAACTCTATGTAAAATGAGAACGATCAATTTGAACAAGTGATACTAAATGTTGTCTGTCTCTATCGAAAAACATAGTTATATTTCAGTGGAATTTTAATTTTTTAGGGTTGCGTACCCGTCCGTCCGTCCGTCCGTCCGTCCGTCAGTCAGCGGGCTGTATATCTCATGAATCGTAATAAGTAGATAGTTGATATTTTCACAAAATGTGTATTTCTATTGTCGCTATAACTAATAATAAAATAAAATAAAAAGATAAGATTACATTGGTAATCTTATCTTTTTTTCTTATTTTTTTTTTTTACAAAAAAATTTGATTTTTTTTCGACCCTTCCCTTTTGACATTAATTTCATCAACAATTTCACGTGTAAACTCCCAATTTCGTGCATGAAATTAATGCATGCATCATAAAATTAGAAGTTTACACGTGAAATTGAATTTAATGCAATACAATTTCGCAATGTAAGTTCGGATTTACATTTAGCTGGTTTTATTAAATTCGAATTTTTATCCAAATTTAAAAATTCTAGATCCCTCGGTCTAAGCTGTGTGTTTTCTATCAGTCAGTCAGTCACGGCACTATTTTAAAGGTATAGAAAATATAATATAGAATTTATGTGGACTTAAAATAAAACTGTATAACTTATAAGTGTTTGTGATTTATTTTGTAACAAAACACTTCAACACGAATATTTGGCAAAGATATACCTAACACTAAACTTGTCAGTGAAATAAACGTGTATGTTTACATAAGTATACGATATTCTGTGTATCAAAACGATGGAGGGGGTTCCAAATCCCCACCACTAGCAGATCCCCTCCATACAGCTCTACTTAACTATGAATATAGGTATCTGCTATCTACCTACATACAAATCCATCTATTAAAATAAGAAAAACACTTGTTATAATAAAGGAACATTTTACATTGTCTGTGTTACAGTCGAAACTCTTATCCGATCAAACTATTTATAACTAGCTGATGCCCGCGACTTTGTCTACGTGAATGTAGTTGTATGTTCTCACAGGAACTCTTTTCCCCTGTGGCATTTTCCAGATCCTTCATTGTGAAAAATTTAAACTATTTTGGAATAAAGGCTTTGATCAAACGTAAAAAAAAATATTGATAAACAGTTAGTTTGAGTAATAGTAATTTTGACTAAAAACTAGCGAGTGAAAGAGTTTTTGACCAAGAGTCTTAGTAACTAATAAGTAGAATAAGAGCTATAAATAAAGAACATTGAAGCTATTTTCAAATGGGCTACGCCAGAAGACTCTTATCATGTCATATCTTAATTAAGTTTTCTCCTATTCAACCTTCATTTAGTATGTCCTATGTAAATTTCTGGCTTCGCGCCTTACAAAAAACACTAGGGGCAGGGCAGACAGCATTTTTGTAGAATCGGAAAGTTAATATTTTAGTTTGTAACTTTTTACGTGCTTTCCCTTACGATTTTTACTAACCTTCCTAGTTGATACGAGATTGCAACCAAAACTGCTATTGATTTTTTTTGCAGATAACTTAGAATTACTTTTGACCGATTGAGAATTCTGACTGTTACATATTATACTTAATGATAAAATTATTATTACGAAATAATACGCTCATCGGTGTTTAATCAGTTTGAGTCATATTCTAATATAAAATTATGTACTAATAAATTGTATATTACTATTGTACTTCCGTTGATATGATTTTTTTCTATATTCTATCAATTCATCCAGCCATCCATTTATCCCAACTTTTGCATTTATAAAATTACTAGGATATTACTATGTATACTAAATAATTTTATTTACTGAATTGTTACTAATAAATAATTAATGTTTTAAAACAACTTTTGCAATAATAATAATTAATGTTTTAATGCATACACTATGCATAAAAATTTAGTAATTATATTATAAACCTAATGTAAAAATCGCAAGTAAACCTAATTTAAAATAATATTCGTGTAAAAAATCGCAGATGAAATCGCACGAATTTAATAGTCTTTGTTAAGTAAAGAAAGCTATTGTTTAATTGTAAAACTTCAGGAGTTTATAAAAATTATCTTATTCACTTAGTCCAGTTAGCTTAAAAGATTCAGACATGGATAAAGTTACCTTTAAAGTTAATGGAGTCACCCACACGGGTATGTAAAATAAAAATTTAATATTAATGTAATATATAGAAAAATCAATAGGTACATTTTAGGAAAAGTGTCAAATCGTTTTAATCGTTATTAACTTTATCTTCCATTCAAAGACAGCTAAATTGATACATTTTCAGAATATTATTAAACTATGTTCGGGTTAAGTATAAATTAATGGAATATATTTATACTTAACCCGATTACTTATTACTTGGCCAACAGATTTATACATCGCCATCTAATTTACCAACTCAGCCGCGGATACAAGTTCGGTTTTGGGGTAATACATCAACATTCAGGGCACTTAGGTTCTATTGGGATCTTAAACCTACCTAAGTCAAACAATTTATTTTTTGAGAAAAATTAAATAAAAGTTTTTTTCCACATCCTATACAAAATTAAAAAAATATATATTTTTGAAAAATTAAAAAAACAATTTCATTTTCAAAAAAGAATTTATAATTTTTTTTTTAATTTTCTTAGCAAACTCTAGAATATTTTAATATGGAACTTTTTTAAACTCAGCTCGTGCAAAGAGCGTAAAAGTATCCTTTAAAGATAAAATACTAATCGTAATGAAGGTGGAAAATCTACTGGGGTACATCTAAGATTCTCTAAAATAAGTTCGTTTAGTTAGGGCAGGGACGAACCAAGCCTTTTCTACCATTTTTAGTATTATATATTAAAAAAATAACTATTTAGAACCTATGAGCGTAAGTAATCACTAATTTAGTGAAAATGTGAAATAATAAAAGCAATGTACTGCATTTCTTGTTTCAAAAGGGCTCAATTTTAATACTATGTTGCCTTTGAAAAGTTAATGCTCGCTGTATCAACTGCAATTTTATTTTTGAGAAATAAGCTATCTATGCGGGAGATATGATAGTGCAGAAGTATGTGAGCATTCACAGGTGTATCCTCTATTTCCTCGCTCTCATAGTCTGATGGGACAGAAATCTGATATGACCGGAGAGAGATGAAGCGTTGTGTGTTCTCCGAGACGCGGGTGACACCGCTTACTTCTAGTCTAGGTACTGAGAATTTCTGGAGGTTTTTTTGTCCAACCCGGGAATCGAACCTGAGATGTAGTCATACGTAGTAGAACATGCTAACCAATAGATCAACTAGGCAGAAAATTATACTAACATTATACAACAATGGTATGATATAAACGGATTTTGTCCAACTTTGGTGCGGGTAGTTGGCAGCGATGTGTGCAGCACCACCATGCTGCTGGATTACCTGCGCAGCAAGCTGGGGCTGTGCGGCACCAAGTACATGTGCAAGGAGGGCGGCTGCGGCGCCTGCATGGTCAGCGTCGTCAAGAGCCACGGCGAGCAACCCTTGAGCGTCAACTCCGTAAGTTTTACTGCTTTGAGGGACACGTGGCTTAGTTCCCGACTTTGATCCCGGTCGGTAACTGGGTGGGCGACCAAAGTTGGGTGCCCAAAGTACAACTGGCAAAAACGCCCAGCTCGGCCAGACACTTAATAAGTTTGGCTTTAAGATAGATCGAAGGAAGAAGAAAGGGAAAAGACTCAGATATAACAATATTTGACCCTCAATAAAAGGGAGCTCTGGACAGAATTTGATGCCTTATTGTGAAGCCCACAGGCGACACGCATCGTTTCGAGACATTTGGTCTACAGGCACATGGATTTTCGACGAGAAGAATCTTGACGTCCTAAAGCTTCCCAAATGGTGCCCTACTGAGTTGGGTTGATCTCTTTCTTAAACTTGTACCCACTTCTGTACCTATTCTGAAATCTATGTTGAGATATTGAGGCCTCAAAGTTATGTGTTTTTACACCTGTCCAGTGCTTGGTGGCGGTAATGTCGTGTCAAGACTGGGAGATCAAGACCATCGAGGGTGTTGGAAACCGTGCCGACGGATACCACATGCTGCAGAAGATCCTGGCGGAGGAGAATGGGACCCAGTGTGGGTACTGCTCTCCGGGAATGGTGATGAATATGTACAGGTAAGATCATGTATTTAGATCCAGATACACAGATTTTGTCTGGTAACTGATGTCAACGAGGCAGTTGAGAAGTTGAAGAAAACTATCTACACAGAGGCCAATAATTCTAGTCTAAAATCTGTAGATGAGATCCTCTTGAATAAGAAGAGCTTAGTCCCCTACGCTGGCCAAGTGCGGATTGGTAGAATTCACACACCTTTGAGAACATTATGGAAAACTCTCAGGGTTCCTAATGATGTTTTCCTTAACGGTTAAAAAAACTGTTTTTCTGTAATGTTTCCATTTTCTATTGTTTTTCTAATGTTTAAAAAAAAATTACCATATTATATCCTCCTATCCCCTCCAAATAAGCAGAAACTTTGTACTAGGAGTGAGTACGATAATAGTACAACGGTTGGTGTTTGAACCTGTGACTTTTCAGTTTTTAGTCCGCACCTTTAACCGATTCAATTTTATTTATTTGTGTAGATTTTCGGAAATATTTTAATTGAGTTTCATGAGACGATTTTTTTTCCAGCTACCTTAAAGAGCCTCGCACGATGTTAGAAATAGAGAGAGCGCTCGGAGCCAACATATGCAGGTGCACCGGTTACAGGTCGATCCTCAAGGCCTTTAAGACGCGCGCCTCAGACGCATATACTCCCTCTTCATTGGCCATCGAGGACTTGAAAATTACGGGACCGTGCGGCAATTCGGACGGCTGCTGTTCCAAACAGAAATGCGACCAGTCCGATTGGTGTCTGGTGTCGAGAAACGAAGTGCACGATGAAATGTTGCATATCAAACTGAAGGACGACACGGACTGGTACAGGGCTACTAACCTAAAGGATGTGTTCGACCTCTTGAAGAAAAATGGCTTGATTTCCTACAGGCTTGTAGCTGGGAATACTGTTAAAGGTAGTAGTTTGTGCAGATTTTTTTAGTGAAGGTTTCATCAGGTGCGTTGATTGACTTTTTTAGGGTAAAATCTTATAGGTTCGCGGCAACGACGCGCTAACAGCCATCGATGTATAACATTCGCTGCTAACAGCATATTTTATCTGTAGCTATGAGTATGACGTATTTTCACTTTTTCATGACTGTCAGTGATTTTTTATTAGTTTACCAAGTTCGGCCGGCTCCTAATATGTGAAATCACCTTGTTAATTCAGAACGGAATTCCAATGGGGAAGTTTACTGAAAGTTTTTAGGCAAAGGGCGCTGTTTATTTGTTACATGCCAAAAAGCCTATACTTCCATGTTTGTGATGGTCCGGATGACATAAGACACATTTTGTATGAAGAAAATCAATGTAGGAGGTTTTTAAACTTTTATACCTACTTGCTTACTGCCTAGTCACATGCTCATATGTGATGAAACTAACATTCGGATTTTGGTTGGTCAGTTGACTGAAGTGGTCTCTAACCCCGATCTCACATAATGGTACTTAAGTGACGATGCAGTTTAAGATAGTAGCGGGCTAACTTGAAAGATTAACAATGTGTGTTAAACTCTAATCGGTAGGTGCATGTGATTTAATCGGTTTCTAAAAGTCATCGTATTGGAACGCTAAATTGCTTGGTGGTAATTGACAGCCGGGTGGTAACTAGCCACGGCCAAAGCCTCCCACCGGATAAATTTTGGAATAGTCTTTAAAAAAATCTTTATTGAGCTCATAAAACATATTAACAGTGTGACAGTTTAATAGCGAAGGTGGCGCTGCACTAGTAAAAACTGTGTTGCAGGTACCACCGCCCGCCTCTGAGACTATTATATATAACTAATAAAATAATATTAATTAACAAACTTTACGACTTATATTTCAATTTTATTGCAGGGGTGATTCCATCGCTTAAGAATCAAAAAATGCTCATCGATGTGAGTGGCTGCCCTGAATTAAAAGGTTACTACTTAGACCAAAACTTGGTGATCGCGGGTGGTTCATCACTTGCAGAACTTATTGACATATTTAAAATCAATGTAGACAAAGACGGTTTCAGCTATCTCAAGGAATTTTCCGATCATTTAGATCTAGTTGCTCATGTCTCCGTTAGAAATGTAAGTATTGCTGTAAAAACTTGATATACCTACTCACTGTATCACAAATAGTACGTATATATATTGGATTAAAGGACAATGCTCAAAATGTATGGAAAAAGACCCAAGCCCGGCGCAAACGAAATGTTACTCATAGTAAAGCTACGAATAAATAATAAGTAAGGAAGTCTAATTCAGAAAAAAATTCACTCAAAAAGTGGCCCTACTTCAAACCAAAACGACGTATGATTCAAAATACGAATCATACAAATCACTTCCGAGGTTACAAATAGACATGCTTGGTGGTCGGTTCAAATAATTCAGAACGAAAGCAATGATTGGTTCGCGCGCGTGCTGCTATGTTTGCTATGACAGCTGAGTCATTGGACGATGTTATAAAAATTTGATGTGCAAGAAAAATGACCAACTGTTGACGTGCTATTTTTGTTTTTAATCCCCGCCTCTGACGGCTTAATTTTAATCTCACTTCGGCGCAATTTTTTTGGGTTCATTTTTTTTAACGCAGTTAGACTTCCTTAGCTATTATTTACTCGTAGTAGTTAAGGTATAAATGAGTAAGTAAATACTGAATATATCGTATATCATCGAAATCGATGGCTAAATGTGTGATATTTCTATTCAAATTTTGACTGAGGTCAGTGTTCAATGTACTAGTAAAAGGAGCATGAATAGTTATAGTTTCGTTTTAAAAATGTATACTATTACTTGAACATACGTAGCCACTTTATATTAACAAAATAAATAGGTTTTTGAAGCTGTAAGACTTTTTTCTTGTTTATAGTTGGGAACAATCGCTGGCAACATGATGATCAAGAAACAACTTCCCGGTTTCCAATCAGATGTTTATCTGATACTGGAAACCGTTGGAGGAGAGATAACTATAGGTAAGTATAATAACAAATATGCTAAAGTTAAGACTTTGGCATCAATTTAAAAGGTTCGGGTTCAAATTCCACGCACACACCTTTAAAAAAATTTTTTGAAATATGCACTTAAAGCAATTAAAAATATCTGTTTTTACAATGAAGTAAACCTAAGGAAGCCTGCAGGCCTGCATACCCGATGCCTGTTTATCCATAATATTCTCAAAGGTATGTGAAGTCTATCAATCCGCAGTTAGTCTGTGTGGTAGACTTTTCACACTTAAAAGTAAGTGTGTGCCAAGAAGTGGTCCAGCGATGCGTTATGGTAAAAATAAAGCTGAAAAATTTCTTTTGTTATTCCATAGTGCAAGCCGATGGTACAAAACGTGCCCTATCAATGCAAGAGTTCTTGAAGGAAGAAATGACTGGAAAGATCATTTTGAACATTATTTTACCGCCTCTAAGCGTGGACTGTAAAATACGAACTTACAAGGTAAGTAAATACGAATTAATTTGAACATTCGAACATATTATTGATGAAAAACTTTTCAGAAAAAGTATTGGAGGCTTACAATAACAGGCTTAAATAGTAATAATAATAAACATTTATTTAAATCTGTTTAACTTTGTAACTGGTTAAAAATTCTTCCAGTTTACAAGCCTAGGGTACTGAAGGGTAGGTAATAATAATATTTATATCATACTTGCTCAGTAACTAGGGATTACTATGGTGGAAAGTCTCCTTGTAAGTTGGTGTTTGCAATTCAAGGCAACATTACGTCGCACTATGCTTTAATTGTAATGTTCACTTTACAGTTCAAGCTATGCAAAACTCCTTGGTAAACAATCTCTTTTCTTATAAAATGGTAAGAAAACTTTTTACTGAAAAAAAAAAAACACTGAACATGGCGGCATTTAATTTCCATACATTTCAAACTATGCAAAACTCCTTGGAACTCAGAGCCGTAAAAAAAAATGGAAAACTATTTACGAAAAAAAAATGGAAATGACGGCATTTCGTTTGATCTGAAAGTTTGTGAAGTTTGTTCGTAAAGGGATTTAAGTTATTTACAACAATGTCAAGCACTTCATCAGATGATGATAAAGGAGGAGAGCCTGATTTTTGTTTGCTTGAAGCAGAACAAATGATGCAAAACCTTTTGCCGGATAAGTCCAAAGTTACCTCGCAAGAATGATATAAAGTAGAATGCTTACCTCGGTTGCAAGTAGCTATTACACCCTCGAACTATATTCACCCTCGCTCGCTGCGCTCGCTCGTGTGACTAAATATCTCGGGTGCACGCGATCCATTAGCGCCCTATGCGAGCTGCGCTCGCACTGGCGCCAAATTGGATCTTGTTCTGTAATAGCTTACTTACGTCCCTTGTGTAACAATCTACTATTATATTGTACCTAGATGTCAAATGATACAGAGTAAATCAGTACATGCCTAACACGGCGTTTGATTGACACGCCCTGACAGTTTACAAGCCTAGGGGTAAAAGCGGACTTAAAATCAGGGGTTTTAACAGGATTCTGGTGCAAGGAAACATATTAAGGTCCTATTTCATTATCCCCAAGTAAACTTTAACTGACGAAGTTTGTCAGTCTAACATTTTGCCAGTACAAAAATTATTATCAAATCGTTTTAATTCATCGGTTAAAACTTGGTGATGGTTATACGCCCTTAGTGAATTGTATATAACGACAAAAATAAATGTTATTTTTCAAGCAATAACTTTAGAAAATACTAAAAATGCAGTTATGTTTGCGATAGATTTACCTATAACTATGCGATTTTATACTGTCTTTTCCCTGAGACCCCTTGTTTGAGAGGAGATCTGCGCTCAGTAGCGAGCCGTTCGTGGGTTGCTGATGACGAGAGTCAGAGTACATCAGCCAATGTTTCCAGATCATGCCTCGCGCCCAGAGCGTCCACGCTCTCGTCAACGCCGGTTTCATGTACAAACAGGACGAAAGCAACGTAGTGCAAGAATGTAGAATCGTGTACGGAGCCCTCTCCCACAACTTCACGCGCGCGTTCAAAGCCGAGCGCTACTTGGTCGGCAAGAACTTGTTCACGAACGAGACCCTCAAGGGAGCGCTGGCGGTGCTGACCGACGAGATGGTGATATCGCCCGACCTGCTAGAGCCGTCGGTGGAGTACCGTCGACAAATGGCTTTGGGACTCTTTTATAAGGTAACTTAAATTTTTTATTAATACGTGTATAAGATAGATTACAATCTCGCCTGATGGTAAATGACGTTATATTTTAAGATATTAATGGGCTGACTTGGACTTGGACGCGTAACGAGCCATACATCGACACGTATCTACAGTCTACACATACGAGGTATTCATTCTACAGCGATGAAATAATCATGATTTGCTTCCAGAGTATTCTTTCTCTATGCCCAGAAGAAGTTGTGGACAGCCGATACCGCTCCGGAGCTCTCAAGCACAGGGAGACCAGACCGCTGTCCGAGGGGTACCAAGTGTTCGACACAGACCAGAGCTTGTGGCCAATAACCAAACCTCTTGCCAAAAGCGACGGACTAGTGAGTACCATTTTGCCCTAGGTATGATTTTATTATTGAACTAGAAGCCCGCGCCGACTTCGTCCGGGTTGAAAATTTAAATATTTGTTTTTACGGGACTGATCGCACAGAGCTTCTAATAGGAGACGATTGTAAATAAGATCACCACAGGAATCACAGGAATCTCCCGCGCCGAATTGCCACCGTGCACCGCCCGCGCCGGCCGGCACCATTTTATGCACCCAGCGCACGCCTTGAAAACGTTTGAGAGTCAAAAATTTTTCCGACTTCTTTAACAAATTTGCACATAATATCTAGCCATAATACATTTATGTGCATTATATATAGCCTATAACCACCTGGAATAATGTACCTTTGAAATGGTGAAAGAATTTTTGAAATAGGTGCGGTGGTTCCAAAGTTTGCTCCGGACATACATACAAACTCACAAAATTCGCGCTCTCTCTTTATTATAATAGTATAGATGAACGATTAATTTAAGAGGTTTTTTTATTTTGTTTTTAAAAAGAATATCAGCCAAGCTGACTATACGACATTAGTGCAACGGTTGGGGTTCTTGATGATTTATTTTCCAATCATTAATCTATGGGGGGCTGTATACGATATTTGCCGTCAAGTACTGAGTACCTGAGTAGTACCGATACTTTTGGTTCGATACCTAGACAAGCTCCCAAAAGCTGTACCATTCATCGATATAGATAACGCTATACATCAGAAAGAGAATAGCACTTATAGACTATAGTCTGCTGTGATAATGTGTGTGACATCTAGTAATGAGATAAAAGTATCGAGTAATTGGGAAAGTATCAATACTTAGTAAAATACTATTTTTGCCAATGCCTAAGCATCATGCAAACTTGATAGTCTATGGCCTCCCTATGCTATCATCATCATCACCTTCTCATCCGACAGACGTCCACTGCTAGTCAGTTGACGCAGCTCTGCACAGAACAGAAAGATCACCACAGAACACGACCTTATCCACCGGCTGCCAATGACTCGCTTGACATCGTCGGTAGAGTCAGGTGGAATCTTCCAACGCTTCCCGTTGCAAGTGGAACGCTATCGTTAGTTCATCGAGCTACGATTGTGTGCTCCACTCTAAAGCTATATTAATTTTGCAATTCGATGTACTATCGATGTCCATAACTCTGATTCTTCTACGGATCCATGGATGGAAGTATTTTTTTTTTTTTTTTTTTAAATATATAGACTAACGCTTGACTGCGATCTCACCTGATGGTAAGTGAAGATGCAGCCTAAGATGATACGCGCTTGCCTAGAAGATGCCTATTCACTCTTGATTTAAAGACACCCACATTATAGTTAGTTGGAAAAACGGAAGCCGGAAGGGCATTCCAAATTTTTGCGGTGCGTATTAGGAACGAGGAAGCGAAGCGCTTAGTGCGGCATCGTGGAATTTCGACCACGTAGCGGTGCAGATTCGTGCGATGTCTCGCGGTTCGGTGGTAGTATGCCATGATCTTAGTTGATCTCCATTAATAGGCAGATTGACGTTACTGAAAGTGTGTAGTATTTTATGCAATTCCTTGGTATTCATTTTGAATCATATACTCGTTCAGCGTGACGCTTTTCCGAGCTATAGCCGCCGTACGAAAGTATCTGTCTAACTTTTAAGGGGTGCTAGGGAATTTAACGTATATTGTGTTAATACTATTCAGATCCAATGTGCGGGAGAAGCTAAATACACCGACGACATTCCGCTGCAGCCCGGAGAGTTGCATATCGCCTTTGTTACAGCTACAGTAGGTCTTGGAACTATAAAAAAAATAGATACTTCAAAAGCTTTGGTGAGTATTTTACTACATACATGCAAATTATTTATTTATTTATTATTATTTATTTAGTTAGTGCTTGCGCGTTTGATTAATAAACCATCCTTTTTAATTTACCCATATTTCAGAGTGAATCGGGTGTGGTAGCATTCTTTTCGGCGAAAGATATACCGGGAGTCAACAGTTTTATACCAGCTCCTAATTCATATAATTTGGCTGATGAAGAATTGTTTTGCGATGGTCAAGTGAAATTCTACGGTCAGCCTATTGGAGTGATCGTAGCCGAATCTCAAGCAGAGGCTATTTACGCCGCTACCAAGGTTGATGTTACGTACGAAAATGTTAAAAAGCCAGTCGTTGACATTAATGTTGCCAAAAAGGATCCGAAGCGCGTCAGTGTATTCCAATCTATAGAAGCAAAAACGAAAGGATCTGATCCGGTTGCTAAAGTAATTAAAGGAAACGACACAATCTACGGGCAGTACCACTTCCCAATGGAGACTTTAGTTTGTGTAGCTCGCCCTACCGAAGACGGATTGCACCTGCACTGCACGACACAATGGATGGACTTGGTGCATATCGCAGTTACGAGGGCTCTCAAAATAGACCAAAGCAGGTAAATTATTAGTTTGAATTTAATACTCCATAATTATGTTATCTTAAAGTAACGCAGCTCTCAAACTGTAAAAATATTTAATTGAACTTATATTATTATTCTGTTACCAACTAGTTTGTTTAGTTAAGTAGTTCATCAACTACTTAACAAAACAAACTGCCTCTCCGACAAGCAAAGGTTCACAATCTGTTTAAAAATCTGTAATTAATTCCCGCGAGATTGTACACAATATACCTTAATTTATTAATAAAAGACATAATCTATCTATCTATCTATTATATTATTTACAGACACCTTCGTGGATGCGCAATCAGGATTTTGCGTACGATGCCTAATATCGTCTAATTCTTGACTACTCGTATTACCACCACATGTAAACAAATTTTTATGATAAGCAAAATATAAGTTTTTGATTAAAAAGCGATCTTTAGCAGTTAATCATTTTAATGTAATTTTTCTTTTAGAATCGTTGTCAGCGTCAATAGACTTGGTGGAGCGTATGGAATGAAAATAGGCAGGGCCAACCAAGTTTGTGTTGCTACTGCACTGGTGGCTTATAAACTCAACCGGCCCTGTCGAATGGCCACTCCACTAACATTTAACTTGGGGTCTGTAGGAAAACGCATGCCATGTTCTAGAGACTTTGAGGTATGTTTCATTACATTTTAAAGCATTTTATGCATTTCTTATAAACTATTTAAAAATAACATAAAAAATAAACTTTCTACAATAAGTCTCTCAGAGAATAATATAAATACCATGTACACAACATTTTTTGATACTGTTTTTAATGAGTATAATAAAGTATTTACAAAAAGAACAATTACAACTACACCTAAACTTCATTTCAGTGATTGGGCCACTAAAAGTATCAGGATTAGTAGAGACAAAATGTATGAACTATATAAAAATAAATCCATAGATAAAAGTAAAGAATTTGACAACTATGTAAAAAAATATTCTAAAATATTTAAACTTGTTTGTATTAATGCAAAGCGAATTTACATTAGCAATAAAATTAAGAAATCTAGTAATAAAATAAAAACAACTTGGCAAATCATAAATAGTGAAACAGGAAAAGTTAAAAATAAACCTAGTGACTTAATTTATCTAAAAGTTAATGGACAGATAACGTCACACAGTCTGAACGTTGCAAATACTTTTCAATCTACATTTTCTCGTATTCCTACTGAGACTACGAAAAATTTGATATCGTCACCTGATGAAGCAGAGATTCTTTTAAAATCTAATATTGAAATTTCAGCACCTATTTTTAAATTCAAACACATTTCCCATAGTGAAATAACTAAAACCTTTAAATCAATTAATGTTAAAAAAAGTGAAGATTTGTGGGGAATGTCAGTCAAATCTATCAAACCAATTATCAATGAAATTGCTCCTATTATGGCGCATATATTCAATAGTAGTATTGACGAAGGTTCATTCCCGAATTTAATGAAACTTAGCAAAGTAGTACCAATTTACAAATCTGGTAGTAATTGCGATCCAACTAACTATAGACCTGTGTCGGTACTGCCTGTATTTAGTAAAATCTTTGAAAAACTTCTTCTAACTCAATTAAGTTATCACTTTAACGCCAATGAATTACTACATAAACAACAATTTGGGTTTACAAAAGGAAGATCCACAACTCATGCAGGAGCTGACTTAATAAAGCATATTCTTATGGCCTGGGAAGAATCGCAAAATGCTATTGGCATTTTCTGCGATCTTTCTAAAGCTTTTGATTGCGTAGATCATAAAATTCTAATTCGAAAACTGAGATTCTACGGAGTCACCGATACAGCCCTAGATCTGATTTCATCTTATCTAAGAAATCGACAAATGAGAGTGTGTGTCAATAAAGGGACGTCTATGGGAACTGAAATTGAATTAGGAGTTCCACAAGGATCCATTCTTGGTCCATTTTTATTCCTCGTCTATATTAATGATCTTCCTGGTGTAGTTAAACAACTAGCAAACATCGTTTTATTTGCAGATGACACCTCTCTCGTGTTCAAAATAGATAGGAAAATATGTGATTTAGGCAACCTTAACAAAGCGCTCTCCATGCTTTCACACTGGTTTTCTGTAAATAACCTAGCACTTAACAGTAATAAAACTAAATGTGTATATTTTGCAACTTCTAACTTTCGTGGCGATAGAAACGTTGATATATTACTCAACAATGTAAAATTAGACATCGTTGATAATGTTCTTTTCTTAGGCCTTACCATTGATTCTAAATTACAATGGAAGGAACATATTAATATTTTAGCAAACAAGTTAAGTTCAGCAGTTTTTGCAATTCGCAAAATAAGGCAATTAACAGACATAGAAACTGCTAGAATAGTATATTTTGCATATTTTCAAAGTTTGATGTCATATGGAATATTGTTATGGGGTTCTGCTGCTGATTGGAAAACAGTTTTTATACTCCAAAAAAGGGCTATCCGTGCAATATATAAAATGAAACCCAGAGATTCTCTAAGAGCCTTTTTTAAAGATATCAGTATATTGACTATGCCATCACTTTATATCTTTGAAAATATTATGTATGCTAGAAAACATCTTTCATCTCTAATAAAGAACACCGTCTGTCATAGTTATAATTTGCGACATTCGCATGTTCAGTTGGCCGTGCAGAAATGCAGGTTATCGAAAACAAGTAAGTCATTTATAGGAAACTCTATACGCTTTTACAATAAAATTCCAAAGGACATTACTAATCTTTCTGACATGCAATTTAAAGCAAAAATAAAATATATTTTAATAAAAAAGGCATATTATAAAATAAATGATTATATAGAAGATAAAAACGCCTGGAAAATCTAAGTGTGCACAAGCCATTATATATCTTTTCTTTTTTTTTCTGACATAAAAATTATGTACTTGAGTACCTATTTATTTTTTAATCATATTTGTTATGTTTAATGACATCACATTATTATTATATTTTGACCCTTGACATAAGTAGTACATAATTTTTTCTTTTGACATTTAATTAATTTATTTTTATTTTTATTAAGTATTTTGTACTTATCGATGTAAAATTTGTTGACATTCGTAAGCGCTTTTGTAAGTCTAAATCGAAGAAATAAACAATACAATACAATACAATACAATACAATACAATACAATACAACTCTGCACTCATTGAGACGCAACTTTCACAGTTCAATAGCAAATAGTCAAAACAAAAACTAATAATTTTTCACAGGTTGGTGTCAATGAAAAGGGAGTAATCCAATACGTTAACTGCGATTTGTATGGTGATAACGGTTATATTATTAACGAGCCTCTTTTAGCTTTGGGGATGGACGTTTACTTCAACTGTTATAATAAGGACTTATGGAATTATACAGCCCATAATGTTACCACCGATACTCCTTCAAATACTTGGTGCAGATCACCTGGTAAGTTTAAAAATTTAATTATGTACTAAAAATGGATTTATAGCTTGATTGATGTAATATTACAAAATTGTAAAGAGTGCAGGTTACAATCTGCAAGGCTTTAATGCGTCCCAGTTTAGTAATTAATTTATTTATTTTTGACGCTATTGTAGAGCATTTGACTGTAGTACATAATATTTACTCCGCAAAACTATCTTAATGAATAGAATGCTCTTGCTACCACATAATAAAATACAATTCAAGCACACACAAACACACACGGCAACTAACTTACCTACAGCGATACTTAACTAGAAGTTACCTCTATTTCTATCGCGTAACTTTTATCTTTTCGCACTGCCTTGGACCACTGAGTTTGCCCGTTGGGTCAGAACGACGTCAGGTTCTTGTATCTTTATACCTAAAAAAAATGCGGATACGCCTGGTAGGTAATAATCAGAATCACTATAGATATATGAAAGCGCACATAGACCGAGCATCAGAAGTGAAACAGAAGAAACTAAATTATCAACTGTACGACCACAACTGAGCATTATTCTCTTATTCAAAAGTGAAAATAAAAGGAATCACAAACTATCTCAGAACAGAACATTTTTCTCAGCAATGACCTCAACCATGGAACCCAACATTTTCATGTCCTAGACAAACCCGGCTAACTAACATAGCCTAGGTACGGCCTCGACCTTCCCTTTCTAGCCATCCATCGTCAACCAAGGTATAATACCCTAGCCAATGTCTATTCAAACCACTGCCACGAATGAGCGACAGAAATCAATTAATCGTCACACTGCTAAAGTAATCTCAAAGGTCTTTACTAACTTACTTAATGCCTTATATAAGGCAACGAAACACTATAAAAATTTCACAGTAACATAATTTCACTAAACATTGGAACGAATTCACCAAAAAATTCCAGTGATCATCGAACTATAACAAGCGTATTCATTCTCCATTAGCATCATTACAATAAATCACCAATAAAACCATGATAAAACTGCTGCGCAAAAGTCTGCCTACCCCAAGAGAATATAATCTCCTCCATTTTATGCCTACCTGGGTACCGAACTACCGAACGAACCACCATGATTGTATAATCACCACAGAAATACTACCGAACCCGAAATTGGTCGACCTCCATAGACCAATCGGGCACACAAGTCCCGATTCAGATCAAACACGCTACAAAAAACGTAATAGAACCTCCTTTCTAATAACCTTATTATTACAGATGCATTATTATGTAGATATTTACAGTGATTCTAGTATATGATCAACGTAATCTAATTTTTATTGTCGTGATAAACTTTTGTATAATACATTGGCTAAAACATTATACTTATAGAATTCATGTACGTCGCTGATGGGTAAAATGAGTTTTTTTAAATATTTCAGGTACTCTTGAAAACATAGCTATGGCAGAGTTATTAATGGAAAGAATAGCAACTGTGCTAAATCTAGACCCACTTGAAGTGCGTCAAGCAAACTTGGCTGAGAACGTGAGTGATGATCTACTCGAAATGACGGAAAATATAAAGAGTAGCGGAAACTATATAAAGAGGAAAGCAGCTGTTGATGAGTTTAATAAGAATAACAGATGGACCAAACGGGGAATAAGATTTTGTTATCTGAGATGGGAGCCAGTTGGATTCATGAACCTCCCTGTGACCTTATCGGTGTACACTGACGACGGCACTGTCGTCATAACACACGGCGGCGTTGAAATGGGACAAGGTGTTAACTCGAAGGCAATACAAATTGCTGCATACATATTAAAACTACCTGTTGACAAAATTCAGATAAAGTCTAATGATACTATTATCGTACCCAATGGTTCTCCCTCTGGAGGCAGTATTACATCTCAGAATGTTGGAATCGGTGTACGAAGATGTTGCCTGGAACTTTTGAAAAGACTCGAACCTACCAAAAAAACGATGGGCAACCCTTCATGGAAAGAGTTGGTACAGAAAGCCTACACAGACCAAGTCGACTTGCAAGTGCACGCATACACTACTTCAGCTGATATCATAGATTACCACATTTGCGGTGTAGTGTGCGCTGAGGTCGAAGTCGATTTATTGACAGGAGAATTCCAAATTAAGCAAGTTGACTTGATCGAAGACGTTGGTCAAAGTATTAGCCCTGAAGTGGATATAGGACAAGTAAGTATTAGACTCTGTAATGCGTGCAAACTTAATTAGATTCGGGATTGGCAGAGTTCACGCACTTTTGTGAGCATTGTGGGAACTCTCAGGTGTCCAAATTTCATCACAATGTTTTCCTACACCATTGAAGCATGTAATACTTCTCTAAAAAACCAGAGAGTATAATATCGAATCCGCGACCTCTCAAAAAAGTATAGTCTTAACTGCTAGACTATCACTGCATCCAATAGGAAAGTGTGTCACACAAGCTTGCCGCTTATGTGGAGGGGATAGGAGACTATTAGTCAACTTCAGCTTGGCCAATACTCTTTAAAAATTTTTTTTTTTGATTTTTTCAAATTTTCAGCTATTTATTCTTTTGGGCTTTCCTCATTTTTCTTATTTTTTTTAAACTTAGAGCATTTTAAAGTTCCGCCCCTGTATAAGAGCGAACAAAATAAAACAAAAATTTATAATTCAAATCCTTTGAGTTCAAATCGGTCAAGTTATTTTTGAGTTTTAGCCAGACAACTAAGAATAGGTATCTGTGGTCAAGTAGAGTATGCCCGTGTTTTAGATTGAAGGTGCGTTTACGATGGGAGTGGGTTACTTTACGTCTGAGAACATGGTTTATGACCCCAATACCGGGAAACTGGCAACAGATCGTACATGGACCTACTGGCCTCCCCAAGCCTGTGATATTCCGCAGAACCTGAGGATTTCCTTTAAGAAGCGATCATATAGTAACGAATTAATTTATGGATCCAAGGGTAAGTACCTGAACTAGGACTGGATTTCGAGGGAAAATGAAATTATTTTGCTATTATCCGGCAAACCAGAAAAATCTGTACGAAAGGCGCGTTTTGCCATACAGATTTTTTCCTGTTTGGCCAGTTGTAGCAAAATAATTTTAGTTTTACTTGAATATCATCAAATTCCGAAAAGTAAAGTCTGCTTCTATCCATTGTTGGAGTTAGTGAAATGTTGAAGAAGATTTCGCGACTTGTGTTACCGAGTATTTTATACTTACTTTCAAGTCAACCCAACAATTACTTATTAATATTTATTAATATTAACCTTAATTAGGTACCTGTTTAAGGTGTGAATGAGCCAAATGAGGAAACTTGTATTTTAATCTATGTTTTGGAGATCTTATGATTAATTTCTAGGAAACATATTCATAAAATCAAAAAATGACTTATGAAAGCTATAGTAAATTCTGTTTTCCCGTTGATGGGTTTTTAAGGAATTACTGAAATTATACTTAGCTGATGCCCGCGACTTCGTTCCCGTGGATTGAGGTTTTTGATTCCCGCGGGAACTCTTTTATTTTCCGGGTTAAAAAGTAGCCTATGTGTTATTCCAGACTATAATCTATCTCAGTAACAAACAGCCAAATCGGTTCAGTCGTTGCGGCGTGATTGAATAACAAAGACACATCCAAACTTTTGCATTTGTAATATCATAATTACGAGTATAATAATAGGATATTCCTGCGCGTTGTCCGTGTACTTCGATATCAGCAATGATCATCTTTCCGAACCGGTGATAGATTCTTGGCTTGTCATCAGAGGCACAATTTGACCAACATGAAATAAATAATTTTGATTTTTTTTTTTTGAACAACCACAAATAGCCACAAATAGAACTTATATAAACCTACCCTTACTTTGATAGCTCCTTTCGCCGCTTAAATTACTTTTTAAAAAGTCCCACCTTATTTCTCATCAACGATTGATGGCAGACCTTTTACCAAATATCAACTTTCTAAACATTAAGAATCCGAATATTTACCATAAATAAATTACCATAAACCTTACATAGCTAGTGTACTTATAGCATATGGTGCTACTAGTGAAGATGGATATAGTCAGTTTCATTTATAATGTGCATGAATACGCCGAAATGATCACGTTAGAGATTATTGCAATGCCCCAACGGGGTTCCAATGTAAAAATAATACGATCTCTAAGTTATTTTCTAAGAATCATTGTAAATATACAATATATTGGAATGCAATTAATAAATGAATGTGAATGTGAATGTGAATGTGAATGTGAATATGAATATGAATATGAATATGAATATGAATATGAATATGAATATGAATATGAATATGAATATGAATATGAATATGAATATGAATATGAATATTGGGTAGTACAACGTCTGTCGGGTAGTATTATCATATTATAAGCTGATTACAAATTATTTTTGTATGTATTTTTTTTGTTTTGGTTTTTGATATTAATATTACATTAATGTAATATTCAGGAACCGGTGAACCAGCGACGTGTATGAGCGTAGTCATCGCATGTGCGTTGAGGGCTGCAATACAAGCCGGGCGTGCTGACAGCGGGCTGCCCACTGATCAATGGGTCCAAATAGGTAAGCCGTTACTCCGTATCACATACCAATTCAAAGATGCATTGGAACAATCGGCCTAGCATCAGCCCATAAGATAAAAAATAAGCATTGGTATTGGTAGAGTCTCGACTCTCGACGTGTCATAAGAGCATCGAGTTGCTCTACATAAAATAAATAATTTTGAATTTGAACAAACTAAAAATATACAAGACAGAATTAAAACTAAATCTAAGACTTATGGGCGATTACGCCTACATATAATACATGTTATCCGAGCGTAAAGATATTCTGACAGATTTTGTATTGAAAAGCACTCATCGGCACTTAAAGTATAAACAGACAATCGAATTTGGTGCGACCGGACCTGCGGTCTGTGCGGTGCGCTCTACGAAGTAGACGAGCGCACCGAACTCCGAACCGTACAGTCGTCTTGTGCTAGCAGTGCGTGAACAGCCTCGATATGCCGCCTCTTCTATCAAAACCTGTTTTGATATTACCTAAAATCACATTAGTTGTGGCAACTATCTTTGCTACATCATCATTACCTACAAAAAGGGAAAAAAGAAAAGAATGGGCAAAATTTTATCTGAAAAACAGACAACAGTACAGTCACACGAGTCTCTACATCAGTCATAACAGCTCTATAATAGCTCTTTTCTTCGAAACAACGTTATCATCTTGACGTTTCGAATACATAAATTTGTTGCGAACACGTTGCGACGTGTTGCGCGTACGGTGGCACAATAGCAACTAAACCAACAATTAATGATTCGGTGTGTCGTCCACACGATCGTATCGGTTCGGGAAAGCACCGCGTTTGATGTGCAAGTGCTCCAAACCAGCCGTACCGATAACAATAATAATAAATAATTAATGTTCTGCGTATCGTGCGCCACACGATCGAATATGGTCCGAGGGCGGACCGCGTTCGTAGTCCGGTCGCACCAAATTCGGTCGTCTGTTTATAGTATTACATCGGCACTGTGCCGATTTGTCGACTGGATTTTAACGTTTTTTATAATAACTTAGTAACGTATAATAACTTATTACATTATAATCGCTTCGTAATTTTAATGATATTGTAAAAACAAAATGTTATCTTGCCGACTCCAGAGTCTGCTTACCGAACCGGTACTTGGCTTTCCATAAGAGCCGTAATCTAATATAAGCCGTAATAATGAATCTTTTTTAATTCAAAACAATTTCAAAATTATTAACAAGATGGCCTAGAAATAATTTTAAGTTTTTTATTTTTGAAATAATTTTGAATAAAAAAAAACATTAATTTCAGGTACGTCAGTACAAACTTCAAAGGATTTTTGCACTCTGCGCAGACGAAGTGGATGTTACTTACATTATAATAGCCTTAAACATTGGATGCAGAATAACTTTTAAAAAGTTTTATAGGTTCTATTAAAGCATATTTTATTTTTACAGATGGTCCCTTGACTTTGGACAAGATTTGCATCGCAGCAGCAACTAAAACGGAAGATTTCAAACTTTGCTAAACGTTACACATGTTTGCTAATCTTACAAATTCTACAATTTACTAGCAGTTCTTCATCTTGCTCTTGTGGAGAAGAACCACCCGTAAATATTGTTGCCTCTTTTTAATCTCCGATTATAATTTTCTTCATTAATTAATATTCATGTTATTTTCTCGTCTCGCGATTTAATTACAGCTTTCTTGTTTTGTTCAATAAGAAGTTTAAAAAAGGTACTTTTAAAACTTCTTGTTTCTCGTTAATTTTGTGGTTAAAACTTTCCTCTTTTTCTTATTTTATGGTTATTGGCTTTTTGGTGTCTGTCATTCCATGTATTTTTGAATCTTTTGATTTGCTGTTATTATTGTTGTTTTTATTTTTCATAATGTTTAAACTTCATAATTGTTTTTGCAAAAATAAATGATTAAATTAAAAAAATGTGTCTTTATTTTTTTTGAAATATAAATGTTTTCGAATTGAGTTCTCCATAATGTTCTCAAAAATGTGTGAAATCTACCAAATTCGCATTTGGCCAGGTGGTAGAACATAGCCTAGACCTTCTCACAGCCAACTCAGAGTAGATGTTCGGTGAAGAAGCGGTCGGTAATGGACCGGCGATGGGTTTAGATGGAGAATAACATCTTTCTTTACTAATATTATAAATGCCTTGTTGGTTCGTTGGATTTGGTTTGTCCTTCAATCACGCTTCTATAGAGCTACGGATTAACGTGATTTTTTGCATGGGTATAGTTGAGAATCTGGAGAATGACATTCACTAACTATTACCCGGGAAAATCAAGAAGTTTCTCCGGTATTAGAAAACCTAAATCCACGCGGACGAAATCGCGGGCATCAACTAGTAAATAATTAGAGAACATAATATGAAAATGAAAAAAGCCACATACATATAAATGGAAACATATTGCTCGTGATTTTTAGACGTATGTTTAAGTACTCTGTAAATAAAATAACATGATATGAGATAAAATCAACTCTCATAATATGTAAGTATCTAAAATATGCAAATCCTCAAAGCAAATAGACGGAATGCAGAACAAACCGAATTTTGTAGTCCATATCATTTGAATTATTTTTTTGTGAATGACAATGTAATAATAGAAAAAAGTATAAGAATAGAAAAATATCTAGCTACCTTTTCTACTCAAGATTTTTATTTGACCGTAGACCATAGTCCAGTCCCATTTGGTCATAACTACAGAATGATTTTAAATTACATTATAGCTTACCTATAAAAAAACTGACTGACTGATCTATCAACTATGAACAATGATGCAGAAAGGATTTTTTGAAATTCCATCCCCCAAGTGGTCAAAGTTTGTATGAAAGCCCGTCATTTTTGAAGAACCCCTTGTGTGTGTGTGTGTGTGTGTGTGTGTGTGTGTGTGTGTGTGTGTGTGTGTGTGTGTGTGTGTGTGTGTGTGTGTTTGTGTGTGTGTGTGGCATCGTAGCAGCCGAACGAATGAACCGATTTTGATTTTGTTTTTTTATTTGAAAGGTGAAATAGGCGGGAGTGTTCTTAGCTATGTTTGATGGAAATCGGTCTAAGATGGCCGCCGCCACAAAATGGCGGAGTAAATGCTAAACATTTAGCGGGCATAGTTTTGTTACCTATTGTAAAAATAATGTTCTCAAAAATGTCGGAAGTCTGCCAATCCGGCCAATCCCTTGGCCAATCCGCAATTCACTAGCGTAGGGGACTATGCCTTCAAAATTTCTCATTCGAACAGAGACCATCTGTCTGTCATCTGCCCTGTTGATTAAAAACAATCGAATCACAAATTGAAAACTCCCTTACTTAGAAGTCGGTTAAATTAAAAACAGATAACGCTTTGGTGCAATTTTATTTGTGATACTTTAGAGCGTTTAATTTTTGTAACAAACAACAAGTTCTTATCTAAAGTTATAAAATAATAACATTTATGTAAGTACGACTCCATTTAAGATAAATGTTTTTCTTGCATGCAACTCTTCACTGCGTCGATTTCGCACACTCCCTGCGGTCATGGACAAGGTTACTTTTCGAGTCAATGGCATCTCCCATTCGGGTAAGTAGATAGATTTTAAAAAAATCGTGTCGTTTTTTTTCGTTGTTTTCCGAAAAATCCGGAACCCTTATAGCTACGAATAAATAATAAGTAAGAAAGTCTAACTGCGTTAAAAAAATGACCCCGGCAAAAATTGCGCCCAAGTGGGTAGAGATTAAAATTATGCCCGTAGAGGCGGGGATTAAAAAAAAGCACGTCAACTGTTGGTCATTTTTCTTGCACATCAAATTTTTATAACATCGTCCAATGACTCAACTGTCAGCCATTCACCAAAGAAAAGAAAGAAAGAAAGACTCAGCCGTCATAGCAAACATAGCAGCACGCGCGCGAACCAATCATTGGTTTATTTCTGAATTTGAACCGATCACCAAGCATGTCTATCTGTAACCTCGAAAGTGATTCGTATAATTCGTATTTTGAATCATACGTCGTTTTGGTTTGAAGTAGGGCCATTTTTGAGTGGATTTTGTTCTGAATTAGACTTCTTTACTTTATTTATTCGTAGCCTTATAGAATAACTTTGTTACCTATAAGTTCTATATTGACTGAGAAAGAAGAGCCTTAACAGTAAGGTGCAGTATGTTAGCCCGCAGGTTCACCCGATGTAGTAAAAAAGCAACCCAAAACTTCTACACGGGAAGCCTGTGGGTCAGTTACGCGCAGAGGTAACTCCTCTGGTGTCGTCTGTCACTTGTCAGTACATCTAAAGTAGATTCTGCTGACATTGCAGGTGCGAGGTCACGATTCGATTACCTCGATTCTTAAAATAAATAAATAAAATTCATTCGATGCTTATTTTATTTAAATAAATAATTTAAAAATAATTCAATGCTGGTTTAATTTCATTCAATATTTTGCGATGTTTTTGACGCCAGCGAGTTTGCGTGGTAATTCCTACAATTATTGCGAAAGTGTGTTTGTCTGTTGGTTTATCCTTCAAACACGCAGCAGCGGGTTTGTCGATATTTCGATCCAATTGCATGGACCGTGGTCACGACGAGGCTGCGGTGTTGCGAGACATCAAGTTGAAGCTGTCACGGGTCGAATCTATCTACCCGCCTTCTTGATTCTTGATCTTTTCGGAGGAATGTCATTTAGAGTTCGGCAAAAAACACTAGAACATACTACGACTGGATTCCACATACTAGCTAGTTTTAAACCGTCTTCCCGATTGAAATTCTGGTGATTACGTACTCGTATAATTTTATAACAGTTATGTCATTAAACCACGAATCAAGTCTAAAATCTATAAAATTTTCGTAGTTGGCAATGAGTTTAGCTCCTCCAGCACGCTTCTGGACTACCTCCGTCGCACGCTGGAGCTGCGCGGCACCAAGTACAAGTGCCTCGAGGGCGGCTGCGGCGCCTGCATCGTTAGCGCCGTGAGGAGCCAGGGCGCCGCGCCCGTTGGCGTCAACTCGGTATGTTGGCATCATGTGACATGGCTGTTGTATCATCATTATGTCCTTGTCTTTTTCCCACACTATGTGGGGTCGGCACAACATATTGTCTTTTTCTTCCACTCACTTCTATCATTCGCCAACTCATGATCCTCTTACACGCATATCCTCTTTCACACAATCCATCCATCTCTTTTTTGGTCTTCCTCTACTCTTTTGCCCTTCTACATGCATATTTAACATTCTTCTACTAATATGGTTTTCTTCCCTCCTCATTACATGCCCATACCACGCGAGCCTATTACTCCTCATCTTTTCGATTACTGGCGCTACTTTCAAACTTCCTCTTATATACTCATTGGATATATTTGGATGTTGTATAATGGCAATATATTTACAGATTAACTCTAGGCTTATCTATACATCTATACAACTAGATAAAATGGAAGTATCTGTTTTAGTATCAAAATGACAACTTAGTATGTAAGTAAATACGGTACTTATAACAAAAAAAAAATGTTTTTTAACATAGGTGTTGCGTTACACCACGGCTGGAGTGTAACATGCGTGTTCTTGCAGAAGGAAGGTTTTAGGGAGAGTATAGAAAATACACAGACTGTTGTTACTAAGGATAAGTGCTATCCAATACCATACCATATATTTACAAATTTACATTGCGCTTATATACTAAGAAAATAATGTCTAAAGTAATGGTGGGGAGTCTATTGTTTATTTAATCCTACGTGCTAAAAGTGCTGATTGAACAATGAGGAAATTATGTTATTAATTATAATCTAATATCGTACAGTCACGTAGGATGGAATTCTATGCGTACGCCATAGATATTCCCCCCTTGAGAGAAAAAAAAAGAAATATGTGACTTAAATCTACACTATACTAGCGCAAAACGGACGGTAGGCCGAGATATGCGTCCTGAACGTGTGGTCTTCTGTTGACATATGTCTCGGTGATCTATTGCTTTATTGCATCTCACTGTGTTATCAGCTTCATTTAGATCTTCATTTAATAAAAATGCTGGTTTCAATCGGTCCACTGATACGTTCAATTCCTTATCATTACGTTTGATGGTGAAAACTTTGTTGCTACGCCTGATTACACGGAAAGGTCCTTCATACGGAGGAGTTAAAGATGGACGAAGTCTGTCACACCTGAGGAATACGTGCGTACAATCTGATAGGCGTGGATGTATGAATACGTTCCGATTTGAACTTTCTCTTTGCGGAATATTCGTGACACGATTTATGTTTTCTTTAATTTCTTGAACGAATTCAGAATATGTGGTTTCGGATTTGTCACAGAAAAAACTTGCTGGTAACTTGATAGTTGTGCCATAAACGAGTTCTGCGGCGCTATATCCAGTATCTTGTCGATAACTGGAACGTATACCAAGTAGAACTGATGGCAATTCCTTTGTCCAATTTGTCGTGTTAGCTCGAGCTATTAACGCTGTTTTAATTGTTCTGTGTAATCGTTCAACTTTCGCATTAGACTGTGGATGATACGGTGTGGTCCGAAACTTTTCAATTCCCATTAATTTTGCGAGATTCCTAAATATCTCACTCTCCATCTGGGATCCTTGATCTGTAGTTAAATAATCTGGACTCCCGTAACGGCAAATCCACCCTTCGTACACTAATCTGGCTATAGTAGTGGCTGTGATATCTGATACCGGAAAAGCTTCTGGCCATGACGTACATCGGTCGATCATTGTTACTAAATACCTTTTGCTTTGTGAGGTAGGTAATGGCCCGACGATATCCATATGAACATGCGAAAAACGCGCTGCTGGCATAAATTTGCCGAGTGGCGAAACTGTATGTCTATGCACTTTTGATCGTTGGCATTGTAAACATGAATCACACCAATTATTAATTTCTGAGTTCATGCTAGGCCAAATGTAATTTCTTCCGATTAATTTTCTCGTGGTATTTTTGCCTGGATGGCTAAGGTTGTGATAGTTGTCAAAAATAGTCCTTCTTAGCTGCTTCGGAATGTACGGTCGAGTTATTCCAGTGGAAATATCGCAGTAAATCTTGTTGTTTGTATTTGGTACCCTTATACGCGTTATGCGTAACGACTTGTTTTGTTTTAGCTGTTGGAGCTCGATATCACCTTCTTGGTATTTCTGTAGTTCAGAAAAATCGATAACGGTGGGTAAAGAAATAGTCTCCACGATTCGAGATAAAGCGTCGGCAACAACATTGTCATTCCCGCTTATGTGCTGTATATCGGTGCTAAATTGTGATATGTAATCCAAATATCTTATTCTCCTCGGAGTGTCATCCAGTGACGGCTTCTTGTCGAAGGCGTGCACCAATGGTTTATGGTCGGTGTAAATTGTAAAAATGCGACCCTCTATTAGTCGTCGAAAATGTTTTACCGCCATATATATTCCGAGTAACTCCCGATCGTAAGTTGAATACTTGACTTGCGTATCCGATAAGGATTTTGAAAAATATGCAATAGGTCTCCATTTTTTCTTGACTTTTTGTTGTAAAACTGCGCCGACGCATTTTAAGCTAGCGTCGGTCATTAGTGCGATCGGTGCGTTTGCATCAGGAAATGCTATCGTTGCGATGTCACGCAAATCTTGCTTGCATTGTTGAAAAGCACGTTCAGCGTCAACATTCCATTTAATTTGTGTATTGTCGTTTTTCTTTGAATTAATTAAAAATGAGTTGAGTGGTGCTTGATGCTTGGCTGATTGCTTGATTGCATGTCTGTAAAAGTTGACCATGCCCAGGAAACGACGTAGTTCCTTCACAGTTTTGGGTTTGGGATAGTCGATGATTGCTTGAATTTTTTCCTGTGTTGGTTTCATTCCTTGGCTCGTTATATGATAACCAAGAAAATCTAACTCTTGCTTGACGAACTCACATTTGTTCATATTAATTGTAATCCCATTTTGTTGTAATCTAGTGAAAACTGTCTCCAAGTGTTTGTAATGTTGATCTTCGGACTTGCTTGCGACTAATATGTCATCGACGAAAACAAAAACGTAGTCTAAATCTCGAAATAGGGAATCCATAAATCTCTGAAACGTCTGTCCAGCGTTCCGTAATCCAAAAGGCATTCTTGGAAACTCGAAAAGTCCGAACGGTGTAATAATTGCAGTTTTCTCCGGTTCCGCTACGGCTATAGAATGATAAGCCTTACGAACATCGATTTTGCTAAATATATTTTTCCCGTTTGCGATATATGTAAAATCTAGTAATCTTGGCAGCGGGTATCTGTCTGGAACAGTAATCTTGTTTAATGCGCGGTAATCACCGCAAGGTCTCCATTCACCATTTTTCTTTTTTACCATGTGCAATGGACTGGCCCATGGGCTACTGGATGGTCTGCAAATTCCCGTCTCCATCATCTCTTGAAATTCTTGTTTGGCGATTTTATACTTGTCAGGAGGAAGTGGGCGAGCTTTAGCGCATACCGGAAATCCTTCTGTGATGATGTGATGCTTCACATTGTGTTGCGTGGGTCCTTTCATTGACGTTGGTCTTGTGATACTTTCGTATTTTTCCAGTAATTGCTTGAGAGAATCGGATAAGTTGCAGTCGATGGAACGGACGGACGGAATATTTACTCGTATAGAATTCATTGGTTTTTTTGATTTCCGTCGTTTTGTCAATTAAGGTTTTCCCGTGTATGTCTACCAAAAGTCGGTAGTGGTCTAGAAAATCAGCTCCTAATATAGGCATCTTGACGTCAGCAATAACGAAAGTCCAAATGAAAGAGCGACGTAAACCTAAATTTAACGTTAAGGTTTTTTCTCCATATGTATTGATTATGGTTCCGTTGGCGGCAAATAATTTTAACTCGTTTGCCTTCCTTGAGCTCTGTGATGGCTTGGAAATAACCGAAATGTTCGCCCCAGTGTCCACCAGGAATCGATAACCACTGTTAGAGTCGGTAATCGTTAGGCGATTTGAGGGAAGAATAGCACAGAGTCTCGCCGCACGCTGTGCTGAATTTAGTTTTCCGACTGTTGTTTATTCACCCAAGAACAGGGCTTTTCACATTTCCGTGCCTTCCACTTGAAATTTTGATGATAGTAGCAAAGATTACTACGCTGCTTCGATGTTGACCGTAGGCGTGAACTTGACCTAGGTCTATTGTACCGAGGTTGATTAAAACTGCTGCGTCGGCTGATTCGACGCGAGCGGTTGTCGCTTAGCGCAGCGATTTCTAACTGCATTGTTGCAATTTGTGACGTCAGTTGTGTGATTAAATTGATGTCAGCGTTGGTTGAAGACGTATTTTTATTGCAACGGGTATTCTCGTATATGCGATCGGCCATTTCGCTTAGCTTGTCTAAGCCCAAATTCTCGGAAATGGCCAAAACGGTGGTCACGGATGGCGGAAGTTGTCTCATCCATAACAAACGTAGTGTGTCATCATTGATGTTGCCGCAGCCAGCCTCCTTCATTTTCCTTAATAGTTGAGATGGTTTTTGATCTCCCAGGTCCATCTCAGACAACAGTTTATGGAAACGACGATGTTCACTTTCTTCATAACAGCTGATGAGCCTTTCCCGGATGCAGTGGTACTTGTTCTCTGAAGGCGGCTTTGTTAAAATGTCGCTTACTTGATGAATGACGTCTTTCGGTAGTTTTGATACGACGGCGTTGAATTTGTACTCGTCCCCTTGCTTCTGCGGAGCCACAATAGCTTCAAATTGAGAGAACCAAAGACGCGGTGAGTCGGTCCAAAATTGTGGAATTCTCTCTGCTACTGTGATGGATGCCACTAAGTCTGTGCCGGAATTGAGTTGTTCGTCTGTAGAGTTGCCTGCGCCGAAACCTTTGGTAGGTGTTTGACGAGCCATGTTGAGACGAAAAGAAGTGACTCACAATGATGTTCTTGAAGTCCTGATGAGGTGCTGATCACGTCGGTACGATCACGTCAGTATGATAGCGTCGGTATGATCACGTCGGTATGATCACGTCGGGGTCACCACTGTTGCGTTACACCACGGCTGGAGTGTAACATGCGTGTTCTTGCAGAAGGAAGGTTTTAGGGAGAGTATAGAAAATACACAGACTGTTGTTACTAAGGATAAGTGCTATCCAATACCATACCATATATTTACAAATTTACATTGCGCTTATATACTAAGAAAATAATGTCTAAAGTAATGGTGGGGAGTCTATTGTTTATTTAATCCTACGTGCTAAAAGTGCTGATTGAACAATGAGGAAATTATGTTATTAATTATAATCTAATATCGTACAGTCACGTAGGATGGAATTCTATGCGTACGCCATAATAGGCTACTTTTTTAATTGACTTTCAAAAGAGGAGGAGAAGGAATTATGTTTTTCTACCTATATATATATATGTATACATATATCGATATCTCTGTGATTTCTAAACCGATTTGCGTGTGAATCTTTTTTTTAATCGATACAAAAACTTTACGAAATGCTTCCATAAAAACTTCGGGATCCAACTCCTCCATCCTGATACTGCAGGGGTTTTGCAGACCTAAACTGTGCGGATTTAGGAACTGTCGATTGTGAATTGGAAAAGATACTTTTTAAAAAAGTTTGTCGCTGACTCAAAATTTGCTACTTACATTCGTTTTGGAGCTTAGTTAGTAAGACTAAAAAGATTTATATTTAGCAAAAAAAGGTTAGAATTACTTTGCTATAATCATCCAACAGAAAATATCTGTATGGTAAAACATGCAGTTACAAGCTAAGCACCGCTTACCTTCCCAACCAAGCAAGAAAGCAAAGTTCCCAAGCAAGCAATACCACCACCACTCGCATGCACCACCACACAAGACTTTTATACTAGTGTCGACGCACGTTTCGCCCCGACACCGGAGCATCCTCAGGAGATATCGACTTTATAATGCTTTGACAACTTTGCAATGAAATTGCAAAAGGTATATTACGGTCATGTATTGAGAACATCCATATTTGTGGAGACATAATTTTCATTTTGGAAAAAAAAAATTGTAACTTTATATTTTGTATTCGTAGTGCATGGTCTCAATAATGTCTTGCCAAGACTGGGATATTGAGACCATTGAGAAAGTTGGCAACCGCTTGGATGGCTATCATGTGCTGCAGAAAACCCTCGCCGAGACAAACGGATCCCAGTGTGGGTACTGCTCCCCAGGGATGATCATGAACATGTACAGGTAAGGGGATGAAACAGAAAGGTCGTATGATGCTTAATCGTAATGGATTAGTAAGAAGATAGTCCACGGTACCCTCACAGTAATATTTGAAAAATAAAACTAAGTATGTAGAACATAGAACATAATATAGTGAAGATTATTCTCAAAAAAAAATTCAAAACATTTAATTTTCAGTCTCTTGAAATCGAAGCAAATGACAATGCTTGAGGTAGAAAAGTCCCTCGGAAGCAACATCTGCAGATGTACAGGATATAGACCAATATTGGAAGCTTTTAAGAAATTTGCAAGTGATGCACCGATTCCAACAATGTTAGACATTGAAGACCTGAAAATATGCGATAAAACTGGAAATCTATGCTCTATAGAAAAATGTGAACAATCTGATTGGTGTATGGTTTCCAGAAACGAAGTGATTGACGAAATTTTACATATTAAATTAAAAGACAATAGAGATTGGTACAGAGCTAATACTTTATTGGATGTTTTTGATATTTGGATGAAAAATGGCATAGAATCTTATATGCTGATAGCTGGAAATACGGCTAAAGGTATTAATGAATTTTGCATAATAATACATACACAACTTTCGTGTTAATATCTTATACATTATAATGTATTTTAAAAAGTTGCCACTTAATGGCTCAACTAACCGGTCTTAACATTTAACACAGTGGTAGCTTGAATTCTGAAGGCGACATTTTACACCATAAAATTAAAGAGATATGCAGTCATAAAGCTAGTTTTCTAATGATGGCAACTAACATATTTTATGTATAGAACAAATACAAAGAAAACTGTACCAAGCAACCGTAATTTCTCATGTTACAGGAGTATACCCAATAGCAGAATATCCCAGATTACTAATAGATATCAGTTGCATTAAAGAATTAAAAGGTTACTATGTAGACCAGAACTTAGTGATTGGTAGTGGAAACACACTATCAGATGTACAGAATATATTTACAGCCGTCGCTGAAAATGATGGTTTCAAATATCTAAGTGTACTAAATAGTCATTTAAACCTCATTGCACATACTACCATAAAAAATGTAAGTATTTTGGTAAAATAGGTTGTATTTTCTTTTAAGTTATTTCTACGCGAAAAAATATAGTTGCTTTGTGATATCCCTTGTAATATGTTACCAAAATATGTCTTTTTTTATTGTAAGACATTTTTTTAGCTAGCCACGTTAGCTGGAAATTTGATGATAAGGAATCGATATCCCGATTTCAAGTCAGACATTTATATTCTACTAGAAACAATTGGGGCTGAAATAACTCTATGTAAGTGGATTTTGCATATCAGTCTTTACAGGACGGTTTATGTAAATGCGATTTTTAATATATAATTTTTTCATTATTTATCATTCATTTATTTTTTGTGTTAATTTTTTTAGTGAAAGGCGATGGAGTAAAGCGAATAGTAACTCCACAAGCATTTCTGAAAGAAGATATGAAGGGAAAAATCATTCTGAATATAATTTTTCCACCTCTGAATTTAGAATACAAAATAGTAACATACAAGGTGGGCGAAAAAGAAGTTCTATTATGTTCCAATATTCAATTAACGTTCAATTCAATTAATTTCAGCCAATCTTTTATCGATTTATTTATTTCTAGAATATTTTACTGAAAAACATTTCCAGATTATGCCGCGATCTCAGAGCGTTCACGCGCTTGTTCATGCAGGCTTCCTCTATAAAATAAACAAAACTAATATAGTTAAAGAATGTAGAATTGTGTATGGAGCTCTTTCTCCAAACTTTACTCGTGCATTCAAAACTGAGCGCTTCTTGATAGGTAAGAATTTGTTCGTAAATGAAACCCTGAAAGGTGCTCTGGATGTGCTAAATAAAGAGTTAGTGGTTGTGGAAAACTTGCCAGAACCACCAGTACAGTACCGTCGACAAGCAGCTTTGGGACTCTTTTATAAGGTAACATAAAACCTCACTAATTTCACAGGAAAATTCTGAACTATGTTATCTGAAAGAGAGTAATACATTTTCTTTAATTTATTTCAGAGTCTTCTTTCATTGTGTCCTCCTAATAAGCTAAACATTCGTTATCATTCTGGAGCTATCAATCTCAGAGACACCAGGCCAGTATCCGAAGGGCATCAAGTATTCGACACAAATCCAGACATGTGGCCACTAAATAAACCTATTACCAAAGTCGATGCACTGGTAAGTAAATAGCAATTCAGGTATTTTATAAAAGTTTAGTATTTCATGATTATAATTATAATCATGAAATACTAAAATATAAATACTAAATACTACTGGAACGCACACATGCTAGCTGACTATTGTTGGAGCATTCAGAATAGCTCTCTGCCTTCAGCATCAGCAAGAAAATCAAATAAAAAAAGTTTTTTTTCAATTTAAAATAAAATAAATTGGGATCATCTCTGAATATATAGTGTTTTGTTATAAAAAAACCCATGTGTCATATTTTTTTAACTAGAGCTGATACAGAATTTTCAGTCACAGACTTGAAATTGTCATTGAAAATTTGACTAATATCACATAACATAACCCAATCATCAGAAATGCTGTTGTGCAGTGTAATTTTTCATTAAGAATTTTTTGCACGCGTTGACGGTAAAAGATTAATGACTGCTTTTGATGTAAAAATGTATTGTATAGGAACAAATTTTCATATTATGTAGATCCAGTGTGCCGGAGAAGCCAAATATACCGAGGATCTTCCATCGCTCCCAGGAGAACTATTCCTCGCGTTTGTTCTGGCTAAAGTTCCACTTGCGACAGTGAAAAATATCGATCCTTCGCAAGCTTTGGTAATAATTATTTAATTTTAAAGCTCATTTAATTATTATACGTGTAAACGTTGGAAATATAATTTTATTTATAACTTTTCAGAGCGAACCTGGAGTTATAGCATTTTATTCAGCGGCAGATATACCAGGAGTTAACAGTTATATACCATCTCCTAATGCTTTTAATACAGCTAATGAAGAATTGTTTTGTGACGGTGAGGTTAAATACTACGATCAACCTCTTGGTGTGATTGTAGCTGAATCCCAAACTGTAGCTTCTAAAGCAGCTTCTTTAGTTCATGTCGAATACACTAACATAAGAAAACCAGTTATTGACGTAAAAATAGCTAAAAATGATCCGTCTCGCGTCAAAGTTTTTTCGACAGTAGAGGCAAAAACTAGAGGAAATGATGTTATTAAAGTTATAAAGGGAAATAATACTATTTATGGACAGTATCATTTTCCTATGGAGACCTTAGCTGCAATAGTTCACCCTACGGAAGAAGGATTAAAAATATACTCCACAACCCAGTGGATGGATGTACCACACCAAGCAATCTCTAGGGTTTTAAAATTAGACCAAAACAGGTAATTTTATGTCTCCTAAAAATGAATAAACCTGACAGTGAATTTTGTTTTCAGGGTCATCAGAGCATTTATATTTCCATTAGACAGTTAAATATTTGTTAATTATTTTATAATTTTTATTAAGGCGCTACCTGCACTATTATGAGTAACTTTGAAAGTTAGATCAATAGTTGCAATGTCTGTAATCAAAATTGATATTTATCAATTTATCACTAATTAGGTGATGTCCGTGACTTCATCCGTGTGGATTTAGTTTTAAAAATAACGCAAAAGCTTTTTCATTTTCCGGGATAAAAAGTAGCCAATGTCAATCTCCAGGTCCTTAACCAATGCAAAAAATCACATCGATCCATAGCTCTATTGCAGCGTGATTTAAGGAGAAACCAAGACACCAACAAAGAAACACACTTTCGCATTTATAATATTAGTAGGGAAGTAAGGATTTTGACGCTGGTGAGACCGTGGCTGAAGTGTAAATTCAACATACTCAGATCTGATTCCCGAGAGGTGTGAGTTCGTTCCTCACAAGCCCTTGATTTTTCTATAATATTTTATATTGTTACTTACAACTTAAACGTATCATATTTTACAATATCAGAATCGATGTTTTCGTGCGCCGACTCGGCGGTGGCTTTGGTTACAAATTAACTCGGTGCTCACAAGTTGCAGTAGCCGCCGCTCTTGCAGCTTTTAAACTTAATCGACCATGTCGTTTCATCAACCCACTGAACGTCAATATGAGGGCTATTGGAAAACGTGCACCAGCACACAGGGATTTCGAAGTAAGTTGTAAAATAGATAAAGTTAAATAGTTGCCGGCAAATTAAAAGATTACAATTTACTACTAATTGCTTTACATCCCTAGGTTGGAGTTAATACTAACGGAGAAATTCAATACGTTATTTGTGATTTATACAGTGATGATGGCTATATTACCAATGAACCACTTTTAAATCTAGGTCTTGACTCTTACTACAACTGCTATATAAAAGATCCATGGAAATTTACATCTTACAATGTTATTACCGACACTGCTTCAAATACTTGGTGTCGATCCCCTGGTAAGTTAGCGTTAAGTTAAAAATAGTCATATTTTAATATCACTCGTAACACTCAGATTTTATAATATTATAAACTGAACAGGTACTTTAGAAAGTATCGCAATGGCCGAGTTGATGATGGAAAAAATAGCGTGTGAACTAAATCTAGATCCGCTCGACGTACGTTTAGCAAACTTGGATCTTGCAAATCATAGTGATATAAAGGACATGACAGAGACCATAAAAAATAACGCGCAGTACGCTGAGCGCAAGATGGCAGTTGATACATATAATAAAAATAATAGATGGAAGAAACGTGGTTTACGATTTTGCTTCATTAAGTGGGCCCCATACGGCTACCTTAACTTTGATGTAAACATGACTGTATACTCTGACGATGGAAGTGTCGTCATAACACATTCTGGAGTAGAAATGGGTCAAGGCGTTAACACAAAGGCAATTCAAACTTGCGCATATTTATTGAAAATTCCAATTGAAAAAATTCAAATAAAACCTAACGATACTGTGATTGCACCAAATTCTAGTTTATCTGGTGGTAGTTTAACAACTCAATTCATTACATTTGGACTAAAAAGATGTTGTGAAGAACTTTTGACTAGACTCGAACCTATCAGACAACAGATGAACAATCCTACTTGGGCGGAACTGGTCAAGAAAGCTTATGAATCGGAAGTTGATTTACAAGTACATGGCTTCACTACTTCAGCTGACATGCAGGATTACACTGTAGGAGGGGTAGCATTAGCAGAAGTCGAAATAGATGTTTTAACTGGTGAATCGCAAATCATGCAAGTTGATTTAGTCCAAGATGTGGGCTTGAGTTTTAACCAAAATTTGGATATCGGGCAAGTAAGGAATTAAAAATAATCTTAATAAAATCAAAATTTTAAATTTGAACATATCTAAATTCTAAGAGTTTGGTTGCCTTGTTATAGATTGAAGGTGGATTTATGATGGGGGTCGGCTACTGGACTTGCGAGAATTTAGTGTACGAGCCAAATAGTGCCGAGCTATTAACAGACCGTACATGGGAGTACTGGGTCCCTCAAGCCTTGGATATTCCACAGAATTTCAAAGTATATTTTAAAAAGCGAGGGTATAGTAGTGATATCATATTTGGGTCTAAAGGTGAGTTTTGTCAGACGTGTCTATTCGAGATCCCCGTAAAACTTTACAACTGCAGTTGAGAAAAAGCGTTTTACAGAAAGCTAGTCTATTTGTTAGACTAGTAATTTATATATTAAACAATAAATAATTAACTAGCCTCAAATATTAAAAGCGAGCTTCTCCATAATTACTATTGGTATAACAAACAGTCTGACATCAACTATAATAAATAATAATTATTACACATTAGTCCTCGCAATATCAAGAAAAAACTAAAATCTTACTTTTTAAGTCAACTATGATAATTCACTATGTTCAAATAGCAGTAATGTTCTGTTGTCAACATACCTACCTACCTAGATTTAAGTCTTGTTAGCATTTTTTACAAACCCGGGTGGTTTTCTTGATGCTAGCTTTAAGTATTATTTGTACACCTTATGTTAATAAAATAAATAAATAAATACTCAAAGGTGTGTGAAGTCTGTCAATTCAAACTCAACCAGCGCGCAGCGTGGTGAAGTCTTTTCATACAATAGAAGATCGAGAAGAAGAGAGTGGGCTGGTGGGATGAGATGAATAATGCACGTCTGCGCATACAAAGTTACACTTGCTATATTGTGTGTTTATATCTACACTACTATTAGAAAAAGAGGAAAGATTTGTATTTTTTATGTTTGTAATAAATAAACTCAAAAACTACTGTGCCGATTTCAAAAATTCTTTCACCATTGGAAAGCTACAGTCACCCTGAGTAACATAGGCTATATTTAATCTTATGTCCACCCGTGCGAAGCCGGGATGGACCGCTAGTTTTGAATCAAGGGAATAACTCAAAACTTTTTTTGCTTAATACAGGTGTCGGTGAGCCAGGTTCATGTTTGGCTATCGTCGTACCTTTTGCAATGAAAGCGGCGATAACAGCTGCACGGCTTGACTCCGGAATACCTGCAACAGAGTGGTTCCAAATAGGTAAGCTTACATATCTTACATGGGGTTTACTGGTTTTTAGGCTTCCAAATCCTAAGGATAACCAACGGGACCCTATTACTAAGCCTCCGCTGTCCGTGTGTCCATCCGTTTGTCTGTCTGTCAGCGGGCTGTATCTCATGATCCGTAATAGGTAGAGCTGAAATTTCTAGAGAAGATGCATTTCTGTTGTCGCTATAACAACAAATAATAAAAATAAATTAAAAATTAAGGGGGCTCCAGCACAAGAAATGTATTTTTTTCGGCGTATTTTGTTACGGAACCTTTCGCAATTTTAAAAACACAACCTTCCTATGTTATCATCTTAATAGGCAATATCATCATAATAATAAATCACTTCAATGCCTATTTATACAAATCATTATTATTATCTAAACAAACGACTAATAAATATTTCAATTTTTTTTCTCTGCTTATCATCACGCTTCAATCTGCCTAAAATTTTAAAATTATTCTGATAAATCTTATTCCATTTCTAAGTAATTATTATATGACAGCAATAGAATTTATTAGTCTAATATCTGTCTGTAGATAACCTATGCACGCTCAAACCGCTGAACCATTTTCGATAAAATTTGGCAGGATCTGCACGCATTTTGAAGAAGGGTATACGATACTTATCCTTATTCAGAATGCAAGTAGATCTAGCAGTTCAAAAAATTTTTTTTAAAACCAATCAAAATTGTTTATTAAAGTAGGCAAAGTTGCAGGCATCAGCTAGAATATATTTTAAGCATCATTTTAAGAAGTACCCACATTTTGGGCATTGCCATTTTTTTTCAGATGGGCCATTAACTGTGGACAAGATTTGTACAGCGACCGCTACTAGATTGGATGAATTCAGATTTAACTAAAACTGAAACTGATTTTTGTAATTATTTTAAATATTGGTATTAATTTTAATCATATTGGAGAGATTTATTTGCTTCTTACCGCCCTTATTTTTCCAACTTTTTTTATAAGTGATTATTGTTTTGATTAACTGTGTAATTTTTATATCATGTAGATACTTACAGTATATTGTACTCCTTGGGTTTAGGTTCTAATTTTATAACTATTTTGTAAAATTTATTCTTGCCTTTCATATGAAAAATAAAGGTATACCTAAACTTTTCTTTGTTTAATTTCTTAAGAGGCATCTCTAGTTTCTTAAGAGCTCCATTGTAATAAGTAGATCGCCAACTCTAATGTGTCGCTACTAGATGTCGCTAACAGTTGCTATAAATCTGATTGAAAAAGTCGATATATCACTAATTTCGTGACTCTCGTGTAGTTCAACTTGGCCGTAGTGTAACGGTTAACACACTCAGGGCGCGATTGCCGAGAAATGTGGGTTCAAATCCCGCCGGTCTCGGAATTTTTGATATGTATCTATTTATAAATCTATTAGGATATTTCCTTTAAGTGTAGGTTAACACTTTAAAAAATTAAAAAGTAATAAATTACTATTAACACTTAACAAAAAAAATTAAAAGTAAGAATAACAAAAGTTTGAAAAAACACGGTAGGTACTCACAATCGCGAGTAGTATGTTGTTCTCTGAACCAAGCGAGTCTGAATTGAGACGCGATGCAATTCTCAAAGCAGAACTTGGAGTGAACGGGTAGTACCTACCTTCGTCAGTTGCACATCAGACGGTCAAGTAAAGCTTGCCCCTCAAATAAAAAGGCAAAGTGAATTTCATATTATAATTATGTAGTACTATTCATAGCTCGAAGGCTGAGATAGTTAAATCATGATAAAAATCCGCATGACATGCAACCCTCTTGATTTCATTAGCATAGGGTTAAAGCTTAGGGTTAAAGTGAGATTACGGTTAAAGTAACATACGACAACCACAAATGGAACAGAGTAATCTTTAATTTTTACCAATATTTGACATGAACTTATAGGCTATGGAAGTTCGAATACTTAAAATCAAGTTTTTTAAACAAGGTTAAACAAACTGTAGCTTTAATTTAACGCCCTAACGTAGAACCCCATGACACAAGATATCACGAGAAAGATCTCATTTATCCTTTATAGAACAAATAACACCCGTGCGCAACGTATCAATTAATAGAATTTAAAATCTTCCGCTTTGACTGCACATGACACTCCAATCTTATCCACGGTGAAAGGGCCGTCTGGAATAAAAAATAAAAATAATGGAAAAATTTCATTGCGCTTATAAATCACAAAGATTCCAGGAATAATTCGTCATGATCGTAGAACAGGGACGGATTTGCAACAAGTCCAAAAATGACTCTTTGGCATATTATTTGGACATTTAATTAACAATTGTTATTTGCTTATTATTTTAAAACAGAACCATCTTAATGAGTATTTGTGAAACTCCATTGTTACAGATTGTTTTTTAAAGTTATAATAACAAAACTTCGGAAATTATTTCAAATGGCGGTTCTGTAAAGTTGATAAAATGTAGAGCCGTCGTTGCTCTACGATAACGACTAATTAGAATAATTAGATTCCAGGAATTAAATAAAAATTACAAAATTTGATTAAAAAATGAATGCAAAATAATATGAGTGTGATAAAGTATTCCTGATTGAATTTCGGCAACGACAGCAAATCTCAACCGAGACTAGCCATCTATGTAGGAGATATTATAGTGCTTAAGTATGTACAAACAAGATGGGCAACTGTCAGAGTCCGAAGAGACGGCAATGTACGGAGAGAGATTAGTATAGTGTCACCAACTTATCTGTTCAGTTAGACAAAATTGGAACTAAGGCCCCTTTTTTATTTTAAATATCATCCCCCTGAATTCCGCTGTCCAAGTGTTCATGGTCATTGCTGTAAATTCTTTCTAATGCAAGTGCAGTACAATGTTATGAAAATGAAGCACCGATTTTTTCGTAAAATTGAGTAGCAATACCAAATTCTCCACTAGCGACACCAACACTGGAATTGATAAGTTGGTGGCAATGTCGCAAGATTAGCTAATTCAAATTCCAATTCAGAATCCATTTATTTCATGTAGGCCAACTTGTAGCTCTTATGACACGTCATAAATCTACCACCGGTTCGAAATGCAGATTCTGCTGAGCTACTTTAATGCTTAAGTGATATTTTAGTTACAACCGATTTACACCAGGGTGTGATGCACTTTTAACGCAATAATCCGAAGCTGAGTATTATACTACAGCTCACCACTCTACAAAATAATACTGTAGGTATACAATTATACAGGTGGTTCACAACTTGGTTAGTGGTCTTCAAATGATTCTGCTTCAATTAATAATATTAATTTTATATGTATATATTACCCACCTATCGGAAACCACTGAGTAGTAGGTATTCCAGATTCGCGTCTCATTTCTGCAATGGCTGCTCTCAATGCAAAAGAAACTACAACACCCATACACGTCGCTGGTTCGCCAGTTCCTAAATCAATGACATTGTAATGAATTTTGAAGTTTAAGGAAACTACGAGAAAAATGCATTTTATTACCTTTCGCTCCAAGAATAATATCGTTACTAAAAGATCGTTTCCTGAAGTAAATACGGAAGTCTTGTGGAATATCTCTGGCTTGAGGCACCCAGTAGTCCCAAGTTCTATTCGTGAGCAACTCTCCAGTGTCTGGATGATACACTAAATTTTCGCAAGTCCAGTAACCAGTTCCCATAATGAAAGCGCCTTCAACCTAAAATACACCAATAATATTTTGCTTTGCTTTAAATTTAGTTTTGTTATAATTAAGAAACTACAATTCAGTACATCTTGGATTGGACCTTTGAATCGTTGAAAATATAATAGGGTCCGAAATGAAACGAAAAGGCAAGAAACTACAACAGAAGAACTACAACGGAAGTTGTTACTTAATTAAAACAAAAATACGTTAGTATAAAAACTAAAGCTTACGGGGAGGACTCCGTCCGCATTTTATAAAATTTATAATAGTTTGGATTAATAATAAATATTTATTTATTCAACTCACTTGACCAACATCAATTTCTGGATTGACACTGCGACCAGTGTCTTCTAGTATATCTGCTCTTAAGAATTGCCATTCGCCAGTAAGTCCATCAATTTCGACTTCAGCCAGAGCAATTCCATAGATATGATAACTCTGTATATCCTTTGTATTAACTAAAGTGTGTACTTGTAGATCAATCTCCATTTCGTATGCCTTTTTTATTAATTCTTCCCAAGTGGGATCGGTTAACTGACTACGAACTGGCTCTAATCTTTTCAACAGTTCTTCACAACATCTTCGAACGCCAACACTAACATTTTGTGAAGTCAAACTAGAACCGGTAGGGAAGACGTTTGGTCCAATTGTAGTATCGTTTGGTTTTATTTGAATTTTCTCCAAGGGTATTTTTAAAAAATAAGCGCATACTTGAGCGGCCCTTGTATTTATCCCTTGGCCCATTTCAACACCAGCATGTGAAATTGCTACTGAACCATCATCACTATAAACACTCATGTTAACATCCAAATGAGTGTAACCAACGGGGGTCCATCTGAGAAAACTTGCTCTTAGTCCACGTTTTTTCCATCTATTCTCTGAATTAAATTTATCAACTAAAGCTTTCCTTTCAGCGTAATTAGAGTTATTTTTCATTGTTTCTGTCATTTCTTGTAAGGCACTGTGGTTCGTTGTATCTAAATTAGCTAGACGCACGTCAAATGTATCTAAGTTCAACTCATAAGATATTCTCTCTAGTATTAACTCCGCCATAGCTATGTTTTCCAAAGTACCTTATGAAAAAATAGCAAAATAACAAATTGTTAAGGATTTTTGTTAAGAATATAATTTTTATAAATACAAATATTAAGTTACGTGTATAAAATCTTACCTGGAGAACGGCACCAAGTGTTTGATGGAGTATCAGTGATCGCATTGTAGGCCTTGTAAGTCCAAGATTCCCTATTGTAACAATTACTGAATGCATCAAAACCCAACAAAAGTAGAGGTTCATTTAACAAATAACCATTATCGCCATATAGTTCACAATTCACATATTGAATAACGCCACTTCCATTTACTGCAATCTAAAGTAGTTTTGCTATTTTAGATTAAATTGAAATAAAATTACTAAACTCTCTATTAATCAAATAAACTCTGGTTATATAGTTTTTTTTTAATCCAAAAATTAATGAAATGAATAAGTAACAACTTTTATTTTAATCAAGAAGCTTTGAAGAATTTTATTACAAATATAAAATACCTACGGTGCCTTTGCTTCACACAATTTTTACACAAAATTTTCTAGAATAGCCTGTAATGCTAAGCTGTAAAGTAAGCCTTTCCTAAAAAAGTTATAAGTACCTCAAAGTTTGTAGCACATGGCATTCTTTTTCCCATCGCTCTCATGTTATTAGTAATGGATTGTATGAATCGACAAGGTCGATTGAGCTTGTACGAGACCAAACCACATGCTGTAGATATTTGGATAGAGCGAGATATTTTGTACCCGTAGCTACCACCGAGTCGACGAACGTAGACGTCAATCCTTAAAAAACGAAATAAAGATTAATTATCTTAATTGAAGAACCTATTTCAAATATGTTTTAAATAGTATTAAAGTACCTGCTTTGATTAATATTTAAGACTCTGTGAAGCATTTGCTGTGCTGCATCAATCCAATGCGATGCTGAGTAAACTTTTAAACCTTCCTCGATCGGATGTGTTACGCACACTAAAGTTTCCATACTGAAGTGGTATTGCCCATAAATAGCATTATCACCTTTTATTACCTTTGTTACATCATTTCCAGTTTTCGTGGCTACCATTGAATTTAAAATGGTAAATTTAGTAGGATCATTTTTAGATATTTTAATATCAGTAATAGGCTTTCTTGTATTTTTGTAAGTAACATGCACTAAAGTAGCAGCTTTCTGTGCTATACTTTGTGATTCAGCTACAATAATCCCCAAAGGCTGATTGAAATATTTGACTTCTCCGTTGCATAGCAATTCCTCATTAGCTACATTAAAAAGGTTCGGGACTGGTGTAAAACTGTTTTTGCCAGGTATGTCTGCTGCCGAATAGAATGCAATAACTCCAGGTTCTTCCTTTAAAGTAACAAAAAAGAGTAATAAACTAATAAATAATAAATTTTCACATAGTAAGTCTAAAAAAACTTTATGTTCGATATGATGCATGCCTTACCAATGCTTTGCTAGAATCTATTTTATCTATCGTTCCCAAACCTACAGTTGTCAAAACGAATGCTGCAAATACTTCTCCTGGTAATGTTGGTAAATCTTCTGTGTATGTAGATTCGCCTGCACATTGGATCTAAAATGAAATCAATACCTATAGCAAATTATGAATCAATTAATAATTTTTAAAGTTAACAAATCATAAAGTAAACGCTATATTATATCAAAAATACAACTCAAACCACCGGAATGAGCAAATACATATTATGCTCAGGGCACTAACTACATTACTGAGTACCCGCTAAATAGCTTAACTTTACCATAATGATACATACACGACGTGGTAATTATGAACCCTTACCCATCCATTGTGCTGCTTGGCCCGTTCTTGCCTTACTTGTCACCGTCCCAGAATTATTAACTTCTGAAATTTATTTAATGAACGAAAGAAGTCCTCCACATAGAGAACATTTTATACTTACTAACGCTTCTAGCTTAGGCATAGGTTGATTCAGCGGCCATAGCGAAGGATTAGTGTCAAAAATTTGGCGTCCATCTGAAACTGGTCTCGTTTCGTTAAGCTTTATAGCTCCAGACACATATCGCGGAATAAGAATGTTCGATGGACATAATGAGAGAAGACCCTGCAACACGGATAAACATTATGATTCATTGCCCAAAATTTAAGGATATTAAAATTCTCAATTAAAAAATACTTTACATTAGCTAAGGCCGTATAATAAAACAATCGATTCAAGAACTTTAAATTTACAGTATTTTTTTCAAACAAGATATTTAATAAACAACCATTACCGTGTTATTAGCTTACACTCAGTTTGAATATTAGTAGTATGCTGCTCAGATATAATCGTCTCGAATTGATACCATAAAAAATAACTATTAACGCACTGCTTTTGTAAAATTACTTTGTAATTATTAACTTTAATAAAAAACGCATATGATTTAAGTTTTGAAAGTAAGTGTAATAAGATTTATTTATCGAGTTTAGGAAAATGATTGCTTAAGCAATAATTCGTTTTACCTTGTAAAATAAATTAAAAGCAAGTCTTCGTCTATATTCAACAGGTGGATCTGGAAGGCTTTCTGTAATGACTATTTCGTTTCGCAATACATTTATAGCTCCTTGCAACGTTTCATTCCTGAATAAGCTTTTTCCAATTAAATAACTTTCAGTATTTTTTGCACGGATAAATGTCGGACAAAGACCCCCATAGACTATCCTACAGCCTGTAACTTTGGTTGCTGAATCAATTTTATATAGAAAGCCGGCATGTACTATAGCGTGGGCATTTTGGGCTCGAGGCATGATCTGTAATTAATTTTATAAAAAGATTTTTGAAAACTTCGACGTTATATTAATACAATATTAACAGTCAAGTATTCTTACCTTATAGGTCACTATTTTATGCTGGTAATTTAACGGTGGCAACAGAACGCTAATTATTATTTTTCCTGTCATATCTTCATTCAAAAAATTTTTCATGGTCAAAACTTTATATTTTGAAGCAGACACCACTAAAAATAAAGAAGCAGTTTATACTGTAAAAAGGTAGCTAAATTTAGAAAATTAGCAGAGAAGATAAAATCAATCTGAACTTACTTATTTTTAATTGAGCGCCAACAGTTTCAAACAGTAGAAAAATATCTGATTTAAAATCACGAAAACGGTGCTTCAACATCAAATTGCCTGCTACAGTCCCCAGCTGATACAAAACAAAGTATTCTGTTGTACTAAATAAATTCGTTTTGAATATTATTTTATATTTGAAAATGAGATACAAAAAGTATAAACTGCAGAGTAAATTAAACCTTTAGACAGTAAACTTACGTTCCTAATAGCTACATGTGCAACAAGTCTTAAGTGATCATTAAGCACTTTCAGATAACCAAAGCCATCAGTATTGGAAACAGTTGTAAATATATCCAAAACATCAGTCAATGTCACACCAGCACCGAGCGCTAAATTTTGATCCAAGTAGTAGCTTTTTATTTCCGATATGGAGCTGATATCTATAAGTACTTTCGGATACTCCAAAATCGGATATACTCCTGAAAGTGAAAAAAAAAACAAATCTCAAAGTAACCACACACCGTTGTATCACACTAATATTATAAAGACGAAAGTTTGTGTGTTGTGTGTGTGTGTGTGTGTATGTGTGTGTGTGTTTATGTATGTCACTTCTTCACGCCACAAAGAATGAACCAATTTGGCTGAAATTTGGAATGGAAATAGCTCTTATCCAGGATTTACACATAGGCTACATTTTATCCCAGAAAATTAAAGATTATTAATTCCCGCGGGAATCTTAATCCACGCGGACGAAATCCGAAAATAAAAGGAAAGGTGACTAACTGACTGAGTGATTTAAAAACGCACAGCTCAAACCACTGCAAAGGGCTGTTTGGCCTACATATTATACATTATCATAGCATTTGCAAACGTGTTAGATATTTTTTTACCTTTTCCTGTATTCCCCGCAACAAGCATGTAAGAATGAGTTCCTCTTTCTTGCCAAATAACAAACACTTGCCGTAATGTGTATACTCTATACCAATCTCTATCATCACATAATCTAATGTGCACTGTCTCACTTGTAACTTCATCCCTTGAGACCACACACCAGTCACTTTCATCACAATTACTGCCGGCGCAGATTTCTCCTGATTTTTTACATATTTGTAAATCTTCAATGTCTGGTAAATCCAAAGGTAAAGGCGCATCTGATGCGAATTTCTTGAAGGCATCCAAGATCGGTCGGTACCCGGTACATCTACACACATTGCTGCCTAGAGATGTTTCGATTTCAAGCATCGTTAGCCTTCTTGATTTCATTAGACTAAAAATTTAAATTGTAATATTCAAGAACTGTAAAGATTTTTGTCACAATTTTTGCAATGACAGTTTAATGCAGTTGGCGTATAAAAAGTTACACTACAGAACAGCAGATTAATAGAATGTTATTTATTTTGTACTACTGGTATATTGTTTTCAAATTACGAAAACAGATTTTCTAGAAACAATAGTCTCAATAATGTTTTAATGCAATTTGAAACTTAAACATGGTACAAAATAAGTAACGTTTTAGTGACCAGTCACCCACATCATGAAAAAACTGTAGATCCTGAGTATGTGTGTGTTTCAACTGTGCTAGAATCAAAATGGTGCTCGCATTATTCAGTAAGAGTAGTAGTAGTAGTAAAAAGATACTGGACATTTTCAGCATGGCTAGCGCTGAATTGGATCGCTATACTCGGATTCCTTTGAAAAATGTTATGAAACTATAAATATCATTCAAGTTAAAAAGCAATTGGATATTTATGGAGAATGGATATTCATTATTACAATCGAAAATGTAACATGTAAAAACAGAAAATAATCGCATGTTGCAATATCGCTCTCCTTTTCTAACAGGAAACTTAAAAGCTCTATATTTTTGAGATTAGTTATGATCTTAAAAAAAGAAAAATGACATTGTGTTATAATATTATAAACCTTTATTTTAAGTATATAAAAAAATTTTAGTCAAATACTCAATTAAAAGTATAAAATGTGCACTTTACCTGTACATGTTCATGATCATCCCCGGGGAGCAGTACCCGCACTGGGATCCATTTGTCTCAGCGAGGGTTTTCTGCAGCGGATGGTATCCATCCAAGCGGTTCCCAATTTTCTCGATGGTCTCGATTTCCCAGTCCTGGCATGATGTTATCGACACCATGCACTAAAGCCAAAAGAAAAAAGAAACGATAAAGAAGCTATAAGTATTATTAACTGACTGTATTTACTGTGACTTTGGCATTATTTAGTGCTGGATTACTGGAAGAGAGAATGATTACAATTCGGTAATCTATACTTATATAGTAACGCAGCAACGGGTTGAAGTAACTATTTTCATTAGTAAAGCGAGTAGTTTCGTACTCTATCTACGAAGATATTCATCTAATCTTCATCAAATTTAAATGGGACCAATCTGACGATGCGCCCTTTCAAATAAAAAAGAAATTATTGATATCGGTTCAGATTTGACGGAGCTATGGAGTAACTTCGTTAAAAAAAAAATACGCGTCGAATTGAGAACCTCCTTGTTCTGAAGTGGGTTATAAAGGTTTTTGAATGTTTTTTTTTAGTTTATATCAGTAGCAAAGTCCCCCTTTGTTGGTACTACTAACAGAGTTGACGCCTTGAGGGACTCCCCCGTGGCATTTAGCGGCGCTAACGACGCAGGCGCCGCAGCCGCCCTCCAGGCAATTGTACTTGGTGCCACGCAGGTTCAGACTGCGGCGCAGGTAATCCAGCAGGCTGGTGGTGGAACTCACTTCAGATCCAACTGCGGAAGTAAATGTTACTAAATATTATTTAAAAGTACCTAGTTCTGCGTAAGAATCTTAGGGCTGTCACCAATGCAAAATAAATAAATCTTATCTGAGTGTTTTGGCAGAGTTTCAATGTAAAAACTGTCAGAACCTCAAACTTAAAACAACTCGATATGATGAAATTGGTGTTTAGTGAAGAGCATTCGCAACTTTACTGATATTTAAATTAGCATAACTGAAGAATATGAAGGTACAGCTATTTTGAAAACTTTCCTGGTGTTAATTGCATCCAATTTAAACGTGTAGTTTAAATGCTATACGATGTCAGGCTGCAGATACAGTTTTGTACCTATAATTTTTATTATTTGTTTGGAAACATCATATCGCGTATAAGTGACCTCAACGTTACCAAAAACTGGATAACCTTCGTGTCAATCATATTTCTTAGTCTGATCTAATTATAATTATAAAAGGAAATGGTGACTGACTGTCTAACTAACTGTCTGACTGACTGATCTATCAACGCACTCAAATCACCGGACGGATCGGGCTGTTTGGCATACAGATAGCTATTACGACGTAGGCATCCGCTAAGAAACGATCATTAAAAATTCAATCCCAAAGGGGGTAAAATAGGGGTTTGAAAAATTTATCTTAACGTGAACAAAGCCCCGGGCAAAAGTAAGTTCTCCGTAAACTTTAAAAAGTTTACAACATTTTAAATGTGATCATTTTATTCTGTATCACGTGTAACGTATAAGTATATGTAAAATATTTTGCAATACAATAAAATATTAATTTAAATACAACTTAAAATTCAAGGGGGGTGATCATAGCGAAACAAAATAATTCGGTGAACAAAAAAATTTTTTCGCCTTTTTTTGACTATATTAACAACTTATTTTCATCAATTTTTATCCCTGGGTCAATTGCAAGAATATAATTTCACTGGTATCCTGCAGTAAAAGACAATTATCAAACAGAAATAAAATTATTAAACTCTTTTCAAAATTTTCCATAACTTCTAGAACTTCTAGGAAGAGAGGTATTAATTCGGGGGAACCACGAGTGGGATATATTTTAAACTGACCTGAATAGCTGCACCCGTTCACTCTGAATGTTACGCGCTCCATGACTGCAGCACAAAAGTACAACAGACACACTGAAACGGGTCTTTTTTAAAAACGTATTATGTATTTGCAATCTCTGCGAAGTAATCCAGGCCAGGTCATAATTTATTAAAACTTGCACGTCATGTTTTTGATTTTCTACTAACGAAAAAAAGAAGACGGTTCTTGATTCATCTATATATATATATATATAATTCAAAGTCCTGACTGACTGACTGACTGACAGACTGACTGACTGACTGAGATATCAACGCACAGCCTAAACTACTGAAGTTAGAAACTTGAAATTTTTACAGTTGGTTCCTTTTATGACGTAGGCGCACACTAAGAAAGGATTATTGGAAATTCCACCCCTAAAGGGTTTAAATAGGGGATGGAAGTTTATATGAAACTCTGTCATTTTTCAAGCTGTTTCCATCAAAGTTGGTATTTGAGCTTTCAGTTAAAAATAAAGAAGTAAGTGTGTCACAGTTTTTGAAAATTCCACCCCAAAATCTAATTCCACGCGGACGAAGTCGCGGGGGCAAAAGCTAGTCACGTATATATTTTTTTATCCATATTCATAATATAAATATTACTTACCCTTTACTTTGTTAAATTAAAAAGCACTAAAAATAGTTTAGACCCCTCCTTGTATAAGTAATCCTCAGTCGCAAAAGATAGCCTTATCAAAATCGATTCACCTGTTATGGAAACTAACCAGGAAAAATAAACGGACAGACAGACAAAGTTGTAAGCGAAAGTCGTTAGCAATGAAAATAAATCTGTTACCAGACAGAAGTTGTCTAAAACATTAAAATATCGTGGTACGATTTATTCTAATCTGGTAAAGGTCAAGTAAGCTCTACATTGACACTATGTAAAAATGATAAGATATAGTTACAAGTCAGCCCACCGAGAAACTTTAAACAAAACAAATAGAAACAAACAAAGTAACAAGCAAACTACATATATATTATATTCATTTAATACTCAAGATAACAACACAACAAAGTAACAATGGCTAAAATAAAATTAACAAAACGGAAGACATTTTATTTAGTTTCAAAGTATGCATAGGATATTATTAAACGTAATCAGTAGAATTTAAAATCATCTGTATTGACTGCACACGAAACAGCAATCTTGTCTACTGTAAATGGTCCATCTGAAAACAAAAATAAACGTTAATCTATTATTTAAAGTAAAATTTTGATACTAATCGAAAATCAATGGAATAGAAGATGAAGAAGATTTAAAACTTTTGCAAATCTGAGTAGTTATCTATTCTCGACATTGACATCTTATGATCTCATCGATTGGATTTTAGCGTTTGTAGCGTTGTAGGTATTAGGGAATGTATTCAATACTATAATACGCCAGGTGCAATGCTAATGTTAGAAATATTCACCTATTGGGAACCACTGCTTCGTAGGTATTCCAGATTCAAGTCTCATGGCTGCAATGGCAGCTCTCAATGCAAAAGTAACTACAATTCCCATACACGTTGCTGGTTCGCCAGTTCCTGAATCATAAATTATTGTTTTGATTGACTAGACTTGCACTTTACTGAAATCACACTATTGGTAAAAGATTATGAAGTCGATATAGCGCGCTGGCCAAGGTGCTTACTCAGTTCCGATTAGAAAGAAGGCTTTCCATGCGGAAAGCTAACGCTTTAGCTCAACATTTCTGAAACAATTCACTAAGCTATGGAGCGCCCGTATTTCCTGTCACGAATAATTTGAATACCTTGAAGGCAAGCGTGCTCCTTCCTTTCTTTCATTGATTGCAGTCAAGCGCAAGCCTATCTCGCTTAAAAAGTGTACCTAGTTATTATCACCAAAGACGCAAAGTGATTTACACTGGAAGTGTAAAAAGTATAATCCATTAAACAAAAACATACCTTTTGCTCCAAGGATGAGTTCTGTACTAAAAGATCGTTTTCTAAAGTAAATTCTGAAGTCCTGGGGTATATCTCTGGCCTGAGGCACCCAGTATTCCCAAGTCCGGTTTGTTAGCAATTCACCAGTATCAGGCTCGTAAACTAAATTTTCAAAGGTCCAATAACCAGTTCCCATGACGAAAGCACCTTCAATCTGCAAAATAGAAAAATATCTTAATTTTTTGTCTTGTTTATAGAAATTATACATATGAAATTAAGATTACCTATAGAGGTAACCTTAATTTTATATTAATATATGTGTAATGCATTCCGTCAAGTTAAGAATCATTAATTTCCTACGATAATTACTTTTGTAAGGAAGTTTTTTCACTTTTTTCAATTAACAGCCGAGTAATTAACATCGCAAATAGGTAAAATAACTAATAATACCAAGTAATAATAGTTATAAGAATATCTATTATGAATTAGTTTAAGTCATTAGTTTAACTTGTTATACGTTTATGTTTGACATAAAGCTGTAAGCATAGTAAGGTTCTGTAATAAAATAAAATAACTATTAAAACGTAAAGCTCATTTCATTTCAGCACTGATGAAAAATAAACTTACTTGACCAACATCAATTTCGGGGTTGACACTGCGACCAGTGTCTTCAAGTATATCAGCTCTTCTAAACTGCCACTCTCCAGTGAGGCCATCAACTTCAACTTCAGCTAGAGCAATTCCATAAATATGAAAATTCTGAATATCTTTCGAATTAACTAAACTGTGAACTTGTAAATCGATCTCCAATTCATAAGCCTTTTTTATTAATTCCTCCCATGTAGGATTGGTCAATTGACTTCTGACTGGCTCTAACCTTCTTAACAATTCTTCACAGCATCTCCGAACACCGATACCTACATTTTGGGATGTCAAAGTACCTCCAGATGGAAAGCCATTAGGTGCGATAACAGTATCGTTTGGCTTTACTTGAATTTTCTCTAATGGTATTTTAAGGAAATAAGCACATATCTGAGTAGCTCTTGTGTTAACACCTTGGCCCATTTCAACACCCGCATGTGTAATGACTACTGTACCATCATCATTATAAACGGACATATTTACGTTAAAATACTGATATCCAAAAGGGGTCCATCGAAGAAAAGTAGGTCTTAAACCACGTTTTTTCCATCTATTCTCTGAATTGAATTTGTCAACCGCAGCTTTCCTTTCAAAGTATAGAGCATTATTTGTTATTGTTTCAGCCATTTCTTGCAAGTCACTATGGTTTACTGTATCTAAATTAGCTAGACGTACATCAAATGGATCCAAATTTAATTCGTAGCATATTCTTTCAAGCATCACTTCAGCCATTGCAATATGTTCCAAAGTACCTAATAAAAATATAATAAATAATTATTCTAAATGACATTTTAAGCCAGAATACAAAAATTAAAAAATAGTACGTTAATATTTTATTTAGTACTAGCTTTAACCCGCGGCTGCGCTCACGTTAGGTTCGATTTTTTTAACCCTCTATTTAACCCTCTTGGGGTTGAAATTTTCCAAAATCCTTTCTTAGCGGATGTCTACGTCCTAACAGCTACCTGTATACCAAATTTCAGCTCGATCGGTCCAGTGGTTAGAGCTGTGCGTTGATAGATCAGTCAGTCAGTCAGTCAGTCAGTCAGTCAGTCACCTTTGCCTTTTATATATTTAGATAATATAGTATTGTACAGATTTATGAATAGTTTAGTATTGGCACTTCAATTATTTTAAATTAATAGTGTAAAAAAATGTTTACAAAGTATTAAAAATAATAACTATTCTGTCTTCATTCAAATTGAGTGTCATATAAGATCATACCAGGAGAACGGCACCAAGTGTTAGACGGCGTATCGGTCAGTGCATTATAAGATTTGTAGTTCCAAGTATCCATATTATAACAATTGTTAAATACATCTTGACCTAGCAAAAGTAGAAGTTCGTTGACCATATAACCATTGTCGCTGTATATTTCACAATTCACGTATTGAATCACTCCTCTTTTGTTTACTCTAATCTGACAAAAATAAAAGAAACGACTAAAATATATTCGACATCGTTACAGTCCGATTATATTTGAATGTTTATTGATTTATAATTATTTTTATATTATTATGATAATAAAGTCAATATTGTAACTTGAGAAATGAAACATTTGCATTAACGTTTGCGATACAATTATATTTTATACATATACAATTTTTAAGGCGAAATAACAGAGTTAAAGCATTTATTTATAGAAGCAGGAAGAAGGTAGGAATTTTAAAAAGATGAAGGTCCAATACCTACCTCAAAGTTCGTAGAGGACGGTGCTCTTTTCCCTACTGCTCTCATGTTATTGGTAAGGGATTGTATAAATCGACAAGGGCGATTGAGTTTGTGTGTAACCAAAGTACAAGCTACAGATACTTGAGTAGCTCGAGATAATTTAAAACCGTAACTGCCGCCCAGTCGACGAACGTAGACGTCAACACTATACAAAATAAAGCATAATAATAGTTCGTTAATATTTTAGTAAAACGAGATTAATAAAGCTTAGTTGCTTAGTTTATTTCAATTGCTTATTGTAATGAAATAAACTAAACATGTATCAAAGTTAAATATCTTAACAATACTATACCTGCTTTGATTTAGTTTTAGTACTCTTTGAACCATCGTCTGCACCGCATCAATCCATTGCGTTGCAGAATAAACTCTTATGCCTTCTTCTATCGGATGCGTTACACATACTAATGTTTCCATACTAAAGTGGTATTGTCCATAAATTGTACTGTCACCAATTATCACGTTCGTTACATCGGTTCCCGTTCTTTTTGCCACCCTTGTATTGTATAAAGTGACTTTAGATGGATCAGTTTTAGACTTCTTGACGTCTATAATGGGTTTCTTTACATTACTGTATGTTACGCGAACTAAAGTAGCTGCTTTTTGAGCTATGCTTTGGGACTCAGCTACAATAATACCAAGAGGTTGGTTAAAATATTTAACTTCTCCGTTGCACAACAATTCTTCATTAGCCGAATTGAATACATTCACAGCAGGCGTAAAACTATTAACACCGGGTAAATCAGATGCCGAATAGAACGCAACTACACCAGGTTCTTTCTACAAAGTAATACATGAAAATTTTATATGCGCATATGATTTTTAAAATATATTGACATTCGTTAATAAAACCATCTTACCAAGGCTATACTAGGATCGATTTTGTCTATAGTGCCTAAAGCTACTGTAGTTAAAACAAATGCTGCAAAGACTTCCTTTGGAAGCGTTGGCAAATCTTCAGTGTATGTAGATTCTCCAGCACATTGGATCTAAAATCAATTATCATTATTATAGGCTGATGCCAGTTTATTAACTAAGTACAATCCGTTCATCTAAACTAGCGGTCGAAATACAACTGTATTTCATAATTTTTTTAAGTGTGGATGATACTAAAGTTCTATATAATCATTGCATGTTATATTGTGACGCTATAAACACAAAATGTTATACATTACATACGGTCTCAAAGCATATGGTACATGTCAGGCTGAATCTGGATGCTAGACACACGACAAATTGATTAGTAAAGATTATGATTGCAAACAATGGTTAGATTAGAAAGTTAAATTTAATTTCATCATTGACTAACATAATATACTGCATTTTATTCAATAATATAGATAATATTAACATATATTATAATTATATAAATTTTAGCTTTGTGTACTCCTTTTCTATTTATATACTTTAACTATGCCAAAGCCCAAATCTCATACTCTTTCATACGCGTAATGTGTTAAAGAAGAGGTAAAAAGTTTTCTCTTCACTTATTAATATCATCGATCATCATCAATTTCTTCTTCCAGTTTAATTTGTATCAAAAGTGGATTTTATATTTTAAGTAGACAATAATTGATCAAGCGAAGCGAGGTCTCTGAGTCTACTTGAGTGAATTTGCACTTGTCTGTCCGTCCGTCCGTCCGTCTATCAGAGCCTTATAACTTCTGAATTACTGAACGTAATTACTTATTTAAATATAATATGTAAATTGATGGCCTTCAGCCGAATATTGCATAAAAAAATATAAAAAGTTTTATTTCAGGGGAGCTCTCATAGAAGCGTGTGCGAAGTAAAATTTTTTTTGTTGCGTTGCATACACTTGCGATATATCTTTTTAAAGACGACTTTAAACAGAGTACAAAAATATATTTTTTTAAATTTTCCCCTTGAAATTGACGAAATGGGGGGCTTTCAAAGTAGAGATTTAATTTGAGCCATATGTGAGCCAAAAACTACTGAATATTAGAACCTGAAAATTGATTGTAAATTCAGTTATATATTATAAAGAAACAAAAATATTTAATTTTTAATGCTAATAGATTGTTTAGGATTGTTTTACTATTCATTCACTAGATGGCGCCACTAGGACTTTGCAACTCGCTATCTCCTAGTGACGCTCGGTTCATATACTGAATTTGTATTTTTCTCAAAAGTTTTTTGAAGTGTTGTGCAGTGTTTTTATTAGTGAGGTGAGTGTACAAGATGCTAATAGATGGCGATGTATTTAGTATCGGTAAAACCATGGTAAAACAGTTTTGCGTCAACTATTATTATTTTTTATTGCGTCTAATGTTAAAAGTTAATTATTAAAATATATAATTAAAACTATTTTTTAGGAATTGTGGGATACCACGAGGTCTCAGTTACGGGTGAATCACTAGTTATACTCACTAAGGCTTCAAGTTTAGGTATAGGTTTATTCAGCGGCCATAATGTAGGGTTAGTGTCGAATATTTGTCTTCCATCTGAGACCGGTCTTGTTTCGTTTAACTTGATAGCACCAGATGCAATTCTTGCATTGAGCATCTTTGGTGGAATTAATGAAAGAAGACCCTGAAAATAAATATCATTCATCAGAATAAGATTATAAGAAAAGAAGAATATTAAAAGAGATCACTTTTATTTTACAGATTCTTCAATATTTTTTTCCTATATTTTATGACTTTATCAAAACTTTTGTTTTGATTTTCTGCATAAAGACTGCAATTATTTACCGTTATTTTAGCTCAAAAATCCAGTTTTTTTTAATGTGCCCAAAGGTTTCGTAATTTTCAAAATCTTAATTTTTGACAATTTTACATTAAAGTCTTCAAATGCCACACTCACGGAAGACTTAAAAATTTCAAAAATTAAGATTGTTTTCACAGAGCATTCATTTAATTTTTCTTTAAGATTACTTTTCATAGAGTATGAAATGGAGATGTTTTTCTACATTTCTAGTTCAAAATATCACTAGTTTTTCGAGTTAAAACATTATTGCAGCAGAATGAGCAAATCGTTATTATTCGCCGTGATCGTGATTCTTTAAATTGTTACCTTGTAAAATAATCCTAAAGCAACTTTTCGTCTGTACTCCACTGGAGGATCGGGTAGACTTTCTGTCACCACTAGCTCATTTTTCAGTACATTTATAGCTCCCTGCAATGTCTCATTTGTAAACAGCACTCTGCGATTCAAATATTTTTCAGTATTTGTTGCTCGAATGAATGCAGGAGAAAGACCTCCATAGACTATCCTACACCCCATTACTCTGTTCGCTGCATCTAGTCTGTATATAAATCCTGCGTGTATTATGGCATGAGCGTTTTGAGCTCTGGGCATTATCTGTAATTTCAAATCAATGTTTTATTTAATATTTATCTTCTTCTTCTAAATATATAAAAGGCAAAGGTGACTGACTGACTGATTTACTGACTGACTGATCTATCAACGCACAGCTCTAACCACTGGACCGATTGAGTTGAAATTTGGCATACAAGTAGCTGTTTGGACGTAGGCATCCGCTAAGAAAGGATTTTGGAAAATTTCAACCCCAAGAGGATTAAATAGGGGGTTAAAATTTGTATGAAAGTCCGTCATTTTTCAAGTTATATCCATGAAACTTTGTATTTAGGCTTTGGAATAAAAATAAAGAAATACGTGTTTCACAGATTTTGAAAAATCCACCCTCCAAGGGATCAAATAGGGGATGAATGTTAGTATGAAAGTTTTTCATTTTTAAAGTTGTATAAACTTTGTATTTGGGCTTTCGATTAAAAATAAAGAAATACATGTTTCATCTAAATATATAAAAGGCAAAGGTGACTGACTGACTGATTGACTGACTGACTGATCTATCAACGCACCGCTCTAACCACTGGACTGATTGAGTTGAAATTTGGCATACAGGTAGCTGTTAGGACGTAGGCATTCGCTAAGAAAGGATTTTGGAAAATTTCAACCCCAAGAGGATTAAATAGGGGGTTAAAGTTTGTATGAAAGTCCGTCATTTTTCAAGTTATATCCATGAAACTTTGTATTTAGGCTTTAGAATAAAAATAAAGAAATACGTATTTCACAGATTTTGATAAATCCACCCCCCAAGGGATCAAATAGGGGATGAATATTAGTATGAAAGTTTTTCATTTTTAAAGTTGTATAAACTTTGTATTTGGGCTTTCGATTAAAAATAAAGAAATACATGTTTCATCTAAATATATAAAAGGCAAAGGTGACTGACTGACTGATTGACTGACTGACTGACTGACTGATCTATCAACGCACAGCTCTAACCACTGGACTGATTGAGTTGAAATTTGGCATACAGGTAGCTGTTAGGACGTAGGCATCCGCTATGAAAGAATTTTGGAAAATTTCAACACCAAGAGGGTTAAATAGGGGGTTAAAGTTTGTATGAAAGTCCGTCATTTTTCAAGTTATATCCATGAAACTTTGTATTTAGGCTTTAGAATAAAAATAAAGAAATACGTGTTTCACAGATTTTGAAAAATCCACCCCCCAAGGGATCAAATAGGGGATGAATGTTAGTATGAAAGTTTTTCATTTTTAAAGTTGTATAAACTTTGTATTTGGGCTTTCGATTAAAAATAAACAAGTACATGTTTCACAGATTTTGAAAAATCCACCTCCAAAGGCATCTAATAGGGGTGAATGTTAGTATGAAAGGTTTTAAAGTTGTATAAACTTTGTATTTGGGTTTTCGATTAAAAATAAATAAAATACATGTGTCACAGGTTTTGAAAAATCTACCACAAAAGGCATAATCTAAATATATAAAAGGCAAAGGTTACTGTCTGACTGACTGATTTATCTATCACCGCACAGCTTAAACCACTTTGCATACATATAGCTATGATGACGTAGTCATCCGCTACGAAAGGATTTTTCAAAATTCAACCCCGAAGGAGGTAAAATAGGAGTTTAAGAAATCGAACCTAACGTGAGCGAAGCCGCGGGTAAAAGCTAGTCGAAATATAAACCAGGACTTGAATTCCGCTTTACATATAAATAAGCTAGTGCTAGTAGAGGGTATGATAATAATAAAACATAATTGGAGTTTACACCATCAATTTTTAGATTCAGTCCATACCCTGACCATTGGGCTATTGAGGCTTCAAAATTAAATTCAAAATAAATTTCACAATTTCGATTTTTTTTTATATCCTACTGATACTGTAAATACAAAAGTTTGTGGGGATGGATTGATGGGTGGATGAATGAATGTTTGTTATTCCTTCTTGCTACAAGGAGCGAACCGATTTGGCTAGGAATAGATACAGCTCGTACCCAGGATTAACACAAAGGTCGGAAAATTAAAGAGTAAAATATAGAATAAAATAAAAATTAGTCTAAGAAGTTTCTTAAATGTAATACGTCATTAAAACCACATTGAAATCCATTAAAACAGATCATTGTTTAATAACTATTAGGAGATAACTGTATTTGATTCAATCCCAATTCTGAAAAAGATGTTCAGAAATAAATTCTTGTGATATAATATTGTTATTTTTCTTTCGTTACATTTACTTGAATATCAACCATTTTCAATAACACTACCTTGTAAGTAACTATTTTGTGGTCATTACTAAGCGGTGGCAAAAGAATGTTGATTATTATTTTCTTCGTCATATCCTCTCGAAGGAAACCTTGCATTGTGAGATATTTGTATCTTCCCGGAGCTACCACTGAAACGTTTAATTAAAAAACAATTAAGAATCAATAATTTTGAACACACGTTGCTCAATAATCGTTTTGGCAACGATTTTTATATTTATGGCATTGTCTTATATAACAATTTTGTTAATTACATCAGCTAAAGCCAAACAGTATTAGGGGCTTCAGAATTTGCTAATAAAAAATAATACCAGACATCGTTTCAAATCGAAATTCAGTATATTAATTTGTTTATAGATTAGAAAAATTTAATACTCACTGATTGTAATTTGGGCACCAACGGTTTCCAATAGGAGGAAAATGTCCGATTTAAATTCTTTATAGCGATTCTTCAGCATCAAGTTACCAGCTATAGTTCCTAGCTGAAATTAAACTAATATTATAATTTAATTTTATGTATGTGTGTGTGTATGGGTGTGTGTTTGTTACTCTTTTACGCACTACTGGACGGGTTTGGCTGACATTTGAAATGGAGATAGCTCATTCCCTGGATTAACACATAGGCTACATTTTGTCCCAAAAATTAAAGAGTTACCGCGAGAATTAAAAATATCTTAATCCACGCGGACGAAGTCGTGGGTATCATCTAGTGATTTTATAAAAACATTAAAATACAAAAATACAATTTTTTTTTAATGAGGAATCTAATAAGACTAAAATTAAATCCAATTTTAACTGCAAATCTGATTACTAAAAAGCATTTTTATGAGATAGGCATGAATTTACTATTTTTATTGCGCGCGATAAAAAGATATGATGAGTTCAGACTAGAAAATTAATATAGAAAATAGATATGCTCTTAAAGTCATGAACGTTGAAACGGATTTAAAAATCTTGATAAAATAATCTCGAGTGTTTATTCTAATGGAAATGTAAATGATGCTTTTAATTATCTGGTAATGTATTATCTTGACACACAGTAATAAAGATTTAAAATACAAAATTAAAACAAATAAACTATAGAAGCAAACTTACATTTCTAATTGTCACATGTGCAACAAGTCTTAAATGATCATTGAGAACTTTAAGATAACCGAAATAATTGAAATTTCCTTCAATTTCGAATATATTAATCAGTTCTGCTAGAGTATTTCCGGCCCCAATCACTAAATTTTGATCTTTAAAGTGGGCTTTTAGTTCTGATATACAGCTAACATCTATGAGTACTTTGGGATACTCCAAAATCGGATAAACACCTGAAAGTATGTAGATAATATAATGTTACTAATCGAGAATATCTTTTTTACTCTTGTTATATCTTCAAAAAATTACGAAGCGACAAAAATTATAATGATAATTGTCACCATATATTTTTTAGCTTTACATTATTTTAAAAATGTCCGAGTATGATAAAATCCTCTCTAATAATTTATCTAGTTACCATGTTCTTTAGGGAGCAGGAAATCTACTTTGATGCCAACCCGAAGCACTTAAATCTCCTCGCTGCTCTAACCTTCCCGGTACTGCAGTGTGCATGAATTCAGGGGGGAGGCGGTCTAGTTAATTAATTTAAATTCAAAAATGTAAAACTCTAAACTTCTTACCTTTCCCTGTATTACCAGCAACAAGCATATAGGATTGCTTGCCCTTTGCTTGCCATATGACATAAACATCTGACAACGTATAAACTCTGTACCAATCTCTATCATCACACAGTTTTATATGAATCACTTTGTTTGTAACGTCATTCTTTGATACCATACACCAGTCGGAATCATCGCAATTACTTTCAGAACATACTTCCCCTGATTTTTCACATATTTTTAAATCTTCAATATCTGATATATCCAATGTTTTGGGAGCGTCGGAGGAGAATTTCTTAAAGGCTTCTAAAATTGGCCTGTACCCGGTACATCTGCATACATTGCTTGCTAAAGATTGTTCTGTTTCTTGCATTGTAAGCTTTCTTGATTTCATCAGACTGAAAACGAAAAATTTGTTAATTAATCTGAAAATTTGTAATATTACTTCTCTTTATTTTCTTTTCTTCTTTAGAGCTTTTAACATAAAAAAACATTTGCTTATATATTTCTTTGAAATTTTTAAATTTTCAATTCTACTTCTTTTAAGTGTATCAAAGTGGATAATCAAATGAATTAGTGTGATTTGATTATATTGTATTCGGGCAATAAGTAAATGGGACCACAAAGTCTCTAATGAACTTTACCTGTACATGTTCATGACCATCCCCGGGGAGCAGTACCCGCACTGGGATCCATTTGTCCCAGCGAGGGTTTTCTGCAGCAGATGGTATCCATCCAAGCGGTTCCCAACTTTCTCGATGGTCTCGATTTCCCAGTCCTGGCACGATGTTATCGACACCATGCACTACAAAGAAAGTTACAAGTAAACATGTATAACGGGCAGACGGGTAGTTAAACGTGCAATATAATTGAAGTGAAATCCACGGCAAAGCTAAATACTTACAGAATTCACGCCTTGAGCAGTACCTCCATGACATTTTGTAGCGCTAACGATGCAGGCACCGCAGCCACCTTCTAAGCACATATATTTGGTCCCTCGGAGACCCAGATGTCTTCGGAGGTAGTCCAGCAAAGTAGTGGTGGAACTGACATCTGATCCCACTAAAAAGAAGCATGAAAATATAAGTATACGTACGTAAGTACTTTGCATCAATTCCTTATCTACCTTTTGTACATATGAAGCATAAGATTTGAACAATATAATTTTAAAGATATCACCAAAGGAAGATAACAAAATAAGACAAAATGAGGTTCACAGGTCAGTGTTCTTAAAATGGCTGAAATCCTAGGTTTATAATATTATGACCTTTAATTTAATAATCAACAGAATATCTTGTTAATAAACATTTGAAAAATTTAAGCAATTCAGTCTACACACTTACATGATACAAAAAATTGTATTAAGCATGTTATCAATAAATAAATAAATACTACTACTCGTATTATCAAGTAGATGAAACACGCCCTTATCGTCTTCGTTCATAGTTTTTTAAAAATACATACCTTTGAATTTCTTTTCCTTCCTGGAACTTCTTCTTTTCTTTCCTAAACTTAAACCGAAAAAGAAGTCCAAGATAACCTATATATCGTAATTCATCGATATCTCACATCATGAATGACACATAGCATCCAGTCGAGATGGGCACTTCTTCAGTCTAAGTTTTAAAAAAAAAGTTCCAGGAAGAAAGTAAATAATGAACTCCAAAGACATTTTTTAAAAACTATGAACGAAGACGATTGAAGGTCTAAAATCTCATCAAATAATATACAATACAACATATCAAATAAAAGTTCAGGTATTGAGCATATCATATTAAAGTTCACGTATTGAGATTGTAATCTTTTTTACTAATTTCTAAACAGTAGACATTTACCACAGTATACGCATATTGTTTGACCTTGAATCCGTAGATTTTGAATAAGACAGGTTATTACTACCGGCTGTTATTTGAAAGGCTATTGTATTAATTATGTATTTTTAAATTCGTAGCTGTGTTCATGAGCAGCAGAGGCTATTGACCTGTCTGGCGGTTAGGTACCTAGATAAAGAATCCTATAGTTTCGTCTAGTTCAAGCGTTGGATGTTATTCTGTCCGTCTGTTGTATGCCGTCAATATTATCACCCTAATCCATCAGCCACTATTGGGCACGGGTCTTTCCTCAGAATGAAAAGGTGTAGGTCATAGTTGGTTATATCCTTCAAGAGGCCATAGTCCACCACGCTAGCCAATTGGGTATTGAAAAGAGCAACCGCCGAGTTTATTGCTGGCTCTTCTCGGCAGGAAGGGCATTCCGAACCAGTGGTAGATTCATTGACGATTCAAAAGCGCTTGTAAAAGTTTATTTGAATAAAAATAATTCTATTCTATTCTATTTGACTGTTGTCAAAATGTGGATATTCATTAATTACAATGGAAAATGTAATTTGACAGAATAACATTTCTAAAAACAGAAAATAAATCAGTCAAAAAACAAATAAGTTATAAGCTGTTTTACTGTGACTGTATATGTCTCTTCCTAAAACTAAACTTTGCATGGAGAGTGTATGGAGCTACGTCATGTTGCAATATCGCTCTCTTTTTCTAACAGGAAACTTAAAAACTCTATAATATCTTCGAGACTAGTTAAGATATTAAAAAAAGAAAAATGACATTGTTTTATAATGTTAAAAATCATTATCTAATCATTTTATGGAACTCGGTCGTAGTTATATTTTTGTGTACCTACAACTACATACTTAACATCTGATAGTTACAGTCCTTTGCTCTTACGTAGACTACTTTTAAGCCGAAAAAGACAACTTTAAAAAAAAACTTACTTCCACGCGGCCGGAGCCGCGAGAAACAGGTAGTTTTAAGTAAATAAAAAAAATTTAATCAAATACCCAATTACGAATTGACAGAGATTAGCTTTACAAATGCAGTTTTACGTAAGTTGGTTCTTATCTTGCTTGCTTGTATCTTATCTTATACACATAATATTACAACGTAAAGTTATAAACGTGTACAAACTAAAATTATTTTTATACTTTGTAGTGGCGTAAGAAGTTGATTTTTAGAAAAGAATTTTTATATCTATTTTGTTCGCCTTAATAGGTGGTTTAAAAATACAAAAAGATATAAAAAGAATAACTATATTCGAAAGAACGATTCGAAAGCATTTTGTAAAAGTTAATTTGAATAATAAGTTACTCTATTCTATACCTACTACAAAATCGAAAAAATAAAAAATTGGGAATTTTGTATTGATTACTCTCAATAGATGGCGGGTAAAAACTAGGGTAATTACGAAAGACAAATAGTTACATAGCGAGAGTATCTAAGTTAATAATAATTTACTTATGTAATTGATGTACTTAGTTACTTCTTAGAACAAACATTAGTGAAAGTGGTTATATAAAAAAACTAGTTAAAGTTATAACTTATAAGGTTTAAGTTTGGGTTCCATCAATTCTTTTTATTTATGCTAATAATAATTCTTTCATATATTTCGAGGCAACTGCCTCGTTGGTCTAGTCCAAAGTCAAATTCAAATTCAAAATTTATTTATTTCATGTAGGCTAACTTGTAGCTCTTATGACACGTCATAAATCTACCACCGGTTCGGAATGCAGATTCTGCTGAGAAGAGCCGGCAAGAAACTCAGCAGTTGCTCTTTTCAAAAAAAATTTTTTTTTTACAAAGCTATGCTATTGTATACAGTGCTTCCACAATAAAGCTTCAAAAATACAAAAATGCATACGTAGGTACACCAATCCAACGCATGTCAAGACGGGCAGTCAAAGCAGACCCATTCCCGTTGGTGGCACCCGTTCACGAGCATGACGCATGATCCAGCCATTGCTTCGCTCAACCATATTTGAGGGTTGCTAGTGGTTAGCGTATTCGACTACGGATGACGAGGTCCCGGGTTCGACTCCCGAGTCGGGGCTTAAAAACAAGTATTGGGTTTTACTGTCAAACAAATTCTCTATACTAGCCCGGAGTTAGAAAGTTGGCGGTGAATCACCCCCGTGCCTCGGTGAGCACGCAAAGCCGTCGGTTCTGCGCCTGATCTCCCTCCGGTCCGGATCTCCGGATTTCCGTCCCATCAGACTGAGAGTGGGGAAATAGAGAGTGCACCTGTGTCTGCGCACACACTTGTGCACTATAATGTGCTGTGTGCGTAATTCGGTCGGGAGGACATTGTTATTATTATATTTCGAGGAGTTCGGGGTTGGACCTTATACAGTACTCGGTATGTGCATCTGAAGCATTAAATATCACTTGCTTAGGTAACAGTGAAGGAAAATTACGTGAGAGAGAGAGAGCTAAGAATCCCTTAGCTGAATCCCTTAGCTGAGTCCCTTAGCCTAGGTAGGTAGGTCAGGTGTCTCCTAAAATTACTTAACACACTATCGCATCAGTAATGTTATAAAGGCGAAAATGTGTGTGTGTGTGTGTGTGTGTGTGTGTGTGTGTGTGTGTGTGTGTGTGTGTGTGTGTGGGTGGGTGTGTGTGTGTGTGTGTGTGTTAGTTACTCCTTCACGCCACGAGGAATGAACCATGATTAAGACATAGGCTACATTTTATCCCGGAAGTAAGTAGATGCGGATAAAGTGACAATATTGGCTAGTAGAGCCATAGTAAAGAATAATTTTAAAATGTCTATGCACAGATTAGTTACTCTCTAATCTGTGTGTCTATGCGTAATTTTATAAAGTGTAATACGGTCACGTATGTACAAAGAGAAACTGACTGGCATCATTACGATCATTACGTAGATTTGAGAGCCTAATCTCTAAACAAAATCTAAAAAGAGTAGTCAAGTCGTATTCTATTTTTAATCTCCGACGCAAAAACGATGGGGTGTTATAAGTTTGGCGTTTCTGTGTGCTGTGTGTATGTGTGTATTGTGTGTGTGTGTGTGTGTGTGTGTGTGTGTGTGTATGTGTGTGTCTGTAGCATCGTAGCTCCCGAACGGATGAACCGATTTTGATTTTGTGTTTTTTTTTGTTTGAAATATGAATGAGTCGGGAGTGCTCTAGTTATGTTTGACAAAAATTGGTTCAAGATGCCCGCTGCCAAAAAATGGTGGATTACATATTTTTTCACAACACCCTCAATGTGGGTATCAAATGAAAGGGCTTGACTAGTACAATACTATAGACCATGATTTTTAAATCCAAGATGGCCGCCACCACAAAATGGCGAATTACATTTTTCTTTTTAATTTCATATGTCAAGGGTGTTTTAAATTTTCAATTTACACTTGTATAAAATACATAATCCTACTAATATTATAAATGTGAAAGTGTGGATGTTTGTTACTCAATCACGCAAAAACGGCTGAACGGATTTGGATGAAATTTGGCACAGAGATAGATTATGGACGGGAATAACACATAGGCTACTTTTTATCCCGGAAAATTAAAGAGTTCCCGCGGGAATAAAAAACCCTCAATCCAGGCGAACGAAGTCGCGGGCATCAGCTAGTTATAAATAAAATTAAAAAAATATCTGTGAGTCGTATGCGTACTTTTTACATAAGCACGCCTATGTAATTCCCTAATTACCAATTTTTGACAGTCAACCATAGATATAAAATGTTATTCATATGCACTTAATGGACTTAATTTTTTTCGCCCTCGACGAAAAAGAAGGAGTGTTATAAGTATGACGCGTGTATCTGTGTATCTGTGTCTGTATATCTGTGCTCAGAAAGAATTTTTGATACTTCAACAGATAAGGGGGTTGAAAAATCGAATTTAACGCGAGCTAAACCGCGGGTAGGTATAAGTCGCGGCTTATTGCCCGACTGCGGCACGGAAAGGAATGTAATGTATTTATTTCATTACGTAAAACGTATGACTAGTCATTGAAACACCTGTGTAATGAATATGTTCTTAAAATAATACAAAATGAGCAACAAAAATAAAATACTTAGCAATGTGTTTTATCGATTTTTAATAAGTAAAATCTGTTGTTATAAAAAATTTATAACGCATCACTAACTCGAGCTGGCAAGAGAAAAAAATATCTACTGTTGAAATTTTTTTTTATCCGAAATAGGCTTGCGCTTGTCGACAATCAATACTGGATAGCACTGATGAGGTCTAGGTTGAAGCGCGCTTGTCTAGAAAATGCCTATTCACTCTTGCCTTGAAGGTACTCAAATTATAAGTGGCAGGAAACAGGGATGCTGGAAGAACGTTCCACACCTTAGCGGTTCTTATCAGAAACGTTGAATTAAAGCGTTTCGTTCGAGTAGGTTGGATTTTTACCACATAAGGATGCCAACTAGGGTTGCCAGATTTTTTTTCAGCCTATAAGGGACAAATGGTTAAATGGGTAAAAAATACGGAATTTCAGTATTTTACCCAGGACAAATAAAAAACAAAATTATTTAGTGTCTTTTTTTATATTTTTCCGAGGATCGTTTCAGTTAAAACATATTTTTTTTTTCGTTTTAACCTAATCTGCAAAAATCAATACAATTATAATCGTAATTATAAACGGTCATCAACTCGCTTTTTTATGATTGTTGCTTGTGTGAATACTTGGATCGATTTCATAATGAAACACGAAGTATAGTTCAAATACGGGACATAGCCTGTCCCGCCGGGAAATTTTAAATTATGCCTAAAATACGGGATGTCCCGGGAAATACGGGACGTCTGGCAACGCTAATGCCAACACTCACGACTTCTCGCAGTTCTGTGATAAAAAGGTTAGGGGGAAATAGGTTGTGAAGTTCCTGAGCGCACTCTCCAAAAATTAAAACTCACGGTAGTACTCTACTGTAGAAACTATGTATTGAATTAAAAACTAAGATTTTGAAAATTTAGAAACCTTCAGACACAATTTTTGGGAACATCGTGAGTTTTGAGATGAAACCCTTATTAAAAAAGCATAACTTTTTAAAAGAGAAATTTTATTTTACAATTTTTTTTATACAAAATGAGTGAAATTTTGATGTTATAATATTCTGTATTGACATACCGGAATACGTGGTGCCATTGACTCGGAAAGTTACTTGGTCCATTACCGCGGCACATAAGTGTAGAAGAGCAACTGCGCTGATAACGTTGTAAAAGTGAGTATATGCCCAGGCTACTGGCTCCTACCGCATAAAAACTTCATGCTGAATTGTGTATACAATGAAAAATGCGTATCGCGTCTATGTAATTAAATAAACCATAACCAAATGTAACCTTTTTTTTATACGACTGCCTGAAACAAGGAGTATGTATGTCTGTATGTATGTGAGTTTGTATATTCAACCATAACTTCTATACGCCTGAACCGATTTTGATGAATGGGGTATCATAAAAATCCTTAGCTTATTCCGGGTGACATAGGCTAGTAAAATTTTAAAAAAATTGATAGGGGATCATGGTCCCGCATTAAAGACTAAAGTTGAAAAAAAATCGAAAATAAGATTAGATAATCATCATCTAAAAAATGATGAATGTGAATAAGATTCCAAAGGGCTGTGGTATTTAACTTTTTAGTTCGTTTTTGGCTGGGCAGTCATGTTTTTAATTTTTTTTAATTATAGCTTGTTGAATGTTGTGTATGTTTGTTATTGATATGCATATTAGTCATACCTAATAAATAAATAAATAAATAACCTACTACCCCTTACTTTATGGGATAAAAAGTAGCACTCGTATATATTATTTCAAACTTAATCTATGCCTTTTAGCCAAATCGATTCAGTCGTTGTGGCATGATTGAGTAACAAACATACATCCATCCATCCATAGGTCCAAACTTTCGCATTTATAATATTAGTAGGATTACGCTCAAAATAATGCAAGATGGTATTAGGTACTAGGATTTTAATATCGATGAAAAACCGTATTTTATTGTTTTGGTTCTTTATATTTATTTGTTTCTGTGGAGACAAAACAACACTAACGACAATATAGAGCTAGGCAAGGGCATATCGATATGCCCACTTAGAACTTGTTGGCAGAATGCAGATCTACATTCTGGTAATTAGGTTTAGAAGGTAATCACATTACACTGATATTATAAAGCTGAAAGTTTGTTTGTGTGTATGTATGTTTGTTACTCTTTCACGCCACAGCTAATGAACCGATTTGGCTGAAATTTAGAATGGAGATAGCTCATACCCAAGATTAAAACATAGGCTACATTTTATCCCAGAAAATTGAAGAGTTCCTGCGGGAATCAGAAAAACTTAATGCACGCGGACGAAGTCGCGGGCATCGTCAAGTTTAATCTATAATTTTAAAAGTTATCAAACTTAAAACTTGACGGGACGTGTATTTTCGGAACATCCTCAAACTAAGAATCAGTAAGAAACTATTTATTTTTGAAATAGGCAACATCCCAATTTCACGAACTACTTTTACTTCGCAACATTATATCCGAGTGAAAGGTATCAGGTTGTCCCAAGTTCGAAGCGCGTGAAATATAATATGCCTTAACACGTTTACTGAGTATTTGGTAATACCCAGTGACAGTGGGCGTGACACAACCGGCACCGGTCTAAGGGAGTCAACATACCTACATATTATCAACTGGAAAAGGGACTGCCACCGTATCGCCTTTCGCCTCGCCGTCAACCAGGCGTCAACCTAATGTATTTTGTGTACCTATGTATGCATTTTTGAAGCTTCATTTTGGAAGCACTGTATACATAGCATAGTTTTGTTACCTATTGTAAAAATTTTTTTTTTTTGAAAAGAGCAACTGCTGAGTTTCTTACCGGCTCTTCTCAGCAGAATCTGCATTCCGAACCGGTGGTAGATTTATGACGTGCCATAAGAGCTACAAGTTGGCCTACATGAAATAAATAAATTTTGAATTTTGCCGTGAAAGGTCTTTAAAATCACACCAAAACATCAAAACATACGGGTACCAATCAGAAAAATGTACCGTAACGAAAAAGTCTAACGTTCGTAACGTTAGATAAGTCTAAAAGTCGTAACGTTTTGTCTGGTGGGAGGCTTTGGCCGTGGCTAGTTACCACCCTACCGTCAAAGATGTGCCGGCAAGCGATTTAGCGTTCCGGCACGATGGCGTGTACAAACCGATTAGGGGTATGGGTTGAATTTACACTATACTCTATACCCCTTCCAAGTTAGCTCGCTACCATCTTAGACTGCATCGTCACTTACCATCTGGTGAGATCGCAGTCAAGGGCTATCTTGTCATCGAATAAAAATAAAAAAAAGTTGGCCTACATGAAATAAATAAATTTTGAATTTGAATTTGAATAAAGCGCATCAGCAGCTCCGGTACGTCAACTCGGCTACGGCTAGGCGACGCCGCGCTTACAGCTCACCGACCGCAGGTTGACGGCTAAGTGGCACCAGTTCCATCAAGAGACGTGCTTGAGTATGGATTATGGAGAGACGTGAGCGCGGGGACGACGAGCCGTAGCCGCGGGAACTGCTAGTTGATCACGCACCGCACCGCGGTTCGTGAGCTTGTTCCGAGGCGAGGCGATTACGATACGATTCCGATTAGTGTACGTTGTAGTAAGGAGTTTCATACAAAGAATACCGGACGCGACGGGTCGAGTTGAGACGGTGACGATTTCTTTCCGAGTTGATACTCGTATGTCTGCTGGGACCTTTACTGTTGCTGCGGTGACATTTCGGCGTTAATTGTGGGGAATCACGGTAATATTATAAAGGCGAAAGTTTGCACGTATGTGTGTTTGTTACTTCTTCACGCCACAAGGAATGAACCAATTTAGCTGTGAAATCAAGATAGCTCATACCCGGGATTAACTCATAATTATGTAGACTACCTTTTATGCCGAAAAATTAAAAAGTTCCCGTGGGAATTATAAAACCTTAATTCACGCGGACGAAGTCGCAGGCATTGTCTAATCACTGACCTCTTTTTTTAATCTATGACTAATATTGGACTTGCTTGACGCCGTTGAGCGGAATACGCGCAGAAAATTCGTATAATTTCAAAAATAAATATAGGTAGTGTACTATTTTACCCCGGTATACGGTTTTGTACGGGTCACCCTAATTTCAAAATTTCAATGTACCTAAAACAGCAGTGTGAGTGCATTTCCGATGGTGCATTGTAAACCAGTTTTCAATATTGGAAGACTGGATTTCGATATGCGTACCTATCTACTTATTATTATGCACAATAGATAATGAATAAAATTGACATACATTGATTAGGGTTTCTTAATAAAGTTACTTGTTATTTAATCACGCCGCAACAACTGAAGCGATTTGGCTGAAAGACAGAGATAGTTTGCAGTCTGGAATAACACATAGGCATATAAATACTTTTTATCTCGAAAAATAAAAGAATTCCCGCGAGAATTAAAAAATCTTATAATCCACGTGAAAGAAGTCGCAGGCATCAACTAGTTAAATGTAATCTACTTTTATTTATTTATTATTCCTCAGTTAAGTTCCACATCATTTAGGACCGATTTCACCAACGTGAAATAAGTCTTACCGAACGTGATATTTTGGCACCCTGTTAATACAAAAATTGACAACATTTAAAATTTAGACACGGATAAAGACTTATTGTAAGTGAAAAACAGCCTTGGAACAGCAGATGGGTAAATACTAATATAATATATTGTATTTAAGCGAATACCTGTGCAACACCTGTGCAACACAACAACATATGTACTTGTCCCAGACAGTATATTCATAGGAGCGATTTCCTCATTTCAAAAGTACCTAAAAATCCGTTAGCTAGGTCTCTTAGCTTAGGTAGGTAAGTCGGATGTCTCCTAAAATTTAGAGATTGTCAGTGAAAATCATGAGTGGATATAAAGGCAAAAGTTTGTACATTAGTGTGTATGTGTGTGAGTATGTTTGTATATGTATATATGTTTGTTTCTCCTTCACGCCACAAAGAATGAAATTTGGAATGGAGGTAGCTCCTACCCAGCACCTACCCAGGATTAACATACATATATGCTACATTTTATCCCGGAAAATTAAAGAGTTCTCGCGGGAATTTAAAAGCTTACTCTATCATCGTCTAGTATACTGTATTTCTTGCAGCAATAATATTTTTTAATTAATTGCAATTCTTTTTTACTAGGCGTTTAATATTTTGAGTACCAAAATATTCTGAAAATAGGTTAGTAACATCTTAAATCAAATTCATCCACCCGAAAGTAAATAATTTACTTCTGAATGGTCGCAGATCCTTGATCGCTTGCAACAAGTTAAGCCTTTGACGTGGCTTTGTTCGTTTTATTTGGATCGCTGGTCATGTGAAGCGATGAAGCAAAAAAACACCGACTGAAAGCGAATCTTCCGACTGAAGGAATCCGTAAAATTGAAACTACCATTGGTTCATTTTAAATACTATAAGATGGTGTCTTTTTATACGACTGTCCAAAAAAAGTTGTTTAAGGACTTATATATCTACCTATGTATGTGTGTATGTGTATATTATGTGTTTATTCCACCAAAACTTAAATGCCGGAATAGATTTGGATATATTTTTATCTTTACATCTTTCGGAGAGATATTGGCTGTTTTTAGTTGGTTTTCTTTAAAGCAGCCGAAGTTTTTATTATATTTTAAAAAAACATAACATACCTAGACGTCCACAGCTAAATATATCTAATATACTTCATACTTGGGATATTTCATTACACTACGAGTAGTCAAAAAACTTAACATTTTATAAAACAGATATTTTTTCTGTATGAGAAAATTAATTTTTATATATAGAGGTGAAAATAACAGCTTCTACTAAATTTAATATATATCTCTAAGTTAAATCGTTGTTATTTCCGAAAATCACCAATAAAAAATTCCATCTTCGATACAATATCCTGAAAATAAATAGTAGGGCCATGAAAATAATTCAAAGCGAGCTGGTATCAGTGCTGCAGAATGAGGCCTGTGATATACCATTTCCGTTTTTCAATTTCAATTTGCTCTGGCTTCCGGTTACCCTTCTCCCATTTTCACTTCCCAAAAAAAATTATACCATATTTTTGATTTCATACTTTTGGTACTAGCGAAAAAACAACTGAGCCGATTTTGACGAATATATGTCAATCGATTCGTTTTATACGAACAAAATCAATATCACGAATATTACATCCAATTTCATTTCCCTTGTCGAGTTAGTTTTAAAAACTGTTATTTTTATTTTATTTATTGGTTTGCCAGCAGGAAATCACACAAGAATTACAAAAAAATATACTACATCTATAGAAACATTTCAGGTGTGCACCCGACATGCGTAAGCAAAAGTGCAAATGCGGGTTTGCCATATTAATTTAATTGGGGGTTAATACAAGGTTAATTTAATGTCTACAATTGAACTATGAGAAGCATAAGAGGCTATGATGCGGTTACAATATATTGACACAATTCTCGTCGTTATCCTCGTCGTTATTTCACGACGCTGTAGTAAATAGTATCGCTTTGTTCTGGGTTCTTTATTTATAAAGAGGACAGTCCGCAGTTAACTGCTTTAACAGCTGAGATCTTGTCACGCCTCACGATTTTAACGAGCAATATTTATGCTCATACATTTCGATATAATAAATATTTGTGCTGTCAACCTCCTTTCAACAACTCTCTGTGGTATTGTCTAAAATTATTGCTACAATGTGACGATTGCAATCACCTCTGATTGGTCGACACTCTCTCTCTATTACCTAAAATCTTCCTAAAGCGATCTTCTTTATATTATGTATTATTGCAGCAAGATTGCTATAATTTCAACCAGTCAGCAGAATTGAGGTTGTAGCAATAACTGATGGTGTTATTTCGTTCTCTTGGGTAAAGATATTTTGAGAAATCCTCTATACTCCTTTTTATAACTCCGGGATGAAAAGTATTCTTCGTTATCCTTGGTAGAGTAATTGAAGCATAAGAAAGAAAGAAACAAACAGACACACTTTCTTTAAGACACAATTTACAATTCAGTCTTTTTTTTTAATCTTTTATTAGAAAGCTTTTACGTTATGCCAGCCTTAAGTTCTTTAAAATGGTTTAAAAGCAAAGGTAAGGGTTAGAAAAATACATGCTTCATTTGCAAAAGCAACGTGACAACCGTGACAGCAGATTTGGCTTGATTAGGTGCCTAAGTTTTTGCAATCACACTACGTTTATAAAATGTAGGCGAGATTTTTTTGACAGCAAATAATGCTGTAATCGTATTAACGTTTATATACGTATAATATCGTATCGAAATCGTTGCGGATTCTATACAAAGAAGATTTTTATCTTGAACGGGCCAGGGTTATAGCTATATTAAGTATTTTATTTCTATACCTAAATCCGTCTGTATACAGCTGTAACAGGATTCAATCAAACCGGCATCCGGTCAGATATTCCGCCAATGTTTCCAAGCACGCCTTTGTTATTATTTTCTATTGCTCACTTCAATACGTTGTTAGGATTTTATTTCTGTTTCTACGATAAAACATACTCCGAAATTCTAGTGTATCATTTCAATTAAACTTTAACTGACGGAGCGTAACGTAAATTCATTTACTTAGCTTCAATCTCACTCTGTTAAGAAACCGAACGTAATAAAAAACAGCTCGATCAAATATATTAGACTTATTTTGTGGTTTAATTGCATAATTATGATATATAAATACTATACGAATACTCGAAAGTATAATTACATTATAATAATTAACAGCTCCTTAATTTTGAGTGTTTGCCTGTATACAATTACTCGTAGTTCCAAAACTAAATCTAGATGGCGTTACTAGACTTATATATCCCACTATTGTACCACAGACTTCAGAAGTACTAAGTGTTAGTCACGTTATTGTACAGGTGCCATCAGAAGGGTCTTAACTGACTCGACTGAACAGCGGGTGATGAGTTGGGATATGATCACTTGTGATTAAACTCCGCTCGCGCGCGTCTCAACTATCGCAGAGGCGCGTGTCGAATATCTGACGCTGTTTTTGGCCACTTTTTAATTCTTTAAACAAATAATAATGAATGATCTATTAAATCAGTAACTAGCTGATGCCCCTGGCTTTATTAGTGTGGATTTTTTTTATTTCAATTTTCGTCGGAACCCGTTGATATTCCGCCAAAAGTATATTTTCTTAAAAATTAAAATTGATTCAGTGGTGTAAGCATCAACATGAAACAATTTTTTTTTGTTACAATTCTTGCCCGTGACTTCGTCCGCTCGGAATAAGGTTTTTAAAAATCCTGCGGAAACTCTCTGTTTTTATGGGGTAAGAAGTAGCCTGTTTCACTTTCCAGGTTCCAGGTTATCGTGTTATCGTGGCATTTTCAAAACCTAGTTCTACTATAACTATTAGGTTAGGTACAATAAAAAAAACTTTTCGGTACTATTCCACTTACACTTACAAAGCAACAGTATAATTATACTGTTGCTTTAGATCTGTCATAATCATAATATTAGTTATCCACTGTCGTAAAACAACGTCGCGAGTAGTGAAACTCTTTTAAGCACATGCTAAAATTAAGTACGCGGGCGTAATTACCTAATTTAGTGTTGCGACGATTGTCGCGAAACCAACGAAAAAATGATACATTCAGTATCATTCATACGACCGACTTGTGTGCGTGTCAATGTTTTGCATAAATATTGAATAGCTTTTACCAGGGACTTAATCAGAGAGTTTTTAAAGAGCTTGTTAATTGAAATTCCACGGGATTACTCTTTTTTCCCAGATAAAAGGTAGCCTATGTAACTCTACAAGTACTCAACTATACTCATGCAAAAATCACTTGGGTATGCTGCTTAGTTGCTGAGTGATTGAAGGATAAACCACCAAAGCAACAAACAAACACACTTTCGCATTTATAATAATAATTAAGATAAATGTAGAGATTTTCAGTGGATGAAAATATTTCCATGCCATTATTAACTAACACTAAATGATGCCCGCGACTACGTCCGCGTGGATTTAGTTTTTCAAAATCCCGTGGAAACACCTTCATTTTTAGGAATAAGCTAGCTGCTTGAATCACTCTCCTGCTGTATACTTCAAGGACTGACCGTCAAAACCCCGCACTTTCTCATTTATAATATTAGTAAAGATTATAAATTGAGGAGTTAATAACGTGAAAAGAAATCGCACCCTAGATTAGTGAATGGACTTAACTAAATGAATCAGAGCGACGCGCGCGCCGGAGCGTTGGCGTCAAGTTCAAATGAGCCGATTTTTTAACCGACTTCCAAAAAGGAGGAGGTTATTTATTATGCAATTGCTTGCTTGATTTTTGCTTTGTTTGAATTTGAGGTATTTGGCTGAAAAGCGTTTGTGTTTTTACTGTTTTTTTATTTAGTCACGTTATCAGTCTGTGTTTGGCTTTAACCTTAAATTGCACCTCTCTAAATGGAAATGTTTTATTTCTTCTCCTTCATTGTCTTTTATCTGCAAGTTGCCTTGAGTGACGTCACAGACGTGAACATCAGCTGTTCTTTGCCACAAATTTTGTACTTGTTATAAAAGAAAAAATACATTATTTTGCTATAATATAAAAAATCTGCGTCGTGGGCGCTACACCGTCGTTTCTCCTGGAGGAAAAGGAGGAGGCCTTTTTTGGAAGTCGGTTAAAAATATCAGATAAGAGCTCTTGGTGGGTTATTGTCGATTTAATGTTTTGGTTTCTACTGGGGTTAATGACCCAATTTATCTGTGAGTAGGCAGGTCAGTCTATATCACTGAGAGCGTCGGATATTTCCTGTCTTTATTGTCGAGGCTAATGATTATGGTAAAATATCTGTAAAACATGCTTCACACACATACACTGATATACGAAAACCTGAGATACACAGTTCCATAACGACTTTCATAAACTCTCTTTCACTCTACGCTTGGTAGGTAATAGCAGAGATCAGTTATAAGAAGAGAAGGATTTGGTACTTAGTCCTTGTATAAATCAAATTACGCTAAAATGATCCAAGATGGACTAGTATTGCAATGTTTTATTTTTGAAATCTTTTGAAATCTACTTAATTTTTTTTTCGTCATTTAAAATATGATAATACCCAAGTATTACCCTAAGAATAAAATGGCACACTCCGAAGAGATGAACTCTAAGTCTTTAAATTGTACTGGATGACGACTCTTAATGTTTTTAGGGTTCCGTAGTAAAACTATAAGACACCCTTATAGTTTCGCCAAGTCCGTTCGTCTGTCCATTTGTCCGGAGCATAGCGCAGAGACTATTGGTACTAAGGAGCTGTTATTTAATATTTCTTGGACGTTTTATGTCAATGTTGGTAGGTATATATTAAGAAAAATTGTATGCACGTCTGTCCGTAATAAAACTATGAATATTATTATCATAATCCTTGAGTTTTCCTGGTTCACAGGCTTCGTCGTTGCACAAATATACCTACTGAGCTTTTAATTGTATGTAAATTGTATGTTTGTATAGGTACCTACTAATTGGTGTTCTTAACGTTTAATGCCCACTGATGAAAATATTGAAGCATAAAGCAGAAAATAATACTTCCTCCCGATCGAATCCAGTCAAGGCGGCCAGCCTCCTCAGAGATTAGCCATCTACACGGGAGATAGTATAGTGCAAAAGCGTGTGTGTAAACACAGATGCATTGTCTATTCCCTCACTCTCAGTCCGGCGGGATACCGGAGATAGATCAGACACAGGATCGATGGGTTTACGTGCTCTTCGAGGCACCGCCGGGGTGACACACCGCAAACTTCCTAACTCCGGGGTAGTACTGAGATTTTTTTTAAATATATAGACTAGCGCTTGACCGCGATCTCACCTAATGGTAAATGAAGATGCAGCCTAAGATGGTGCGCGCTTGCCTAGAAGATGTCTGTTATTATATTGCCTAAACCACCGTTCGAGCCTCAGCCGTTGTTCTATTGTCGTCAAGTTTCCGCCTCGTAGAAACTAGCCGCCAATGACGAAATTCGTTAAAGACGTTATTACTGTATTAGCCTGGCAATAGACGTCCGATTTTGTTTCCGATTGTCTGATCAGGCAACCGGATCGTATTTACTCGATACACATCCGATTTTTCCGTCAGGCTTTTTCTGAACTCAGTCGTTCCCGAGCTATCATCCCGAGTGCTTGCCTTTGGAGCAAAGCAGAAGAAAAGAAGATGGATGACGAGTTAATAGAAATAGAAATATTTTTTATTCAAATAAACTTTTACAAGTACTTTTGAATCGTCAATGAATCTACCATAGTTTCGGAATGCCGTTCCTACCGAGAAGAGCCAGCAATAAACTCGGCGGTCGCTCTTTTCAAAAAAAAATTTTTTTACAATAGGTAACAAAACTATGCTATGTATACAGTGTTTCCGCAATAAAGTTTCAAAAATGCAAAACAATCCAATGCATGTTAAGACAGGCAGGCAAAAGCAGACCCATTCCCGTTGGTGGCACCCGTTCACGAGCATGACGCAGGATCCAGCCATTGCTTCGCTCAACCATATTTGAGGGAACGTAACAACCCGCACCACACTACGCCACCACAGAAATTTTAAAGAGAGGAAAGAGAAAGAAGAAAAAACGTCGCTATTGGATTCATCTAATCAATTTGACAAGACTTACTGAGAGTCATTTCTATTTAAAACATCCAAAATAATTCATAATACTTAATAATAATTTTATTATTATGATTTTTTTTTTATTATTATTTTTTTATTTTTTTTCATAATTTTCGCCCATTATTCGAACCACAACTAGGCGTCCACACAGTGTCAGCGCTAGATTCAACTGGCAACAGGGTTACCAACTCCTAAAAAAAATTAGCCCTAACATCAACATGAAATAACCCTAAATGCAATATTCAAAAGCCCCAAAAAAAACCCTGTATCTTGTTACCATTCAAGGCTAATGTTTAAATAAGTTTCCCGTTTTATTGAGGTAAATAAAAATAATATAACTTAATTTTAATTACATTATTCGGAATTCTTATAGTCATACAATATGTTTACATTATAACTGTAACATTTTTTGGAGATGGAGTAAAAGTAACGTTCCACCATCACGTTTTAAAATGAAAAAGGAATTAGGTATATATTATCGAAAAAGCGTGTTCAACGCTAATGTATTGAAATATTTTCAAAACGCTTTAGCTATAAAACGATTTTAAGCATATTATTCCGGAATACCGTAGACGTTTTGCTTTATTTACTCGTTTTGGTCAGTCAATTATGTGACGCTTGAAAATTTATTTATGCCCCTAAAAATAGCCCTAAATTTTTTTGAACCCTAAAAAAATACCAATAAGCATAATTCCGCCCTAAATTTGGGGCTAAAAGCCCTAAGTTGAGAACCCTGACTGGCAAAATCGGAAGGAGTAACCGGATGTCTATTTTGTCTCATACTAGAAGTATGTAGACCGCGCCTTCAGGCAACCGGACCGACAGTAAAATCGGAAACGCCTCGCGCCCGTTTCCGACTCGGACGTCCGATCCGGCCACCGGATCGGACGTGTATTGACTGTTCATACAAAGTAATGGCTTCAACGCCTTCCGGTAGCCTGATCAGGCTACCGGATCAGACAATCGGATGAAAAAACCGGACGTGTATTTCCAGGCTTATTATTTATGACCGTGCTTGTTTGTTGTTTGTTTACAGATAGTTATATAATGGAGCACGTAGTCACTGCTGTCAATGGCGACGCGCTGTGCGAGCCTCTCGTGAAACATCGCCGCACTCGCTGCGAGGACGCGGGAAATCATTTTTTTTAAAGAATATTATCCTAGATGAAGTTAACTAGTATCCTCCTATCCCCTCCAAATAAGCGAAAATCTTGTGCTAAGAGTGGCTACGACAATAGTGCAACGGGTGGGGTTCAAACTTGCGACCTTTTAGTTTTCAATCTGCACCTTAACCGTTCAGCTATTGAGGCTTTGTCAATCAATCCTTGTTATCTCGGCAGACAAACATCAAACGAATCGCTGGGAGCAGCTGAATTCAAGCAGGTCATAGCCGTGCGCGTGGGGAAGTCCCTTCAGGAGAACTATGCACTATTTATTGAAATCTCTACAGTAAAGCTTTATCCAGTAGCGGAAGTCCACTGGTGGGCAGGACGACAACGACGACGACTTCCTTGTGAGGGAGAACAATTTTTTTTGACAAATAACCCAACCCAACAACAAAACCAACAAATAAACCCAAGAGCAGTGATAGCCTAGTAGTTAGGTCTCCTATCCGGGGGGTCGCCGGGGGGTCACCGGGGGGTCGCTAGGCACGCACCTCCGACTTTCCGGAGCTATGTGCGTTTAAATAATTAAATATCACATACTTAAACCGCGAAGGAAAATGTCGTGAGGAAACCTTTTTTTTATTCGATGACAAGATAGTCCAAGACTGCGATCTCACCTGATGGTAAGTGACAATGCAGTCTAAGATGATAGCGAACTAACTTGGAAGGGGTATGGTAGTGTTCAACCCATACCCCTAATCTGTTTCTACACGCAGAAACGTTAAATCTCTTGGCGGCACGTCTTTGACGGTAGAGTGGTAACTAGCTACGGCCACAGCCTTCCATCAGACACAGACCAGAGACAATCAGAAATTATAAATTTGCGATTTATCAGCAGCCACTAATGTGTTGCTGATGATGATTGTGATGATGAATAAAAAAAGACGTGTGGCACTCGGGGACTGCCGCGGTAAAGAAAGTTATTGCATATAGCATTTTTGATCAACGCCATCAAGCGGTGAGAGGAGTCCGTGTTCCCGTCGAGCCTTAGGTTTTTTTCGTTACGGAATTTCTGGATTCGGTCTCCACGCTCAAGGCCCGCGATAGAAGCTATGCAACAGCTTAAAAAACCTAGAATTCAAAATGTAACGCCGCGACCTTCACCACAATAAGGTTCGAATGTTCTATGAACTTGTTTCATTGTCTTCATAGACCCGCTTACAACCAAATTAGGTTCCCTGCAATATATCCGCTAATTAGACGCTAAGGTCGGAGACGCTAAGAGGAGGAGGGCGCTGCAGTGCGCTGGAGTAGAACGGGGTCCGTACAAATAGTGAAATATAAATTCAAAAAGCACAAATTCATGGTTGTTTGTGCGATATTAGTGTAGTACTACATATAACAAGCAAGTGAAAGTGTTATCTAAGATGTACAACATGAAAATACTGTGAAAAAGGCATATAAATACATTCTTTATCAACCGGCTAACAAGTTTCAAATATTGTAAACAAGTGTCAAATTACAAAGGAAAATACTAAATTTTTGGACTAAGGAAACAAAAAACTAGTATATCTACTTATATCATAGTGAAAGAATATCAATATCAAAAATATAAAGTGAAACAATAGCGAAAATAATCAAAAATCGAGAAAAGTGAATTGAAGGTTGATTAATAATAAAATGAGTGACTTGTTTACTTCGAGAACGATAACGCTTGCGTATTTTGACGCCACACCTTAGCGTTTTGGATTAATGTTATTGACACTGGAGCAGATACCAATAATTTTTCAAGTTCGATTCCCGAGTTTGAAGTGAGTGCATTAATTACTTTAATTAAGAATTAATTATTTTTAAATTTATATATTACTAAACAAATACCTACTAGAAGTCTAAAAAAGATGGAAGAAATTCTGAAAATGTTAAAAAAGATACAAGAGGACATAACTGAAACAAAAGATAGTGTTAAAAACAGTGAAATGAAATTATTGAATAAAATAAATGAAAAGTTTGATGACGTTCAGAATAAACTACAAACTATTGAGGCAACAGTCAGTTCTCAGGAACAACGATTAGACTTTCTTGAAAAACAGGTCAGAGAGAGAAATATCATTATTTTTGGTGTAGAAGAAAAAGAGCAAAACTACGAAGATTTGAACACTAAGATCCTAGAAATATTCAATAACTATATGAAGATAGATTGTAATAATTTAGACATTCAATCAGCGAGAAGAATGGGCAAACAAGGCGAAAAAGTTAGACCTATTGTTGTAACACTTTCAACGCTAAGAAGAAAAATTGAAATACTACGTAATAAAAATATTCTTAAACAGTTTAACTACTATTTAAAAGAGGATTATCCACTAAAAATATTACAAAAAAGAAAGGAACTTCAAGAAAAAGTAAAAGAAGAGAGAGAAAAGGGAAACAGAGTAATTATTAAATACGATAAACTTATTATTCTGCCACAAAATGAGACGCATGAAAATAAAAATCGAGGAAACAAACGTTATCTTTCAGACACCCCTCCCGACAACCATAATATCAGACTTACGAGGAAATCTGAAGATTCAAAACAAACGCAGAAAAAGAATACCCTAACATCTTATTGGAGTAACAACCAGATGAAAAATACCTAACCCCGACCTCCGAAGCGACACAGGCGCAAAAGAATAGTTATTATTTACAAGTAATCATCTAAAGACCCTCTCCCCCACCTCCTCCAACCCGGCTGGTCACCGTGGAGGAGTAAGACCACAACCCCCCTGTTTCAAAACATAAAATACCACTTCAACTCTAGACACAAAAACATTAACAACTTAAACTTAAATTTTGATTTTGCTTTGCAATTAAAAAAAAAAAAAATAGAATAAATTTATATTATTTTAAGTCATAAATAAATTAAAAAAAAAAATATATATAAATATATATATATATATAAATTAATTAATAATAATTACAATTAGTATACAGAATCAGTCTAAGCACCTTTGATTGAAACGGGGGGAGGCCGGTACCCTTATGGGATCCTTATTTTTCCCTTTTTGGGGTCAATTTTAGAGCTTTTATAAACTAGCGTTTGCCTGTAAGTTATCTTTTTATTATCCTATAATTTTCCAGGATAAAAGGTTTGTCACTCTCAAAGTCCTCAACTACACGCTACGCAAAAAATCACGTCGATCCGTTGTCGGTTGCTGCGTGATTGTCGGACAACCGAACAATCTAACACACTTCGCATCACTAAGCTATTGCCTCTGAAAACGAACAGAGTAAAAGTATTAGGCACCTAGTCCTATAAAAGCCAAAATAATTTCTTTCATCAACTTTATCAGAGCAAGAAGTAAGTACCTATGTTAATACCTATAATACAATAGTAAGTGTTTGTGCAAGTGATTGTCCGTGAATTCTCCGCCACTGAGTCGTCGATAGACAGACGGACGACCTCTAATTGATTTTGCCTGAAAGCATTCGATTCGGCATTCTCTGTAGGACCGGGAAAAAAGTGGAACCAATTGACTTATTTTCGAAGCAATATGTACTTACCTACACTACCTTTGACGTAGCATGTTCTAGGTATTTCCGCTATTTGAACCAGCCACGTATAACTTGAGTACCTTCAAGGTAAGAGTGAGTAACTAGAATGCATCTTCTAGGCAAGCGAATCAATCTAGATCTCATCAGTGCTTCCACATCATTGATTATCGAAAAGCGCAAGCCTATCTGCAGTAAAAAAATTTATTATTTTACAATTCAATAAAACATATATATCACATCACATCACATCACATCACACTAATATTATAAAGGCGAAAGTTTGTATGTGTATGTGTGTGTGTGAATGTTTGTTACTCCTTTACGCCACAACGCATGAACCGATTTGGCTGAAATTTGGAATGGAGATAGCTCATTCCCAGGATTAAAACATAGGCTACTTTTTATCCCGGAAAATTAAAGAGTTCCCGCGGGAATCAAAAAACCTTTATCCACGCGGACGAAGTCGCGGGCATCATCTAGTAGTACATCATTACATGTGGGTTATACGATCAAATTAGAATAAACGACTTTAATACACATAATGAAGAGTACATAATATATGAAGTGTTGGATTATAGCACCTAAGCCCTTAAAACAAAACAAGTTACGAGATAATGGGCGAGATTAAAACCCCAAAAGGTTCGAGCGATGGGAAACCTTTTGTAGGGAAACTACTTCAAGTATATTATCTTGGAAACCGTAACGGCTTCAAATCCATTAAAATAACAGCCATTTTCCTTTAAATGTGCTTATAGGCTGAGAACTGGTGCATCCTTTTCGAGATTTTTAATTCACGTCTGCTTAAAATTAAAATCCACACTTCCATAATAATGATGTATGTATTTACTAATGTTGTAAATGCAAGAGTCTATCTGTTTATTTGTCTGCTTTTTTAGGATGAAACCGCTGATCAGATCTTGACACTTATCATAGAGTTAGCATGTATCTTGCAGATAGCCTTAAGATTCCTCTATCAATAATATTTATTTCAAAACACCTGATAGAGCACATCCAAAACACTACTATTATTATCAGTGCAAATAAATAGGTAATTACTTTCTACAAACTCAGTCTTGAACAATATCATATCCTAATAGATTTATAAATACATATCAAAAATTCCGAGGCCGGCGGGATTCGAACCCACATCTCTCTGGGAATCGCGCCCGAGTGTGTTATCCGTTACACCACGGCGAACCACACGTCAGCTACGAAATTAGTGATATGTATCTACTTTTTCAATCAGTTTTATAGCAACTGTTTATAAATCTATTAGGTTATTTCCTTTAAGTGTAGGTTAACACTTCAATAAAAAATTAAAAATTGTAACAAGCAATGTGGCATCTATAATTTCTTAAGAGCTCCATTGTAATATGGTGTCTTGGGAAAAAGTAGATCGACAACTGTAATGTGTCGCTACTAGATGTCGCTAACAGTTGCTATAAAACTGATTGAAAAAGTAGATACATATCACTAATTTCGTAGCTGACGTGTGGTTCGCCGTGGTGTAACGGATAACACACTCGGGCGCGATTCCCAGAGAGATGTGGGTTCGAATCCCGCCGGCCTCGGAATTTTTGATATGTATTTATAAATCTATTAGGTTATTTCCTTTAAGTGTAGGTTAACACTTCAATAAAAAATTAAAAATCATATCCTAACTTTTATTAACTGCAAGTATAATCACAGTACGATGCATAGTTGTTACAGATATTGTTGTATATTTAGCTAACTATTCGCTATAATGTATTTTTCCTATAAAAAAGTGTTTTTATGTACTTGGTGCCTTGTAACGACATAAAAAATGTATTTCTGCTAATGCTAAATCAAAATTTGCACCGATAGAACGCCCTTTGGAAAATGTCCGCCAGTTCTAGCGCTATTTCGAAAGATCATTAACGCTCGTTATTCTACATCGCAGAAGGCCTCTTCGCAAACGACGGGAATAAATTGACGGAACTCAGGACATCTCGGAATTAAATGTACTGTCAATGTGCTTAAAAGGCCCCGGGAATTTTCATGAGGCATTCGAGCCGCTGCCATACTGCAAAACTTTAAGAGGGTTTCAGAAAATAGGTACTATCACGAAATTCTGACTGCTTCGTTAGTCTAGCTGCTAGCTCAAAGCTCGAGTCAAGTTATAGTATCGGTCGAGAAATTCTCCGTAGTATTTATATATATTTAGTTATCCGTTGGCATCCTTATGTGGTAGATATTCAACTCGAACGAAACGCTGCTGATAAGAACCGCTAAAGTGTGGAACGCTCTTCTGGCATCAATGTTTCCAGCCTGTTTAACTTGAGTACCTTCAAGGCAAGAGTGAATAGGCATCTTCTAAACAAGCGCGCTCCAACCTAGATCTCATAGTGCTATCTACAGCATACGTATAGAATTCCATCTTACGTGACCGTAACGATATTAGCTTATAATTAATAACATAATTTCCTTATTATTAAATCAGCAATTTCAGCACGTAGGATTAAATCAACAATAGTTATCCCCACTACTTTAGACGTAATTTTATTAGTATATAAGCTCAATCTAAAGTAAATATACGGATATTGCCACTTATCACTTAGCATCAACAAGTCTTGTATTTCTATACTCTCTCTAAACCTCTCTTCTGCAAGAACACGCATGTTACACTACAGCCGCGGTGTAACGCAACACTAGGATTGCCAGACGTCCCGTATTTCCCGGGACATCCCGTATTTTAGGCATAGTTTAAAATGTCCCGGCGGGACTCACCCAGTCCCGTATATGAAACGTACTTCGTTTTTCATTATGATATCGATCCAAGTATTCACACACGCAACGTTCGTAAAAAAGCAAGTGGATTACCGTTTTTACTTATGATTATAATTGTATTGATTTTTACAGATATGTTAAATCAAATAAAAATATATTAAAACTGACTTGATCCTCGAAAAAATATCAAAAAAATGACACTAAATAATTTTGTTTTTTTTATTTGTATCGGGTAAAAAACTAAAATCCCGTATTTTGTTACTTATTTAACCATTTGTCCCTTATAGGCGGAAAAAAAATCGTGCTTTGGATCACACCCGGAATCCCCGTAAGGGGAGGTCTGAGTCAACCACTAGACAATTACTGCTATTAGAATATACTTTACAGTAATACAAACAGAACCACCAACGCAAGCCAGTTAATGAACAATTTAGAATTCAAATGCGAAGGGTACACTCGATGCGAAATTGCGAGTTTCTCAACGAGAGTGTCAGATGTAGAGCGCCCGCCCGCGCTAATGCTGTTCCATTATTTAGATTGAAAAATATCAGAGATTTTTTGACGACGTAGTGGTGACACCTGAGTTCTGGGGTTTGATTTCCAAATTGATGATTTGGGAATTCATTAATGGTGGGCTGATCAAAAAATACACAACTCATTTTGAAAGCAAACTCACTTCGTTTATGTCAAATTAGCATTTATTTACACCGACCAAGTAGATTATGATAATGCGGGTCAAACTCATTGCGAATAATTCAAATTTTTATCAAAATGTACAAAAAATTACCGTACAGAATAGGCCTACTGGTCAGGGGGGCGATTCAGACCTGTTCGATAACATACCGTGTCGATACGGTTAGATATCGATCTCGTATAAAAACTTTTTGTCGTGTGATTCAGAGCGTTTGGTTTGAGGATACGATTCGGTATCGACTACGTTATCGACATCGACAAGATACATTCGATTACAAGAGCATTTACGAATTGAAAATATATGTTATCCTACGGTAACAAACCGAATCGATCGATAAATAAGTTATCGGAAGGGTCTGAATCGGGGGGCTGGTCTAGTAGGAAGCTTTAGCCGTGGCTCTAACATTACCGTCAAAGACACACCGCCAAACGATAGCGTTCGTCTACATTGACGTTTAGAAGGAATACCCCATGATATAGAGTCTTTGTTTATGGTAATAAATCATCTGATGGAAACTGAAAATTTGAATTTGAATGGGAATATTGAACATTCCCAAGTCGTTCCCTCCAGGAATCGAATTCTTAACAAATACCTCATTGAATTAATGGTAGAAGAGTAACCTTCTTCCGACTCACGTCACATACTACTTCGTAATGTTTCAACAATATTTTCATTAGAATTAAGTTTGCAGGAGCTGTCAAGGTCACTTGCATTTACGCGATAATAACTATTTTATTATAGTTATATTTCATGATAATAAACAAAGATAAAGAAATTAATTGAGGTCATACATTATAAGTTTTTGCACAATATTTAGCATATTATTACAATGTAATTCGGTTAAGGGTTGATTTAGCTTAGACGTCTGCGCCAGGCCGGGCACGTGAGGGGAGTCGTTCAAAGATTTTTTTTTAATTATGGCGTCCAGAGAGTCTATAGATCCATCAGTCACAGCTGCAGTGTCTATGCGTCTTGCTGCAGCTGCAGTGTATAGACACTATAGAGGGACAAGCATGGAGTAATTATTTATTTATGGACAGTTGGTTTTTATGTAGTAAATACTCACTTAATTGAAATCTAAAATGTAAAGTTTGTCACGTAAACGAGATATACTCGTAGTTATATTTACATTTAAAATATGAAATTTTAAATTTTCTAGCTTTGTAAAGGTTACTTCTGGTTCCAGTAAACCTTAATAGTTATTTAAATCTCAAAGTAATCGTAAAGTTGTTAATTCAAACACTTGTGATTACTAATTAAGCCAGTTAATTATGTACTTTTAACGTAAATTAGTGAGCGGTGTATCTCGTACATCAGTAATTGAGATGTTTACTTGAGACCTTGGGCAAGATAGGGTATGAATTTCTATCAAAATATCTATGTAACTACTTTTAAATAGATAAAATTTCATGTTTAAGGGTTTGGACAAAGTTTGTATGGATAAAAACTGTCTTGTAAGATGTTAGTATGTGACGTCAAGCTACCAATTTTAAGTCAGTCAAGCATCGCTCTATTACATTTTCTTTTACTGTTGTGTTTTATTTCACTGATATTTTTATTTATTTTGTATTTTCCAGCATTATCGTGATAAATATAGGATAATTTATTCATAATTACATTTATATTATTTTGTTTATGTTCAACCCGAGTACGGTACAATATTCAGATTCAACTTTTGAAATAGTTTTTACATTCATTATTATTATCATCCTTAATAACCTGTATTAATTAATATTTTAAGTTAATAATCTAGTTAAAGTTAACGTTTTTATTAAAATATTTACAAATTTTGATGCTTTTTATAATCAGCTAACACTTTACATAATTACATGCTATTTATAACTTTAAGTACAAGGTAAAAACGGAAGTTAATTACTGTAGTCCGCCCCTAAAGATCATTAATTTTCTAGTAGATTATTTTTGAAACTATTTTTGATCTCTGTTTCAAAAATTCCTCTCAAAGAAACCGCACAAACCTGAGTGAATATAAAAACTAAACCTGCCTTACATCATGTCAGAGAAATAGAATAGAATATTTTTTTAAGTTAACGATAACCAGACACCGTTGTAACAAGAGACGGTCAATGGGCATGTTGCAGTGGTTGCCTGGACAAAGATTTCTTGTAGGATTTTCACAGAATATGGTCTAGTGCCTGTTGTGTCCAGTGGTTCCCTGTCATGTCAACCACCTAATGAGAACACTCCAACACCTTATTAATCGATTGAGATGTCATTCATCAAAATCGTCTGAGTATACTTAAGGCGTTTAGTAGGTACTAACTTTAGGCGATTAGGTGAAACATACGTAAATAAACCCATACCTTTTTACACACACCTTTTTTGCCTTTACACATACTTAAATAAATAATTATGACTTAACAATAACAAAACCTGCAGACCTATATTTACAAAGGTGAACGTAACGAAAAGCGTTCACACAATTAGGGCGGCCTTGCGGCACAAGACACAGTTTTTATGGAAAACTATAATATAGCAGTAGGTTGTTGCGAAGGTTGCATAGGTTATTACGGTGACCACTTACTGGTAATCTGTAACAAATTGAGCATGCTATTGGTGCCAATTCCGTTTCACACAGTCTTTAAACTTAACTAAATTGACACGCCTCAAGAATATTATTGATTAACTTAAAAAAACCATGAGGGCCATACTCTGGGAAAAGTCCACAAACTGAGTTTCTTGCCGGCTCTTTTCAGCAGAATCTGCATTCCGAACCGGTGGTAGAGCAATAAGAGCCTACATGAAATAAATAATTTTGAACTTGAAACAGACTTAAAAGTAGATCTTTTTTTGTCCATGTTACATGTACCTACTGTAAAATAAACAATTGGTGGGAATCATAAAATGTACAACATTCCCTATTTTGATTGAAGATTTGACTTTGAATTAGACTGTAGAAATAAAGTAAAAAATTAAAAATTAAATAGGTTATTTCCTGATTTTGGTTGAATTATTGTTCTAAACCTTTGTCGAGGTTAACGAGTTAAATTCGATAGAATGTAAGTATAATAAAGTTTAATAATAAATTGCTTCATAAAGAACACGCGAGATACAGTAGTTAGGTAGGTACGTACCTACTGGAATATCAAACTCGCGAAGTTAAAATACTCGTTAAGTTTTCTGAAATTGTCCAATTTTCTGCGCAATTCTCTTAACTTTTCTTTCCCTAAGAACCTTCTTCAAATTATTAGAAAACTTAAAGATGAATGAAATCGGTGAAGTCGTTCTCAATCAGTGACCGAAGGAAACAGGGAATCATTTTTATACATGGTTAATTCTAATATGCCAACAACCTTCTATAGGCAACTTCTATGTATCAAAGTAAATAACTATTGTTCCACGACTTTTTAAAATTCTAAAGGAAAAATTTGTTTTCGTACAAAAATAAAAATATTTATTTTTCTGTTCTAAAATTTCAAAAATTCTACGTGACACGTGTGAAAGGGAACAGGCAGCGCGGCGCTTCAAAGCAGGAACGAAAAGCTGATGCTACTTACTTTACGAGAACCTAGGTCTTACGTTCACTCTGTATTGTCCCTCACTCTGATTGTCCGATGGGAGGGCATTCCGACACCATCTGGAATAGATTAGGTATAGGCTTTAGGTGTTCTCCGAGGCAACGGGGTAGGTAGGTACTACTGGGAATTCGTTGACAGAAAAACCCACTTAACAGCACCACTAGGTATACAACGTGTATTGAAACTCCGAAATAATATTAAAGGAGGTGAATGTGCTCATAAAACTGAACAACTTTCCCCAAGGAACATAGGTCGAAATGTGAAAAAAAAATGTGGACCTCCCATACAAAATTGACGATCAGCTGATTGATTTATTATGGGAGGTAAAATTTTTTTTTTCATATTCGACCTAGGTTCCTTGGTGAAAAATGTTCAGTTTTATGAGCACATTCACCTCCTTCATTATTATTTTGGAGTTTCAATACACGTTGTACATAGCCCACACCCACAATTTTTTCTAATCCCACCGGGACTCGAATCCAGGACTTCATAACCCGGAGCCAAACTATCAAGCCACTAGACCCAATAAAGTAGGTATTATTATAAACAAATAATAAGGATGAGCAGGCATAATAACTATAACATGTAGCATTGCGAAATTCACACGCCCTAAACATGTCGAGAACAACTGGATCGGTAATAGCATCGCAAGTGTATTGCAATTATTACTGGATTGCAATTACCCATCACTGGGGTGTCCATCAGATTTGATTTCGGGACTGTCCTGATTTCCTCTATACTGTTTCGATTAAGAAAACGATTATTACTAACGATGAATAGGATTGCTATGTTAAGGAATGTTTCTTTCAATTGTAAAAGGACCGACGACATCAAACGAGTCGCAGGGAGCCGCTGGATTCAGGCGGCGCAAGACCGAAGCATGTGGAGGTCCATGCAAGAGGCCTATTTGCAGCAATGGACGTCGATGTGAACGTAAGTTGATAAAGAACTGCAATGTGTCTATACAATATATCGCTAAAAGTTGTATAAACTGATTGAAAATATAACTCAATAATTATCTATATAGTAAGTATCATGACTTACAGACTCAATATTCCACATTTTCTCTAGACATGTATTTCGGGTTTTTTTGAATTCCTAAATCGGTGAAAAAGGAATAAAGTTGGTATAAAGAAACATTTTTATACCTAAATTCACACGAATCAGCTAGTAACGAATACAATAAAACTTTTTTATTTAAATAAACTTTTAGTACTTGGTAAAGCCAAATCAAAGAACAGTCAAAATAATGTACCAAAGGCAAAGTTTTTCTATTACAAAAAATAAATCTATTAAAAAGAAAACTTTGATGTTGACGGACTATTCCAGAATGTAGACTCTTCGGGAAAAGATGGAAAGTAACTTTCATTAACAAAAACCATTTCTTACTGTTTTCTTTGAAGTTCCAAAACCAAGGGATAAGTCGTGTTATTTTAAGATTTTTTTATCAAAATGAATTTAATCTACTTTTTCAAAAGTTATTTACAATTTTACTGAAATCTTCTATTTCAGTGTCTACCAATATTGTAAATGCGAGAGTGTATTTTTCTTTTGCGCTTCAATCAGGGAGAAACTGATTAACGTGGTTTCTGTTTGAAAAGATGAACACCCGAACAGTGACAATATTATGATATTTATTTATTATTTTTACCTAGCAAAAACAATCGTTACCGCAGGATTTGTAAAAACCTTACTCCAAAAGGACTGGCAAAAGCTAGTTTAAAATTAAATCTAATCTAACTTCTGTTTATCGTCAATCGTAGAATGGTCACCCTATATCGAACTTTATCAGTAAATAATATGGGAAACAGGCCACTGAGTTTTAATAAAATGCTAAATTAATATCCTTCTGTATACCGTCCTCTGATAATAAGTATCTAATGCTCATTACAGTTTAACTGCCTCTTTGGTGTAACTATAACATTCGGCTTGAAAACATGTAGTCTCAGCTGCGAGATTGTCTATTACTACAGTGTAACATTTGTAACGTTTAATTGGCCGACACTCCCTCGCTATTGGCTAAAATACAGCAATGTATTGCTGCAGCAAGACTTCCATGAATCCAGCCAATAGCCACGATTAAGACTTAAGTAATGACTGATGCAACTTCCGCAAGCGACCTATTGACAGTACCTTTAAAAGACGTACACAAAATTTTATTAATTGAAACCTTTTCTTAACTGAACTGATAAAAATTCCAATTAATATAAAGACAAAGACTATTTCTACACCTCTCCCTATTATTGTGTACCTCTGTGGGCCACTTAATATAAAAATATAATTTCCAATTGAACCCCGGACCTTTTTTCCTCGCTTAGCTTGCAAAAGTGTTAGGTACTCGTACCTTATAGGGTCAAAACATTTGCATAAGCATTTCTTGCAAAAATTATGAATCACTTGAAGTAAGCGCTACAACCCTCTTTCTCAAGTTCCGCGGCTATTATCCTTGGGAAAAGAAAAAATAGTCAATATTCTGTACCGTCCGCAGCGCACGCGCATTGTATATAAGCGAACCGCCGCCTTCTCGACATCAGTGTCTTGAAGTGTGTTACACCAACCACATCAACATGAAGTTCCTGGTAAGGATTACACAGTTTTTTCAATAAAAATCAAACAGGATTACTTTACAGGCTAGGCAGTACCGAAAAACAATAAAATCAAACATTACAATATTATATTATTTAATATCGGAGCAATAGTTTTATGCCTATCTTAAACAATAGTAGAATAGGTAGTTATAAAATAAATATACCTAATAGTATGTAGCCCAGTAAAAAGTCAGTATATAATAAAATAACTGAACATTACCTACCCGCTGAAACAAAAAGATAGAAAAGACTTACATTCATTTTTTACATTTGAAATGAATATAATAGAGATAATGTATAAATGAATATTACTTATTAGTATTATATATTTAAATTAAATAAGTAAATTAATGAGAAATAAAATTCGCATCTAAGACGGAATGGCAAAAAATTAATTAAATTAGTAATTATTTTAGGTAGATCTATTATTAGAAATTATATGATAAACTAATTACACGTGCTTTGTTAAAAAGTGACTTTTCTCGTCATTATTAATATGATTTTCGCAAAAAAAATCCCAATTATTTGATAAAGGAACCTTCCTATCGGTTTTCCGCATTTTTCCTCCAAGTGTTCAAAATTGTATAAAGGTAAGCGAAAAATTAATTGACCACGCTCAATGGAGCTTTGTATTCATAACGTAATATCGGTTACTCAGTTTAATGACTGGTCATTATACCTTACTCTAGGTGCTTTTCCGCCGATTAACCGAAGCTAGACTAAGCGATGAAAGTAATAAGATTGTCAAATCTGCACTAAAATTGTAAAAAAATCACTAATTAAGTCAAATTGAACACATAGTTATTGATTACTTTACGTCGCTTTCCTAGTCCGATGAAATTGCGATCCTTTGCTCGATCGTTGCGTGATTGAAGAATAAATCAACAGACAGTTATTACACTTTCATGTTTATAATATTATACTTATTAGTGAGGAAAAGGAAATTATCTTCTCTCGCCCGAAAGCTGAAATTTCGACAAATTACATTGCAGCTCTAAATTATAAGCTCAACAAAACTCCAGCTAACAAGTACTTTCATCTGTAACTTTCGTAACATTAACTTGATTTTATCCTCCGAAACCAGAGCGTTTTAACTCCCATAAAGAGATTAAGTCAATTTTCGGTTACTTAAGTAACTAATTGATGTAAGTCAGTCAGAGAGCCCAGTTCCTTGTAGGTACTCGTACCTAAATCGTAGTAACATAAAAATTTGTCAATAACAAAAATTCGATTGTTTCACTCTATTCTATTATTCTTTTGTTCAATGACGTTTAATTACACCTGGTGGTAAATGAAGAGTTTAAAAACGATGGAAGCGGGCTAACTCTGAATGAAAAAGTTATGGTAGCTTGTGTTTTACTAAGCTAGATCTCCTGGCTATAATAATTTTGCTAGTGCGATGCTAAGTAGACATGTCCAAAGCCTTTCAACAGACTTATTTGGAGTCAATTTAGATATATTTCCCCTCATTAATATAGAGCCTCAATAGCGCAACGATTAAAGTATCGAATGAATACCGAAAGATCGAGGGGTTCAAACCCCACCCGTTGCACTATTGTCCTGCCCACTCCTAACCAAAGTTAAACGCTTAGATTGAAGGAAAAGGAGGGAAAAAAGAATAATATTAGACACGTCGAGCTGGCTAATATTAAAAAAAAAATATCTGGAATTGTATTCGTTTTGAGCATTATTCAACTTAAAAAACCTAAAGGTATCGAGGAATAGTTAACATAAATATTATATGTAAAGCCCTACCCTTAAAATTACATAGATAAAACTAAGACATTCTTTATTTTTTATTGATTAAATTAAATGTGTAGGTATTACAATACAAAAAGTATGCAGTGTAAAACCATGGTGCAGCTCAGGAAAGTGCCTGTCTCCGTAACTAGGATCCCTATGCTTTAGGAAGATATATAATTTGTATATAATAGTTTATTTGTAAAACTGTCAGAAATTAGACTCGCATCGCTTTGCGTCTCCGGTGGATATCCGGCATTACATGGAAAATTGCTTGTTTCCCACATGTTGGATCGGGTTGAAGTGTACTTTATCCTAGTTACTTGGAAACATACTGAATTGGAGTCGACCACCTAAATTGAGAAATAGTTCTAAAAGACAAAGGGCAAATTAAACGTCAGTGTAAAGTCCGGCAATTTCATTGTCTCGGTAGGATATTACGACACCCTCAGGTTCATAAGTATAGGCAATTAACGGCGAACTCACGTCCGTGACTCAGCGGCGACCTAAAGGACTTTTGCAATCATAAGTGGAAATTGCCGCGGAATTACCCTCCTATATAAACTAGATCAAACCTCCTTCTAGAAGTTAAGTTGCAACATTCATCACAGTACGAGAGTAACAAGGTTTAAAGATAAAAAACTCGTCATAGGCCGCAAGTTGCCTGCATGAAATGGATAATTTTGAATTTAGTTTTTTATATATATGTATAATGTCATCGTATTTTATTGTACAAATTCAGCATATATTTTTTTATTTCTTGGATCAAATTTAGGATCTGCCACGGATTTGGAATACAGATTCTGCTGAAAGCCGACAAGTTGCTGTTTTATTATTAGGAACTTCTTGGCTTTCATTTATTACCGGATCGATAAAAAAATTACGTAATCAAAGGTTTTACCCATAATTTAGTGGTCTAATGAATTCTATCACTTCTAACCTGTTATTCATTTTTGTCGTCATCCTATTACAATAATATAAATGCGAAAGTTTGGATGTATGGATGGATGTTTGTTACTCAATCACGCCGCAACGACTGAACCGATTTGGCACAGAGATAGATAAAAAAGAGATGGTCTGGAATAACACATTAAGCTACTTTTTGTCCCGGAAAATAAGAGAGTTTCCGTGGGAATTAAAAAACCTCAATCCACGCGAACGAAATCGCAAGCATCAACTAGTATCTGACAAATAAATAATTTAATTTATGGTATATGCTTAAGGATTTTGCATATTTTTTCTTGGAATACCTACCACATTAATTGTATTTGATATGTGATAAATTTTTATTATTAGCATAAACATATTTTAAACGTAGAATTTCAGATAATAATTATATCTACTTAAAACCAGTGTTAAAATAATGGCCCTCTTAAAATAATGAGATACCTGGCAGGCCTCTGAACATTTGTTGGTTTGAAATATTAAAACACAAATACTGACAAAACATTCGACAAAATTTTTAGCTAGAATAGAATAGAATAAATGTGGTACAACTATTTGGGCTTAAAACTATTTTGTCCTGACACATTCAACTATGAGTTCCTTACTAATATTCTAGTTATTTATTTAAAATATCATTTCGCCCAATTTCGCTGTCAAGTTTTCATGGTATTTGCTGCTGTCAGTACTTTCTAGTGAGTTTCTTTCTAGAAAATGCAGTACTGATTTCCTCGTTTTCTTAAGTCATTACCAAATTTTCCTCTAGCAACACTTTCACCTGAAGAGATAAGTCGATGGTACTATAGATTATACAACCTTCTTTCACCTTCAAATTTCACCCCGCTCCTACGGTTGAGCTCCAACATCGCAACTATTAACAGTTTAGTTCTCTCAACGTGAGAAACAATTAAAACTTACTCCTAACAATCATTGTCTACCTACTATAGATATTCTACTATGCAATTATTGCTGTAACCTAAAAACCACAGCTTTGAAGTCCTGTTATATGACAGACCTCAGAGGTATATACGTACAGTTTGAGGTTCTGTGGCACGACTGACTGATGTAGTAGAAGGTGTAGAGATTTCGGGCGATACGAGTAAGGTCGCTCACCTCATATTTACAGACAGTTACACAGGGTGAAAGGGCCCGTAACGAAAACTGAAAACAGGAATTCAGGACATGATTCTGAATCGCTTGGCGTTGGAATTTTTCATCGGTCTTTTCCTGATTTAGACATTTTTTTTTTTTCATATATATTAAATTAACTAGATGTTGCCCGCGACTTAATTTAAGTAAATTAAAAATATTTAAAAGAATAAATTAGTTATGTTTAATGTTTTCGTTTCACAAAACCTAATCTGGGATTAAAATCGCTACTTGCGAGTAAATCACTACTACCTATTGTTTTTGGAGTAGATAATAATTATTACTTACAAAGAAAAATATTGTTTTGTGAAATCGCGTTTAAGAGGTTAGGGGTTCCAACAGGAGCCTAAGGGTGCCAACGGGAATCTATCACTAAGCCTTCACTGTCCGTCCGTCCGTCCGTCTGTCTATCAGCGGGCTGTATCTCATGAACCGTAGTAGAAATACTTGAAATTTTCACAGAATGAAGAAAAAATAAAAAATAAAGGGGATACAAGAAACGTGATTTTTTCGGCGTTTTTGCTCGATCTTAACAATCGCCGTTACGATGGAGGGGACCCTTCTAGGCGAATCCTACTCGCATTTAAGCGGTTATTAAGTTTACTCATCTATGTGTGCAGATTGTCGTCGCTCTCTCCATGGCAGCGGTCTGCGCTGAGGAGGCCAAGAAAACCGAGAAGCGAGGCCTCAGTGGGCTGGGCTACGGCGGCCTGGGCTACAGCGGCATCGGCCATGGAATCGGCTACGGCGGCGGCTATGGCGGCGGCTACGGCGGCGGCTACGGCGGCGGCCTCGGCTACGGTGGTTACGGAGGATATGGCGGCTATCAAGGTAAATGCAATGAAACAAGCAATAACGCCTCAAGAAAGTCTGAAAGTCGTTTAGTAGAATGGGCGTGTCGTTTTTTATACTGACAATAAACAGGCAATTTTAGAATTTTTTACACTTTAAGAAAATTAGAAGTATGCTCATGAAAAAAACAATATAAAATTGAAATTATTTGAATAATAAAAGAAAGTCAAAGGTATCACAAGTTCATCTAAGCTAAGAGCATCTAATTTTGCCATACCTTTCTGACTCATAAAGGTAGCATTCCTTACTACCTGAATTATATTTTTGGGGCAGAGTAGGGGTATCCCATTAGATTTTTCATATGCATGATCCTTTGTATTTTTCCTTTGAGCTCTAAGCATTTAAACGTTAAAAGTCCAATACTCCTACAGCCTTCAACAGCGATGTCAGGAAGGATTTTGATACTTTCGAAAAAATCTGGCTGCTTGAGATCCCAAGTAACATAATTATCATATTAGACAGGGGGCTGCATTCAACGTGGTAATTGAGGTTATGACGTCTAATAGTTTTCCATAGAACATAGTTAAAAGCATAGTTATTACAAAAGTCATGCTTCCTGATACCTGACAAAGCCACCTCTACCCGATGTTTATAGTCTTTGTCCTCAGTGCAAACTACTTACGAAGTTTCAGCATCACTTATACGTAGTTCTAACGATCGCGGGTACTTGTTCCATATTATAAAGTTATTGAGCTGAATAATTTTAATAAACAGCATAATGGCAGATTTCTTTCAGACTCTGCGTAACTGCAATTAGCACTTAAAAGTTAATTAAAATGGAATATAAAACAATCTTGATAAAACTATTTCTATAGACCGTAGTCGAGCGCAAGTTTAAATTGACCAAAGGCTTTACGCCGCGAGTGGTTCCGAGCTCCAAAGTAGTTTACATTCAAACGCTCTCAGATGATTCCCTTGAAAATTTTAACTCTTCAAGAAAACCCAGTAGAAGTTCGTTCTTTTGAGTCTTTGATTCCAATATATAGGACGGTTGTCTGCTAGACCTTCATTTAGGCGGCCACTTTTTTGACCAAGCGTGACATCATCGTTCTATAGCACAAATACAGATTGTATGTTCAAAGACTTACTTAAATAACACAATAAGACATGCTTAAAAAGTAAATTACTTTTAAACATTTCCTGTGGTTCTTTTTAAAGATTCTATTTTAAGTGTAATTGAAAGTTAGATACTGATCAATTTCATAAATTAACATGCTACTAAGTTTTTAATATGTTGGTTTATTTTAACCATCTTCACTTTCGATACCAAAAGATCCCATTAATTCCTGTATTACGCTAATATATCTCCTACGTAGTTGGCTGGTCTCCGTTGCAATTGACGCCAGAAGAACAAACAATTTTACTATTCTCATAAAACGATTCTCTACTCTACTCCTCTTTTGGACAACTGCTGTCATATCCTTGGAACTAAGCCAACTACCATCTTACAGTGACATCAACGTCACCTACCAGCAAGTGAATTTGTCAACAAATTAAAAAAAACTCTAGTCAATGTGAGCTGAGGCCTGAATGGACAGTTTGATTTTAATCTGTAACATTGCAAGCTTTCTGTTTTCAGATAACAAGTTCGTACAGAATTTGAAGTTGAAACTGTTTCAAAGAAAATTCATTAAGCTCTTTTAAAAGACATTTGTTCCTTGGAATTCGGCTCACGCTGCTCTATTATGTGAAAACTGTGAGAGAGCCCTAATTAATTGCTAATTAGAAGCAGTACCAAACGGAACTTGTTAAGTCGAATACGAAAATCCTCTCAACCGATTAAACTTTGAACTGTCGTATAAATCGCTAATCCTGGAGCGCGGAAATAAAATATAAGTTCTTAGCTGACTCAGCTGATGTTAAAGGAATCTAATTTCTCGGCTTCATTTGCAATTAAAAGAATCAATTAACTAGTGGTTCGCCCCGAACTGAGACCTCGCGATATCCCATAATTCCCAAAAGTTTTAATTATATATTGTAATGATTAACTTTTAACATTAGACGCAGTAAAAAAAATAATAGTTGACATAAAACTGTTTTACTGGCACAGCGCCATCTATTAGCATTATTGTGAAGCTATTAGCATTTAAAATTAAATAATTTCGTTTCTTTATAACATTTATCTAATTTTAGTATTTGTTGTTCAAGTACAGGATATAACTGAATTTTCAATCAAGTTTCACGTTCTAATATTCAGTAATTCAGAAGTTATAGGGCTCTGACAGACATTTGGACACACACTTCTCTGTCTAGTAGGCAAGCGCCCTAGTTGACTCAGAGAACTTCGCTTCGCTCGTTCAATAATTGCGATCATTAAAGAAAACGCTTATGTGTTCGGATTTAGCATCAGGTAACATCAAGATCTTCGTTAAGGGCTATCCTGTACATCGAATAAAGACAAATAAACATAAAAGTAGGATTTGAACCATGACTAATATCTATATTCCCTTCAAATCAACCGTAAAGCTTGTGTTAGGACTAAAATATACAAACTATAATGCGAAGGTTATTGTACAAAGTTTTTCAATTTAAATTGAGAAATTTTCGTGTCTCAAAAACATCTGATTCTCAATTCTAATAAAAATACAAAAGAAAGAAGAGAAGATCGATGTTTAATAAAGCTGTCTACATTCTACATAAAAGTAACATTATGTAGCGCTGCAATACAGGCAACAATATACCGTGGCATTGTTTCCAGAGATTAATACGAGACGAAAAGCGTTTGTTTCAAATGCCCATTATACTGAAATGGGTAAAGAAAGTGTACATTGTCGGTTTTGCTACTACGAGGAGGTAGTACTACAATACCGTAGGAGTGTTTTGTTTTTGTTTTTGGCGAGGATAATTTCTTTAGTCTACTTTGAGTGCAATATTATCTAGGCAAAAGTTTATATGTGTGTGTATATGTGTGTTTGTTGCTCCTTCACGCCACATTGAATGAACCGATTTGGCTGGAAATGGAGATAGCTCATACCCAGGATAAATAGATTAACACATAGGCAACATTGTATCCTGGAAAATTAAAGAGTTCCTGCGGGAATTAAAAAACCTTAAACCACGCGGACGAAGTCGCGGGCATCGTCGAGTTTATAAATAAATTGTGTTTTAATTTTTTTTACGAGAGATATGCACAATCGCTAGATTGCTAGAGTTATTCGAGTTTAGAGTGAGTTTAGAGTTATCTTATGCTAAAGTTATTTGAATTTAAATGTTTGATTTACTTAACCTTATTTAATCAAATCGTTTATAAAAGGATCATTTTCCTGTGTATCATATCCCTTAATGCATTTAAGTTAGTTTCAGTTAGCAACGAAAGCATCAAGTTTATTGCAGCATATATTTGTTCGTAGCGCGCGACAATGGCCTTTATCTACAAGCACTAAAACCGACAATTCTCTCGCTCGTTGTTGTGTATCCGTCTGTCCAGCATCTGGAGAGATTAGACTATTGTTTTGCTCTAATTACTGCAGGACGTTTGAGAGTAACAGCTTTTTGTCTTGTGTACTACAGGGAGGTTCTTTGGGACCCTTTGTTTATAACGTGTTCATTGGCAACTTTTTAATTAATCCCGATGTAACGCGTAATTTAAAAACTTCATATTACCGGTTTAGTCGATTATATCTATGAAGAAGACATCAAAAGTATATATAGTATCCATCTTTAGAAAATAGCTTACTTTAAAGCTTGAAACTTAGACGCTGTCCAATCAAAATTGGACCAGATTGAGTCGAATTTCACTCATGCTAATCTGAGAATGTAACTTATTTAAAAACAAGATAAAATTATGATTACAATCCTAAAGATAAGAAACATTTAAAATTTTTGCATTTAAAAATGCATAATTCGAGACAAAAAAAAATACTTACTCATTCTTCTCATTCCCGTACACAGTTAACTGAAACAATACAGAATTCACACGTTGATATGACTAAATAACCTACGTACAATGTTAAGGTGCTTATCTTGTCAATATCTTGTTCCAGTGTCGCAGGGCACTGTACTAACGTGGGAACCTTAAGAGACCTTGACATACTAAAAGTTAAACTATTGTTGTGATTTCCTTGTTCTTATTTAACACCTTGTTACCTTGAGTTACTAAAGGCTCATTTTCATTGATCACTGCCGTTTGAGGGCTAGAGATACACCACTAACAATTCATCACATGTGCAGAGTTTTAATTACGAAGCTTCTATCATTTCCTGTGCCTTATCTCCGATCGTATTGGATTTCCGCCAATGAGAGTCAAGGAATAAAGAGCATCTCTACTTGCCACTTTTGCGCTATAATGTTTCTGTGGAGCCTAGTTACCGTGTCCAATCACATAATGCAATTTCAAATCGCACTATTTTCATTATTTAGAATTTTTTTACTCATAGTACTTTTGATGGCTTAAAAGGTAACATGGACCATTTTCTTTACTAAACATTAAACTTAAAGGCCTATTTTTAATGGCCGTAATTCCTTCCGCTCGCATTTTTCCGCGGAACAAAATATTTTTAGTGAATGGTGCTTAGTTTTTACTAAGGCCACAGTAAAAAAAACTAATAGTCACGCTGCATGCGTTCTAAATTTTTTGCGAGTATTTGTTATTTTGTGGCCTTTTCAATGGTCATTACTTTACAATATACCACGGTTGTCCGACCACTGTCATTATGATATCGATCATTCTGACTCAATGAACTATGAATTATTGTGACTCACAATCAATGTTTCGAGAAATAAGCTGAGATTGAATTGTTAAAACAAGTTGTGAAAAAACAAAGGTTATACCTACTTGTCTGTATTTTTATTAATTTGATGACAAGATAGCCAGATTATGATCTTAACTGGTAGTAGTTAATGACCATGAATTCTCAAATGTAATCGGGCCCATTTCGAAAGGTACTTAAAGGTATATGTACCTACAATGTACAGAGCAGTTTAATCAAAACAATACCTACTAGTTATTAACTTCTACACGCCATCTTGCAGACTTGATTTGGCACGTGTTTGCGGGTAAAGTGGCACAAGCCACTGTCGAAGCTTTCCACCAGACCAGAGCCTGTATGCTATAAACGCTTAATTTTGTTTGAAAATGTCTTACAATATTAACGTTAAAGTTAAAACGTTAACGTTAATATTAACGTTAAACTAATTACTGTACGGTTGTCATTTAATGGCATTACACAATACCTGATGGAACAGACCAGAAACAGTTTAGAAATAAAGTTTTTCAATTACACATATTGATAGCATCCTTTTTGTTTCAGTCGCCCCTGTAGCCATCAGCAAAGTAGCTTACACCACGACGCATGGAGGCTATGGCGGTTACGGCGGCTATGGCGGATACAGCGGCCTCGGCGGATACGGCGGCGGCCTCGGCGGATACGGCGGCCACGGCGGATACAGCGGCATTGGCGGATACTCTAGCTTAGGTGAATATTTGTTGACATGCAAGTTGTTTCAATCGATTTTCTCGCACCTCCACTCGTGTTGCATCGCCGGGCTATCTAGTGTGGGGTCCAGCGAGACGTCGCCATTCTATTTAGACATTCAGCATTCTACTCGTACCTACCGATGCTCAGAACTATGTACCCCGCTTACTGCCACCCTTTGAGCCTCTAGTTCTATTGGTAGTAGACAGTAGTTAGTAGTTTTGACTACTGCTTCTAATACGATAATAATATTTGACAAAATTTAAATAAAATTTAACTTGCTTTCGATGAAGAAAAACCATGTGAGGAAACTGAGAGTTTTCTATAATGTTCTGAAATGTGTGTATAGTCTGCCAATACAGACTTAGCTAGCGTGAGAGCTTAAACCTTAAAAGACCCATAAAAACCCATAAAAGACATGTGACCAAGCTGAACTTAACTAATATTCTCCTCTTTTCTCCAAATGACCAGAAAACTTATGTAAGGAGTAAGAATGGAACCATTGACCTTTCAATTTTCAGTTAAAGCTAATTAACTAATCCTTGCAGGAGGCTATGGTGGTTACGGCCATGGTGGCGGATTAGGTGGCTACGGGGGATACTCCGGCTACGGCGGATACGGCCACGGACTGGGAGGATACGGTGGATACCACTAAGCCACTTCTGCATCCCTATTCTTCTTACGGCCTGCCTACGAACTTTCCGCTATGAACGAATCGCGGCGAGCGGCATACTAAGGGGCCTATTTGACCATCGCCATAGATAAATCCGCATTTGGCCAGCGTAGTGGACTTTCAACGAAATATTCGAGGGGAAACCTGTTCCCGCTAGTGGCCCCGCAGTGGGTTAAGTAAACTTTAACCGGCGAATAAATTTTTAATTTTGATAGATTTTCAATACGAAACCTGTCAGAAAATCAAATTCATTCATTGGTTAAACCTTACTCGGCAATGCTGAAATATGCCCCTTTTGTATTTTAATACGTAAACTGCAAATCTTCGTTCTGGACAACGATCAGTAATCACGAACTTAATTAATATTACTCGCCCATATATTTGCTACCCGCTCGCCGCACCGCTAAAAGTCGTGGGAGCCGTTAAAAATGTGTTCATTCTTCAAATCGATTTAATACTCTACGATTTAGGCTATGGATTTTGATAAAAATCCTTAGATTAAATAGGAGAGCCTGCCATGACAAAATAGGTATATTAGTTTTTTAACACCTTGAAACATCATGCCTTAAAGTTACCTCCTGCTGACATATTATTTATACATAATATTATGTGATATTTTTACAACGAATTTCCTTGCAACCCTTTGTAAATATTTACTTAATAAATGATTTAATAAATATATTTCTGTTTTATCCATTCTAATTACCTACTTACCTCAACATTTTATTATTTAATTTTATAATCGTATTCGTGGAAAACTAGGTGATAATTAATTATTTATCAACTCAAAAATGACCGGTTTGACCACAAAAAAATATTATCAAACATCTCTTTCAAATATGTACATAATATAATTATGTATCTACCGTTTAGGCTGTGTGTGTGTCTCTCAGTCAATCAATCACTACTGTTTTATAAGTATAGATAAATAATTCATAGCAGAGTTAAGTGGTATAAATGCTAAGTACCTACATTTGGTATTGAAGCCGGGCCGGAAGCGTTCCGGGCTCCAGCTCCCCGCGGGCTCTGAAGGCGTCATTACCGTTCTGTTATCTCTCCTTTTGGAGATAAGTGCGTTAAAAGATATTTAACGTAAGTCGTATTGATCCGAGCCTCCCCACATTATTCAAGTAAAGGTTTTAAAGTTTGCCTTAGAATTTCACCATCTACATTCACATGCTCGGTATACTTAACGTTTAAAGTAGGAGTTTTGACTTTCTGACGATCTTTGTGTTTAAAAACTTCGTTATTCATCGGTTAAACTTAACTCTGCATTAGTAAAATTGCCACTTAGATTGATTACGCTAATTAAGCGATGTCAATCCAAGTCAAGAAAAAAGGACAAAATTCCCAAATTATCTAAAAGAGAATTTGTTTTAGATGGTCGAATAAAACTTGTTTTAGCTAAATAACTACCTTTCTCTACGGTAAATAGGGAACTTCGTTATTGATCGATTTTATTTTTAAATAATAATACCTTCTTAACTTCAGTAAAAAACTTATGTTGAACCTATTAATGTGAAACAAGTTCCCAACAGTTTATTACGGAACAGTGATGAGTCGCTCGGGAACGCCCAAAGCGAGCGTTTCCGCGCCCTACGCGTTTCGTCTAATGAAATGTAACGGCACATCATAAATGTAATACAAAGGAGCCACCATATTTCATAACCCCTTTACTGTGCCTCAGGGGAATCCGAACATTTTCCGGGATGACAAATATTGCGTGAAATCCATAATTACTATTCATTTTCTGTCTCTGTGCTGCGTTACTCCTTTTCCTCATTGTTGAGGGTCGTGATCTACTACTATAACTGAGCTCTATGATTAAACATTGTAGAGGCTGCTGTTATATTTTTTGGACTACTTGATTGGCACCATTTTGGCGCTGTAAGTCGGACTAATAACAATATTGCAAATGCCGCACAAAATCATATTTATGATTCCATAGATCAATTATTATTGAGGCCGCGGCGCCATTTGCAATATTATTAGTTCCAGAGACACTCGCATGTCAAATGTGGCGCGTCAAATTGATCCATAATTAAGCTGTCATTTGTAGAAACACAACCAATCTAGTTTTAATCATAGATTAATTATACTTAGAGAGCAGTGACTACTATATATATTTACATGAATAATGTTTTTTGGTTTAAACTTTTATGTATAATACACATAAACATCAATAATATACATAAGCATATATACCAGCTGAGTCGATCCTGACCTACCTACTGGACGATTTTGAAAATCTGTTTCAATAAAGTATGGTTGAATATTTTTGCTACGTCATATTTATAAATATACATTTTAACCAATAGCGAAGGCGTGCCGATCTGCGACAAGTACAAACATTTTATCCCTGAATTCAAGAATCCCAAATGCACGAGAACGAAGTCACACATCAACTATAGTGAATTTGAACTCTGAAATTGAAACAATGTGGTACAAAATAAGTTACGTCCTATCGACTGATAATAAAGTCAGGGTAGTAAGTATAAAGTCAGAATAAATTCAACCAGGTGTACTTGAACTAAGTTGAAGTAAGGAACACCGACGGGAACTGCAAGTACTCTAATTTCAAACATCCAAACGCACGCTAACATTAGCACTCATGAATTATTGAGTGCAGGGAAAAATCCGCGACCAAACTTCGAGTCGCGCCAAATGGAGCGTGACCGAAACTTTGGAAAGAACTCGAAGCATCCTAAAACTTGACAGGAAACTTGGCAGAGCTTGAACTCGGTGGCTGATGCAAATACCACATATTCCCATCGAGTGGAAAATTTTATACGTTGGAACTTGAAAGTTTGTTAGGTTAGCTATTTTAAAGATTTTATTTATGAAATTCTGAACGAACGCTCTTCCAAGATCTGTATTTCGTAACACGTACAATTTGGGTATCTTTAAAACAAGAGTGAACAGGTATCTTCCAGGCAAACGCGTTACATCTTCGACCACACCATCACTTTTCATCAGGTGCGATAGTGGTCAAGCGTGTGCCTAGTTATACCTAATGTATAAAAAAAGGAGTCGGTATATAATTTCATTGCATTCCTCGCAATCCAATGTCGCGCGCCGGCTCGTTACCAGGGGCAAATCCTCTCTCGGAAAAGAAGTGTTTAGGGACTAAACTTTTTCACCACACTGGTAGAATGCAGATGGGCAGTCTCTACACACCTTTGAAACATAGAGAACTCTCAGGCAGGCAGATTCCCTCACATAATTAATTACTCAAAATTCCGAATAGTCAGAGATTGAATCTAGGTTTGAACTTCGGATCTTCTAAAGAGGAAGCTGAAGACTTAAGCACTTCACAACAATATTAGTGATTTATTTCCTTTAGTGACTGGTGTCTGCGACTTTGATTTTGATGAAATTATCTCTATGCTACTCGAGGATCCGCAAATATTGGAAGAAATACAACTATTTAAAAAAAAAAATTCAAATACCTTTAAGAAAAAAATAGTAAAATTTCTATATTGTTATTTTTCGCAATAAGAAGCCTGTAATTAAAAAATAGCAAATATTCTTATCAGTCCGTCTGTTTCTAAAAATTTTACAGGCTATTAATATTTAATTCACTTCGCATTTTGCGGCAGGCGCGTAATAATAGAGTAGGTACCTACTTAACAATAATAATTAATCCTTTCATAATGAGTGGCAATTAATTACCATAAACATTTCTTGATGAGATGAGTATCAAGTCAATTTTAGCGAAAATTCTGTGGCCTTGAGTAAACAACTATTTTAATTTTAGATAGATAGTTAGGTATCTTAATACAGTCACATATTGTGCATGTTTGTTAACTTAACTTGTTTTAACAGTGAAGGAAAACATCATGAGGAAACCAGGAAACCAGATAATTCTCCATAGTGTCCTTAAAGCGTGTGAAGTCTGCCAATCCGCATTTAGCTGGTTGACTGTGGCCCAACTGGGTATGAGCTATCTCCATTCCGATTTTCAGCCAAATTGGGTCATTCGTTGTGGCGTGTAAGAGTAACATCATACAAATTTTCGCCTGTATAATATTAGTGTTATATGATGTGATGGTAACTTATTTTTTATCATATGGTGGTTTTCCAGATCTTTTTGAAGTAGGTCCTGAACATGAAATAAAACCTAAGTCCATGATCTAACTACGAGCTTTTCAAGGACCGCCCTAGCGCGGTCTTATAAGTGAGAGGTTCCATTCCAGGCCGATGTCTTCAAAATACTATAGATATTAATCTGCAGCACCATACATCTCATTTATATGCCATTTAATTAAAATTCTAGCCCTTAAGAGGGGCTCGTGTTAGAGGAAGGGTTGATTAATGAGGGTCGCGCTCTTATTTTGTTTAATATTAGGTGAAAATTGGCGAAAACGCCATGTTAAGGGGTTATGTCGCCTTAAAATTACATAAGAAAAGTTATTACGTCCATAATGGATTCTATCAAAATGACTTTATTTCGACACTAGATGGATTTATGTTTGAAATTAAAAATTAACTTATGAAGCGTGATCTTTTGACTTTTCTACAAAACAATGTGCAAGGTGAACCATAAAATTAGCATTCCATAAATGCTAACTTTATTCCAGGAATAGAACTTCAATTTAAGATAGGTACCATTTATTCCCGTGAGCCGATTTTCATGAAATCAAATCTATATGCTGCACAAAGCTAAATTGAAGATACCAGTTACCTGGCCCATAAAAATTCATTAGTAGTTTTGGAGATTAGTTTTCAAAAGGACAGTAAAATAGATACACGAAGTTTAAAAAAAAAAAATTATTGTATTCTATTACATACCTAGCGGAGTTTTTCAATGTAGATACGGATACGACGATTCTGCAATTTTTTAAAGCAAGCAAACAAGAATCTTAATAAACGGATCAAACATAATTTCCTTTAAAAAAAAAAAAAAAGAAGTACTACAGCTGGAGATCGCTTAAAAATAATAAAAAAGCTGTTATCTTAATTCATTCACCCAGAGAAACTTAAGTGTCGTGAACTGCTCTCAAGAGTAACGCACTAAAGTGGGTGAGTGAATGGAAGAGGTTATAAATGCAATAAAAACGGTTTCCTGCAATCGAGAGATACCCGACTCGTGCTTACAGCTGGGAATAAGCGGCGTGCGCTGCTTGATCCGCACACTGCAGGCGGGCCAGCCGACCGGCGGGTGACGCCACGACCCGCCGACCTGACCGCCGCCGGCAGATATCAGCCTGACATCTGACCATTTGAATTGAGTAGATACCTGCCTGAGACTAGAGCACGTTTGGTACCCTTGATTTTAATGTTGCACTTCTATAACCAGTGTGGGATTGCAAAAAAGTTTTTTCGATGACAATAGGTAATAGTCCTTGATTGCGATCTCACCTGATGGCAGATGATACCATCTATCCATACTCGTAATCGGTTTCTACACGTCATCGTGCCGGAACACTAAATCGCTTGGCGGCAGTCTTAGACGGTAGGGTGGTAACTAGCCACGGCCGAAGCCTCCCACCAGACCAGAGACAAATTCAGAAATTATAAATTCCCAAATTGCCCCCGCCGGGAATCGGACCTCCCAGTTATGAGACCACAGCGCTCATCATTCCGCCAGGGAGGTCGTCAAAAATGATCGCTTCAAGTACAATTTACTATCACTTTTACAGTTTGCTCCATCATTTTTAGGATCATTGCGGATTGCGGACAGTCAGAAGATAGACCTATCCAAAATCTACAGATTGAAGGTTGAAAGAATACAGATATACGTATGTAGTAAAGTGTTCCTTGGTAAAGAAATCTTTCCCCCTAACTCTACCTGCAACCACCAGACAGTCAGTAGTCAGTCCACCTGGTGGGTCGCTACACCGGGACTCGGGACTCCAATGACCATTCGATTAGGGGTCGCCACTCCACCACCTTGGGACCCCAATGACCATCCCATTTTCAAATTATGTTAACGATAGTTAATTCGATTTTTTGTACCTCTCGCCTGTCTTATAGCCCCGTGTTAGCTCAAAAGTATTTCGCGCAATACCGGCGAATATTATTGTCGGGCTGTTCCTTTCAGAACACGATAGGATCGATAGGTATGTTAACATCAATCCAGTTTACAACTTTCGCCGCTGTTCTGCCGACTTATGGATATTGAGTTTACTCTCCGTTTTATATTGCAAAACTTTAAGATACGGCGCTGTAGACTAAATCTATGAAAAAGAGATTAATTACATTTTCTGTTTTTATTTCTCCCTATGTCCCAAACCAAGGAGGAACTTCTTTCCGAACTAGCTTTTGCCCACGGCTTCGCCCACGTTAGGTTCGATTTTTCAAACCCCTATTTATCCCCTTAGGGGTTGAATTTTCTAAAATCGTTTCTTAGCGGATACCTATGTCATAATAGCTATCTGTATGCTAAATTTTAGGTTTCCTTATCCTAATATACAAATGCGAAAGTGTGTTTGTTTGTCGGTTTGTCCTTCAATCACGCTGCAACAGAGCTACGGATCGACTTGATTTTTTGCATGGGTATAGTCGGGGACTTGGACATAGGCTACTTTTTATCCGGGAAAATTAAAGAGTTCCCGCGGGATTTTAAAAACTAAATCCACGCGAGTGAAAAAAAATTAGTTTCCCTACACAAGCAGTTTCCAAACCCTGACTTTTTAATATAAGCAAACTTACCCTAACTTTACGCCCGTGATGACCTCACAACGTAACAGATTTATATTCCGCAACACATGGCAAGTTCTTCAGAAATGCAGATGACATATTTTACAAGGGGGAACTTAAATTGGTATCTCCGGAACGTGGGCCGCAGCCTCTCAGAAACTTGTGACATCTCCTCAGTTAAATGACGAAAATTCATAGCTCCTTGGGATATATGAGATCTGCAACTTTCAGGCATCATTTATTTCCAGCTAATTTTATGACAACCTAGTGGTTAAGACTGTAGTCTCCTATTAGGGAGATCACAAACATACGCACTTTCGCATTATAAATAAATAAATTAATAGGAATAGAATAATTACTGATCATCCAATTTGTTCAAAGTAATCAACCAAAAAATACTTACATCAAAATAGATAGTAGGTCACAGTCGAGAGGACAAAGAATGTAATCAGAGATCTGTGCATCATCAAATATACAGCAAATGTCCCAAAAGTATAATTAGTTCTTTGTGGTCCAGTTAGCCGGCAGCCGGCAGCCGGCACCCAGCCGACTGTAACAAAGCTCTCTAGATGAGTTGGAGATGACACGGTCCGCATTCACGCTGCAACACTTTCTATTTATAGCACTCGCTAAATTGTAGAACAAGTGTCGAGCTTACAGCGGCTTTAAAATAAAAAGTTTTTTTCGGAACCCTAAAAAAGCTTTGACGCTATTCTTTTAATATCATATTTTACTCCTACTAAGAAATAATCTAAAAATATATAAATTAGATAGTTTAGGCTAGTTTAGGTAATTACAAATCAGGAAGTGTTAGCTTCAATACACAAAATTTTAAAATAAGTTTTATATTTTATTTCAAAGTTTTCACTTTTTTTTCTCTATGCTACAAACATGCGAAACGGCACCCGCCATAATACTACGTCATAATGTCGGTAAATAAAGAATCTTTCATTTAGCACCTCGTCAGTTATAAGCTATTGTCATCTGTCACTGTGACAGGTACTTAAGCTACCTACTCAGTGTGTTTACTATCGAGATGAAGTCATCTAGCGTTTTCGTCAATTTACGCGCGAAGATTTAAAATGAAAATTTTAAATGCATTGTTTTGGTACTTATCGATTGAATAAAATTGTAATAAATTTTCTAGTAGTAAATTATCACCTTAGGATTAAATTGAGACACTTTTCAAAAAGAGTAAAATACCCTATTGTGTCTACTTGCCTTCGTCGTAAAGCAAGCTATTTCTAGCACACTATTTCGTCCATCCATAAGATCCATCTTCTTAATGCATAGATTTTAATATAAAGTGAAGATCGTAATACAATTAATTGGTCCAACTGTTAAAGGTGGGGACTGAAAACTGAAAGGTCGACGGCACAATCCCCACCCGTTGCACTTTTGTCGTACACACTCCTAATACAAGCTTACCGTTTATTTAGATGTAAGAGGAGATTACTAATCAAATTCAGCTTGGCCAATACAAAAAATAAAAAATTATATATCGTGTGGCGTCGGCTTCATAGAACGTCGTCTCTGTCACACGAAGCGATAAAACAGAGGCGACGTTCTACGATGCCGGATCTGACCGGAAGGTCGATGCCGCGTCCGAACGCAAAAACGCTAATCGCCGCTGCAAAAAGCATCGTTCCTGCCCTGGCCCTTATATCTGCCAGATAATGTAAAAACCCAAGTATATCAACGCCAAAATAAATTGAGGGCCCTCATAGCCCTCTACGTAATTCAGGAGTGAAATAATAAAAGTAATAAAAGTTGCCGCAAAAATAAAGGCTTCCCGCGCTCAAAAATAAAACGAAACAATTAATTCGAAGGCGAGCAATTAAGGGCGAGAAATGCTATTCTTTTAAAATCGCCTCCGCGCCCGCGCTGCTTGACGAACATGAGTGAACAGCCGAACAGAACCAAACCTTCTAAATACGTGTGTTTATACCTACTTTGTTAGAATTGCCACAAGAGGATGAAATGGAGCAAAATTAACTTTGTATTATTTATTTGACTTATTATAATTTTCACCTTCAAACAAAACCTCGGGGACTGCTAATACAATTAAATCTATTAAATTCTTTGCAAGGGTCAATTAAATGCGATATTAATCGCACAAGAACAATACTTTCTGCTCTAATTGAGAATCGATGATCCAAATGATTCTAATGAAGCTATTCACTGATTCAGATACAAAATGATCCAATCTTAAAGAAGATACGTTTTTGTCACATCTAACTTATAGTATTGTATTTACGTGTCACAGGGTCACAACTCACAGCACGGTTGCACGAAGCTGTATCTCTGTTCGGTTATTTACTCATGTAGATACTTAAAATATTATAAAATGTGACCAGGAAAACGTTTGTACATAATTAATTACTTACCCTCTTTATATAATTGGTATTTCGACGATAGACAAATCCCCTTTCCCGCGCCGCCCCATTCCATTTTGTTGGGTGACGTTTATCATTAATTCTATTTTAAACTTTCTCATTCGCCCCGGCTCAACGATGGTGGATGTTCTAAAGCCTTTAACCCATGAAGTTAACACTCCGTAGCAAGGAATGCTAACTTTGAACTTAATGTTTTAACCCAACTACATAAGAACATTATATTTTAACCCAACCGCATACCTACGAACTTTATGTTTTAAACCAACTGCATAAGAAAGAAGGTATGTAATGTTTTTCGGGTGTATAATATGTGTATAATATAAATCTATCAGTATTCCTAAATCGGTATCCATATCAATTTGAATGTGCAACTTTATTTTAAAAACTATTATAACGATTTTCAGTCGGTTTTCATCCATAGATAGTCTGATTCCGCGAAAAGAGTAGAGGACTTTTAATCTATCAATATTTAGTGGTAAAGTGTATGCCAGAAATGTTCTCAGGAACCTGCATTTTTGAAGAATGAATCAATAACAAAAAATATTATGAACTGATCTCCTTCGTGATTCTTGCACATATTTCGAAGAACTAATGATTTTTAGGGTTTCGAGGTGCTGGAGTGGTGACCAGACCCCCGATAGATAGACCGACGACATCCGACGAGTTGGAGGCAGCTGCTGGATACAGGCGCCATAAGACCTAGGCCTGTGGAATTTCGTGCCGGACACCTTTGAGCCATTCTCATTCATACTAAATGATAGCATAGTTAACGTAACGTAAACTTGAAAAAGTACACTAGACCCACAGTACTTCTAACTCAGAACCCCTACCTACGTAGTCGGTAATAATTAGAAGTGAATCGCGTCGGGTCGGGAGTGTTTCGGCATTGATAAGGTTTAATCCTCAAGACGGAAATAGTCCTCGTGTCTTCCGTGAAATTGTTAGGAACGTATACAGCTACTAAGAGTTCTTTGTGTCGAAGTTGTGACAGCTAAATCAGTCAAATGTGAACCGATTTCAATATTTTATTTGAAAAGACATTGCGCCAGGTTAGTCCCATTTAAATTTGGTGAAGATCTAATGAATATCTTCGAAGATGGAGGACGGAACTCCTCAATGAATAAGAGCGAATCACTTGCAGGCTAGCGTCGCGGATTGGTTTCATCCTTTCTATTTAGGCCCGCCCGACATAGATGTAAGGTACGGACTGAAAACTGAAAGGTCGCAGGTTCGAGCCTTACCCGTTGCACTATTGTCGTACTCACTCCTAGCACAAACTTTTCGCTTATTTGGAGGGGAGAACAAAATATAAGTCAAGTTCAGCTTGGCTAATATTCATTCAAAAAATTCAAAATTCAAAATTCAAAATTTATTTATTTCATGTAGGCTACCCTGTAGCACTTATGATAAGTCAAAAATCTACCACCATTAAAAAAAAACTAGAATTATTTTATACTTTTTAGTGCCATCTGAAGTCGGTATTTTAAATAGAATTTCAGTTACGGTCTACTACAACTTTACATACCTAAAGTAACATTTAGATCTTTGTAAGCCAATGACTCTAGTAGTTTATTGTATACTTATGAGGCGATATTAAAAATACTCATTCCAAAGCTGCAAGAATCATTTTTTTATACCCCAGCGCTTTTAGGCGTATCCAAAGGAAAACCAACGGGACCCTATTACTAAGCCTCCGTTTTCCATCCGTGCGTTTGTTTGTCTGTCAACGGGCTGTATCCATTGATGTAAATAACGCTATATCTCATCCGTAAGAGGTAGAGAGTTTTTTGAGACACGCATTTGACCAGTCATTCTTGTCGCGTGTCCATGTACAGTGGTAACTGGCGAGTAGACAAGGCTACTGGCTAGTAGACAAGGCTACTGGCTAGTAGATAAGGCTACTGGCCGGTAGAACGGGCCGTGTCCAGTCAAGAGCCAGTGGTTTTAATTTTGTACAACGACCTATGGTTTCGACATTATTTAAGCGCCGACATATTGTCAAATAGTATACCAGATACCTACCTGACGTGTCACTTTTAACGCCACGCTCGTACATAATTCGAACGTAAAGCAGCTGCCTCATAAAGATAAAATTTCCAGCGCCGTCAAACGCTCTAATAGCTCCCGTATAAGGCACCTTGTCTACTGGGGGCAGAATAACTATCGGTTAATAGAGGTCATCGATGCATATGGATAGGCCTCTAGAAGAAAAAACCGCGCTCAAAAAACAACAGAATCTCTTGACTTAAAAGAACTTAAAAGAGGTATTAAAAAAAGTACTAATGTTCTTTATTCCATTTTTTGTTCTGTTTAATAGGGAGCGGCTACTCCTCGAACGTTGGTTGACACTCGCGTCAAAGCGAACCGCGGGGAACGCGCGGTGTGCATTGTTCAAGCGCATTTTCGTAGATGCAGTTATATGAGATGAGACATACCATATACATCAATGATAGATTCTATTACAGATTTCAGATTAAGTTCGTTGTTTATTGACATGATGATGATATTTCGGTCCAGTTGCAATGGGCCGTCATTCTTCATCAACTGGTCACCACTTCATCAAAAGAAATAAGTAAAAAAGGTACAATTAGCGGCTTTATCGTAGCATGGCTGTTCTTTGTGGATCGGAGATACATAATAATGCTCGGTGGATCAATAATAATTTTACCAATGAGAGATGACGTGATAAAATTTTAGTGTCATCTAACAATGACCTAATTGGTTTACACTCCGCTATGTTTCCGTGGGCAGGCACCCTAAGGGTGTCGTTGCACCAGTCACAATAGTCCAGGAACGGTTGGGAACTCCGAGATTGGTCTGCCGAACTCAACGTTGCTTCGATGCGCTCTATGATATAGTATATGATACGTTTGAGTGAATGGGTAACCTAAGCCGCTGGAGTTTTTACGTGCCGCCAGCTAATTCCGTATAATTACACCTGTAATTCGGGAGTGCGCATGTGCTCGTAAACCAGACAAATAGGCTTTATCGTTCGTAAAATTATAACGAACGGAGTCGCGGCAGGGCTCCGCGCACACACGCGACAAGCGTATTTTTACCCGACCCAAAATGAAGGATTGTATTTTCAGCAGTACTATGTCTATGTACGGTCGGGGACAGAAAATGTTTACCACTTTTCAAATTAGATTCTTCGTAACCCTGCGTTCAGTAAGGTCTATATTGCTATATCAAGGCATTTGTTACGTTATAAAAATTTCATGCATCGTTTTAACAAAAAAAAGTATTAATGACTTTTCTATACAAATATTAGTAATAAAACTCATTTCCTAAATTCAAGTTTGACACATTAGCATCATTGCCCTTGTAAAAGTGACAATTAATTATCAAAAATATTAGATTTGTTATTTGAAATTTAAATATACAGAATAAATGGCAAGCTTAATCATAATTCTAATGGTGAAGTTCATATTGTGCATTGAATCATAATGATGCTGCTAGCATCCACAGTCAAAAACAGTGAAAAGGAGGTGGATGAGCTACGGTGAAGCGTGGTGTTTCTGCAGCATTTTACATCGATGTTCTGCAGCAAAATTCCGACAATCTAAGTTCCAGATAATGCGCCGAGCTACTATTCCATGGTTCAATCTGCAGATTGAACGGTGCACCGTGGCAGTCATCTCGTTCAATAGCCCGCTCGATCTGCTGATTTGAAACTGAAAATTTATGGGGCTTAATGATTTAAAGCTGGGACTGTCAGAATCAACTCTTAACTCTTAGATCACACTGCACTGGGGTATGAGATGATATCCCAGATGATATGAACTGACTTATCGCCTTGTCGCGTTTATGCGAGAGAGTCTACGTGTTGTCCTAGCAGCGAATGGAAGCTAATTAAGCTAATTATTTATTTATACTAATATTGTTTAGTTTCTCAATAATAAAATTAAAAAATAAAGATTCTTTGAAATTTCATTAGATTGTTACTTCCGTTTTCATATTTTGGTAACTCGTGTCCTGTGCTCGTGTCTATATGAGATAATATCTATTTATTAAAATTACTAGTTTTTGCCCGTGACTTCGTCCGCGTGAAGTTAGGATTCTAAAATTTCCATGGGAACTTTCTATTTTTCCGGGATAAATGTCGCAATCCAAATCCTCAACTATATCCATGCAAAAAATCATGTGGATCTATTGCTCCGTAGCTGTGTGATGGAAGGACAAACCAACAACGAACAAACAAACACTCACATTATTTTATAACATTAGTAAGGATTTTTTTTCCAAAAAAGGTTTTCTACATCTAACCTATTTAGCAGTCACCTACTAAAGAGACCGCTAAAGGACTGTCTAAGCACCGCTACATGTTAAAAAGTCTATGATCTATGGCTAATCAAATCACATATCGACCTTCTGACACAGATGTGTGCATGCAATTATGAATCTTAAGGTGGTAAACATTTTTTGTCCGCGACTGTATGTTTGTTGGAATTTACTTATGTGCCACGGTAGGGTCTACACTAGTGGGCCGATTTTGATGAATGAAGTGACAATCGTTTCCTTATTATAGTCGAGCTTTTATACTTTTTCCTTGGTCGTTTTAAATACATGTACTAGCGCTTGACTGCGATTACATCTAACGGTAAGTAAAGATATCAATGATGGAGCGCGCTTAGAAAATGCCTGTTAATTTTTTGAAGGTACTATAGTCTAGTATGTAATTTGGAGTACTATTCCGTTCGGTTATACTAGATTAGATAAGAAATAGGCATTTATTCTGATAACGAAGAATAAATAATCGTCTCCAAAAGGAATGCATAACATTAACATACTATCTTATCTATAAGTAATATTTTTAAATATTTATGCCAATCCTGAAATCTGAATTATAATATTATCACAATTTTAAATAGATTTAAATCCAATTAAGTAATTAACTCAATTACAACGAACGAAGTAGCGGCAGTGTCCGCGTAAATGATAAGTCTATCTATTTACATAAAACACTTAAAAATCTTTTCTCAACATTAAAAACATCCTGCGCATGATTGCCGGCAAAATGGATAGTCCTCTAAATTAACATACTTAATCATGTTACATGTTAGGTATAAATTACTAACTTAGATATTAAGTTTTTCTTTTTATTGTTACTAACCCAAATGGACTCTTTTTTGTACTGAAATAAGTACAATAAGTACAAGTATCCCTGCACAATTGAAACCCTCCGGTTTGTTCAGGGTTGACGGGTGTAACGAAGCGTTACAATTGTTATAATTTATAATTTATTATTAATGTATATACATTCGTTTTAACTTAATCTTATTAACATTACTTGAATATGTATACGAAAACTATGGTATTTTATATTTCATAGGGTTCGAATTCGTTTACGTTTTTGTATCGCGAGCCAGGGCATTGACCCCTGAGTCGTTGCACACGGCACGGACAGCCTATTGTTCGAGAGTCGAGACGCGCGCGCATCGTTCACCTTCGAGTGACATTCACGTCCCGAACCGTGCTAGGCGTCGGACGTGTTGCTTGATTGGTGTGTTCCCCGAACGTTTTAGTTCGTAGCACGTTCGTAGTTTTCTGTTAATTATTTAGAAGGTTCCTAAACCTGGAGTCCTCCCGTTCTAGGGTAAGTTTTGAATGGCACCTTAAATAGTTACAACACGTAGTTTCTACATATTGTTACGAGTACATTAAATCATTGTTTTATTTCGCATTCCATAGCTTTTGTTCTAACTTTTCATTTTATTTTATAGCTAATTGCGCAGCGTGTTGGTAATAATTATTGTACTATATTATAATTTCTTTTTGAAAAACCTCTTTTCAATATTTAGATTTTTCTTTGAGTTTTATTGCATAAAGTTTGTCTTTAATTGTATATTTTTGCCTTCAGCTTTTCTTTTGCATTTTCATTGTCTCATAACTCCGTTCTGAGTTCTAACCACATCGGCAATGCTATCCACGCTTATGAGTACGTCCCTGTTTGACTAGTGCCAGGGTTGGGCTCAGAACGGAATTGATATTACCAGACAATAACATCGGTCGGTATATCAATTCCAGGATCACGGCTCCGCTTAAATCTTTCACCGCTGCATCACCACCACCATCACCATCTCGGCTAGGTCACCAGATCGCGACGGTCGACGTTCCTGTGCGCATTAGCTCGGGCGTCACTACGTCTGCGGGTCCGCGTGCCAGCCATCACCCCCAGCGACTCCGAGGCCCCCACCAACACCTGGGCCTCTTAACCAGGGGAGTACGATTATTAACTACTACCTAGGTCAGGACCGGATCTTGGTAACTCCACGACCCAATAAATTTGTGTACCTACCTTGAGCTAGCCGCGGTAATAAAACTGTGCCGTTACCTTTGGACCAAATAAATACTTTTGTTACCGTGGGCCTATCTTTTATTTTACTCCCGGTAGTCCCGGTACACTGGCGCCCTTTTACGTGGTAGATCCTGTCCTTGCCTTAGTGGTATAGTGGTAGTTTTGTGCGGTAAGTGGTATTTTGTAAAACGCTTTATTTTTTGGTTTGCCGTAGCTGAGGTGAACGTAAGGTATTAGTATTGGAATAGTTTTTTTTGTATACCGCCAACTGTTTATTTATTTTACGAGTTTATTGTTTTGGTACAGTCGGTTACAAAAATGTTTTAATAAAAATATTTTATTTTTAATGTTGTATTTTCTTTGAAAGTTCGTGCGCTCTAGTACGTACTTCAATTTTATAAAGCCGCGTTCACACCAGCTACAATTTTTTTTTTTCTGTTTATCATTTTTTTATTTTTTTTTTGCCAGTCATTAACGTTCATCCTCATCAAACCAAAGCGTTCTGTTAAGTTGATTGTAACAGAACGGAGCATTTTTTTTTAATCATTTATTTTATGGTGCCATTCACAACCCACCCAATAACATAGATTTTTTTCCTGTGTTGCGGTTTATTTTGATATTTTTTATTTTTTTGATTTATTTTCATTTCGTTTTTTTTTTCACATACCTACATTTTTTTTTGAACATGTCGTCGTACCAAATAAAGTATTTTTCACTTCAAAAATCAGAATTAGAGTATGAAGTTGCAGTGCGAGGTGAAACTCCAGGTAGTACAGTCGCTGATCTCAGAAAACAAATAAATAATTTTTATGTAATAATATATCATTATATATCTCAAGTAGTATAAGTAAATATAATATGTATTACGTGTATCAGACACTCTCGTTAAATTCACCCACCCTTATTATAATCATTTTTACATTTCTTGCAAAAGTCGTAAGTCGCAAATAGACTAACGACTTTCGTTGTAATAGGACGCGTCGCATAACATCCTAGTTATGTCACGTTAGTATGAAAGATGAATAATGCGTGTTTTTTGAAAGATTGTATGAAAGTTACTGTAAGAAATTGGTCAGCGTTTAGTGTGCGGATTTTATTTTTAAAATAAAATCCTTACCGGGGAGAGGGGGGTAATGTAACGAAGCGTTACAATTGTTATAATTTATAATTTATTATTAATGTATATACATTCGTTTTAACTTAATCTTATTAACATTACTTGAATATGTATACGAAAACTATGGTATTTTATATTTCATAGGGTTCGAATTCGTTTACGTTTTTGTATCGCGAGCCAGGGCATTGACCCCTGAGTCGTTGCACACGGCACGGACAGCCTATTGTTCGAGAGTCGAGACGCGCGCGCATCGTTCACCTTCGAGTGACATTCACGTCCCGAACCGTGCTAGGCGTCGGACGTGTTGCTTGATTGGTGTGTTCCCCGAACGTTTTAGTTCGTAGCACGTTCGTAGTTTTCTGTTAATTATTTAGAAGGTTCCTAAACCTGGAGTCCTCCCGTTCTAGGGTAAGTTTTGAATGGCACCTTAAATAGTTACAACACGTAGTTTCTACATATTGTTACGAGTACATTAAATCATTGTTTTATTTCGCATTCCATAGCTTTTGTTCTAACTTTTCATTTTATTTTATAGCTAATTGCGCAGCGTGTTGGTAATAATTATTGTACTATATTATAATTTCTTTTTGAAAAACCTCTTTTCAATATTTAGATTTTTCTTTGAGTTTTATTGCATAAAGTTTGTCTTTAATTGTATATTTTTGCCTTCAGCTTTTCTTTTGCATTTTCATTGTCTCATAACTCCGTTCTGAGTTCTAACCACATCGGCAATGCTATCCACGCTTATGAGTACGTCCCTGTTTGACTAGTGCCAGGGTTGGGCTCAGAACGGAATTGATATTACCAGACAATAACATCGGTCGGTATATCAATTCCAGGATCACGGCTCCGCTTAAATCTTTCACCGCTGCATCACCACCACCATCACCATCTCGGCTAGGTCACCAGATCGCGACGGTCGACGTTCCTGTGCGCATTAGCTCGGGCGTCACTACGTCTGCGGGTCCGCGTGCCAGCCATCACCCCCAGCGACTCCGAGGCCCCCACCAACACCTGGGCCTCTTAACCAGGGGAGTACGATTATTAACTACTACCTAGGTCAGGACCGGATCTTGGTAACTCCACGACCCAATAAATTTGTGTACCTACCTTGAGCTAGCCGCGGTAATAAAACTGTGCCGTTACCTTTGGACCAAATAAATACTTTTGTTACCGTGGGCCTATCTTTTATTTTACCCCCGGTAGTCCCGGTACACGGGACGGGACGGGATGACTATAGTACCGTGGACGATGGGTCGAGCACTGGTGTGGGACGCAACCTGCGTTCATACGTTGGCAGCGTCCCATCCACAGGACTCGTGCCAAAAAGCGGGTGCAGCTGCCGAATCTGCTCAATTACTCAAGCGCCGCAAATACTCAGCCATTTCTAAGGACTACGGTTTTGCAGCGCTTGCTTTTGAGACTCTGGGCCCATGGTCATCGGACACGAAGAATATTATGAATGTCGTGTCCGAAAGACTGATCTACGCCTCAGGTGACCAAAGAGCTGGCGCTTATTTAGCCCAATGGCTAAGCCTCGCTATCCAAAGTGGGAATAGAGCCAGTGTTTTGGGCACCATGCCTATAAACGACCACTCGGATGGCATGTATTTTTTGTCAATATAACTAGTGGTAGTTTTAATTTATTTGATTTATTTAAGTTTTATTTTGTTGTATGTTCTTAATAAATTATGTGCACTGAAATAAGTAAATTGAATTGAATTAAAAAGTCATTTCGTCGGGGATAGTGCAAATCCCTGTAACTACCAGTACATTAAAATCCATTTTCATACGTTTGTAGTCAAATCAAAACCGCGTAAGTGTCGTAGTGCCTTGTGGTGATGTCATGTGTGCTAGTTTAAGATATTATTTAAACTCATTTATTCCTTGTATTATGTTATTCATTAAAGTATACCCTAATCAAACGGTTGTATTCTTAATCGCCTGCACCGAACCCTATACCTAATCTTTAAAAGATATTTATTTTTATCAACACATGAATTAATACTCTCTGTGTAAAAATTAGCCCAATAGCCGTAGAAATAAGAAATTTATAAAGTTTTAAAGATCCCTATAAAACTGTGACTAGTGTAGATCCGCGGTTTTTGCAAATGGTACATACGCGGTTTTGCACTATCCCCGACGACTTGTTATACGCGTCGATAGTCTGCGCCGTTGGAACGGGAGCGTCATTTACGCGTAGGCTTTATGACGTGACACGACGTGACACTCGCGACTCGTATGGCTGACACTTCGCGACTTTATGCCGCCGGGATTATAAATTGGAGTTTATTGACTACAATTTTTTGAACACCCTTTATCCACGACAAAAGTACGTACTTACGTTGTCAACGCGCCCTGTTTTGTTGAAGAGACAGACATTTCGTGACTTTATGCACCGCGAGTATAAATTGGAGTTTACCAACTTGTATACAATTTATCATACCATGCTTTTGTTCACGAACTTGTGTAAAAATCTCGCAGGAATCGTTTGGTTTTCTCTTCTAGTTCTATTATAAATATAATATCAAGATAGATATAGATAATCCCACACTGATTTGCTATACCTAATCAAAATATAATTACTCATTCTATCTAATCACTGATGATTGCAGCATTAATTGATAATAACTATTATTTAAACAAATTAATTTTCGACAAAACATATAGGTGGAATTAACATACCGACGTAGGACGATGAAGACGATCGCATTATTTTTGGCATTATGCCTAGCTACTGTTGCTTGTAAGTTTTAGTAACTAAAATTTTGAATAGAAGTAGGCATTAAAAAAGTAATATTTTGCTGTAATACGCCAACCCCTTGGAAGGCCAAACCGGAAAAAATCTGTATGGCTACACGCACGGCCCGCGCCGTACACTGTCGCTTCTCCAGAAGAAACACAGGAACAACACAATACCAACGTCACCAACACGCAGCGCCACACAAACTCCTTCAAAACACACTCGACGTATGTTTCGCTCCGACACCGGAGCATCATCAGGAGATTTTGAAAATGCACAAAAAAAAGTCGCGGCGGACTGCGCGTGTTGCCGTACAGTTTTTTTTCTGGTTTGACGGATTACAGCAAAATATTACTTTTTCGTTTAGTACCTATTACATAAAAGGGGGGTGCAGTTTTTGGTTTTAGGACTGCGGTCCCTTATTCGAGGGTGTCGCAAAATCAATTCGGGTAACGCGCCTTTGACTTTACTGAATTATGTGCGTTTATTCAAATTCAAAATTATTTATTTCATGTAGGCCAACTTGTGGCTCTTGTGACAAATCGAATATCTACCACCGGTTTGGAATGCTGATTAAGCAATTGAATATCACATGCTTCAACGGTGAAGGAAAACATTGTGCTCTATAATGTTTACAAAGGTGATTTAAGTTTGCCAATTTTTTTTTAAAAGAATATTAGCCAAGTTGAAGTTGACTAATATCCTCTTATCCCCTCCAAATAAGCGGAAGGCTTATGCTAGGAGTGGGTACGACAATAGTGCAACAGGTGGGATTTGAACCTGCGACCTTTCAGTTTTGGGTCCGCACCTTTAACCGTTGGGCTATTGAGGCTTCAAATTCGCACTAGGCTAGCGTAGTATACTATAACTCTTCTGTAAGAGGAGACCTGCGCTGGGTAGTAAGTCGATGGGTTGATGATTTCAGCGCTCCCGCGGCAACAGGAGCGGATAATCGGGGGCTCGCTGGCCAGCATCAACTCGTACCCGTTCGCGGCCAGCCTGCAGCTCACCAGCAACGGCGTGGTGTTCCGCCACCAGTGCGGCGGCACCATCCTCAACTCCCGGGCCATCCTGTCGGCCGCGCACTGCTGGATGTAAGGACACTGCTTCATTTTTAATCCCCGAATCTTTGTAGTTACACAAGGAAAATTTGTCGAATGGAAGCGAAATTTTCGGTACTCATATACGAGCATTGCTTAACTGATACGAGTTTTTATCATCTATACTATTATAATAAGGCATGTAATTAAACGAGCTTCTATTTAATACCATTATTGGCTTCTAAATTACTAAGTCAGCTTCAACTAGTGAGCCTCTAAAAAATATAATTTTAGCATCTATATTTATAACTTAGCTTCAAACCGTGAACTCCTAAAATACTTAAATATTAGCATCAAATAATACACCAAATCTTCAACCACATTTTTAATTATTTTTTTTGTGAGAAAAATGAAATAAAAAAATGTTTCTAACTAAATAAAAAAACGTTGTTTTTTTTTGATAAAATGAAATTAAAAAAATGATTGTTTTTAAATTTAACTCAAGATAAATACCTACACATAACATTATAACATTTTTGAAAAAAAAAATCAAATTTTTTTTCAACTTTTTTTTTAGTTTTAGGTTTACGATCCCAACAGAACCTAAGTGCCCGGCCTTCGGCTGGGCACCTGAATATTCATGTATAACCATAACCTAACCTAACTTTAGTTTAAAGAAAAAATTATACAAAAATAATTGCAATATTAACACACTAACAACAGAACAACAAAAAAAACAAATGCATGTTTTGAATGGCGCTCTCTGATTGGTGCAAATAGCCATAACCAACGAGATCGTGCAAATTGCCAGTCGCATCCGTCTCACTCGCACCAACAAAATCGTGCAAATGGCCAGTCGTATCCATCTCACTCGCACCAAATCGTGCAGTGGCAGTGGACAATAATAAAAATAGTGGCTCTTTATTTGATGCTTTCTTTGGAATATTTTGTGGCCATTGTGAAGAAGCCGAGTTAGTATATATTAGAAGCTTCATCATTTTCCCGTTGCTGAGTTATTAAATTAGAAGCTAGGTTTTGATGCCAAAAAATAAATTTTGTTGGTCGACTTATTATATTCCTTATAATAAAGAGAGAGCGCGAATTTTGTGAGTTTGTATGTATGTCCGGAGCAAACTTTGGAACCACCGCACCTATTACAATAATACTTTTACCATTTCAAAGGTACATTATTCCAGATGGTTATAGGCTATAATTATGTTAATAAATGTATTATGGTTAGATATTATGTGCAAATTTGTTAAAGAAGTCGGAAATTTTTTTGACTCTTAAACGTTTTCAAGGCGTGCGCTGGTTCATATACTGTTATTGGATGAAAATGATGTATGGGTGAATTGTTCCTCTTAAAGAGTTCTAAAAAAAAGTCCGCGATAGCATATGTCTATATTCTAAGGATAACTTACAGTAACCATTTCTATCTTTCAAATTTTGATTAAAAATAATGAATTATTTTCGAAGCTTCTTTAACCGATGTGATGTCAATCTATATCTAAATAAATATGTTCACTATCGTAAGTATTTCATTTAGAACATATTTGCCCTTTACACTATACAATTTAAATAAATATCTTAGGAGTTATCGGAAAATTAATATATCCGCGCGACAAAATAATAAAATGGTGCCGGCCGGCGCAGCGGGGCATGGTGGCGGGTATCGGTGCGGGATATTCGTGTGGTTCCTGTGGTGATCTTATTGACAATCGCCTCCTATAAGAAGCTCACAAGAACAAATATTTAATTTTCAACCCGGACGAAGTCGGCGCGGGCTTCTAGTTATGTAATATAATATAATGTAATATACTAATATGTAACTATGTGTTATCGCGGGCGAAGATTTTATCGAAAGTTTTCGCACAGGATAATCGCAAACTCTATCGGCTATATAACGGGGAATGTTCTGAAGAGCTGTTTGATCTTATTCCGCCCTCTAACTTCTACAACCGCACCGCACGCCACCGAACGCAATTTCACCCTCACCACCTGGGTGCCTGGAGCACTTCGACCATTCGTTGCTCTAGATCTTTTTTCTACGTACCACCAAATTGTGGAATCTTCTCCCTTCGACAGTGTTCCCACTTAATTACAATATAGGATTATTCAAGGGTCGAACCAATAAGTTCCTGAAAAGCCAGCAACGCATTGGTGGTGCCTCTGGTACTACAAGTGTTTATGGGCGGCGGTAATCACTTTACATCAGATGACCCGCCAGCGCGTTTGCCCGCTCTTCATATAAAAAAAAACCATAACTGACGCCTTATTCTCCTCTATCCTCCAGTTTCCTCAACTTTTTTCGTCCACAGCCGCAACCCGGTCGCGAACCGCCACCGCGTGCGCGTCGGCTCGTCCAACGCCAGCAGCGGCGGGCGCGTGCACAACGTGGCGCGGCTCATCGGCCACCCGCACCACAGCCTGCGCACGCACGACAACGACGTGGGCGTCATCCACCTCACCACCGCCATGCAGCTGGGCAGCGCGGCCGTGCGCGCCGGCACCATCGCCACGGCCAACATCAACATCCCCGACAACTCTGACGTCATCGCCATCGGATGGGGAGTCACCAGTGTCAGTTTTTTTTTTAAAGAATATTAGTTGACTAATATCCTCCTATCTCCTGCAAATAAGCGGAAAGCTTGTACTAGGAGTGGGTACGACAATAGTGCAACGGGTGGGGTTTGAATCTGTGACCTTTCAGTTTTCAGTCCGCACCTTTAACCGTTGGGCTATTGAGGCTTAAATTAGTTTTCCTCCAACTTGGTGTAATCCGTCATTGATATTGTAATGTCCTCCCGACCGAATCCGGCCACGGCGGCCAATCTCCACAGAGATTAGGGCGGGAGATATTATAGTGCACAAGTGCTCAAACACAGGTGCACTCTCTATTCCCTCGCTCTCATAACCCGATGGGACGGAAATTCTGAAAGAGAAGATCAGGCGCAGGCCCGACGGCTTTACGTGCTCTCCGAGGCACGGGGGTGACTCACCACCGACTTCCTAACTCCGGGCTAGTACTGAAAATTTCTAAAACCCAATACATTTTTGGCCCGACCCAGGAATCGAACCCAGGACCTCGTCATCCGTAGTCGAACTTGCTAACTACTAGACCAACGAGGCAGTGTATTGATATTGTACGGGGATTATAAGTGAGGCGCCAGTTACACAAAAAGAGTTTCTCTCCATTTTTTGTTAATCCCATTATTTTTCACTGCCTGTTTTGAAAAAATAAATTGAATTCATCCTTCTTCCTTATCTTCTTTCAGCAACATGCACAAACGACGTCAGAACAGCTGCGTCACGTCGGACTTCGAATTACAAATCAAGCTAGGTGCAACAGCGCCTTTTCAGGTAATATCAACATTAAGACGCGCAACGCATACTACTGCAGTGCCTTTACTACTTAAAGCCAAACTACTTGCTAACCAAGAGAAGAGACGCTTACAGAATGCGAAGTTGGATTGGTAATGGGTTCAGTACTCAGCGCGAAGACTCTCACATTTGTGCCCACGTGCCAAGGGGCTCGAGTGGGGTCGCATCACCGCATCACCTGCAGCGTTAAAGGTGCCTTTTGCCTCCTTTTCAGGTGTCCGTGGTTTGATTCCAGCCATGATCGCTGACTTTCCGGAGTTATGCACGTCTTAAGCTATAACACTCGCAACAACGTTCCGAGAGCTGTGCACTCATTTAAGATGAGTCCACACCTATCGAAGGGCATGTGGGACTCCCGGTTGCCCAGCCTACCCACTAAAACCACCAGCGGTCCCTGTGCACTATCGCTATTAATTTTGCGATACCCTTCGGACTCTTTGATTTCTCTTTTATGTTTGGATAATAAAGAAAAAGAAAAAAAAAAAGGTTGGGCTATTGAGGATTCTCTAATGAGGCTTGTGACTTTTACGACAGGGTTTATCAACGCAAACATGATCTGCGCGAACTGGGAAGCGGGCGGGCGGGCGGCGTGCTTCGGGGACTCCGGGACGGGGCTGGTGTTCCGCGGGGTGGTGGTGGGCGTGGCCAGCTTCGCCGGCACCGAGTGCGCCAGCGGCCGCTGGCCCAATGTCTACGCGAGAGTGTCCCGTTACACTGCCTGGATCCGGAACAACTCTTAACACATTGATGCACGGCCATTGCTAGGTTGAAGCTATGCTCTACCTTAAAGTACCTAAATAATTCCGAATTAACCGCCGTTTATTACAATTATATTATTGAAATGGAAATATTTTAAATAAAAACTAATAAACTTTTAACTATTACCTTTATTTTAACCACAAAAAAGCAACAGTGTAGACAAATAAGTCACGCACAAGGATTTACTACTCGTCACGCATTACAAGAGAAGTAAAATGATGGTGGTGGCACAGATCATAAACTAAAGATGAATGACAAAACCATGGAAGTAGAAAGTAAACAATTTGCGTTGCTATATATGTAACAACCAGAATAGTGTAGACTGGATATCGGGTAAGATTTTTTTTATTCGATGACAAGTTAGTCAGACTCCGATCTCACCTGATGGTAATTGATGATTTAGTCTAAGATGGTAGCAGGCTGACTTGGAAAGATGGCAGTGTACGGTCAACCCATATCCCTAATGTTTCTACACGCCATCGTACCTGATCCGGCAATGACCTGTCGCCTGACGTAGACGCACCCACATACACATAGACTAATTGCTTATTATGTACATAGTCTTGAGAGTGAAAGTTGATCCTATTTGGACGAGCATCGCCTTTTACACTAGCACTTATACTTTAGCGAGCGTTAACAAGACATTCCATTTCATTTCAATACCTACAGTATTATTCCTCTTATTCATCTTTTATTCAGACATCCACTGCTGGACAAAGATCTCTTGCATAGACTTCCACAGAAAGCGGTGACAGCTTCTCATTCCTATTTCATTTTGATTACATTAACATCTATTATTTTGATCGATTGTAACTATCTATATTCGCATTTTTATTAGAGAAAAATTGATCAGCTTAAACGGTAGTAATATTATTTCTAATTTAATCCAGCGTATGACCTATACCCTTAAGGCTTAGAGCATTTTAAATGCTCGAAAGCCTATAGCACATGGCTCTCGTTACGTGCAGTTGCGCAAGCGCAATATTATGAACGCGCGACGACTACAAATCGCTCTACATATTGCTCATCTGAAAATTTAGCGTCACTAGCAACTATAGCATCTGAAGAAAAAACTCAAGCTGCTCTAAGACAATCCTTCAATTCTCTTAAGCTACACATCGATACGCGTAAAACACTTCGCTGCCTGCTAAGAGACGCGTATTCAGTCTCGTCGGCTTTTCATTAAAATCATTAAAATCGAAGATGGATCGTCGAATCTAGCTCGCGCAACATGCGTGCCTGCACAAAATATGTGTACCTAAATACGAGTGACTGCAGTTACAAACAGCGTGTTTCAGAGTACGCGTAACCAACTACGCGTAGATACACTAGAAGGCGCAGTAGCAGCAGGCTAAGACATATATTTCGTAAACTTTTGTTTTGAAAAGAGCAACTGCTGAGTTTGTTTCCGGCTCTTCTCAACAGAACCTGCTTTCCGAACCGGTGGTAGAGTCTCGACTTGTGATAGAGCCAAAAGTTGCTTACATGAAATAAATCAAAAATACTCAAACATACTCGTAACTAACAAAAACAAAAATACTGATCGAACATCCCAGAAATAAGATATAATATAGTTACATTATTATTACAGCGACGAACGGAATTACGCACCTAGGTAATTATTTTAATAATTATCTTGGAATCCTCTCGGCCCAACTTTTGAAGAATTTCGACATGAACTAGTTTCGCATAAAGTGACAAGGATATGACATACGCATAAGTCGAGACGATTATTTTTGATATGTGACCATAATTATTGCAAAACCGACATGTTTACTATGAGTAAAATTAGCGCACCCTAGAGCACTTGTGAGGCAAGACGTAGATTTATGCGGGTTTCTTTGAATTAAGCTGTTTTAATAAGAACGTTATTTGAAGGCTCAGAATCGCTCAGCGGGAGATGGAGAGAGCTATGCTCGAAGCATCCCTGCCTGTGGGAGAACCAGAGTTACTGACATAGCTCATCGAGTCACGAAGCTGAAGTGGCAATCAGTGAGCAGGATGTTGGTAGATTCCCAAGGTGCTGGAATGGCAATCTCGCACCGAAAACCGTAGTTTGGCAAATACTCCACTAGCTGCATAGAAGCGGCATCCTGTGGCTCGTCAGAAGTCGTCGTGACGCATGAATGCATGAGGAATTGTGGAAGTTTGTATAATACACATATTGTCCAGCAGTGAACGTCTATTGCTTGAATAAAAAATAATATTAATGTAGTCTTTTTCCCGTCTCTGTTTATCACGGTTTTTGCAGAACACCGCATCGGCCGCAAAGAAGCAACCTGACGACAGCACTGCAGCACTGACACACCAAAATAGCAAAACCGTAAGGACTTCGGCTCCAACCATAAGGTCCAGAGTTCCATTCCAGGTGTGGTGAACTATGACCCAACCCTTCTCATTCGATGATAAAGAACGACAGTGGAGATGATAATATTACATATTAGTACAACAGGTGGGGTTTGACCACTCGACCTTTCAGATGTCAGTCCACACCTTACCCGGTTAGCTATAAAGGCTTCATGAAGACACAAAATTGATTTCAAGCAATAGGTACAACGGTTATCAATTAAATCAAATTATAATGCAGCCGTGGAATTTGCACCATTAACCTTTAAGCTATGCTTAGCTATGAAAGTTCTAATTGGTTTCAAAATTTTAAGCTATACAACATTTGGCACCATAATCAATCAAAAACTTAATAAGCTGACAAAGCTCAATACATACTTAGATAAAATCCGCAACTCACTCACACGTGCGATGACGAAACACATCAAAGTTCAAACTGCACGTCAGTCGAGTCAGTAACTGGAGCGAGTGGCTGGAACGCGCCGCGGTCGCCGCTCGAGCGGAAAGTGTCGCAACTCGACACCGCTCGCCAGTGACAGCGGTGACCTGCGTCGTGTCTACGGTTGCAAAATTACGTAATTTTACCGAAAAAGCTAGTAAAATACGGATATTTTACGGTAATTTATATATATTACGGTAAAATTACCGGCTACGTATGTATGCTGAAAAGTATAGCGGGGGGTGAGACGAGCATGTAGTTCAAACATACTTACGTACTGCGAGTCGCGCGGCGCGACTCGCACGATGCGACGTTGCCGTTTAGTGCAGTTTGCCTTTATGTTTTGCGCTGTTGCCATTCCGACTGAACAGTGAGCATTCGGCAAGCCGATCGGCGATCAGTTCTTTGGATCAGTTGAATTGTTTTGACTGACTGCACTATACGTGCATTTAGTAAATTATGCTGCGAAATCAAGCAAAAGTGTGGGTCACAATAGTTTTGTTAGTAAGAGTTAAATCGTATTTTACCCAATTTTACCGTAATTTACGTAATTTATTTATATTTTACGTAAAATATGGTAAATTACCGAATTTTACGAAAGTAATATTACCGCTTTACATCCCTAGTCGTGTCCATTTTGAAGGGAAACATCTTAATGTATTAGTTTCAAGTTAACTTGATAACTTAATTTCAAAATAGATCCCTACATAATTATCTATATGTCGCAGTAAGATCGTTGTAGCCGTGATATAGTTATATCCCTTGGGATATATGAAAGTAATTCGTAACCAGAAACCACAGTTCGTAACTATCTTACTAGATTATTGAAGTTAGATTAGTCTAGTACTAGATTGTGCTCGTATTACAGCTATATCATAACTATATAACCAGTGAAATAACTACGTACATATCACGGCTTTAACCATCTTACTTAGGGTGTAAGGGATGCGTCTTAACAAAAGTTGAAACCAGGGATTCAGTCTCTCACGATTCTAAGTCGCTCAGTGTTGGAATTTTTCATCGGTCTTTTTATGGTTTTATTAACATTTCTTTTTGTAATTTTTTAAAATTACAACATGGAATCTGATCTGTCTGTTTGGCCGTCTAACTGTTGGAACAGCTGAATCAAGTTTGACGAGAAGGCACAGGCACAAGGGAAAATGTTGTAAGGAATGATACACCTATCCTGAAAATATTTTGTGTTCCTCCTTAAAATGAACTTCTATCCTGGAAATGACGTAGGATACTTTTTATCCCAGAAAATCAAAAATTTCCAACGTATTAAACCAAAGCGCACGCGAATCATTTCTAAAAACAGGTAATTTTAAAGTCAGAGCAAATCTTGAACAAGTACATAAATTAAAAGTGGAATTATTATTATTAAAAGTGGAAGCCAAAATTACATTAACTGTAATTACAAACTTCCTACTGTTTCCTATTTACTTGCATACAATAACAGTTTTTCGGTAATAAGGTTGATGCAATCTCAGGTAAATGTCGAGGTGAATGTGGTGCATTATACTAATATCTTATGTAACACTCTAAATGATCGGCAGCTTATCTTTTTATGACTGTTAATACCATTGCGAAATCGAAAGTAATAACACTAACAAAATTGTAAGTCGAGTCTTTTGCTTAGGTCTAGCTTTTTTTTTACTCTCAAGTTACGATGCAGGTCGCTTGAAACTATTACCTACTTTCTGTTATCCGTCTTATTAATTCAGTTATTTACAGATTGTGATTTTATATTTTCATTTTCAAAATCAATAACTTATACTTAATTTAAAAATAAACTTAAATCTAAATTAATTAAGTAATTAATAATAAATATTACTAGTACCTAAGATTCTGGCTTTACAGATTATTATTATTGCTTTTGCGTTTGAATAAGTTTCTCATTAGCCTTCTATCTACCAGGTGGACAAATTACACCAAATCCATTATTGCCCGACCCGGGAATCGAACCAAGCTCCCCGTCATCTGTTAGTAGTTAAAATAATATTATATTACTGTGATGACGAGTTATGAGTTATGACGCATAATTACTCTATACCATTATAACAAACTTTAAAGAAAACATTATTTATGGATTAAGAATAATAGGTACCTACGTACTAACTGCAATACAAAGAATAATACAAAAGATGTTGACAGATTCAAATACTTAGTTAACTCTAAAGTGAATGATTTTGAAAACTTTTCTTTGCCATTGTTCGTTGATATTGTTTTTCAAATGGCTTTGAAATGAGCTACATTCTGTTTAGAAACTTGCTTTATGCAATACTGACTATTCATTAATATCTGTTTGTATAGCTGCATGAATACTTTTACTTCCCTGCGTATCTTGAAGTGTCTTCTTCTACTTCTTTATCAACCAATAGACGTCCACTGCTGAACAAAGGTCTCTTGCGTGTACTTCCTCAGACCTCGATCTTGAGCTACCTGTATCCAGCAACTCCCTGCGACTGAGGGGTCTGCCAACGCTGCATTTCCCAGTGCGGGGTCTCCACTCTTTATACCTTGATCTCCAACGACCATCAGATCTCCTAACTATGTGCCCATTACCATTTTAGCTTCACGACTCATTTAGGTATGTAACTTTAATTCTCATAAAGATCTCATTTCAAAAATGTATAAAATACTAACATCTTCGAAATGCAATAGATCAAATTATAGATAAAAAAATCCACGACGATCTACAGCACCCCGTACGTGCTTTTCACAACACCGTAGTTTTTCAGTAGAATTATGCCAAAAAAAGACACAAACAAACCCCTTACGCCATACACATGTATACACAGTGCTACCAATATAATATGCATTGCAAAACAATTGTAATAATTCGACCTTAGCCTAAGATTCACAATAGAAATAAGCGCGACCGGATTCACTTAACAAAGCGTCTCAAGCTGTTTCGGCAATCGTTAACCCACTTATAATTACCAACGGCTACCGCCCAGTGCCCGCCCTAACTACATTTCTTATTAATAACAAAATAATCTGTGAAGGAATACACTTTCGCATGTATAATAGTTAGTAAAGTAACTAAGGATTAACGAAACGACTGATGCAGAAATGATAGAGTTTGACACATTGATTATCAGAAAAGAAAAATTGCAATCTATGAGTAGTGAACTAATAACTGTTACTGTTACATATTATGTTATATCAGTCCTCATTACCCACTGTCAAGCCGGCACCGCGACCGAAGGCCATATAAGCGACGGATTCGCGCCGGTCTGCGCATACGCAAGTATAGAGTAAAAGCTGCGCGAGTGGTTACTTTCAAACAAATCAAATATTAAGTATAATATAAAATATAAATCGTTCTAGTGATTGTGGATGATTATGAAGTTGGCGGTTAGTGTTTATAAAGAATAGAATAGAAATATTTTTTATTCAAGTAAACTTTTGCAAGTGCTTTTGAATCGTCGATGAATCTACCACCACTGGTTCGGAATGCCCTTCCTGCCAAGAAGAGCCAGCAATAAACCCGGTGGTTGCTCTTTTCAAAAAAAAAAATAGTGTTTATAAAGTGTTATTAAAACTAGAATATCTAAACCTATCTAGATAGTGGTATTTGAATGTGTTTTATAGTTTGAGCGATTTGATGGGTGAATGACCTTTGGATGTTCTAATTTAGTTCTTTGGCCGCTTTTTGTCTTGGAGCGTCCGTTATCTTTACTGGAATCAGAATATATCTCTACACTTGAATAATGGATAACTTGTACATTGATGGGATAATGAAAGCTCTGATATTAACAAAATAAAAGTTCTAAGCTCAGTACCAAAATTCAGGGAACCATTCAGAACTAATTTAGATATACCTTCGCCAGCAGAAACAAAAATTATTATTTATTAACCACCTCTTTTCATCTCCAAGAATGATTAAGAAAAAAAGAAAAATCTTTACTGGGAACAACTTCCGCACGAACCTTAACTTATACGGAAATACGGGCAGATTCTCTAATGTAACTTATCAAGTTAACTTTCTGTGCGTGAATCTCTCACTTATGTGAGTGGCCAAATAACTTATTTACACGTAGTTAACCTTAAAAGAAGTAACAACTTTGTAATTTGGACCTTTTGTAAACCCGACGGAAAAAGAGGGGTGTTATAAAGACGTGTTTGTATATTTTTGTGTCTGTGTATCATTTCCTTCTTGATTAAAGGAATACATTCACTGCTGCGATTAATTTGTTTGGTGTACCTACTGTTACTTCCAAGGCATAAGGATTATTTCCAAGGCATGGCAACTTTGAGCTGATGCTGCAGCGTCAACTAGTCTGTAGGATCCCAACTCCTCAGCAACTTACAGTAGATATACTGTGTTTGAGCTAATTGGAATGATCTCAATGAGTAGGCGTTAGATAGATGATGATCGAGGATCGAGGAAGAGGATGTAATGCTGGAGCAGTAAACTCAGTAACAGGATTTGTATCCTTGGCGGTGTTTTGGGGGTGTTTTAAATTTTTAATTTCAACCAGCCTGGGGGAGTGGTTTTGAAAACGCTACCGGCAATAACCATACCAAACTAAACTTGCTCTTGTTCTCTTGTGTCAAGTGGCGCAGTGGTGAGCACTATGGTCTTATAACGGGAGGTGTCGGGTTCGTTTCCTGGCGGGGGCAATTTGGGAATTTATAATCTCTGAATTGTCTTTGGTCTGTTCTGGTCGGAGGCTTTGGCCGTGGCTAAATACCACCCTACCGTCAAAGACGTGCCGCCAAGCGATATAGCGTTCCGGCACGATGACATGTAGAAACAGACTAAAAGTATGGGTTGAATGTACACTGCCATATCCATTCCAAGTTAGCCCGCTACCATCATAGACTGCATCGTCACTTACCATCAAGTCAAGCACTATCTTGTAATCGAATAAAAAAAAGAATCGAACCCAGAAGCTCCAGTTATAGTCCACGGCCTGCACCACTGCGCCTGGAGGTCGTCAAACTTGTTGCTTTTAGCTATCAATTAAGTTATAAAATATGTTATCAGGTATCCCTCCTTCTGCTGGCAGCAGTCAGCCATGGCGCCCACGTGGGGACGAAGAATAAGAAGACAGAAGAAAAAACAGACAAGAGAGAGTTGGTAGAAGGAAACTCCGGCTTCGAAAGGAGAACGCCGACTATACCTACAGGTATTTATATGTTTACCTACTAGTTTTTGTTTTTATATCCCGCTGTTAATCCAGGATAAGATCCTATCACTATCCAGGCCCTCAACTATACCCATTCAATATCCCGTCCGTCCGTTGTTCCGTGGCTGCGTGATTGAAGGACAAATCAACTAATTAACACACTAAATCTCATTTATAATTAACTAGCTTTTGCCCGCGGCTTCGCGGGTTTAATCTTCAAAAATCCTTTCTTAATGGATGCTTGCGTCATATTAGCTACCTGTATGCCTTTCAGCCCGATCCGTCCAGTGTTTTGAGCAGATCAGTCAGTCCATCAGTCAGTCACCTTTTCCTTTTATATATTTAGTAATTCATAACTTTATTTCTCTTCGTAGCATCTCCAAGTTTGAGTGGTGGAATCGAGTATGCAGACTCAAACAACGCCCTATCCGACAAGTCTCCAACACAGGTAAGTTTCACAGCATACTTACCTTCAAAACGCTTTATCACAGAATAATATTTAAGTGACTCTCTCACTGTTAAACAGGCCTTCAACTAAGTTCTTACTTCTTTTGTTCTACCTTACTTTATTTATTTTAAGTTTCTTTGTTAGCTTAGGTCAAGGCAAGCCAGTTTTAACCCGTTTCAATTTAATTAATTCCAACGATACCCGAAGTCTTAAAACAGTCCATGTCCATGTGGAAGTCCACGGAAGAGATCTTTGTCCAGCAGTGGACGTTTATAAGAGATGTAATAAGAAAAAATAGTAGAGTATACTCATTATAACCACTAGCAGAATATGTCCGCAACTTGGTTCCCTTCACTTTTTCCAGAATGAAAAGATTCTGGAAACCGTCTCCAGTTCCCATTTTACTTTGACGCTAATGTCATAGTATACGAATACGATCAATCGAATTAAATCTTACACTAACCCCACAGGATGACATTCTGAAGCGCGTAAACACCCCAAGCTTTACCTTCCCACCCGCGTAACCTTTCAGGAATTCAGGATATACAATTATACTGCGCAATATTTCACGTGATATACATATATTCAATTCTTTTCCCCCGAATCTCTCGCGAAAGGAGATTTATTCTCTTTGAAACCAATGCTTGCTTACTTATCAGCTTCTGAGATATAATCGTATGAATTTGGCCCGTATGGGTATGTGTGTAGGACTGTAGGTACAGCTTTACAATGTTCGTATAACAGACACGTATACCTGTAGTATTTGGAATGGATTAGAACAGTTTTTCATTCAAATAAACTTTTACAAAGTTCTTTTTAACCGACTTCAAAATAGGAGTAGGTCGGAATCTTTTTTCTTTATTTTTTATGTATGTTCCGGGTTCCCGCGGAATTTAAAAAACTAAATGCACGCGAGTGAAACCGCGAGCATCAACTAGTCCATCATATACATATTTCGATAACATCACGAAATTCCGCAAAATTTGTAGAAACCGATTTTTATAGAAATTAAAAATATGTAAGGGTGCAAGGGTTGAATGTATACTGCCATATCCCTTCCAAGTTAGTCCGCTACCATTTTAGACAGCATCATCACTTACCATCAGGTGAGATCGCAGTCAAGGACTATTTTGTCATCGAATAAAAAAAAATTGCATTGCCTACGCCGATCACTAGCGATCATATAGATCTACAATAAGATCGAATACCTATTTAAAGATTTACTTAGTTATTGCTTATTAGGTTACGGCTTTCTGTTCTTCTGTTTTGATTGCCAAATAAATAAAATAAAATACATAGAGCAGGGAAATGTTACATACGCTGATGTAACGAAAGTACCTACTCGTATATGGACCATACGTTTTACGGCGTCCGGTTTTCCACTTAAACAAGAAGCTTGCGATATAAGTGAACAAGTTGACTGGGTTTATATAACCTGACCTTATTTATATAGATACCTTATATGTTTATGTGTCGTATGAATATGTAAAATTAAATTTATGTAATACTTTGAAAAATAAAGCTCTAACGGCGTAACGATAAAAAAAGTGGTGTTCACTACATATTTTTTCTACCTATTCAATGAAAAGTATCCCCTGACTGCGTTCTCACATGGTGGTAAGTGATGATGCAGCCTAAGATGGTTGCGGGCTAACCTGAGGATTGTCTTAAAATGATTGCTAGTGTGATGATCGCAATAACCTCTGTTTAGCTGGTACATTCACGCTAGAGGTTCGGATACATTGATGCAAAATGATGTGTGTGTGTGTGTGTGAGAGAACTTTGCCGGTAGAGAGGTTTCTATCCACGTCTTCGTCCAAAATCTCCTGACTGATGCTGAGATCTATAGAGCGTGCTCTGAGACTCAGCACAGACTCAAGATAGAGGCTAAAACGAGACACTCTCTCTGACATAAATTTGTCTTGTTTTAACTCTGTCTTGAGTCTGAGCTGAGTGAGAGTGCAGTTTATAGATTTCAGCCTGAGAGTTCTGCATAATACTCTTAAAGGTGTGTGAAGTCTGCCAATGCGCACATCCATGTTGATTGATCGATGGCCTAAATCCTTCTCATTCTGAGAGGACATCCGTATCCAGCTGCGGCCGGCGATAATTTGAGTTGATCGTGATTATGAAAGGAGGATGTTAGGAACTAGAAAATAAAAGTTATGGACATTGGATATGTAGTTAGGTACTCGTAATATTTATTATCGAATATCCAATTCTCATAATCAAATAACACTGTCCCGCTGTCGTTACATCATTTTGTTTATTTTCCACAGTCAGCGTACTTTATTAAGTTTATCGCAGCGGAGTGAATGCGAGTAAATTCGATAAATTACTCGCTCGCTCGCCCCCTCCCGCTAGGGCTGCCAGCCGTGCCGGGATTTCGGGACGTCCCGAGAAAAAATCGAGTTTACAGAAATAGAAGAATCAAATTAGTTATTTATGGTCCTGGAAATAAAATTTATTTCTTTTCTTCAAACATTTCTTGTTCACTTTTGGTAATCCTCCTTTTGAGAAAACTTTGGTCCTGCACAACCCAAAAAGTAATAATTGATTCCCAAAACCTTGCCCAACTGTGAACATATAGAATTTCTAACTATTAGTCCGTGACTGGTCCCGCGTGAATTTACATTTTGTGAACTGATAAGTGATAACACTTTGATATTCATAGATAAAATAATAGCCTTTGTTCATTCTCTGGGTACAAGCTATTTCCTTGCAAAACTTTGATGAAATGAGTTCAGTGCTAGACGAAAAAAAATAATAGTGAACAGACAGACTGAAATTTTTTGGCGTTTATAATCTGCGGAATTTTATAATTATGTAGGTAAACTAGGTACCGTAAGCGGTTATCAAATTAAAATAACTGCAAGAAAATGCCGTCAGTTTTCAAAGGGCTATAGGATAGCCAAAATAATAAATTAAGTATTTGTAAATTAAACAGAAGAATGTTCCAAAATTCAGGCTCGAAAATTGAAAAAATTAATAATTTAAAATTTTTAATTTTAATGATTTTAAAATTGCGGAAATATAATGCAAGTAAGTAGCGCCCCTGGCTGTTCGCATCGCTCGGGGGCCGGTGTAACATAATCCGCGGAATTTCGTGAGCCGAAGTGAGATATAGATTGAAATAACTGAATGGCAATGTCGTCAGTTTTTAATGCTATTTTAACTAAAATTTGTAATTATTTAGGAGAAAAATGTTTCAAAATTCAAATTTACTATCAAAAACTAGACGCCATTTTGGAAATATTGTAGATAGCAGGGTAGCGCCCCTGGCCCTCGGGCGGCCGGCGTGAAATAATCTGCGGAATTTTATGAGCCGGTGCGGGATATAGATTGAAATAACTGCATGGGAATGTTGTCGGTTTGTCGATGGGCTTTTTGACTGGATTGTTTCATGTACCGTTTATATGGCTATTCGGTGAAATGGCACTTCTTTTTTTGTTGGTTTTTTAGGCTTTTACAGTGACGTTTGCGAGTTTTATACTTTTATAAAGCAAGAGGTTTTTGTAAAATATGTTAATTGCTTGAAACGCACGTAGCTCGGAAGGTAATTAATTAAATATTAGGTACTTGCTTTAACAGTGACGTAAACATCGTGAGAAAACATGCGCCTGAAAGTTTTCGATAATGACCTTAAGGTGGTGTAAAGTTCAATCCACACTTGGCCAGCGTGACAAGATAGCCCCTGACTGCGATCTCACCTGATGATAAGTGACGATGCAGTCTAAGATGGTATCGGGCTAACTTGGAAGGGGTACGGCAGTGTACAATCAACTCATACCCCTTATCTGTTTTTAACTTTCTACACGCCATCGTGCCGGAACGCTAAATCGCTTGGCGGCACGTCCTTAATAGTATGGTGGTAATTACGGCCAAAACCTCCCACCAGACCAGATCAGAGAAACTTCAGAAAATATAAATTCCCAAATTGTCCCCGCCGCGAATCGAACCTGAGACCTCCCAGTTATAAGACTTAGAGCTAACCGCTGCGCCAGAGAGGTCGTATTATGTGCAATAAAGATTTTAATAAACAAACAAAGTAAAACCAGTACAGTAAAAAATTTGTGTATAGGTAGAGTTTATGAAAACAAATATTCCTTTAAATTAATATTAAGTTCGTTACGTTAAAATTTTGTAGAAATACTTCACACAGTTCACTCGTCAGCTCTTGTACTATAAAATCTGAATCACCCAGCAATTATTTTCGCGACGATTGCGAGGCCGGGCCGATACACCGTCGTGTACCCATTTCCGCCGACAAACTAGTTCGATTAAATAATAACCGCTGCACTTTATGTAACAAGTGTTTGTGATGTAACTTGTAAAGCTTGAAGCCCACCCTGCAACGGTACAGAGTTCTGAGCAAAAAATTGTGTTTCAAACTATCTCGTTTGTCCTGTGGTTAGCAGTTTGACTGTGGATGACGAGGTCCCGATTTCGATTCCCGGGTCGGGCCCAAAATGTATTGAGTTTTTCTGTGAAGAAATTCTCAATACAGGTCCGGAATTAGGAAGTTGGCGGTGAGTCACCCCCGTTCCCCGGAGAACACGTAAAACCGTCGGTCCTGCGCCTGATCTCTCTTCGGTCGTTCCGGATTTCCGTTCCATCGGACTATCAGAGTGAGGGAATATAGAGTACATCTGTGTCTGCCCATATACTTGTGCACTATAATATCTCGCGGATAGCTAATCTCTGTGGAAAAATTACCGCCGTGGCCGGACTAGGTCGGGAGGGCATTATTATTATTATTACAAACGTAAATCGGCTCATAGAAGTTGTTGAACAACGATTTTTTTTAAAGAGTGGACACTACCACATAATTTGATACGGATATCGCAATGATAACAGAGAATGTATAATGCAGAACTCGCAACTGGCAACTCCGGACCGCTGGTTGTGGGTTAGGTGGCTCATTTTCCGGCTTGAAGGCTTCAATCAAATGAAAGTGGAGTGTCTAATGAGATGGTATCTGCGGGTAATAGCCAGTTAGCGCGGCTGATTACATTGAGATAGCTTTTTGTTTCTCACCACTTCATTACGTTGGGATATCTAACGATGTATCAAATTGGGCCACATCCGGTACTCTCTTAATTTGCGGTTGACCTCTGGTGAACTGGTTGGAGTAAGGTTTTTCGAAATCACGCGGGAACCCTCTGTTATCACTACATAGTATAAAACAAAGTCGCTTTTTCTGTCCCTATTTCCCCTTGGTTGCTTAAATCTTTAAAACTACGCAACGGATTTTGATGCGGTTTTTTTTAATAGATAGAGTGATTTAAGAGGAAGGTTTATATGTATAATAACATCCTTTAAATAGTGAAGAAATACTGTTATTTTTGAGTTTTCTAAAGTGATGTCGTAAATAATTACATTTTTTCCGCTTACATTGCAAACGCAGGCTGAAACCTACGAGATTTATCAAAATAATGTACTAAGTATTGTACACATTGAAAAAGTCTACAGAAAACTCCGCGATGGTATATGTCTACCTCTTATAGATATCCCACAATAACGTTTTTTTGTCATTTACTTTTTACGACAAATAATGGCTAATTTTCGAAGCGATTTTAACCAATACAGCATTAATCCTTATCTAATTAAATACCTTAAATACATTGTTGATTTAATATAGATCTATATGGCCCTTTACAGCATATGATTTAAATGAATATTTTCGAAGATATTACAGATTTAAAAATTGCGGGGCTTAGCGCTTGCGGCGGTTCCGGCTGGCCGGGGCAGCGGGAGTGTGCCTATAAAATATACCTATTGTCTAACTAGCGGACGCCCGCGACTTCGTCCGCGTTCCTACATCACCACAATTTAGGTTGGCAGAACCCCTTCAGCATCAGGATTGAGGAGTTGGGTCCTGGAATTTAACGATGTAGTCTTTATTTGGTCCCTACAATAACTATTCATAATCAACAGTTTCTAAATCCCCACAGTTTAGGGGAGCAGTACCCCTGCAGCATCAGGATTGAAGAGTTGGAACCCGAACTTTTTATGGGACCATCTCGCAAAGTTTTTATGTCGATTAAAAAAAGATTCACGCAAATCGGTTAAGAAATCACGGAGACATTGATATGCAGAGGTAGAAAAACACAACTCCTTCTCCTCCTTTTTCGAAAGTCGGTTAAAAAAGTATACGTTGCCCGATAATATCAGCTATCTACCAGTGAAAGCCCCGTCAAAATCGGTCCAGCCGTTCCCGAGATTAGCGGTAACAAACAGACAGACAGACAAACAGACGGACAGACAGACAAAAATTTTAAAAATTGTTTTCTTGGTATAAGTATCGTATTTACTTTCGTATGCAGTTAGTAAAAAGCTGTTCTTTTGATAGTACAAACAGATACTTCAATTTTATTTTACAAGAAAGCTGTGAACGTTGTATATAAAGACAATCTGTAATATATTAATTGTTGTATAAATAGAATAAATACGTAAAAATGTAAAAAGTAAATAAGTTAGAATGTAGTGTATGAATTTAGATATTAAAAAATAGCAGGAAATGTTCATGGTTTAGGGAAAGAAGAATTGTCTTACTCTAAAAACGCGTGCAGGCCACGGGCAGTAATGAATAAATCAAATTGTTTTGATCGATTTTAATCATTTTATCAGTGAATGACATAGGCTATATATTTTATACCCGTGCGAAGCCGGAGCGGGCCGCTAGTTCCGGTATAAAAGATAAACTGTCAGTCTTCAAGTCCTCACTATACATACCCATGCAAAAAATCAAAAGGTCAAACCAACAAACAAACACACACCTGATGATAAGTAAAGATGCAGCCTGAAAATGACTATATACACACTTGATCTGAAACCAAGAGTTTCCTACCTGAGGTGACCAAGTTATAGAATACTAGCGGACCCGACAGACGTTGTCCTGTCTTAACTATGAATATTGAAACTCCCCTTTTTACCCCCTTGGGGAGAGAATTTTCAAAAAATGTAAAATACGTAATTCTTTATTTTTGATCAAGAGCCAAAATATCAAGTTTCATAAACATAACTTGAAAAATAACTTGAAGAAGGAAGGACTATCATACAAACATTCAACCCCTATTTAATCCCTTAGGGGGTAGAATTTTTAAAAACTGTGAAACACCTACTTTTTTGTTTTCAATTTAAAGCCTAAGTACCGAATTTTATGGGTATAGCTTGAAAAATAACGGAGTTTCATACAAACTTTAACCCCCCTTTTTACCCCCTTGGGGGGAGAATTTTCGAAATATGTAAAATACGTAATTCTTTATTTTTGATCAAGAGCCAAAATATCAAGTTTCATAAACATAACTTGAAAAATAACTTGAAGAACGAAGGACTATCATACAAACATTCAACCCCTATTTAATCCCTTAGGGGGTAGAATTTTTAAAAACTGTGAAACACCTACTTTTTTGTTTTCAATTTAAAGCCTAAGTACCGAATTTTATGGGTATAGCTTGAAAAATAACGGAGTTTCATACAAACTTTAACCCCCCTTTTTACCCCCTTGGGGGGAGAATTTTCGAAATATGTAAAATACGTAATTCTTTATTTTTGATCAAGAGCCAAAATATCAAGTTTCATAAACATAACTTGAAAAATAACTTGAAGAACGAAGGACTATCATACAAACATTCAACCCCTATTTAACCCCTTAGGGGGTAGAATTTTTTAAAAGTGTGAAACACTTACTTTTTTGTTTTCAATTTAAAGCCTAAATACCGAATTTTATGGGTATAGCTTGAAAAATGACGGAGTTTCATACAAACTTTAACCCCCCTTTTTACCCCCTTGGGGGGAGAATTTAAAAAAAATGTAAAATACGTAATTCTTTATTTTTAATCAAGAGCCAAAATATCAAGTTTCATAAACGTAACTTGAAAAATAACTTGAAGAACGAAGGACTATTATACAAACATTCAACCCCTATTTAACCCCTTAAGGGGTAAAATTTTTAAAAACTGTGAAACATGTACTTTTTTGTTTTCAATTTAAAGCCTAAATACCGAATTTCATGAGTATAACTCGAAAAATGACGGAGTTTCATACAAACTTTAACCCCCCTTTTTACCCCCTTGGGGAGCGAATTTCGAAAAATCCTTTCTTAGTGCTCGCCTACGTCATAAAAGGAACCTAATGTCAAAATTTCAAGTTTCTAACATAAGTGGTTTAGGCTGTGCGTTGATCGTCAGTCAGTCAGTCAGTCAGTCAGTCAGTCAGTCAGTCAGGACAAGCCTTTTTATATAATTATAGATTATATTTATTTAATCGTATGGCATGGGTTTCACAAATTAAGCGTTAATTGTAGAATATTATAAATGCGAAAGTTTGGATGTATGGATGTTTGTAACTCAATCACGCCGCAACGTCTGAACCGATTTGGCTGGGCACAGAGATAGATTATAGTCTGGAATAATACATAAGGCTACTTTATTCCGGAACATAAGAAAATTAAAAAACTTAAGCCACGCGAACGAAGTCGCGGGCGTCAACCAGTTTCGATATAAATCTCGTAGAAACTTTAATATTTTCAACTTCCTCAAAGATATCCTCCCATAATGGATCTGTCAAGAAAACTCGGAACTCATGACAAAAAGCGTAATAGCTTTATTATGCGAACGAAGCCAGCTGTAAAACATAGCGCATAATAAAACACTACATTCAGGCAAAAAGATAATAATTAATTAACAGGGAACAATTAGAAGCTGGACTCTCTGGAGGCACTAATTTGAATAACAAATGGTGGCAGAAATAAAACTGAGTGACTAAATAAACGGGGAAGTCAACTTAGCTAATAGGTTTGACAATTTCAGTCCGGTTCAGGGAGACATTTTCTTTTTATTTCGATGATTATTATAAAAGCACTTTGTAAAAGTTTATTTGAAAAAAAATTGTATTCTATTGATTCTATTCTATTCTGCACTTGAGTGATTCACCTGTCGTAATGATTAGTAGATAACTGACGTATTAGTCTAATGTCCATTTTCAACAACGTTCCTTAACTTTTACACAATATTAATAAAGCTAAGTTAGGGGACACCTATAGTAAGTTTCGTTTTCACGAACCTTATAGGAGTAACTACTTATAAGTAGAAATGACATTGGGTACGGTTGCACCTATTTAGGGGCTACTTATGTGAAGAGACTCCTACAGAGGATGATTTAGGTATGGTTGGAGAAAACGGCCATAACCGCCGCAGAGTCATTCATTAAATTGTAATATTTGACCGCGATTTTATCCGAGTGGAGACAGGTTTTAAAAACTCCGCGGGATCATTTTGTTTTTCCGGGATAAATGTAGCCTAAGTCACTATGCGACCATTAATTAAACCAAATGCTTGCAAATTTTATTTCCCGGTATGGTGGTTCTATTTTCTAATTAAGGCTCCTTAATTTCGTATTAAGCGTTAAGACTCATCTGAATGGTTTTCACTACTGGTTTTCTTCCAGGCGTATGACCTAACTTGAGCCATTAGAAATTAGAAACTATTGATTCTTAGAAATTATTACGAACTTAGAAATTATTAATTCCCAAATACCGGTAATCGAATCTCGTTCTCCCACTTGAAAGGCAGTGCCCAACAATGAGGTCATCAAAACCTATATAATAAACAAAATAAACTTACTAGCAAAGAGTAAGAAACTCGTTAACTAGGTGCTGCACCCGCTAGTTACTAAAGTCTCGTCACTCGGTCGCGAGACCCATTTAGAATTTACAAAGAACCGTTTAATTTCGCGAGACCCATTTTGCCCGTCTCGCATCATTCTTGGCAATGCAATTTGCGAGGCGAAAATGAACATTAAACGTTGCAAAAGAATACGATATTTTGATGGTAATTATTATGGGGGGTGTTTTTAAACTTGTTGAAGTTGTTGATGATACTAAGCGTTTAACCAACGAAAGCAGCAATTTTTTTTTATGAAGATTGTATTATCAGTCAGACGTTTGTCATGTGCTACATCCTGGCGATTCTATTTTCTTTACTTTTTAATATTGTATAAAGAAGCACTTGACTGCTATCTCACTTGATGCTAAGTGAAGATGTGCCTAAGAATGTGGAAGGGCATTGCAATTTTTTTGGCATCTCATTGACATCATTAAGAGGCAAAATTCATAAAGACTCATTTTTATTCATTAAAATTCTCCCTCCCGGGGTCTTCCGGAAAACCGCACCACATTGTGATGCCCCGGGGCCAGACCCCGGTTCAAGTACTGGGTACGAACTAGTTTCCCAGTATTCAGGCTAAGAACATAGTTCCACGTGTAATGATTAATGAAGCACTGGTAACATAAAGCTTGTTTACTTTGAACATGTTCCACCGAGTACCAGTAAGCAGGTACCTACACTGTTTTCACAAGCAATAAAGGCTGTGAAGCAGGAACTGCTCGCGGCAGGCAGTCATAACGCGCGTAGTACGTGTAACTATGGTAACTAACTCTGGAAGCACAACCAACTCCAAGTGCGATACTAACTGCGCTTTACTGTGAATGCTACTTACTTGTTACCACTTACTAAATAAACAATATCAACAGCGACACGGGAGGTCCCAAACCTCGATTCATGAAATTCTGACGAGGATAACTTTTCATAACTATATGCTATATGTATATAATGTTCTCCAGACCGAATCCGGCCACGGCGGCCAATCGCCGCCATGGTCAGCCATCTGCGCGGGAGATACTATAGTGCATAAGTGTGTCCGCAAACACAGATAGTCTCTACGCCTTCACTCTGATAGTCCGATGGGACGGAAATCCGACACAACGGAGTGAAATAATGAAGATTTTATGTGCTTTCCATGGCACGGGCATGACACTCCGCCTACTTCCTGACTCTGGACTTGAAGGTACTGAAAATTTTTGACAGAAAAACCCAATACTTATTTTTGAATCCCCTAGGAGTCGAACCCGTGTCATCGTCATCTACAGTCGAACATGCTAACCACTAGACCAACGAGGTGTACTATTAAAATACTGGCTGGCTATAACGATACATTTCAAATTTTGTAACATAAACCAATCAGTCAACCAACCGGTCGCTCTACAAGTCAACGATTCATTTATGATTGCCAGTGATTACCAGTGAATCACTGTAGATTACCATACCTACTTAGAATGCTCAAAGTTACCATAATATGATTACCCATGGAAGTAGTATGATTACAGATGATTACCTATTAAGATAAACCAATCAGTCGGCCAACCGGTCGCTCTACAAGTCGACACCTTGGTGCTGGGTATTTAATTGTAATCAAAGAGAAATAAGAGTACCTCTGCCACACGTGACAGTGATATATTGTTGCGAAGATGCCGATTTATCCTCCGGTTTTTCGTTGTTTGGCTCCCGACGTGATCTGATTTACGGTAAACAAAACGAATTAAGAATACAGGGAAAGAAATTCCAAACAATGTCATTGTTGTTGTTTAATTTAGCGGTTTTTGTCATGCCGACACGGTACAATTTATTTGTCAATGTCGCCTCTCTCAAATTGATATAAATATTATATACAATTGATTTTGTATATAATTGTTAACTGTAATATTTTATGTGTGCCAATGGGGCTGACATAAAGGTCACCTTTAAAAGTTGATGAGAATTAAAAAAAACGTCGCCTCGCTTGGAGAAAAAAACAAATATTATCTATTAAGCAGATACAAACACAGATTAGATCTCTAATCTGTGGATACAAAAATGTTGGAACTTTGGAAGTCACTGGATCCAATAGACAATATGCCTTAGGTAGTAACTACGAGGAAAGATAAAGGCCAAATTAAGGCTGTATTCAGTGCAATGTACTGGATCTGATTGGAAAGCCAAAGTTCAGGGATAATATACCTATCTATCGATATATTCACAGGATTAGCGACACAATGCAATCAAACAATTAAATTGAATCGAACAAAGCTAGCTGAAATACTAAATCGCTTGGAGATTTGGCTTTATCAATCGGGAGATAACTGTTCGACTATTCCTATTCCGGATAACTAGTCTGAACTAAATAAATAACTATCATTTTAATCAACGCAGTATACTGTAATATTAAGGGGAAAGCTTAACTTAAAAAAAAGTCTAAGGGCTAGATCAGACACTATGCTTTTGGCAGTGGTCGGCGTTTTTACGCGGCATCGAATTCAATTTGAAAATTCAAATTCAAATTCAAAATTTATTTATTTCATGTAGGCCAACTTGTAGCTCTTATGACACGTCATAAATCTACCACCGCCCGATTCTGAATGGTGATTATGTTGAGAAGAGTCGGCAAGAAACTCAGCAGTTGCTCTTTTCAAAAAAAAATTTTTTACAATAGGTAACAAAACCATCTTCCGAAAAGCGACTGAAAATCGCAAAAACACCTATCGCTGCTGCTAAAAGCATCGTATCTACCCGGGCCGATGATCATTATCTAAGAAAGAGAACTGAAGATCAGATTATTGTATGACAGAGTAGGATTAACATCTCTATTAATATAAAAAATGGATCAAAATTAACGGATGCATGATCAATGGATGCATGGGTATAGTTGAGGACTTAGAGAGTGACATAGACCGCCTTTTATCCCGGAAAAACAGCGGGTTCCCGCGAGTTTTCTATAAACCTAACTCCACGCGAACGAAGTCGTGGGCAAAAGCTCGTACGTGTTATTATAGTCCTCTACATCCGTCAGAGCCACAGATTTAAACCACTGCATAGCTCTGTACCCAGTACTAGTTCATTTAGTCAGAGCAATCGGGTAATCACTACATGCACCTGCAAGCCGTTCTGAGCTGACCACAATCGCTATACAATTTAATCGGATTGCGGCGAGCGGTGCGGAGATCGATTAGCTACCTTGCGAGATTACTGTGAGATCATTGAGACTACATCTTCTAAGCCCTTCTGATGTCTTAGTACTATTAAGCTGGAACTATAATAAAACTAGCTGATGCCCGCTATTTCATCTACTATACGAGGAGATATGACAACCATTAATAATTGCGCTATTGGTATTTATCACAAACATCAAATTTAGTTTGCAAGTTAGTTAGATCTGCAAGAAGCAGATCATCATGCCTAGTGAAATAAGCTTACCCTTCTTTCCAACTTCTACGAACAAGCAAAAGTAACAAACTATAATTCTCAACAAGAAAAGTCAACAAACCTAACTAACTTAGTCATACTTTGTTTAAATTTATTTCGTGCAAAAACAACTCTGACTATAGTCTAAATATGTAGCTCCAGCTAACTTCGCTGTATACTTCCACTTTAGCGTTGGGTTTCGTCGCAAAAAGGTTAGCAAAGTTCTGCATTGTAAGAAGCGCCGGTTTTTCAAATGTCATTAGGCGCGGAGCGTGATCCGGTACGCAGTTTGCATTGATATCTAGATACTCGTAAGTATAAAAGAAAAAAGCTTTTTGTCTCTTAACTTTTCCTTAAATGGAAAGTCACTTCTACGCAATTCGCGCACAAATCACTGGCAGCCGAGGACGCGTGGGTAGCTATAGGCCACTCCTGTTTTTCTATTCGTGTTTTATTTAGTGAGGTTTAACCAACGAATAAAGATATCGTGATAGTTTTTATTATTATTATTTGCACACAGAAACCACAGCTCAATGCGATCCAACACAATGATCTAACCAACGCTTAAATGTGTTAGATGCCAAGCCCAATACACAGTTCAAAAATAATCAGAACATCTTTGCTCCTCGGTTCAAGGCGATGATGAAATTGGCATTAGGGAGTATGTTCCATAAATTATTACGTACGAGAAATGAGTGCTCTAATGGACACAGCTGTACAAAACACTTTAACTCGTCTTGGTTTAGAATCATTTGTATCCAACGGCACCTTGCAACTCGTTTGATTTCGTTTGGTTTCCATTCTTTCCAATTCCAAAAATTCCAACTCCAGCATTTTGGGACCCCAACGTCAATCGGTTTCGAACACAATATGTGCCCTGCCATTTGCCTTTTTAATGGTACATCTATGGATCTCTTCGTTTCTGATTTAATCAGATAAAAGAAGATTGACTTCCAAGTGTAATTCTGAGCTTAATTATCAGGTCCATAGATAATCAGCTATGTTCCAAAGCCATATTATGTCTTCTCTGACAACAAGCACTGTTACAATCTCCCGCGAATTTAGTCTTTAGGCACTGAAGAATTTTGAATGTGGCCCAATAATGATCAAACCTCAAAAAATAAATCTATTTTTATCGTTGACTATGAATAGATCAAAATTTCCCCGAGGCACGAAAAAATTGCGCTGGAAGAGATGGTTACAACAGGTTAACGCACTTATACACGCCGAAATGATATTATCCCTGATCCTTTGAGACAAAGGTGATTTTACCTTTTTTTTTGCACATGGTCAAAGTTCAACAATTCTTGTTATCCCTGTCTATGAATAGTGAATGAGGCGTCAAAAAATCACGTTGGAAGAGATGATGCAATTTAGATAAACAGACCTCTACACTCTACACACGAATCATATTATACTGACCCTGCTCCTTGAGACGAAGGTGATTTTCGATAACATTATGGAACTACTACTAGATACTTTTTAAAGCTTCGTTCCTTAATTTCCTCGCAATGACACAAGCACAATCATCTGGACATCAAAAATCCTTATTGCTTCATGCGGCTAAAAAGCATTGATGTTTTGATGCAATCAAAAAAAAAATTCAAGAGACCAATTCGAAATTTTCCTCTGTCGATTAAAAAAATCACGCGAATTGGTCCAAAAACGCTGGAAAAGTCGTTACATACATAAAAAAAAATGATACGGACTGAATTATTGTAAACCACCTCCTCTTTTGAAAGTCAGGTTAGGTATGATCCCACACTGACTTAACTTGTATCAAAGTTCATAATGTGTACCAAGCCCCAATAGCCCAACGGTAGCCCAACGCTTAAAGATGCGGACTTAAAACTGAAAGGTACGATCCCTACCCGTTGCACTATTGTCGTACCCACTCCTAACATAGAGAGTAGGGTACGTGTATAAGTCAAGTTAAACTTTGCAAATATTCTTTTTTTTTTTAAGTCGTATTTAACTTTTCCTTTCAGCAAGTCTACGCGACGCCAGCGCCCCAATTCTCGAAGGTGTCGGACCTGCTGAGCGGACAGAACCCCTCGTACCAAGCCGCTATCGCCAGCCATCTGTATTCGCCTATCTCTATCTACCAATCAAGGGTAATTCTCTGAAAAACTTCATAATCTCTGCCTTTTAGTTATTTCAAAACCTTCAAAATCTTATAATAATAATCTTCATTATCATTTCAAACCATCACAGTCACCGGCCAACTGAAGGGTAATATGAGCAGGACTTGTGCCATAGTCTACCACACTCCTCAAGTGCAGGACTGTGCAGAATTTGCAGACTTCACACATCTTCCATAGGATCTATGAACGTTAAGCATGAATGCTCACCAGAAATCGTCACTTAACCCAAGTTCATATTTATTTCAAAAAATCTTTTTAAGAATAAAATTGATTTTCACTAAACATTCAGTAAAGTACAGCTACTAATAATATATTTATTTATTTCCAGTTTGGACAACCAACTACATATGAAGTGTCAGCACCGGTACCTTCGAACCTAGCGTACACCGAGCACAGATTATCAGTCCCATCACCGAACGCTATACAATACACTGCAAAACCGCAGAAACTAACTAAATCTAACTATGTGCAACCTCAAGTCCTCGTGCAGCAATCATACGAACAAAACTTGGCTCCGATACAGCAAGTAACTGCAAGCCCTTTCAATCAGCAAGTGCAATACAGTCAGCATCCTCAGCAGTTGCAATACGTGCAGCCGAGCCAGCTGCAAGCTGTCACATACCGCCAAGAACATCTTCAAGCCAGGAACCACCAACAGCCTGAGCAAAGGGATTTGAAGAATCAACCGGTGCCTTCGCAGATTTTGGAAAAACAAGTCATCCAGCAGGTCCTTTTACTACTCAATTTTCATTATTCTTTTGTTAAGACTATCTTGTTCTAATGAATAGCTTATTCGACTGTATAATGTCACAAGTTTGAGTCCCGGGTCAGGCTAAAACTTTTTTTGCGAGAGAGAGGTAGGTAAAGTAAATTGGAGGAGGAGAGAGTTAATGTTTGCGTAAACTCTTATGCACTGTAACATCTCTAGCATAGTTGCCTAAGTCCCCATTTAAATTGGCTGTTAGGAGATCATTATTACAATTTTTAGTTATTGTAAGCAGTACATTAGATCAAAGTTGTGAATAAAGAAGACCTTGATCCGCGAACATTTATAGTTATTTTATGTCACGACTTATGAATAAATAATTGTTTTCCGTGTTTTATGTAACAAATAAGTATATTTCAACCCTTTCTTCGTGCTCATAGCATATATGATTCCCTTTTAATTTTCAAAGAATGCAAACCATCACCATGTTTATTTCATCAAAATAAAATGTAACATACGATGATATTATTATATTCGAATTTTTCAGATTCATCATGATGAAATATGCAATATTTTTTTATATATTTCAGGTATACAATGACAAACAGCAAAATGCTCTGAGCTACGCAAGATTCAGTGTCAACCAACCAACGCCTTCCTATGACCGGAATCAGCTGCAACAAGTTCATCAGCAAGCACTGCCGCAGGCTCAACTTCAGACTCAACAATATCAACAACCACAACAATACCAACAACCACAACAATATCAACAACCACAACAATATCAACAACCACAACAGTTGATTCAATCGCAACAATTGATTCAACCGCAACAATATGAAGCTCAACAACAACAATATCAAGTACAAGCACAGCCTTTACAAATCAGCTATCAATTACAACACCCCACGCAACAGTTACCTCAAGTGCAATACCAAGGGCAGCCACAAGTTTCTCAACAACAACTGCAACCACAGTTACAGTATCAAGTTCAACAACCACAAATACAGTACCAGGAACAACCGCAATATTTGTATCAACAGCTGCAAGATCAGGCTTTACAACAGCAAAGCTTGCCTCAACAGATTCAAGGTCAACCTCAGTATCAAATCCAACCAGCAAATGAACCGTACCAGCAACCACAATTATTTAACGTAGAAAAATCTGAACCGGTATTGTCAAAGCAATCTATCCCTGAAAGACAAAATTACTTCAAACAGACGCCGATTGTTCAAAACTCAAACCAACCCCAAGTTCAAAGTTTAGGTCATCAAGGCCTGCCCGCAGCGTTGCCAACCTTCCCACCTGTGCAATATTTCGGGAAATTCGCCCACTCTCTCTTTGGGGACTACCAACATTGAAATAAGTTAGATTACAATCTTCAATGACTGAGCCTAAAACTATTGTTTCATTTAAAAGTATTTAAACAAGTATTTTTATGGAACATAATATATAGGTTTAATTATTATTTATTCAATATTATGCTAACATTTTTATCTTTGTAAATACTTGAAGGAGTGCCAAATAAGTAATTATTTTAATACATATTTAAATGTACTTTGGCATGTAGGTACTTATAATATAAGTACCTATTACGATGTATAATTTTAAGTTAAATAGAATAAATAAACTGTACAAAAGGTTTGTTATCTTTATTTTTAACAACTATCGCTGATGCCCGCGACTTCGTCCGCGCGGTTCTCGATTCTCGCGGGAATTCTTCAATTTTCCTGGATAAAATATACCTATACATACATATAGCCTATATTTAAGTGCTATTCTGATTATAAACATTGTGAAGTTTCATCGAAATTCGTCTAGTAGTTTTTGCGTGAAAGAGTACCTACAAACATCCATCCATCCATCTTCAACTTTCGCATTTATAATATTAAGTAGGATAATAAAAAATACTACTTACAATCAAGTCAATAGATGTCCACAGCCGGCCATAGCTTCCTTATAGACTTCCACACGTTGCGGTCTAGCACCGCTTGTATCCAGCGTCTTGGGATTCTACCACCGACCTCTATAAATTAATCTATGGTTATCATAGATTAATTAAAGAGGTCAGTGGGTTCTACTAACACTGGATCTTTCGGTGCAAGGTCGTCACAATAAGAACCTTGGGAGCACGTTTATCTTTACGAAAGGTTACCTACTTTTAATGCGTCTGTTTTATTTAATTGTTAATATAGTTAATAAAATTAAAAAATGTATATATTACACTGTTTTAATCATCACCACCTCAACCCCTCGCCCACCACCGATTCCCACAATCGGAAGGTCAAAGCCGTCCACCAGAAAATCGCTGCAATTGTCAAATAGCTATTTGTTACCTACTCTTGAAACATTAATTGCCGCTGAAAAATAACAAGGCGTTTGTTTTGGCATTACAAGTAACGACCGTGACGTTGTATTGTCTGGTGGGAGGTTTTTAGCCGTGGCTAATTACCACCCTACCGTCAAAGATGTGCCGCCAAGTGATTTAGCGTTGCGGCACGATGGCGTGTAGAGACCGATTAGGGGGCATGGGTTGAATCTACACTGTCATACCCGTTCCAAGTTAGCCCCCTACCATCTTAGACTGCATCGTCACTTACCATCAGATTGCAGTCAAGGACTATCTTGTCAAGGAATTTAAAAAAAACTCAAATTGTAGGCCAACTTAGGGCTCTATGACAAGTGGAGAATCTACACCGGTTCGGAAGGCTGGTTCTGCTGAGAAGAGCATCGATTACAAATCCAAAACTTGATAGGATTTTAGGATAAATATGATAGAATTGTAGGATTGCTAATGAGGCCAAACACTGTAGGTAAGTTGCTGAAGATCGGGCAGACTATATGATGCTGCAGAATCAGCTCAAGGTCTCTGAAATAATCCGAAGTAACGGTACACCGAATTTCAATCAAACATTTCCCGGCATTTTTTTAACCCGCGGGAAAGTCGGAAAATTGTTTTTAAATCCACGCGGATGAAAAACGCTTCAGTTAATTTAATTATTATAAATCGGCGTAGGGTTCATTGTTCATCAAATTATTTTTATTTTCATTTTTCATCTACATAAGAAAAATAAAAAAGATAAAATAAATCAGACTTCGGAAGGGACCTTGCGACACCTGCTTAAAGGCTAACCTTTATGAAACAGGCTTTATTAGGCCCAATTTCGGCCTCGCCCGAATCACAAGCTAATCGGCAATTCGGCATAGAAGGAAATAATATGAGTGCGGCCGCAGAGGTCAACTCATTTGAATAATGTAAGCACAATCTCGGTTTTGGATTCTACTTTGAAATTGTGGCAACGTGTAGAAGTTTATTTTGTTATGCGACTACGGCAAAGCTAGAAGGAAGTTATGGTTTTATACCTCAGATATACCTCAGTCTATATACCTCATATATACCTACTGCAACAAACCATAACCTGGTTTTGATGAAAGAGATCTCAGTCGATTCGCTATTCTGGGTGACATTGCATTAAGGCTTTATAAAACAAAATATATTGACTTTTTTCGTATGACGGATGTTAGGTATACTTTTCCAATTTTCCGTAGTCAAGTTGCAGCTCTTCAACTTTTTCTTATCTCACTCACACTTTCTAAGACAGAAGACTGATATAATAGCCCGGCAGCCTTGATAGAAACAATAAATAATAATGAGTAGGTACATTCCTTTCATTGTCCCAGACTCAATTGTGTCGTAATACAATAAGGAGCCTCCAAATGGACCGGTCTTATGTCCTGCGATCGAGATTATTACATTTTATAGGTCCTATACCGTTCTTGTCTCACGGAGCAATGTAATAAGGAACATGGAATCTTATTTACAGAAAAATAACCAATAATTACTGAAAAACATATAGGTCGCAATTCAATTGTATTTGTCCAATTATCGTGAAGATCTACTAAATATTATCGGAGATAGAAGACATAGGTATTCGATGATAAGATCGATGAAATAGAATAGGTAGGTAGGAAAAGGTTTTTATTCAAATAAACTAAAAGTTAATTTAAATTGCTTTTGAATCTTCAAGTGAATCTACAACTGGTTCGGAATTCTGCTCCCACTGAGAAGAACCAGCAAGAATCTTAGCAGATGGTAGTGCGCAAACTTGGAAGAGCGTGTGACAATTTTAATTAAGCCCATATACCCCTAATCGGTTTCTACACGCCATCTTGCTAAAACGCTAAATCACTTAGCGACTTTGACGGTAAGTATAGCCACCACCGAAGCCGTTTATCAAACAAAATCAATCTGTAATCAGCCCGAACACTCTCCTCCTTCACACACGAAAGCCAAGTAAATAAGTTATTTCTAGTTTCTACCTACCGAGAATCGATCCCAGAACCTAATGTTGCAAGATAAGACTAGATGTCTCAAATTGTAAAACCGTTATCTTTAGTTTTTAGATAAAATTTCTAAGCTGATTTTTTTAGAGATTTTATAATTAAATAATATGTTAATGTCAAAAACGTTTAATATTTTGTATTTTTTAAATTCATAGCGCCATTTTAACTCGTATCTATCCCAGTTTGTTGTTTTCTTTAAATTTAAATATATTATAGCAATTAATTAGTTATTTATGGGATTAGCACAAGTTTATCGCATACTGGCCATTACCTGCGACTTCTGCTGTTGCAGTAGTGGCGGTAGTAATAACAGCAAGTTATTCGAGAGGAGAAGAGCTGTACCTAGTTTAGTAGACCAGCAAAGTGTTGAGATCAATGAGAATTGAGATTGAGATGAGGCAGAGAATTGAGATGACTGTGACAAAAACCATAGGAAATTATAATGTACTAAACGGATAGATAGGTGTAGTGTATAGAGCAGTGATAGCCTAGCGGTGAGGACTGGGCTCTCCCATTCAGGGGACGCTAGTAACTTAGGCGCTGCGCAAACAAGAACACTTTTGTGTCTTGTGTTGGATACAAACCACCATTGAATATTTTATTTCCATAGAATCCATATGAAATTAACCAATAACCGCGCAAATGTAGACACTTTTTGTGTCCAATAGCTTCCACTAGAATAGTGTTCGGTGATTCGGTATAAACAGGCCTGGCGCACTCCGCAGTAAACTGCGGAACTACAAGTAGGTATAAGGCGTACCTACCTCATTGAAGGGATTAATTCAGATTGTACGAAGGGATAAGAGTTAAGAGATAGAAAGAGAGAAAAGTCTAGGTGAATAAGACGGTAGGTAAGCAACCTGAATTGCACTTTATTTGTAGAAACAAGAGTTGCTATAAATAATTTAAATAAATTTAAACCATTTTGCGGAGTGAATCTTCTGTACCTTTAGGTACTATTAGGTATTCTGTGGTGTAAGCGACTATAGACACGCGACAGATTACAGATAGATGTAGGAACCCGGTGTTCGAGAGTTTATTTATGGATAGACAGGCCAATTTTAAAGCTTTATTATCAGATAGGTGGCAAAGACATTGATTAAAAGTGAGACGGTCACGCCGCCATTAGCATGTGACCCGGTGACTCCGCGAGGCATTAGAATAAAATATTAATGGCCCCGCCTTATTAGGACTACGCTACGCTTCCTAAGAGATTTTATTAAATTATTCATTCTTGCGGGCCACTAAATCTACGGACTACCAACATCAACATCATTACTGCTGAAACAAACAAAGTTTCAAAACTGTAACCCGTCTAAGGAAAATTGGACATAACACCGTCATATCGATTTTGTTCATATAAAATGTGGTTGATGCCACTCGGACCATAATAATGAATCGATTGGTACCTCATTTATCAAAATCGGCTCAGTAGTTTAGGCGCTGCGGTGGAACATTCGTAAATAGTTACATACGTAGACTGCTAAAATTACAACCGGAACTAACACGACTAACAAAGTTACTAGCGGAATGCTAAAATATCACTTGGGGGCACTCTTTGCCGGTAGGGTGGTAGCCTTGGTAGCGGGCTAAGTAAGGCCGAAGCCTCCCACCAGGCAACTAGACTAGACCACGTTTCTGTGATACACCGCGCGTATCCTGACCCGCATTTGATGCATTTTATTAGACTATCTCTCTGCCGATTGCTGCTTAAGAATAACGAATAGGTCTCATTCAACTTTCGCAATTTAATTGTTTAAAGGACATACCTTTCTACTGCCTTTAATTTAAATAATTCAATCGCTTATTTCCTGTCCAAACCACTAGCTCCAATACCGACCGCTTGACCCGCTGCAGTTCATAGACACATGCCGACTGTGGCGCAAGTTTATTTATACATTTATACATATCATATATTATACAAATATACTGTATAATATATAAGAATAATGGTAAAGAAAGTTTAGTGTTATCCACTGGTAGCTCGTGAATGGATTCTGTGCTGGCACCACCTGGACACGAGGTAACTGCGAAGACAATATTATTAAGGTAACTATGAAGGTACTTTATTTAACTAGTCTGTTTATAGTCTTTTTGACGACGCGCGACGCCCCGGCGCAGTGGTGAGCGCTTTGGTCTTACTGGGAGGTCTCGAGTTCGATTCCCGGCGCGGACAGCTTGGGAATTTATAATTTCTGAATTGTCTTTGGTCTGGTCTGGTGGGAGGCTTTTACCTTGGCTAGTTACTACCCTACAAAGATGTGCCGACAAGCGATTTATCCGGCACGATGCGTGATATGGGTTGAATGTTACACTGCCATACCCCTTCCAAGTTAGTCCGCTACCATCTTAGACTGCATCATCATTTACCATCAGGTGAATCGCAGAAATTGTCTATCTCGTCATCGAATAAAAAAAGTATCTGCAGCTGTTACAAACTGCTCAAAATCAATTTCAAGTAAACTGCCCTCTCCCTTACTTACAGGACATTGGATTTGATTAAAATTTAAAAAGCCAAATAGGAATCCTGTAGCCTATAGCTTCAGTCTGATCAAGTATTCTAGACCTAGGTTAGGTTGCAGATTATACTCGTATCAAAACATATTTTCAAAAAGATTAGAGCACAATGATAAATTAGGTTTTAACCATAGTCTGTTTGTGAATTTAATTATAATAATGTCCTTCCGACCGTACAGAACCCCGAAGAGATTAGCCATCTGCGCGGGAGATATTATAGTGCACAAGTGCATGAACCTTGAAGTATATAGCCCCAAAATTTTTTTTCCTCCGAGGCATGACCAAACATTATCATAGACATAGAGGCACTCTCTACTCCCTAAGTAACTCTCATAGTATGACGGGACTAAAATCGACGCGATATTTTTGTAGTGTTTTCATTTCGGAATATTCGAACCCGCTTTTTATGTATATAATATCATTGGCTCGAACACGCATTCTGATAAAGTGAATAAAGGACGTTGCAATAGGGGCATTGACTTTTTTATATCACCCTTGCTGCATTAAGTATCCTAAATTATTGACATTTGCATCGTAAACTACGAGTTGGGGTACAAACACAAATGTTATCAACAGGTGCAATGCCAAACACGCTACTGGACATGACAACATATGGAGGGACGTGACACTGTCGTCGCTATCCTCTCGTAAGACTAGATTCACACTGCTCTTTTTAGGGTTCCGTATCCAAAGGGTGCCAACAGGACCCTATCACTAAGCCTCCGCTGTCCGTCTGTCAGCGAGCTGAATCTCATGAACCCTTATAGGTAGACTAGCTTTTGCCCCCGCGACTTCGTCCGCGTGGAATTAGATTTTGGGGTGGAATTTTCAAAAACTGTGATACACGTACTTCTTTATTTTTAACTGAAAGCTTTAATACCAACTTTGATGGAAACAGCTTGAAAAATGTCGGAGTTTCATATAAAGTTCCATCCCCTATTTAAACCCCTTAGGGGTGGAATTTCCAATAATCCTTTCTTAGTGTGCGCCTACGTCATAAAAGGAACCAACTTTAAAAATTTCAAGTTTCTAACTTCAGTAGTTTAGGCTGTGCGTTGATATCTCAGTCAGTCAGTGAGTCAGTCAGGACTTTGAATTTTATATATATAGATATGCACTTGAAATTTTCACAAAATGTGTAATTCTACCGTCCTCTAACAAAGGTATATAAGAAATTACTCCACATAAAAGCGGATATTTAACTGTCTTATGCATTTAAATTGCGCTTTATTGCGCTGTGCTCGTAAAGTGTAAACATAACGCGCTTCGTCTGATGTGAGTTGTATTGTACTTCACGTTAAAAGTCCTAGAAACAGTATAATCATTGTAATTCGTAAGCTGTCACGTTTATTTTGTACTAGTTGTGACAATGTTTAACACATCATGTGTGAATAGTTCACGTAATACTTCTGCGTCACTTTGTACTCAGTGGGATTAGACCTGTAAAAAACCTGCATTGTAAACTGATCTTGAGCGTGTTCGGGAAGGGTAAATTAAATAAGACCTGTCACTTGTCACGTCGTTTGTCACGCCGAGCGCCGTCGATTTGTATTCGTCACTTTCTCAATGTTGGTGGAATTTGCTTGTTGTACTTATTGAGACCTATGACCTATAAAACATTAGATAAGATTGTCTTGAAACTATGTCAAACTATATGAAAGCTTTGGAATGACAAGATTAATTTGTAATATTGCGGCTACACTTGGAGGATATAACCAACCGGCTAGATTATTAGGGCTTGGCGAATATTCGCATTTTCGCGACAAGTGTGGCCGAGTAGTTCGTTGAAACGCGATGTATTTTGGCGAACACAAATCCCTATCGAGTCACTGTCGGTAATGTAAATGACAAGTTGACTGTTAATGTAGACAAGAACATCGCGCTACCTATCAGTGTCTACGATCTCACACGTTTCGTTATCGATAATATTGGGAACAACATTTAGCATTCCGTAGCGTGTCCAGAGCGTGCTCGGAGCGTGCCCGGAGCATGCCCGGAGCGTGCCCGGAGCATGTAAGAGTTCATGTGCCCCAGCGGCACGTTGCCAACAGCAGCAGCGACGGCAACTACTCGCGTCGTCGACTCTCTTTATGCCGGGACCAGTTGCGAAAGAATCCGTAGAAGAAACACTGCTATCGCTTTAACTCTAATTTTTTACACTCTTAAGAAGTAACGAATAAAATTTTAAAATTTTTTTCGAATGTTAATTGCATCTTTTGATGAGCCATCTTGTAATTTACAATTTCAAATGCAATGATTGTTCTTTACTGCCAGTCAGTCAGTCGGTTTCCCGCAGATTCTTCGATTACTAAGAAAAGTTCTCGATTAACGTGTTAGGTACCTAGTGTTAGATATACGAAATACGATAAATATTGGCACTGAGTTCGAAGTTCGAGGCTCAGTGAGTTGTGACCATAGATTACCGCAAATTAATAATACTAATTAATTGTAATTCTCCATTGTTACAGATGAAATATCTACTTGCAATATTTGTCATCGCCAAAGTCTACGAGGTCGCAACTCTGCCTAGTCACTATCAAAAACCTAAGGACACAACCCCCGTGGTCATCCATCACACCATAGCTCATCCCCATAACGCTGTTCAAGTGACGAGAAAGAAGAAAGCGCCGAACCTACCGTACCAAACTTACCTCGTACAGAACCTGCACGTTATACCGATATCGCAGCATCAAGTTCTCAACGAAAATCTAAATAACATGCGCGGGCAACATTACAATTACGTGCCGATCCAGGATTTAACGGTGATTCCGCTACACAGGGTGAGAGAAACGAAGAGCGGGTACGGCGTGAACGAGGACGTGGACAGGTACAGGAACCCCCTGGGGGGGTACGGGGTGGGTTGGCCCTTTGGGGGTCACGGCGCGGGCCATGGGTTTCACTACACTTACTATATCTAAGGGAATGGGTTGTTTGTCATTGGTTAAGTAAAATAATAAATTATTTATTTATTTAAGTGATTTTTTAATCTCCCCATTCCCCATATTTGTGTAAGTATTTAATTATTATACAAAATAATAACCTCAATAGCGCAACGGTTCAAGGCACGGGCTGAAAACCGTTCGCTCAAACCCCACCCTATGCATTTTAATAAAAACATTTACGCTTTAGAAATAAGCTATATTCGAAGTGCAACCTGTAATTCTAAGCATTTATAATTCGTTTAAGTATGTATATTTAACGCTCGGATGAATTACTACAATAACTGTTTGTTTTAATTTGTTGAGCGATAACACAATAATCATAAAATTGTTCTATGTAAATAAAAATTGTTCTGTATCTACGATACATACAGGATAGTGTGAGGTCTCACGGTTAAAAAGCAATTCTTAATATTGTCATTTTGCCATCTCTACAATATAAGATTGCAAGGTGTTGCATCGGATTGATACGCACCTATTGCTTGCTTGGTTTTGCAAACTGTTACGGGGTGCCATAGTGTACCTATCTCTAGTCTGTACCTAGTTGTGTTTTTAATTTTTTTATATTTCTCTTTAGATTTTCGTTTTCTGTTTCAGATTCTTCTAATGTTTTGTGTTCTCTTTTATCTATGTGGCAGTGACTTTGGGTCCATTTGTTTTTTGTAGTCCTTTCTTTTTCAAAAGTCTTTTCCACGCGGACGAAGTCGCAAGCATCAGCTAGTGAAAAATACGCAACGTATCGCGGACGCATAATAACAATGTGCATTTTCAGCCTTCTGCGTAGAAAACAGACTGTGAGATAAAACAGCCACTACGAACTCGGTACCTAGGTAAAGTGGTACCCGCAGCTATTCTAGTCTCAATTAGTTGAGGTCGATTCCTACGAATCCACTTACGCTCATTTCCATTTTACACTAATATGCTTTAACGTTGCGAACCTTGACAATTTGTGTACCCCTCTCGCAATGATCTCATGATCTCGACTACGCGCGGCAGGCAGAAAGCTGTGAGGTCCCAGGTTCCAATTCAAATACAAAATTGTTTATTTCATGTAGACTTGAGACAAGTACAAAATAGAAAATCAACTTCACTGGTTAGGAACGTTTATTCTGCTGAGAAGAGCGACGAGAAACTAAGTAGGTAGTTGCTTTTTTCGAAACGAAAATTTTACAATAATATTATATGTAAAGGTCGTTATTCATTTTATGTATTTTATTTTTTGTTACCTACTTATGCATACCTAAAACTAGAGAAAAAAAAACACGATAATACGAACACTCGATGAGTCAGTACCTCCGATTAAAATAATTTGAAGTCAATATTTGTTATTATCACCATAATACCGTTAGGTCTGTCAGTACTTGGATGCCTTTATATATACGCGCACGCATCCTCACACGCAGTGAAGGCATTGCAAGCGAGGCGTACTTATAAAAAAAGCCCTTCAACATTGAAATTATTTAAATTACCTACTTAAATCAAAATTTATTTATTTTAAAATTAAACGTTTCACACGAAAACGTAATTAAAAAGTTTGAAAATTAGTGCTGAAAGTTCCGTGAACGAAATAAAAATGTAAGTGTCTATCTCATCTACGTAAGTTAAGTTTAAGTAGGTAACTTAATGTGTTCGTATCATCATCCCTTCGTATCATCCCTTGTTCTTGCGTTATAAACATACGTTGATGATTTAAAAAAAAGATACCGGCCGAATTGTTAAGCTCCTCCTTTTTGGAAGTCGGTTAAAAATAGATTCTTTCAGAAAAACACTACGCAACCAACTTTTTTTTGGTCGAATAGATCATGCATATCTACCTACTATAAAATGTTGTTAGTTCTTTTAAAGCTTGTGTGTCTGCTAGAAGTACATTAGATAATAATTTGATGATAGGTGAGTGTGTCAGTGTCAAAATTAAGGAACTTTCTTCTTTCTTCTTCTTCTTTATCAACCGATAGACGTCCACCGATGGATATAAGTCTCTTACGACTTGCATGGACCTCCACAGGTCTCGGTCTAGCGCCGCCTGAATCCAGCGGCTCCCTGCGACTCGTTTGATGTCGTCGGTCGACCTAGTGGGATGTCTGCCAATACTGCGCTTCCCGGTGCGGAGTTGCCCTTGCCATTCCAGCACCTTGGGACCGCATAGACCATCGGCTCTTCAATTCAAATTACGTAATATAATGTCAAAGGAAAAATTAAAAATTATTACAATTTCAACGATTTACGTTTTATGTACGATTAACGAAAAGTGAATGAGGGAATGTTGCCGTTTCTATCACTTCCTTCCCCCTCCCCATGGCTAGCGCGATCTGAGCCGGTACAGCGACATCTATAGTAAGGACAGTGCACCATCCAACCAGATCCGTAGCTAACCAGAGACGCCGTGCAGTCTGTACACCGACGCGGGTGCATTGCGTTGAAATCAAATAAGAGTAGAGACAATCAAGTCGCCGACAAAGATATATTGCATGTATTTTAGGGATCGACATAGCGTAGTTACTAAAATCTAGGCTTGTCTTAGCCAGGGTAGAATTGGTTATGTATTTGACTGTGTCAAAATGTTCAATTAGTTTTGTAATTCCCGCGGGAACTCTCTTATTTTTCGGGATAAGAAGTAGCCTATATGTTATTCCACACTATAATCTATTTCTGTGCCAATTTCAGCTAAATCGGTTCAGTAGTTTTTACGTGATAGAGTAACAAACATCCATCCATCCATCCATACTTACAAACTTTCGCGTTTATAATATTAGTAGGATTACAATCTAAAATGTCTCATCTCTTTCTAAAACAAAATTTTGTATGGAGCTCCTGAATCGTTACGTCATGCTGCAATAGCGCTCTCTTTTTCTAACAGGAAACTTAAAAACTCTATATTTTCGAGACTAGTTAAGATATTAATAAAACAAAAATGACATTGTGTTTTAATATTAAAAACCTCTATTTTAAGGGCCTCTATAAAAAAAGTAGGTAGATCAAATACCCAATTTGATCTTCCATATTATGGTTCCCACTAACGATAGCCTGTCCACGTGAACATCTCGCTGGACGATCGTGTTTCTTGTCAGTTAGGTGTATCATCAAATGACCTTTTGTCGGGTTAATAAAATAACGTGATTATTTTGAACACAAACATTTTTTCTCGTCCAACAGAGCAAGCCAAGTAATAATAATAAAACAAGCCATGTTAGCTATAAAAGGTCTCCGGTTATCATGTAAAAAAAATGTCGGAGGGCAAAAAAAGGACACACAAATAAAAAATAACCATACTCGCGGACAAATGCTTTCGTACCAAAAAACGCAGAAAAAACACGTTTCTAGTAGGGAGAGCCCCCTTTAATTTTTAATTTTTTTTAATTAAATTTTGTTGTTATAGCAATGAAAATACATATTCGACACTAAATACACATTGTCTAAAAATTGCAACAGAAATACACATTCTGTGACAACTGTCTATTACGGATCATGAGATACAGCCCGCTGACAGACAAATAGACGGAAGGACGGACGGACGGACTGCGGAGACAGTAATAGGTTCCCATTGGTTTCCTTCCGGGTACGAAACCCTAAAATATTTTAATTGAGTCAAAACCTAAGCCAAAAAGCTACGGAATCAACCTGACGAACCAAGACGAACTTGACTAGCATTCTCCTCTCCCCTCCAAGTAAGCGGAAAGCTTGTGTTAGGAGCGGATACGACAACGGCAACGGGCGGGGATCGAACCTGCGACCTTTCAGTTTTCAGTCCGCACCTTAACCGTTGGACAATTGAGGCTTCATAATTGATTGCATCAGTGTAACGATCGCAATGGCCTATAATAACTAGTGGTTCGCCCCGAACTGAGACCTCGCGATATCCCATAATTCCCAAAAGTTTTAATTATATATTGTAATAATTAACTTTTAACATTAGACGCAATAAAAAAAATAATAGTTGACATAAAACTGTTTTACTGACACAGCGCCATCTATTAGCATTATAGTGAAGCTATTAGCTTCACAATAATGCTAATAGATGGCGCATTAAAATTAAATAATTTCGTTTCTTTATAACATTTATCTAATTTTAGTATTTGTTGTTCAAGTACAGGATATAACTGAATTTTGAACCAAGTTTCACGTTCTAATATTCAGTAATTCCGAAGTTATAGGGCTCTGACAGACATTTAGACGGACACACTTCTCTGTCTAGTAGGCAAGCGCCCTAGTTGACTCAGAGAACTCGCTTCGCTCGTTCAATAATACCTATGGCAACGCGATAGCAATAACTTGGTTTTTACAAACTTGTTTATAGTGCCAAAACACGTTCACAGACATGATGTTTACTCAATCTCTTATTTATAAACATTTTACTAGAAATTTGCATGTATCTACAAAATGTCAAAAGTCAAGACGATAAACAGCAGTGAATGATCGTAGACGGATTTTTTACGGTTAGTCTGGAGCAGAACTTACCTAAGTCTGTAATGTTATATATGGACTGGATAGCCATTACCTGTCTTTCTTTTTATTCGATCACAACAAAGTGACTGCGATCTCATCTTATGGTAAGTGACGATGCAGTCTAAGATGGTAGCGCGCTAGCTTGGAAGGGGTAGGCAGTGTACATTCAAACCGTACCCTTGGTTTCTAAACGCCATCGTGCTGGAACACTAAATCGCTTGGCGGCATGTCTTTGACAATAGAGTGGTAACTAGCCACGGCCAAAGCCTCCCTCAAGCAGAAGAGACTTCTAAGAAGAAACGGCAAGAAATTAATTAATGATTTAAAATGTCACGGTCCGTTAAATAATCAGACAATTTAATTTTCATAATATTATTAAGATTTAACAAAGCCTAGCGTGCAGTCCTAAACAGTTGTAACTTGTAGCTGTCGCACACATCATTTCACTCCTATCATCAATGGTTGCCTGGTAGAAATTGCTCTGTAGCAATAAGGCCGCCTTTGTTTGTTAGTTTTAAGTTTTATTAATTTTTGTTTCTTTCTTGTGTGCAATAAAGTTTTTATCTATCTATCTATCCGTCGCGTGTTGCAGGGCGCGGACAGCATTCACAACACTGGCGCTGCTCGTAGCGCTGACCGGCGTCCAATGCGACGCACCTGACGGTAAGCATTTGAGCAGTGAGTACGGTCAGAAGAAAACATATTAAACATTTATTTCAAAACTCATAACTTCTGTTAAGAGTTTTGAAGGTAGTTAGGATTATAACGTCCTCCCGACCGAATCCGGCCACAGCGGCCAATGTCTACAGAGATTAGCCATCTGCGCGGGAGATATTATAGTGCACAAGTGAGTGTGCAAACACAGGCGCACTCTTTATTTCCTCCTTCCTTATCGGACGGAAAATCCGACATGACCAGAGAGAAATCAGGCGCAGGAGCGACGGCTTTACGTGCTTTTCGAGGCACGGGGGTGATTTACAGCCAACTTCTTAACTCCAGGCTTGTACTGAAAATTTCTTGGCAGAAAACCCCGATACACTTTTGACTCGACCCAGGAATCGAGCCCGCGACCTTGTCATCCGCAGCCGAACTTGCTAACCACTAGAACAACGAGACAGTTTAACAAGGATTACTGTCCTTACGAATACTAGGTACAACATTACAATACAATTTCGGCTTTGTTGATATAGCAGCAATAGCGGCAGGCTATGTGAAAACATATTGTATCTAACTATTACGGTTCATGAGATTCAGCCCGCTGATAGATAGACGGACGGACGGACAAAGTGGGACAAACGGACAACGTAGTAGAAGGGTCCCGTTGGCATATTTAGATAGGGAACCCTAGTAAGTAGGTAGCTACCTATTAATATAAATGCATATTTTTCTGCAGCCTGTATGTACTTATTGTTCTGCTCTCTGCAGCCGTAGAGTGTACAAAAGTACTGATTTCAAAAGTAGTTTGTGCAGTTAGTTTGTTTACAGCAGTAGCTGCAGTACGAAGTGTACCAACGATGTGCTTTTAGTTAGTCCGCCTGTTTATATACGAACCGACCAACACTTTTATTACTTAACTTTTGTAACTGTTGAAGTACTGGTACCTACCTATAAGTATTGTGTTTTCAATACATCCTCATAAACTGGCTGCTGTCAATACCTCGGGTGCATTTCGAGGTTTCGAGTATATTCAGCTTGAATAATGTGATCAATGATTACCATTAAGTACATCAAATGCATGCCTAATGGTATACTACAAAATAATCACACTAATAATGATAATAATACATAATCTAAATATATAAAAGGCAAAGGTGACTGACTGACTAACTGACTGACTGACTGACTGATCTATCAACGCACAGCTCTAACCACTGGACCGATCGAGCTGAAATTTGGTATACAGGTAGCTGTTAGGACGTAGACATCCGCTAAGAAAGGATTTTGGAAAATTTCAACCCCAAGAGGGTTAAATAGGGGGTTAAAAAATCGAACCTAACGTGAGCGAAGCCGCGGGTTAAAGCTAGTATGATTATAAAGGCGAAAGTTTGTATTAATGTATTTGAGTATAGGTACATATTTGTTTTTCCTTCACACAAAAAGTTCTGAACGGATTTGGCTGGAATGGACTACATTTTATACCAGACTAGATGATGCCCGCGACTACGTCCGCGTGGATTAAAGTTTTTTTTAATTCCTGTAGGGACTCTTTAATTTTCCGGTATAAAAAAGCCCATGTTTTAATCCTAGATGTGAGCTGCCTCCGTTCCATATTTCAACCAAATTGGTTAATTCGTTGTGGCGTGAAGGAGTAACAAACATACACATGCAAACTTTCGCCTTTATAAAATACTAGATGATGCCCGCGACTTCGTCCGCGTGGATCAAGGTTTTTCAATTCCCATGAGAACTCTGTAATTTTCCGGGATAAAATGTAGCCTATGTTTTAATCCTGGGTATGAGCTACCTACATTCCAAATTTCAGCCAAATCGGTTCATTCGTTGTGGCGTGAAGGAGTAACAAACATACACATACACATACAAACTTTCGCCTTTATAATATTAGTGTGATGTGAAGTGTGATAGTGTGATGTGATATAATATTAGTGTGATGTGATGTGATGTGATTATAATAATATTAGGATTAGGATTATTAGGATATTAGGATTAGGATACTGATAGAGATCCCGAGGTTTAAAAAACTTATCCACTCGAACGATTGGTGCAGGCACCAGCCATATTAATTACAATAAAACGGGTCGTTCATTTTTTGCAGCAAGAATCAGCCTGGCTTTTCCAATTTAATTGTAGTGTTATCGATGTTGCAGGCTACGTCGTTGACCGGTCGACGGGCATCGGCTACCGGCTGGTGTACCAGGCGCAAAGCTGGCCAGTGGCGCGCGACCGCTGCGCCAACGAAGGTGCCAAGCTGGCAGTGCCCAAGACACTAGTAAGTTTGATAGCGTCTTCCCCTATCCTCGTTGAATATTACTTACAGATGGGCATTTAACTGAGGAATTTTAAGTTTTGTCAAATGGTCTACAGCCGTCAGAACTCAGAACGTCTTTGCTCCTTGGATAAAATATACTCAGAAAAGGTAGAGTTGGAGCTAGTCTTGTAAAGTTTCATGTTGATAGAAGTATCTACTACTGATCAAATCAGGAGCATAATATAGCAGCTCCTCTTCTTATTTATCAACAAGTCTCCGAAATGGACTTTCGGTCTTGGGCTGTGTGAAGGGTCTACCAACTCTACGCACTCCGGTGGCGAGCTTGGGGCATAGCCATTGAGTCGCAAAACCATCTCAAATATAGATGTTGAGTACCAAGTTGCTCTGATGGCGACCGCACGTCGGAAAACGCAGCATCGGACAACAGTCAACACCACTGAATGGATCCAGGATGATATTAAAACAGCCAGTCGGTAAAAGCTGCTGGATGCAAGCTACAGGAAACTGTGTCGTGGACGTTTATCGCTTCAGATGATGACAATATTATGTAGGTGAAATTAAATTGTTAGAATCCCTTGAATTAATAAGTTTCAGAGGAAGGTAAGAACAAGCAAACGAGTATTTAAGAAAAGGGGATATGCCTCTGCAATTATTGCAACATCCAATTCCTTTCAGCAGTGTTCCCACAGAACTTCAACATGGGTTTTTAAGGGGCTGGTAAACAAGTTCCTGAAAAGCCAACAACGCCTAATGGCGTCTCTCCAAATGTTTATGGTCAGCGGTGATCACATAACATAAGGTGACCACTGACCAGGGTGACCCGTATGCTAGTTTGCTCGCTATTTATTTACATTGGAAAAATATGTGTTCTAGGACGAGTTCCGGTTCCTGCGGAAGCTGGTGCGCGGGATGAGCTACTCGGCCGTGTCGGGCAGCGACTTCAAGCTGATCGTGTGGCTCGGCATCCACAACCTCGACGACTACCGCGTGTGGAAGAACGTTGACGGTGAGACTCATTTGTTACCTCCGACGAGTTCAGTCCTTGCCGACCTGGGTGGCCTCAGGCCTGCCTGCTGGAGTGAGCTCGAGTGATCCAGTGGGGAGCCGTACCTACTACCTATGCCAATGGAATTAAGGAGGAAGGAAAGCACCGACGATTAAAAAGGGGAAATATAAGTTTTCAATCGCTTTGTTCGACTACGTGTCAGAACGTTGAACCATCGTACTCATCGTCGTGCTTTTTTTTCGAAGATGGGTTTAATTGGTGATGATTTTTGTTGGTTGGAAAGATTATCAGCTCTTGTTCTAGCCAATATGTAGGGATCTCAGTTTTATAATAACTGATATTTATAAAATTCGAATTGATAGATAAATTATTATGGTATTCTTGATCTGATGCTACAACCAGGAAAGTCTTTGGAATACTGCACATGTATACTGTTTGGACTTTTCTATAGGGGATATATACTAAATTGCGGAACCTTTTCCCTTCGAAGATGTTCGCATTGAGTTTCAACATGGGGTTATTCAAGGGGCGCACTAACAAATTCCTGAAAAGCCGGCCACGTACTGGTGGCGTTTTAGCTTACCTACTTCAGTGTTGTATTTATTATATTTAAAACTGCTTTCATTTGTGAATTACAGGGGAAAAGATAGATGAGACGGGTTTCCACAAGTGGTCGCGCGGGAACGGTGAAGGCTTCAGGTAATATGCGTACTTTCACTAGGTACTTACTTCTTTACAAAACTTTCACACAAAATATTGTCCAGGATTATTTTAAAGTCTTATTTTATTTTATTTAACTATATTTTAGGTTTCTCCGACCGTCTGTCTGTCAGCGGGTTGTAACTTGTATCTCATGATCCATAATAGATAGAGAGTTGAAACTTTCAGAGAAGGTGTATTTCTGTTGCCGCTATAACAACAAAAAATAAATTGGGTTCCCCTACTAGAAACGTGATTTCTTTCGGGGTTTTTTGTTACGGAACCCTTGGTATGAGAGTCCGACTCGTATTTAACCGGTTATTTTTCTAATTTGATTGTTCTACCTCCAGCAATGCGCCAGAGGAGCCGCACTGCGCGGGTTTGGACGCCGTCAACTGGCTGCGCGACTTCTGGTGCCACCGGAGGCAGCCCTACATATGCCAAATACACGTTAACCCTTCTTAGTTACTGCAACTGTTTCATTTACCCCACAAGCTACACTACTAATAGGTACCTACTACTTAAAAAAAAATAACAAACAAACAAACTTCAAAAAATGAATTACATATTTAATCAGCGTTTCATTTAGCAGTTAGAACAAATAATTGTGATTCTTAGAATATTTAACCAACTTAAACTCAATAGAGGTTTACCAGCTGAGTACGCTGATTTTAGGAGCAGTTTTGGGCCAAATATTTTTATAAACGTTTATCCAACAGGGATATATGGGTAGCATGGCTCTATGTACACCAGCGACAAATTCTTTGGGTAAGAGAAAATTTTCTCTTGCTTAAAACAGATGAAAAATTATAATTTTTCATCTGTCGGTAGGGGTACAATATAAATCCGCCAGCCGCCTCTCCTTAAACTCTGAGGGATCTCATGACTAGTGAAGACTCTAACACCTGTTCGGAAAGCAGATATTAATACTTTTGAAGCCATAGAGAACGAATAGACGAAAAGAAATTTTAATAAATTATGCTACTGAAATAAAAAATGTTCGATAACTACGCTACAGCAGGTCGGGATAAGAAAAAGGAAAAATTTATTTTATTTTTGTCAAGAAATTCTTGAAAAGAATTTGTTGATGTACCAATCACGCTTCGCCAAAAGTACATACCTTGATCACAGACCTTGATAAGTATAAATAAAAAAGATAAAATGTAAGTAGATAAGTCTATCTCAACTTAACGATCTTTATTGTAATCTACTTCAGAAACAAAACAAATCACATTCGAAGTTCGCGATAGCTAGCAATATGATCCACCTTCGCAGAACGAAACACGCTGTTGGGGATTATGTTAAACCTGCCGAATAAACGGTGAGGGCGGGTCGGAGCTCATAAAACTTGGGAGATTTCCACTCAAGTTTTAATTTGATCAAACTGAGATCCTTCGTCTTATAAAAAGTATCTCGATTTCAGGTGAAATAAGTAATTGGTAAGTAGGTAGGTAGGTACCTACCTAATCTATTTTACTTAAGTAGGTACCTACCTATACGTAATACTATCAGTCTATTCAAAGTACACTGTGCGTAATACTTTAAATCTTTAGGATAACAGTAATTATTAATGGGATGTATTTATGGTGAACGGGGCGAAGTGCGCCATACTTTTTTCATAGTTGACTTTGGTGCAATATTACTTGTCCTTAAGTTCACGAGTGACAATAAATCATGGTACCATAAGGATCTGTGATGTTTTGCAACAACAACTAATGTCGTGTCATTGGAATCTGACGGCAAATTAATGAATTTTAGCATAAAATTTGAAAACAGTCTGACCCGGCGCACTTTGCCGACAAATCGGGGAAGTGCGCCATGTATTAATAAAACGCAATAATAAAGCATCAGAATAAAAACAGTCCTATATTATTTTAAGAAAACAAGCAACAAAACGCATGCCATTTTGTTTTTTTTCATAGCCACATTCTAGAAGAATCTATGTACTTAAAACCGAATTTCGGCTAAATGCGCCATACAATCTTCAGTCAGAGGCTATGAACCTTTTTTCTAAATATTGATAATCGAGTGTCAAGTATATTTTTTCTTTTATTTACGATGGGAATACCATGATTTGGAACTACTTATTTGGTATCAGTATTATAAAGGGACTGAAATAAGTTAAGTGGTCCGTTTTACCTTCCTTTCCCCTATTAGACAAAACCACCAATGCCTACAAAATTTAAATTAAAAAAAAATTGTCGCGATCTTAAACTTGTGTAAATGTATTTAACTAATAAACGTATATAGTCGGCTTAATTATCAAACTTCGTAACTCCAAAAGGACATCATCCATTTTGGGCTTAATCTGAAAGTGCCGGCCAAAAAAAAATTTTGATGTATTTCGTTAGAACTTGTTCCCCGAAACATTTTTTATTATGACACCCAAGCTGTAGAACCATTGACCTTGGTTTTATTTAAGTTTAAAAATCTATATTTTTTCCTACCAAATGAAATGTTTCTAATAATAATAATAAAAACTGGAGTACCCAGCAGTCTGTTCTACCTCTCAGCAGCCGAGCCCGGCTGACATCATCGCCTTTTGGCGAAGAGTGTGGTCAAGAGAGATGGAAGATGAGAGATGGATGGATGGATGCTTGAGGAAGGCTCTTGGATTGCGGCGGTAGAGGAAGCATGTGCCTCAATATAGCCTATGAGCCCAGTCGCCATCTCTCCAGAGGATGTACTTGGTGCGGTGCGCCGGGCCGCGAACTGGAAAAGTCCTGGATGGATGTTGGACTGCATCACTTCTGGTTTTTCGTTCTGTCATGCTATCTGGCTAAACAATTCTAAGAAGCTCTCGAGCAAAGGGCACTCCCGAGCCTTTTCATCAACGGAATCACTCATTTAGCTCCAAAGTCCACCGATGCCGCTGACAAGTACCGCCCCATCACATATCTTACTAGCATCTATAAGACATTGACATCCGTTTTGAGCCTAAAGATTTCCCGTCATGTAGGCAAGAACAGTATAATATCTGGGGCTCAGAACGGATGTCAGTACAATAGTCGCGGTACTAAGAAGCACCTTCTCATCGACTTCGTCGCGAGCCAACTGGTCAAACTAACTTGCCGGAATTTCCCCACAGCCTGGATTAACAATGCATGAAGGCATTCGACTCGGTGCCCCATTCATGGTTCTTGAGGGTCCTTGAGCTGTACAAAGTCGATAGTACAGTTCGAAACTTCCTCGGAGAGTGTATGGAGCAATGGAGCACGATCCTTTGTCTTCATGATGAGCGGTTGACAGCTGCCAATGATCGGATAAGGATACGGCGGAGTATCTTCCAGGGCGATTATCTGAGTCTACTATGGTTTTGTCTCTCTTAATGAGCCTCACGTGGATAAAGAAGCGTCCGTGCAATGGTTGCGTTTCGTTGACCTCTTTAGGGAAACCGAAGGTACAAGATCAGGTAGTTAAGACGCGGAACTACCGAAAGTACATCCTAAAGGATGGCACTATCAACATTTGTTGAGCTTGTCGCCATCCCAGTGAGTCACTTAGGCATGTGCAATCGGGATTTTTGGCTCTTGCTAACACTGAGTATTTCCACAGGCACAACCAAGCAGCCAAAATCCTTCACCAAGAGCTTGAAGCTCTGAAGTACGGTTTCCTGGATGAAAGACTATAAGTACACACCGGTGCTAAAACTTAAGCGTGATGGGGTACGGCTTTACTGGGACCGGTCTATCATCACGGACAGGATGATTCTGGTTAATAAGCTTGATATCGTGCTGATGGATCGGGCACAGTCGAGGGTGTTTTTAGTGGCCATCACCATCGAACAGTGAGAGTGGAGGCAGAGAAAAACGAAAGTATCTAGATCTGGCTCACGAGGTTTGCGGCATGTGGAGTCCACTGAAACCATCCCAATCATCATTTCTGCAAATGAGTTGATCACAGTCAGCCTTAATCACCATCTGAGATGGTGTTTCATCCATTCCAGCACCTGGGGTTCCGTGGTAGTTCCAGCCAAGATGCACAATGTGGTATTTTTAGGTGTGTGGTCAGGATCGGATAGGGAGCACTTAACAAAACTCCAAAAAAGTAAAAAAATTGCCTTAGAAACTCTTCATATATTCGAAAAAATACAGATTTTTAAACTTAAATAAAACCAAGGTCAATGGTTTTACAGCTTTGGTGTCATAATAAAAAATGTTTAGGGGGACAAGTTCTAACGAAATACAGCAAAATTTTTTTTTGGCCGGCACTTTCAGATTTAGCCCAAAAGTGTATGAAGCGTGGAGGATCTTCTTTCCGAATTTTTTTGTTTTGATGCCATCTAGCGTAAAAATCCGTAACAAAAACGATGGAATCACTCGTATCTCCTACTTGATTTTAGTTTTCTTGCTATTTACAAAAATAAAAATACTTAAAAAAATAAAAAAGTTTTTTCTTCCTCCTGTAAAGTTTGACCAAACGGAGATACGAAGTTTGATAATTAGGCCGATGATATGCAAATTACATCTTAATCGGTTTAAGATAACTGCTTTACAATTCATTTGCAAGATTTCACCCGAACATACAAACAAACAAGTATGCAAACATTGCAAGTTAAATAAAAGCTTGTAAAAAAGACACATTTTAAAAAGTTTGTAACCTCTGGATTGCGGCGAAGTGCGCCATATAAAAAGTCAGTATGGCGCGCTTCCCCAACTATATAAATTTGAGGTCAGAATATTTAACTTGCGAGAAGTATATATATTTTACTAGATAGAAGTGAAATAAAGTCAGAATCTTAAAGCAAAATATTTAAATTGTGCCCTTACCTCACTCGTTTATCGGTAAAAACTCGATTTCTTGAGATTTACGACGATGATCACGCCATAGTCATCTCTCCTCACCACTTTGAATATCAGTGAAAATAAAATGGCGCGTATCTCAAACTCACATGACTAGAGCCATCTATGAGTTTCAACAAGAACTATGATTTAGTTTGTACCATCGATATAAGGTGTCACTACTAGTATCAAATCGGTAGTTTTCGAGATATTTGTGGTAGGTGCACTTGCCCGCTAGGCGCACTTTGCCACCTTCACCTTAAATGATCATTTTAATTTTGCAAAAACAGCAAGCAAATAAACTAAACGGTCATGATTGATCACCAATGACCAAAGTGATCACCTTTCTTTGAGACATAAAATAAAACAAATCTACTTATCGATATTTTAATATGTTTGAACTACCTACGTAAAAAATGATTGAGACCCAGATTTTTGTGGAGTGAGATATAGAAATTATGTCTGATAATTAGGTACTTACCTACCTACTTGTTGGGCCCCAAAACTAAAAGAAATGAGCATTCAATATCTGATACTTTTTGTATACAAGGTGTTTGTTAATGTGTATAACTTACCAGCAACCACCCATGCACTTTGACCCTATAAACACAATGGCGGTGGTAAAAAGTAAAAATTAATTATCAAAAACTTTCATACAAAAATAATTAATTAATTAAGAAAAAAACATTTTGGAAACCCTAACTAGACGTAATAACAACACGCCACATAAATCCCTTTCAATTCCTGATTCCCTAGTACAAAAAAGTTCGATGTTTAGAAAGAGTCGTAAATTCTTACCGAGTGCCGCGCACTTGGTGTCACGTGATGTCCTTTCGGAATAGGTAGGTAAGCGCGAAATCACTGACGACCTTTGCTGACGACTGACAAAGTCGACCACTTTGCCTCGTTACTACGTACACTACGTCAGTAGTGGTGATGACCGGATAACGAGGTCTAGGTTCGAATCCCGGGTCGGTTCAAAATTACACACGCCTTGCCTTATTGGGTTTCTGACAAGAAATTATCAGTAAGTATCGGCCTGGAGTTAAATTACAAAGTTGGCGTTGTGTCACTCCCGTTCCTCGGAGAAAATGTTATCAATGATAAATTTTAAGATTAATTAAAGCCCACCAACCGCAGCTGCAGCAGCTTGGAGGTATGGATGTACTTGGATTGGAGGGTCTAATTAGGTTCATCTCTAAATAACTTGCGAGTGGCACAGGTCTCCCTTCCAGATTGATTTAGTTTAGACTCAAAAAGCTCAAACAGAGCCGCCCCTAGTTTCCTAACTCTAGGCCGGTACTGGGGGTTTCTTGGCAGAAACTCAACTCTAAAAATGTTATGACGCAGGATTCGAACTCAGACCGCAGCAGATTTGCAACCGAACATGTAAACCACACACTCACAAACTCGCACACATGATTATGTCACAAATACTCCATTCCACAGTTCACTTAACAGAGACGCAATCGATAGTTGATTATACCGCAACCGTTCACGTGCAACTGCGTTGTAAATTGTAATCCCAAAAAATTAAAGCCGCAAGACGAGTGCTGCCAGTCATGATTTTGATTTTACCCGTTTTTAGGGTTCCGAAAAAAACTTCGGAACCCTTATAGGATCACTTCGTTGTCCGTCTGTCTGTCAGTGTGTCACCACCGTTTTTCTCGAAAACGGCTTATGATCCGAAGTCGAAATTTATACTGCATATAAAGTTCAATGGTCTCGTAGTGTTTTAAGAATATTAAGCTTATAGCTTAACTCAGTGAAAAGTTACAGCTTGAAAACCACGGCTTTCTCATTATTAAAACAAATTAAGGCACATCTTCAAAAATCGTTTTTTTCCATACCTAATTTTTAGTCTCATAGTAAGTCCCGTTATATTTTACAAACACCAGCCTTAAAATCTTACAAATGACGTTGATTTTGATACCTCTAAACCTCCTAATAGTACCTAAAACAGCCAAAAAAAACAAAAAAAAAACGATATCTTACTGTGAATTACAATCATTGCAATGCTTACTTTAGTGACGCGTCACGTAGACATATTATAATGGTGCGGCCACACTATGGTAAACTTCAATATCGATCATCTGAACTATTATCGCGGATATTTCCGCCGATATTAAACGCGACAAACTGAGTGCCCACACTTCGTCAACGTCAACGAAAATTTAATTGGCGATAACGCAATAATTCTGTATTAATTTTTTAATGATGTATTTATTAATTCTGTATTAATTAACTGACGATAACGCAATGTGAATGCAGCAGCGTCAGCGTCCATCTTGAATCAGGCCATATTATCGTCATTATCGGGCATTGAGGTTGACTGTTCAAGTGTAGCCGCTCAATTTTTCGCTTTAAATATTGCCAGAAGCTGCCGCGTTAACTGTGGCAACGTTAACCCTTTAATGTGGATAGCTCCTAAAGGCTACAAAAGCTCCTAGAATAATAAAATGACTAAAGTGAGAAGACATTATATCAAAATATGTATGTAAGAGCAGGACAAGGCATTGTGTTTCTATTTGGTAGGTACCTATCCATTGACGTATAGCATAGCTCCGTCTCTATCTCCTTTAGAGAGCCATCACAGGCCAGAAAGAGAGCCATGAAGTAGATGTCAAGTGTCAAGTTTGTGTTTGGTTTTGTTTCGCGTCGTGTTATTTTGTATTTAAATCATAATTATTTAATAAAAGTTTCAATAAATTTGGTTTTTAATGTACGGTTTCACTCAAGGTGGATATAAACCTTCTAAAAATACATCAGTTACAACGAGATTAATCCGTTTTCGTGGTTTGGTACTACCTATATGTATATCGACTACAAAGCTGCAAAGGTATTTAACTAAGTTTATTACTGACTGGCTAATACTGTCAATATATTTTAATGTAACAAATGAAGATATTTTCGTTTAAAGATGTTTAGTAACAAGGTACATAGTTGACTCATAATTAAATAAGTATCTATTGAAAACATAACCTACAAATATTTCATTTTATTTATGATTATAAAAGTTAAATTAACTGTTTTAGATTCCAAGAAAATGCTGTGTGCCCGAATGCAAACCAAATTACGACAGTGTTATCAGCATTGAAGGAGCTAAAAGTACATTTTCTTTCCCGAAAGATGCTCATCTCTCTCAATCGTGGTTACGTGCGATTCCACGAAAAGACTGGGTACCTACCTACAAAACACTCAGCTGTATGTAGCAACCATTTTTCAACCCATGAAATCCAGACTGAAGAAATAATTATTGGAAGTGAGCAATTGAAATACCCATGTTTGGTCGAGGGAGCAATACCTCATATTTTCAATAATCTCCCATCATACATGTCGAAGAGCACTCTATCTCCAAGAAGCAAGCCCGAAAAAAGGAGAGAACAAGCTGAATAATTTCATGAGGAGCAGTTGTCTAAATTTTTAGAGAGTGACATAATAACATCATTCGAAGACTTAGTGTATAAATTCCAAGAAAAGTTAAAAGAGTCTAAATGGTTATATCAAGTGATACCTAATAAGAGGCTATTTGTTAAATCTATTTCTATTTGTTAAATCTTAATATTGAAAGTGATAATGGTGACGGCAATGTGAATTATTATATCAATGTTGGTATCAGATTTTTGTAGTGCTGCCAGGGATCCCAACTAATGGGGGTTTCTCCCCAAAAGGGAATAAACAAGTGAAATGGGATACTTATAGTATAATATACCTAAGTATATAATTAAGTAATTATATATCACTCCCTATTACCACTGTATATATTGTATCAACTATTACCGAAACACAGGCTAATATCCTATTATTCTTTTATTTCTCTCTTGTTATTACTGGTCTATCAATTTCTGTCTTGGTCGGGTCACTACATCACTAAAGGCTATGCCTGAAAATCAGCACTGCAGCCATAACACTGCACCATTATGCTGAGGCAGTAGCCTTTTCAGCTCCAACACGCACCTTTATATTATAGATTAATGCTGAGATCTATAGAGTGTACTCTGGCTCGGCTTGAACTTGGGTTAGAGTTGAAGCAAGCCACAGAAATATGCTCTGACATAAATCTGTCTCGTTTTGGCTCTGACTTGAGTCTGGGCGGAGTGGGGGTGCAGTCACTTAGTATTACTCAAACTTTGTACCTACTTTTAATTTTTGTGTGAGCTGAATAAATGTTTATTTATTTTTATTTTTTATTTTATAAAATTGGCTGTGAACGAAATTGCCGAACGAAATCAACCAAAAAAACGAGAGTATATAATCAAAGATATATATTGTTGTATAGTCCAACCACAGATTTGCATGCTGGGGATGTTTTAAATTTTTCAATTTACATTTGTATGGTATGTACTCGTATTTGTTATACTAAAAATAACAAAATTGTTTCTTTTCAAATGTAAACTTGAAAATTAATTTTTCTTGAAAGAGACTTCTCTACATTGTACCTGGAGACAAAATACACAGTAAACATAGAATGTTAATATGTGTAACAGGTGTCAGACTCAGACTAGGAATATTAGATGGAACTAAGTGTAGTTATTGATTTCTCTGCTTTTACATTAATGATCAAGTAAAGGAGTGTAATGTTTGTAAGGAGTATAATGTTGAGGATTTATGTATGCATATGAATTTCTTTATTCCACCATAACTTCTAAATGCCTGAACAGATTTGTGATATTAATTATTGTTTCTGCGAGCAGTGTGTGTGATATTTTGAAACATGGAAAAGTCAGGGACATAAAGAAGGAAAAGTGTAAAAATTAGAATATCCAGTTTTACATGCCAGTAATAAATAATTATTATTAATAAAAAATAAATAATTAACTTGATAAACGTTTTGTTTTGTTTATGTATCCTTAGTAAATATTAAGTATGTTAATAGCCATTTTAAGCTATAGGAACTCTGCATTAAAACTGCGCGCTTAAGCTGGTCATCTAGTAGATACCTACCTAATTTACATAATCCACACAAGGTTCGGAACCCTCAGAACGCGAGTATGACTCGCACTTGACCGGTTTTCTTAAAAAAAATCCCTTTTTTTTATTCAATGACAAGATAGCCCTTGACTGCGATTTCACCTGATGGTAAGTGACGATGCAGTCTAAGATGGTAGCGGGCTAACTTGGAAGGGGTTTAGCAGTGTAAATTCAACCCATACCCCTAATCGGTTTCTACACGCCATCGTGCCGGAACGCTAAATCGCTTGGCGGCACGTTTTTGACAATAGGGTGGTAACTAGCCACGGCCAAAGCTTCCCACCAGACCAGACCAGAGACAATTTAGAAATTATAAATTCCTAAATTGCCCCCGCCGGGAATCGAACCCGAGACCTCCCAGTTATAAGACCACAGCGGTCACCACTGCGCCAGGGAGGTCATCGAATCCCTAGTCCTAAAACAATATTTTGACTTTCTTTTGGCAAATAACTTGTAAAATGTAAAACTGAATACTGTTTTAGGTAGCAATTTAAAAAATACTTATTAACAAAATTAGTGTTACATTTGAAAAGCCACATTCTCATCTCAAGAACGTACCTAACATTTGGTAGTTACTGTTAGATTCCAAAATTATTAAATGCACTCGCAATTATCACCAATTCCTTTAAAAATAGTTAAGCAAAAATCTTGCATAATACAAGTATTTTGTGTTGTTTTTCCCGAGGTAAAGGCAAAATTTCTAATGACGTAAACACTATCAAAAAATATTATTTTCTAAGTCTCCTTATTTTCATGGTGCCCTAGTATTCCACGTAATTTTACGATACACAAATATTACTTTGACGCGCCGTGCGAGTAAAGGCGAGGCTACAAACAAGACTTGCGGTTGCGTTTACGCAACGAAAAATTTCATCGCATAGGACATCGTACGAGAAAACTCTGTCCATTAGTTTAGTTTCTAATGAGACATGGACCACACTAAGTACTTTAGTATAAATTTATCTTTGTATTCTTCTATTGGTTTCTCCCAAAGGACAGGACGTTCCTGAATCAAGAAAATCAGATAATCGTTATCGTAATTAATCATCTTGACATGCACACGCTGGGAAGTGTGGATACCGATAGAATGGTACAGGTTTTTACGGTGCACAGCGGACGTTTCCACGGTGCGTTGTGCGACGTCTATGATTTTTACAATGCTGCAACTTCGCACCCCAATGTGTGCTCGCCTTACCGGTGGGCGGGCCGCCAAAGAAACACCGCCAAAGAGTCGCCGCTAGCGGCGGGCGGCGACCTAGAGCGGATTTCGAGCATCGGTGAAAATCACCGGTGATTTGCCATTCTCCGGAGATTCACCGGAGATCTCCGGTGAATTCGAATACAGATTTAGCATCAATTAAAATGTTTTTAACTGTTAATGTCTAGTACAAAGCAATGGAATTTTAAGCGCATCGATATTGTGTGAACTCGAAATGATATTAGATGTATTGTAAAGGTTTTAAATAAAAAAAATATTAAGAAAAAAATATTTTACTTTATTATGATAATATTATTTAAGGAGGTAGGAAATAATGATAAAGTAATTGTATTTGAATAAATGTTATTAAATAATTAACAATGTTGATCAACAAACTTCTTTTTATTTAAATAATAAAATTACTTGAGTTATTATTCAATAATAATCGGTTAAACACCGATTACTTTCATCGGAGACTCACCGGTGATTCTCCGGTGAAAAATCACTTCTCCGGTGCAAATCACTACGCCGAATACCGCTCGCTTTCAACTTCTAAAATGCTAGTACTATGCTTGCACTGTACTGCAAGCGATAATAATAATTATTGTATCGTTTTGCAATTGATTTATTATTAAAAATTTCACACACATTCATTCGTTCATTCACATACAGTCATTGTTAATCAAAACCACAACGCGAGATATTAATTACCTGCAAATAAAGAGGCGGCAGTCACTTTATGGATTACGTAGGTACGGACTTTAACTTATGGAGTCCAAAAATATTCGGGAATATTCTTGCAAAAATACGAGATTTCTAATCAGTTTCCATTCTACTGAACAATACTACAGGTTACAGGTTTAATAACATGCCGATTAATGGTTAGGTATCGCATCTGGAATATTTTATCGCAACGTTATAGCATAGCAAGTAGTACGTTGTAGGCCGAGACTAGGATACCAGCGCAGCAGTAGAATAGAAGTACTTTTAAGATTTTTCATTCATATTTTTATCGTTGGCAGTTCATTGCCATTGAATCAGCTGTTTTAAAGGGCTGCCACCGATACATTTATGGTGAATTTTTGAAGTCCTCATAACTTGGCCAGGATATGAGCTACACGTCTCATGATATTTTTTCATGTATCTATACACCGACCCCAACTTATGGGTTTCGGTAGGATAGGGACATTAACTAACACCTTGTATAATTCGATTTAAACATCAATCTTGGTTGGATTAAGTTTAAGTTTGCAGTTTACGTTTTTATCATGGACGCAGAAAGAATTATGTATTTCTTCACAGGCAACTATTTTTAACCGACTTCCAAAAAGGAGGAGGTTATCAATTCGGCCGGTATATTTTTTTTTTTTTTTTTTGACGAATTGTGATGAGTACATGAGTATTTAAATCAGCGACATCTATTAATGAGTATCAAAATTAAGTTAACAAGAATTATAGTGACATCTATGAACGAGTAGCGAAACTAATTATTAAAACAAACCATTTCTAAATAATTTTTTTTTATTGCAACACTAGGAGAGTAATGTCAAAATTGACATTGACAACTGTCATAGTTGTTAAGAAAGTGTACATTTTGAGGTTATGTTATGAATAACAACAAATTTATTTTAATTTTTACTAAATTTTAAGTCCAATACAGAAAACAACATTCTTTAAGGTAATAACAAGAATTTCTGTAACATTGACTTTATAATCTCATGCGATAATTAACCAAAAATAATTTGTAAGCATATTGTAGGTTACATTTGGTTTTTATTAATTTTCAGATGAATTTCTTGCGAAAAGGATTATCGCTCCTTTCTATAGGATTCAAAACTCAGTGCTCAACATATAAAGGTAAATTAGAAACCTGTAATTATGACTATAATTTAGAAAGATTGGTATTTGATATCACATCTCGATATAATTTCCACCTTTCTTTTCTTTCACTTTGACTTACACAGGCCTCGGTCTTACGCCGCTTGAATCCAGCGGCTCCCTGCGGCTCGTTTGATTTCGTCGGTACACCTAGTGGGGGGCCTGAAAACACTGCTTTTCCCTGTATGGGATTATCACTTTAGTACAGGAAGCGCAGAAAAAGAAACATCTCTAGGAAATCTGTATACCTGGAAGTGCTCCATAATTTTCTTATAGGTTTATGAAGTCTGCCAATCCCAACGTTACCAGTAGGCTAGACTATGGCCTACTCATTCTGAAAAGAGACCTGTGCCCATTAATAGGCTGGTGATGGCTTAAAATTATGACTATGATGATAAACTACATACTTACTTAACTATAAACTGAAAATGAAAATTGCTTGAAAAGAAAATCTCTTCAATGCAAGTGATCCTTGCATAGACTGATTTAAAATAATTGAAAACTGTAGCAGCTTAGGATTGCATAGGCACACTCTGATTTAAGAGCTAATTCAAAATTGCATTGCCCAAGTTGTTATTAATCTAGTATTTTTCAATACAATTTTCTCACTTCAACCATTATAAAATTATATCCATTCATAAATAATTTTTTGTTGTAGTTATTTTTTTTCCAATAAAAATATCAGCCAAGCTGAAGTTGATTAATATCCTCTTATCAAATAAGCAGAAAGCTTGTGCTAGGAGTGGGTACAACAATAGTGCAACGGGTGGGATTCAAACCTGCAACTTCTTAGTTTCCAGTCCGCACCTTTAACTGTTGGGCTATTGAGGCTCTGCATTACAACTTTCAGAACATTTTAGAGAATCAAGACTCAAGGATTCTAGTGAACTTGTTTTGATCAAAGTTAAAAAGGCATACTTCCATTCTTGAAATTGGCTAAGCTTAAACTAATGTTACTTTTTAACTGACTTTCAAAAAAAGGAGGTTCTCAATTTGTCTGAATGTTTTTATTTTTTTATGTATGTTCCCCGATTACTTGAAGACGCCTGGACCAATTTGAAAAATTCTTTTTTGTTTGAATGTTTAAACTTCCCAGATGGTCTCATTGTCATCGTGTCAGGATCTGATGATGGGATGTTAGAGAAATCGAGGGAAATTCAAATTGTATAGGCACAATTGATATACCTACTTTGTAGTGGCGTTTGAAGTCGGTTTTGTAAAAATCATTTACATCTTCATTATATTTAAGATTAAGATAATAAATGACACATCAGAACGTTTTCAGATTGGGATTTTTGCTGCACGTTATGGCGATCCACTGACAATTATTTATATACCATTTATAAACCTAGAGCAAATAAACCCCTCTAGTAAATAGGAAACCGTATATAACTGTCACTTTATTAGACATGTCACTTCGCTACGCGGAATTCGCATCTGCATTAATTTTGGCAGCTGCATCGTCAAAACACGCGATTAACACCTCTATGTGAAAGGAACAGGGGATATTGTTGTGCGACAATTTTTTCTAATAATATTTGTTAGGGATTGCGATCGCGCCTGTCTTTTGCGTGGAACCCTTCCGCGTGGACCCGGATTATGTCCACTGAGACTTGTAGCGTTAGCAAAACAATTATCGCAAATACTTAAAATATTTGTTGAAATGTAAAAATTATTTTGTTTGTATTGTTTTTCGTTCTAAATCTAGAAAAATAAAATGAAGTAATTCCCCATAGTGACTTTCTTTATTTTCTATTTTTATTAGCGCAGTCGTTGTTTTTTTTTTTGGTTCGAGTTTTATCGGTTTACAGCTAAACTGCATAACTACATCTTCGTTATCTTCCTTCATATTTTCACGATTCAATGTGTCCAGATAAAATTGAGGGCATTAATTATAATATATTATGCTAGCAACGTTACGTAACTAATTATTTGAACCCAATTCTAAGCATCCTCGTCATCATTTATTTTGTAATTTTTTGTTTTAGTTTTTTCTGCTAACGCTACATTAAAGCTTAGCATAAATAAGGGTTGCGAGAGCGGCATGAGTCAGCGCTGACCAGCAACCCGATGAAGATCTCATTCACACATCGGCTTTGTGCATATTGTCGCACTTTGCGTTACTTGCAGATTGCTACGCGATTACCACTGAAATGCAAAAACCTTTTCCTATTGCCTTAGTATTTACTGGACAATGACTTTGCAAAGTTCATTTGAATTTGTGGCGAATCCTTTATTATACTTACACCATAGAAAATTTTAATTGAAAATTTATTTTACATATGTTTGACATGATGACTATCGCCATTTTCCAAAATACGCATTGTATTTAAAATTAGGGCATGGTCATTGCTTTATAGATATAGATTTTCATAAGTTACCTACCTTTCCTAAAAAGTCAAGAACTATTTTTGTTTTAGGACCTGTTAGAATACAAATGATTTGTATTAGGTTTAGGTTTAAAGAATTGATTCTCCAAAGAACAATTTCCTCACTTACCTACAGAGAACTTAAGACTAAAATTAATATAAAAGTACAATCATATGAAAAAACAAAATTAGGGTTAATTATTTGTTTTTAGAGTTCCATACTCAAAGGGTAACTAACGGGACCCTATTACTAAGCCTCCGCTGTCCGTCCGTCCGTCCGTCTGTCTGTCACCGGCGGCTTGTACACTATTCATGATCCGTAATTGGTAGACAGTTGTTACAGAATGTGTATTTCTGATACCGCTATAACAACAAATAATAAAAATAAATTAAAAATTAAAGTGGAGCCCCCTAAAAAATAAAATAGCTTCATGTATATAAAAACTTTATGATTGATTATATTATTTTCCAAACATTTATCAAACCACTAGCGTGGTCACTGTCGCTTCGCAGGACGCTGCGTGGGATCTCCCCGGATCAAACTTTCTCATAGAAAGTGCGAAGGCCTCCTTTGATCGCTTCACCGCGAAAACATAATGTATCTTTCTTAAACTATTCAGGATACGGAAGTTTAAACGTGTAAAGAAGTTTTATTCTACTTATGTGGTTATTCGCGATAAGATTATTTTATTATATTTTGTTACAGTAGTGCAAGTACTTATAATATATAGATCTACATTTTTTTTAATGTATAGACTAGCGCTTGGCTGCGATCACACCTGATGGTAAGTGAACATGCAGCCTAAGATGGAACGCGCTTGCCTAAAAGATGCCTATATTCACTCCTGAATTGAAAGTACCCAAAGAGTTTATCTGATTTTGTAAATCTAGTTTATTTTTATATTGCTATTACATATATTACCTATATGTATTATGATTTATTTACCACTTTATGTGTTTAAAACATTTTTTTTGTATTCAGTTAGTTTCTTCGGAATTCTTCTGAGAAGCTTAATAATTTATATTAATATAACTTAACTTCGGGATTAGAAATTCCTAATAATGCGCAGTTATTTGTAATAACTAAGAGCATTGTGTAAGAGGCTGAGTCTGCATTGACAATTGCGAGTGCGAGGGGATTTCACGAGCCAGTGTGTGCCAGTGTGATAAAGTTGTGCCATTTGTGAGTGGCATTAATGTTGTTCTTACACAAATATGATTTACAACAGTTCTGGGAAGACACAATGCTCCCGTGGCTCAACTCTTCCCTATTGTCGCCTGTATATTTTCTCCTAGTCATTGTGAGACGTTGTCAGAAAGGATCATTTTGAATCTATGCGTCCGTCATCTGCGGACAATGCCCACTATTAGCGGATTATAATCCGCAAAAAGAGCAGGTACTGTTTCATTTGCCATCTTAAGTTATGAGCTGCAGCGTGTATAGTTGATCTTATCGCTCTCCAGCATCTATTAAATTAATTTTACAGAGAATTTACAAAGATTGTTTAAATTACCGATAAAAAATAATCTCAAATAGTTATTTTAAAATAGATAAGACTTTGATGTATTTATTTAATGTCTTCCATCGACTTGTACACCATTACTTTTTATGTATTCAGTTATATTGAAATTTGTTACCTAGGTCAACTAGGTATTACCTATAGGTGTCTAGGTATCTTCTTCATAAAAAATTCTTGCCTTTTAATGTAGGTATGTTCAAATTTTATCTTTTTCTACAGTAAACAATGGGATCGTTTGCTTCATGCAGAACAAAAATATTTTTCCATGCGTCTGTGCGTCAGTTTATCAATTGTACCACACAGAAATATTTGCTTGCGCTAGACAGATGCAAGTTGGTCTATCCCGGGAGACACTTGGCAGCGATTATCTCAAACAATAACATCTCGCCGGACACAGGGCTGCGAGCCCAGCGCCCAGCGCCCAACGGCCAGCGCCCGGACGAGACGTGATGTTTGCCTCGACTCCAGCGCATTAGCTTGCGTTTGTTATTTTAGTTGTTACTCAAATAATTCCGACTTCTGAAATGTGTTTTGGATTTCTTGGGAAACATAATTTTACATTTAACACACCACTATCTTAAACATCCCTTTATAATAATACGAGTGAGTATACGCTTTAAAATATCGGTGAAAATAGTGCTTTTCAATTAAGTATACCAATTTTTCCATGATTTCAATAATGTCCTGTTTAGAAATTAGAATCTTAATATGTAAGTTATAATCTACCTAGAAACGGAATAAGCTAAGGATATTCACGGAATAAGCTAAGGATTCTAACGATACTGATTCATCAAAGTCGGTTCAGGCATACGTGAGCCCTGAAAACAATGTACTCATTTTTCAGGCAGTCGTATAAAAAACTCTCAATACATCGAAACGCCGCAGACCACACTTGACGTTCCCACTGTATCAAATCAAGCAACACCTTGGACATGTCAATCAATTCTTACGTTTAACGGTACGCACCATGGGGCCATGTGAGCTTGATACAACCCCATATAGTTGACACAATTGCGGGGACACCTCCTGCATGCCCCGATCCCACAACTCTGCGGTTACTGCCTAACTGTATTCATTTAGTTTGGTGATTCATCACAACTTATAATCCACGTTTCCTATTTTATTATGTTGGTATAAAAGGTTTCATTGGTGGATTATCCGGGTTGTCTTTTTGCACCTGCTGTCTTGGGCACATTGTTCCTATGTATAACGGTATAGTTTATCACAAATAGATACTATGAATTTTCATTTATTAAATTTCTCGGGGGATTCCCCTGAAAAATTATGTAAAAAAAAAAACTTTGCCGATAGGTACTCTTATAAGCGTTCTTTGGCTTATTATTCACTAGTTGACGCCCACAACTTTGTCCGCGCGGAGAAGGTTTTTTTATTTTCGTGGGATCTCCAATTTTTTGGAAAAATAGCCTATGTGTTAATTCTAAGTGTGAGCTATCTGCATTCTAAATTTCAGCCAAATCGGTTCATTCGTTGTGGCATAGTTCGGTGAAGGAGTAACAAACATTCATCCATTCATCCATCCATCCTATAGGATGGGTCCAACCTGACTGTAAGATCTACTTTATTGAAATTATTTATCTGCAAATAATTCTAACTGAAGTAAGTATTTTTTTGTCCATCCAGGTATAACAAACAGCCATTCCCTGGTCTGCCAAACTGCACCTCTAAGAGGCATCGTCCCTGGCGCGTCTCTACAAACACAACCATTAGGTCTGATCTCACGAGCGATGGCGTCTCTGGCACAGATGCACAAAACTGGTCCACACATTAAGAAGAGGAAATCTAGGAATCCACTCAATGGACACCCTTTCGCTAAGGTAGAGTATGTTATTACTTATTATTTACTAGTTAATGCCCGTGACTTCGACCGCGTGGAGTTAGGTTTTTTAGTTCCTCGGGAACTAAAATATATATAGCCTGTGTCACTCTCCAGGTCCTCAAAAATACCCATGCAAAAATTCACATCGATCCGTTGCTCTGTTGCTGCGTGATTGAAGGACAAAGCGACAAACAAACACACTTGCATTTTTAATACCTATTAATAAGGATATTAGAAAGGATAGGAAGGATTACTCATAAAGCTTTTTTATTAGGGACCTAACTTCTTAGATATACCCTGTCTGGTTATTGGCCTAATAAACACGAAAATCTTGTTTATTTGGAACGTACTAAGTAGGCGTCTGTAGGTATACCGCTAATTCGCATTATCTATGGTGATAAGTTTAGTAAAAGTAGGTTGCGAGAATTTTTTTGTTTGCGACTTGCGACTTTATTACGATCATAAAACAATAATAATATTTTTTTAATCCTGATATCCTGAGATCCTTGAATGTACCAGGTAGGTTATACCAAGGTTAGAATAGTCTATGGATATTTCTTACTAGCTGATGCACGCGAATACGTCCAGGTTCCAAGACATCTAAAATACCAGCTACTTCCGGTCAGATCCATCTTCCGGATACAAGCTAACTCCACACAAATGACAAGATTGCAGCGGATCATAGATTGTGCTATAACTTTCTCATTTATAATCATTATACTATTTAAACAAGCGAAAGTGTGTTTATTTGTTGGTTTGTCCTACAATCACGCAGCAACGGATTAACGGATCGACGTGATTTTCTGCATGGATATAGTGGAGGACTTCGAGCATTCTACATAGGCTACCTTTTATACGGAAATAATAGATGTTCCTTTTTAAAAAATCTAACTAAAGTTGAAATGAAATGGAATGAGTTTATTTTTGCCAAATGTGAGTACAGCAGAGGTATAAAGGTGGTATAGTACATATTGGTCTCTCACACTTTACCATTTGCTTGGTAAAGTGCAAACTTGCAAACAAAAGGTCTGCTGCTTATTATATTTTTTTTTGAAGTTGTGGGCAAAAGCTAGTATCAATATAAATGAAGCCTCAACAGTCCAAAGGTTAAAGGTGCGGACTGAAAACGGATAGGTCGCAGGTTCGAACCCCACCCGTTGCACTATTGTCGTACGCACTGCTAGCACAAGCTTTTTGCTTATTTGGAGGGGAGAGGAGAATATAAGGCAAGTTCAGCTTGGCTAATATTTAAAAAAAATGTAGATATTGTTTTTTTTTCAGGGGGTTGTACTAAAAACTCTAATCAAGAAGCCCAAGAAGCCGAACTCCGCGAACCGCAAGTGCGTGCTGGTGCGGCTGTCCAGCGGCCGCGAGATGGTGGCCTACATCCCCGGCATCGGACACAACCTGCAGGAGCACAACATCGTGCTCGTCAGGGTCGGAAGGTGAACCTAATAATGAATATGTACATTCGGCCCACTAGCGTCCGTTTATCTAGGCGCTCCGCTCGCGTCCGACGATCGGAGACCGATTTGTGATGCCAAAAAATGATACAGATTGTAATATCACACGTCCTACAAAACCTCGGTCAAAATCACACACAAAATCTATGATTTTTTTTATTCGATGACAAGATTGACTATGATCTCACCTGATGGTGTAAGTGACGATGCAGTCTAAGATGGTAGTGGGCTAACTTGGAAGGGGTATAATAGCAGTGTAAATTCAACCCATACCCCTAATCGGTTTCAACAGGCCATCGTGCCGGAACGCTAAATCGCTTGGCGGCACGTCCTTCACGGTAGGATGCTAACTAGCCACGGCCAAAGCCGACATGACAAAAGTCTGCGCCATTTTTGATGTGTAAGTATTTATTTAGGTACTTTATCGATCAGTTTAAGCAACTGTTAACACTGGCTAACACTTCAATAAAAAAATAAAAAATTGTAAAAAGCAATGTGGCATCTCTAGTTTGTAAAGTGCTTCATTTGTAATATAGGGTCTTCAGGAGAGGTTGAATATGAAGGCATTAATTTATGTATTTAAAAATAATGACGTACCTATCTCTTTTATTTCCAGAGTAAAAGACTGTCCCGGCGTGAAGCTGAAGTGCGTCCGGGGCAAGTTCGACCTGCCGCACGTCATCAAACAGAAAGTTTAGAAACCTATTGTTAAATGCCCCTTGTATAGAAATTATAACATCTATTTAGATTAAGCTAACTAAAGTTTTTTATTTTAATAGCTAGTCATAATATCGTAATTCTTGTTTAATCTGAAGTTTTAGAACATTGGCGTTCACACCCTCGTGCACCCAATGTATGATCTGAGTAGGTACATAGAAGGAAAAGGTGACTGATAGACAGATTGGCTGAGTGACTGATTTATACAGCTGAAATCATTGGACGGATCAGTCTGAGTTTTGGCATATCAATAGCTATTATGATGTAGGCATCCGCTAAGAATGGACTTTTGAAAATTCAACCCCTAAGCGGGTAAAATTGAAAAGTCGAACTTACCGTGAGCGAAGCCGCGGACAAAAGCTAGTAACGAATAATAATCAATAAAAATAGGATCTTACAATATTTGCCCCGAATTAACTTCCAGGCAAAGTTCTAGATTAAATTATTTCAAGCATTATACTAACTAGGTACTGCACCACGTTTTGATTTTTCATAAAAAGTGGCTGATTTGATTAGTTGGCAAAATCTGGCATAACAAAAAACATATTAAAATAATTCAAAAATGTTTGAAGTCCCTGTTAATGTCTAACGAGCCGTGAAGGAAGCTCCTTAGTTTCATATGCTGGGAGTATAAGGAACCCGTGTAAATATCGTCGGGGATAGTGCAAATCCGCGTAACTAGCATAGTACAATAAAATCCATTTTCATATACGTTTGTGGTCAAATCAAAACCGCGTAAGTGTCGTATCGACTAAATTAATCACTTTAAAATATATCTATCTTTATCAATACATAGAACACATAAATTAATAATCTCTTTGTAAAAATTAGCTCAATAGCCGTAGAAATCAGATAAAGTTCCAACCTCTGTAAAACTTGGACTAGTGTAGATCCGCGGTTTTGCACCATCCCCGACGGTATACAAATACCCAAGGTATATTTTATGCTATATAACTCTGTACCTACGCAACGTTTTCATTGGCTGTTGTGATCGAATCGGAAGCGCTTGCGCAAGCCGCGCCCATCCCTTTGTTGCGCAAACCTACGCAAACATTACATAGGTGTATTTGTCGGTTGCACGCGTCATACAGATAATATCATGATGTTTCATATTTCATTACGACTTCAGTACTTAGAAGATTCTCGATTTGTCATCAGAGCCACAATATAGCCTACTTGAAAATCTCCCAAAGGTAATGATTAATATGGTAATACGTGTGGGGATATAAATAGGAAAAGTAAATAGATTTATGATTAAATGCATATAATTTCTTTAGTTACCACGTATTTATTACGCTAGTCATAATAGGGAATAAATCAATATATATTATAATAGAAATAATATTATAATAAATTATCTTACAATAATATTTACAAGATTGCACACTAATCTGACTCATTACAATAAATACAACTTAAAATTAGCTTAAATACAACTTAAAAAGTAACCCTAACACAAACAAGGCTGTCTACACCTTACACACGCCTGGCTTCCCAGTAAACTCTTCAACTTCGCGACTTCATTCTTCAAATAAGTCACTTTCAACGCCAGGTGAATCTCTCTCAACTTCCTCCGGTCTCTGCTCTGTTTCGCGGCGAAATTATTCCTCTCTCTCTGTTTTCTGTACGAATCATCAGCAGCTTGACTCGTTTGGACCGCTCTGCGCATGCGCGGATTATTTCCTAGGAGAGTACCGCCATTTTTCTCCGCCATAGCTCTTAAAGCGTCTCTTTCGAACGCTTGGAAATCGGGATCGTCTGACAGAGAATCAACATCCATCATGTAACTTGGTCGTTTCCTCTCGTTGATCGAGACTGGTGATTCGGGTGGTGAGATCATTCCGTTCCTTGGAGGACTGATGGACTTTGGGTAACTTGGGCACGACGATACCGGGGACACTGGGGCTTCGGTTACGGGCACATATACCGGATATCCCATTGTATAAGGGTATTGAACACTTTGAGGCTGGTACACATGGTTTTCGTAACTTCGATACTCCGCTGGATAGTGTTCCGGCGATATTCTTTCGGCTTTGCACTTCACTGTTAAATCTAACGCTGTATTTTCAGCGTACGGCGTCCATAGAGCCATTTCTAAGTTTTTTTTATAAGTCAAAGTAAGTTGTATTAACTTGTCGTCACGGAAGTTTAGGAGTAACTATTGATAATAAAAGTCTCCCTATGCTTTTATGCAAGTAGGAGTGGCTTGCAGGGATGCGCCCCCACCCCACAGCCCTTGCGATAAGCGAAGGGTTGGAACGGGGGATGTTTACCTGCGTATTAACGGGATGCGATGGTGACAATGGATGTCCTTTGTTTTCGGATGTTGCGTACATTTGCATTTTGTTTTTTTTTTGCCTCTTTGGTTTTGCTGTGCTTTGACGCCATAGATTAGATGGTGTTAAATTATAACATGATAAGGCTATGTAATAATAATTTTTGTAGCAGAATTATAAAAATACAAGTAAGTCTAAGAACCTAGGCATGTAGTACCTACATATTTACTAGGTATACCTAGACATCGATTAATTTTGACTAGATTATTTTCATAGGTTGTTTTGTTTGTAAGGGTATCTACGTATAGAAATCAGTCTGTAAAACCCTACCCAGTGCACAAATTAAAATGAATGAAAAAGATTAAGTACCTAACTCCGCGAATTTATTTCTCATTTTTGATAAGGCAGATTTTCCCTCTTAAATCACTTTAACTTTCCTCTAAGTACCTACTTCAAAAATATATGTGTAGGTATATTAAATTAATACCTAAGCCTAAGTCCAATTCAGACTTTGAATTTATAACCATTTTCTAATTCGGTCAAGAAAATGAACATTTCGAAAGGTATCTAGGTAGGTATTTTAGTTTGTTTATTTTTTGGATGGTCGTTAAGAAATTGCTACTATTGAATATATTGATCAAGAGTTGTTTACGAGATGCCATCACTGATAAGAGTTGCTAATGGTACTGTTTATGTCTTTGCGCTTATTATAACTGGGTCCTAGTGTCATCATCGTTAGTTGATTATATGGCGATACGTGCAAATCTAATGATGTTGATTAAAATAAGGTTTAGTGAGAGGAATAACTGTGTTTACATAATATTTATGTATCTGGTAAAATAACTTAAATAGTCTCAGAAAAAGATTTTTTCAGTTTACATTAAGGCTCTATTTTTTTGTTGGATGAAAAATTAGCTCTTGATTGCGTTATCACTTGGGGATAAGTGTAAGATGAAAGTGCGCTAAATTGCGGGATAGGGCATTTTAATTAAATAAACACCTACCTCTAATCGGTTTTAACGCGGTATAAGTCCGTAACGTTTAAAACCATAGGCAAGGCTTTGCCGGTAATGCAAGCCCACCTGATCAAGGAGACAATCTATACTATTATAATAAAGAGAGATCGCGGATTTTGTGAGTTTGTATGTATGTCCGGAGCAAACTTTGGAACCACAACACCTATTTCAAAAATTCTTTCACCATTTCAAAGATACATTATTCCAGATGGTTATAGGCTATATATTATGCACATAAATGTATTATGGCTAGATATTATGTGCAAATTTGTTAAAGAAGTCGGAAATTTTTTTGACTCTTAAACGTTTTCAAGGCGTGCGCTGGGTCATGTACTGTTATTGGATAAAAATGATGTATGGGTGAATTGTTCCTTTTAAAGATTTCTAAAAAAAAGTCCGCGATAGCAATTGTCGATCTTTTAAGGATAACTTACAGTAACCATTTCTATCTTTCAAATTTTGATTAAAAATAATGAATTATTTTCGAAGCTTCTTTAACCGATGTGATGTCAATCTTTATCTAAATAAATATGTTTACTATCGTAAGTATTTAATTTAGAACATATTTGCCCTTTACACTATACAATTTAAATTAATATTTTACGAGTTATCGGAAAATTAATATTTCCGCGCGACAAAATAATAAAATGGTACCGGCCGGCGCGGCGCGGCGGGGCACGGTGGCGGGTATCGGCGTGAGAGATTCGTGTGGTTCCTGTAGTGATCTTATTGACAATCGTCTCCTATAAGCTCGTCGGTTATTCCCGTAAAAACAAATATTTAATTTTTCAACCCGGACGAAGTCGGCGCGGGCTTCTAGTTTATTATAAGATCCCTAACTGCCAATGCCGGGACTCGAACCGGAGATCTCCCTTAAAACCACAGCGCTCACCACTACATACTATATACTATATACCTACTTTTCATGGTAAAAGATGGTATAGTATAAGTATTAACATTATCTACATTAAAAGTAAGAGTAAATGCGAAAGTGTTAGCTTGTTGATTTATTCTTCAATCACGCGAAACGAATCGACGTGATTTTTTGCATGGGTATAGTTCAGGAGCTGGAGAGCGACATATTCTTCTTTATCGCGTAAAAACATTGGCTTCCCACCGGATTTATAAAACCTAACTCCACAAAACGGTGTCGTGGGCAAAAGCTATATACCTACTTATGACAACAAAAACCTCTTAAAAATATAACATGTGGTCCTTACAATTATTACAATTATCTGTTAGTTGAATAATTTCGTGCGTTCGTCTATGTTTCTATTCATAAAAGCAAATCGAGCGTTAGAACTTATAGCTACCAAATGTCGTTTTGTGGAGAACCCACTGGGTAGGTAGGTACCTACTTCCTGAATTATTAGTTTGGTAAATTATATGTTTAAGACATATTTTAGATATTGTTAAGTAGGTATATGTTTAAAAGTTACGTATGCTACTAGGTAACGTGGAAAATAAGAGCAATATACATACATTGTAAAACCTATCTATTCTATTCCGGACCTGGATACTTTTTATCCCGGAAAAACAAATAGTTCCTAAGGGAACGCGCCCTGTTCTTAGTTAATTTACAAAGTTAAAAAAAAAATCGTGTAGGCCAACTTCTAGCTCTTACGACAGACAGTCAAGACTCTACCTACCACCGGCTTGAAAAGCAGATTCTGCTGAGAAGAATCAGCAATAAGCTCAGCAGTTAGGCAGGCAGGTAGCTCTAGTTGCAAATAATAAGTTTAGTATGACTGTGCCTGCCTGGTAACCAAATTCGTTCTGGAAAACCCAAGAACCGTTTTAATCCGCTTTAGTCTTAAATGAAAGTCTACGTAATCCTTCTGTAGGTAGGATGCGGGCTCTATATTATATCATAGCTGCGTATAGCGCCGCCGGTGCTGCTGCGCAAGGCTTATTGCCGCCATAAACACAGGTAGGCGGCACGTGGCCCACAGATCTTGATAAGCTGAGATAAGGCCAAAGGAGTTCTTCACAGTGATGACCAATTTTTATGACCTTAAATAAATTATTGTAATTTTAAAGAAAGCTTAGAGAAAATTTCGAATCTTAAATAGCAATTTCTTCAATAGACTATTAAATAGTACCTATTATAGTCGTATTACAATTAAATACATAGTAGATAGATAGATGAAAACTTTATTGCACACAAGAAAGAAACAAAAATTAATACAACTTAAAACCACGCATGCAAAGGCGGCCTTATTGCTACAGAGCAATTTCTACCAGACAACCATTGGTGATAGGAGTGAAATGATGTGTGAGGGGAGGGTAGTATGTAGTAATGAAAATTATGTATGACTAGCGGACGTCCGCGACTTATTTGTATAGAGACAGAATACATTATAGTGCCTAAAGGTACCTATAGATAAAATATAGCTGCCCTTAGTTTGGTATCATTTCCGGAATTTCGGTACCTACCGGGTTGGGCTAAAGAGATATTTTGGATTTCCTTCAAAAAATTTTCAGTATTAGTAGGCAAGGCCTGCAGTTGAGAAGTTAGCGGTGTTGGAACCCCGTGCTTTACTCCCATCGGACTATGTGAGCGAGGAAATTCAAAAAGCACCTGAAATACGGAATAGGCTTGTCGCTGCTGTAGAGGACTAGCGACAAAGATTCCAGGAAGTTGCCGAGAAATCATAATCTACAACATCCCCAACGTTTAAATAACAGCTACCTACCTACTATAGGTAGTCAAATAGCGTACGTAATTCTCTCAAGACGCACCGTTCGTCAAAAGAATCTTCAGAACCTGTAATCCCACCATTAATATTTCCACCGGAATAGCCCCGTTTTGATGAAACGCACAAGACAATGCCTAGCCGAGTTTTATTGCACCCGTTGGAATGTAATAACCTATTACAATAGGGTATTTACTATTAACAGATTAAAATTAGGTTAACGGAATAGAAAAATACGAGTATTTTTATAATTAATGCTACATTTCCTATAACTTAATAACTACTATTATTATATGAATAATTTAGTTTTATGTTGATTAGTAGAAAATCAACCGTTACTCTTTAGCGCTTTGGTGGTTTAGATAGGTTTGGTACGGGGGGGGGGGGGGGGGGGCTGAATCACCGCCAACTTCCTAACTCCGGGCTAGTACTGAGAATTTCTTGACAGAAAAACTCAATACATTTGGACTGAGAATTTCTTGACAGAAAAAAACAATACATTTGTTGGCCGAATATGGTTATGGAACATTGGTGTTAGTTCGACTATAGATGATGGGTTCCCGGACCTATCATCCGCACGTCTTGGTCAACGATACATATGTGGCTTGGTCGTTTCGTACTATTGTACGTATTTCGTACTATTGTATACCTAACAGAAAAGTAATGAACAGTAGATAAATTTTTCACCTTACGCTCATATGAATGTAGCGAAATGGCCAAGCAACGGAGACTTAGTAATAGGTTGTACCGAACCCTAAAAGTAACTTACGAAACTAAAGTTGTTTTTTTGCGCCATACCTCTTTCAGGGAAGATGTGCTTTTGGGCTGCAAATAAATCCGTTGATTTTGCCCACGTTCATTTAGTTTAGCTTTAGTTTAAGAGATCGTTAAACAACGTAGGTACTTTTACCTATTCAAACTGCAAACTGTAAAAACTAAAAACCATGCTACAATATGCAAATTGTGTCACAACTCACAAACAGCGCACAATGCACCTCCCGCAGATTAAGATAAAAGGGTGCAAGTCTGTCCGTTTGTCCGCAATGCAAATATTTTCTCAGAAACCTCATAACGGTCCTGTTTGCTCTTAAAGTTAAAACTGAGTCCCGGGGGATTAAGATAAGTCAAAAATTCTGTATCAGATTACAGGGATGGTGACAATTTTAATACTTGCATGAATAGATCGAGCGTATACATTATAGTAGGTATGCATTTACATAAGTAGGTAACTGTTGTTTGGGATTTGTAAACATCATTATTTTGTTTTCTGTAATTTCCAGAATGAATTTTAAATAATAGGTGCCCAATGCCCATGTGTCACTGATATTAATATTTTAGAATAGAGATTTTATGTTCCGGTAACCTAGGTAACTAACTTATAGTCCCATTTTCAAATATCAAGTGGTACGTATACCTACCTACGGAATTCTAAAAACAGTACTTTAGAACCATATTTTTTTGTCATATTTAATTGATTGCCCTTATTATTTTACCAAAGATATCAATTTTATCCTTAGATAGGTAGGTACTCACATTATAAATGTGATAGTGTGTCTGTTTGTTGTTCATCACAACTTTAAACTTGAAACTAAAAAAAAGTACCTACTTATTATATTTTTTAAATGATCTAGTTCCTTCAAACAAGATTTCCTAAAAATTCTTGTCAATATCTAATTTCTATATACGTACAATGAAAACTTCGGATCGATATTACATAACTGCATTAAGGGGTTGGTAAGGGTCGCACCCTCCCTTATTTCGCGCCGCCCACGGGCTATACAACCCTCGCCTGCGCAACTTAATACAAGGGTAGTCGATAGCAACAGGGGCGCTATTTTTCATTTACGTTATATAAAACTTTTTTATTGGTCAACACCAATAAGCTTCTTTATAGCTTTTTTTGTAAACCATTTCTTTATAGATAAGTACATGTATTAACAAGTAAGTAGGTATTTCTAGTGATAGAAATAGAACAGGAATTGAACTTACCTATAGGGTAATAGAAAAAAACATAAATGGGAAACTTAAATAAGTATCTAGGTAGGTATATAATAAGTATTATATTTCATCTCTATACCTACCTGTACGTATAACTCTCCTAACCCAATTTCCCTGGATGAAACGTAGCCTAGATGGCTCTCTGTATTATTTTCTTTCTATCTGTAAAATTCAAATCTAAATCGATATCTCCACGTATGTTGTGGTATCCCACAAAATTGGCATTTTGAGTTTTTTGCACTACCTATATCATTTGTTTTTATCTATTTTGTGTTTGTTTAAAAAAATAGCATTTTTTACATACCTCAAGACGTATAAAGTTTAAAACCATTTTATAAACCATTTTATTGACCTTCACAACAATTAACGTGTCACGTAAACGTTTTGGGGTTACAACTAGGAGGTATCAAAATAAGTTCAGCAGTTCCATTGATTCACCATTGCAAAGGATTGTCGCCGAACACAGTCTTGTGGGATTCCGCGTGGGACGAAGGCGCGGGCAAAAACCAGAAACTGTATCAATAAATATGTGCGCGTGCGCAAGCTGCAGGCCACAAGCCTTTGACGTATCAGATGAGATGACATCTCCGTATTTATTCTGGGTCTGGCCACGTGGCGCGCCGCACCGATCGATATCTGCGCTGTTTAGTCAAATAACATCAGATTATGTTACTTTTATAATCGGTTTTTATTAAGCTGAAGCTTACCTACAATATTATGAATGCGAAAGTGTGTTTGTTTGATTTGTCCTTTAATCACGCCACAACGGAGCTACGGATCGACATGAATTTTTGCATGAGTTTTGAGGACCTGGAGAGTGGCGCAGGCTATTTTTTATCCCGGAAAAATAAAGGATTCCCGAGAGATTTCAATAACTAAATCCACTCGAACGAAGTCGCGGGCATCAGCTATAGTTTTTAAATAAATTTTTCTGTGGTCAAATCCCGATATCCAAGAACCAATAAATGCTGGGGTTCCGAGGTTTTCAAGTGACAGTTTTGGATCAAAAAACATAGTAATACAGTCTTGTTCTAGGTGCGCTAGCCTTCTAGGTAACATCAAACAGATCACAGGAAGACGCCTTATAGATACAAACGCCGCAAGACCGAAAAAGTGGACGTCTCTACAAGGGACATATATCCAACAATGGACATCTATCGGTTTTCGACAATAGGTACCTCAAGGTTCAAAGTCCACTCTACAAATTAAAAACAAAATCATTAGTTGATCGAATGTAACAAACAAATTACCTCACGCATTGTACCGTTACATTATATTTTCGTCATACTCTAATCAGCTAATTTAACTTCAATTGTTCTACCTAAGGATTAGGTAAATATCGACTTATGCTGAAATCACATCTGTGCGCATCGTTTCGGATTTTTGCGTATGATTTCAGTCACATTTATACCTACGAGTCGAAAGGATGCTTAGGCTGAAAATACATCTGTACGCATCGATTCAGATTTCAGTCACATTTATAATACGCATCGCGCGTCGAAAGATCCTTTCGCATACGATAAGGATTCTTACAGTCGAGTCTTACAGACTTACTTGTAGGGATTTGACGTACCTACAGAAAATACGAAAGCCGAATCGATGCGTACGCGATTCCTTATAAAATAGCACTTTTTTTATAAAAGAATATTAGCCAAGCTGAAGCTGACTAATATTCTCCTATCCCCTCCAAATAAGCGGAAAGCTTGTGTTAGGAGTGGTTGCACTATAATGATAGTGCAACGGGTGGGGTTCGAACCTGCGACCTTTCAGTTTTCAGTCCGCACCTGCTATTGAGGCTTTATATGGACAAAATGCAAATTGATACGTACAGATGTGACTTCAGCTTTACTTTTGCGGGTTGTAAAAAAAACTGTTTCGTAGCTTGATATTACCTAATATTATGAAGCAAAGCACCTATAAAAAAAGTAGGTATACTTACTTAGTTGAGGACTTAGAGTGACATAATTAGGCTTAAACTTTTAGACCGCTAAAACAGACTAACAAGGGTTTTTGAGGCATTTTTAAAAACCTAACCCCATGTAGACGTCATTTACAAAGTTTTAATGCCATCACTATTATCTCTTAAAATGATATCTTTAAATGATCGCCACAGGATCCTGAGTCGCCTGTATTTCAGTTTTGAAACCTATTCGACTGGGATTATTAGTTGTTTTTGGATATTAGGTACCTATGTAGCAAGGAAAATAAATTTTACAGCTTTTAATTTATTTTATTTAGGTAGGTAAGGACTTAATTAGTTTTTACATTTCGTATAACCATATTAAGATTAAAATAAAAATGTACACTTAGGTTCTACAAAAAAAAGTTATAAAGTTAAAGTGTGCGTAAATATGAAATAAGTACCTAAGTATGAAATCCTAACTGACTGACAGACTAACTAATCGGGCTGAAAGACATGCAGAGAGTTATACATATAATGAGGCAAGCATCCGCTAAGAAAGGATTTTTGAAAATTCAACCCCCTAGGAGGTAAAATAAGGGTTTTAAAAAATGGAACTAAACGAGAGCGTGCGGACAAAAGCTGGTTAGGGGAAAGTGGGGGAAATACGAACACCTAAGGGAAAACTTAAATAAAACAGTGGAATTTGATCACAAGAGTTTCTTTATTTTTTAATTATAAAGCTAACTTATCTGTCTAACGAATTCACTAATCAAAATTTATATTTTTAATAAATTGTAACAATATGAGAAAAAAAACCAAACCCCTTAGTGTTCGGCTTTACCCGACATTAGTTGGGTAAACACGAACACTAAGTGGGGTAATTACGTACTAACATTAATAATTTCTTCTCTGCATATTGTTATGCAATTTGGCGATCTTTTTTTATGGTTAGGTCATAATAGATTTTACTGCACTTCCACAAGTTGCGTTTCCTGCTCGTCTGTAAATAAAGGTTTTCGTCCAGACCTTGGCTGATTTATCACTGCTTTCTTTAGGTGGTCAAAAATGGTTGTTTTAGAAACATTTTAAGTTTCTACTGCTCTGCCGATGTTGAGTTTTTTGGTTTTAACATCGTCTATAGCCGTTTTGAGATCTTCAAGACTATACTTCGATTTGGTCTTTCTTTTGTAATTACGAGGCATCTGAAAAATTAATAAAAAAAAAGATGAACGTGGAACCAACAAAAGGTAGGGGGGGTAATGCCGAACGTTTAAGATTGCCCCACATGGAGTGTTCGCTTTTACCCCGCTGGATCGAAAAGAATAAAATGGAAAAAAATAGGTTCTATATAGGTATCTCTTTTGCTAATTGCTTCATTGTCATTTAGCTAATTATTATGTGAGCATTCCACTATGTAAAAGTTAAATTACTATTGTAGATAGAAATAAAGCAACACCAACTTGAATTTACCAAAAAAATTACATCAAAAACATGCAAAACATTGAAAAATGCATACCTTGACAAGTACGTGCGTCCACATCTCCCGTGTTATTGACTGGTACTAGTGGTGACGTCATCTCCGAAATGGCGACAAGTAAAATATGGCTACATCTTTGTAACACATTAGAACCATTGGATTCGTGATTACCCCGCGTTCGTGTTTCCCCCACTCTCCCCTAACTACTCGACAATTTCCATAGTGAATAGAAAATCAATGCACAGTTAACATTAAAACTCGAAAAATTATCCTCAGGGCTCTAGGTTAAATTTTATTTCATTAAAACCATCTTTATAATAGTATACAATTATATTACAGTTATATTTACATCGTAAAACTACATAACACACATTTTAGTCTTCAATTAGATAAAATAAAGTCTTTAACACCGACACTGCTGCTGGCACCTCACGCACACCCGTTCGTCGATCCGGGTCCTTAAGTCCGCAATTTTCTTTTTCAGAAACGTCACTTGAAAGGCCAGTCGCACTTCCCTCAATTTCCTTCTGTCTCTGCTCTGTTTCGCCGCGTGATTGTTCCTTTCTCTCTGCTTTCTGTAGGAGTCGTCCGCTTCTTGGTTGGTTTGGACAGCACGTCTCATTCTCGGGTTATTTCCAAGCAAAGCGCCTCCGTTTTTCTCCGCCATAACTCTTAAGGCGTCTCTTTCGAATGCTTGATACTCCACGTCATCGGATAAGGAATCGACGTCCAATGAGTCGAGCGAATGAGGAGGTGATGGCACTTTTCGGTAGAACAAACTCTCATTTGGTGATACTCGCGATGCGGGAACTGTATATTCGTAAGAAGCGTAGTTGTAATATCTATTTTCTTCCAATTCCGGGGACACTGTTGCGTATCTCACATCGGGAACTGTGGGTCTAAAAGACCGATCCCGTTCGGGTGAGTGTCGTTTGTTTTTGGTTAAATCCAACGCTTCGTCCGCGTACGGAGTCCACAGGGCCATGGCTGCAGCCGTTGTGCATAAACAGCGCTTATCGAGTGTCTCGAGATTTGTCCCAATAGTGGGCGGGGCAGCAAGTGTGAATGTGGTAGGGTTAATCCGCTACCTGCTGCGGGACTCATAACGGGACAGTTGGGGACAGTTTTAGAGGGATTAAATTTCTTAATTAACACTTTTATGAGGCGTCTTCTTCTTGTTTTGTTACCATTTTGGCAACAGGATTATTTTTTAGTAGACCTCGTCCGCGTAGATAAAGGTTTTTTTGATTGAACTTTTTAATTTTCTGGGATATGATGTATTAGTCTGTGTTAATCTTGGGTATGAGCTATCTGCATTCTAAATTTCAGCCAAATTGGTTCATTAGTTGTGGTGTGAAAGAGTAACAAACATACAGATACAATCTTAATCACACACTGATAAGATGTGATAAGATGCAATATTTTATAGAACTAAAGCTGAACCGGCGAACTGATTCAACCATGATGATGAACTATAATATAATCATTTTAATGAATGATGTGAGCATTGGTAGTGTGAGAGCAGTGGTTAGGATGCGGTTTCCTATTTGGGCGGTTGCGGGATCGATCCGCTGACTTTTTGGGGTCGTGTGTGTTTAAGCAACGGGGAAGGAAAACATCGTGAGAACTCGTCCTGAGAGTTCTTCATGTACTTGTACATGTTCTCAAATGTGTGTGAAGTCTGCCAATTTGCACAGCGCCACACACTGTATGAAGTATCCCATTCTATACATACCTATTACCTACTCTATATTCTTACGTCAAAAAAACTACCAGCTTTTACAAAATGGACACATCAGCTATTCACAAAAAACTCATATCACTATTATAAAATATATCAATGGAAGAAAGATTGGAGAGTTCTTTCTTCATGGTTTTGGTGAATCTTTCATTAATTGTGGCAACGACTTACTTGAGTCGCTTAAAGTATTATAATAACCCTTGCCTGTCACATTGAATGCCGGACCACCGCCGGACATTATATCAGGAACAAAATGGCGACCGGAAGCTTAGACACAATGCGCAAAACGACAGTTGCTTCCCTGATGACGCTTCGATGATTTTGGTGAAAGCACGCGCTGGACATCATTATCTGTCATGGGAAGTTATCATTACGGTTTCAGAAAAAATCATAACGACAAACTAGAATCGCAAAAAATTAAGTAAATATCAGTTAGGTAGGTATGTACCTACCTAACTGATATTTGTTTAATTTTACTACATGTTAAATATCATTTTTTCTACAAATTGTTATAATGGATAATTATTTAACACTCTAGTTAAGCTGTGTTTCATGTGGACTATTGGGACCCACGTTGCTTTAGTTTTAAGTTCGTCAAAAATTACTTCAATACTAATAGGTATATTGTAAAATTGATTGACTTTAGATTTTTAGAGCGTCAATTACAATGCACCTAGTAGTATAATTGAAGTAATTACTTTTAAATTAACAGTTTAGACTCTAAACTGGTAATTTAAAAATAAATAAATATCACATGAGTACTATCTCTTCATCTTACCTTAGTAAAGTAAGTAAAATGTAAAAATCATGTTTTTCTCTAGATAAGCTCCGGTATAATCGCTTTTATTTATTTATTTATTTTATTTATTTATTTATTTTATGGAAACATACAGTGTTAATTGTCTTAAATCTAAAAAACAGATTTATAATTCTTAAACCTAAATAGTTTCCAAAGACTATATAACACTTATAGATTACATTAATCTGACAACGCAACAATCAGGTGCAGCAGAAAGGGAGAACAAAAATTATAAATTAATTATTTTAAACAGAAACTTGCCGAAAACCGACCAACTTGTAGCTAGTCGGTTTTCGACAAGGTATCCTTAATAGCTAATTTAAATTTGGAGAGAGAGAGATGAAAGATGTCATTTTCCGAAAATAGCACGTTAAATTGGTTGCAACTTCTAATAAATGTATTAGTAGCATACTTTGTCTTGCATGGTGCAATATAAAATAGTTTTGGATGCCAACAGGTAGACCGTGGGCACTTTAAAGAAATTTTAGAAAGTAGATAAGGGGAGTCAACACCATTATTCAGGAGCTTAAATAAAAGAATTTGATCTCTTTGAACCCGTCTGCTAGTGGCTGAAATAGGCAAACGGGGACAGTCATTATTAGTATTATTTGATATATAATAAGATAACCGTTTTACGAATCGATTGTGGACTCTTTCAATTTTTTCTTTATGTACCTTATACTGAGGGCTCCAAACAGTGGAAGCGTATTCCAGAGTAGATCTTACAAACGAGTTATAAAGAAGAATAAGTGTTGACGGTAGTTTAAACTCTTTAGAAATCCTTAAGACAAACCCCAACATCCTATAAGCCTTACTAGCTATATGGTTAATGTGTTCATCATAAAGTAACGTTTTCGTCGGTTGATTTCAGTAAAACACGATAATACCGTGAAAAACATTTATACTTATTCAAATTCAAATAAAAATATGCCCACAAAAATTGAGATAAATTGTTTTCACTCAAAGACATCGCACCCACAAACTTTATTTCACACAGAAAAAGGCAATAACGGAAAATAAAATAGATATCAAACGCACATTATAATAGAACAGTTATGTCATCCATCTTGCGAAGTGTCAACAATACAAAATGGTTGGGACTTGGGTCCATGCTACCGCTAAGGCTTTGTTAAAGGGTTATCGTAAAACTGGCGCGTGTTATATTAATATTGTTTAAAAATGACATTAATTGTGTGGGCTTTAAGGTATATTTTCGTTTTAGGGTTTTGGACAGCAGATGCATTTATTTCCGCATTGCAACTGAATCACTCGTACAGTGTGATGTGATTGCTGATTGTTATCGATTTGCATTGTGTACAAGTACTTTTAAGCCTAGTTGATTAATATTTTTTCCACCTAGGAAGTAGATAGGTATACCTACCCTTTCAAACAAAAAATAATTTTCCAAATCGGTCCAGACGTCTTCGAGTAATCGGGGAATATACATAAAAAATAAGAAAAAAAGATTCCGTCGAATTGAGAACCTCCTTCTTTTTTGGAAGTCGGTTAAAAAGGATTGTCAAGCGATTTCCAACAATTTTATTGGCAACTTCTCACGTGAATCTGGACAACAAAAACATTGGCACGCGCCGCGACTGTTGAGTGACCCGTTGTAAAAATAATACAGCCAGCTTTGATATATAGGGACAGTTTGCAATAACTACAGAAACAAAACATATCTAATACGCTGCAATAACACGATAAGTACCTAAGTATAGTCAATCAAAAGAGATTTCCTTATTATATTAAAATAAAACAGAAAAGAAGAAATAAACTAATCTTCATGTGACTCTACCATTGCACTGGTTCGGAATGCGTATCCCATTCCCAACTAGCAAGAAACTCGACGGTTGCTCTTTATACCCGAATGCGGCTCGCAAAGGAGGGTAATGTGTTTATTTGTTAATAACTAGCTGATGCCCGCGACTTGGTTCGCGTTGATTGAGGTTTTTTTAATTCCCACGGGAACTCTCTTATTTAAAGGTATAAAATGTGGCCTATGTGTTATTCCAGACTATAATCTATCTCTGTGCCAAACAGCCAAATGTTCAGCGAAGATGTTCAGTCGTTGCGGCGTGACTGAGTAACAAAGATCCATCCATACAGCCAAACTTTCGCATTTATAATATTAGTAGAAAAGTAGGATGACTTTTAAATATTTTTTTTACAGATATTTCAAGACCTTGCAGATTAGTTAGCCAGGGTTTCGAGTTATTTAAATTCTTTGTTCATTCGCAATTTCGACCTAAAATGACACAACAACTGCAGGTATTCTGCAACAATTGGTAACTTTACAATTGAAAAGGCTAAAAGGCTATACAAATTATACAATTTGCATAGCGACATACATATCACAAAGGGTTGTGCCCATAGGAGCTCTTTCCGGGTTCAAAACAACCGATTTTGCGAGATATAGTTAATTAGATACGAACAATGAACAATAAAGTAGGTACCTATGTAAGATTTTTTTTATTTATTTTATTTTAAGGGTAGGCATTGTTGGAATTTCATTGGCAAAAAAATTTTTGCCAGTGAAATGATGCAATATGACATTCATAATGCTAAAAGACGCAATCCTTGAGAAGACCACCTCAAACCTAAAGACACCGCCACAGGACACCGCTCTGAAGAAACGACCACCAGTACAGTAAGGCTGGGATTATTCCGGTGATAATCATTTGTGCAACTGTTAGGCAGGCTTTATGTTGGCAGGTAAAAATGTCCGCAAAATCATTATGCTGAAAATTCATTGCAAAAAAATGCAAAAGTACCTAGCTCAAAATAGCAATATACGAGTAATTATGTTTCGATGTGCATACTAGCAGTCGTTTGGCACATCACATCATGTGTGCGTTTTACTATGAGTAGGTAAGTACACAGTACAAGTACTTATTTTGTTTTTTTTATTATACTACGGATTATTCCCGGGTGTAAATGTTTTGAAACTGCTACTGCAAAAAAAAAAAATATTTTAGTGGAGTAGAACTAGGACAGCAAGTCACAAGTTTTCCCATTGTATCAGGATTCCTATGAAAAGATTAAAACCACCGTTTACCGATTTAAGGAATCGATTTGGTTTTTTTTTTAGTCCACGACGAACAAAAAAGGGTGTAATTAAGTTTGACATGTGTATCCGTGTTGCTGTGTGTGGATGTACCTACCTATATGTGTGTCCGTCGGTTCCCTCATAGCTCCCTAACGAATGGACTGATTATGATGCATTTTTCTGTGTTTGAAAATTGGCGTGATCGAGGTGGAGTTAGTTATAATTTCTGAAGATCTGCTCAGGCGTTTGAAGATTATAAGAGAGAAGATTAAAGGGTTTTACTTTGTATTGTTACTTCGGATTATTTCTAAGGCACGCTCCTCAGCAACTTACAGCAAATCTAGCCTGTTTGGGTTCATTAGAATGGTCCCAATGAGTAAGTAGGTGTTAGATAATAATGTTGATGGATGGAGCAGAAAACTGGATAACAGGATAATATGACATCCTGCTATAGATTCACATATCGGGGTGTTTTAAATTTTCAATTTACACTTGTTTTTTTTTTAATAAGTCGAAGGTGAGTCACAAACTTCCTGAAAAATTACTGGGCTGATTTTTATGAGGTCGGTGTATTGTATAGATGGCGTAGAGAGAGAAGACATAGAGCCAGTGACGATTTCTTTCTCACTCACACTAAAAAGAGAGCAGAAATAAAGTTATTAATGTGATAAACAGAGACGCAGCTACCCAATTTTTTGTCCCTCATCGTGTAACCAGTTTTTTTCAAGGTCGACACACTTTTGTGCCCAACAAACTGACAGTTAATAAGAAAATTTAGTATCTATGTGTGTTGCCAGCTTTAGGTACCTATACAATGTCCCGATTTTCCCTATCCTACTTATATTATAAATGTGAAAGTTTGAATGTATGTAGGGCCATCCATACATACATCCAAATTTCAGCCATATCGGTTTAGTGTGGCGTGATTGAGTAACAAACATATGGATGTTTGTTACTCAATACGCCACACTAAACCGATATGGCTGAAATTTGGCACGGAGATAGGTTTTTTTTAGTAATGTCCTCTGACATACCGTAACGGCGGGTTACTTTGGCTACTTTTTCAATTTTTTTTTTAATTTTTGTTGAAACAAAATAAAGTCGTGATGGAAGAAATGAATATTATGAGAAAAGAAAAGAAAGATGATGGATACTAGAATATAATATATGTCGGCGATGATTAAAGTGTATTCAGTTAGATAGTGTCGGTTACTGTTCTGAATCATCCTGAAGTTTCGTTCGAATGTCCAACAACCAGTCGAGAACTGTTGGCGATCTTAAGAATTATTTTATTTACAAAGTTCTTAATTTTTAAAGCCATTTTTAAATAGCTAGAGGCAGACTTTTAATGTTTTTTTTAAATAATTATTAACTTAAACTATGAAGAGTTGCAGTTTTATACGACTGCCTGAAAAAAGGAATATACTGTTAATTTCATTAATGATGATTTTGATGACTAAATATACAATTTTTGTTGCTTTTAATTCAATAGCATTACTCGATCGAAGGAAAATTTTAACTGTTCATTACAAATTATTTTGTGTAACATTCTTACTAGTAACGAAAAAAAATTTTCCTTTGTGTTACATACATCTTTTTTCAAAGTGACTCACATATGCTAAATTTCTATTCGGCATTTCAATATTTTTTTTAAGGAGCAAATAATTATCTAGTGAATTGGTCCTATGAAAGTACATTAAAAAACTTTAGTATAAAAAAAAATATTTTTAAAAAACCGACTTACGTGTACAAACTAAAATTATTTTATACTTTTAAGTGGTGGTTGAAGTTAATATTGTGTGCAATAAAGAATAATAAATTCTTTATTGCACACAATATTAAGATATATGTAAAAAATAGAAGCTTACCCTAATAGGTATGTCTCTCCCAGACAACCTTATATGTGTAGGTATGTTATTTAAAAAATAAAACAGTTCAGCATCTGTTTTGTCGTTTTATTTAAAAATCCTGGGAAGAATTTTCCATCTAATTTGGGGTACTAGGGGAGTGCAGTTATTGTGGCAACATTAAACTCGAACTTGTCATGTGACGTCATCGTTACGTCATGTTATCTCTATTTCAGTCGCGGTTACACAGTACCTTGGTCTATTGCCTTCTCTGTCTACGATAGATGGGATAGGTGGGCATAATAATGCCATCTAGTGTAGTGAGTAATGTAACAAGAGTGTGACAAAGTTCCATGTTGAAGTAGTACTCGTAATAACGCCATCTAGTGTCCAATAGTAGAAGTTTCAGTGCTGCCATTCTGTAAAATTAAAGTGTAAAATGGATTTTTTAATTAGAACTACAATTAATTCATACTAAACAGGTGGTTTTAAGCAATTTTTGACTTTAAAATAAAATAAAGATTTTTATGTAACAAAAAAAATTATTTCACCTAATTTTACTTTCATCAATGAAAATTTTCACTCATTATCTTATCTGTGGTCAGCCATTTTGGAATTTGGTAATTTGACTTTTCGTCGACTCAAAGTGGATGTTATGTTTTCTTCCTACCTGCAAAATTAATATAAAAATTGCTCCGTTTGGCGATTCGTACGCGTGGCCGTTCCACCGCCGCCCCCGAACGAGACGCTCGCATCCCGGACTCGATCAGAAATTACCGTGTACGATCAGCTGTGACTGACGTGTTGAACCCAAACAAATCGGGAATATTTCAAGTGCTATGCGGTGAGAAGATGAACGGTACGTTTTACGAGCAGCTGGGGGGTGTGGCCGGGATGTTCGAGCAATGGGGCGCGTGCGAGCGGACCGTGGTGGCGTGCGCGCTGGCCCGCCGGGTGCCGTGGCCGGGGCTGCGGCTGGTGCAGCGCGCCGTGGAGGCCGCGTTGCAGAACCATGTGGAGGACGAGCGGCTGGAGCGGGACGCCAACGACGAGGCCCTGCTGGCCGGCCTGCTGGCGCCCAGGGCCGACGACGACGACGAAGAAGGTATGTGGATACTTGTTTACCTAAACAAGTATCAGGCAGAAGCTCTTTATCAGTTCTAAGCTGCACATCTAATGCCTCGAACGTCGAGGGATTGATATAAGCTAAGTTAGTACAATATTCACTACAGAAAGTTCCAATAAAAGTCAAACACATTACATTCTGATATCAACAAGAATATTGTTAGTACAAAAAATTGTTGTCTTACTGCCACTGTTTTGTTTCATTTTATATAATATCCTGCCTGTATAAAGTAACTTAGATTTAAAAAAAAATTATAGCATTTAAATCTAAATGTATAAAAGGAAAAGTTGACTGACTGACTGATTTGTGCAGTGGCATAGCCCACGCCACTGGACAGATTGGGCTGAAATTTGACATATGGATAGCTATTATGATGTAGGCATTGCTGAGAAAGGATTTTTGAAAATTCAACTGCTAAGGGGATAAAATAGGGCTTTGCTTTAAATTAGGCAAATTTACAAGCAAAAGCTAGTCTAATAATTTACTAAATTATTTTCCAGGATAAAAAGTAGCATATTTGTTATTCCAGACTATAATCTATCTCTGTACCAAATTTCACCCAAATCGGTTCAGTTGTTGTGGAGTGATTGAGTACCAAACATCCATCCATCCATCCGTACATCCAAACTTTCGCATTTATAAAATTAAGTAGGATTACAATCCTCTATGAACAGCCATTGTAAATCGGAGTGAAAGTCTGGCTTCCCGTAACACACAGAGCCTAGTTTTGGCGCCAGGCAATTTGCAGGGCTGTACCGTAGTTTCATTTTGCATGCTTTTTGTGTTGTAGAGTAGACCTTGTATATTTTTGTGTAAAAAATAGAAAAGAATAAAGAACATTTTAAGTAAGTCATAACTACTTGTGTATTTAACAAAATTAGTAGTTTACTACTACTACTTACCAACTTATTTTTACTAATTTCTATACTAAGTATAGGAACATAGCTACTGAACCATACATTGTGTTTTTTAATTTTGTATGTATGAAACTCACTGTGGTCAGTTTACTCATGCTGATAACAAATTATTCAGAATTCCCATATTCAGCAAATTCATGGTGAGTTTTATAATAGCTCAATACTTGTAAATAGTCTCTTTGTAATTTTGTATGTTTTGTGAATAATCTTTTTGTGTATTTTGTGCCCAAATCTAAAAGAAAATTCATCAAGAGCCCTAAGTTACGTCCATATTCACTGAGATTACTTTGATTTTGATAGAAACATACGACAGCCCCTGTGTAAATCATTGAAACTCAAAATTGTCGGTTTTTTTTTTTTTTAATTTAATTGGCTTCTATTATGCTACCTGCCTGAAAATATTATTTCATTATTTTTGCATTCGACCATTTAGCCAGGACTTGGCAAGCACACACATTCCCCTCTGCCGAAGTACATGTACAAACGTACTTGTCAGCTTGTAAGTGTGACAGCTTTTGAGTTAATGTGCGTTCATAAAGACATTAAGTTTATTACAAGAGTGTGCGGAAGTGAGTAAATGTATGCTGTACGTAGGCTGTACGTGATTACGTCACCTCCCGCAGAAAGTGGCAGAATATATTCAGTACTAAATCTGCGTAAAGGCTCGTCCTGGCTAAATGGTCGAAGATTTTTGCTAATGATAAAAATTTGTCATTTTTGAGTTTTGTTGATTTACGTAGGGGCCGGTGCACATATTTGTATGTAGGGGACCCTGTCGGTTCATGCTTACTAGGAGACATCATTATAATTTTAGATAGCGAGAGACTCCGCCGGCTACTAACGATGCTGCCCCTACTGCGCACGGACAACGAGCGCGCCAAGAACGTGTACGTGGCGGCCACGCCCGCGCTCGTGCAGCGCTGCGTGGACGCGCCGCGCCGCACGCCCGCGCCCGACCTGTGCCGGCAGCTGCTGTCCTATCTGCTGGTGCACCCCGCCCTCACCGCGCACGACCAGAGGTGAGACATTCCAGGTGGAGAGTCGTCTCACTGCTGGATAAGCCTAATAGTATTACCCTCTGAGAGAGAGGAGATCGCCCACTTTTGAGCGACTTGTAAATGCTCCATCCTTACAGAAACAAATTATGTAGGAAAAAGTAAGTACATTTTTATTTCAAAGAAAATTTAAATCATAACAATACTTCAAACCATAAATAAATAACATATTATCCTCAAAATGCTTACAAAAAATGTGCTATATTTCTCATAGGCCATCTATACATTAACAGATTTTTACCTGCCTACAATGGGTCTAACATTGTCTGAACAATAAGCAATTCTTGTCATGTCATGTCCAATGGCTCTCTGTAACTTGCTTAATATCATCTACTTAGGAAAAGATTCTTGCAGTTCAAATTCATTTTACCACTGTGCTGCTTGTCCCATGAAGACAAGCAAACAAAGCAACCTCTTAACTCTGTGCTGTAAAGAATTAAAGTAATATACAACTGGAAGTCCTAAAATAATTTGTTGTCTGAATCTAGACGTCCATATTAATTGGGAAAAGAAAGGGCTATTTAGTTGACTTTTTTCAGATATGTTTACAAATTACTCAACGGCCCTGTTTGCTTGAACAAGCCAACACAGTTCAATTTTACACCAAGAATTTCATACAAATTTTTCCAAATATTACGTTTACAGAACACTGACGCAATGGCTACGCTATTTAGAAAACCACATCTCGGGCAACAGGAACACGGAGACGGTTTGGCAACAGAGGATAGACCCGTGCCTGCTGCCCGACACCAACATCTGGACCAACAACAGCATCTTCCGCAGAACCATCGGCAAGAACGTCGAATTCCGCGGCATCCCGGACCCTGCGGACAACCACACGTCTTATACGGACATACTGCAAGAGTCCTTCTCCAAGAACGGAAGGGACGTGGACCTGAGCTTGGACGGGGACATGTTGAACTTCGACGCGGCTATTGCACAGCCTAAATCCCAACGGTCCAACAGCTTGACCCCTCCTTCTAGTAATTTCATGCAGATGTCTTCATCCGCCGAGAACTTGAGTGACGAGCCGTTTGTGCAGAAACCTAGAAGCTTCTCGCTGTCGAGCGAGCACAGCTTGAGCCAACTGCGACCCATCAGCGTCATGTACGGGACCACGGGCAGCGAGACGCGGCTGGACGACCTGAGGTCCAACAACTACACGGAGCACCCCGGCATGTCCACGGTGGCGCAGTGGTTGAAGGGCTTGAGGCTGCACAAGTACGTGTGGCTGTTCACCAACATCTCGTACGAACAGATGATGGCGATAGATGAGAAATATCTTGAAAAATTAGGTGAGAAAACTTGTTTATTTCTAATATAATTGAATCAAAGTTAAATCTTCTTTATTTCTTCTTGTCACAATCTGTGTTTTTCTATGTCCCAGTTTCCAATATTGTGTTGTATCTCTAGTTGGCGACTAAGGAAGTTTCCTAACTCAGGGCGACTGATAATTTTTTGACAGAAAAACATTTCCCTGGACTGAAATAAGATCAGGGCCGAATAAGTAAGCCAAGGAATTAAGGAAGCAGTTAAAAAACTACTCTGCCTACCGTGCCTCTCACTACTGAAGATCCATGATGATAATGATGATGCTCTAGATACGCATTACGTCATCTCGCTATACTATACCTAACGTCCTGTCTTTTTAACATTGGCTATACCTGTCTGGATATATTCACGGATAGAAGCCACGACTTCTTTGACCAATGCTCCCCTCGGTCTGTCAGTCTACTCGGTCAAAGGTCTAGTTTGACTGGCGCGCTGTAGGACTTCGTCGTTTGTTAATGTTTGGAGCCAGCTGCAATGGTTCAGCAACACCACACGTCTTTTTGTCTCGGCAGGCGTGACGAAGGGCGCGCGCCACAAGATCCTGCTGTCCATAAAGAAGCTGAGCGAGCGCGGCGCGGTGCTGGACGGCGTGCGCGCGGAGCTGGCGGCCGGCGGCGGCTCGGTGCTGCGCGCGCTGGAGCGGCTGCGCGGCGTGCTGCTGTCGCCCATGCTGCCCGCCTCCGACCTGCCCGCCGCCATCGTGGCCGCCTTGGACCTCGGTACGACTTCCTTGTACAAAAAACTCCCGGATATTATCTTTAAATTACTTACTTATTTATTTTTATGTTGATTTACAAAAGTATTGAATATTACCACATAATAATTTCAGATGGTTTTATAAATCGAATCCTAGAGGAAGCGGTCGGTCCCTGGCGCAACACTAGCCCGGAGGAAGGCCTTCTTATTGATGTGGTCGAACGCCTATACACGCAACATAAGATAAAAAAATGTTGAAATTTCCGATTATCAGCTGCAACCATCTGATTTAAAAACCAAAACTTCTAAGCTTCTAAGCTGTAATTAATCTATGAAAATATCATACAACAAGAACGATAAAATCATAGATTAATAGGGTATTTTACTCCTACTAAGAATTAATCTAAAAATATATAAATTACAGTCTATTTTTCTTTAAATCGTCATTCGAGTAAACAATAATGGCCGAGTGATAACCAAAGACAATTTTTAGGGTTGGGATGTTATCGCATGAACGATTGAACGATTGCGAAAACATACAACTGAATTATTTTTATCATTTAATTACGATCGTTATGGATGTATACCGTTACCGGTTACTACAGTCAATTTTTAAGTGTGTAAAAGATGTCATCTAGATTTCCAAACTGAATGAAGAAAACAAAAAAAATAGATTAAGATTATATATTATATTTTTTTTAATCATTAAAACATCTTAAATTATTCAAGTTAACTGTTTCAATAATTGTCTGCTGCTGTGATTAACTTTTTAATAACTTTATATTAATTTAATTTACTGATTCAGTATTTTATTCGTTTCTAAAGTTACCCACCTCTACTGTACCGATCATTCAATCCATTTTATTTCATCATTCGCCTTTGCCCATCTCAACGATTCATAGACAATCTAGAGTTTCGAATTGTCATATTCTCGTAATTTGTGCAAATAAGTTCTGATATTATTTCGTTTTTGAGAAAATAAATGTGTTAAAATGGTAAACTCTGAGCATTTTGTGGTAATGGTCGTAACATGTGTGTTTAATGAACAGATCTAGAAACTCATATCTACTTCAAAATGCGTAAGTGATGTGTGATTATGTGATTCTCGTAACAAGAGGTGTTTGTTTACTCGAACGACGATTTAAAGAAAAATAGACTGTAGATACTTTAGGTAATTACAAATCGGGCAGTGTTAGTTTTAGTACGCACAAAATTCAAAAATAAAAATTTTTAATTTTTTTTTATCTGTGCTACAAATATCCGAAATGGCACCCGCCATAACACTACGTCATAAATGCGAAAATTTATAATAAAAAGTTTAAATGTATTGTTTTGGTACTTATCGATTGAATAAAATATTAATAAATTTTGTAGTAGTAAATTATCACCTTAGGATTAAATTGAGACACTTTTCAAAAAAGGATAAAATACCCTATTATAGAAGTTGATGCATCATTTGCAATATTACCTTTTAGTATCAAAGACACTCTCCAACTAGCAAAATTTGTCATATAAAGGGCTATAAGCCAAAAAAATATATATTATAAGAGCCATATTATCGTTAATAAGTGTGGGTTTGGGCGCAACTTATAAAGTAAAGAACTATATAAGTGCCATATAAGTACTTCTTATTACGAGTATAAGCTAATATTTCTTATACATGTTTTAATACGGCTAGCAGCATTCAATACTATTTTATAACGAGGTCTGGCCATATAAGTCAACGTTGCTAGTTGGGTAGGCCGGCACTGTGGGGAGGGTGTGTGGGTAACGGCGCGCTTGTTGCAGCGTCCAAGTGCCTGAGCGGCGCGGCGGGCGCGGCGGGCGCGGGCGGCGCGCCGGACGCCGAGCCCGAGCCCGTCGACCCCATGTCGCTGCACTGCTGGCTCATCGAGAAGGTGACGTGCTCAATAATAATCTAAATCAAAAAAAACTTGAGAGGTGTCAAGGGACACCCGGATGGAACGAAGTTCAATGCGAAATAGAAATGAAAATATCTGGCTTGCTTTCTATAAGAGAGAGAGAGACAGACAGAGAAACATGCGACGCCGCACAGCTTACAATAGCTTACTATAGCAAAAAGTGTCGTGACAATTTTTCGTAAGAATTTTTTCCGTCTAGCCCCCTTTCACAACGCGCGATAAGGAACTTCGTTCCAAAAATCTAAATTTCTTTATTTCATGTAGGCCAACTTGTAGCTCTTATGACACGTCATAAATCTACCACCGGTTCGGAATGCAGATTCTGCTAAGAGCCGGCAAGAAACTCAGTAGTTGTTTTTTTCAAAAAAAAATTTTTTTTACAAAAGGTTACAAAACTATGCTAAATGTATACAGTGTTTCCGCAATGAAGTTTTAAAAATGTAAACGTAGGTACATACTTCAATATATGTGAAGATGGGCAGACAAAGCAGACCCATTCCCGTTGGTGGCACCCGTTCACGAGCATGACGCAGGATCCAGCCGTTGCTTCGCTCGACCATATTTGAGGGAACGTAACAACCCGCACCACACGACACCACCACAGAAATGTTTAAAGAGAGCATGACAAACTTAGTCAAGTGTGCCTATTCGAAAAATTCCCTCGATTTCTTTGATTCGATCATCAGATCCTAACCTGCTGGCCACGGGACCACCGGGACTGTATATCGGTTTAAAAATGCCCCCGTGCTTTCCAGGCGCTGCACCACGAGGCGTTCGGCTCCCCGGAGGTGCAGTCGGCGCTCAGGAGGCTTCGGCATCGCCTGCCGCCCAGACAGTTCTTCCACCTGGTGGGCGACGCGCCGCACCGCCGCCTCAAGCACAGGTGCGACCCGAGGCGATCTAGCGCCAGACTTTAGTTGCCACGAGGCGATAGGCGAGGCGCGTAGCGTGAGCGGTTGATAGTTACTGGGGTCCTCCAATGATGACTGACTGACTGAGAGCGTTAGAAGACCCTCCAACTAGATACATGAACCTAGTTGCCTAACGGTAGACACTAATTAATTTTTAATTTTTGTTTCATTTTTCATTTATTTGCATATAGATATCTAGTTAAAATTTTCGAAATTGTCATGAAATCTCTTAAATTGATAAATTGATAATAATGAAAACTAGCCGATGCCGGTCACTTCGTTCGCGTTGATTTAGTTTCTCAAAATCTCATGCGAATTTTTTGATTTCCGGGATAAAAAGTAGCCTATGTCACTGTTCAGATCCTCAATTATACTTATTCAAGAAATCACGTCGATACGTAGCTTTTTTGCGGCGTAATTAAAAGACAAACCAATAAACAAACTGCATAAGTAGAGATGAGTAAAGATTGAATTTTTACTTCTTGCTCATTTCGCGGCCGTCTTGAATTAGTCCCGTCTCTTTTTAGGTACACAGGGCACTGTATATCCTTCTCACATTTTGACTGAAAATCTTTTATTAAAATAAACTTTAAACTAAAAATAATAATTAATTTTTTAGCCCTTTGTAAAAGTTAATCGGATAAACAAGTTGTGTTCACGAATGAACATAAGAGTTTTTCTTTATTGTGGTTTTGTATTTGTTCACATTAGTAATTTAGTAGTTTAGTAGATAAAAATAAAACTCGTTTTGTAAGCCGCCATTCGTATCCTTTTAATTCCCACAAAGTATAGAATCAGATTGTAAAATAGTGATGTGACATTTCACACAAATGCAGACAAATAGTGATGTGACACCGTCGCGCGGTAACAAGTTGTGTATTGTGTGGTGGTGTGTGGGCAGATGGCGCGCGCCGGCGTGCGGCGTGCGCGCGCGGCGCTGCTGGGCGCCGCCCCCGCGCGGCAAGTCGCACTCCTACCCGCCCTTCCCGCCCGCGCACGCGCTGCCGCGCCCGCCGCCGCCGCCCTCCGCCGACGACTACTCCAGCCTCGACGCGCTGTGCCTGCAGATGACCGAGCAGGCCATCAACTAGCCGCGTACCACTGTCCACCACTCTGCGCTCCCGGTCGTGTCGGACTTCCCTCCCATCGGACTACGAGAATAAAGGAATAGAAAATGCACCTGTGTTTGCACACGCACTTGTGCAATATAATATCTCCCGCGCAAATGGCTAATCTCGGTGGAGGTTGGCCGCCGTGACCGGATTCGGTCGAGAGGACATAGCGGTCGGCAAAATATCGATACGAGCCTAAACGTGACCGTTCACTACCGGTGCACTGTGCAGTCCCACTCCAGCACTGTACCGCTGTGCGCTATCAACAGCGCATCCCGTACGTATTCGTACACGGCTTTATAGTGACTTCAAAGTAACTCATAAGCTGCCTGGCCGGCTTTTGACGATTCCAGTAATTATGGAAAACTCGCATTTCCTCATACGAAATGCGGGTTCTAGTTAGCGACTGATCAATGTCTATTGATATGAAGAATAGCCCTGTGGACAACCTGGTACCTAGACCATTGTGTCATACTTGGAGTCCATTTTATTTTTCCTATAAAGTTCCTCCCCCTGACTATATTTTTGGTGCTTTTAAGAGCATATAAAATGAAAATTTATTACAAATTGAATCCATTTATTTGTATACATTTACTTACATATTCTCAAAAACATATTACATACAACCTATTTGCTGTGCTTTTTACTTTTCATCTCGAAACAAGGCATTCAAGCCACAAAAGTTGAATAAAAACTGTGCTCGCTCCACCTTCCACTGACTGACTGACTGACTGCAGCATAGTCAGATGATGACCTTTTATTTATTTGCGCAGGTTTATCGTTGTTGGCCCGGGATTATGGGCCAGCAAACATCGACAATCACTCAATAAACATTACTACTGAAATGTGAAGAGTCTAAAATTGTTGAGACAAATAACACATATTGAATAACTTGTATAGTAACTGATATTTTCTAATATGTTTCCTTCAACAAGATCCCAAGTTTTCTGAATTTGTATGAAATTGTTAATTACTTTATAACTCATACTTTTGTGGTCCATTGTTTTGTTTAAAATTAATAGTAAGTAACGATAATAATCGTGTTTAGGTTTACGGTAGAACACAAAATTTTGCAACCTTTCAATGGATACAATTAGATATTTATAAGACAGCAAATTTTCATATCAGTGATTATGATTGTTTATTTTTTGTTCAATATTGATTTTGATGAATAAAAAATGTTTTAAATCAGTGTGAGTCAGATTAAAAAATCATTGCTAAATCTGATGACACAATTTTTTTATATTTCATAATCATTCAATGGAATAATGTGCTATTTGACTAGCTGTTGCTCTTTTTATATATTTTTATTGTTATCATGTTTGCTGATTGTGCACATATTTTATTTACATGCAGTAGAAATCTCCCTTTTGTCAGGTGACAGCTGTTGCTGTAATATAATTGGCTAGTGTGTTAGCCTTAGTTAAGACACATCCGGTAGATTAAGATTAAATAATGAAGAACAATGACATCGACTTATCCGCCTCTGTCAATATAGTGATACGCAAGATTGAAATTATTGCAATTCAGTCTTCGTACATAGATTACGACATACTATTTGTATGTAGACAATTGTACATATTTTGAAGTTTTATATTGCAACCACACTGTAAGGGAGCTCGTTTTAGTTTCTGCAAAAGTTTCCCAGATCAATTCTATGGCTTAAAGAGAGCGCACATAATCCCCCAATTTGATCCCCATCTGTTGCACTACTGTCGTATGGACTTTTGACACAAGCTTTCCCCTTTATTTGGAGGGGAGAGCAGAGTATTAGTAAATTCAGCTTGGCTAATATTCTTTTAAAAATAACATTATCACGACAGTCGGAAACAGTTCTTAGATTACAAAGGAAACTGTTGAGACAAATTGCTGTTATGCAGGCCCCCTATTTGTATAATATTGTGTCCTAATTTCTTTGGTGCTAATCTGCATTATTTTATTTTCAGTTAGTCATTAATGATAGATAATTTATCTAGGGCTAAATACTATTTTAATTTAATTTTAGTGACATGGGTAACATAGCAGAGCTTATAATAGGATATAATGGGCACGTGTCGGCCTAACACGGTTAACTGCGAGAGATTGAATGTAGATTATATGGTATTTGTTGTCCGTGGTGTGTTTGTTGACATTTTATTACCTGTTACAAAGTGCAACAACTGCATTGCAGGAGTTAAATATAGATAAGTGTTGACAGACTGCATAATTTATAATGTTAGCGAAAATTCATTTCCATACATATTTAATTTTGTTTTTACATTTTATTTTTCTTAATATTATGAATGTTAATATTTTGACTGGATCAAAAATTTTGATTGTATTTTGTGCAATTTTTCTTTTTTTAATATGAATCGAGTAGGTACCTACTTGAGATTTTTCTGTAAATACCAATGAAGTAGACTATATTTTATAATACTTAGATTATGCACCTGGTTACATGATTATGTAGATAGGTACCTACTTGGAAAACAAACTTAATTAATAGCTGTTATTAAACTTCAAGATATTAAATAAATTTAAAACTGCTTATTTTTGTAATTTTAGTAAAGTACAGATGTTAGCCCATGGCTATATGAACAAGGATATCTTTTATATTTTTTTGCCATCTCATTTAAAAGTATCTAGAGGTGTATAATCTAAGGTTTAACCTAAACATTGAGAAATTATATTTTATATGCATAAGTTAAATAAAACAACAATTTCATTTTATAAATTATTTCTTAAAGTTTCATTCTTATATATTCTCTTTGCTGGTCACATTACTACCTTAATATTTATCTGTTTTCTTTTTCAACTGTGATATACTGTATTTAAAGTTCGATTATTGGTATTTGAAATAAATATATAGATGGCATTTATATCTTTTATTTAAGAAAGTTTACAATGTCTTCCTAAAATCTCTATTTTTGTGTAGGGCTACACTAAAATCTACAAGGTACCAGAAAACAAATTGTGCCATTCACACACAATTTTTTCTGTAAGTTCAGATGTGAACAGCTGCAATAACAGTTGTATTGCATTTATAATATCAATTTGGACTAGCTGAAGCCTGCCACTCTGTCCATGTTTTTGTATTACTTTGATTTTCCAGAATAAAAGCCTAGATTATTATAATAATAATCAGCTGTCTGCCCATGGAAGTCCAGTTAAAAACGATTTAGCTGTGCTGCAGCAGACAAAACTGTTAAATAGCATTTGGGATCATAGTCACTCAAAATTAGGAGCTTACCAGCTGATGCCCCTGACTTGGTCTGCATGGATTTAGGTATTGATAATCCCATGTGAACTCTTTCATTTTCCAAAAAGTAGCCTATTTTATTTTCCAGGACCTCAACTATACCTTAATAACTATATTGAAAAAAAATTATGATGATCCATTGTTCTGTTGCTGCGTGACTACAAAACATTTATGGGTAAGGCCGTAGATTTTGCCACTTTGTAACATAGAGTAACATAGACACTTCTATGTTACGGTAACGTAGAAGTAACGTGAAAGTAACACAGTATTTGTAAGGCTGATTACATAACGTACTTATTTTAACCAACTTCAAAAAAGGAGGAGATTTTTGTAATAAACTTGTAAGTATAGCATTTTTTTAATCGCCGATCATTCAGAAATAAGAGAGAATTCAGTAATAGGAAAAATATATTTTTTTAAACTATCATCAATGGAATTTACTAACCAAAACTCTCTGGCTGTTTATCATATAAAGGTACATTATTCTGATTATTACGAAGATGAGTTTTAATTAACTCATCTTCTTTTAAACTCATTCTTTATTTAAAAGAACTATTTGAAAAATCCGCTTCGGGCAGAATATGTACATTAACCTTTACAACACTTCAACGTTACTAAATAACAATCAACGTTACCAGTAACATAGAAGTCACATAAAAGTAACGTCGAAGCGTAATTTTTGAGGTTTTAAACAGGAATAATTACTAAATGCGAGACAATTTTAGTCAAATACACATTATCATGTTTTTATAAATCACTTTAGCTTAGTATTAGTTTTTATAAATCACTTTAGCTTAGACTATCTGTGATAAACTTTTTATGTAGTACACTTAATTTGTCTAGCAAATATCGCTTTTGGCGTGTTACTTTTTTCAGGGTTCTGTATTCTTTTTTGCCTGCAGTGGCGCGGCTAACATCATCTCTGTTAAAAAAACATTCAATTTTCTTTTACAATCTTTTGGTTTTGGTCTTTTGCTAAGCGTAATTTTTGAAATTGCTCTTGAATCCCAAAGAGGTTCTTATCTTTGTTTTTTGTTTATATTTTTTTATAATTTTACTCTCCAAAACTTTTTTCAAAACTTTCTTTTCGGTATTATTAGTATTATGAAATTGAAATTTTAATGATTCTGTTAATACTCATCATGTTCTATTAGTTTATTTTGTATTTCTTCTTTTTTGGGAGTTTCAATATTAGGTATGGCATTATTAATAAACTCAATAACTCTTTCTCGGTGTTTCCTCTTCAAATTCTTGTGTATGTATTAAATCCTCTATTTTCTTTTCCGCGTTTAATTTAGTTACTATATTGTCACAATATTCTTGCATCTTGTCCAGTTTTTTTTGCTGTCTAATCATTTTTTTCTGAAGGTTCTTTAAAGTTTTAAATACTGCGTTAGTTCGTGACTGCAACTGTGCGTTCTCTTGTTTAAGCCTGTATTCAACTCGCCGATGCCTATTACGGCAAATCATTAGTTGGTTATTACCTTGCTTTGAGTTCAAAGCTTGTGAGATAGATAGTTCATTTTGTGGTGCCACTTGTAGATCTTTTTTTTTTGTTTCGATCTTCCTTCCATTTTTGCCGTAATTTTTGTTTATCCTCTTCAGTATATGTACTTCTCTTTTTCTCATAGTAACGTGCTGATCTCTCTTTAGCCTTTCTTTGTGTTTCTTTATACTTTTCAGAATTTTCATTTTTTAATTTTTCACGATATTTTTTCTGCTTTTCAGCTGCAGTCAACGGCATCTGTGACAATGTTTTTTATTAAGTAAGAACCAGTGTTGGCATTAATCAATTAATTTTTTAATCAATTAACTAATTTGATTTAATTAATCATGATTAAAAAAGTAACCTTAATCATGATTATTACTTTAATTGATTAACTTGATAAACTTGATTTTTTTTTTTGTTGTAGAAGACAATACCAATATATTGAGTATTGGGTGGTGATGAATGGTGATGAGTGGTGATGGATGGTGATGAGTGGTGGTGATGAGTGGTGATGAGTGGTGGTGAGTGGTGGTGATGGATGGAGATGAGTGGGTGTTGATGAGTGGTGGTGAGTGGTGGTGAGTGGTGGTGAATGGTGGTGAGTGGTGGTGAATGGTGGTGAGTGGTGGTGAGTGGCTGTGAGTGGTAAAAATTAACAATAAATTACTGCAAAATCGGAAAATAAATAAATAAGTAGTTAATAGTTAATCAAATAAATGATTAATTAACCATTAATCAAATTTTTGATTATGATTTTTAATCATTAAGTTTTAATCGTTAATCAGATTAACTTTGGGCCAACACTGCTAAAAACTTTAATCTATCACATAACCATTCTTGCAGTTTGAATAAAAAATTCTAATCGGATTCTGATATCTAGCTACTCTAGATAAACGACGGTTCAGAAAAAATAAGTATTGTCCATTTCAAAGGGGTTTGAATATTTTAGTATGAAGCCTGGCTTACGTACTTGTCCGCCATTTTTTATTTTTTAACAAAAAAAAAACCGCTTTTTCTTTATTACTTTTATGTGTAGAACTCTTAATTTTATTTTAATTACGTACTATAAATAAAATAAAATAATATAATTACGTACGATAGTACGGTATATAGAAAAGATATTTTAAAAATTACATAAAAGAGCACTAGCAAGATTGTTTAATATTCATTGTACCCAGTATTTTTTAAATTAATTTTACATGCAAACGGACAAGATAATCAAAAAAGTGAAATAATTCTATAATTCACGATATGTACACTAACCTTTACAACACTTCAACGTTACTAAATAACAATCAACGTTACCAGTAACATAGAAGTCACATACAAGTAACGTCGAAGCGTAATTTTTGAGGTTATAAACAGGAATAATTCCTAAATGCGAGCCGATTTTAGTCAAATACACATTATCATGTTTTATTTAGTATAACACATACATGTGTGCAATAAAAACTGTTATTTACCTTTAAAATCACCAAAATTCACAAAAAAAAGCTGCTGACGAAACACACGCGCACACCTTTGATAAAATTCCACAGACTAGAAAATGGCAATTTCTTTTTTTTATTTCGTTGCCGGAATCTTTAGTGTTGCCAGTGCCATTATAAAATACTACCCTAAAGTTATTGAATATGTAGATGCCCAATTTTGGTAACATACAAAATAGTAATGTAATAAGTGAAAATAAGGAGACAACATTTTAAATTGCAATAAAACATTTAAAAACGCATATTTAATACATGGAACCCAGGATATAATTGCTTAATCTATTCACATTTTAGATATTTATAGTAAATTAGGGCTTTAAATAGAAATAATGTAGTTATAACGAGCCAAATATTTGACTAGATCAAAAAGACAGCTTTTGGGCAAAATTTCGGGGTATGGTCGATTTTAAGTCATTGTATTTTTTTAAATGTACGACATACATTCAATTTAAGAATGCACTATAGGAGTTTAAGAACTACCTAACCTAATTAGGATACTTACATAACAATTTACGCAGTACTTCTATTTTAATACACATGTCAAGTTAAGGGACATTTTTTTTTACAAAAAGTGGCAAAATCTACGGCCTTACCCTTATTTATGTATTACGTAGTATCATTTAGATGGAATCTTTTCAGAACCGTAAACTATTCATTTATTTGTGAGTGGTACTTCCATGTATTCTTTGTGGGTGCCTTTTTTGTGTCTCACCATATCACTTTTTCTGTAAAAACTTCTAGGACACCTATCACAAGAAAATGGCTTCATCTCTTTGTGGTATCTCATTACATGATACTCTAGCATGGGCCGAGTGGGGAACTTGACGGAACAGTCCTTTGCGGTGCACTCGAATTTTTCTGGTGACTTGTGCCGGAAGTTAATGTGTCTGGTGAGACCTTTCGAGTCGAAGAAGCTGTTTGTACAAAACTGACACTGGACAGTACGCAGCCCGTCATGTCTCCACATGTGCGTTTCCAAGTTGGGCACATGTTTGGAGCACATGGTGCAATACCCAGATTTTGATGTGTGCTGCCTTTGTATGTGGATTCTCATATTGCCTTTGGAAAAGAAGTTGCGGCCACAATCATTACATGTGAAATTTTTAATTGTACCATCGGTGTGCAGTTTGAGATGCTTCAGCTTGGAGTTACTGGTCTTGAACATCATGTCGCACAGCGGACACTTGTACTTCCTCTCATCTGTGTGTACATGGTAATGCATTAGTAATTGCCCCTTTGTGGCAAACTTTTTGGCACACTTTGAGCACATGTGTGGCTTCTCACCAGTGTGAGTCAATCTATGTCGTAACAAGGATCCTATCTGCGTGAACCGAGCAGGACACTTTGCGCATGCGAAGGGTGTTTCTCCAGTGTGTATTCTCATGTGTATCTTACAATCGGACCTTGAGAAGAAGCTTTTTCCGCAGTGCTCGCACATGACTGTCCTCTCTCTGTGCTCGTTGTGATTTCTTTCCATGTGTCGTTTCAAAGTGCCGCTGTCTTTATATCTCTTGTCACAGGAAGGGCAAGTGTAAGGCTTCATGTCGTTGTGTGTTTTCATGTGAGCAGTCAGTGCCGATTGATGTTTGCACAGGCGGCCACAAATTTTGCATTCCATTGGTCTTTTTGGGTTTTTTCTGACATTTCTTATTACATATTTACGTTTCGTCCTTACCATGGGTTCATCCTCCGTAATATCTTTTTGTTTCATCCTCACCTTGAGTAAATCCTCTGTAATATTTTTATGTTTTGTCCTTACCTTGGGTACATCCTCTGTAATATCTTTATGTTTCATCCTTACCTTGGGTACATCCTCTGTAATATTTTTATGTTTTGTCCTTACCTTGGGTATATCCTCTGTAATATCTTTTTGTTTCGTCTTTACTTTTGGTACATCCTTCGTAATATCATTGAGAGGTGGGAAGTCACAGTGATCTTCGAAAATATTGTAACATGATTCAAAATTATCCCCATTATCTAAGGCTTCTATCTTGACCTTTACCTCCGGTTTTAATTCATGTCTTGCATCATGTTCCAGATCTTCTCCATGTTCTACTTCTTCATGTTCCAGTTTGAGAGCCAGCTGCAGGCCCCTGAACTGGTGATCTGTTTGTTCACACTTCAGGGCGAAGCGGTACGCAGCTTCGAGAGCATCCTCGCAACATTTACAAATGTTGGCGGGCAAACCGTCACCCTGCTCGATCGTAACTTTAACACAATACATCACTATCGCACTCAACGGAATTCCAGCTTCTACAGAGTCAAATAAAGATGTAACGCCAATGTTTTCGTTACATAAACGGCATATATTTAAATCCAATTGGCCTGCCATTATGAATTATTTACCTCGATAATAATTTACCTACAAGTAGGACCATGGTAGGATCGTCAATCGGTGCTTGTGCATAGCTGTAGTCAATTTAAGGTTAACATATTAATAAATAGTCCCAAGCCTAGGTATAGCCACGCCTAGCAGTCCACAGTTATATAAAATTCAAAATAAATTCACATTTTCTGGTTGTTATTTCATAAAATATTATTAAATGTTTTTGTTCCGTTTTGATGTTAATGTTAATCTTTTGCACATCTTTTGACACAGACGTAAGCTAGTGGTTTGCACCGGAGCAGTGATCACCGGAGAAAAACCGGTATTTCACCGGTTATTATTTTGAATCATATCAAGTAATTTTATTTAAATAAAAAGAAGTTTGTTGATCAAAATTGTTCATTATTTAATAACATTTATTCAAATACTATTATAATTACTTTTTTAATTATCGTAATAAAGTAAAATATTTTTTCTTAATATTTTTTTTTTTTGATGTAAAACCTTTACAATACATCTAATATCATTTGTAGTTCACACAATATCGAATGCGCTTAAAATTCCATTGCATTGTACTAGAACAGTAAAGGACTTCACACACGGCAGCTATAATGTAAAGATGTATATTATAGCACGATACATCTCGATACATCTCATTACATCTTTCCATATAAATTGACAGGAGACCACACACGACAGCTATAATGTATATTTTTACATCTTCGTATCTTAAGATACCGAGCGGTATGAAAATATACATTTATATCTCGATACATCTCGATACATCTCGATACATCTCAATACATCTTTACATATTTCCGTATATTTACTCAATAGCAAGGGTGTTCAAAAATAGAGGTGGTCGTTGCAAAACATAAATAGTTACATCGTTAGTTTTAATCAGTACGAAAATACGAAATATGCGAGTAACGAAATGCATTCGTGAATAAACGTACTCGGTACTGATGGCGCATACCTTTATGATCTAATAATCACCGGTGACACACCGGTGTTTCTCCGGTGTTTTCAATTGATTACTTTCTACGGAGAATCACCGGTGATTTTCCGGTGATCACTGCTCCGCACATTGTGAAATTTTTCCCAAAATCGGACATCCCTTTTTTATGATACTAATCGAAACTTTAAGCTTTTTTTAATGCTAGAGTAGAACACCCAGAAGTTAATTCTGTTTAGAACCGGAGTTATAATTTTTTAAAATTTTTTTTATGGTTACCAGAAAAAAACTAAGAAATGCTGTAACTTTCTACGTAACGAAAGTTTTCAAGTTTCAATTATAGCATGCTATAAAATCAATTAAGTGCTATTTTTGGAAACATATAATTAATTTCTAAGTGAACAATAAAGGAAGATATGCTTTTTTAAAACTAATTTTGAAATTAATTTTTTTCTCATCTTTGTACAGATATTAGCATCTAATTTTCACATATTGTATTTATTAGTGCTATGTTAACTCGCCTGTATAATATCAGATACGTAACACTTAGGACCTCGGAGTAATATTTTTTTTTAGAAAATTCTGTATTTTCAGAAAAAGGCGAAATAAAAGAATTGTATATGATATTTATACAATTATTTACAGGGCAAAGTGGCATTATATACAGGGCATTTTATAAGCTTAACAAAATAATTTTAGTATTAATAATAAAGTAATTATTCTTAATTTTGTGATTTTTACATTTTATTTTTTTTCTCATAAACCATTTACGATTAGCAGTAGATATCTATCTGAAAACATACCTCGTAACTGTATTGTTACTAGTAAAAAAATCACACAGAAATCTATGAGGACATTGGAGATATGAGATTTTACAATTTCTATGATATTAGGGTTGTCACAAAGATCTTAATTACAAATGTACGAGAGAAAATTCTAAAAAAGTGGCTGAAAGAAAGAATTTTTATCCGACTGTAAAAACGGAGGGTTATGTTTTTCAGGGATTATTATTGAGTTGCATAAAATGAAATTTTTAAAATTCAATAACTCCGAGGTCCTAAGTGTTACGTATCTGATATTATACAGGCGGGTTAACATAACACTAATAAATACAATATGTGAAAATTAGATGCTAATATCTATACCAAGATGAGAAAAAAATTAATTTCAAAATTAGTTTTAAAAAAGCATATCTTCCTTTATTGTTCACTTAGAAATTAATTATATGTTTCCTAAAATAGCACTTAATTGATTTTATAGCATGCTATAATTGAAACTTGAAAACTTTCGTTACGTAGAAAGTTACAGCATTTCTTAGTTTTTTTCTGGTAACCATAAAAAAAAAATTAAAAAATTATAACTCCGGTTCTAAACAGAATTAACTTCTGGGTGTTCTACTCTAGCATTAAAAAAAGCTTAAAGTTTCGATTAGTATCATAAAAAAGGGATGTCCGATTTTGGGAAAAATTTCACAATGTGCTCCGGTGCAAACCATTATACTTTCTCAAATTTAGGATGATAATTTTGGCAGATTACGTTCAGGAAGTTTCGTTTTTTTTCCGGTAAAATGTAATACAGATAATGTGGTAACTACTTCATTGATGGGAACCGCCCACTTAGTAAAGTACCATGCATATCGAACAACCACAGACTATCGAAAATCTTTTCTGAATTGAAATAGATCGAACATGTAAAAATTAACATTTAGGTAACTATATTATTTTTTATATATATATTAAATCGTATGTAGGAATAATTTTATCATTAATTTATAGTAGGCTTGTATTTTAAGGTAGATCAAATATTGCCACGCGTATTCCTCGCTGAAAATTGTTCTATTTTTGGCACATATGGCAATACCCGCATCATAATCACAATCTGAATCATCTTCTGATGAACTATCTAGTAAATCTAGTAATAAATAACTTGACAGATCCATATTAAAAATAATAACACCCTGTATAGCACTTTAGTAGCTGGGAAGTGCGTCAGTCGAGACGTATACCAATGGAATGAAGGGAAAGATATATTACATTACCTGCTCCGTGTGTGATAGGTTAAGATAATGTAAAGCTATACATCCCGGGATGTAATATACATTAATATACATTATAGCTGCCGTGTGTGAAGTCCTTAACAGTTAAAAACATTTTAATTGATGCTAAATCGATGTTCGAATTCACCGGAGATCTCCAGAGAATGGTAAATCACCGGTGATTTTCACCGGTGCCCGAAATTCCGCTTCGGTGCAAACCTTTAACGTGAGTACATATAGGTAAGTACTGCAGATGATAGGTATGAATTAAAAAAAATACTGTAGTCTTTGGTACTGTCACAGATTACTATTTAAGCGCGTGATACATATGCTCGTTACTCGCGCATGCCAGTCACAAGCAAAAACGAGCTACTCGCATGACTGTGTACATCGAGATACTGCCAGTAACTCACGTGCAAAGACTACAGTATTACTAGTGGTTCGCCCCGAACTGAGACCTCGCGATATCCCATAATTCCCAAAAGTTTTAATTATATATTGTAATAATTAACTTTTAACATTAAACGCAATAAAAAAAATAATAGTTGACATAAAACTGTTTTACTGACACAGCGCCATCTATTAGCATTATAGTGAAGCTATTAGCTTCACAATAATGCTAATAGATGGCGCATTAAAATTAAATAATTTCGTTTCTTTATAACATTTATCTAATTTTAGTATTTGTTGTTCAAATACAGGATATAACTGAATTTTCAACCAAGTTTCACGTTCTAATATTCAGTAATTCAGAAGTTATAGGGCTCTGACAGACATTTAGACGGACACACTTCTCTGTCTAGTAGGCAAGCGCCCTAGTTGACTCAGAGAACTCGCTTCGCTCGTTCAAATACTAGGCTCACGTGCACCACGTGCCAGTACAAATCATACGAGTAGATTACAAGGCGTTCGATTTTTTCGCCTTGAGGGGAAGTGGGACGGGCGATTCTTATGCCCATTGCCCATAAATACTATAGGTACCGTGTTTTATTGACGTGACATTAAAGGCACAAATTAAAGGCGTGACTGGCATGCTTTTGTGCCAGTAAAAAGCATGTGTATCACGTACTTATTACCTATGGTCTAAACATCTATAGTAATTTCAAATAATCTGTGCTCAAATCTGACAAACAAATCTGTGGTGTGTCCAAAGAGTAAATATAGATAGGGGTGTGTCTGTGGTCTAAACAAAAAACAAAAAACGTTGAGAATTAATATTAAATAAACAAATCTGAAATTAATAAATCCCCAATGGACTTAAAAGTTTTATTCGTTTATTTCTAAACTAATGGCATACATAACTTATATATTGTTTGTATAATGGAGGTCCTAATATGTAGAATTTGCCTGGACAAAACAGGCACGATATCCGTTTTTGAATGTGAACCTGATAACGTTCAATACAGTGCGAAGTTAAAGAAATTGGTCAATATTATGGTTACGGAGGACGATGGACTGCCGAGCATGATGTGCGAAGGCTGCACCAACGAGTTGTCGCTCTCATATCAGTTCGTACAGAAGTGTGAAGCGTCAGACCGCGCGCTGCGTTGTTTGAGCACCCCCATCGAACTGTATTCAGACTTGCAAGCGGAGAGACACCAAACAGACGTCAAAGCGGGGCAAATCAAAGACGAAATCGAGGAAAGTGATCATGTCTTTGACAACAGCTTTCTTTTTGATACCACTTCACACACTGATAACGAAAAGAATATTGCTAAGAAGTGTAATAAGGAACAGAACTATGATCTCAGTAAAGATATTGATCCTGAAGAAGATTCTAACTTTGAAGACAGAGGCGAGAAATGTACTGATAATGTCAGAGGTAAATGTAATAAAAAAGTCAGACGTGGGAAACTAGGACCGGTTCAATGCGTGATTTGTGGCCATATGGCCTCTAGCCCTTCAGCCATGGATATACACATGCGTACACACACTGGAGAAAAACCATTTGTGTGCCCGACCTGCAACACTAAGTATCCCACTAAAGGGTCATTAAAGAGGCACAATGAAACATTCCATTCAACTAGAGAAAGAAAGTTCACTTGCGAAACATGTGGCAGTAGCTTTTACAGAAAAAATGATATTATAACACACATGAGAGTTCATACTGATGAACGGCCATACGTCTGTCCATATTGTTCAAAGAGGTTCCGTCAAATAGCTTCTAGAAATCGCCACCAAAGGGTACACACTGGAGAAAAACCTTTTCCATGCCCGGTTTGCGGCAAAAAGTTTGGTCATAAAAGTTTGGTTAAAAAACACCAGAGTGTCCATAGTGAAGAGAGAAAATATATTTGTCATCTATGCAGTAAGTCTATGAAGTCGAGGACAGCTCTGAACGTCCATATAGGTCTTCATACAAACAAAAAACAGAACGTTTGTAGCTTCTGTGGCATGGCTTTCGCTATGAAAGGCAATCTGCAAACTCACATCCGTCGAATGCACTCTGAAAAATCAGGACAATGTTCAGTATGCTTAAAAACATTTTCTGATTTGAAAGTGCACATGCGCAAGCATACGGGGGAAAAGCCTTATGTTTGTGGATCGTGTAATGCAGCTTTCGCTGTTAAAAGGAGTTTGGCCCACCACATGTTGTACAAACACGAAAATGCTGGGAAATTCAAATGTTCCATAGGAGACTGTTCCAAGTCCTTCCCCACCGCAACTATGCTAGAGTTTCATTTACTCAAACAGCATACAAACCACACTCCGTACGTATGCCAGCATTGCCCACGACGTTTCTTCCGTGCCAGTGATCTGTCGCGACATCTAAAAGGCACCCATATGGAACTAAATTTTAAATCTACACTAAAATCCCTTATTCCTAAGCCCATAACTTATGCTTAAAATTTAAAGACTGATAGAATGTGTAAATCTTGTCATTAGTATTATTAAGAAACATGAGATTTCTATTGAACATAATTTATCAATAATTTATGTATTTATATATTTCTTATATTAATTTAGCTTTAAATAGAACCTTTTTATGTTACAAAATCATTGTATACAGTTAATTTATTAGATCATATTTTAAGACTAATTGTGATATTTTTATATTGACATTCTTTATTCTAGGATTTAAAAGTATTTATTTAAATTTTCTTTGGGTTATATTAATACTATTATCGAAACATTTCCTACAATATTAAGACAAGTCAGTGATTATAATTTGACGAATACTGTCTTGTCTTACTTCAGGATGCTTGGCTATCTCCTCGCATGTCAAAATCTGTTCAGTATTTATGTATTTAGGTGTTAAAAGGTAACATACAGACACAAGGTTACATTCCCATTTATAATGCATAATATTATTGATTTTTAAGCTGTTCAGCATGACTATTGTACCTACCTAAGTATATAAATAAGTATGAACAAAATAGAATAGTTAATATATTAAAATATATATTACAATAACTGTAATAAAATAGTTTTCATGTACAAAAAGTCCTAAAATTTATTTAAAACTTGTAAATTAAATCCTTCGTGAACTGTTTTACGTTTGGTGGAGGTTAAAAAATAGCAGTCTAGTACTTACCTAGTCAAAAATATACTAAAGTTGGGTAGTTAGTTACCTTTAACTAACTTGTATAATTATAAAAGAATTCGTTACGCTTGGATACTAATGTTCCCTAAAAAGTTACGTCGAGCCGTAGCCGAGGCGCAAGGCAGGTCCAACCCACCAGCCCTTCCAAATCAGTGGCGCGTATATCCGCGCTCAAATTTCAAACTATATAGTGAAGCAGTTTAGACTGCGTCGGTAATGCAGCACCAGGTGTAAATACTCGTTATGCCCCTTTCTTTCTTTTTTGTACCGGTAAGCTAGCCCTCTCACTCGCGCTAGATACGTGCGTCGTACGCCCGTGCGGGCCACAGAGGACGTTAGCCCGCGCTCGGCTGTCGACGCGCGTCGACGCTCCGCCATAACCAATTGTCCCGCAATCGTGGCAGGTGTCGGTGCCGTGATGTGTGTATCGTGAAGTTTAGTGACGGACTCCTTCCTACTCGTATCGGATTGTTCGCTGGTGTTCAACATGACTGAAGTGAGTATCCCGGCGCCTGAGCGCAGCCTGAGCGCGGAATGCGTGCTCCGTTCGAGAGCACGCTCTCATTCTTGTTCCTGCAATTCAAATCGCGAGTTCGTAGGTCGTCGCCTCGGGATCCGCTCGGCGTACTCGCTAGTGACCAGCGGATTTAATTGCACTTTCATAGGCGGTGAATAATTGTAAGAGTTTGGGAATGCGGGTCGGGTCCAGGCGGTAGAAAGCTTTTTCCTCGAGGTATGCGGCTGTTGGCATCGCATCCGCCAGATTAGCCATGTACTGTTATACATCTGATAAGGCGCTGGCGATACATTATCTGCGATATTATTTCGTTTCTTTTTATATCGAACGTTCTTTCCAATGAAATGAGTGAGCATTGTCTTATCATTGCCCGTGCGATGCTAATAACGTGATTATCGACGGTTTCTATTACATTAATCAGATCCAATTAATGATTTCCACGTAGTATGTGCTATACTTTAAATAACATCACTTATACATTACCTAGGTACTAGATGATGCCCGAGACTTCGTCCGCGCGGATTAAGGTTTATCAATTCGCGCGGGAACTCTAATTTTCCTGGATAAAATGTAGCTTATATGTTAATCCTGGGAATGAGCTCTCTCCGTTCCAAATTTCAGCCAAATCGGTTCATTCGCTGTTGTGGCGTGAAGGAGTAGGTAACAAACATAATACACACACATACAAACAAATGCCTTTATAATATTAGTGTGACATGGAATCTGGCAAAACTACCCACAATAATTGTTACCGTCCCCACAGGGGTAGATAGTTTAAACTGTTTTCAGAACTATGTAGGTATTATGCGTACTCCGATATTTGCAAAATCCTGTTCTAAATCTATTTTGTCGATCTTCATCTACTTATAGTAGTAAAGGACCTAGGTAGGCACCTACCAGCCATTTGAAAGGTGAGATAAATATCGATCTGTCTGATCTGGAAATGATCGCCAACTTTTCACGCATTTAGCATTTTAGCCATTGAGAGCGTGAAAAGCGAAATTAAAATGACAATTATTCGTAGCGAATGTAACTAAAATGCCTATCGACCATTGATTTATATGCAGTAATATAATAAGTCCATGCTGTCGACGCAATAAATTAGTGGATTACGTAGATACCTACTACCAATTCACCTTGTCTTGACCGGTTCTAGTCTATATCAAATTAGACGCATACAACCTTTCCACAGGGATGTTCTATAAAGATGAATAGGGAGTTCATTTTCATACACTGGTTTCATAGCTAGCCTTTTCTTTTTCTTCCAAACTGCTTGAGTAAAGAGTAAAGTAAGATTTTGAAATGAAAACAACGGCGGAAAACTATAAATAAAATACCTATAAGAAGAGCAATGCGAAAGATAACTCGTAACAGCAAAATGAAAGATGATAAGTATAGGTTTAATTTACACTGCCATACCCTTCCGAGTTAGCCCACTACCATCTTAGATTGCATCGTCATTTACTAAACTAAACCCAACTACACTAAAGCCTAAAAGGTTATCTTTTCATCAACAAAAAAAAACATGAAAGCATCTAAGTTTTGATCGACTACTACGACGATACTCTTGAAATTAACTCTTCTATTCTAAAAAATCCCTCCTCCCAAATCCTTTGTGAAAGATCAGCCTTAAATGATCAGTTGGCGAGAGCAACGGATCTCTGGCTTGACCGGGCTACGACACAGTTTCTGGATGAAGGTTAATGGTTATTTCTAGGAATTCTAACGTTCACTGTACCTACTATAAATTAGTATCTATCCACTTACTTACTACCATCTACGAGTAAGAGTGAAAACGATGGCTCTGTAGTCGATTACTAACTCTAAGATGACTTTGGTATAACTGTACCTAACTGCCTCATTATGACCGATATATTATTTTGACGAAGGAATTATCATTTAAATTAATTCAATTTAATTATTTAAAATAATTAAATTTTTGTGATTTTCTACTAAGCGCGAAGAAACTTCTCGAAGCCGAGACGAACAAAAAATCATCGAAATCAGCCAATCCCTTCTCGAGATGTCTTCAAAAAAGCCTTTCCATACAATATGTATGAGAAAATGAATTTTCGTCATAGTTATTCTGCTATTCGGCCAGAACACAAATCCAACAAATCAAAATCGATCAAGCCGTTATTTTAGAACATCATTGAAAACTCAGGCATGCAGATTTCCTCACGATTTTTTGTTGCAACGTTAAAGCAAGTGATATTTAATTGCTTAAAAGGCACATAAGAGGTGCCTGAGATTTGATCCCCCGACCCCGAATAAGAGGCTGCAGTCTTATCACTGGGCCGTCGCCGCGCTACACTGGGATAAAAATGAACTTGGTCTATATTCCTCGCCTAGGCACTCGTATTAACTTAAATATCCGTGTGTTTTTGTCAAGTAGGCGCCTAAGTACCTACTTAATAGGTAGGTATAGTTGTCGATAAAATGAATGACGTAGTATCTAGTCACCGATTAATTGAAGATTTGTTCTAGAAAGTTTTAAAGCTGTGTGATTAATAACATGACTCATTTAAATAAATATAAGTTTAAATATTTTCAAGTCACGATTATAGATTACGCAATAAGTACATACATGTATATTATCTGCAAGATCTATACTTAAATAAAATAAAAATAATATACATGTGCAGATTGAAAAAACTAGTTTTCATGCATTTATACCACAGCGCGTAAGGAAGGCGTAAGGTCAATACAAACGTAGGCAATATGGTGCCGACATTCAAGACTAATACAAGGCACTTGCAAAAAATGTAACATGTCTATGTAGGTACTTACTTGACAATATTATGGTTATTGAATTCAGTCACGTTCGACATGTTACTGTTAGATTACCCGCAGACTTACAATTTAAAGTTGACTAGATCGCGGAGTAGGTATATCAATATGCATAACTAGTTACTTATGGTAGTCCGCACATCTTATATAAATAAATCGTCAATCAATTCTTTGTTAAAATCGTTGTGTTCGATAGTCGGAAGGTCGGCCAATTTGAAATTGTATGTCGGCGGTCGCTATTATACTGCAATAAGTGAAATTATGTAAATAACGATTGGTTTTCGTCTTTACAGTCAATGATGAAAGAAGATTCCCTCTCAAGAATTCAAAGGGAGATATATGAAGTAACCGAAAGAGAGCGGGAATTCAAGGAAGGTCATTTCAGAATCAACAGACTCCATTCGGAATCGACCATCGACGTGAACAAGCAGAATGGGCACGTCAACGGAGACGGAGAGAGGACGCTCAACAGGGCGGTGTCGACGTCGCACCTCCTGGGGCCGGTGGGGCCCAGCACGCCGGCCACCGTCACGACTCTGACCACCAACGGGTACACGCGCCGATTCACCCCTCAGAACGGAACCAAAGGCATCATGCAGAGGTTTATCGCTAACAAAGGAAAGCTGCCGACCACCCCGGGGGCTGCGACCAGTCCTACGGCGATCGCTCCTCAGCTGATTTACCAACCCACGGCGGTCACCCCCGTCGCCGCTCCGGCCGTCATCACGCGCACCTCGGAGGGCAAACCCGTCCGCAAGGGCTTCGTTCCCGTCGAGGAGAAAATACAAAAGGAACTGCGGGAAATGAAGGACAGGGAACACGAATTGAAAAAGATGAGGAAAAAACAGAAACACGAGTTCGATTTGGACCTGAGCGACACCGAGACGACCTCGGAATCCGACGAGGAAGACGTCCCTCTGCCGGGAAAACTGAAAGCCACGAAATCCATAGGAGAGTTATACGAGGCGCTGAACGAGGAGCTGAGGTCGCCGTCGCCGCGGAACAGCTCGGGCCAGGAGTCGCTGGGCAGCCTGAAGCCGGCCAAGTCCCTGGCGGAGCTGTGCGAGCTGGCGCCCGGGCAGGAGTTCCTCGCGCCCAGCTCCACGCGCCTCATCGCGCAGTGGGAGTCCATCATCCAACAGAAACAAGAAGCCGGAGCGGCCTAGTCGTAAGTTGAGCGTGAACGGAATGGATGCGTAATGTTAGGGCGTGTGACGCCAAAGTTTAAAGATCGGCAGCGAGCGGAGCCGTCCGCGTCCGCCCGCGTGTGTACCGACATCCGGTGGATAGTGGAACGTGGAGTCCGCGAGACGCGTGCTTTAAGTTGTCGCTCTTGCGGTTCCAAGTAACGGTTCTAGATCGACCGGCGCCGAAACGGGCCGGTTTGCCGATTGGTATCTTTCACCGGCTGATCGAATGTGGAGCGATTAATTTTCTCCGCAGCGCGAACAATGCAAATGATGGTTATCCACGGCGGCAATTACCTGCGCGGTGGTGGAAAGCGAGCGGCGCGGCGGGTGGCGATGTGAGTGAGACGGTTTCTTCCTATTGTTCGATATTTACAGTCTGCTGAAAAACCGATTGAGTTTTTGCGGTGGCGCTTTCCCGCAGTAGGTATCGCACTATGTAGTCTAATCGTCTGTCACACGTAGCTACACTTGCGAGGTTTCAATCGCCGCCGTGGGAAACTGTGCGCCGGCTGTAAGAAACCGTAATTACTACAATGTAAATACGTACATATACCTACCTATAACATCTCACTAAAATTTTCAGTCTTAACTTTCACATTGGTTCCTGCTTCGCTTTAATCGTTTCATTTTTGAATCAGTCAAGTTGCCTTTTCGCAGCTCAACCGTTGAGCCGATCTCGGCGAAATTTGGCACAGAGATATTTGTATCCTGGAGACGGACGCAGACACAAAGAGCGCCCCGGGATATTTAGAACCGTTCGTTGCGGGTCAACAGCTACCTACTTAGTCTTCTATAATATAAAAGCATGTAGGTGTGTTATGAATTTTGTATTCTTTCGAGTCATTCTCAAAAGAGTTTAGGACTGATTTATTTTTGGGTGTAAGAAATATATTTTTATGAATGTACCAAATTACTTAATTTCCTTGTATAGCAAGGGAAGTAAGTAATTTGGCGAGTAATCGGCTTCGCGCTTCGGCCATAATATCGCATACCTACTTTCGATTGGGTGCAATTAATCGGCGGCGACTTGTCGTCTGCCTACCGAGTGCCGGCATGTATAATTCACATTAAATTAAGAAATACTTTCACATGTCTACACAACCCGTATTTATTTCATGTATTTCAATATTAGTGTAGTACATCATATTTAAAATGAAGCTGGAATTCATTGACTTATCTAAGTTATTAATCATCTGATTAAATGATGAAAAGTACATACTTATACAGCTAACTTAGATAGTTTGGAAATGCATTTTTAGTGTGCATTTTACAGGTAGCCCTTTTTGGTGTACCTACATGTACTTAGTTATTTATATTGTAAAGTTTAAAACAAATCATATTTTTATGTATTTTACCCATTGATGCATTTTTGTCCACACCTTGTCCACGAGTTCAGAATTTACTAAAAATAATAGATAAGTAAAACAAAATTTTAGTTATTTAAATAAATAATTATTTAAATAATGTCATTCAATAAATTATGTCAATATTAGTGTTCATTTAATTTTAATATAATAAAATAAATCGTGTTCAATGAACATCCACCATAAACGTATTATTACTTCGTATTTTACTAAGTACACATTAAATGAATGTGTCAAATCTACACTGTGCCTTGTATACATTTACCTACTTACCTATTTTAATATGTTATGTAGTAATATCTTATAAATAGAAATACATTTTCAACTTTATAAATGATGCAGCACAAGTTATTTAATTTCACATCTAATGGGAGCATTATTATCTATTAACTAAGTATATAATATACTGTAGTAATTACTTACTTAGCTCTATTCACATTTTTTGTCACTGTTAACAATAATTTGGTAGATTACACACGTGTATTGTAATTTACGCATTTTTATGCCACCTTCAGTAGGTAATAATAATGACAAGCCAATGACAATTTATTATGGTAACGTACTTAAATATACCTAGGGACCGCGTCTTAATTATTACATTATAATAATTTGTGTCTTAATATACATATATTATATATATATATACCTAAATAAATCTGTTTTGAAATCTGCCCTAAAATAGATGGACTAAGCATAATAATAATTATTATAATAGTCAATTTAATTAAATTATAAAACTACTTATTTAATATTAATATACAATTATTGAGATTGATAGGTATAATATTGTTGGAATAGTTCTAGATTTAGACGTTTTTCTATTCAGTGCCAGGTCGGTGGAAAATTGTTAACTTCAAAATATGTCTGTTAAAGCGTTTTGTCACCGTTCAAATACGTTTTAGGTTACACTCTAGACTACAATACAGAGAAGCCTTTGAAGAGAGGCGCGTACACCGTACTTACAGCACGGCAGGTCCCTTAGAGCCTCACTATGTCTTTATAATAACTTAAAGTCATGTCCATTGAAACACATCATGTTCTGGCATGATGACTTACCAACGCACAATTCCGACTTAGAAATAACACAAGTTTTACTTAAATATGTACCTACCCATTTACAAACAAAAACAAACTCCGTGCCATTCATACAGTGTACGTTCGGCCTTAACCACCAATGTGATATAAAATTGCCTTATAGTTAAAAGAGTTCGTATTCATTATATGTATTTCAATGAAGATTCCTATTTATAGCATGCTATGTAAACAAAGTGAAATCAAAACTTATTGTACATAAAGCTGGGTGCCCAAGTGCAAGATAACATTCGTAACCGTTGCATTGCAGAAGGTTTAGACTTGTAGAATGCTAGAGAAAAACCACATTTATGCAGAAATATCAAGTCAACGACCGAGAAATCTCCCTGGAACCCTCCCGAGAGTGGCCTATACTAATTTTATAAGTTATATCAGTATCAAAAGTTACCTATATCCTTATTTTTATTTAACTTATTAAAGTCACATGAATGACTCGCTCTAAAAGCTGACATCTGCATCTTTTTGGAATTAGTTTCCATTAACACAATTCTGCAGTGAAACTGTAGTAGCGAAAACAGGATAGAAAATCACTGATGCATAGTCAAATGGGTTTATCTGCATTTGAACAGGCAGATTCGTTATGGTTTCGCTGTTGCCAAAGACGAGCAAAACTATAGTTTAACTGATGATCTAAACCCTTATATTATTCTAAAGGATTTTAAAATTACACTGCGATGCGTGCAGCTTTTGATTTTTGTAACTAAGTTACTATGACATGTCACAGTTAAGTTACTGTGCCATCTCGCACGTGAGTGCCCGGCTTAATAGATGAAATGTTATATTATTACGTTAAGGTTTTCACAATAAATGCATTGTCAAACGCATGCCTGTGTGTTATTGAGGTGTTCCCTTACAGTGGCGCAACAGTTTTTCGGAACTATTGCAGCGTTTGTTACCTACTTGTTACCTACATCGCTGAGTGAAATATTAATAAGCAGAGTCAAATATCAATTCTAGAAAGGTTTTAGTCTGGTGGGCTTCTTTTGGCTGGAAAACGTAATTTCGACTTTAGACTGGACAGGGACACTGGACGTCGGTCACCTATCTAGTTACCGACCGGATTCAATCCAGCGTGATCGAGATAAGCCACATGTCTCGCACCATAATCATTTAAATAATGATCTTTACTTGAATAGGAACTCATCCCTAGGCTCGAATTGGAGTCATTATTTAAGCATAACCGCTTTAAAGACTGATATCACCATAATACTGCGTGATCTATTGTTAAAATGCTAATATAAGACGATAAATGGCATCCTCGATTGGATGCAAATAATCTCCTCGCTCCACTAGACAGGGGCGCGGTGAGGCCAAGAGAAGCATTGTTTACAGCCTGTAGTTCCCAATGTCAAGACTCAAGTTCAGCTCCGTGACGTCGCCACACCGACGAGCTCGTCCGCCGGGGTTCAAAGGCCAGACAGAGTTGAGTAATCTGACGTGACACTAAACTAATTAGTAACGAGAAGATTACCGCTAGCTAGGTAGACGCTAATCCTGTTTAATTAGGTAAGTCATAATAATAGGTGTGTCATCTACGACCTTGAGTCATTACTGCAGCGGGAAGATAGGTGTCAAGCAACAAGACATACCTAACTACTTACTAATATCATAAATGCGAAAGTGTGTTTGTTTGTTGGTTTATAGGTTTGTCCTTCAAATACGCAGATATATTCAAATCGGTTAAGTCATTGCGATTTTTTTTTTAAATATAAGCCAAGCTGTACCTACTTGACGTACCTAATACTTATATTCTCCTCTCCCCTCCAAAATAAGCGAAAAGCTTTTTCTAGTGGGTACAACAATAGTGCAACGGGTGGGGCTCGAACCTGCGACCTTTCAGTTTTTAGTCCGCACCTGTGACCGTTGTGCTATTGAGGCTTTTAGATTATACGTATTTCGTATACACCTAATTAAAAGCAAAAATTAGCTTAGTAGTTTTTCAGGAAAATTGTTACAGCCAACAAACGACCTCTAAAGCGTAGCTTCCCTTTCCGTCTTGGCTAAAAAATGTTCTGGTAAGTGTGGAAGGAGGTGATTTCCACCAGCACGACAAGCGAAAGGATGACTGACGAACCACTAGCGCGGAAAAGCAGACACCTACGCCATCGCACCTCTTTTAACACATCGCTTATGCGCAATACTTATATCATTTACTGAGATACCGCAATAGTTCGGATTGTCATAACCTTGTTTTTAAAATGGAAATCCCTGTTTTGAAAATCCAAGAACATGTTCCTACGATGCATGTGGCTACGATAGGATTTCAGTCCTAAATACTTCTAATAAAGACTCTAACTCCAAAAAGCTCTAGTATTTAGCCAACCACAGCGGCGTGCGACCGCGGCGTGCCTACATCTCGGGCAAGTCACGACAGCTTGTGGCCTGAGGTCACGGCAACGCTATTAACACATTAGCGAATAATAACTCAACAGATCTTTCTTATCAAGTACGGAAACAGAATTTGAAATAGTTAAGTACTTGTACGCAGAAACAGATTGTATATTTTTTTTGCATGGGTATACTTAGTTGAGAACCTCTTAGTTGAGGACCTGTTGGGCCAAAATACGCGGCAAGAGATGTCTACACGTACACTTTACACGTGAATCTATAGATTCACGTGTAAAGTGTACGTGTTATAGATACATATAACGTTATAGCTATAGATTCACGTGTAAGTATAGAGATTACGAGTAAATGTGTAGACAAAATTTTCTCGTGGCGCGCATCTTAGCCCTACTGTAGAATGACATAGGCTACTTTTAATCCCGGAAAATTGATAAGTCCCCACGGGAATTTAAAAAACAAAAAAGCGGACGAAGTCACGGACGTCAGCTAGTCGTCAGCGAAACGTCAAATTCTGCATTTTCGAGGTAGGTACCCTGTTGACAGCTTGTAAGTCACATCATCTACATAGCACATTGCTCGACGAACCGATAGACATTGGGGTCCCAAGCTGCTCAAATGGCAACCTTGCCCCGCTTGGACGGATAACTTATTCTTTAGTGGCGTGCAGCGTTTGGCAACCCTTGCAAGAGATCCATATCAGGCTGTGGACGTTTACCTACCTTGCTGAAGTGACGAAGCCAATTTCATAGATCATTATTCATTACCTACCTATCCTAACATACATATTAATAAAGGTTCCATTTATTCATCGACATTCGATATTTGGTTTGAACCAATCATGTCATGTAAATCGATCGTAGTCTGATTGTATGAATATTAGGTTGTATCAAATGTGCATATGTATCACGATAGGTGTATAAAGGCATTAGCATGCAGGCGGCGCGGGCGCCGGCCATGCGGCTGCGTCTGGGCTAAGGACGAGTTACAAATGTTACATAATCCGCGCGGCCTACTTACTGCATTCATATAATACCTACTGCCAGTCAGTCCTGATCGCCTGGTACGAGTAAGTACATACATTCAATATTTTAAGATAAACTTAGATGTTACTTATTTTAAAGTTTACTTTCTTCATGTGAAAAATCATTCTGCATCGCTCGTGACGAACAGAGCTATGCTCGATATTTCTCTTCGTGCATAAATCAGAAATGAGAAAAATTTTTGAAGAACCAGAGTCACCGACATAGCTCAATGATTATATGAGATAGGTAGATTCAAGAGGCTAAAGTGGCAATGGATAGTGGTATAGTTCTGAGAACCGACAGACTTTGGGTCCAAGGTTTTGAAATAGAGTAGGTAAGTAGGTACTCACTCAAGAATTTATTAATTAGAACCCAAAAACTAATTGAGCTAGATATTAATTAGAATAGTTATTTTATCAATTTTATTGTATGACTGAAATCCCCAAGCACACTGGCTTGTAAAAGAGCTGATAATCCTCCTCAATTCTGTTTCATGACTTCGAAATATGGTACGCCAATTACCTATCCTTAAACGTCTGAACGAACGAATAAGAACTATTTCGATTAAACACGATATCTATCCATCCCCTTGAGTGTTAAGATCACAGGTTACGATGCTACAAACAGACAGCTAATAACATTACGCGATCAAACTTTAACACCTCTTTTAGAAAGTCTTTTTAGGTCAAGGTAGAGAATTTTTAAGACCCAATTTTTATGTAGGGTAATGGGGTTCATAAAATAGTTCACTATGAACTATATTATTTAACCTTTAAATCTATGGATGAAGAACTGTAAAGAAGGTTCGTAAAATAAAGAAAGAATTGTCGCCGTGTTGTCGCATAAAAATAGATTGCGAACTGCAACGCACGGTAAAATTGCACCCGAGATTGTCACCAGACCGGTTTCTGACTTGTATGTTAGTACTTAAAATGGGAACGTCTGCCCCTAGGCACTTAGGCAGCAAAGTCAGCATCGGCTACTTCCCATCGCGCACAGTTCGACATAGTACCTGCCTACCTAGGTAAGGGAAGTGTGTGAAATCCACAATATGCTGGCTTCATTTTCATTGTCTGATACGTATAATTTTCCCAGTATTAGTTAGGTATCTACGTGACTATAGGTAACTATTAAACACGTTGAATTTATGTAGACTTTTATTTTCTACGAATAGATATTAATTTATGGAAATAGCAACAATGTAACAATGTATTCGAATATCAAAATACAATAGCCTCATAAACAAGGTTTAATTGGTCTGTTTTTAGAATGACGCTACTTCTAAGGCTGGACATCAAATCGGTCAGGGATACCGATAAATAAAACTACATAGGTACCTATATAATATGGCGTTCCGAACACTAACCTTGTTCAAGTGACATGTACAGTTGACTGTGCATTAGTTGTTAGTGGCATGGGTGTTTGCGACGTAGGTACGAACGGGGTAACAAAAAAGTATAGTTGATTTAGTGAATAATTAGATAGCGACATCGTAACGCGATGTACAAGTTTTGTTTTTTCTGATTTTCGTGTCTATGTATCTATATATATATGTCGATGGTCAGAGAAAATTAAGTTAAAAAACTCTACCACATTCTAGCAAATAAAAACTCTAAGTCTCTCTCTCTTCTAATTTAATAGATATTAAAATTTATAAACTGTGGAGATGGTAGGTACAACGTGAAAATGAGTTAGCTCGTCATTTTCTCTTAAGAATGTGAAAAACTTGACCTAGCACGTGCATATCCTGCGCTGGAGTTGCTAGTATTACAATTCGAATATCTGCTGATCGATTGTTGAAACGTTGCATCCTAAGGTAAGCATAGGCTGCTTCAATAATTTCTACAGAATCAATAGTTTTCAGTCAATTATAACGAGACAGTGTCAGCCAATCGCAGGTGATTGTGACCGCCAAAGTGTGGCAATCATTTTCAGACAATCTTGTCCAAAAAAATCGACGACGGCGACGTCCAAGGTTCAGGACGAAGTCCAAGAATCAGAACGATGTCCAAGAATATAACATTAGTGCCTACCTAGAACAATAAGCTGTACCTACGAACATAATATGTAGCGGAAAATCGCGTGAAGAATTTCGCTCGTTTTATCAGCGCAGGTAATCACTAGGTACTTTATATTTTGATACGCTCGCACATATTTCCACTCGGCTTGACCCTGACAATGCGATTGTAGTTGTCAAAAGGCATAATCCATAAAAAATATCGCATAATAGGTAAGTAGGTGTGTGCAAAAACTAAATAATTTAGACATAAAATAAATAACAAAAATGCAAAAAGTAAACGAAGGGTGACCACTTTCCCCTACTTACTTAGTAGGTACAAAATAAGAGAAATCTTCTTATTCTCCTCGCGTTCCCCAGAACCGTTTAAGTTTTAACCTAGATTAAGCATCAAACTGTTAGAATCAAACACTAGTTAACCTCGAAGTGTATAAAATTTTGTTATTCTTAATGATATAAATAAGCGCTTACTTTCTACTGAAAGTTGGTTTATTTTTATAGCCGTTGCAATATCAATTTCTTGGACCAAAATACGTATAATTTTGTAGGTCTGTCGGTCTGCACTATGTAGGTATCCAATAACTAGCATTAAACTAAACTTTATGAACTAATAGCGCAGACTATATTAACACCCATCTATAAGTTTAGTCATCACTGGCAAGTGGCACCACACACTGTACTTTGAAGACTTGGTCTTCAGGAACTAGAGATTTTGGACGAGAAGACATCTCAAAGGTATAAAAGTTTAGTAGCACCTAGCTTGTGTCAAATATCTGTTGCAAAGTGCAAACTTAAGGGAAGAAAAGAGTAATACTTACCTAGCTCTTGCCATGAATGATCTGATTATATTATTACCTGCTGGGAAATCCCTTTTACGAAACGAAAAATAGTAAAAATCAACGCGGATAGTGATGAAAAAATTGTATGCTGTGGTCTCTACCAGAAGGTTGCAATTAAGTATAAGATGTATTTTGTGTAACTTGTTACGATACATATAAAATTGCGAGTGAGTTTAATGATCCAAATAAAAAAAATATAGGTAAGTAGGTATATAAGTATAATTTTTCATAGCAACTTTAATCATCATAAAATTAAATGGACCTTTCTTTATAGCTGACTTTAGTTCGTGTGGTAGCGGGCATACTTAGCTTGTACACGAGGATAACTGAACTGGTAAAAGATCGCTAACCTGTTCCATCAGTAAGTATTGTTTCAGATATTTGGGCGTGCGCGTGCGACTCGTTAGGTTAGTATGTATCGCCATTCGACACGGTATAGAAAGCGTACAGTTGGCTAGCGTATGCAATTTTGTACACAACAACTATCCATGCTGCTACAAGCCATATTGGTTTTACCTAATTATTTCAACAGCTAGTGTCCTTCTAAGCGCACCATGGCCTTATGGCTTTGCTGAGTCTAGCAGTACACTTGAGGTTAAACGTGTTGCTCCGCTATCCTCGGCAACTTATTGCAGTACTGCAGGTGCTGCAATAAGTTGCCGTCTTAAGTAAGAGTTCCACATAATCGATCTCAAAATGATTGCTTCACAAATTGCGCTATACTTGACATTTCAGTCATGGTTCATGTCTGCTAGGATGATGTACACATCAGTCGTTACTCGTCATCTCCCTCGTTTCTAGTTCGAACCGCCTCCTGCACGATGATTCTTTTTTCGGTTTTTTATCGGTTATCTCTTTTATCGGTTAGTATCATTGTGGTAGCAGTAGGACTGCACAACAGATTGCCTGCTAGTGGTGTCACTAATATTACATCCGTTAAGTTAAGCCAGAGTACCCATCGGCAGAATAACCTTAACCGCACGGATGCAGGTATGGAGATCCCAGTGTGTAACTACGCGGTGGCTTCGACCACTGTAATCATACGAGCGAGTCAACATAAACGTAGGGCGAGCGTCGTTGGAGGTATCTAAGGCCGAAGATCCTCGGTTTACAGCCATTGAATTATTATGTAGTACTTACAGCAGGCTCACAAATTACGTGGCCTGTCAGGGCTAGCTCGGTAGTGGAAAATACATTTGGCTCAACTTTTCCCGACTGTATAGTTGGTAAGCCATGTACCCGTCAACCGGTGAAAGCTCCGTTGCTTCTCGCGGGAGAGTGAATGCCTCGACGCGTCGCGGCGGCGCTGCGGCCCCGAAATAAAGCCGCCATGTAATCCGACGCGATGCCGCCCGCACCGCCGCGCCGCGCTGTGCCGTGCTGGAAGTATACGATGTACGCCGGATATTATCATTTTATTGTCTTATAACTAGCGACACTTTTTGCGTTTGCCATTTTTTGCTTGTAGTTCCGTTCTACATGTGATTGAAATTGAACGAACTCGATCTGGTGATTTGGTCTACTTTGAACACCTACCTACGTGTACCACCAGTACTAAACAAAAAATAAAATTGAAACATGTGGTTTCAATTTTCCCTGGACCTTGTCCTGTAATCAATAACGCAACGGCACGGGGCCGCCCGTTGAAAACCTTGGCCAATCACCTGCGAATAAAATTTCTTTTTAGTAGGTACAAGAATTAATTCAAGTAAATAATTAATTATCATGTCCGATTCATAAATTAAATCTATTTGTAATTTATACTTTCTAAATGAGTGTGAGGTGGCTGTCGGTATTATTATTTTAAGAACTATCCACCTACACTGTGATGATAAGTAGACAACTGACGCACAGTTCTTTGCAGATCACTATCAACGCCAGCATGCCAGTTACGTGTAGGAAAAGAGCCCACCGCCAAAATACAAGTTATGTTTTAGCTAACGAAACGAGAGACTATTTCTACACTGCAAACTAAATTAAAAACGCAACCTCCAAGTTTTTTACTAGTTTTTCTCGGTCGAAACGCCTTTCCGAACCAATGGTGGATACATTTGACGATTCAAAAGCTCTTTGTAAAGACTTATTTGTTTAAAAACATGTCAATTTTATTTTATCCTAACATCGATAAAGGGAAGCTCATTTTTCCACCATTTTGCGTTGACTATTTTAGTCAAAACTTAAGTTGGACGTGGACTGCCCGGCATTAGTGTGTTAGTTTGGTAAAGTAAGACTTGAAATTGACCTAAGTAAATATAAAAAATCTGTAAATAAATGTTAATAATACGATCTGATATATAAATACATAATAAAGTTTATACTTAATTATATTCTATTTATGCATTCGTTGTTATTATTTCCATAGTCTTTCATGTCCAGTTGCTTTTTTCATGAAAAAATTTAAAAAAAATCAAAATTAATTATAACTTCTATTGTCTTTTTTTGTCGTGGGCTCGTCACCCGCGACAAGAATCGCCGCGCACGACAGACGCGTCAACAAACGCTGTAATTACGAGTTGCACATGCGATCTCCTCATCTCGCAACCAGGAAATGCGTGTAAGTTAAAGACAACATAATCATATCAGTATATTACTAGTACCTATTAAAAATTACTTTTTTATTTAACTGTACCTGATTATTGGTCAGTGGTTGAACGGACTGCAAGTCATCTGCAAAATTGCAGTCGGAATATATTTCTTGTAATAAATAATTTTTGAAATTATGCAGTCGGTGCAATGCAGTTATGTCAACTGCAATGGAATTAAATTCAAACTGCAATTAAGTAGTCGACTTATTGTCCAAAATAATTATTTAAAAAATAAATGAACTAATAAAATGCTCGTAGAGGGTTTTAGGTCAGCACTTGGCAATTATTGTTTTAGATTATAATTTTTTCTTGCGAAGATGTTTGGATTGGATTAAGTACATGTATACCTAAAACGATTTGTCATTTGTTTTTTTAAACAATATTAGCCAAGCTGAAGGCTTCCTATCCCCTCCAAATAAGCGGAAAGCTTGTGCTAGGAGTGGATACGACAATAATGCAACGTGTGGGATTCGAACCTGCGACCTTTCAGTTTTCAGTTCGCACCTTTAACCCTTGGGCTATTGAGGCTTAGTTCACGATTGTTTATTTTGTGTTAAAGCAAAAACTTTAATACCTAATATTATGTAATCGTTAGTATAAAATATTTAGCAATTTAAGATACTAAGTAATTTACAAGGTCTTACGTTAAGTACCTAATAGCGTTTATTTTTAATTTTTATGCGATACTAGCGACCCACCCCGGCGTCGCATGGATGCATAATTGTCATAATGAAGAAACTGAGATTTTCCTACAAAAGTCCTTTCCGTCTTCTCTCTCTTTTTCCGAATTGATTTTTGTTTATAATATATTATGTAAGTATACGTCTTAGGGTCCGTTCACATCGAGGTGCGACGCGACGTATCTCGGTGTGAACTGACCCTTAGAAGATCCTGAAAAATACCTGAAAAAGAAAATGTTTGATCTACTAGTATAAACATAAACTGTTTTGTGTTATTACGTAGTTACTTAATTAAAGTAGACGTCCCTACATATTTGAACTTCCCTTTTAGACTCTTTCTTACCATTTACATAAAAACGCTTGAAACATACAGTCCTGTAATTAGAAACAAGCGTCAGTTGAGAAACTTACTAGTTGTAGATGTAGGTCAATATGTAAATAAGTAAAATGAAAACTTCGTCTAAGCTAACATGCTGTTATTTTCATGACAATAATTAATGTGTTATTATCTATCACATAGAGCACGGGGCAGACAGGCGACAGCAGACGGTTCAAGGCTGTGTCAAGGAGACATCGACCTGAACAGTAAAGCCGAATTTACACTGCGAAATTAGTGGCATGAAATTAGTTTCATGACATTAATTTCTCACTTAAACTCGGCTTAATAGTCCACTAAGCCAGATGGTGAGGATGAAATTGTGTTCGGTGGCGAGCGGTTCGGTTGTAGAAGAGAGAGGGTGGAATAAGGTCAAATAGCTCTTCAGAACTAGGGTTGCCAGATTTTTTTTCAGCCTATAAGGGACAAAAGGTTAAATGGGCAAAAAAATACGGGATTTCAGTTTTTTACCCGGGACAAATAAAATACAAAATTATTTAGTGTCATTTTTTTTTTATATATATTTTTCCGAGGATCGAGTCAGTTTTAACATTGTCATTCTGACACTAACACTGTCATTGGTCGATGCGGGCTGCGAGTGCAAGTTAGCAGCGAGACGAGTACGTTTTACGAATGTTGCGTGTGTGAATACGTAGATCGATTTCATAATGAAAAACGACGTACGGTTCAAATACGGGACAGAGTCAGTCCCGCCGGGACATTTTAAACTATGCCTAAAATACGGGATGTCCCGGGAAATACGGGACGTCTGGCAACCCTATTCAGAACACTCCCCGTTGTATAGCCGATAGAATACGCATAGAGAGCTTACGTCTCTGCGGTGCTCCAGGCTTTTCTTAGGAGTCGACTTACATAGTTCCCCTACGCGGCGGCTCGAGCGACTGCAGGCCTGAGGATTAGAGCAACTTGCGCGCGAATTGCGCATTGTTACGCTCATTGCGTTCCACTGCAGCTTGCACAACTTCCAAGCGTCGAGGGCATCTAACTAATTAGTAGGTACGTAGGTATCTAACGCTATATTAAGTTAATTTTTAGGGTTCCAACGGGACCCTTTACCAAGGCTAAAATCCGCGCACTCACTCTGCGACTCAAGTCAGAGCTAAAACGAGACGTACATACTATGTCAGAGAATATTTGTGTCTCGTTTTAAGCTCTATCTTAAGTCCGAGCTAAGTCAGAGATCTCAGCATAAGACTCCGCTGTCCGTCAGCGGGCTGCATCTCATGAACCGTAATAGGCAAATACTTGAAATTTTCTCAGAATGTGTATATCTATTGCCGCTCTAACAACAAACATTAAAAATAAATTTAAAAATTAAAAGGGCCTCCTCTACCAGAAAGCGTTTTTTGGTACGGAACCCTTCGTATACGAGTTCGACTTTACGAGTATGAACGACAACGTATTTTACAACTAAAAACCTAAAAACTAAAATAATAAAAAACTGAGCGAGGTTTGATCTCACAACATTTTTGCTGAAAAAAGTGCCATATTTTTTGACAATTTATCATACTTTTTACAATGTTTATATTGAAAGTTGTTATAGCAAAGCGGATATAACCAGCCATAACAACCGATACCTTCGCCACAAGTCGTAACATCATTTTATAACAAAAAACTTTGCTTGCAATAACTAATGGAGTACAGCAATTTATAAATCATGTAAGGCTGGGCGCACATTGGCCTGAGCGTCAAAAAATTCTATATTATTTATTTCATGTAAGCCAACTTGTGGCTTATATGACAAGTCAAGACTCTATCGACGGTTCGAAAAGCAGTTTCTATTAGCTATGTTAACAAGTTTTCGCTTAATGACAAAGTTGCATGGACACAATCGGATTAACATTCAGCTGCCCACAAGACAGCATAATAATTTATTACATTCTAATACCTAGCTGAAACATTTTGTTTTGAAAAGAGCAACTTTTGAATTTCTTACCCACTCTTCTCAACAGAATCTGCGTTCCGAACCACAGCTTACATGAAATAAATTAATAATTTTAGATTTTTTTGGAGTTAAGCTTCTTTTCATAATTATGTAAGATCGAGTGCCACGCTACACCTATACGCATTTATATATGTAATTGAAAAATGCGAAAACTGAATCCATGATGAAATTAAATGAATGAAATGAGAGTTGATGTACCTTCATAGAAAATATTTTGACCCCCGATGCAAAAAACGACGGGGTGTTATAAATTTGACCGGTCTGTATGTATGTGTGTCTGTCTGTGGCATCGTATAGCTCCCGAACGGATGAACCGATTTTGAATTTGTTTTTTGAACTAGTCGGGAGTGTTCTTAGCTATGTTTGATGAAAATCGGTCCAAGATGGCCGCCGTCACAAAATGGCAGATTATATATTTTTATTTTAACGTTTACTGGCTATAGCGATTAGGATGTTGTAACCTTTGGTTGTAACATGTGAGTTTTAAATTTTTATTTTACACTTGTCTATAGATAAGATGCTGGTAAATGTGATTCAGGCTTTAGCTACCCACCTAGCGACGCGATTGATTTTTAAACTTGCAAGTCTGAACAGCGGGGCAGTTCTTACTTTCGCAACTCAATCAATATTAATTAAGTATCGAAAACGTCAACAAAAAGTAAAATTTGCATTAAATTAGCGGAGTAAGCGGACTCTGAATTACGTAAGTAAACGAAATTAAATTATTTGAACTCAATCTATAAGCCACCATATTTAAATGATCGCTGATGAAAAATATGCCTTAACGCTTTGGCCGAGGCTCGAAATTACAATGGAATTGTAATATTTTTCTTGCGTAATTATTTATTAAGAGCAGAGTGACCGGTCAAAAAGAAAGTGTTTTACAATAATATATTTCATAATGTGAATGTACGTACGGCAATGTACTTGCAGCAGGCAGGCAGGCACATCAATTACAATGTAATAAGTTATACTACTTAGATATCTTGTGAATGTCAAGCCGATTTAAGTCTACTTTTCTGTCTAAAATTTCTTAGTATCAGCACGGAGTTATGAAGCCGACGGTATTATTTCGGAGAGCACATAAAGCCGTTTGGTCTTGCACTTGATCAGTTTCTAATCGATGGCCAACCTACTGGATTATGCGAGTGAAGGAATAGACATAGCCATTGTGCGCTCACACTTGTGCTCTATAATATCTCACGCGTGGAACTAACTATACCTCAGCTGTTCATGGTCTCCCAAATCATGTCGGGAGATATGTATTATAAGTTAATTTAAGTACGAAACGTAGGTACACGTAGGGTGTCATGTGATCTGATCCAGCACGAGTAGGTACGTGTTTGTAATTCGAGATTTCGGTCAGTTGCTAATTTACGTCAAATGAAAGTAGGTATACACAGACACTGCGCAACCTGTGAAACCTAAACTATGAACGATCCGTTCATTTATCAACAGCAGCATGCAGTGCTAAATGCTCGCCCAGAATACAGTCTTACGTCTTACATGTATAAATAATATTTTTGTGATGTGCATTTATAACATTACTAATGTAATGGATAGGTATTTGCTAAAATCATTGTTTTCTTAGCAAATCATAGAAAAATTGAATAGGTATAATCAGCAAAGACGTCAGCGTAGGTAGCTCTCCCACCTCAGCAAAAAATCCTCGGATACGTTACATTGTATTACCTACTGTACCTACACGATTAACATCTGTAAACTCTTAGTTGTTAAGTAAATATTTTAATCTATTTTATTTAGTTAACCGGGCCTATTTGTTCAGTGATTCACAATTAAGACTTCGGAATAAAATAGCAAGAAGACGCATCAGATGAAAGAGTTAAAACAAAACTACTATTTGTAGGTGTACTGCACTGTTTACGCTGAGTTAGCCGTAATGAAGCACAAAAAGTGTAGTTATCTAGTAAAGTCCTCCATCCGCGCGTTCCTCGGAAGCGATACCATCAGAGTGTACGCAGGTGCGCCGTATACGTCCCATAACCCATTCAACACGCCCTGCCGGCCGAAGCTACTGCCGCAGTTTAGCTATCATAAAACGTATGACGGGGAAGCTAACAGAACAATACGGCTGGACTGGACAACTTTTGGAAAAATGAGTCAGGTCTTCTCGGTCTTAAAAAGTACTGAAGTGGTAATAAGCAAAACATGGTGGTCGAAGAAGCGGTGATGGTTGGTGGAGCCAACACACGTAATGTGGGGCCACATTCCAGCGACAGTTGTGGTGACGTTCATTTTTGAAGGCTTATATCCATCAGAAGAAACCACAGGATTATGTGTTGATGCTGATAACGAGGCAGCCAAAGTACCGGTTCGTACTATTGTTATGACTCTTGATGCAACCGCTGCTGGGATGGGCTACTGTATGATTGTTAAATTATGAAACTACTATCCACTAATCCACCACTTCCACATAATTTTGTACCTTATGTGCTTCTTTTAAAAAACACATTCCGATAAAATACAACAGTGTTAGGGCGCGAACAAGCCAAGGATGCCTCACTGCGATACCTCGCGGTCGCGGTTTAGCTCGCTACCTCGATGCCACCTCCATGTAAAACAAATGTATGCAAACAGACGAGCGCGAACATGCCGAAGGATACCTCACTGCGATACATCGCGGTTCACATCGATGTTTACCTCGATGCCTACGCGAAAACAAAATATTTTGTTTTTACATCGCGGTCGACTGCAAGCATCGATGTGATCTGGCTTGTGATTGGTCGAATCGGTTCGCCCTCTCAAGGACTCCCGCCGTCGTTTACTTTAGGCCTCGAATACATTTTAATTTAATAAAATAAATACAATGTAGGTATAGCGTTTCAAATATTAATTATATGATGTATTATTTTATGAATTTTTTATATATTATGGTTTTCAAAGCTCTATAAGATTTGTGCCAATAAACTTAGAATAAGAATTATTATAATAGACTTAGGTACTTGTTTAGAAAATTATTCATTAAAATAAATATTATATTTGCACAACTCTTTTATAACTAAACTACTCGTAAAATTGGTACATATTATTATAATATTATTATTCATTATGGTTCATTTTTTATTTTAATTAAATAATGGAAAAGGAGGCGCTAATAGATTTAATTTTTAATATTCCTGCCCTGTGGGATAAGCGGCACAAAAACCACCACAACAGATATACGACCTCCCTGGCGCAGTGGTGAGCGCTGTGGTCTTATAACTGGGAGGACTCGGGTTCGATTCCCGGCGGGGGCAATTTAGGAATTTATAATTTCTAAATTGTCCCTGGTCCAGACCAGGCCAGCCTGGTGGGAGACTTTGGCCGTGGCTATTTATCACCCTAACGTCAAAGACGTGCCGCCAAGCCATTTAGCGTTCCGGCACGATGGCGTATAGAAACCGATTAGGTTTGAATTTACACTGCTGCCTATACCCCTTCCAAGTTAGCCCACTACCATCTTAGACTGCATCGTCACTTACCATCAGGTGAGATGGCAGTCAAGGGCTATCTTGTCATCGAATAAAAAAATATATATTTTAGCCAAGGAATGGAAGAATATTACTTTAGCGTTTAGTGAGCATTTGAACTAAGCATCCAGGTGCGACTGAACCGGCATGTTCGCACCGACATCTATGTAAAACATCCAGATATCGACATCGAGGTATCGAGCAGCGACCGCGACCGCGAGGCATCTTTGAAGTGTTCGCGCCCTTATACAGAAACAGTTGGTTTTCGAAACCGCTCGCGCCGAGCATTCCTTCGAGAGCAAAGCCGCGTTGAAGGAGGCTTACTTTTGAAGGCGTGGTTAAAATGTGCCTACGTATTTGATTTGAACCAAGAACAAAGGTTAGGTATAGGTAGGTTAGGTAGGTAAGATAAAATTTTTATTATTGCAGCTTAGGAAAATTCAAAATAACAATGAATGAAGTAGTTATTAACGTCGTTCGTCGTCGTCGGACCGATTTGGAAAATTCTTTTTTTTATTTGAAAGGGTATACTTCCCAGGTGGTCCCATAACTCCCATAGTCATCAGGTCAGGATCTGATGATGGGATCCTGGAAAAATCGAGGAAACTCTTCAAATATGGGCACAATTGATATACTTCGTAGTGGCGTTTGATGTCGGTTTTGTAAAAAGAATTTTTACGTCTTTTTATTACTATGTATCAATTATCTAAAGTTCGATTTGTGAATGTGCGACCCTGCGCAGACTCACCTTTCGTTGTTACCACTAGACGACTAGGTACAGCTATAATTTTATATCTTATAGGTACCACTTTGCGCTTGACTGCTATTACTCTATTTATTAAACAGAGTGGTAGTAATTTCGTACAAGTTGTAGAAGCGATCACCGATCATTATGTAGGGTCAGATGTCCAACAATGAAACAGTGGTACACAATAAAACACTGTGATATTTCTGAAATTCTGCGTTGCCAGTTCGTGCATTATATTGCGTTAGGACACTCTCGTGAAGACCCCGCCCTAGCCCAATTTGCATCGACGCCGCGTACGAGAAGATGTGTTTGCGGAGCACTTTTGTTTTTTTTCGACAAAAAGTAAATATTTTTAGCATTCTTTATAGATTTTTTACTAAAGTATGGTTGAAAATTTCATAAATTTCATGATTAATTAGCATTACACACATTCTGTAGATTAATGTGCAATAAATTATATCTTAAAGTGTTACAATTTAGTGGGTAAAAAATTGAGATTAGTAAAAAAAACCTTAGGTAGTTCACAATGAAACAGTTGCACAGTGAACACAATGAAACACTATTTCAATGTGTATCATCTTGTTTTATTGTGTGAAAGTGCATAATATCATGTACTTTCCGGGCAAATTAATAATTTTTGTGGGTACAAATTAACAAATTAATCTTATTAACATTAAATTTTTTATAATACCAGTAATAGTACTGGTAACCTGAAGTGTCTGATTAAAGTTAATTATAAATAAATCCTTTTGTGATTATTAACTCAAGCATTTTTTTTTATTCACCTACTCCATAAATTACACAAAAGTCGAGACAATACTATTAATGTTTCATTGTTGAATTTGTGGTGTTTCATTGTGTACACCACTGTGGACACAATGAAACATTTCCCATTTTTTAGTTTATAATTTTTTGCCGATTGATGACATATTAATTAAAAAAATTGTAAATGAAATCCGATGCGGAATAAAATTACCTACACACCTGTAAAAAATTAAACTTCTATCTGTAAAAACAAAAGGTGCATGAGACTTTGAATTTTTTGTGTTTCATTGTTGGACATCTGACCCTACTGTAACGCTATACGTCGTGACAGCCTACTTACGCAGGCCTCGGCGATGTAATATATCTCTATTCACTATCATTTGTACATTATCCGTATGTAATGCGACTAATGCCAACGAGAGGGAGTCTAGTTGCAAAACATTAATATTAAAGGTAGGTATCTAGATAAGTTATAGGCCTAATTCGTTTGCTGAGCGAAGCATCATTAGCAGTTTCTGGATTGATGGGGCCATATGATTATTTTGTCGAAAGATCATGTTTTCAACATTTGATTTTTATAAGATTCAATATCTAATTTGTTTATGAAAACAACTAACTTCATACCTATCTTTACCTTCCTGAGAGACTGTCTGATGACAAAGCCAACTTAATTAATTTTATTATTGGAAATGAATTGCTTTAGGTATTGTAGGTACATTATTATCATTGAATTGTACAATAAAGAATTATTAAATACAACAAACTAACGGACCGAGGCTATTTATACCCGTGTACCTAGAGATTGGTTTTGACGACATATTTTTTAAACTTTCCAGTTTCTAGTAGTCTCTAGAGGTACTTAATCGTAGAGCTAGAGGGGCACTGAGGAAAGATTTTTTGAATCTAAATCTACGTGGACTGTACGTAAATATGAATATACCTACAAAGCAATGCACAACAACGTTCAAATCGGTTGGAGTCAATCGATTTTTCTGCAGCAGAAGGTGTACGACACGGCCCACCCGGGTTATTAGAGAGGGTGGGCTGTACGGCATATCTGTGTGATAAGTTCATATCATAACAAGGGCTGCGAGGGCGAGGGTGGCGGTAAAGGGCTCGGCCGCGGGCGCTGCGGCCCTGACCTATATTGGCTGACTTTTGCAATATCTGCAGTGGATGTAGGCCGACTATACCCTGAGCAGCAAAGCCTCTGCAGTACTAGCTCTTTATCGTTTCAAGTCAAAGTCGAGTATACCTTAGAAATATATTATTTTTGAAAAGACTCAGTCTGACACGTCGCATGGCTCGATCCATGCCTTGCTAGTATGAGTAGTACTTACTATCCTATTTATAGCATAAATGTTTATCCAATAAAAAGCTGGTTTACCATTGATGGTGTCATGCTAAAATACTCGTACCATTAGCGACATCTAACAGTGTAGTGCTACAAATAACAATATTCTGTCAATATTTTTTACCGAAGTTAGCTCAACTTCAATGTCAGTGAGGTCAGATCGAATAGCTGCAGCTGCTCACTGTGACGATACTCGATAGATGTCGTTTTTATTGTTTCCAAGCTTGTTCCAAGTTTGTTCTTGGCAGCGATTTCACCTTATGGTAGGTATACCGAGTTATGACTTATGAAATTATGATGCAATCAGTCCTTATAGGCATTTCCCGTCGCGTAACATAGAGTCTACAGAGGGTTATGAACTTATAATAGAAGTTGGATTGAAGAACAAGGTCTGAAATAAAGCAATCCATAGGAGTATCGAGGCACTGACATAGCCCAAAGCATATGTTGCAAGTTTAAGTGACAGTGGGTGGTCAGATCATGGGGCGTAAACTGTGGGAGTCGTAAAGTGCTAAAGTAGAGACCGCGTACCTACATAATACGTAGGAAGCATGTTGGTCCGAAATACAAAGAGGATGTTGTGAATTGGCTAATGAAGAAACCTAAGGACAGGGTGCGATGGCACTAACTAGGGAATTCCTAGGGCAAGTTTAATTAATTATTAATATCCACAGGCTGATGCCTTGTGTTGCATACTGCATTATGATTAGTTACGAAATAGAACGGATCTACTCGTATAATTCAAACTCTCATTTTCAAAATATCTTTTGCTACGTTATTCCAAATAAGAATCAAATCTTAAACGCCGTTGTATCTAAGGTATTTCCTTGTCAGTGACATTATTTTTTATCAAGCTATTTTCCTTTTTTTTTTAATTTATTTTTATGATGTTACTTGTACTTTAACCTATACCTACTTATTATATCAATAAAATTATAACATTAAAATTCTTTTGAGTACCTACGCAAGTATAATATTTACTGTGCCAATAAAACAACAAAGTGTATAATATAAAATGGACACAATGCAATCAATTTCAACCGCTCGATATCACAATGCTCTGATAAGATGACAAATTGCGAAGATATCAACTGATAAGAGATAACAGGTGTCGATGATTCAAATTAATGCTAACGCGTCTGAGTGTGCGAGCCATTGAGCTGTATGCACCGCGAGGAGCAAACATCAGGCGTCAAAAATAAAATAACAAACACCAGGATCGTGAGTTATTTCGAAAAACCGATAGACTTGGGATCTCAAAGAGCTGGAATAGCTGGAATAATCGGAAAGCAAATAACGAGTAACAGGGAGCCGCTGGATTGTAGTGGCGCTAAACCAAAGCGCGTGGATGTTTACGTCGGTTGACAGTTGAAAAAGAATTTCTAAGTCAACCGTCAACCGACACATCCACTGTTTGTAATACAACTAATTTCTTCTCTTACCCTCCCCTACCCTACTCAGTCTACTCTATACCTATTCCTACCCTACCCTTTACCTCTTCCTATTATAGTGATATTTATTGACAGAGTTTTAAAAGCAGGTAGAACATCGAGCCTCGGAGAGCACGTAAAGCCAACGGTGGTGTTGCGCCAGGCCTATTTTCGATCGTTTTGGATCGCCATACCCTTGTACTATGAGAGTCGAGAGAAGAGTGATTCTTTGTGTACAGCGTACACTACAGCTATTACCTGCGTATTTGAGATTAGCTATTACTAACAAAATTTGATCGGGAGGACAGTACATTTAGATTGTGCCTAGCGTCTGCATCTCTATGGTCTATAGCTCAATGTCACGAGCTATCACGAAGTAAACAGATAAACATGTTTGCTCAGGAATCACGGTAAACAGCCGATGTACCTATGTTGACTTATTTTCTTTACCGTTATTATGTATTTACCACCGGTATTTACTGCGCTTACCTACTGTAGGTTTAAACTCCGTGAAGATCAATATTTATGCGCTGCATTTCATATTGTAATTTTAATATCATAAGACATCCATAATAGAAAATTTTCACAACTCGCTCCAACAGTAAAGTCGGGAAGTCTGTTTCCTAAATAACTATCAATCTACGACGTCACGCCACATCCTTTAGAAAGTGGTAAAAAATGTGGAACAGATTGCTAGATGCTAATTAAAGTTTCGTATGTCTCGTTACTTTTTCACATAACTTTGTTCTATTCCCTATTCTTATGCTTTATTCTGACTTCTGAGGCTATTTTTTCTTGACTGAATATTAATCGCGACGACGACGCGAGGCCAAAGATTAAACAATATCAACGGAGGCATAGATTAGCCAACTACGTCGGAGATATTATAGTGCACTTCGCAGGCAAAAGCTAGTAGGTAACTTAATACGTGGACTGGTCCGGATTGTAGCTATGAAAAACACTTACAGATACGAACAATGATAAATATCATAGGATACGAATAGGTACCTAACAATCAAACCATACTTTGATAACATGTAATTGGATTAAAGTGGAATTTAATGTTAATAGATAAGTACCAAAATAAAACTCTAAACAATTAATAAAACTAGCTTTTGTCCGCGAATTCCTCCGCGCGGAGTTACATTTTGTCCACGAATTCCTCCCCGCGCAGTTAGGTTTTGTCCGGAAATTCCTCCGCGCGGAGTTAGGTTTTGTCTGGGAATTCCTCCGCGTGGAGTTGGGTTTTGTCGCGCGGAGTAAGGTTTTGTCCGGGAATTCCTCCGCGCGGAGTTAGGTTTTGTCTAGGAATTCCTCCGCGCGGAGTTGGGTTTTGTCGCGCGGAGTTAGGTTTTGTCCAGGAATTCCTCCGCGCGGAGTTAGGTTTTGTCTGGGAATTCCTCCGCGCGGAGTTGTGTTTTGTCGCGCGGAGTTAGGTTTTGTCCGGCAATTCCTCCGCGCGGAGTTAGGTTTTGTCTGGGAATTCCTCCCCGTGGAGTTGGGTTTTATCCGGGAATTCCTCCCCGCGGAGTTAGGTTTTGTCTGGGAATTCCTCCCCGTGGAGTTGGGTTTTATCCGGGAATTCCTCCCCGCGGAGTTAGGTTTTTTCCGGGAATTCCTCCGCGCGGAGTTAGGTTTTGTCTGGGAATTCCTCCGCGCGGAATTGGGTTTTGTCGCGCGGAGTTAGGTTTTGTCCGGGAATTCATCCGCGCGGAGTTAGGTTTTGTCTGGGAATTCCTCCGCGTGGAGTTGGGTTTTGTCTGGGAATTCCTCCCCGTGGAGTTGGGTTTTATCCGGGAATTCCTCCCCGCGGAGTTAGGTTTTTTCCGGGAATTCCTCCGCGCGGAGTTAGGTTTTGTCTGGGAATTCCTCCGCGCGGAGTTGGTTTTTGTCGCGCGGAGTTAGGTTTTGTCCAGGAATTCATCCGCGCGGATTTAGGTTTTGTCTGGGAATTCCTCCGCGTGGAGTTGGGTTTTGTCTGGGAATTCCTCCCCGCGGAGTTAGGTTTTGTCCGGGAATTCCTCCGCTCGGAGTTAGGTTTTGTCTGAGAATTCCTCCGCGTGGAGTTGGATTTTGTCTGGGAATTCCTCCCCGCAGAGTTAGGTTTTTTCCGGGAATTCCTCCTCGCGGAGTTAGGTTTTGTCTGGGAATTCCTCCGCGCGGAGTTGGGTTTTGTCGCGTGGAGTTAGGTTTTGTCCGGGAATTCCTCCGCGCGGAGTTAGGTTTTGTCTGGGAATTCCTTCGCGCGGAGTTGGGTTTTGTCGCGCGGAGTTAGGTCTTGTCCGGGAATTCCTCCGCGCGGAGTTAGGTTTTGTCTGGGAATTCCTTCGCGCGGAGTTGGGTTTTGTCGCGCGGAGTTAGGTCTTGTCCGGGAATTCCTCCGCGCGGAGTTAGGTTTTGTCTGGGACTTCCTCCGCGCGGAGTTGGGTTTTGTCGCGCGGAGTGAGGTTTTGCGACATCCCACGGAAACCCTCTTTTCCACATTAAAAAACACCCTATGTCATTCTCCAAGGCCTCAATCATGTTGAACCGTTTGTTGATTGAAGGACAAACCAACAAAGACACATTTTCCCGTTTATAAAATTATTACTAAAGATTACAGTAAACAGGTTTCTCGAACAACAATGTTGTAACGGTCTTAATTGCTGAGTGTTTTTGAGTTTAGGTAGACATCGATACAAATTATACTTACCTACATGACGCTACATAGTAATATAATAATATAGCTTAGTTTCGGACACCACTGCCAGTTTATTGGTACAAGCTGTTAAAACAACGCACGATAACAAACATCTTCACTTTTACACTTCTCCACACGTAACCGAGTGACAATAAAGCCTTCACGGTTCCCATACAGGGAGGAGGGCTGGTTAGCTGCGCCGATGTTTGCATGTTAATTCACGAGGACGTGAGACCACCCACGCTCGATACTACCTACACCAATCTATCTACTGCGCTGCTAATTATTTTATCGGATGGTAAGGTGATTAAAGTACCTAAGGTTCTAACCTTAAATAGCCTGCAAAAAAGCAAGTAACTAATGCGATGCGGATCGCACAAATCAGCGCCTCCAAAATAAAATATTATCCTCGCCTGAAACTGCATAAAATTATATTACCACTTTGCTTAACCTTGTGTCATGGAGGTCGTCAAAAATGTGATGGCTGAATATCTAATGTTATTGGAAAACATATTTCTACGCGGACAAAGTTGCGAGAAATATCCAACATTGAATGAAACCTTTCATCTTAGATAACCGAGTATTGTTCGAAAAAAAGTAAACAATGGTCATGATAACGTGCTATAAGGCTATAGGCATAAGTGTGTTTGGGAGCGGCAGCAGCAACTCGCGGAAGGAAATCAGCTGGGGACGGACTAGTTCTGTCGGAAGTTCAAAAAATTGTTTGCTCCTAGCGGTGGAGCCTCTATACCGACTAAGGCTCGGACAGACACATCGCGTGACGGCTGCGTTTCCAATGCGTCTTCTAGGAGCTGTAAGACAGGCGACTGTATCAAGACGTTCACACTGCGTACAGTTTTTAGGAACCTCATTGTCCAGTGTATTACGAAACTTCCACGCTTCCAATGTGATGTTTTGTCGTGCTGCTGTGGTCGTGCTCTGCAGTGAGACTTGCTATAGGCAACATAACTGACAGACAGAATTCTCAAAGGTACATTACTTCTGAAAACAACTCAGTTTATCGCATTACAGGAGGCCCGATAAAGTTAAGTCCATGATCCCTGCTGCACGCACGCATAAGAAGATCTAATACAATCTCGTGTATTGCGAGTCGTACATGCGTACATAGTGAGACAGTCTGCTGCGCCGTTACTCGCGATGCGTTGTATCTGCCCAAGCCTTACCAGGCCCAGGCAGGAAGGGCAACCCGTCTGAGAGAATAACGTGTTAATTACCAAATAGGACGTATTAGGTAACAGGCTGCTTGTGAAAAATGTGAGACCGCATTGTGGCGACCGCGGCGGCGTTTGAAGTTGGAGGTCTGTGTGTGAAAAGGTAAATGGTATTGTTCTGTAGGACATGTCATCTTTATATAACTTACTATTACTAGAGATGTGACCTTTTTGCGACAGCTTGCAAATAGTTTAATTAAAGTAATTGTCAGAAACGCTATGAAGATTACATAATGTCAGTTTAATGGCTACAATAACGACTGCCCATATTTGATCATGTTCGTAAATGTCAAAACTGCAAAGTGGTATCAAGGCGAAACTTTACATCTACAGCGGCGGCCGCCATACTTATTGTGCCAGAGTTCTCAATTCGCTTATAAAACCTTTTATCCATACATAACTCTGTCTGTCTGTTTCCTTTTTGACTTTTTGCTACTCAACCGGAGAACTAATAATCTTGACACAGACTTTGCTTTCCGGAGATAGACTCCTATTCCTCTCTAACTCCTATAATTTTGAAAAACTTCAGTCTGCGTGGGCATTAGGCCTGCGTCTTATTCCGCGCCAGTTCCGCGCAAATTGAAATTCCTTCCTTCCCTCTTTACAGTAATGTTTTAGATTAATTGATCTTAAACCTTGTCTTAAACCATAATAAAGGTTATGGTCAGTAGGGGACGAAACCAATATAAAGAAGTATTTTCGATTTCATAACATTATATTGAATAGTAGGTATGCTTTTGGGTAGAGAAAGAAATTCCTATGTCGGTTAAGGAAAAACCCGAGGATTTTTATTAGTATGTATTAATCATTGCCAATCCGCATTTTCCTCAAGAGGGCAAGGCCAGATACTTATTAAATCAAACTATATCAGGAGTCTTACTATTTTTATATTGAGGTTAATATGACCCAGTTGTTAGATATACCAGTTTGCCACAGAAGCCATTATCAAGATTGATTACCTTATAGATATCTGTATGAACTTGCCCACACAAAGCGATGTTTGGACTTCAAATGGTATGATTATAATAATTTGGTAGCGATATGATATGGAATTTTTGGAACTACGATTTACTCCTACAACTCATCTCCTACGCGTTGTCGCTTAAGTACATGACGCTGTTCAAAATTCGGAAAGCCGCTGAAAAGAGCCAGTAAGAAGCCAGCAGTTGGTGTTTTCAAAAACATGGGCAGTCATGGGGACTGTCAACAGAAGTGAAAACACAACAAGGCAGAAGCTCTTACGTAATTTGATCAAGCGGACGCTCAATTCTCAAAATTTGATTGCAACGATTGCTCACGGCACATCATGCGATAGGGTTGCGGTACCTACCTGGACGTGGACACTCGCTGGCTGGAGTAAACCCAAAGTAGCTTTTCTTAAATATAGGATAAACGAAATTGCCGCAATTTGCAAGCGAAGCTACGAGCGAACGCTACTCTAGATTTAAGAGAAGTCGTAGTAAACGGTAACAGCTGTCTGTTATTTAACCACTCTCTATCTGGTACCTAATAATAAATTAGCTCTCGTACAATAACGATAGTTATACAAATCGTGGGCTCAGCGCAGCGACGAGATCGCGGGCAGCCTTCGGCTTCATCGCTTCCATACAACAATGCTGCAATGACTCGAGAACGTGTCTTCCTGTCAACAGAATCGCTGATTTATTGCACTCTATTTTCAAAGAGCGCATACGGCAGGGAAAATATTGTTCCTAATCTATTATAGAGTATCTACGTGTGTTTTTCTCCCTATCTCTACTCTGTCTCAAATCTGCATGCTCACACGACTAAAGTGCATGACTATTTGTAACTTTTCTTGTTTCTCTGACACCGGAAAGACGTCGACACAAAAATATTATTTTCCTTTATTATCATGAACTTTCGCAAAGTTTCGCCGGATTCTATACAAAATTTTACATGGAATACAGTAAGTAAGTAGGTATATTCCGTATTTTTATTTGAATGGAATGTACTTTCTTACGTCAAATTTCTTAGAAATAAAAAGATATACATTATCTCTGTACGAAATTATTTTAATTTGGTCAGTAAATAACGTACTATTCGGACAGGATACGTGGGTAGTCACGCAAAGGTCGCGTAGAGCCGGCGCCCGCGCACATTTGGTCAATTTGAAAGTGAAAATAAATGCCTATTATATCTAACTCCACTACACGTGTTGTGAAGTAGCCACGCTCAAATACTGATGATCTGTGAGCTAACAGCGCAGTAATGCGAACACTAGCTACACACAAAAAACGTTACTAAAATAGGACACGTATTATTTATTACCGCGTAGGTATTCACTAAAACCATACAGCGTAGTTAGCGTAGTATACACATGAGGTGCAAGCCTCATGCGTAAATAAACTGTAACTTTAGCTTCGCTCATGTAGGTACCTACCTGTTCCATATGCGTGGAGTTTTTTAATTCTAGCAGAAACTCTTTAACTTTCCGGGTTAAAATGCGTTTATCCTGGGTATCAGTCATCTCCATTCAAATTTCAGCCAAAGTTCATTCGTTGAGGCATGAAGGAGTGACAAACATACACACATACATACAAACTTTAGCCTTTACAGTATTAGTGTGATTTCACGCTGCAGACCACATAGATAAGCTGAACAAGCTAACTGAACTGTGGGTTAACTCTGCTCTACCAAACGATTTCAGCTGACTTCCAGTAAACTTTGTCACCCTTCTGCCTCTCTTCATTCCTGCATTTAATGTGTAAGGAAAACTTACGATGCTATAGGTCTAAATTTTAAACGAATTTTTGAGTTGCAAGCCTTGTTCCACGATAGACCCACTTTATAAGTACCTATGCTAATGCTATACACGTATATCTATGGAGTATTTTCGTAACAATTACTAACTTGTTATCAATCATTCGATAAATCTTCATTCCACTTTATAGATATTTAATCGCTCAAACGATCAACAAAATTACCACCTTCTATGTGCCTTTAATGGAGGTAAGATTGGAATCTCTAATTAATTACACGGTAGCTCACATCTACCGTACAATAAAAATAATTTAAATGATACTATTGGGATAGGCATCAGATCTCAATAAATGCGATTGATTGTACATAATAATATAGTTATTATCGTATTTTAATTATACCCTTTTCTATAGATTACTTTACTATAACGGAGATCAAATCTAGTACCTACGTAGAGTATTTAGTATTAGATACTGCCACATGTCAATGAGAAAAATGGCACTTATCTAAGACGCGTGATATGATTTTTTCAAGCTTAGCCATGAAGCCACCCCTACCCATATACTCATATGGGCGTATTGTTACAATGTAGGTATTGCGCTGAGCGTAAGCTAAGGGATTCTAATTTAGAAAATTGGGAAACTGGTGAAAACGGGCATTATTGATTTTCGCATGTGATCCTCTGATATACGTATCTATGTATCTACTACAGCTGGAAGATTCTGTTGAAACATCAAAAAGCTCTTCGATCCTATATTCCTAAGGCAAAAAATTAGAAAAAAAAAATATTTTCTAATGAGAGAAAAATGTTGCATTTTTAAATGCTAAAGAAGTAGTGCGTACCTCTAAATGTAATGTAAAAAAACGATTATCGTTATATAACATTAAGATTGCTACCTAATCGTATTCCACGCAATTTGCGTGACTGAACTTTAAACTTTTTTTGGTGCACAATTACGATATTAACTTTGAAAGATATTTTCGAAAGCGAAAATTAATAACACATAAATCTGAGCATCGCAAATGATATAAATGCAGTTGTGCAATGTTTAAAAAAAATCGCTTTATACTTTGAACCTGACAGCCGTTGTATCAGAGATGATTTCTATAGGTAGGCTGTTTTTTTTTGGTCGTTATATTATATACCCCATACAGTTGCGTTTTATCAATCAACAAAGTAGCCGCCTTGAATTTAAAAACGTTTCTTCATACAAACTTTACCACCCCTTTTCATCATTAGGTGCTGGAATTAAAAAAAAAATTCTTGATCTTAAAACCAGCAGAGTCTTCGTATTAGTTGAACGATAGATTGACTAACATAGCCTTCTAGCAAGAATTATTATTAACAATCTTCCCTGATAAAGGTCAAATCATCTAATCACCTGATCAAGTGCTCCGTGATTTTTCTAGTAATAAAACAATTTCTGAGGAAACCTTTCTGTATCATTAGTATCAGAATAGGTATCAAAGAAAAAAATTTACCATAATCTCTCAAAAATTTGTATAAAAAAGATACGTGATCTAACATAGCTGCTCATTTCGTTAAAGAATGCATAATGTACTGAGTATATTACTACCATTGAGGAAATAATTTCATGTCTAAAATTGACCCAACTGAGAATCGTATCTACTCAAGAACAGTTGCTTGAGTTATGATCAAGTTAAGAGAGTGTGGTGTGAATCTTAGAAAACAAAACTTCTTCTCAACAATAACCGGATAGGAATAATATCGAATCAGAGCAGCCTTACAGGCACTCGGTAAACACTGGCCAGTTTTTACGAAACATTCGCTTACGGAGTTTCACTCGTGGTGAAAGTCAATCATTTTCTAGATATTTCGTGACTTATGAATGCCTGGACGCTGAGCCGCCGCGCTGCAATGGCGATTTGCACTTTGAGAACGTGACTTTGAAGTTGTATTCATGTTTTCGAATAAAGCCTTCTTTCATACTGGAAATGACTATAGTCTGATTTTTAATTGCGTGGAATTCTGACGTATCGTAATGTTACCAGAGACTTAAAAAGTCCCACAAAAAAGTTATCAAATTTAAACTTAGAAAAATAAATATCAATTGCCGCACATAGATATTTATGACAAATGCCTGACAGATAGTTTGGGGTAAAATCGAACTACAGGTGGTAATACTGTTTTTCATACAAATAACTCGCTCTATTTATAAAATGACAAGTGTCAGAATTCCACCGAATTAAAAATCAGACTATAGTGTTTGATTTTGTTGTAGTGGTGTGTGTGGTGATAATGTAGATAGAAAGGACGATTAACACAAGATATTGTATGTAAATGGTGTATTTAAAGGTAGTATTTATTTTTTATCCGAAAATAATGCAACGGGTGAGAACTGAGACTTAACCGTTCACCTTTCATCTTTAAGGCTATTGAAGGTTGTCGATTTTTTAATGAAAACAGAACGTCAAGATTCTTCGATTAAACAAGGGTTAAACGTTACACGGCGATATGTGATATCACTTAAATAAATAAGATTGGTCGTAAGCTCATCCCTATAGTCTTACGTTATACGTTTTATCAAATATTTTTTCCACCATTTATTGTGATATGATATGATAGAGTTATTGGAATGATCGAATAATGATAATTTACAACGTAGGTAGGTAATTATCAACTTCGCTCAGTCATAATTCATAACTTAGACAAAATTGAGAACTCGTGTATTGATAATAAAGTTAACATCATTGAGTGATTTCCCAGGTTGGCGACCTCTAGCCTGTCTACTCAGATTTTCGGTTCTATCATTAGGATAAACAAATGAACTTTTTGTAACAATACGAGTTTGGAAAGGTAACGGAGAGACAAAGTGAGTGCTGAATACATTATTCGGTGAGGAACGGCCGCGTATTATCGCTTCACAATCGCTTCAGACAATCCGCTTTGCCCCAACCGTGTAATTGGATTCCCGTGTGTGGAAGTGCGTTTTCATTGACATTAAATATCGCTCAATTTTATTTATTTATTTATTTCCAAAATATGACCTTAAGTACAGTAGTTACATGTTATAATTTGGCTTGGGGCTATAAATTTCAGCCTCAGTCTCAGGTTCGATTCCAGGCAGGGACAATTAAGGGACTTTTTGTGGTATACTCTGAGTGGAGGCTTCGCCCGTAGCAAAGATGCCTCCATTTGTTATTTAATTTATTGTTCTGGTAAGATGAAACAAAAAATCGCCGAACGTAAGAATGCTATAGGTATATAATTTATCGCCAATATCACCAGCGCCGAGTCACGTTTACCTAACCAAGGAATCCATTTGACGTTTTGTCTGATATTCAGTTCAAAAATTGTCAGAACGCCCCTTTTATTCCTTGTTTAATGTTACTTGGCGAAGCTGAAATGGGCACATTATATAAATGAAATGAAAGAAAATGCTATCAATAATAAAATAATTATTGTTATCATTTTAAAAGAGTCTTCTTCCAAAAAGTCTACCACTTTGGAGGATGCTGTCTGATCATAATTTAGAAAGTTGAAAAAACCTTAATTTATTTTTAAAACATTTTGATACGTTGCGTCTTACGTCTGCCTTATTACAAGACAGTGCAATGGAAACGGTGCATAATCGTCGTGTTTACATAGATCGTCGCACGGACTCGATATACTTTGTATATTATTTGGGTCTGCACGGTAGGTACTACACGAGTAGGTATATGTGTGAAATATACTTGTTTTCAGGTCAAAGAGTGACCCCCATACATTAACCGGCTTGACGTCTCGCTGTAGGAGCATGCATGCACATAGCGCTATGAACCTTTTTAAAGTAAACGAGCTTTAGTTAATCCAATAATTGAAAATCGTATTAGCCTACTTGATTTAAGCTCTTTAAATATAAATGTCGAATTGGATTTCGACACATATGCTGTTTCCTATTACAGATATTCTTGAAATTTCAACTCTAATTCATTTTCTAGAACCCAAGGTCACTTTGTATCTGTCAGTAATCTAAATACCATCCAAGTTATTGGTACTAAACTAATAAATTAAAACATTAGACGTAATGTTTGGCACTGCCACCCTTGCCACTCTCAATTATTGTAATCTCTCAAAATGTCCGAAATAAAACTGTTTGTATATTTTTAGCTAAATTGCTGCCGTGATTTAAAGTTCCTTAGCTAAGAATGTTCCAAGAAAAATGACAAAACTTGCATTATTTGCTATAAGTTTTATTACACAGTACAGCGCCTGCTACATACAAAGCATAATAAATATTGTATATTCTGTTTATAACAAAAACATAAAAGATTGATGCAAAAGCGAGAACGTGAGAAAATTTCTCTATAATGTATGAGTTCGTGCGAGTATGTATACAAGGTGTAATAAAGTTGTTCTTAATGTATTAGTTTTCGTGAAAGATGAATGACGGTGGGATGGTTCGATTTCATTTCACCGCGAGGTCGAAGCGGTAAGTAATGATGTTAGCCTGGCGGCATGGATGTTGCGAATGCGTTCAGTATGCGGCATTCAAAAACAAATTACCTACCAAAATGATGTTCCAATGGTGTTCATTTTGATCCTTATTTTTCAGGGGATAATAAGGGCAACTTTTTAATTTTTTTTTCGTTATGTTTTGCTTGACTTTTTTCTCTCCCCTCAAAATAAACTGCAAGCTTGTGTTAGGTGTGAGTACTACAATAGTGCAACAGATGGGGATGGGAGCTTGGGTTATTCAGGCGTGTGTGCATAGCTGAATAACCCAGTATGTATAAATAAATGCCTTGCTGCATGAAGTGTCGTAAACGTGGATAAAGTTATCCACACCGATATCATTAATTATTAAATAAAAGTTAAAGTAAGTCCATCTATCTGTTTGTCATGTTTTCACTCTGAATCGCTTTCGACATTTGGTAAGGAGATAGATTGCACCCTAAAGAAGGACATAGGAGTTATGACGGAATTTTTAAAACATACATCCACACAGTCAGTTTTATATATGCCAAACACCTACCAAAAATCGAAAAGATTTATAATATTTTCAAAAATACAAAACAATGCATAAAAATAATTTCTGTAATGAGTTCTTGGATATTTCTATGCTAACAAACCGTAATGTAAAGAAACCTTTACGTAGTTATACTATCACAGGTATATAAAATAGGTAAGTAGATGCGGTTTAGATCTCAGGAACATTAATTTGTTCGGGTTTCGTTTTGGTTTTTTGTACCTATTAGTGGGTATACAAGTACTCTTACTTTTTGTAGTGCGAGCGAACCGTTACGATTGTGGTTATTATTGTAAGCGGAATGTAGAGATCATCTCATTGTGAATGGAAACTCTCGCAGTAAAGCGACGCAAATAACAATCTTCATAGGATAATAACCCAAGTAGCACATTAGCGATGAATTACGTTATAAACAAGCTACATTACAGTCTATTGCTTTTATGCAGATGTACTAAAGGATATGATGAGTCTTTAGGCTATACTGAGGAAAGATTATACACTATTAAACAGCATAGCTGACTAATGACTTTATAAAGGCGAAAAATTATACTTAAAGCATTTAAGTAGAATTTTAAAAAGGTCTTGTCCAGCTATTGGCTGCATGTGATACTACTAGTTGATTTAGAAGTCCAAAGCTTGTTAACGACTGGTTAATACGAAAAATTTACCTCTCTTGTAATGCTGCGGGCTGCATTGAGGTATTCGCTGGTTTTAAATTGGTGTACACTAATTCAATTCTAATTCTACTTCAAGGAGCTTGTTAATGGCTGATTAAAAGTGGATTTGTAATCTCTAAAAATGCCGTTACATTTATAAGAAAATCATTAAACACCCTGAGTTGTAAATTGGAGTAGCTGTACTCCTTTCTAATCACAATGCATAAAGTATATCTGGCAGCTATTTTAAAGCTTTCGGCGTTATTTAAGAGTAGATCTAGATTATTGGTGTTCAAATTACGTCAGATTTGGTTTTTTTTGCATAACGTGTGACGCGACCTCACGAGTTACACGCGTGTGTTTATACATTTTAAATTAAAAATGAACAACTTAAAACCATGGAATAAAAGAAAAAGAACTGGTGGAATAAAAAGAAAACTATCTAAAGCATACGCTAAGGCTTCTATGGACGAATTGCGAAGGAACAGTACTGATGCAATTAATATTTACAAGCCAGTGTCGTTTACGCAAAGTAAGGGTTCCGCACAAACAAATTTTGATGAAAATATTGATTCTTCTAATAAGCAGCATTTTCATGAACCATACAAAACAATCTTTTTACACAAAAAATGTTATTAAATAATACCTACCTACCACTAAGTTATTATAAAAAGCAGTAGGTATATGTATACTCAAACTTTATTTGTATAACAATGTTCTTTTAAAAAACTTTGCTTTATTTTTAAAGTCAATATTTCATTAAATAAGTAGTGCTAAAATTGTTTACAATATTAGTCTGGCTTAAAAATGCATTAGATATACTTGGCACTTTTTCGGTTGTTTTGACTAGAATGACTAAATAAAAAAAACATAACACTGCAAACAATACTGTGAAGGATGCGCAAAACTCTTTAAAAGTTTACTTTTTAGAAACTTAAATCAAATCTACTGAGCCTGCAACTCCTGCAAGGGTATTTTGAAAGCCAAACATTGTACCTACATACAAAATGAAATGGTTTTTGGTCGAGATTTCTTTATCCCTAGAAAGCTGTTGTATGCTCTCTCTTTATACCAGTACACAGTAAGAAAGATTATTAAAATCCTTTGTCCAGCCAGCATAATGCTATAAGCTAGTAAATAGACTTTGGTAACACCACTGCACATCAAATAACTTTTCAAATGCATTTATGGAGAATTTGTGCTGGATAAGAAATGGACACCATTTTAGCAGTACATAAACGATTTGTTAATAAATATCCAAATGATTTATCTTAAAGATTTCAGGATACTTGATAGCTTTTAATTCAAACTATATATATTTTCCACTTATTTCCTAAATAGAGTATTCCTAATAGGTACAATGATTTAGAAAGCAATCATTTGAGTGATAAATTTATTTATTTAGTATTCATACACTTTATCTTATGAAATATTTTCGTTAACGCGATATTATTTTGATGGCGCATGAAATATTTGATGTAATTACCTATACACATTTACAGTAAAATGGGACTCGCAACTTAATTTACTTACATAATGACAATCAAAACCAACGAGAAAACTATTAAAAAATATAATATCTTATATTAAAAATGTCCGCCTGCACAAGCTCATAAATAAACAAACAATGAATGTAGATAGTGTCACATAATAATACGTAAAAAATAATTAAAAAACTATTTTTTTAGGTTATTTATATCTTAATAAAAGCTATTACGAAGCGTCAAAACATCTAAGAGCTGTTGAAGAGAATTAAAGTAGCTGAATCTTATGCTGCAATGGCTGTTGTATACCTGTATAAGCTATTCTACAGGCCCTGTTCAGCTGTTTCAATGATTATGCTGCCGTTAACCAGCCACTGTAATGCTCGGAGCTGGTTAATTTGGGGCCCAACTTAGCATTATAAGGTCTGGGTAGCTAACTACACAGGCCTTATGCAGGAAACTAAAACAGCCTTAAGTAGTCACAAATTCTATAATCAAGTCACTGTGCGGCTGTCATGTGCTACTTGGGAATTAGATGTGGATTGCCAAACAGTAATAAAAAATTAGGCTTATAGGGCCGTTTTTCCGAGAAAAATCACTACTTAATAATATTAATAATTGAAAAATATTGCAAAAATTTGGGATATTATGTTTCTAATTAAAAAATATTTCTTATGGCTATTTTTTAATTTCATTTTTATCATTACATGTTATTAACGATTATTTTTATTTCAACTCTGATAGTTATTGCCATTTATTGCTATAAGAAGCTTATGCATAAGGTGAAATAAAAATTAAAAAAAAAATCTTTTCCATTTTTTTAGGGTTCCGAAAAAAAACTTCGGAACCCTTATAGGATCACTCCGTTGTCCGTCTGTCTGTCAGTGTGTCACCACCGTTTTTCTCGAAAACGGCTTATGATACTAAGTCGAAATTTATACTGAATATAAAGTTCAATGGTCTCGTAGTGTTTTAAGAATATCAAGCTTATAGCTTAACTCAGTGAAAAGTTACAGCTTTAAAACCACGGCTTTCTCACTATTAAAACAAATTAAGGGACATCTTCCAAAAATCGTTTCTTTCCACACCTAATTCTTAGTTTCATAGTAAGTCCCGTTATATTTTACAAACACCAGTATTAAAATCTTGCAAATTACGGAGATTTTGATACCTCTAAACCATTAATAGTACCTAAAACAGTAAAAAAAAACAAAAAAAAACGATAACTTACTATGGCTTTTAAATTAATTGCAACGCTAAGGCTAAAACAAACTATCGGATGCCGCGACTATAGCTGCGACTGATAAGTGTGCACAGTCGTTTGAGATCAGCAGGCCCATATTTCTATCGGACATCCGAACGCTCAAGGATCGCCAAAGGTTACGTTCGCGACTACGCCCGATATAGTGTCTAAATTTCAATGGAATTTACTATCCAGCCGCGGCTTACGTGTCCGTTAGTTTGTTCAAAGCTTAACTTTTTAACGCGTCACGTCCACATGTCACTTGTCACAACTACAGATTCACAGAACACTAATAGAATTTTTTTCTACTACAGATTATTATTACAACTTTTTTACACTGACCTCTAGAATTAATCTATGATTAACAGTGGACAGGCTGCTGTCTGTGCTGTGCTGTATGTCATTTAGTAAATTCTAGTACTATTAGTACAGTAGTACATACACGCATTCCCTACCCATAAACTTTGATTTTACTTTTTATGTTACAGATTTAAGTATGTCATTCTAATAAATAAAATATTTATTACTTTTAATTTATTTCTCCACTATTACTTATTCACTATTTATATTAGTTAATAAAATTATGGCGGTCGGTGCACCATTTGCAATATTATTAGTTCCAGAGACACTCGTATGTCAAATGTGGTGCTTCAAATTGATTCATAACTATTAAGGTACCTATCTAATCATTGGTAGGTAGGTCTAGGTAGGTAGGTACCTGCAGAGACAGCCAGTCCAGTAGGTATTAATCATAGCATAGATTTCATAGAGGCGTAGACAGCTGTCTACGGTGTTCAAAGTTGGTTCAAAATTCAAACCAGCCTCTAGAAACTCTCTTACAAGAACATTTAATTTCTTTGGGTTCAGCAACATGCCGAAACTAACGGGTGACGTCATATTGCCAACATAATTTATGTCAAAAAGGAGTTTTCTAAAAAGAGTTAATTCTTGGTTCGACTGGCTTCGCATTATGAAAAGTCATTAATCCAAAGAAAGAAAAAAATTGTTGTCATTTTTCAGTCAGTTGTCAGTATAATAAATAAGAGAAAAATATTTGTCAAACGTTTTAAATAAATATTAATTCTATAAATAATTATTCTAGCGGGAATTGTTTATTCGTTAATTCCTCAATTCAATTTGTGAACCATCTTGGAAGATTATAGAAAATGTGAAGTTTGCAGCATGAATGTTAAAAGTTCTGAGAAGTTCTTGCTTTTTCCAATGGTATCAAACTGGTAAAGTGCCTACCTACCTGTGCTACCTACGATTATTTTTATCTGCTATTCTATCGAATGGGATAAAAAGAAGACTGCAGTGATACTTTGCTTTGCTTAGCAGATAAAAAGATGCTATTGCATTGAAAAAACTTCTAGAAAGAAAGAAAGAATTCAATTTAAAGTAACTAATTTTGTTTCAACTAGTTGTAATATTGTGAATAAAAATGAATAAATACTAGACTCATATTGATCCTTGTTTTATTTACGCAACTTTTGAACTTGATCTTAGAACAATAGATTTGGTAGCACATCCCTGTTTTTGTCGATATCGATAAAATCTAATTATCGATAAGACAAATCTATCGATACATTACATCCTTAGCTTTGACAATTCTTTCTTCATTACATGGGTTGGTAGTATTGTTTTTCTTTTATGAAGTTGGCTAAAATAAAAACAAAGTCTCGAAATTTTTTTCTTTGAAGTTCCGCCTCTTAAAACGGAGTGATTACATTCTCTTTGATTCAAACTTTCAAAGCCAAATTCAAACAAACAAAAGTTCAATAGTAGTTTGCACAAATAAGCATACTAAATGGTTTATATTCTCTTGGAGACAAATAACATTTGATCTCTTGTTTTATATGTGGGATAGTTATATTACATTTTACAATATTAGTACTGAATCAGTGTTTTCTTTTAACTTTGTATGGAGGTGAACTTCGTATTCGAGACAGAGACTTAATGCATATACCTAACTTTGTGAATTAAACCCATTATCAAAATGGACAATACTCCATCGCCAATGGATAATACGTCATCACCAATGTCGGTGAGTACCTACTTATTTATTTTAATCTCGCAAAGAAGCATTAGAAAGGGAAACTCAAACTACAACTCCCAAATTCATGCAGTCATCTAACTATAGAAATGCCTATCTATAGAAGACAGTCTCAGACTTAAGACCGAGTTAAAACTAGCTTGTTATTGTTACTGTTTTAATTAGTAATAATGCTACCTAAATTTTGTCCCATACCATTTTAATAATTCTTTCAACAAGTTTATTTAAATAGGTATTCTTCATGTCAATATTATATAGAAGTATAGATAATTTATGTGTTGTACAACAATATATCATAATATAATCAGAGATAAGCCTAATTTATGCAAAGGCATTTGTTAAGTAACTTGCAAAACTGGCGTGCATTATAATTTTTTGGACAGGCCAGTTAAATAATCATTTGACAATAGAAAAAATAGAAGCACACTCTACTTTTGCTGCCAGCTAATTGCAAGTGCACTCCCCACACTTTAGTACAATGACAAGTTAACATGTCCTGACTTGTCTCGTTGAAAAGTTTGATGTAGGATTTGTTAAGAGTTTAATCTTAGCTTGCCAATTTACCAGTTACTTATATTATTTTAACAATAATTATTTTTATTTCAGGTTACCAGAATACCAGACTATTACTAGAGTTTGCACTGCATGTTGGATTGCTGCTAGAAGAGATAATATATTCAGAAGTAAATGCAGCACAATGTCAATTTTTTGTTGTTGATATTTGGTTCCTTGAGTATGGATAATATTGATTATGAAGAATCCATACATATATCTGTACCTCCACACAACCCAGAGAACCTACAACTTTTAGGATTGTGTCACAAGCTCATATACATTCTGTGTTTACCTTGAGACATTATATATTTTTAGGATAAAATGTTGAATGCCTATTGGTGCCAATTGCAGTCAAAGAAATGTTATTAAACTGATATGCTGAGGCATTATTTTCAAATCACTGTGTGGTAAGCTCAATGTCAACCTTTGCTATGTTTATATATCACCTTTAGAATTAATGTGATTTAACTCAAAATTCCTGTAACTTCTGTTGTTGTAAAATGTATTTAACATTTAATATAATATGTATTACCAATCCATACGTATAAGATGATTAAGTATTAAGATAATTAACTTTTTTAATAGTTTTATTGGCAGAGATACATTCAATTTTACTCAACACTACTTTTTTGAAGTCTTGCTCATTTCCCACAAATTGCAATTTTTGAGTTAGGTCACTTTAATTCCAAAGTTTGTATCTCCTACTCACATTTTTTATAGGTAAGATAAACTTAATGAATAAATTAAATTGTTTTTATAATTTTGTATTATCAAAATACTGTGTCAACCCCAAAATAATATAGTAGGAATAGGCAATTCATAGTTCAATGATACGGAAATCAGAGAGAGAGATTAGGTGTAAAGCCAACGTCTTTATATGCTCTCTGAGGTACAGATATAATGGAACCTTGTCATCTGCAGTAGAACATCCACTAGACCAACGAGACAAATAATGTGATGAAAGATGGATTGGGGACTCTGTGAGAAAACTACACAACCCCATCGAGTTTGGGCTTTTTAATTCGTCTTGACAAGTTCTCTAGTCCTAAATGATATGCAGGTTCTGATGATGAAGCCGAAAGGCGTTTATGGGAACTCTGTAATGAAACGACGTAACCCCATCGAGTTTCGACTCGTTTGATTCTTTTTGACGGTTAGAAGGTCATTAGTAGGTACCTAATTAATACATTGGTCAATAGTTTCGGAACCCTCAGTGCGCGAGTATGACTCGCACTTGACCGGTTATTTTTATTTAACGATAACTTCGAGTTTATTTTCACGTCCTTTCGTTTGTGCACTTTATAACAGGGTGCATTGTTTACAGCGTTTTTGTGAAAATTAGCTCCAATTTAATTAATAAATAATAATTACAGACAGACAGTTGTGTATGTACTCGTAATAACAATTCACTGCACATAATATCAACAGCTAATTGCCTACTTATAATCGATTGCGTTTCGTTTTAATTTCTCATTTTTTGCAACAGCAATGAAGTCATTCATAGAATCATTCGAGATAGTCTGATGCAAGCCTCATCACGAAGACACTGGCATTGTTTGGCTCGTAGCCGCACAGCCGGTGGCGTGAGCGCGGACAATTAGCGCACTCGTGAACATCTATTTACTTGAGTCAATCTACTTGGTAGAGCTGGATTGATTAGTGTGGAACATGAATATAAAATTTTCCTTTCTTAATAGCAGGTAAGTTATGATAAAACATTATCAAGTTCATCATAAACACATCACATAAGCCTGTAGACTGCCATGGACAAAGGCCTATCCAAATGAACGCCCCTACTCCTACTACATCTTCTAAAAAAATGATTGCTAATTTCGATCTCCTCTGTGGCCGATACCTATTTACTTGTTATTGGCTCAAATGCAGAAAGAACGCGATAATTTCAGCCAATCACCATAATATTATAGCCTCAAACTGATAACTGAAAGGTCACAGGCTCGAGTCCAAACCGTTGCACTATTGTAGAAAAATTGAGTCTGTAGCAATAATTGATGCAGCTTTAAACATTTTGACGACCTCCCTGGCGCAGTGGTGAGCGCTGTGGTCTTATAACTGGGAGGTCTCGGGTTCGATTCCCGGCGGGGGCAATTTAGGAATTTATTATTTCTAAATTGTCTTTGGTCTGGTCTGGTGGGAGTCACTTACCATTAGGTGAGATCGCAGTCAAGGACTATCTTGTCATCGAATTAAAAAAAAAAACATAGGATTGAGGTGTGTGTTACCCAGAGTTTCACGTTATTGACTTATTGTCATAGAAATGATGTTCTTATGAACCGGGAGTAAGGAAAACTATGTTTATTGTTTATGGTATGAATTTGTCATAAGAATCGGTAAGTAGAACAAAATTAAAATTGTTTGTTAACTTCAATGTTTCCTGCATCTAGGTGTTAGGTATCTACTCTGCGCCTACAGCTTCAATGCTACCCAGCTATTTATTGCGTGTTTGCTTTCTCATTTGGTTTCAACTTTGAGGACTGAAATAGGTTCCGGATCCCCGGCGCCGATGAATGTTATGTTTCAATTTCAACCGGACCCTGGAGACAGTTTAATTTGAGAAAGTTTTATTACGAAAACGAAAGTGTCAAGTGACATTATCACAGAAGAGCTACATGAAATATAAATTCCGGCAGAAATAAAAACATGGTGTTAAATTATTTCCGGTTTCCAGCCAAAGAAAAGTAATGTGTACTCAGTACCCGGCAGTAAATATTAAACATCGAGCCCACACAGAAACAATTGGCCTGCCTTCGGCTTCGTAGACCGTCGTCTCTGTCACTGTCAAACGAAACTTACAACTAACTAGGTTTTGCCCGCGACTTCGCTCGTGCGTGCGACCCCGATGGTTTTCTTCGTTTTTCGTTAATTCCTCTATACCTATTGCGATGCCATAAATCACAAAAATGTTGTTGCGTGGTTGAAGGACAAATCAACAAACATTCATCTGGTGGGAGGCTTTAGCCTTGACTAGTTACCACCCTAGGACTAGCGTTCCGGTACGATGGCGTGTAGAAACCGATTAGGGGTATGAGTACAATACCCCTTCCAAAATAGCCCGCTACCATTGTTGGCGACTAGCATTAAGATTACATTTAAAAATTGGGACTATGAATTATTGCTTGCAGTTAGAGTAAGTTCGTTCAAGTGCATTGAAATTTATAGGCGCCTTGAGTGCGGTGACTAGGTTAAAAAAGACTCTTTGTGTATCGAACTTTGTTTGGAACCCTTGTGAAGTGCTTACGTTTGGATTTTTCTAGCGCCTAGTGGTAATTACGGCCTATTATAAATGGTGAGAATTATTAAGAGCTTTAGATTTATGTTGTTTCTTAGCTTTTAAGATTTTGTTTTACGATCGACGTATTAGGTGTTAGAAATATGTTTAAAAGAACTTGTGTTGATTAAAGAGACTCACAAAGGGTTCATTTATTGGCGATCGTGAGAATGTAGAATTGTTCCACGATCCTTTCGTATAAATAATGCAGTAAGAACGAACGCCAGTCAGTCAACCCAGAGCACTGCAATTGGAAACAATTCTTTTATTCTCCAAGAAGTACCTCTCCGTTCTTCGTTACCGCTAAGTCTACCTGTCGCGGTATAGGTGCACGACCGGGGTGCACGGGACGGGACGCCTACCAGTGCAACAACGAGGGGCCTTACGGTCGGGGCAAACTCTCCGCCCCGTCAATGTAGCCCCCGCTAACTCCGCGTCTCCGTCAACTTTTGCGGGACAAGTTCCCGGGCGTTGTCGTGTCACTTTAGGACCGACGCGCCGCAACAGATGGTCCTTCGAGCCGGATCCCGGGAGAAGAATTCCTAGAAACGAGAATTGAAGATTTCGGAAAGCTGAAAGGTAAACGAAGAGGGATCTACAGACATGCCTCTGACCAGGTCCCAGAAGGAAAAAGATGTACCCCTAAGGGCAAGCTCAAATGCATCACAGTATGCTGAGAAAGTTAGTGAGTGCGCCAGATCAGTAGGGGCTGCATCATTTATGACTTCGGAAACCACAGAATCGAATATTTCTTCGAAAACTTCAATCCAGGAATCTTCAGGAGCCACGAAGACGAGATCTACAGAACGCAGTGCTCGACTCAAACAACTGCATATGACTGAGCGGGAGAACCAGAACATTTCCCTGATGACAGAAAAACCAGGTGGTTCCACCCGTACGACAGTCAAGTCAGTTCGAAATAAGAGTTCTGCTGCCAGGTTACGCAAGTTAGAACTAGAAGAAAAGCTGGCGCGTTTAGAAATAGAGCGCATCAGACTCATGAAACAATTAATTGAGGATTCAGTTTCAGAAGACGATTTGGATAAAGAACAAGCCGACAGAAAATTGCATGTTCAGAAATGTATCCAGACGTCCCCTGTGGAAGATATAAAAGATATCAAGCCAGAAAAGAATCTTCAAGAAAAGCAAGAGGTCGTGAAGACAGAACAGCAGCCCCTGATGTCTACGATCCAGACCCAGGCAGGTGCTACACGACAAGCATTTGAGAGCCACGCGACAGCAGTTGTACAACCAGCAAAGACGGGTGAAGCTGCAAATTCAGAACATGAATTTGAGAAGGAAAATGCTGAACAGGAAATGGCAGCAAGTGTGGCGTTGCCAGTCTACGCAATAAAAATACCCAGAACTTACCTGAACCTGAAGATAGTTCAGGTAGAAGTACTTGGACCAAAAGGAACTAACCTGAAGGTAGTTCAGATAGAAGTGTTTGGACCAAAAGGATCCCAGAAGATACTAGCACTTTTGGACGAAGGGTCAACGATCTCTCTCCTTTATTCACGAATTACCAAAAATATCGGAGAGAAAGAAACTGAAAAAGATTTGGTGCTAGAAATGGTTGGAGGGCAATTAATACGCAAGAGGGACTCTGAAAAGTTCAACTTGATTATTCGAAGAGTCCACCATAATGAAAAGAAAAACCTAGATCGGGTTCGCACCATTGATGAACTGAATCTTGCTCCACAGTTTCTGGACAAAGAAGGAATAGAAGAATGTTCACACTTAAAAGAAATGACGAATGTTCTTTATTATGAGTTTGAGCCAGCTCAGTTACTGATAGTACAAGATAATTGGAAGCTGATCGTGTCTCAAGAAATAAAGAAAGGAAAACCTGGAAAACCAGTCACCTCGCTGACAGAACTTGGTTGGGTTTTTCCTGGTTTTGACAAGAAAGTTGGACAGCCCGTACACATCGTGAATAAGTGTTTGCATGTGAACATGGTCAAAGATAAAATGACAGGCTCAGAGGGAAGAGCTCTAGTCATATTAAAGATAGTCCATGAAGGTGGACGCTTTGAAATTGGATTTCTGTGGAAAAATAAAGAAAATCTAGTCACAGAAGCAGAAGAATTAGGCTTACATTGGAAGTTCAATCCGCCAGATGCACCGAACATGAAAGGAGCTTGGAAGAAGCTGGTGCAATCCATCATAACTGCGCTACAACGACCCAGTTCTAGAATAGTCGCCGTGTCGGAAGATTGGTGCTACGCACAAGGGGGAGATTGTTGGCGACTAGCATTAAGATTACATTTAAAAATTGGGACTATGAATTATTGCTTGCAGTTAGAGTAAGTTCGTTCAAGTGCATTGAAATTTATAGGCGCCTTGAGTGCGGTGACTAGGTTAAAAAAGACTCTTTGTGTATCGAACTTTGTTTGGAACCCTTGTGAAGTGCTTACGTTTGGATTTTTCTAGCGCCTAGTGGTAATTACGGCCTATTATAAATGGTGAGAATTATTAAGAGCTTTAGATTTATGTTGTTTCTTAGCTTTTAAGATTTTGTTTTACGATCGACGTATTAGGTGTTAGAAATATGTTTAAAAGAACTTGTGTTGATTAAAGAGACTCACAAAGGGTTCATTTATTGGCGATCGTGAGAATGTAGAATTGTTCCACGATCCTTTCGTATAAATAATGCAGTAAGAACGAACGCCAGTCAGTCAACCCAGAGCACTGCAATTGGAAACAATTCTTTTATTCTCCAAGAAGTACCTCTCCGTTCTTCGTTACCGCTAAGTCTACCTGTCGCGGTATAGGTGCACGACCGGGGTGCACGGGACGGGACGCCTACCAGTGCAACAACGAGGGGCCTTACGGTCGGGGCAAACTCTCCGCCCCGTCAATGTAGCCCCCGCTAACTCCGCGTCTCCGTCAACTTTTGCGGGACAAGTTCCCGGGCGTTGTCGTGTCACTTTAGGACCGACGCGCCGCAACAACCATCTTAGACTGCATCGTCACTTACCATCAGGTGAGATTGCAGTCAAGGATTATCTTATCATCGAATAAAAAAAAACTTTTACATTTTCTGCATTAGTAGGAGAAATGCACACGTTCACTGCACTACAGTTTTGTAGGGCCCATACGTATAACTTATGTAACGAGCTCCTGACGTGATCGTCACGCATCGTTGTCAGCGTCCAAGAGGAAGGTACCGCGAAGTTGCAGCCGACCTGCGACATCGGTTGCCAACAAACTCTTGGCTACAGGATTGCATTACCAGCTTTACAAATTCATATTATCGCTCGCTTTTTACAACTAGGCGAAATGTGTAATACATCACGTAACTTGTTATTTGTTTGTGTACTTAAATAAGATTTCATTATAGTTGTGAAACCGATTTTAAAACCCTTCTCTGTTGTCACAGACACTCGTTTTATATTATAGGTACTAGATGATGCCCGCGACTACGTCCGCGTGGGTTAAGGTATTTTGATTGGCGCGGGAAATGTTTAATTTTCCGTTTAATTAACCTATGTGTTAATCCAGACCCATTACTTCTTCTTTTTCATTATGAAACAAACAAGGTACTTTCCGAGCAGGTGTAGCATAAAATAAATTACATTCCCATAAAACAAGATTTACGAGTAGGTATATTGCAATACGAAAGACATCAACGCGTTGCAATCTCGGTTCACATTGTAATGTTTTTAATAGATAAGTTATTATTATTTGACTACAGACTAGAAATTATAGTGCAACGAAATAGGACTATTTTTACCCGACTGCGGCAAGCAAAGGAGGGTAATGTGTTTAACAGTATGTATGAGGGTGATCACCAGACGGGAACCGAACAAGAACCGAACCGAAGGCTACTTTTTATTCCGAAAAATCAAAGAGTTCCCACGGATTCACGGGCATCAGCTAGTAAAAAATAATAATCTGCAAAACTGCACGGTATTTTTGCAATTTGAGAACAGTAGGATTAGTATAAAATTTGATTCGATTGATCGTATCCGTATTCGACGACATTAGCATCAAAATAAAGCGAACCTTAAATGTATTGATTTAAAGTAACAAATTCGGTACAGCCGATTTAATTTTGGAGCGTATCCGTATACGTAAACGTATAAGAACGCATGCACGAAATTAAGCTCTAATTCAATGCTGTTATGGTTCATTTTATTTTAAAGCTAATGTCATTGAATACGAATACGATCGATCGTATTAAATCTTATACTAACCCTATAGAGTGATTTCTCGAACGGAACCCAAATATCGGTAAAACGAGATGCAGATCACGAAAGAGCTCGCTTGTACAGTTATGTAAAACGGAGGTAACGAAGAATTCGGTTATGATCATACGAGTACGGCACTTCGCACGCAGCTCGATCACGTACCTAACGTGTCGCGTTAACTTTGTGGCTCTGTTACTTTGTTGATCATTTCTTATCAGGCTTTATCTCGACTGAGGGGCCCTATTCACTTTAGTCAGCAGAATATAACTTCTTCTACCCTGCGTATAACTCCCGGGTGGTGCGCATAACGTTTTTAAGGCAGATTATTTAATTAAATGACATTGTTCAGTAATTATAACACTTTGTTTTGAAAAGAACAGCTGCTGAGTTTCTTGTCGGCTCTTCCCAGCAGAATCCGCTTACCCAACCGGTGGTAGAGTGCTGACGTGTGGTAAGGTTCGCCTACACGAAATAAAAATGTAATTTCAATTTGAAAAATTTGAATGTAGCTTTTGATCGCAACTTCGCCCACGAGGGCTCCGGTTTCAGACAATACTGCGAGAACCCATTGTTTTTCCGGGATATATCTACATAAAGTAGCATATGTCACTCTCGAAGTCTTCAATGATGCATACCTGCTCATACAAAATACTTACTCACGTCAAGCCCTTGCTCGATTGCTGCGTGATAACAACAAACACAAACAAAACACTTTCGCGTTAATCTATATATATAAAAATGAATCGCTTAATGTGTTGGTAAGCGCATCACGCGTGAACGGCTGGACCGATTTCGCTAATTCTTTTTTTATTGTGTTTGTTATTGTTAGGAGAAGGTTCTTATGAAAGAAAAAATTAAGAAAATTGCGCGGAAAATTAGAAAATTTAAGAAATATTAACCACCATATTAAATTATTTCTAATGTAACCGCTTTTACAATTCAAACTTTTTTGATGTAACCTTATGGCGTTTGACATAACATTGACAGAATGCGTGCTGCCAATTTCGACAGGACAACGTCTGTCGGGTCCGCTAGTTCATAATATTAATAAGGATTATTTATTAAATCAAACACAAAATTATAGACTGTTTTCACTTAAGCATTTAATTAAGTAGCTACGGTACATGTTCAGCGCTCAATACGAAAGCTGAATGGTTTGGGCACAAGTTTCTAAACAGACCGATAGCCATCTAACATCGTAACCTCTGCAACCTCGGGGGAGCGAGCCTCGGCGAGATAAGATTACAAAATAAGATCGGAACTGAATGGCCGATGGCCGATGGCTTAGTTTCGTGCTGCTTATTCTACACATAATTAAAAGCTGAAATTGATTTTGTAGGGTAGGAGTTATCTTGGAAAACTATGTGACGCTGGAAAGCGATTTTGCTGCATCTTACATTTTCCAAATATATAACTAAATCGCTTTCCAGCGTCGATGTAACTATTTTTTATTTTTATTATAGAAGGAGCTTTAGCAGTAAGACATCTGAGTGTTGTACGGTGCTGCTTCTGTCTTTTAAATTCAAAATTCCAACGTCGAGACTGCCCGCCGCCGCGCGCCGATTTGGAATGCAGATTCTGCTGAGAAGAGCCAGCAAGAAAATTTACAATTTTTGTCGTATATTTTCATATCAATAACGTACTTACCTGAGTACTTAAGGTATGTATTTAATCAACTCTGAGTCACGGAGGCTTCTGTTTGCTTCCAGCCGCAGCTACAGCTGGCAAAACAACGCGTCATGCCGAAATGAAATCGCTATTTATGTTCTGTTTGCGTTGTGATTCACGGCGTACCGTCACACGACCTCACCACGGGTCGGCGGCATCGGCTGCAGTATACGATGATGAATCAATGCCAATAATGTTAAAAACAGTATTGCACCAGGCAATGTCTACGCAATGACTACTTTCAATCTGCTGTCTTGTCAGATTAGATCTAAACTATGCCAGTGCTCTCACCACAGGGATAGCATATGCTGAGTGGAGACCATTTTGGGACCACACATATTTATTTATTTTTTGTTTTGTATAGCATAGGTATGTCTCTCTGTCTTTAACTGTGCATGTGTGTGTCTCAAATAAATGACAAAATTCTTTGGCTTAACTTTAATTCGAATGTCTGTTGGATGATTAATACTGATCAATGATAATTATTATAAAGTTATATTGCTACCGCAACATATTTATTTATAAAAAAATATAATAGCTTGGATATCTAGTGAAGCATTAAAGCAACCGATCTAATTTCAAAAAGACTCAAACGATGGTCAACCTGTGTTTAGGTCAATGACTAAATACCACAATACAATAAAATACACTGCGTTAATGTAAAATACTACGAGGACTTCACGTGAACGTAATCGTAAAAAGCATTTCGTAATATCGCAAGGGCCATGGCCCAGGGTACAGGTAAAATCTCATATACTTTTTATCTAAGTATACAAAATAATAAAATTATTTCAACGATAGCATAAACTCAACACACTTTTTTTGTCAGTTTGTCTGTCTGTCTGTTTGTACGGGCTAATCATCGGGACTGCTGAATCGATTTTGACGGGATTTTCACAGGCAGGCAGGCAGGCAGAACATTATACAAGGAATAAGTTAAGCTACATTAATTTATCCCGATGTATTATAAACTCTTGGGGAAAAGCTAACGTGATAGTAGGTCTAATTCAGATCTTTACAAAGAATCTGTAACAAATTCTTGTCCAGATTTTTTGCAGAAAAATATGAAGAAACCTTGAAGTGTGCAAAATTGTTTATTTCGCGCACAAAGATCCGGTTCACTTGCATTCTATAAACATCTAGATGCATTCAAAGTGGGTCTAGTTTTTGTGGCCTGCGATTGTTGAGGCTATGTCTAATGAAGGTAACTAAAGCTTTGAAATTCTGGATTATATGTAGGTACTTATTTTTAGATTCCTCGTATAGTGTCCGACTGATTTATATAAGGTGTGCTTTATCTACCAAGAAATACCAGCATTGGTCTACGTAGGTTTATATTATGGTCTTAGCACAGGTCTAAGGTTTTATCAGATGTTTTAATTAAGTGCAAGAATTAAGCTTGTTTTATATTTATAACATTTTTGCACAAAACGTTACAGAAAAGTATGAAAGTATTTAGCTAACTTATTTTCAACACAACTTACTACTAAATAATCTTTCTTTTTTTCTTGTATTTTGTCCAAGGAAAAAAGGAAGTGCAATTAGAAGATCTCCACGCGAATGGAATGGAAGGGATATTGCATTAGGGCGAGGTTAGAATATTGGTAGAGAATATTGGTAGAGAATATTGGTAGAGAATATTGGTAGAGTGTCCTAAGAGCTACAAGTTGGCCTACATAAAATAAATAATTTTGATTTTTTTTCTTGAATCGTCGCGATTGAAAGATTTTAGTCCGGCCCCTTTCTCTTTGAATTATTGAGGGCTTTACTAATTTAAAAAAATACTTTGTTAGTATAAGACCTAATAAATGTAAACCTTGGCTCAGAGGGCGAGTTTCTCACATCGATGTGAATCAAGCCCGCTATGGTCATTGAAGTTTGAACAATTGTCTCTCGCGACAATTGCATTACTCTGAGGGAAAATCAGATGCAATACTGTCGTGCGAACTTCGAAACAATACCTCCTATACCTCACGCTATAACTTGAAGGCTAGTTTTCCTCAGGAGATTTAATTCATAAATTCATGATTAACACAAAAATGATTATAAAAATGGTGTTATTTTTTAAAACCTACAAAACTCGCACCTAACCACCTTCGACACAATGCCACCCCTGCGCTTGTGGGTGGTTGGGCAAAGTTCTTTCCTAACTATACGAAAATAAACATGAATTTATTTTGCCACAACCGGACGAACAGAAGGTAATCTTTATAATACAGTAACGTCAGCTGGCGGCTTGCTTGAGGGTACATAATTTGAAAATAAATGAAACCGAGCGACGATTCGGCTTGTGGTGTGACCACGATTTTTTGGACACGTTAGGATACCATTATTTTTAAATGGTAGGTATTTCTTCTTGATAAGAGGATCATGGCAAATTAGCGATACCAACAGACCTTTGTAGGTGAATCAATGACTCAGCCTACCTTTCAGGTACATGATTAGTTATTTACGTTACAAGTGCAGAAAATTTAAAATACTGCAATAAAATACAAGCCGATTTGAGTCGGTCTGGAAAAGTTAGCGAGAGGCGCCAAGATGTGTCCGCTAGCACTTGTGAAAAGTATTTGTACTTTATTATGCAGCTTTTGTATGTGGCCATACTGTGTGGTAATATTTATAATTTCGTTCGGTAAAAGGCTAATTAACAGTTTTGATAGCGATGATTTAAAGTGATCTACATATTTTATAAATTACATTATAGTATGTTAAAAGTTACAACTATTTGGAATCTCTTCAATGTTATGATGTCATGGTGTTCGGAAAGATGTTTCATTCTGTATAACGAGCATTACCCAGCTTCTCAGTTAGCAGTTCATTTTATTTGTCACACAAGTAGGTACCGTTAGGTAGAATCCTGGCTCTGTTATTAATAAAACCAGTCAAACGGAAACCTATCGTCATTTAAAAACCGTGTAATTGTAACACGTCACGTCGCGTCGCTATCAACTTGAGACAAATCAAGCGGAAAGGAAATTGACAACTTGTGACAATTTGCATAACCTGCCTGAGTCCTGATATTGTGGACTAGAACGACCAGCAGCAGAATCTTTCATTAAAATCACAAGATAGGGTCGAAATGAGGAGCATGGATAAGTATCGGCTACGAAGGCAAACATCGACAACCAGTCAGTCAAAACTTTGACGGTATGGTTGGTTGGTCGATTGAAGTGAACTGCGGTAAACTAAAACGCTAAACTTAATAGAATAAGAAGCTCGATTGAGATCGACGGAAACTTCTAAAGCAGGCCTGGACCTATAAAGGGTGTAGTGCTTTTGATGGCGCTGTTCTTTCGATGCTGAAGGCGTTTGTCCAAGCTGCTTTAATATTTCCGGTCCTTTCATTTTAACTTTGGGAGCATTAGATGACCGTTGTGTGTTGGAACATGAAGCCTCCTGCAGTATTTTTTTAAAGAGAATATCCAAGCTGAACTTGAATTATCCTCTCCCCTCCAAATAAGCGAAAAACTTGTGCTAGGAGTGGGTACGACAATAGTTCAACGGGTGGGGCTCGAACCTGCGAGCTTTTAGTTTTCAGTCAGCACCTTTAACCGTTGGGCTATTGAGGCTTATGGCTGCAACATCGTCACCCTACGGTTGACATGTTGGAGTGCACTGAAGTGCTCAAGTCGTCGACGCGTGAGTGTTTGTGGCCCGGAAACGAGAGAGCGCGTGTCACGGCTGTTACCCTTTGTGGCTTCTCGACGCATCTTTATTCTTTACAATCATTGAGTACGTAGACCAATAGAGTTGTTGAGAGAGGCTCTTTTATGAGTCAATGAAGCATCATTATCTCAACCAACATCGTACCTACGTCTGACAACTTTTATATAGAGGGATTAAAATCACAAAGACTAAAGTTATTAATTATTAGCTTAGAAGTGACATAATTTACTGCAACAAACTAACCGTAAAAAAACGTCCCTGACACGAGAGACCTAGGTTCCATACCTTTAGGTATCTACTATTATTTATAGACGTCTAAAATGATTGTGTAAAATACTTTAATTTTTATCGCAGCAAAGTGAAGTTTTGTAAAGAAACTAATTTCTTTTAGCAGGTGTTGTTAAGACCTGACCAGCACTAATAGCAAACGACGCAACTCTTAAAATATGGTTGTCACAGTGGGATGGGATCATGGGTACGGAAATCCAATACGACCGGAGAGAGACAGGAGTAAGACCGACGGCTTTACGTGCTCTCCGAGGCACGGGAGTACTGAGAATCTATTAACAAAAGATACCTACCTATATTTTTGGCCCGACCCGGGAATCGAACCCGTCCTCGTCATGTTATTTTATCAGATAAAATAATTGGGACCGACGGTGACGTGTGAACACTAAAAATCACATAGGAAATAGCACAAACTTAATGATGATTCCAAGATGATTCCAAGATATTCTGTAGAGTCTGTTTAAATAATAATAATTAATCGTCAATGACGAATGTTGAACAGTCCTTTATTTAAAAATTATTGTAGCCTATAGAAATATTCTTTAATTCACGTTTTACAACAATTGCTATTAAAAATCTCTAATTGTATTACCAACATCGCCTTATTTATCAAAAATCGCATGCCTATATTTCATTAGTCTTTACAAACTGTTTACAAATTAGTATTAACTTTAAGCTAAGTTTTGTCTCGACTTATTATCACTGATGCGATTTACGTGGGGCTTTGAATTTAATTTTTTCTGTTTCCATTAATTTCGTAGCAAAAACGTTAGGTAACAAGATTGCTTCAAGAATTCTCGTCGATGTTTTTAGTTGGCTTAGTTTTTCTGTAGAAAAGATGAAATTATAGTACCTATCTCTGTACGTGAATATGCACGTACTAATGCACTATAATAATATCTCTGGAACATGCACGTGTATATTCAGATTTTAAATTTTTTTATCTTGCTGGTTCTTCTCGGTTGAAACGGCGTTCCGAACCAGTGGTAGATTCACTTGAAGATTCGACAGTACTAAGGTACTTACTTTGTAAAAGTTTATTTAAATAAAAAAATATTCTATTCTATTCCAAACATGTACCCCGTTTCAAAGTTGATTTTCGCTCAAAAATCTAGAGCCTAATTAAATGTCAAATAATTATTTATATAAAAGTTTCTAGAATGAAACAGAGAATTCTCGTGAAGTTACTTGCATCTGCCGCTAAGACTTCGGGATTTCGGGATTACCGCGACCGCTCTGCCAAGAGTGCTACAAAGAAGTTTTTAACTAGTTTTTTTTTTTTTATAATCCCTAGAATCGCCCCCGCCACCCTTATTTTCCTGTCAAAAATAGCTTTGCATATTGGTAGACAGGGGTCTATCTTTCCATAGACCGCTACATAGATGATGATGCGCTTTAGGAATCGAATACATTAGGTATTTATCTTGTGTCATTTGGGGGATTGTTTTCTGGAATCAGGTGGTCGATTCTGTGAGTAACCTTGCTTACTTAATTCCTAATTATTATTACTCAATTCGATAAATAATTCGCCATATCAATGTCTGAGGTCAGCTATGACCGTGATCGTTGACTTTGTAAAACCGTGAAAGTTCGTATCTGCAGTAAACTTGAAAATGTGTAGAAAGGTATGTATTTACGGTTACCATCAGCGGTAATTACGTGTATAATGTGTACAGTAATAGTACATTATGGTACAAGTGTGCAATATTGGTGATTACCGCTGAGGCGCTATTGAGACCCGAGCGTTAGGTGAGGGCCTAAGATAGCCGAGGACGGTAATCATCAATACACACGTGTATCCTACGACGTTTTTCGACACACTTGTGAAGAAGACTTTCTTTCTTTCTTTTTTACTAATATACGTACCGATGTATCGATTAGATCCGCGAATAGAGAAATCTTTAGCCGCGAATAGAGGAATTGGGTCGCATTTTTTTAATCTGCGAAAAGTGAAAACACGAATGGAATATGGAGCTTTTACTGTATACAGGGCGTCCCACGGCTATGCCACATGGAGGGGAAGTACCTTAAATATTGTAGATGGAACATTTTACTGAAAGAAGACTTCATTTTAATTTAAAAAACAATTTAAACTGCATTCATAGATTTTTAAATAATTGCCTGGTTGAACCGGGACTCGAACCCGCTATACGAGAAAAAAAATTAACCTGTATCTTTATCATACCGATCGGAAGGTTTCATCATAAAGATTATTTTTTGTTAAATAACATAGCATGAGAAATAAAAGGAAGACCATGAATTTTAGCCTTTGATGTAAAATTTTGTTCAGAAAAATGAAAAGCTGACATTGGCGTTCAATCCCGCTGTAACAGAGCTACGAATTGCAGCGGGATTGAAGGACAAACCAATAAATCAACAAATAAACACACTTTCGCATTTATAGGTAATATAAGTAAGGATTAGTAAGGATAGTAAGGATCGGGAAATGATGCGTACTTCTCAAGTGGGTACTCATTAGTAATAGTTCATGTCAGTTGTATGTTGATACGCCAATGTCAGCTTTTCATTTTTCTGAACAAAATTTTACATCAAAGGCTAAAATTCATGGTCTTCCTTTTATTTCTCATGCTATGTTATTTAACAAAAAATAATCTTTATGATGAAACCTTCCGAACGGTATGATAAAGATACAGGTTAATTTTTTTTCTCGTATAGCGGGTTCGAGTCCCGGTTCAACCAGGCAATTATTTAAAAATCTATGAATGCAGTTTAAATTGTTTTTTAAATTAAAATGAACTCTTCTTTCAGTAAAATGTTCCATCTACAATATTTAAGGTACTTCCCCTCCATGTGGCATAGCCGTGGGACACCCTGTATATGTATTGCAAAGATTGTAAGAATCGCGGGGACACGAATCACGATGTAGACAAGAAGATACCTCTCACTACAAAATGATTAGCAAGACTTTATACTTAGGTACAAGTACTTACCTACCTAGTAGGAGCCTGTACATTACTGAGTACATACATCTATTACATAATATCCACATAATCCACTTAATCGTACCTGCCAATACTAAATACCTCATTACCGGAGTAGGAAAAAAAATAATTTAGGTAGGTAGATGTAGATAGAGCTTTATTGGAATTTGTTGTTCCCTTGAATAACCCTAATGTTTTGGCTGAGCGGGACCACCGTCGAAGGGAGTTGGTTCCACAGTTTGGTAGTGCGTGCAAAAAAGATCTGCCACAGCGGATGGTCAAAGTTTGAAATTAAAGGTGATTTAACTTTCAGATATTGCGGTTAAATTACAAATAAAAAACCTATTGACGGTTACTTAAAAACTTTCCGCAATGAGTTTTTCGATTTTGAATGATTCCTACTATTATTGCACACCTGCAATGAATTAATGACTAATTGGTATTTTATTTATCGATAATGATGGATTCGGGACTCGGGATGTATTATGACGTGTTAGCGAATGGGAGCGGGGGAACGGCGGGAGCAGAGGGAGGGGGCGGCGAGCACTGACGCGTGACGAGCTTGGGCAACGGTCGCCGCGACAAAACTGCGCGCGCGCCGACCCGCGCGACACTAGTACCCCGAGCCCGCGCCATGCCGCGCGCGACGCCGTCGCTGCCGCTGCTGCCTCTGCTGCTGCTGGCCGTCGCCGCCGCGCGAGCCGCCGACGTGTTCGTCATCGCAGACACGGCCAACCAGACCAGCGCCATCGCCGAAGTCGCCCGCGAGACCATCGCCGAAGCCAACAATGACACGCTCGGCGACTCCGTCGTGCGCAAGAAGCGCACCTTCGGCGACATCGTGTTCCGTGGCCTAGCCGACGTGCTGGGCTACAACGTGGCGCGCAAGGCGCCGCAGGTGGTGTTCCCGCCGCCGCTGGCGCCCGTGCCCGGCATCGACGCGCCGCTGCAGCCGCCCCGGGACGCGCCGCTGCAGATCCCGCTCGCGCTGCTGCCGGCCGACCCCGCGCCCTGCGGCCGCGCCGTCGCACCCAAGCCGTGCCCGGCGCCGGCGCCCCCGCCGCCGCCGCCGCCGCCCAAGCCCAAGGCGGTCCCGCCTCCTTGTCCGAAGCCGCGCGCGAACCCGAAGCCCAAACCCAAACCCAAGCCGCGACCGAAACCCCAACCGAAGCCCCAGCCGCCCCCGTGCGGCAGCGGGCGCGCCAACCCCACCACCGCGGCGCCCTGCGCACCCGCTCCACCCAAGCTCAAAGCGGACTCCAATCTGGAAACCATCCAGTCAGATTTCCGTTTGGACTTCAATTTCAATAGAAATCCTGGGAGCGTGGCCCAGCCCGCCGCGGAAGCTGCACAGGAGCAGCAGCAGTCCGTTGAGCAGACGCAGGAGCTGCAGGAGCAGGTCGCGCCCGCCGAGCCCGTCGCGATCCGCCCGCAGGCGGCGCGGCTGCCGCCCGAGCCGCCGCGCAAGCCGCGAGTCTACTTGGACGCCTTCGTCGTGCAAAACGGAGTCACTCAAAAGATTCAAACGATCGATGCGAGAAATGCCGTCGAACACCAGGCCGACAACGACTTCCTGGAGTACGACGAGCCGGCCGAGCCGCAGCCGCAGCAGCCGCAGCCACAGCAGCGGACGCAGCCGGCGCCGGCCGACGACTACGATTACATGCTCGACTCCAGCGAGCGCAGCAAGTCGGTGAGGGAGTTCGGCACCGCCGTCGATAAGTTCTGGGATCAGAAGAAAAAGAAAATGAAAAAGAAAAATATGCCGTACGACTACCGCTCCGTGCACTTCGGCGATCGAGATTTCGCTCCGAGCGAGCGAGGCGACCGCGACGACGAGACGAGCCAGTCCCTGAGCCGGGAGCCGTCGTACGACGCGCGCGCTCAGCCCCAAGCCGCGCTCGACGACGACGACGCCGAAGCGACCACCACGACGCAGAGCCCCCGGCGGCGCCTCAAGCCGCGGGTGCTGCCGCGCACCGAGAAGAATCCTAACCAGATAGACACGGTGACCGTCCGGGTGCCTCCCATCTACAAAGAGAAGCGACCGAAGAAGTTACATCGGGAACAGCCCGACGAGCGGCCCGAGCGCGACGAGGAGCAGTACAGGCCTTACGAGTACAGCACTTACGGCTCGTCCGATGGAAGCGGCTTCTACGGGTACGGTCCTTACCAGAGCCAGTCGGCCGGCCAGTACTATCGCGGCCCCGACGCCGAGTCCGACAACAGTGCACCGGTGGAGCAGACGGAACGGCCCCAGCGGAAGCGTCGACGAAAAATCAAACGCAAAACGAGATCGGTGTTCGAGCAGCACTACACCGCGGGGGACTACGACTACTTCGGCAAAAAGTTGCCCATCTCCCAGGAGGAGCAGTACTTCCGCGGCCTGACCATTCCGCCGCCCACCAGGGACCCCGACGTGCTCCGCTCGGAGCGGGCCCGGGACGGGAACGGGCACTTCCTGGACGACCACGAGAGGCTCCGAGACGATCCGGAGAGAATCAAAGCCAAGAGAAAGAGTAGCGGGAGGAAACAATCCGACAAGGACGGCGCGGACGAATCCGACGGGTCGGAGGAGGCCGACGGTTCCGACGAGTCGGAGAGGCCGGAGGAGAGCGAGCGCGCCGCCGACGCGGACAGATCGGGCGAGAAGGAGCGCGCCGACGACGCGGAGCTGGGCCCCAACGCGCGCGTGCGCGAGACCGGCTACAAGAACAACTTCGTGCGCGCGCACAACGTGCAGGTGGACGACAACCAGCCGCTCGTCCGGACCGTCAAGCGGAAGAAGCTCAAGAAAGCCTGAGCCGGCCCCGAGCGCCGCCCGCCGCCACCCGCCATACTCGTAGTTATTTATTAAACACATCGGAGCGGAGAGCTTTCGAGGCGCCGAGCCGCGGCCGGCCAGCGAGAGCCCCGCGCCGTGACGCGAGCCGAGATCGAAAGCGACCTGTGATGTTCTTTTTAAGTATTGTAGGTAAACGTGTGTATTCCTATCTTTATTATTTTTATACTTAGAGTTAAGAAAATTGTATTTAAGTTTCCTAATAAAGCGTTTCGTCAAATCTATTTCATTATTCGTATTGTAGTCGATTCAACCGTCGTCGGGCGTGAAATTCGATTTCCACGAGGCGCCCCGCCCCCGCGCCCCGCGCCCCGCGCCCCGCCGCGCTCCGGGCGAAGGCTCCGCTTGAGCTCGAGAGTCAAATAGAAAACTGATCGGAAGCAGGTCGTTGCTTCTGCGACATTGTCTAACATCTAAACAATCGTCGAGGCCTAGCGACAAGGTCTGTCCGATCTCTTTAAAGACCCTAATACTAGAATGCAATCAATTCGCCACAAAATAATTACCTAAGTTATGCGTCTACTACTACAACTTATTGCAAAACATTACTTAAAATAATAAAACCTTACAGATCTAGAGCTCCGTCGATCGCCCAAGGTTGTGCATTATAAACAACTTGGCAATAAGAGCACGGTGAATTGAATCGTTACCTACTTCTTTTCTTTACAATTACTTGTTGCCAAAACTATTTCTTAAGAATAAAGCACCAGCAAAAGCAACAAAAAGTTAACACCAAAGAATAAAATGCCGAAAAAGAAATTAAAAGTACCTGTAGGTACCTATGTGTTAATTGTAAATGTAACAAAAGTTTGTCTAATGATCTTTTACATAACAATACTCATATAACAATTATTATATAACTGAATAGCGGCAATAGCGGCGAAAGCCTAGCGGTTACGAGTTACGACTTCGGCTTCCTCTTCGGAGGTTCCAGGGTTCGAATCGAAGGCCACGCCCACGTCTCACTTTCCGCAGTTGTGTGCACATCACTTTCATTGACGGCGAAGACTTGAACTCGGCTTGCAGCGTGTCTTCGGCCCGCAATTGACGAGGGAGTGTGTGTGTGCGCGCGTGTGTGTACACACACCTAATTACCATTCTCATTCTGAGAGAAGACTATGAAATAAAACGAAATGTGTTTTATTTTGCCAACTGTGAGTAATAAATGGATGGACAGTACGAATATATTCAATTTTTTTCCATTTTGTCATAATATACGAGTTTGCATGACAAATTGCAGTTATCTATCTGCTTTAGGTACAATAAAATTGTAACGGTAAGTAAGTAAAATGCCAAATCTAATTACAGTTACAAAATCAATAATACTAAGTAAGTAGGTATGTCAAGTCTTAGTTACTATTTAAACAATCTTTAGCAGTATAAAGATATCTTGCCGTCTCCCTGCGAAGGTTGGCAATCGTTAGGGCGATTTCAACTTTTGAGCCCACTGCTCTAAATCTTGTGCTCTTCCCGAGCCACCTGCGCAAGTTTTTCAACCACGTTATCCTTCTGCGGCCGCCGGCCAGGCCTCCTCCCTGCCACTTTCCCCTGCATGATAAGTTGAAGGAGTTCATATTTATTGGTGTTACGCATCACGTGCACAAAATATTCCAATTTCCTTTAATGGTTGTACGTATCCCTGTGACCTTCCCCATTCTTTGTAACACAGTGCTATTTCGTACGCGGTCTCTCCAAGAAATTCTTAGCATACATCTGTACACCCACGTCTCGAATGCTTCCAGTTTTCAAGACATGGCTATAAAGATGACACAAATGATCACATTATAACTGAAGCTCTAAAGGTGAAAATGACATTGGGAACGGATTGTATTTGGATCGAGACTTTCATGTAAAAAGACTCCTACTTAGGATATGAATTAGGTATGATTGGTGTAAATGGGAATCATTAGTGTGTGTTAATAGATAAGCGGGAGGTCTCGTGTTCAATCCCGGCAGGGCAATGGGACTTTACAATTTTTAACTTGTTTCCGGTCTGATCTGGTGGGAGGTTACCGTCGAGACGTGCTGCCGAGATTTCTCGCCCGATGGCGTGCAAACGCTGATGAGAGGTGTGCAAATTACCTCGCCACTTACCATCAGATGAGATCGCAGTCAAAGGCCATCTTGCCGATGGTGCTACAAACCAACAAAACATAGCGTAAAATGTTCCCGTTACAAACCAACAAAAAATGAACAACTGACCAAGTCAATGTCCAGCTTTGTGTACTTCACCTCACGGTAGGTAGGTCACACGTACCACCAGACGAGCCTCTAAGCGAATATTCCACTTATTGCAACAGCGACAAGGGATATATTCGCGTGTGAGGCGTCAGATAATAGCGAGCGGCCATCGATTCGCAGCGCGCAGACCTTGACCGCAGATAATTCCTAATTTAGCGCCAGTCTGACTGTCACACTAATCTAGATTTGACTGAATACTCTCGTTTGGCAGTTCACAAGCTGAAACTTACGATTTCATATCAAAATAACTTATTTGCTCGCGACTTCATCTGCGCGAAGTATGGTTTTTCAAAATCCCGCAGAAACCCTGTTTTTCCTGAATAAAAGTAAGGATGTTACTTTCCAAGTCTTCAACTATATCCATGCAAGTATCAAACAGTTGCTCCATTACTATGTGATGGACGGACAAACCAACCAACCAATTTTCGCATTTATAATATTAAACGGATAATAGAAGATAAGAAAAACATTAATTCAGCCAACATACATAATTGCACTCAAACAGCTGAACAGATTTTCGTCAAACAACGATAAACATTCTGTTTAAGCGCTACTACGGTAAAACACATATTATATATATAATATGTGTTTTACCGTAGTAGCTACATACAAAGCGATCAAACTAAAGATCGTGGGATGTTATTGTTGGGCCGGCAGTTAAAAAGCAAATTAAACGAGGACGACAAAAAAAATAGTAGGATAAAATTACATAGTTTATTCTTTGATAGAGGACTAGATTCGTTTACATAAAATGTAATTTAAACTGAGATTACTAGCTTTGGTTAAAACATAATTTCTCGCTTGGGTGAATGCTCGGTTTCAGCTTAACAATTCACGATGTTTTCTGGAAAAGAAAAATATTTTTATTATTTTAAATTCCATAAACCGTAACTTTGGTAGACCCTTGTGACGTTGATGCGAATTTCGATATACGGTCAAAATATGCGCGGCGACACTAAGCAATTCGCAACGGCGAGTGTTCACCTCAATTAGGTCAATATTGCGTAAGGTCACGTAAAATTACTTAAAAATATTTTTTGTAGAAAATGCGACAGCAAACGCAATAAACAAGTATTTTTTTCTGTTTTTGTTCGGATAAAATAGATTGAATAATAAGGTTATCGAGTTACAGACATAATATTTATTGCTCCCCCGAACAGTCGATTTTTGTTTTACGCGGTATTAGAACCTTCGCGAGGAATCGTTAAAATAAAAAAAATAACAAAAGTCACCAATGTAATCCCTACTAAATGTGGAAGGGCGTTTGTTCCTCAATTTGTTTGTTCACGCCGCACCAGAGCTTTGAGAGGAAAATCACGATCGAGTGATTTTTTTCATTCTACAGCTTAAAAGGTACATTTTCATTTATCAATTACATAAATGAATACGATTTTATGATACAACCGCAAGGATAGAGAGTGGTAATTGTTCGGTCGAATATCTCGCAGAATATTTGTACGGTGTAGGTCGTCACCGTGCAATTCGCGCAGTCATCATTCACGCATCATTACGCCTTTCATTTATTCATAGTGCACATACCATCGCATCGCGCTCACATTATGACAATTAGCTTATTAGCCTAAGTAGGGGCCGATAACTTAAACCTCTACTTTGAGCAGTCTTATTACTGTGCTGCACAATATTTAAAGTTCCAAGTATCGTAGAGTGAGCGTCTCACCAGGCCGTGGGCGTTGCGCAGGTGCTTGTTGAGCGACTGCTTGTGCGCGTAGCGCGCCGGGCACGCGGCGCACGCGTGGGGGCGCGCGGGCGGCGCGTGCGTGCGCGCGTGCAGGCGCAGCGAGCGCGCGCACGCGAACCGGCGCGGGCACGCGGCGCAGGCCAGCGTGCGCGCGCCGTGCGTGCGCATGTGCGCCGACAGCTTGTTGGTGGCGAACTGCTTGCCGCACGCGCTGCACATGTACGGCTTCACGCCTGCGCGCGGCGACACTGCATATTACTACCCTCACATGTTAGAACAAAGCCGCCCTAAATGTACCTAAGTAATATCGCCAGGACGATGTGTTAGATACATGATGTTACTGATGTAAGCTAAAGTGTGATATCATCGAACCATCTATAGTGCCATCTAATGAGTGATTGATAACTCACACTAAATCTATTTGTATGTGACATCAGTTTCCAAAAACTACCAAACATCATACTATTAAATAATGTACCAAGAATTTCCATAAACAACTACTACCTCAAATATAAATAAGTGCACCGAGGTTATATTTCTACTGTTAGCCGGTCCTTAGCATACATATAATTTTTAACAGTTGCTATTAACAGGCCACAAGAAGTCCCTACTTCAATGAAGTCAGTAGCTCCATCTACATATTCACTAGGATATTAATCATTCCTTTAATCGGCTCAACAGATGGTGTTGTGAAATATTCTTATACCATTTATTTATATTTAATGAATAATACAGATAAATAATAATTAATTGCATGATATTGCTACCTGTGTGTATTCTCATATGATCACTTAAGATGTTCTTGCTCCCGAATGCCTTCCCGCACTCTCCACAGCTGTACGGCCTTTCTCCTGAGAATATAATAATGAATAATGATTATTTTCTTTTCTTTTCATATGCTACAAGTACTTTTCTAAACCACCAATATATACCAGTTGAAATACAGAAGATTAAAAAAAAATTAAATTAAATTGTTTTATGTAGAACCAATCGTGGCTGTAACAACAAATCATCTTCATCATTCTTCTGAGAAAAGTTCAACAACAAGAAATTCAACTTTAACTACAATGTCATGTTATCAAGTTGGTCAGTAGAAATTCTGTATCTCTTTATTAGTCTGGTGGAAAGTTTTGGCCATGTCAAATTACCACCCTACCATCTTCATATCTTCATATGCCGCCAAGCAATTAAGTGATGTGATTAATGGCATTTTGAAACTAGGTATGGGTTTAATTAAAATACTGCTATTCCCTTTCCAAGTCAGCATTGTCACTTGCTATCAGATGAGATCACAGTAAAAAAAGACGTGTGGCACTCGGGGACTGCCGCGGTAAAGCTATTGCATAGCATTTTTTATCAACGCCATCTAGCGGTGAGAGGAGTCCGTGTTCCCGTCGAGCCTTAGGTTTTTTTCGTTACGGAATTTCTGGATTCGGTCTCCACGCTCAAGGCCCGCGATAGAAGCTATGCAATAGCTTAAAAGCTATCTTGTTCAGAATATGTTATAGAAGTGTATGTTCAACCTCAAAAAGGATTTCTACACTTTGCACACACAACTGTGTCTCAGCTCTGTTTACAAAGAATAATGAAGGAAGAACACTGACCATTGTGTTTCCGGATGTGGGTGTTGAGGTTGGTGACGGAGGTAAAGGTCTTCCCGCATCCGGCGGCGGGGCAGGCGCGGCGCGCGCGCGGCTCGCAGTGTCGCGCGGCCAGCGCGCGCGTCAGCGCCGCCGCGCCGCACGCCGCGCAGCGCCACGCGCGCTCGCCGCTGTGCCGCGCGCTGCAGGAGCATAGTATGATCAGTAGTCAATTAATCATTAATTAATCTATTAGTAATTAATTAGTCATTCAAAATAAAGGCTCGGGCACCAGAATTGGTCTGGTATAGTTGCAGTTAAGGTTTCTTTTTCAGTTTAAAGTGAAACCGTTTTCAATTTCATTTGATGCTGAAACTGAAATTTACTAGTATATGCACCTTTCCAGAACAATTGACTGATTGAATATGAGTAATTCCCGGTCTCTCGTGACACCCACTAGGTGACACTAAGCTATGCCCGACTTGTCAGCCAAGCAAATGTATACTCAAAGTAACTATGTAATATACATATTTTTATGAGACTGTAGTTGTATATATAGTTAATCTGGATAACTTTCAATCACTCATGAGATAATTTCTTAAAATATCAATAATTTGAACTAGGTGTATAATATAATAACTGTGATTTATGTAATCTAAATATGTAAAAAGAAAAGATGACTGACTGATCTATCAATGCTGAGCTCAAACCACAGAAATTTGGTATATAGATAGCTATTATAATGTAGCCATTTCCTAAGAAAAATTTTTTGAAATTTAGACACTAATGGGGTATAATAGACAGTTTAAAAATCGAATTTAACATGAGCGAAGCTGCGAGCAAACACTAGTCTTATAGTAAATCCCATATTATCAAATTTTTTACATTTTGGATAACATTGAACTGTTCAACATTTGTATTTTTTTTTATTTATATGTATACAAAAAAGACAATGTTTGTTCAGGGTGTGGCTGTATTGGAATTGTAATGTATTAAATTATATACTCACAGATGAAGTTTATAATTAAACTTTCTAGTGAATACTTTGCCACAAAACTGGCAGGTATGAGCAGCAGGCTTGTTGGGAGAACCCTTTGACTTGTGGTTATTTACACTTTGAGCCAAATTATCTCCAATACAGTCTTCATTCACAATGGGATTCTCATTGCATTTTCCATCCACTTCATTCTTTGTGGAATAGTTGGTACCATCGTCAAAATAATTAGAATCTGAAAATATAGAATTTGGTTTGAGTTTTTCCATATGAATTAAATAACTAACTAATTAATTATAATGATATTGTTATTCTGTAAGCTTAATAATTAATTTTGATTGTTCAAGCTATTATTATTCACATTTTAAAAATTTTTGTTTGGATGTGTCTGGAATAATATTCAGAATGACCGATTGATTTCCACAGAACTCACAAGCACAACACTTATAAAAGAGTATTTTTTAATCCTTACTAATATTATAAATGCAAAAGTGTGTTTCTTTGTTGATTTGTCCTTCAATCACGCCTAAGCAGAGCAATGCATTGACATCATTTTTTTGCGTATAGTTGAGGACCTGGAGAGTGACATAGGCTACTTTTTATACTTTTTTGAAAGCACTTTGTAAAAGTTTATTTGAATAAAAAATTATTCTATTCTATTCTGGAAAATCAAAGAGTTCCCACAGGATTTTTAAAACTAAATCCATACAAACAAATTTGTGGTCATCAGCTAGTTTATAATAAAGCTCTATAAACTAGACTAACTATACTTTTCTCAGGCACAATAGATTGGCAACAGGCAACATGCTACAGGGACTTCTGACCTGCATAGTCGCAGCTCAAGAAAGAAGAATTACTTTTCTCAATAGTCCTAAGCCTAAGAATCGTCTTTCCGAGTAGTGGTAGTCTTGACGTTTAAGTTGGCTACCTACATGAAAAATAACTTGATCAATAATATTTGAATTTAGGTTAATGTAGTTCAGTTCAGTTAAATATATAGAAATACTCATAACTCTGCTGCAGCGTGATTGAAGGACAAACACATTACGCATTTATAATACTAGTAAGGAAGTAAGGATAAAATGGCAACAAAATAATTGACAAAATTATGTAAGTACCTGTTAGGTTTTCTTTAAATTGTAGAAATATTTCATTTGCCCTTTTACATTTGTCCAAGAACTTGACAAAAACGTTTAAATCGTCGAAGCACCGGCTGCAGATGGATGCCGGGCCCCCGTCGTTGATGTGAACATTTAATTTTGCATCTTTAACCAGTTTCTCATAAATGGAACAATCACCTTTCTTTGAAAACAACGAACATGTGTCAGTGCTTATTTCAAAGCATATTCGACACACTTTATCAATATTTACTGGATAACAAATGTTTTCCATGCTTTTTATCAAATGACTACACAGGACTTTCGTCTTCTTATTCAGTCATATTATGTACAAAATTACATTACCTATTGTATAAAGAAAAATTTATTTTAACACCAAATAAAAACCGAAAAATCAAAACAATCATGAACTGTCAACTTTTGAGAAATACGAAATGACAGCTAATTACGTTTCAGTTTATGCATTAAACGATCGTGACATTAAAACTTAACAAAAATATTTGTAACGTAACAATAACTTAAATCAATTTCCAAATAACGAACTAGTTAGTTACTTTTATAAATAAAAAATAACAAAGGTCAGGTCATGATTAATAAAACTATAATGACAACATTAATTACATCAACCAAGTTCCAGTTCATAACGCAATCGCTCCTGAACTTTAAAGTCACAGTTTAAGTACAAAGAAATGTGGAGCAGGCTTCGTCAAAACGCGGCTTAAGAAACTTGCATTAATTTTAATAATGCTTCTCGGTAATAAAGTCACTTCAAAGTACAGGTCATATTATTTTAAACATTATACTTATTTACCTATTTATTTTTGTTTATTTATCTTTGCTGTGAATATTTCATTGTGATCTAGTTGTGATCATTAAAAAATAAGTACTTACATTTAAATTGAATAATTTTATTTATTTCTTTTATTCGCTACTTAATCAATTTCAGCTTCATGAGGTACCTACCTATTTTAAAACAACTCTAACATTATTTTGATAACTCAGTTTAGAAATTAGAGACACGTAGTATCTATCTTATAGTAGGTAATCTGTTGTAAACCAGCCGTCAATCGTGATGTTTCAACTGTCGTGACAACTGCAGAAAATGAGTTCCTCTTTCAAAATGCAAAACACTCAGATACAAATTATTTTATGTCTTGAAGGATTCCTAGCTTTATGTAGATAATATTATGAGTAAAAAACTACCTATAAGGTAGGTACGACAAATTGAGAAATAAAATATACAATTAATAACCGGTAAAAGGCGAGTCGAACTCGCATACGAAGAGTTCCGTACCAAAAAACGCCGAAAACGTTTTTTAATTTATTTTTATTTTTGTTATTAACAGAAATACACATTTTCTGAAAATTTAAACTCTGTACCCACAGTCTGTACCTATTACGGATCATGAGATACAGCCCACTGACAGACAGACGGACGGACAGTGGAAGCTTAGTAGATGATAGGGTCCCGTTGGTTACCGTTCGGGCACGGAACCCTAATAAACAGATAAAACAAATACAAATTGAGTATTACCTGCAAGTGGTATCAATGTGTATCGTACATATCACCAAATTAAATACTGAATAGTAGGTACAGTCAAGTACCAGAAAGACAGTTATTATACAGATTGAGACTTACCTATCGTACCATACGATAGGTAGGTACCCTTAGAGCAGCTATAAACCTATTTTCCCCACATATTGCATAACAACACGATTAGAAACATTGTGACATAGCGAGCAACTAAAGCAGATACAGGTAATGCGACTCGGGCGGCCTACGACGGCCAGTGATAGCGAAAACGAAGGAAAGTACTGCTCGGATATTTGGTAACCGGCCGCGCAGCGCGCATAACAATGGCCTGCGAGAACAGAGCCGTATCCTATATTTGTTTGTAAACTCGTCCTCGTGTCCTAGAAGTTTGTGGGTTCCAGTTTGTAAAGTTTTGTCATGGAGAAATATTTACAAGAAAAGTGGCTACATTAATTATTTGATAACTAGCTTTAACCCGCGGCTTCGCTCACGTTAGGTTCGATTTTTTAACCCCCTATTTAACCCTCTTGGGGTTGAAATTTTCCAAAATCCTTTCTTAGCGGATGTCTACGTCCTAACAGCTACCTGTGTACCAAAGGAGACGGTCCAAAATAGTATGGAGCCTGGCTCTGGTCTTTGTACTAGTAATACAATAAAATAAAATAAAATATTAAACCATTTTTGACTGATCAAATCCACGAACTCATCCTTATTTCAGTGCTAATATTATTTATTTTCTCAAAGTGACGCAACATCTCATACGTAATCATGGCGGGCGGATTCATCTTTCTGACGTTAGCTGTCAAAATATTATGAGGTCATTGATCCTCAAATCTTGAATCCGTGAACAAAAGCCGAGTCAAACAAGTAGCAAAAGATCCAAAGTACAAATAAAAACACCAAATCGCCAGAGAAAATCCACAATAAACACAAGAAATGCATTCACGATTTCACAACACCACGACAAAGCTCGGAAATCGGTATAACCAAAAAATATCACGTGACACGTCACTTGTCAGATAACTCAGAAATGACATTTGACGTAGAACCGCGTCTACTGCTATCTCTATGGCTGTAAAGTAGCCATCTTGTAAGTGTTGCGAGCAGTACCGAAAAACTTGAAATTACATTTTTATTTCAGCAATTTATTTATTATGATTTTCTAATTGATTTTATTTTCATTGATCTCTTTGTATTTTTCGCTTTTCACGCCTATATGGTACAAAAGTAGACCCAAAATGGACCGTCTCCTTTCAGCTCGATCGGTCCAGTGGTTAGAGCTGTGCGTTGATAGATCAGTCAGTCAGTCAGTCAGTCACCTTTGCCTTTTATATATTTAGATTTATGTGATTGACTAACAATATTATTATTTATATATTTGTTCAGTAGATAAAGAAATTGGCTAACATTATGCATCACAAGCCATCACAACATCGCGTCATAAAGCCAAAAATTTTTCATCGTGATTATTTGCTTCTAGGAGCGCTCGTCCCTCCGATAAAAGGTATCTGGACTTCCTCTCATATATTATTTAAAGATAATAATCCGTACCTACTTCTGTAAATCCCACATAGTGCTTTGTGGGAATGCAGCCAAAAATAGCTGCTAACAAAACGATGTTATTCGTAGAGGTATCCAACGTATCTTGTATTGACCCAAGTTACCTTACCATAGGCCTTGTTTGTATCAAACCAAGTTACCTACCTAACGTGCGTCTTCCTATTTCGTAAAATAGCATCTAATCATTAACATAGTCGTAGATCCGTCCCTGTGCGGGCTGGTACAATTTTCTCTCGATTACGATTGTTGATTGATTGGTATGCGCTTAATCGCACATGTTACACGAATGACGGCAGCGCCCTACGTGACCGTTTTGGACAATCGGTCGGAACTAAAATAAACTTTCTCACAATAAAATAGAGTAACTATTGCAACGTAGACGAAATTTGTTGTTCCATTGTGGTGGTAGTCGGCTAAGGAAGGATCGAAAGCCGCAAGGGGGAGGCTCGTTACGTCCGGAACCACGAGTGAAACTTGGACGCTGGCTACATACTAATAGTCGCAGTTTTAAGTTATAAGTATGGGTGGAGGCGGAAGATGACACTGGTTTTTGAACAAGTGTCGCGCCGGCCGGCCGACTGTGCGACATGAGGTTTTCAGTCGTAAGTATCCACGGAAATGCAGTGAAATGTGATGCAGTGTCGTAACAGTGATGTGTTTTCTCAAGTGCGGCGTCATAAACGCCTATCGGACAATATGAGAAGTTTCCATGAATGTTCTTTAGTTTCATATCAGTCTGTGACTACAAAATGATGTGGTTATAGAACGTCTTTCTGATGGGGATGCTATTATATTGTATTATACCACCATGCCACCCATAACTTATGGATCTGCAGAGCTCGGAAGTTTAGAACTTTATAGACTGTGTCGTGCAGATTATCGCCCTGGGTTTTGTGTAAAAACATTGTGTCTACTTATTTATAGACAAATACCTTTTAATTAAAAAATACATGGTATATGCCTCTTCTACTACAAACGAAGACTGCAAACTTTCAATGGAGTACCTAATAAAGCAAATAAATATTTTCTAAATTTTTTTTATTGGAGTTTGAGTAATATTTTCATGTAATGTGTTTCAGATCTCCTTGGTGTTATGCGCGTGCGTGTGGCTCGGGGCCGCTGACGTGGCCCACATCAAAGGAGCGAAGTCGAGGATCGTCGGTCGCTTGGCGGGAAAACACCACAAACGAGGCATACTGTCCGCCTTGCCTCCGTTCAAACTCGGCCACGACATACCTATAGTCACTCATTCTGTCCTCAGGCCTCTCGTGGTAACATACCCGCCCACAGCGTCCGTTGCAGCAGTGAAGATACCCGTGAGCGGGCCCCACATCCCGCGCTATCCCGTGCCCGTCGGCCACAAAGTGCCAGGGCTGCCGCACCCGCACTATGGACTTAAGTTTCCTCACCACAAATTCGTGGCAAAGCCGGATCATCATTTTCATCACCACCATCACCACGTCGCCCAGAGGCCCGCGGTACCCGTGCTTCCGGCGCCGCCAGTGGTTCACGCCGCCCCGGTACTCCCGGCGCCTCCACCGACGGTCGCCGTAGTGAACGCCGCGCCCGCCCCGCCCCCGCCTGCCCCCGTGTTCCCGCCGCAACTTCCGGTTCCTGCGCCCCCTGTGCCCGTCATTCCAGATCATTTACATCTTAAACCACTTCTTTCCGCTGCCGCGGCGCCTCTTCCCCCATCGCCAGTGCTCTCTGCCCCGATCTTTCCTTTAAGTCAGCCATTCCCGTATATCATTCGTCCCGGCGGAGCCGTTCAGACTTCCTTCTTCGCAACGTATCCCCGATACCCATTCCTTAATAGCTACCAAGCTCCACTCGTGCCTTTAGCCCCCGCCGCCCCGGCCTTGCCGGCCCCACACTTTCCGTATCACCTCGTGCCGCAAGCGGCCGCACACGGAGTGGTCGAGCAGCACGCGCCCGATGTCGTCGTCGAGCAGGCGCCCGGACATTTCCATTCTACTCACTTAGCGCCTCAGCCCCACGTTCATTTGCATCCGACACAAGAAGCCATACCGCAACCCGGTTTCCATTTACATCCCACTCAAGTCGTCCCCCAAGCTTTTCCTCTCCAACCGACGCAGCCCGTTGTCCCCGTGGAGCACGACGGCTGGTCCCCGGTGGCACCCCCGCAGCCGCACGACGTAGCGACGTCTCACGAGGCGCACTATCCGCAACAGACTCATCACTTTACGCAGGAGCAGGGCACCCAAGTGTACGAACAGCACACGGAGAACCAGCACCACGACTACCAACAGCACCTGCTCCACTTCCAGCAACAGATCGAGCAGGCGCAGTACGAGCAGAGCTTGCAGCAGCAGCAGCAGCAGCAGCCTGCCGCCGAGTACGGCACGCCTCAGCAGCTCGGGCAAGAATACCATAATCCGGACGAATACTCTCAACAAGGACAAGATTATGCGCAGCATCAGCAACATTTTGCCCACGCTCAGGAATTTGCCCAGCAAGGTCACGATTTCGCACAGCACGCCCACGACTTCGCCCAACACGCTCAAGATTACGCTCAACACGGTCAAGATTTTTCGCAGCACGGTCAAGATTTTTCTCAAAATGGACAGGATTTCAACCAGAACAACTATAACGTAGCACTCCCGGGCCAAGAGTATGGAGTGCCGCACCAGGGCATCGAAGGGCGCAGCTCCGAGGACGACACCGAGCAGCAGTACCACAACCACATCCCGCTCGGCCTCCAGCCGCCCATCGACAGGCCGCTGGAGCACTTCCGTTAGTTACGGCTATAGCCCTATAGCCTGTAACTTGAGCGTGCTGACTACGCCATCAGTCTTTGAAACGCCGAGTTAGCGCCTAGACATAGCGATATAGTTCGATTGCATTTACGCGTTATCGCTACCTCGTCGAAAGATATAATTGTGATAGATAAGTTTATTTGTTGAATCTAGACCTGTTCTTGGTCTTCGATTTAAGTAACGGGAGATAACACGAGTGTTATTTTTCAGTTTACGCAAAAAATAATCCTCGTGACTCATAATCCGTCTAACTTCTATCACTAGCTGACAGAAAAGTATTTGATCATATAGAATATAATAAAATCGTTTAGACTCTAATGATCCTACTGCCATAACGAGAAGAAAGGCGTGAAGTAATATTAAGAAAATTGTAAAATAGTTCAGGTCGGTTGGAACGCGGCAGGATGCGTCGCGCGTCGGTGTAGTGTAAACATTGCCTAATTTTTATATTTTACGAGTAATAATAACATAGCACTAAGTTTATTTATTGTAAAACACATTTTTAATAAAAAAAATACTTCCTTTTTAATTTTTTTTAATAAATGCATTTACAGGAGTATAATTATTATTTAAGTAGGTAAAATAACAAGTGACCCACAATACAACAATGCTGCTCTATAAAATCATAAATCAAACATCGAAAATCGAGCCTATGAATTCCAAGGCCTTATCGTACTATGTATGTTAGCTGTGCAAACGGCAATATAATATTATGTCAAATGTTTGCATGTTATTTCTGAGCTGCGAGTGTGTAACGGCCGCGACTGGCTCCGCAGGCGGATGCAGGAGCGCGGCCCACACGTGCACACTGCTCCAAATCTGTATCTACTGGTAGATCTGTTTCTACAAGTATCTAGTAGTAATAATAAATGCCTAATAGTAGGCTCGGGTATATCTTTGTTTGACATTATTAAACATAAAAATGTACAGTATAACAGGGAGTCGGATAATTTAAAGAAGAGGCAGAAATAGGAATCAAATCCAAAAGGTGGGCTGTCCAAAACTCCATGTTGCACTGTTGTCGTGCCTATTCCTAACACGAGCTTTACCTACACTGAAGAAAAATGAGGAATATTGTTGATTACTTTTATGATAAATAAATAAATATTTGTCTATGATATTATTTATCTAAGATGGCAATAACAAGAAGTGTAATTTTTTTTATTGTAAATTAAAAATCACCCCTATGTGTGGAATCAATGAGCTGTCTACGTATGATCTTTGAGTATACTCGTGTAATCATAAATACTCAAAGATGTATGATATATCCGGCGTCCTATTGCAAGCCACATTTCTTCTCCGTCGTTGTCTACTTATCTACTAGTCAAAACCAAACCAATGAGAAAAATCTCAACAAATCTCTACACATCTCGATCAAAGTAGAGAAGTATGGCTAGCGCTGTAGCACATCCTACAGCTACGGATTACTTATACTTATTACTTATACTTGATTTCTCTACTTACCTACAAGTAATTTTGATAATATAAAAAATGAAATGGAGTCAGCATTCTGAACCGGTGGCGGAGTCTCGACGTGTCATAAGAGCCAAAGGTGGCCTACTTGAATCAATAATTAAATTTGATCTTTTTTGACGATTTAAGTATATACGACGCTATGTTATGAAACTCACACGTACCTACCGGCTGTGTGGGGAAACTGCACCAAATATGTTCCGCCGATGTAAATAACCCACCCGGCCGATAGCAACGGAAATTTCCAGATCGCTTTTTTTATTTCTCCTAACTTGATCCACTTTACATTTGAATTTGGATCACTATCTACTAGGACTATCCTTACCAATATTATACATGGAAAGTGTGTTTGTTTATTGGTTTGTCCTTCAACCATGCATGTGATTTTTTGAAAGGACTACTTTTTTACCCGGAAAACACAAGGATCCCGCGGGATTTTCAAAACCTGAATTTTTTTTTTCAGAGGACATGGTCGCGGGCAAACGCTGGTAGTCTGTGTAAATACAAGTTTTAAAGTTTTTGTCTGTCTGTCTATTCTTCGAGCTATTCTTCAGAACGGTTAAAGTACTTCAACCGGTATTTTCACAGGCATAAAAAGATAGTTCTAGACAAGTTTTTTTCTGGAAAATCAAAGAGTTGCTTTTTGAAAAAATATAAAATGTCGTAAGCATTAGCTAGCATTTTTGGCTAGCAAATATAAAGTAGATTTTTTTGTGGGTGTACTTTATATTAGATAAGAAAATTAGAATTAGTTTCAAGGTATGTTATATTTTATTTACTTACTGTATTTAATAAAATTCAAGTCATTCGGTTCGATAACATACGGACCTTGGTTTGCTTTACGCCACCAATTAAAGAGTAATTATTTTATCAATATAATATTATCTAAGTAATGATAATTAGTAAAAGAATCTAATAGTTCCCAGAGAGCTTCGCTGCTCTACCCAGAATGCCTATCAGTTAGAATTCATTATGTTAACGAGCTACTTAGTTAACATTTTTAAAAAGGGTCATTTGTAAATATCATTTAAGTAAGAAATCATTTAAAAGGTACAAGTTAATTCAACAATAAATACATTACATTTACACAGAAAGTGTGATACATAAAATATTAAAATCAGTTATACACAGTACATAACTTCTTAAGTTAAAAGTGAAAAATCGTCCTTGTCGTCTGTACCGATACATGCAAGGAACGCCATAATTGTGTACAATACGACCACCTAGTGAGGGTTCCAACGCTAGTTTGCCAAAAGTGAAATATACCAAAAGACTAGAAACAAAATCACAATGGATAGTTTATATTCAAGGAGTGAAGAAAATTTTGGCCAAAAGTTTAATCTTATCCGTGCCACTCGATCGCCTGATCATCGCCCTCTCACACGTCACCAGCGTGGTGCTCGCCACTCCGAGGATTCCCACAACCCTGCGCCCGCCACTGCTCCTGCGGGCGCTGAGGATACTGAGGGACATGGAACACGAGAGGAACCTGCTGGACCTGGGCTTCGCGAGGTTCATACCGCACCCGAAGTGCGGGCAGAGATGCACCGCACTGGGAGAGCTGTGGGAGTTGCCGATGGAACGGGAGTGGCTGTGCGACGATTGCGGGAGACCCCTGTACAATATCGAGAATACGAACACGTGATATACGAGTACGTGCAGTGCGTTAGAAAGACTTGAAACATACAACTTGACAAAATTGTTAGAAATACACGTACGTGTTATAATGAAATTATTGCAACTTAGGAATAGTTCCCCCATTCCGAGCCGCATTAATGTATTTTTATTGACTGATATCATTTTTTTATATATTTTGTTCAATAAATAGTTTTATTTTCCTTCCAAATGGGCCAATCCTTGAAAAACGAAACGTTTTAGAAACTTGTCTTAAAAGCTGATCCATCCATCTGTTGACCGAAGAGCCGGCGCTTAATTAGCCCACAGCTGAGACTTAGACTTAGCTCTACATTTTTTATAAATATCTTGGTTTAAGGTTTTTCTTTTACTTTATTTTTTGTTTGATGTATCATTAAAAAAATTGCATGTTTAAAAATGCATCGCATCGGCAATTCTCTATTGCAACATTCGTCTGAACTTTTTTCATTAGTTCTGCATCGTCTATCGAAATACTTTGTGAAGGTTTATTTTAATAAAATAATAATTCTTTCAAAAATACTTTGTAAAGGTTTATTTAAATAAAAAATTATTCTGTTCAATTCCATCCATCTCTAACTTGATCTATAACCGTCGCCGCGCTATCACACATCTCTTTTATCTCTCATGAGAACGGTCCACCACGCTGGCCGAATGCGGATTGGACTTCAGACGCCTTTGAGAACATTATCGAGAACAGTTCTAATTCATGCAGGTCTCCTCGCGATGTTTTCCTTCGCCTTGAGTTCCGCCGGAGTGCGGCCGCATTTGCAGACGTATCTGTAGCTAACAGTATCCTAATTACCTGCTATTGATTTTGAAAGGCATATTAACACGCTATCTAGCCACCTACCCCCTGTATACACGTTATATAACAACTGCACTGGCCGCTGAGACAGGCCCGTTATCACGATAATGAATGTGTGCCAACCGTCACAGGTGTCCGGCCGTGAGGCCGCGTCGATTATACCTAACACTGAAATAATAACTATATACAGTAGAATCCCGATTAACCGGATCAAATAAAACCAGGGGTATTCCGTATAATCGAAAATCCGGATAATCGATTTCAAAGCAAATGAATTACAAAGTACCTATGTTATTTAAAATTTTGGTTGGAAATAACTTGTTATTGATCTTTGACGTAATCAATCACGTCTTTTGAGTGATCACGAATGAGTTCGGATAATCGGATGTTCGGATAATCGATGTTCGGATAATCGATGTTCGGATAATCGGGATTCTACTGTATTATATTTTATTTGGCAGGATTGCTAGTTACTGATATTTTATCATTCATATAGCCTCTATACCCCAACGATTAAAAGGTGCGGACTGAAAACTGTAAAGGTCGACAGTTCGATTCTTACCCATTGCAATAGTGTCGTACCCAAGCTTCCCGATTATTTTGAAGGGAGAGGAGAATATTAGTCAAGTTCACCTTATATAACCTTTAATCTAAGACTAGATTAAAATACTTTATTATTTCAGTAGTAGGGGGATGAGTTATATACTCACAAAACAAGCGAAAAATTTATGCCGAACGACGAAGAGTGTAATAGAGTACTTCATTGTTAAATGGCATGACAAATGACGACAAATATCTGCCATTACGCGCTTCATTTACGGCACGCTTATAACGTATGCATCTCTTTTTATACATATACAATATCATAGGTGTAGGACGTAGGTATGAAACTTCAATATGTATGTAAAAAGACACTAAAATACGGGCGAAGGTACGAAAGCGAAATAATAGAGCCGAGTGCGAGTATTTTAGGAATGCAAATGAAGGTCGTTTATATTGTGTTACCCCACAAGACCTAGTAATTATAATATAAATAGGGATGTTACAAATAATAATTAACAAAATATATGTCGTAACTTTGATATTTATATACTGTAGGCCACAGGAAATGATATTTCCTAAATTTCCTGTGACCGCTGACTCATAGACCAATTTGAAGTGCATTTAGGCTCGCCGCGGTACTTAGGTCTCGCGGCGACCTAGAGGGGGGCGAGCGTAGGGCACGTATATAAGCACTGCAGCCCTATCGGGGCCTAAGTTGAACAAGACCCCACTGCACAACTTGATAACATGAAGGCTTTTGTAAGTAATTTTACCGTTGCCTGGTAGAGATAAGGCCTTTTTATCCTACTTGTATTGGCGATCTGTCAAAACGTCAAAATACGTCAGTAAAAGGTAAAAGTTTACTTGGCGATTGTGATATAGAAACTCTTCTTATCTGAGTTTTTCATTTGTGGTGTACTAAATATAAAGTGTTTGTCTATCTACATTTACAAATAACAAATTATACAAAAAAGAAAACTTTTTATATATCTACAAATTATACAAAAAGTTTTCTTTTTAAGTATTTTACTGTTTTTCTACACTGGAGGATAAACTGATTTCACAGCGGGCGGGAGTCGAACCTTAGTCCTCGACCGACTCGTAACGTACCCGTTATAGTGGCTAATGTGGCCACAGTCTTAATTAAAATTAATGTGGGTATTTAAATTAAATTTGGTGATTCTTTGACCTTTGCTGCTATTATTTTATTATAATTATATTATTATTTAAATAATAATATAATTCCAAGTATTATACAACAATAATATAATTTAAATTAATTTAAATTGTCTTTGTTTTTAAAAGTGTTAATAAAATAATTTAGTTTGTAGTCATGCAAATAAACTATACTGATGTGAACAGCAGTCATTGTAAATAGAGCTTTATTAGAGCTCATAAAACATTAATTCATACTTAAGTGTTTTTATTAGGAAATATTTTGCATATGAATACACTCAATCAATAATCTCACGAAAACACCAGCCTTCAATATTGCAAAATAAACTCGCTCATATTCGCAAAACTAGATGCCCGCGATCTCGTTCGCGTGGATAAAGGTTTTTTAATTTGCGCGGGAGAGTTTCCGCGGGAATAGGTTTAATTTTCCGGGTTAAAATGTAGCCTGTGTGTTAACCCTGGGCATGAGCTATCTCCATTCCTTTCAGCCAAATCAGTTCATTCTTTGTCGCGTGAAGAAGTAACAAATACAAAACACATACAAACTTGCGCCTTTTATTAGTGTGATAATTTTAATTGTTGGTAATATCTGCGGGTCAGTCGAACTCTAGCAACATTTAAAGGGTTCAACTCATAAAAAATGTTTAAATCATTAAAAATGTTTAAAATTCAAAATTATTTATTTCATGTAGGCCAACCCGTGGCTTTCACGATACGTCCAGGCTCTACCACCGGTTTGGAATATAGATTCTGCTGAGAACAGACGCCAAAAAACTCAGCAGTTGCTCTTACTTACTACATTACACTCTCTTGTGGATAACTGGATGCCAAGCCGATTGATTCTATACAACTTTATCATTAAGAAATGTATCTTTAGTGCACCTTTCTTCTTAAATAAATTCCTTTGAATTTCAAATCGTTATATCTGCTGTTTTCTAATAATAATAATAATTAATAATAGTATGTAGTAAGGGCTAACTAAAAATTATCTTGTTATTTTCATTACTCTAAAGAAATAAATACTATAATTAATGGAAATGAACAGGTGTTTTAGCAGGTATTTATGCACTTATTATTAAATTTGCAGTTGTGTGTACTCCTCCTGGCCGCGGCCGCAGTCTACGGCGCAGAAGAGAAGAAGAATGAGAAGCGCGGTCTGCTGGGACTGGGCTACGGCGGGCTCGGCTACGGCGGCCTGGGCCACGGGGTGGGCCTGTATGGCGGGCACGGCCTGGGCCTGTACGGCGGACACGGCCTGGGCCTGTACGGCGGACACGGTCTGAGCTACGCGGCGGCCCCCGTCGTCAGCCACAGCGTGGCCATCCCCGCGCCGGTGATCAGCCACAGCATCGCGGCTGCGCCCATCCTCGACCACGGCCTCGTCGGCGGCCACGGCCTCTACGACGGCCACGGCTTCTACGGCGGCCACGGGCTGTACGGCGGCCACGGCCTGGTCGGCGCGCCGCTGCTCGGGCTCGGCCACGGCTGGCATTGAGCCCTAACACCGTATTATTCTCTATAGTCTGTATTGAGTTTGTGTATATTATGTAAAGTTGGAGAATCTATCCATGCCATCGTATGCGATCGCAGCTCGTGCTGGGGTCTTTCAGTGCCAAATTAAATAATAGTATTCTCGATGTGGATTGTGTATTGCTTATTTAAGTTCAATAAATTATCAGAAATGTAAACCTCTAGTTTTATACGAATCAAATCGTTTTATTCATTTATTAAATTCAAAAACAACAATGTGTTCCAAAAAATCTTGATGATTCTTAAGTAGGCTTTTCTTAATAGTAGCGTACAGCAAAGGTGCAGTGGTGGGAGCATACAGCTTGAATAGCCGATAGACGTTGGGGTTCTAATGTGCTATAATTGACATAAGATATCTTGGCATACCTACAATTATAAACGAAACAATAAAAATCGAAATGCAGTTACATAACCAAATAAAGGATCGAGTCGAACGAACAAGTCAAGGAGTAAGTAAGTCGAAATAATTCGAAAGTATCGACTCTCGACCTCGTCCCGCAAAAAAGCGCCTAGAAAAGAACTGAACGTTTCCCAATGCGAGCGAAAAACTGGCTTAACTATTAGTAACTCCTTAAAGTTGTCATGTCGCAAGCGGAAACGACGGCTCGCTCCGAGCGCGGAACTTGCGACACGCGTAAAGGTTGCCTGCGCTGGGAAGCCGACTGACCCTTACACTTGTCGATTTGATATTAAGATCAACCTATCGTCTTATCATTTAGCATTCATACTGCTCCACCCACACAGCTTACTGTTCTTACGCGTACCAATACATTACAATAGAGAGAGAATAAAGAGTACGTAATAATATAGAACCATTCTACACACACTTACTTACACAAGTTTTAGAAATCAATTACTAGTATTCTCGTGGAAAAATCATATTATACAACTGAAAATTATTATTATATCGATGATAAAAAGCGTGCATTTTTTCGCTCCAGTAATGTGTAACACGGTTAAATTAATCATGTGGCATGCAGTATAATAATTGTTGTAAGGAATACAATTATTTAAAGAAAAGAATAAACGCCGAGTTTCTTACTAGTTTTTCTCAGTCGGAACCATTTCATCAACTTTGAATTCCAAAATTTCCAAACCAGTGGTAGGCTAGGATGTAGTATTCATCTTAGCTGGTAGGTTGATTTACTTGTTAATTCAAATTACTATTTAATTATAATTCTGTTATAAAAATCTTTTCTATTTTATTACCCCACTACGGCAAAACTAAAAGGAAGGATTTTGTATGTATTTTCCAGCGTAGCGGGTAGCGCATGAACTACTGAGCCGATTTTGATTAATGAGGACCGATTTTGATAAATCATTATTACGATTCAAGTGACAGGCTACATTTATACAAACAATCCTTCATAAATTGGGTTTTTGGGGTTCCATACCCAAGGGGTGCCGACGGAACCTTATTACTAAGGCCGTATTTTCGTCAGAGCCTGCTGACGAATATACGGCCTATAGTCCGTATACTCGTCAGCAGGCTCTGTATCTTATAACCGTTGTAGGTAGATACTTGAAATTTTCACAGAATATGTATTGCCATTGGCGCTATAACAACAAATAATAAAAAAATATATAGTGAAAAATTAAAGAGGGCCATACGATAAACTTTTGTTTTGCTCGATCAAAATAATAGCCAGTGCTAAATCTTGTATGTACAATGGTACGGAACCCTTTGTGTGCAGGTACGACTTGCACTTGGCCGGTTTTGTTTTTCTATAGGATCACTACTGCTACTGTTCCACGTCGTGATCTCAATCATAGAGCTTCAACAACAAGGCGTGTCGTCGCGCGGTGTATTGGTGTGCGCGATGCATACTGGGCTGCGATATATCCTTTATTAGCTGGGCCAACCTGGATACTGCACCAGCGGCTCCTGCTATGCTATACAATTGACTTTGGCCCTTACCTTAGTCCGCAAATGTTCTAGGGAGTAAGTACCTATGCATTTATAAAATTTCGGAGAGTCAGAGTTCCCCGCTAGTACGCGATCTCTTTTGGCAACCGCATCGCATAGCAACCGATTAGGACGTAGAGTCTTGTGGGACAGGCGCCACTAACCTGCCATACCGCTTGCAAGCGAGCACTTTTTAAATCAGTTTTTTCCATGAAAACTTGTTTTTAATTAAAGAAAAAATAATATATTTTTGCCGACTTATTTTATATGTGTTTTTTTCAAGGTGTGGCCATTGCTAACAGAGAGTACTATAGTCTGAAAAAGGCTTCTATCAAGACGTGGCAAGATCGATATACAAGGCGCTGGTAACTTGTTCTTACTTATAGCAGCGAGTGCTGGGTGATCAATAAGAGGGATGAGGAAGCCCTCCTTATATTTGAAAGACGGATTCTGTGATCGATATATGGTGCGGTTCGAGTTACGGGTGTGTGGCGCATTCGATACAACCCGGAGTTGTATGACATCTTTAATGAGCTAAACGTTGTCCAGCATTATTAAAATCGCAAGATTGCAATAAGTTGGGCATGTGCAGTGAATGGACGATCTTCAGCCCACAAAAAATTAATGTCATCACACCGAGACTTCACTTCGTAACACACAAAATTTCGTTGGTTGGATGGGGTTAGCCAAGGTGCAATGCGTCTTGTGAAAAATTGGAAGACGAAAGCGAATGACAGAGATGGACGAAGGAAGATTCTGGAGCAGGCCCGGGCCCGCGAGGGGCTGTAGCGCCGCTGATGAGGATGATTTATTAAGGTGTATAATAAATTCAAAAATTTGTAAATAATTTGTTAGTATACCTTATTAATTTTAAGCGTTTAACATTTGCATTCATTCATTCACTCATCTCAATCTATCACCGGCGCCCTTACGGCCACCGGTCTCCTCTCGAAGGAGAATGGTTTAAGCCATAGTTCACAGCTTTGATTTGCTCTTAATAAGTATTATTCCCTTGAACCGATTCGTGTTCCTTTCTGGCAACATCAAAGGTCATTGTCACATTCAAAGGTTAACCTTATTTCAAAAGGCTATTCACTTAGGCACCTACTTTAATAATATAAACATATTTATGTTAATAGTAGGTAGTTTTAAGGCCTTTGTTATAATAATTTGCATTCTAACATTATTATCAGAAGCAATTTAAATATTATGGAAACCGAATAAAATTTAAATAATGACAACATACTAACTTGAAAAAGGAAAAGTCATCGTACATATACATACCCATATGAAACATAAACGAGGTGTACACTTTGTAATATTAAACTAAGTTTATGGCACATCAGTTACCCAACGCGACATAAAACTATGGCATTATTAGGAGTCCAAGCAACTGCATTCGATTCTAAGTAAATAATGATTTACTAAAAAAGAAAATTCCCTATTGAGTAACAGTGTGTTGTTCAATGCAATAATTTACAATCTAGCTAACGATTTAGTAATTCTAATTTTAACTTGTTTTCTTAAAAAAAATTAATACATAGTTTTATTGACCGAAAGCTCACATTTACATATCAAAATTCACAAAACAAAAAAAAACATACTTAGAGAATTTTTATCATAAACAGACCAAGTTAAATTAGTAATTTCTTGTTTTTTAATTACAATAAAATAAAACCAGCCATCAATCGGTCATAACCTCGCGATGCTCTCACGTCTTTCCGGTGGAGCCTGGTTCTTACAACGAAGGCATTTTTCCAACTATGTAACTCGTTATGGTAATTACCCATTAGTTAAATAATAATATTATAATCCAATATTATTATAACGAAGAATGTTTGGAATATTAATTGATTACACATGTCCTATAATACAGAGTCAATATATAAGATGACGAATTATGTCAATTTTTTATGTTGTTTGGCCAATATTATTATTTAGTATGGTGGTCATCTATTCTTGATAAAAAAATAATGTTTATTTGATTCTGGGTCTCCCATAAGAGGTAATTAATTTAAATATTTCTAAGAATTTAATTTCTTTAAAATATATAAAATCGTTTTATAATAATTTTTTTAAATTAAGAAAGCTATACAGTGGCTTGTTACTAATTTTGTTTTGTATTTTAAGACAATTCCTTAAAAAACTAACTGTACTAAATTCTCACTAAAACTAAAATCTAAAACTGATTTATTTAGCGCTCAATGTTTTTTTTTTCTATAAGTTCATAAAGAGTAAATAGCTATCGTTTGGAATGCCCTTAAATTAAACTAATCGTATTACTATTGATTTGTCCTATTATACGAAATTTTTAATTTAATTTGTGGTATTCCCAGTGTGTGGGCAGATTAAGTATTAACTCATTCGCAAACTGTTTGCTGACTTATAAACGACGCGAGCGGTACTTCAGTGATAAAATATAAGAGTAGTTCCGTATAGTTAATTAAAATTTTAATATTTATTGCTGAATTTCAATACTTATCTCGGATCTATACATAAGTGTGAGAAGGATTATTTCCAGCAGAGGGAATATTCGTCTAGGGGTGAGTTTTGGAAAGAAACACTTTCAACTGGAAAGTTTTCAAAGCAGGTGAAACTGGAAAATTACATCGCGAACTATATTAACATTTTAGGTACTACTTAAGCTGTTCATATGACTTTTCTGTAAAAAATAGCTTGCGGAAAAATTGGTCGATAAGTGAAACACGATAAACAACGCGGTGGGCTACGGTTTGACACTGTATGAATATAAATAAATAATCAATCTTAGAAAAGATGATTATCTTAGATATAGGAAGTATGAGGCCAGATTCTTTTTCTTCTATGTCAATCGATAGACATTTACTGCTGACCATACCTAGGTCTCTTTTAGAGAGTTCCACTCATCTTGGTCTTGTGCGACCTGTAGCCAGCGGCTCGTCTAATGTCGTCAGTTGATCTAGTAAGATGTCTAGAAAGAATCAGCACTGCATTTCTCCAACACCTTGGGAATGCCAACGACCATCGGTTCTGTAAATTATTACCTTCTCGAAGATGCCTTACTCTAATGACTCCAAGAAGGGAAGGGGGTCATGTAAATATTGTCACGAGATTATTATTTGACGTGACGGATCTCTAAGTCGGGCCATTACTCTGATATATATATGATGGGTTCATACGGATCCTGTTCGTTGGGTCGCGAACTATTTTTCGAGCAACTTATTATTAGATCCCGTCCTATCTGTACGAGTATATAAGATAAGACGAATCGGGCTCTCCACGAGATAGTTGTGAAAGCCTCTCCGCGGTGGTGTTATTTCGTCTAGTGTTGTCGTTGGAACTCGTAGCAATATGAAGGTTTTGGTGAGTTGCTCTGTTATTCTGTAAGGCGCCCGCGTCTAATCATCGATGAACTAAATTTTTTTTTTTTTTTTTTTTATTCTATGACAAGATAGCCCTTGACTGCGATCTCACCTGATGGTAAGTGACGATGCAGTCTAAGATGGTAGCGGGCTAACTTGGAAGGGGTATAGCAGTGTAAATTCAACCCATACCCCTAATCGGTTTCTACACGCCATCGTGCCGGAACGCTAAATCGCTTGGCGGCACGTTAACTAAATTAATGAATTTAACAGATTATTGAATATCATCGTTCAGTGCAACATATTAATGTATTGAAGCATAAAATCCCGTTAATTCTAACTATCACCCAGTTTAGATCTACTCGTTCGTCGTCAATCTGTAAGTGTTGACCTATGTCCCCGCGTAAGCTTAAGATCTGTACTTTACTCCGTACACGTATGTATCTTTGTACAAGTTATATTTTCAGTTTAACTGCTCAGTTTAACCAATATGATTTAATAAAGAAGAATTTAATACAGATAGAAAGCTAAATTTACTTCTTATATTATACTAGCTTTAAGTTTTTTAAAAATCTCTAGGGAACAAATTTTTCCGACATGAAAAGTAGGTTTTGTAACTTATGACCTTCCAAATCCTTGACTATGCTGATGCAAAAATAATAACATTCCGTATCGCTGCGTGTTTAAAGATAACAAACAGATTTGTGTACTTACCTACCGATAACTTTTTATTATACATACATATATAACAAAAAATTCTGTTTTCCCGTATATCCTATATCAGTATTTTACTTCTCGACTACAGCCATGCAAAAAATCTAGATGAACCATGTTCTGTTAAGGCGCAATCTACAGCCATAGCCGTGCAAATCGATCGTAGTTCTGATGTGGTACGTGATTCAAGGAAAAACCAAGAAACAATAACACTTTCGCATTAATATATTAGCAGTATATTTAAAGGTTTGTAACTCCACAGATTATCCTCGCCCTGGCGGCCGTGAGCAGCGCCGTGCCCGCCGGCCGCGCCCCGCGCAGCCTCGGCCTGCAGTACGCCGCCAACAGCCTGCCGTACAGCCTGCAGTCCAACAGCCAACACTCCACCTCGTACCAGACCAACAGCCAGCAGTCCACGTCTCTGCAGGCGGTGGTGCAGCCCTACCAGCAGTACCAGCAGTACCAGCAGTACCAGCCGCTCTACAACGTTCAACAGCCGGTAACTATCAAGTTTCATACAAACTATCTAGCTAGTGCTAATATTCATTTATATTAGCACTAGCTGATGCCCTCGATTTTGTTTTAAAAAATTCCTGGAAAGTCAAACCGACTGACAAACACACTTTCACATTTATAATATTAGTAAGAATTAAGATGCTCATTAGAATCATTCAAGGCAACTCTTTTTCTAGACACACACGCTCCAACCTAGAACTTATCACTGTTTTCCGTCAGGTGTGATTGTAGTAAAGCAGCCTACTTTGCACCCTAAAAAAGTGATTATCAAAAAGTGTTCGAGGATTTTTATCCGACAGCAATCGTATCTTTCTTGCTTATCTAGATGAAAACACACGCGGATAGACTTCATGCTAATATCATTGATCCAGTTGATAAAAGTGAGCTTGGAGCGCGTTGATGTCTTTTTTAACTATGTACGTTTGTACAGCGGACTCAAAACAGTTTTCTTACGAAATCGCGTTAAAATATAACAAAATTAAACTACTAAAGATAAAAAATAATAAAAATAGGTTAATGTACTCATTATGTGCGAGTATGGGTTTTATACTTTTAATTAACCATTGAGTAATATTTCCAAGTCGAAGTAACGTTTAACAATTTATTTTATTCCAGCACCAGCAAGTTTACCACCAACAAGTTTATCCCGTCAGACAACAAGTCGTATACACTCCCCAAGTGCAGACCTACACTCCCGTACGCACCTATACCCCCGTGCAGACTTATGCGCAAAGCTACACCCCCGTGCAGAGCTACACAGTCCAGCCCCTCAACTACCAGGGACAAGCCTACGGCAACGGCTGGAGGGCCGACCCCTGGTGCTGAACTGAACTGAAGATTCACTAACATGTAATTTTAAACTAAATCCCACCTTATGTTTTGACACTTAAATGAAAAAAAATGTGATCTAATAGATAGTTTAGTTTCCAATTTTAACTAATATACAAATCCTGCAAAAATATCACAAAGATACAAAGATAGATATATTTAAGATACAGACAAAATAAATGTTTAAATTATATAGTAACAGTATTTATTTACGTGAATTTTCTTCAGTAAGTATACGAGTATTACGAGTACAGCATGTGCTGATATAGTATGAGTACTATTATGTTCAAAGACAGCTTCAAATTAGTCAATGTCTTGAAGATCTGGTTGAAATAATTCTACGCATATCTGTCAATAAGGAAATACCTACGCTTCACATAGGTCAACTTGGACGTTAATAATATTTGTCTTAAGAAGTACTAATGCATATTTAAATGAAGATACCAAATGCGTAGAAAGATTTATGATGTTGTTTTTCTTCATGTAGATGACGTGTGATATTATATGAATGTTAATAAAAAGTAAAGTCAGCTTATCTATTCCATAGTATTGAGTAAAATCAGCCCGCAAGTTATTTAGTAAGCTCTAATCTCAAAAGTATACAGCCAACATTAAACAAAACCTTTATTGTGCTACTAGCTTTTGCCCCCGCGACTTCGTTCGCGTAGAATTAGATTTTGGGGTGGAATTTTTAAAAACTGTGACACACTTACTTCTTTATTTTTAACTGAAAGCTCAAATACCAACTTTGATGGAAACAGCTTGAAAAATGACGGAGTTTCATATAAACTTCCATCCCCTATTTAAACCCCTTAGGGGTGGAATTTCCAATAATTCTTTCTGAGTGTGCCTACGTCATAAAAGGAACCAACTGTAAAAATTTCAAGTTTCTAACTTCAGAAGTTTAGGCTATGCGTTGATATCTCAGTCAGTCAGTCAGTCAGTCAGGACTTTGAATTTTATATATATAGATGTACTTTCTTGTGTCACTGACGTACCGCCAAACAATTTATCATTCCGGCACGATGACGAGTAGAAACCGATCAGGGGTAGGTAACGAAATGTATTAAAACAGCCACATCCCCTTCTAAGTTAGCCCACTACCATTTTAGACCGCAGCGTCACTTATCATCAGGTGAAATCACAGTCAAAGGGCTTGATGAATGAAAACGGATTTCGGTTTTTCAACGACAAATAATAATAGGCTCTATTGGAAGTTGGGACTCGTCCATCATCTATCATCACGGACAGAACAACTTTCACGAATAAGCCTGATATCCTGCTGTTGGAGCGAGCACAATTGAGGGTATTTTAGTGGATAGTTCAGTGGATTATGACCAGCCCTCATGAAAAGAATCTTCTGAGAATCGAGACAGAAAAAAAAACGAAAAAGAATGTATATGGGTTTGACTCACGAGGTTTCCACCATGTGGCGCGTGTGTGGAGTCCACTGAAACCAGCCCTATCGATAACGATAGGGTTGGTTTCAGTGGACTCTACAGGTACCAGTATAACCTCGTACCTGCAAATTGATCCCAGTTAACCTTGCTCACCATATGAAGTATCATTTTTATACATTAAATATTTATGTTTACAAAAATGCACATTTAAATAATATTTTCATTAAATATTGACCAGGACCTCTAAATGTTTTGAAAGGTTGTATTGACTGTGTCAAGGATTAAATAAAAATAAAAATACAAAAAAAAATATCCTCAAACAATGATGTTTTTTAATAAAGAGTTGTCATATGAAACCAACATTCTAGAGTTAATTGTTATATTTATTGGTTTGAAGCCCAATGAAATAGCACTTTAAGAAACAATATGCTAACTAGCTATTGCTAGCGTTTTTATTCGTGTTTTTTAATCCTCTAGACGTGCAAATAAATGAACTTTGATTTTTTTGATAAAAGATAACAAGTTATCTTTGTTCCAAACGTCACAATCGATTCAGCTATCACGTATAGTTAAAAAGTATAGAAAGACAGATAGTCAGAGTGACACACTTTTGCATTCAAATATCAGGATGAATGTTGTACGCATGTATAAGTGAATTGACTTTTAAAAATTCCAACCTTTTGACGCACTATATATAATATGACGAAATTAGTAAGTAAATAGCAGTTGGAAACTGATGGAAAACAACTTTTTAAGCCAATATTTTTTTAATTGTAGCTGGCCAGTACCTACTCAACTCGTAAACAGGGGATTTCATTTTTTAAAAATACAAAAAAAAAAACTTGGTCAAGTGTCAAGATTGAAAATAATACTTTACTTACTATAACTATACCTATATTACTATGAATGAATGCGCATCAAAAAGTATTAGCTGTAGCTTATCTATAGATCACTAGTTTTGATGAATAGTCGTTCATGAGATTATCATAATATTTCGTTTATGCAAATTACACATTTTGTGCAACGCGCTTAATGTCACGTCAGCGGTAGCGTCGGCCTCAGCCACCTGGCTGAATGTTTAGGATACTCTTGATCTTGATGTAAATTCTTGATCTTGTCTTTCGCGTGGCTTGGCTGCGATTGCATTGCATTTTTATGCTTCATCATAATCATTTTCATTAGGTATTCTGACATAATTTGTTATGTTAGTTAGGTGTAAGATTTAGCTTAATATACAATACACTACCGCATTGGGTTACCCTGTAGGGATAGTGTACAAAGTTGAATAAATAAATAAATCATCAGCATCAACGGATCACTACTGAGCGTAGTCTATAAACTGAGGGCATAGTAACCACGCTGGCACAATGTGAATTGGCCCTTGAAAATATTGTGGAGAAAATTGAAAATATTGCAGCATGTGATATTCAATTTCTTAAACGTACATAACTCAGAAAAGTCAAAGGTGCGTGCCCGTGCGAGGATCGGACCCCGAATAGTAAACCTCAGGCTTATCCACTAAATTATCACTGCTTATTAAGCTATTGTTATAGGAAAATGGAAAAGGCCCTGTAGCAGACGGCTAGTGATATTATGACAAAAATTATTACAAAACTAACCATACAGTATGCTTTTATTATTACCGGCCGCCAAATGCAGGACTGCTCATGACGAAACTATAGCTCAGTGGGTCTAAGCTCCGAACTCTAATCTCAGTATTTCTAATTACTTTTGTACTAATCATAACGGGGAAGTCTATCTACTTGTTATGTTTTCAAACTAGACGCAATTGCCCAACAGAACCTTGTGGTCCGCTGTCACAACCGAGCCACTCCGTCCTCTAATAAAAAAGTAACAAAATTCACAACGTGTTGTAAAAACCCAATGAAATCCGGCACTCATAAATTTTAAAATCAGTTTATCTACATGTTAGAACTTCCTTTTCTTTATTATTGACAACACATTAATAGCAGCAGCGCTATAAAGAGACCCTTTAATTACAGCTTCAAGATCAAATTTATGTGTAAACGTTTTTATTATTAACTTGTAATTTAAGACTTTAATTTATTTTTCTGAGAAAATTTAATTCATAGAGCCTGTTGTGTTGCACATAATAGGCAATAAGAATAAAATTTAAAACACTACTTTTTTTAACCCCTTCAGGGATGAATTTTCAAATGATGCCTCTATAGTGTAACTTAGCTAACTATACTAAAAGAATAAAATATTCTCAATTTTCAACTTTGAAATTTCTAGATCGACCTAATCATACCTACAAACTAGCTAGATATTAGGAACGACGTCTGTCAATTATTCACGGTACTCTCTTGTAGGCTGAGATTAGGAAACTGTTTTAAAATATTCTAGAAACACTATGCGAAAAATAAATTCCGATTTATTTAAGCTGTCATGGCTGAAACTAGAAATAACATAGTGGGGCTTATGCCGGTCAAAACAATCAAGCTGCAGCCGGTTTCATATTATACTTTTGATTAGTCCTTTCTTTTTTATTTATTAAAAACAAGTCTTACAATTAGGAAGGACAGAGATTATATTGGCTAATTAACGCGAGATCTCGTATCGTCACCCGCGAGTGCTCGCGAGCGCCCCGGACAACCTGAATTTGATTCTTAGATATTACATAACATATTAACCAATTCTAATTTATCAGTCAACAAAAACAACCAAATCTATCTTATGTGTCTCTGGTTTGTCAGATTTCCGTAAAAATATACTGTTTCAACGTAACACGATCTCAAAGTAATTTTTAAAGAATATATTTGCTATGTTAAATCTGACTAATTTTACTTCTCTCAATTAATCGTAAAGTTCGTGGTAGGATTGAAAACAACGATAGTGGGATGAATGGGGTTTTCGCCGTGGACTTTTCGGGTTTCAGTCCGCGCCTTATTGTGATTTGCTGCGAGTCTGCGGCCATCAGCTAGTGCCACATACTCCAGTTTCGGAGGCGATTACGCAAGGTTGGGGCCTTGGAACGGACGTGTTTACTGCCGCAAAAATGTATTAATAGCATATTACCATAACTAATGGTTATCCGATGCACAAATCATTTGTTATTTTTTGTTTCTTCCGTTTTCCGTGATCGGAATAGTAATTACTTGTAAAGTTCGTTTTGAATTTATGTGTTTATATATAACAGAGATAAAGTATATGAAATTTTGAATAATATCACTACCAACCGCCATATACAAGCGGCACAAGATCGTGTTCTGTTGCGATCCTTGTAAGAGATCTGTGTTCAGCATAGGACGCTTGATAAAACGATGACCTAAAAATTTTGCGAAAACTGACGAATTAAAACTTCTTTCTTGAACTAGACAATTGACTATGTGCCAGAGAGTTGTCTCAAAGACTACTTTTAAAACATAATAAATAAAATTGCAATAAGTATACCAAACTATGGGATAGGTATTTTAATATCTTTGTTGAGATGGCTCTAATTGCTAAAACATATATGTGCCTATGGCTAATAGTGCGCAAATATTTAAATATGAGGTGTACACTCTACAACTGTAGACCTTCCTGATTGTAACATTGTTGTGATGATTGTAATATTAACAATAATTTTTCCCCGCATCCTCTTCCTCGATCATGAGAGTCAAAGTCAAGGCAAAGTAAAAAAACCTATTTCAAAGCACACTCTGCAATTTGTCAATGTCAAGAAATCAATTTTACAAGTATGTATATGGGATGATAATTGTTTGCGTTAAGTTAAAACTAACTACACTAATTCGCTACCAGTTCCAATTGCGCCCTAATCTGAGAAGAATACAACTAGGCATTTCTTCATTCATATTTTACAAGTAATATGTTTTGTAGTTACAATAATTATTGCCAAAATACATCAATGCCAATTTCCTTTTAAAGAACACCTCAAATCCAGTCATTAGTTTGATTGCCGCCTACAATTGCAAGCATTAAAGCTTGCGCAATCTCGGCGTTGAATTTCAAAACAAAATCGATTGGATTTAAAGAATAAAAATAAATATACCTTATTCACAATTCCACTAATGGGAAAAGGCCTTTCCTTCCATGCGAGGATGGGACGGCTTAATAAATCAACGCGCTGCTTCCGTGCACCAGTTAGGAGCTGGTACGCCAGCTCCTAACGTTTAGGTACGTTAACCAAAAAACACGACTCCCTCCAAAATTGCCCAATACCAGAAATCTGAGTAAAAACACGAGGAGTCGGGTGGAATGTTCCTAGGAACATGCATGCATCATGCATTCATGAGCGATATTTAATTTATTCCGATATACCCTATGGCGAGAACGAGTGACTATAATTTTCGCAATCCTTACTAATTAAAAGCGAAAGTGTATGTGCATCGATATAGTTTAGGTCTTGAAAAGTGAAATTTTTTTTATACCGCAAAAAGAATTTTTCCGCGGGTTTTAAAAAAATCGAACTCGCGGTCGAAGTCGCGGGCAAAGCGTACTTAATGTTTTTATAAAGCGTTTCTTTTATTTATTGACACTGTAATTTGCCGAGTCCGCGGGTACAAGGTATACATTATATGAGCGCATAAATTAACAGAGCCATAGATCAGCCGCACCCGGCGTAGCAGCGGCGCGGCTCCGCGTCGCTCGGTGAAGGTCATCTCTGATGCATGCGTGGACGTAAACAGAACACACCCGTGCCCATCTAGACTAGCCCACTAGTTCCATACCACACTCGTTATCGTCAGTTATAAAGAACTTACTTTTACCGTATAGTCAATAGCTCCATGTGATTGAGATGTATTATTTTTTGAAAAATTTTCGTTGTGCGGTATTCCCATTCTCGGGAACGACGGAGGTGGGAAGTTTATAGAGAGAAACTTAAATTATTTTTTCAAAGTAATTTTTAACTTTATTCCTTTCTTATGGGAGACTTTGGTCGCCCCGGTGTCCGATTAGGGGTATGTTATGGTTCCAAGTTAGCCCTCTGACGTCAACTAGCTACTTGGACCCTGAAGGCGGGCATAAGATATTGACATGTTACATTGAAAGATCAAAGATAAAGGAATTTGATAAAACAGGTTTCTTTTATTTGCATTAAATTAAGTTCATCGTATCATGATACCTATTGCATCCTATTACGTAAAAGTAGAGTTTGGTCGTGAATCTATTTTTTGTTAAATAACACCTGTAGATAAGTTAATATAATCAAGGAATTCAAATTGTTATTGAAAAAAACACAAATCTACGTGAACGCAGATGTAGACATCGGCTAGTAAAGATCTAGGAACCGGATGATGAGCGTATTAAGACTGATATAAAATTGACTGATATCAATGTTTTCGCGCGGCGAGTGGCTAAGAATTTGGCCTCATTTTCGGGGACCCAGGCACGTACAATGTACATATTTCTGACTTTTTGCAGTTAAATGCGTTTTTAGCAATTAAAAGTGACACGCTTCAACTGTGAAGGAAAAGATCGTAAGGAAATCTGAGAGTTCTCCTTAATGTTGTTGTCTCTCAAAGGTGTGTGAAATCGATGAGTCCGCACTCAATCAGTGCACTATTGAATATTCTGATTCAAGAGAAGAGCTAGGGCATTGGGCCGGCGATGGGCCGATGAATGAACGGATCGATTATCGCCAAAAGATCAACTCGCAGAGCGTCACACTCAAGCGAACCTCGAATTAATACCGCGAGTGTGTTACACCGAAAGATATGTAATTGATTCTCTGAAACCGAGACTTTAATTTGAACAGTGTGTTTCACCAGTGCTTGTGTAATTAAGTAGATATGGACTAAAGTGTGACGAAAAGTAGTCTGGGTGATTTTCGGTCGGTCTCAAATTACTTACCTATACAAAACATTGCACTATTAAAACTTCGTCGCGTTTTAATTGGATAGCAAAGAACATCACCTAGTTAAGTCATCAGTTCAGCTTTACTTACATTTGATTTATGCAAATCACAACGACGCTAGGCGGCCAGTCGTATCAATGAATTTTGACGTAGATATACCTAATGTTTAGGGTTCCGTGCGCATAGGATGCCAACGGGACCCTGTTACTAAGTCTCCGCTGTCCGTGCGTCCGTCCGTCCATCTGTCTGTCAGCGGGCTGTATCTCATGAACCGTAATAGGTAGATACTTGAAATTTTCACAGAAAGTGTATTTCTACTGCCGCTATAACAACAAATAACAATAAATAGTTAAAAATTAAAGAGAGTCTTCATAAAATAAACTTTTGTTATTTTACTCGATCTTAATAATAGCTATGTTAAGTCTTGTACAATGGTACGGAACCCTTCGTGGTGCGGATCCGATTCGCGGTTGGCCGGTTTTTTCAATAAATAACGAACATTTAGTGACAATACATTGCTTCATAGTCTGTAAGCACTAACAATCGTTAGAAACTAAAAGTAATTTTTATACGTTAATCAGTGTTTGAACCATTCATTATTTATCATTAAATGGTTCGTTTAATTTAATAATGAATGCAATGCTACACGCATTAATAAGACAGGCGTCAAAATTCAAACACGCCTGTTAAATTTTAACGACCGCTCGTATATCCATATTTAAAAAAAATAAGAAAGTAGCTCTGCTTGTTACCTTTACACACTAACCGATTTCGATAAAAGTCAAGGTTACAACTGGCAAAATGAAGAAGGATAGGATACTTTTTATCCTAGAAAAGAAAGAGTTCCCACGGGAATTTTTAAAAACCTTAATCCACGCGAACGAATTCGTGAACACCAGCTATAGTCTGATTTTTAATTCCGTGGAATTCTGACGTATCTTAATGTTACCAGAGATTTAAAAAATCCCACAAAAAAGATAATAAATTGAAACTTACACAAAATAAAAATCAATGGCCGCACATGCCATATGACAAATGCCTGACAGATAGTTTGGGGTAAAATCGAACTACAGGTGGTAATACTGTTTTTCATACAAATAACTCGCTCTATTTATAAAATGACATCTGTCAGAATTCCACCGAATTAAAAATCAGACTATAGTCAGATGAACTTATAGAAAGTAAATTATCACCATCATTAACCCATAAACAGCTCAATATTGAGCGAAGGACTCTCAGAGAAGGTTTACGGGCCATAGTCCACGCTGGTATCCAATGGTGCTGGTATGGTGGTACCCAAATCGGTAGAGTAATCACACACCATTGAGAACATTATTCAGAAATCCCAGCACGTTAGCAGGTTAGCAGGTTTACTCACGACATTTTCCTCATCGTTGAACGAACATAACTCCAAAAAGTCACAGGTGCATGCCCGGAATCGAACCTACGACTCCACGGATAAGAAACTACAGTCTAGCACTAAGCTATCACTGCTATAACTTAAATATCCTAGGTAAATAAATTATTAATGAGAGCTCAAGTCACACACAACAACAAGGATAATCGACATCATCAGCTAGGGTCAGTCATTGGCTCGTCGGCGATGATGTGATGCCCTGTAATTGCTAATACTGATTGATGTCGAAGGTGCGGTCCCTATCTGGTGGATAATCTATCACCTAGATAATTATTTTGCCTGTCAGAACCATGGGAATATGTATTATATTAATAGTAAATACTTGAATTACGAAAATCGTTGCAAATTCAGTGCTCATCGAGTTATTTTAAGTTGAAGCTAACGTGTATTTACTTATGTTGGTTACGTATAAAATACTAGCTAATACCCGCGACTTCGTTCACGTGCATTGAGTTAGGTTTTAAAAAACCCGCAGAAACTCACTATTTTTACAAGCTCTTATTTAATTTGCAATGTACTATGTAATAGTTGGTTATGAATAGTGTTGGTTTAGGTCCCAATCTTGCAAGCTGAATTGAAACCACTTTCCCGGCTTCCGATTGAGCTAAAATTTTTATGTGTATGTAACTGGGATGACAATGCAATATTTTGTGACATGAAGCTGATCTGATGATGGAGCCGGAAAATTGCTAGGAAGTAGGTGTAGAAATTCTGTAATAAAACGACGTAATCCCATCGAGTTTAGGCTCGTTTGATTCGTCCTGATAAGTATTCTGATCCTAGATGATATCCAGGTTCGAATGATATCCAAGCTTGTTTTTTAAAAATCCAATTTTTAATTAACACTTGTTATTATTCTTCAAGTCCTCAACTGTAACCCTACAAAAAATCAGGTCGATCCGTTACTCCGCGTGTTTCAGGGACAAACCGACAAACCAACAAACAAACCCACTTTCACATTTATAATACAAGTAAAGTTAATATTATAACTAACTAGTTATGTTATAACTAATGGTGTTTGTTGGGAAAACCGTCTTCGATAATGCAACGATAATAATAAATAACTGAACAAATTCCGAATTATGTCGGTTCAAGTTGTATTCAAAGAATACCTACCTGACCGGACCCTGGAGCCCGTGGCATTTAGATTTTATGGCCTCAGGATGTCGACGATAGGTACATCAATAAAGATAGTACGCATCGGACCTGCGCGTTTGTGCGTTTATTTCGCCTTGAGTAAATCGACGCTTCTTTTCGGACACTTATTTTAGCTCTATTTGGTATAATCTTTGTGCAATATTTATTATATTATGCACATCGTGCTAGTGTTTACGATAAAGCCTTTACCGTAATCGATAGAGTAGCTAATTTTATAATAACATGCGTTTAGATTCGTCAGCGGCAGCGGCGGTCCCGCTCGCACGTCCGAGGTCCGGGCCGGGCCGTGATTCGGATAGGTTCATGAATTTTTGTGCAATTATAGGAGGTGATATGAATACTTGTTTGTTTAGCATTCCTACACCCGATGTGGCGTGTCTGTGTGCGCCTCGTGTGCGACGCATGTGCGAGGACTCGCTATATAAGGATAACGCGGCGCCGGGGCGGCATACTCGGTCACTTCCCCTGAAACTGACTACTCCTAGCAAAATGAAATTCCTTGTAAGTCTCTCAAAGAATTTTAAATATAATATATTCTTTTTAATACGACTTCTAGAACGGTATCAACAAAAAGTATAAATTACAAATTTCATTATTCTCGAAAAAAATTTTCATTAAGTGTGTCCTGAAGTGATTTTTATTCTAATGGAAATGGAAATATTTTTGTCATCAACATTTATTTGTTTAATACAGTTTATATTACAAGGAAAATGTTCTACAATTATTCACGGGTGAATTTTAAATGCTGTGTTTAACAAAAATAATAATTATTATAGGTACATATAAATTATGGTCGCGTTAACAAATTTTCCGTGCAAGCGGATTTACCTACTGATCCTAGTTAAGATAATGTACTGAATCCTTTTAAAAGAATACTCTTTTGTCAACAGATGTGCCTACTCCTCGCGGCCGTCGCCCTGAGCGCGGTGTCTGCCGGCTACATCCGCAGCGGCTGGAACGGCGGCTACGGCGGCGGCTACGGCGGCGGCTATGGCGGCGGCTACGGCGGCGGCTGGAACGGCGGCTGGAACCGCGGCTACGGCGGCGGCTACGGCGGTGGTTACGGACGCGGATTGAGCGGCTACGGAGGCTGGAACCGTGGAGGCTGGTGGTAAAACGACCAACAGCAACTGCACCACTACCAAAAACGCCTAATACCCCAAATATAAGTCTTTTGTTTAATCCTATCCAATGAAACATCGGAACACTGACTTATCATGCCCTTTACCTAGTCAATCGCTCTGTTTTCAAGTCCCGCCTAAGTAACCGAGCACTCAAAAAATTTTGCATCTACCATCCGCCAGGGCTGTAAAAATTAAAGAAATTAGACTAATATAAATAATTAGCTGTCGAACTCCCAGAACTGTGTAGACTACAGTAATGTTGTAAGAGTTCCAAGTTTTTTTTTTACTTTTCAAATACTTGATAGATCAAATCAACTTTAGTGCAAGCTACAATGAAGACCTGATCGTAGCCACTCACTTAGTAATGAAGGTTGTCACCTACGCAGTATCTTTTATTATTGTACGAGTATTATATTTTTATTTTCTGTTTTTTTTTTTATCTTTTTGTGTCAGTATCAAACGTGTTAAATAAATTCTAACCTTCGAAATGATCCTTAAAGATAAGAAGCGAAACTTGTATCTGTGATTGTGTAAATATAATAACTTATAGCAAGTAATGTGATATGTGCATTATTGTGCCAATAAATACTTATCTTTACAACCTTAATCATTCTGTTTATTTCATTTCTGTGAACCCCAATAAAAACCTTTAAAGAATTATATAGAAATATTTTTAGTGTAATATTTATAGCAAAAATTCACTAATATAATATGAACTAACATTAATAATTATAATCCCTCTACATAGGATCCTTCTGTTTTCCGGGGCAAAAAATAGTCACTCTCCAAGTCAAGTTTACCTACTTATATTAAAAATGCGCGATTGAAGCAAACGAACAAACCGACACACTCCGCATCTGTAAGGATAAATGAAAGTAATCTTTGAAACAATGTTTGAATCATAATCCTATGAATCAAATCTGTGGACTTAATTTATAAATTGGGGTCTTATTAATTTTGCAATTGAGACTTTAAATTTGGGGCCACCCAATTAGCACCTCGCAAATAATATTATATCATTTATAGACGAGAATCATTCGTGTATCAGACAAATCAAGGGCGTGTGAAATATATGGAGCTTATTTGCAACGTATTTGTTGCGCAACCCGAGTGGAACAATCTAGGTACTTGTCTGTTTACTATTTCATGTGCCCACTCTCTCCTAGCTTTTTGTGGACTACATATCACATTACGCCACAAGTCTCCATCATAACAAACAAAACGTGTATATAAGTTTGTCCGGTTATACGCGCTGGACTTTTATTTATTTGTTTACTAGCTTTTTCCCGCTACTTCGTCCGCGGGAGTCAGGTTTTTATAAATTCAGTGGAAACTCTGTTTTTCCAAGATTTCGTATTATCTAACTATACCCCTGCAAAAAATGATATCGATTCGTCGCTCAGTCGTTGCAGTGTGTTTGAAACAAATCAACACTCCTCATTTAAGATATTAGTAAAGATATTTGTAAGACAACCAAAAGTTGTTATATTAACTACACAAAAACACATTATTAAATAAACGCACCTACAACTTATTTAATATTTCACATAATACAACTTTATAATTTGGGAATGATAACTAAATAGACAAACATCGAAAAGTTAATTAAGATAGTTGTAATTAAACGTTTTGGAGGAGCGTTGTACTGTTTCTTAGCGTTACAGTTTGGCTTAATAAATAGGATTGGCATACATGAACGACTTGTTTTATGTACCTATAGGTCAACATTGAATTAATTTTTAATCGGTCTTAATATCACAACGGTCAGGGCAGCGATCTGAACACCGAAAGGTCGACGGTTCAACCCCGCCCGTACCAATGTAGTCGTACCTGCTCTAGCACAAGCTTTACACTTAGCTGGAGGGACAGGAAATATTACCAAATACGATTCCCGAAAAGGACAGTGGACCTAACTCCTAGGCTATCACTGCTCAGAGCTAATATGCTTTTTTAATTGCATTTTGTTAGAGACTTTATAACTATCTTAAGTAATTCAAGTAATGCTCACAAACCATTGCACGTAAATAACTTTGTTTTCCAACTAATCAAACTGTAAGTAATTTTAGTTAGGTATTAAGTATATCTACGTCCTACTAACTAGCAGAGTCGCAGACAACGACATGAGTGCTTTGAAACGCTCAAGCTTATCACAATGATATCAGCAGCTTGTAACATTTAAATATCAACCGCAAGCGCTAGAGTTTTTGCGAAACACCTCCATTAAAACGTACAACTACGATTATGACTCATGCATACAAACAGACAAGATAAAGCGGCATATTAATATATCCGTCTTAAAAGACCCCGGAGAAATGACGCGTAAAGTTCAAAACCATAATAAAAATAAGTACATGACGGAGTAAGAATGTCACAAATAGCTTTAAGCCCACGTAGATACATAAGGAAAACATCACAGATTAGATCTGTGGAAAACATATTCAAAGTTATGACTTATATTAAACCCAATATTTCCCTTTGTTTCCACTGAAGCGTATCGCAAACAACGAAGTGATTTCTTATGATAGATGGCACACTGCTGACGCTGGTGTAATTAGATGCTTCTTTCTCGCCTCGCCGATGCGAAAGCTCCTTTACAGTTGAAATACTCCGACCTAACAGCCGTCATCCGTACTCCAGCATGAAACTTCAGAACTTTATTAATCCTTTTTTTGTTGGATGACACGATAGTTCTTAACTACGATTTCACCTAATGGTAAGTGATGATGGAGTCTAGGATGGTAACGAGCTAACTTGGTAGGGATATGGCAGTATACATTCAACCCATACTCCTAATCGGTTTCTACCTTATTTTTCTAAGGTTTCTACACGCCATCGTGCCGGGACGCTAAATCGCTTGGAGGCACGTCTTTGGCGGTAGGGTGGCAACTAGCCACGGCCAAAGCCTCCCATCAGCCTCTAAAAAAAAGAATCACTTAAAGGTAGGTAAAGGCCTTAACTTTAGTGGTTTAAGGTGTTTTGATTCCCGTAGGAACTCTTTAATTTTCCGGTAAAAAAGTAGCCTATGTGTTAATCAAGGGTGTAATCTATCACTATTACTCAGGCAAATCCGTCCAGCAGTTTTTGCGTGAAAAAGTAAGAAACATACACACATACATACAAACTTTCGCCTTTATAATATTAGTGTGATGTGACGTAGTTATAAATGTGAACATTATTATCAATGTCATTGTTTGAAAACTACAATAACAAGGTATTGGGTTTTTCTGACAATAAATTCTCAATACCGGCCCGAAGTGCATTTCCGTCAATATCCCATCTTGGGAGACACTTACAAGAAAGCTAAATATATATTACAGGTATTTTCTTATTGAAATAATGCTGAAAAAACATTTTCGTATATTTTCGAATTAATTTCAAAAACTATTATAATTATTTAACTAATAGAGCAAACAGAATGTTTGCCAATGGATATATCATGGAGAATACAATTAGGAGTATCCCTGTGACCCCAAAATAGAAGATCAGATCGAAATAGGAGAATCAGAGTTATCGAGATAGTTTAGATTAGATTATACACGATTAATTTTACATTGTTATTGAAAAAGTTTATTTATCAAGTCTCAAAGTTGAAGTCATTGGGGTCCCAAAGTGTTGGAGTTGTGACTGCGCTCTGGAGAGTGCATTGTAGGTGAGATTAAGTGGACCGACAACAGGAAAAGTCGCAGGGAGAAGCTGCGTACAGGCGGCGAAAGACCCAGGCATAAGGGACTCTATACAAGAGATATGATATGCTGGACATAGGTCTATGTCCAGCATTATTATGTTCGTAATCCTATCAATTCGACTTATTACCTATTTACTTTAATGATCATACAAACATGCTTTGAAAACTTTCAATTTTTTGACAAAAATAATAATATTTTATTAAATACTAGTTGATGCCTATAACTTCGCTCACATGGATTAAGGTGTTTTAATTCCCTCTCTCATTTCTCTCCCTTATTTTCCGGGATAAAAAGTAGCCTATGTGTTATGTCTATAATATCTCTCTCTACCTTTCAGCTAAATTGGTTCAGTCATTGCGGCGCGATTGAGTAACAAACATCTATCGATCCATCCATCCATACATCCAAACTTTCACATTTATAATATTAGTAGGATAGGATGGGGGCAAGGGTTTAATAAAAGGTCCCTCTCGGGTCAGCCCGCGTCTATCTTAAACTGCATTGCCACTTACTATTACCACTGATATCTTAGTCAAGAGCAAACTTGTTGAAAATTCAAAATACTTACTATAATTACCTATTATCTCGCTTGTCATGGCTTGCGAGTTACTGGAACCTTTTCTTGGCTCACCGAGAATTTTTGAATTTTTGATTCTCACGAATTTGGGTTTTTTCAGTAGCAATTCTTTGGCACTTCAAGCGATTCATGAAATGAATATGACAATCGACCACGCGGATGGCGCTAATCATATACAATGTATAAAATATTACAGAATAATTATGTCATATTTTATAATATTTGTTTAGATTAGTCATTGGGAGAGGCCATCCTCCTCATAATATCATAAATTAGTCTGAAATTATGTATCGGAGGCGTTACGGATACTTGTTTACATTCGTCACCTGTGGCGCGCGTGTGTGTGTGCGAGGACTCGCCCGCGGTATATAAGGATCACGGCGAGCTGCACACACATACTCGGTCGCTACTCCCGAAACAGACTACTCCTTGCACTATGAAATTCCTTGTAAGTATTTAAATTAATCCTTTTTAAATAATTATAATGTTTTTTAAAACTTGGCTAGTGCCAGGCACCGTCTACAAATTATTGCCTATGTTAAAAATAAATAATTTCTTACTAATTCTATTAAGTAGAGGGTTTTTCAAAATAATTAATCAAATAAAGTTAAATTAAACCTCTTTGATTCTTTATATACTAACACCAAAATGTTCTCATTTTGGGCCATAGTGTTAGTATACAAAATTACTTAAAAGCTATTTTAGTATTAGCTAAGGTAGTAAGTAAAATATAAGTCCGCTGATAGTTTTAAGTGTGATAAACATTTTAAATTAACCATCAATTAAACTACTGAAAGTGCGTAAAATGTTTGTGAAGACGTGCGCACGTATCGATTAGTTGGCAACGTCCCTATTATTATAATTATGTTTATTTAAGAAGTGATTTCAGGAAGCGATTATTATTTTTATTATTTGGAATTAACAAACGAGGACTATTTAAAATTTAATCTTAAAGAGGTTCAGTTTATTAGAGGTTCAGTTCTAAAACAGTATATTATGCATGTCGGTGAATAAAATTATTGTTTCTGTGAACTTTTACCGAACAAAACTAATGTGTTCCAAGTGAAGATAAAATGAAGCTTAAATCTCTTTATAAAACTTAATAAAACGTAACTTAAATATTTATAGAGCTCCTGGCGTGTCTATGTTAATACCATGTTAATACCAAAATCCTTTGTGTCCTATAGTATTTTCATCACACGGTGAAAATACTATAGGACACAAAGGATTTTTGGTATTAAGAATCACAGTGTCAAGGTTAAAAAAAATAAAAACTGCATTTAAATATTTTTAAATATGTTAATAATCGAACCCGCAGTTGTTTTAAAAAAATTATTATTACGAACTTGGTGGTAATATCATTGATATCAAAAGACAGAATTATGATTTTCCAAATTTAAAAAAATATAGCTGATACTGTTCGAGATCATTCAGTATGGCGGAAACGATTGGTGACGGCTAAGTGTCACCACATACTACATTAAAAGGATTTGGCTATATCCTCCCTGACATTAAAAGATTGTGAAAATGTTTAGAAAATCGTAAAAAATCATAACTGAAGATCAAACAGAAACTTAACTGGAAAAATCTTAAACTTAAACTATTTTCCTGTTTAAACCTCCTGTGAACCTACCTAGATAGTGGACAAAGCGGCGTGCTTACCGTCTGTTGTCTTTCCAACAGCTGTGTGTCGTCCTCGCGGCCATCGCCCTCAGCGCGGTGTCGGCCGGCTTCATCCGCAGCGGCTGGAGCGGCGGCTACGGCGGCGGCTATGGCGGCGGCTACGGCGGCGGCTACGGCGGCGGCTACGGCGGCGGCTATGGCGGCGGCTACAGAAGCTACAGACCCATTGTGATCTCCCGCAGCTACGGTGGATACGGAGGCCACGGCGGATACGGCGGCTGGAACCGAGGAGGCTGGTGGTAATCGGCCCGCCGACAGCAGCTACTCCCCCACTACCAAATACTTACTCCTTATTTTCTTTTTGACTTGAAAACCTTTACAATTGGAAGTCAGATCACTAATGCCCTTAATGGTCACACAGTTGGTAAAATGCTCAATTTTCAAGTCCCACCTTAGTCTAAACTTCTAAAGTAATGTACCATTGAGCTTTTAATTTAAGAAAACTAGGCCCATATTAATAAATCACTCTAAAAATACAGCAGCTACTATTGCTTTGTAAATAACAGTAGACTTAAAGTTAACACGCCTTAATAATTCAAATCAATTCATCTTATTAAGGCAGTCGGCTCACCCTTTTCATGACAAGAGTGATTCATTAATAAAGGCCCACGATTATCGTCGCTTGTACCTGCACTACATGTTTGTAATTGTATATTTCTTCTTTTCTATTTTGTTTCGTCGTCGAACGTGTTAATGAAATCCTAAACTTTGACCCAATCCTTAGGTTAGGAGCAAAACTTGTATCTGTGATTATATTACACTCGTGAATATCAAATCTTAAAGCATGTAATATGATATGTGCATTCTTGTGCCAATAAATATTTATCTTTACAATCTTAATACACGGCTTAATTTTATTTATACCTTAATAAAACAAAGACCTTCCCAGAAAATATTTACATAATATGATACTTTGTCTTGGTTCATTTATTACTAGCTTTTCTCGTACCTTCGTCAATGTGATTATATTTTGAAAATTCATGCTGGAACATTTAATTTTTCTGGAAAAAAGCCTCTACTCGCTCTCCATGCCCTCAAAAGGAAAAAATATTTCGGCTTTTCTTCGCTGCATCATTGAAGGATAAACAAACACACTTTCGCATTTATAATAATAGGTAGTAGATGATGCCCGCAACTTCTTCCGCATGGATTAAGGTTTATTGTTTCCGCGAAAACTCTTTAATTTTCCTGTAAAAAAAGTAACTTATTTGTTATTCCAGACTATGATTTATCTCTGCGCCAAATTTCAGCCAAATCAGTTCAGTCGTTGCGACGTGATTGAGTAACAAACATACAAACTTTCGCATTTGTAATATTATAATAGGATTAATAGGATAATAAGATTATAATAAATACCACCACCAATATTAGTAGGGATTTTAGGGTAAGGTTAAGAATTAAGATCTTCTCACTGGTCTCACTGGTCCTCCTCCTCCTTTTGGACGTAAAATTAACAAAATTGAAATGTGTACCTTTATAAATAAACGAAACGATATCAGTCATGACTCATGTACAACGAGAACTACAAATCTATAGAATATATGTCTTGAATATTTTTTTTTAAATTCAAATAAAGTTTTACAAAGTACTTTCGAATCATCAAACGAATCTGCCACTGGTTCGAGAAATTTAACGAGAAACCAGCACATCAACAAACAAACACACTTTTGTATTAATTATAATATTAGTAATGAATAAGGATTGCGTCCATGTTGTAGGAATTAAGTAATAGTACCTACAGAGGATTGTGTAGGGATTAAGAGCCCGTGTGCTGTGGTGTCTGAGCTAATGTTCAGCCGCGTGAAGGGCACGTTAACGAGTCATTCAACTTTGATGTGCTTAAATACCGCTTATAGTGTCTGTTAAGCTTATATGTAACCTACTTAAAATTAAGTACATTTATTTTCGCAACCGATTCACATAAACGTTAGGATTGGTTTAGATTCTCTTATTAGTATTCATGACCTTTTCGCACAATGCTTTAACGAATACGACCTCCCTCGCGCACTGGTGAGCGCTATGATCTTAGGGAGGGCGCCGGTTCGATTCCCAGCAGGGGCAATTTGGGAATTTATAATTTCTGAATTATCTCTGGTCTGGTCTGGTGGGAGGCTTTGGCCGTGGCTTTAGATTTAGCGTTCCGGCACGATGGCGAGTGGAAACCGATTAGGGGTATGGGTTGAATGTACGCTGCCATACCCCTTCCAAGTTAGCCCGCTACCATTTTAGACTTCATCGGCACTTACCATCAGGTGAGATCGCAGTCAAGGACTATCTGGTCATCGAATAAAAAAAACATATCTCTAAGGGCTTATTTCTCAAACGAAAAAATAAACTTTAAGCGACTAAATAAATCTTTAATAAATAAATTGTATTTTTCGACAGATTTACAATAAAAACTGCAAGAACGTCATTCCTCGGTTAAATACTTAAATTAGGAAATATCCAGGTACTTCGCAGGCCCCTACAGACTCCAACGTTAAACGTTGCTCGGCGATGATGAAACGGAAGAAAAACTTTGGTAAAGATAATTTATAGTGTTTGTGTTTGTACCTGAAATATTATACGATTACATATTTGGATTGTCAGTGAATCTTGTAACTTAATAATCATCAATTTAATAAACATTCAGAGCATAGCAAGGTCTCAGTCCGAGGCTATCATATTTATCAATTGACTACTTCGTTTGAAATTATGACTAATATTTTGTGTTTGGCAACTTTCAAGATAATTATAAGTAAATGTAGTTCAGGAGAGTCATGCGATACGTAAAAGTCGTCTTGCAGGCTTTTAAGTTCAATTTTATCATCATAATTTCGATCGACAGACATCCGCTACTCGGCGCGGCACTGTTGATAGAATCGCCACAGAACACGATCTTGCAGCGCCTGTATTGAGAGGCTCCGCCTGACCGTTGATGACTATTTGATGTGGTCAGTCCACCCGAGTGGGGGACCGAAGGTAGAGTCCGGCGGTAGAGTCTCGACTTATCATAAGTAGCTACCACAAGATGGCCTACATGAAATAAATGATTTTGAATTTTGTCTGGTGGGAGGCTTTGGCCATGGCTAGTTACCACCCCCTACTGTCAAAGAGTGCCGCCAAGCGATTTAGCATTCCGGCATGATGATTATAGAAACGATTAGGGGGATGGGTTGAATGTACCTACCATACCCCTTTCAAGTTAGTCCGCTACCATCTCAGACTGTGTCGTCACTTACCATTAGGTGAGATCGCAGCCAAGAATTATCTTGTTATCGAATAAAAAAAAATTGAAGCCTGTGAAAGCCCATACAAGTGGACTTTGTGTGTGTGCGTGTTTGCGGAGGACGTTTATCGGTCGGAAAAGAAGACAAAGAAGTGTAAAACCTAATTACGAATTCTCAACATAACTTTTTCATAACGACCGCTTGCAGAACTGCGAAACTTATAATATATACGGTAATTAAAAAAAATATAAAATGTATCTTATCAAACGATCAAAAAGTAAATCCAAAAGATATAATCGCAGTCGACTCTCTCGGCGGCCGCGCCTTGCGCCACCCGCGCAGCGCGCAGCCTGCACTGGATTCGACGCCGACAATAAATCATAAAATGCTTGCGCAAATATATTATACGTACACATATTCAAATTGTTTAATCCAAAAGTCGAAGCCGACCTCAGTTACGGTTCGATGACTTACAAACTATTTGCATATTATTTTATTTATTTAGAGAGACAGGAATATTTTTATACACCTATTTGCTTAAATGTTAGTACAATGCATCTACAATCTACATGCGTGTTATTTGTTTATGGTCCACTGTTAATTGCACTGTGTAAACACTCATTCATATCAACTTGTCGCTGCGCCGCGCGCGCCCGGCCCGTACTGGGAAGATGATCTCTTCTCGATTACGAAGGGTTTAGGTATAATCCACCACGTTAGGCTGGCCAAGCTATAATTAAGAAATTGATTATACACACCTCTGAGAACATTATGGAGAACCCTCATGCAAGTGGGATTATTACTCACGATGTTTTTCTTCACTCTTACCATCATCATCATAAACAGCACATACGTCTCACTGCCGAGCGCAGGTCTCCTTTCAGAGAAGGCTGAAGGGTTCACTCTTGTAACAGGAGATATTCAATTTCCCAAATGCCCGAAGCAACTCATTTTACTTCTGCAAGTAATTGCAAAAGTTAGTTTGCTAGCGGACTCTCCGCAATAGATAAATCACAAAAATAGGAAATCGATTATAATATATGCTAATGTACAAAATATGCGGCAAACACTATGCACCGCCCACTCAGCTTTCATCTCGCAAGATCAACACGTTCCGTGAGAATCTGTTCGTGACGTTGGGAGTGTATCGACATCTGTATTATTAGTATAAGATTTAATTCGATTGATCGTATTCGTATTCGATGACCTTAGCGTTAAAGTAAAGTGGACCATAACAGCAGAATTACAGCTCAATTTCGTGCATACAATCTCATTCGTTTGTGTATACGGATACGCTCCAAATTAAAATCGGTTGTACTGAATTGTTATAAAATACTAGCTTTTGTCCCCGCGACTTCGTCCGCGTGGAATTTTTCCTGAGTTTTCTTTACTATAAAACTCACGGAGCCCGAGACCTTTCCAACAAATGCAAAACCGTGGAAATCGGTTTGTGCGTTCTGGAGTTATAGCGTCAGGAAGGCAAACCCGACTTATTTTTATATTATAAAATATTACGAGTACGTACCACGGTAATTATTTTAGTTGGGGTTGTCGATATTTCAATCCAATTGCATGGACCGTGGTCACGACGGTACTGCGGTGTTACGAGACGTAAAGTTGAAGCTGTCATGGGTAGAATCTTTCGCCTTCTTGATCTTTTCGGTTGTGCTGAATTTGTGACTTTAAAATAAAATTGTTAAGGTTCAAATTATTTTGACGCGAATGTCCTCAAAAACGAATACGCACAATCGAATTAAATCTTATACTAACCCCACTGTCGCAAAGGAAGTTTTCCCGCGCGTCCGTGGCGGCGCATCGCAGCGACGTGGCCTTGACTCCTGCCAGTGTCAACAGATGTGACCCAGTACTGTTAAAGCGAACTTTCCATCGCGAGCGAGGCCAAAACATACGCATATTACGACTACTCATTGGCTGAAGCTGACGCGGTGAAGTTCGCTCTGACCTGATTTAGTTAAATACTAGCTGATGCCCGGGACTTCGTTCGCGAGGATTGAGGTTTTTAATTTTCGCGGAAACTCTCTTATTTTCCGGGATAAAAAGTAGCCTGTGATATTCCAGACTACAATCTATCCATCCATCCATCCATATGTCCAAACTTTCGCATTTAAAATATATTTAGTGGGATTTATTCAGTTGGAAGTGAGTTGCAGATATGTTAACCGCGGTTGCTCTCAAAACGCAAAATCGTTTCTTAGGTGTTTTTAGCTTGGATTCGAGGCCGACACAGTTACAATGTCAAATAGGTATCATAAAATTTTGATGTATCATTTTAAGTTATTTTTGGTTCCGTAGCTCAGTTTTTCTTAGTCATAATGGTGGACACAAAACTGAAAACGGTGCGATTCAATGCGATCCACGCTGTGGCCGCTAGTTTAGCGGTGGGTGTTGCGCTTTAACTTGTTTCAAACCAGTTTAGTTTATGGTGTTTTTTTTACTTTTGTTATAGTATTTCTTAACTTCATACACACATACAGCATAGTGTAATTGAAGTAGAAGTGGATAGCGTTACGGTGTATCATGAAAATTAATGTGTCACTTAAAAAATGCTACTTCTTTTTTTAACCTGCTGCTAAAGATGATCACTCAATTGTCTCTGATGGCTGGTGCGCTCTCGCTATTGGTTCAAATGGATTGCAACAATACTATAAAGGTGAAAATAAAAACTTCAAGTTGACAACTTACAACACCATCGTACAAATTATATCGGGCCGTAGCTCGTTGGAATGAATCTTGATGTCGGAACTCGGAGGACCGTGAGGAATACTTAAATAGGTATTGTAAAGTAAAATAAAGGTTGAACTATGGTGACGAAGATGTTCTTGCGACACAGATAATCGAGGGAAGATATTATATATGGGGCAGGGCAGGCAAATAACTGTCATTAAACATCTACATCATCTCGGACGGAATTGGGCGAATTTTTTTTTATAATTTTCACCCTTTCAAATAAAGGTCATCGAGTCCGGGGATTCAAGAACTGACAGCTACCTTGGCCAAAGAATTAGTTTGGCTATCCCTCGGTAGGTAATTTACACTCTACAAATTGTTTTTTTTAACCATACATTACCTAGAGGTTATTTTCTGAATTTGTTAGATTTGTAGATGATTCCAGTATTAGCGCCGCCGCTACAAACTTTCAAGTCGAGAGAAGAATAAAGAATACTCGGAATTCAATGTGGCTCTTTTGGAACAGGGCGTAAATAAATAATGGTAGATTGTGACATGACTAGACTAATAACATATTTGTAACATCTTAATTGCAACTCACAATCATGCAATAAATGAATTGAATTGAAATAACGTATACATAAACTTCAATCCTGTATGACGTAACCTAACATCCAAGTTCGTGCGTCGCTGCGCACGGGGGGCGGCCGCACGTGCCGCCTGCCGCCTTAACGCAGTGTTCAAGGGCAAAATTCCTTAACAAATTATTTATAATCAAAGTTAACGTTTTAAAGTACTTAATTGCAAACTATTATTATAATCATCTCATCACTTTGACGAGGTAATGAAGATTATGCGAATGCGTTATTAACGAGACATAATGTATGGCTTAAATTAAATCTGTTCTTCGGTTGACGAGACGACGACGATGAGTCGCCGCGGCTGGACATCCATGACTCATAAGTTTACACGATCGCCACAGGACACGATCTCGTGTCGCTCGTATCCAGCATCAGCCGGTGATTTGCCCGAGATCGTTATCCAACGCTGCGTTTCCCAGTGCGGCTTTTAGTCAAGCACCTGCAAAAAAGTCGGATGTGTTAACGACGATAGATAGTTGGCCACCGCCCGCCTCGCGATGGGGAATAAGCTCGTGAACGTGCCGAGAGTCGTGACGCGCAGCGAGTGATCTCGGTGCCGCAGGAGATATCCGTCAGGCTGGTGGCGGCGCGGCGCCCGCGCTGGCCGCGCTCGGCTGCGGCGGCGACTGCGGCGGCGGCTGCGGCGGCGGCTGCGGGCCTGGACGTGGTGATTCTGCGTGAAGTCTAGTGTAGAGCAATCTTATTTGTTGCAACAGCATTATAGTTTTCTGTTGTTTTTGGTATCCTATTAATATTATAAATGCGAAAGTTTGTTTGTTTGTTACTCAATCACGTCGCAACGACTGAACCGATCTGGCTGAAATTTGGCACGGAGATAGATTATAGTCTGAAATAGGACATAGGTTTTTTATCCCGGGAAATAAGAGAGTTCCTGCGGGAATAAAAAACCTCGATCCACGTGAACGAATTCGCGGGTATCAGCTAGTTATTTTAATAAAACGTTATATTTTGGTCGTAATATTTCCCTTCGCTTCTTGCTGAGACGGAGCAAACGAAAGGCTACCTTATTTAAACTATAAACATACTGCGGTAGATCTCAACTCACACTTATTTACAGTAAACATTGTTTACTCATTTGTCTAATTTAATGAGATTTATAAAATATTCATTATTCAAATGACGGCCACTTTAACTGTCAACTTGCGGTGTGACACAATTCAATTTAATCGATGCTTTGATGGCTAGAACCTTGACCTAAATATTATGTTTTGAATTATGTATACGGCAGCTATTTACGTATTCCTTCGAAAATTATAATATTCATAATGTGATGGAAAATTTTAAGTTTTCGGAGAAAGTGTTTGATTAAAATTGCAAATAATGAAGTAGGAGCCTGTTAGGTACATCCGTTGAGAATTGAGATACTCGATCGGAAATGTCTCACTATAAAAGTCCCTGAAACAACATTTTTATTTAGTTCTCGCACATTTAATGTAAATGTGTGAGAACTAAACTACACATACATGTAAATAACATTTTATAACGTTATGTAATTACGCATGTTGTTAATGACACTGGATTGAACCCGATAATTGAACGAGTTATCAGAATATTAACTTACTTGTTTTTAATATATACCTACTTGGTTTCAGTAAGAAACTTTTGAGTCCAAAACAACACGTGACCTTTGCTTTTTTATCTCTGTAAAAGTAAATTGAACGGATAAAAAGTTTAATTGTATCTAATACATTACAAGGTGCTCTAGAAAGTTTATAGGATTGTTTTCTGCTTAGAGAATTAAAAGCGTTGAGACAATTTAGCGAGTAGAAATTATTATTATTATACTAATACCGATTTTAATAATATGAGTTACCAATTACCAATACATATTTACTTATAATAAAACTCTAACGGGACGAATTCTGCGCATTAAATATAACTTTACTCGAGGGATGCTTATTATCGATACTGAGCCCAAAACAATTTTTTTTAAATTTTTTGTCTGTCTGTCTGTACGCGCATCGATTTAAATGAAATTTGGTATAGTGATAGTTGATACTTTGAATATGTATATGAAATACTTTTTATCCTTATAAACAATAAGGTTTATCCGGGATAGGGGATGAAAATTTTTGTTGATTTTGCTCCATAACTTTGTCAAACTTCGTCAAAATTAAACGAATTTGATCATTCTTTTTTTATTATAAATTGTGTATTATTAGAAATATTTTGTTCAATTTTGGTGAAGATCTACAAATTTATCGGAGATAGAGGACATAAATTCTCGCGGATAGTAGCAAGTCACTCTAAACTTTTTCCATGCGAACGAAGTCGCGGGAATCAGCTACTATTATACAAATGCGAAAATGTGTTGATTTATCATTTAATCATAATCACGCAGCAATAAAGCAACGGAATGATTTTGATTTGATATTTTGCGTGGGTATAGTCGAAGACTTAGAAAGTGCCTTGGGCTACTTTTTATCCAAAAAACAAAAACATTGATTTTTGAAAACCTAATTATACGCGGATGAAGTCGCAATCAAAAGCTAGTACTCTTTAAAACAAGAGTGAGAGTGAGGCAAACGCGTTATATCTTAGGCCACATCATCACTTTCCATCAGATGTGATAGTGGTCTACAATTTGAAAAAAAAAAAAAACCTTTTTTACCCGCGGCTCCTCTCCTGACATCTATTAAAAGTAATCCGAAGCGGGAATTCCTATTCAAAATTACCTATTTAGATTTTTTAAATTTTTCAGCTGTTTTAAAAATCTCGTGAGAACTTTTTGATTTTCCTCTAAAATTAGCCTATAGGCTAATTTTATCCCGGATCCCGGAGTGATATATCACTCTCCAGCTACTCAGATGTAAAAAAAAATATTTTTTTAGTAGAACAAAAGATCTGCACCCCTACGTAGTTGAAATCCCAAGAACGCGCACTAAGCGATTTGCTTCTTCGTTCCTGTTACGCACCGCTAGGATTTGGAATGCCCTTCCGGCTTCCGTTTTTCCCTCTAACTATAATTTGGGTACCTTCAAATCAAGAGTGAATAGGCATCTTCTAGGCAAGCGCGTTCCATCTTAGGCCGCATCCTCACTTACCATCAGGTGTGATTGCGGCCAAGCGTTAGTCTATATATTTTAAAAAAAAAAAAAGAACAACTTAGTTGTATAAGTTTTAAGTTATCTTTTTGTATGGAAAAACTAAATCACATCTCAAATACACAACAATAATATGGATACAGATCAAAAAGACAGTTTGAAAGCGCGCGCGACTATCCTCGATCTGAGCTCAATTGATTCTGTCCTCCATCTGCGTTGGAATCCCGTCGCGGTCGCCTCTGTCTTATCCTAGGCCGTGTATTTATGTTTTGATATCTCTTATTATGATGACGCAACCGCCAACCACGCACCTCCCGATGTAATTATATATAATTGTATACATATTATTATTATGTATGTTTATTGTTTATGTTACAGTTGATGTTAAACAGTAGGATATTTAGATATTCAACTTTCCGTAATCCTTCTAATTCTAGTTTATGAGACGAGAGGCATATCTCAAGTACCCGGTCATAATATTTCAAAAGCCATATTAAACTAATAACTAAGTAGTAGTAGCAAGTAAGTAGTCATTACTCGCACAGAACCTACGCAACTGATTTACTTTCAACTCTATCGAAATTGTTAATACATCGAGGTGAGTTCTTACTCATTTAACTGAGTAAACACGTGAAATAAAGGAGGAACATAAGTGCATTGTTGTTGGCCTGTGCCGCTCACACGACGCGCACAGTAAACAGACAACAACCCCTCGAATCCTAAATCTAAAAATTTTTTGTCCAAGATTTAATCCGGAGAAGGGGATATATTTTTAGAGATGTATAGATATCGATGAAGTAGGGATCTATCAAACAAACGATTATCAACAAACATGCTAATATATTAATTGCATGAAGCATGATAAACTTATTTATTTTTTTACTTGTATAACTTAAACTTATTTTAATTCATGTAATTAAAATAAGTTTACCTACTTACAAAACGCGGCGCAAATTGCTAACAGTACCTATGTGCAACAATGTATTCGTTTGATAGATCAACTTACACTGCGAAAGCACAGAGTATAAGGATATACTGTGTCGAAAGCTTATTATACTAGGGCGTAACTGTTGCTGCCTTGTTGCTGCACGCGGAAAGCCTGCATTAACTATACTATCACTCTGATGTAACGCGGTAACACTGACCAATGTTTGTCTAAAACTTAAACAAGAGGATAAGAAGATGTTCTTTTAATTCTGAAAAGTTTATTTACTAACTTTTTGCGGGTGACTTCGTCCGCAGTCATAGAGTTTGGTTTTTAAATATCCCAAACTTATTCATTCTCCAGATTCATTACTAACTAGCTTCTGCCCGCGACTTCATCTACGTGACGGGAGGTTTAAAAACTCCTGTGGGAACCCACTACTTTTCAACGATAAGAGGTCTTATGTTTCTTTCCAAATCCTCAACTATATTCATGCTGATCCAATGCTTTGTTGTGTGATTGAAGGTCCAATAAATAAACTAAAGAACCAACAAAGAAACACTTTACAATTTTAGCGGCTATTCAAAGGTTTATATTCTCGGAAATAGTGTCGTATGAACCCGTTATTGTTTCGTGTTTGATTTATGTTCGCTATTAGATTTCATTGAACTGTCAAACTCGCGAAGTTAAAATAGTTTTTAAGTTTTCTGAAATTATCCAATTTTCTGAGCAATTTTCTTAACTTTTCTTTCCGTAAGAACCTTCTACTTACAATAACAAACACAACAAAAAAAGAATCAGCGAAATCGGTCCAGCCGTTCACGTGTGATGCCGTGACCAAGGGAAATAGGAATTCATTTTTATATAGTAAAAAAAATTATACCGTACAAAATCAAGTCGATCCGTAGATCTATTACGTAGGTAGTGATTTAAGGATCGAGGAAAGATTTTCGCATTTACGACATTGATAAGGAAATGGATATTATGAGTGTGGCGACGTTTGCAGTTTTGTTGCATCGTTCGACGTTCCAAATGTGTCCGTGGTGTTGACTTACACTCAGCAAACACAAACGACATTGGCAATGAATTAGCGAGGATTTTGAATGATAGGGGCGCGAATAGGCAAGGCTATGTTGCGTCAAGGCGTCCGCCGCGGAGTATATATGCGCGCTCTTCGCGAACCAGAGCATTCACCTCACAAGCCTCCACAAACTACCTTCGCACTACACCACCCATCACCTGACAACATGAAATCCTTCGTAAGTAGCAACAGTGCGAAAAAAGTGATTTATTCCGTGAGAACAGTCTGCAAAGTTAATTAAAACATCAGCGTTAATCCATTTGAAATATTACAATAGTTACTGTTATTTCTGTTCTTGAACTCATATCATCCAGAGCAGAATCACGCCGAGCCTCTTCAGAGCCAGTTCAGTGTTTGTTGTTTGTGTCGACAGAGACCGGGCAAAGTACGAGCCCAATGGGGCAAGAACAAAAGAAAACCGTGGTTAAAGTCCTACCTACACCAGTGATTAATTTCAGCTGTTACCGTTACGATGACTGATCTTTTTTAAAAGAGGCACTTTGAGAATTAATAGCTTTGCATTTTGTTTCTACACAAATTATATAACAGATTAATACATTTAATAACCTCTTAAAGTTTCAAAGCTTCATAGTTTTGTAATACTTATCCACATCGTCATTGCTGTTTCAGCTGCTAGTGTGCGCGCTGGTGGCCTGCGCCGCGGCCGGCTCCGACAACAGCGAGAAGCGCGACAAGAGAGGCTACCTCAGCGGCGGCCTGGGCGGCGGCTACAGCGGCGGACTCGGCGGCGGCCACGGCGGCGGCCTCGGCGGCGGCTACAGCGGCGGCCTCGGCGGCGGCTACGGCGGCGGCTACAGCGGCGGCCTCGGCGGTGGTCTCGGAGGATACTCCGGAGGTTCCTCCGCGCGCCTCGTCACCGTCAACAAGGTTGTCAACACTCAGCGCGTCATCGAAGAGCCGCGAGTAGTCAGCGTGCGCAAGCTGGTCAACGTACAGCAAGTGGTGCCCGTGACCAAGGTGGTTTCTAGCGGCATCGGCGGCGGCCTCGGCGGCGGCTACTCCGGCATCGGCGGCGGCTACTCCGGCATCGGCGGCGGCTACTCCGGCGGCTCCGGCATCGGCGGCGGCTACTCCGGCATCGGCGGCGGCTACTCCGGCGGCTCCGGCTACTCCGGCGGCTCCGGCTACTCCAGCGGCTCCGGCTGGTGGTGAACACCACAAACTCTAGTCTCACTTAACTCGTGATTGTATTATTAGTCTCGCTTCCGATTCCTCTGTAACTGTAATATGTACATACTGTTCTATTTATTGTTAAATAAATACTTTATTTTTTGATAAATACATCTATTTATTTTCTCACTAAAATCTTAATGGTTCTTGAATCAGAGAAATGCTCTCGCTAGTAGGACATAGAATAACACAGTAGGTCGAACAACCGATGGCAGTGGGGGCGTCGCGCAGCGGAAAGCGCAGTGTCGGCGGCCGACACATGGCCGGGGCGCCTCCCGCTAGGTGGATGAACACAATGCTTACAAAGACTCAGATCACTAAAGTTGGTCATTCGATAGGACAATTCTTAGGCCTTAGCATAAATTAAATCACACTAATATTATTTCTAAAAAAAATGGAGATAGCTCATACCCAGGATTAACACATAGGCTACATTTTATCCCAAAAAATTGAAGACTTGTGGTGAATCGCCTCGAGACAAAAGCAGCAGCCCAAGCGCAGAGTGGCAAAGTACTTTTGCCGCCTTGGCACTGATTTGTCGATGCAAAACCCCCAGAAAATATTGATCTTCATGAACAAAGCGGCGATATACACATTACACCGTCGTATTCATTTAACACGGTCATGTCGTCTGCGCAAAGTACAGATGTCTTTTGTAGGGTTGAGTGTACGCTAATTAAATCGAAAGCATTTTGTAAAAGTTTATTTGAAAAAAAGTTATATTCTATTCTATTCCAATATTAATTACTTATGAAGTCCTGTGATGATGATGATTTATTAGATTTGTCATTACACAAATTTAAACAATACGTCAAAAACATATCTATATTAAGTCAGAGTTAACACACACGCTACAACACAATGCCTAAATCACACTTATTTAGTCGAGTTTATTACACAGTTACTTTCTTAATAACAAAGTTGCATTCAAGCAATCTGCTAGGCACTCAGCTGCCCGCAAGATAGATGATAACTTAATAAATAATAAAGCCACATAATAGTATTGTAACATTTTGGTTTGAAAAAGCAACTGCTGAGTTTCGTTCTCTCCAGCAGTGTTTGCTACAGCAAACAAGTCATTACTTATGACAAGTCGAAACTACAGTCTCGACTTATCATAAGAGCCGCAGGTTGACCGAGGAATCATTTTGAATTCGAAAGCGTGTTCGTCCTGAGTGTCTTGATTTGTCGACTGTTTACTATTACTTTTTATTTTAGAACGGATATTGGCAATTCAAATTCAAATTCCTTTATTTGCTTGAAAATATGTACAATGGGTGGTTAGGTATTTATTAATATTCCAATGTCATCGGCCATTTCTGGCATGTAAATATTTATAAAATATAATTATCTATTCTAATTAAATTATTAATTACTGAATGTCAAATTAGAAAATTAAAAATTAATGTCAGAATTAAATTAGTATGTCAACATGTTATTTATTGAGTAAAAACTTGTAAAAACAACCACGTAAAAAGATCTTCCTTAAACCGTGGTAGCGCTAACTGACTTAAGCCTGGGGGTAGTTTGTTGTACATATGTTTATACACATGACATAAGTATTCTTACGGTAAGTTGCATTTTTTGCCCTATATGTTGGTAATAAACGATCCCTGTATCTGGTATTTCTCGGATATAAATGTGTCAAATCACACTAATTAAACACTGAGTTATTATTAACAAGATAAAATTCAGCAACGTTACAACACGAACGAACATCGAGGTCATGTAATATCATGCTCGTTTTTTACACATTAGTCCTTCAATCACGCCGCAATGAAGGCCATGATAATTTGTATGGGTATACCAGCTGAGGATCTGGAGAGCAATATAATTTTTTTTTATCCTGGAAAAACAAACAGTTCCTCCGATGGAATATCATACTATGCTTTGAATCCTGTTTTATATTGAACTCGCGTACGACTGCGACTTCATTCGCTTCTTCAATTCATTATCGACAGTTCCTAAATTCCCACAGTCTAAGGGGGCAGTACCCTTGCAGTGTCTGGATTGAAGAGTTGGATCCCGCGGGAACTCTCTTATTTTCCGGGATACAATGTTATTCTAGACTATAATCTATCTCTGTGCCAAACAGCCCAATCGGTTCAGTCGTTGTGGCATGATTGAGTAACAAACATCCATCCATCCATCTATCCGTCCACACATACATCCAAACTTTCGCATTTATAATTTTAGTAGAATTCTTAATATCTCGTATTTTAAATGCTAATTTGACCACGGCCAAATAACGTTTAACCGACGAATTACACACTACGTTCTGACTGTTCATTATCAATTAAAGCCTCAAAGCATAATGATTAAAAGATAGCGTCGACTTTTCAGTCCCCACTCGTTGCACTATCTACTGTCGTACCAACTCTTCAGTGGCTTTCCGCTTATTTGAGGGGAAGAAGAGACAATCCCAAGCTGAATTTGACAATTAAATTCTTAAAAAAAAACATATAAAAACTGTAAGAACATTGCAACACTTCTTCTCTATAAAAAAAATTACCATTGCGTCAAAAATATTGTAACAAATATTCAGCCACTCTTCCCTTGAACCGTGCGAGTGAAGCCGCGAGTATAGGGTAATAGCTAATAAATATAATAAACTGAATGAAAGTGAAGGTTACATGTTCAATTTTCCAAATTATATAGTTCATGTTAGCCAACCACAGTGGCTTTTTTTGCTATATCCTCTGATCAAGACTCTACTTTTGTTTAACTTATACTACTATACTTACTGATAGATGATGAGATCATCCATGCGGATTTAAGTTTTGTAAATTCCCATGGGGACTGTTCGAATTCCGGATAAAGGAGTCTATATCCGTATGTGAGATGCGAGCTGCCGATGAGCCTCGCGATCAGTTGTCACTGCCAAGTGACGCAGTCTTGTTGCTATTAATATCAACAATTTTATTTTCAAAACATTTCAAACAGACAGACAAAAATTTAAAAACGTATGTTTGGGTTATGCTATCGCGATTGTTGAAATAAAAATGTGAGCTTAATAAGAGGCAGTGGTTTTGAAATCACAGACAGGCACTTCAACATATTTTATTATTTTGTGAAGATTTGGTACATATGTGGTACCTATGTATTGATAAATTAGACAGGCCCCCGCAGCCTTCAAGAATGAGGACCTTGACTTGGAGCTTTTCTGTTCAGTTACTCGGTATCCAATATATTCAGATGATGCGGCAGATCTGCAGTCCTTCAGAACTTTGCAGGAATCCAGAACTATCATGATTTAGGATTTGAGCTCGGACTGCGAATAATACTGTGTTGTCACGGTTGCGACATACTTGTGTGAAGTTCCATAACAATCGGAGCTGTAAAGTATTTTCTTTTATTCGATGACGTTAGCCCTATACTACGATCTCACCTAATAGTAAGGCCCGATGCAGTCTATAAAGTTAGCGGGCTAATTTGGAAAGTTGTATATGGTAGTTTGAATTAAACCCATTCCCCTAATCGGTTCGTACATGCGATTATACCCGAATGTCAAGAATCATTCGTCGGCCCGTCTTTATCAGTCTCTTTTAGGGAAGTTCATGCGTCGCAATCTTGTTCCGCTTGTATCCAGCAGCTCCTTGCGATGCGTCTGATTTCTGATTGACTGCTGGATACTAGGCTTTCCGGTGAGAGATGCCAGCAACATGGTGGCATATCATTCATTATAGGGCTCTGCGACAACACTGAAATGCTTTAAATGAGACACTAGGTAAGCTGGTTAGTAGCTGGTCATTCCAGCGCAACAACTGCAATTTCTAGCACATTATATCTAAAGTGGTTTCAATTATTTGTGAGCTATCAACACTAAAATGAAAGGAAGGTCGCTTTCCTAAACCCTAAAAATTAAAAATAATGAAGAGCGAACCGACTGCGTGCAGTCTTTCTTTGATTCCTTAATTATCTTTACTTTCCATTTGCAGTTATTGTGTACCTTTTGCTCGATGAATATCAGTTATGTACTGGACAGTTAATTTGAACTATTAAACTGTCCAATTATTAACTATGTTTCCGATGAATAACCAAGGATTATGAACGATAGGGGCGAGAAGAGGCGAGGCTAAGTTGCGTCAGGCGCGGAGTATATATACGCGCTCGTCACTAACTAGAGCATTCACCTCACAAGCCTCCACAGCCTACCTTCTCAATACACCAAATAATACCTGACAACATGAAATCCTTCGTAAGTAACCAACAGTGCGAAAAAAGTGCTTTTTCTAATCAAAACAATTTGTATTATGTAAAGTTAAAGACACTCAGTGGAATCATTTTGAAATAGGATCGTGAACTGTTTGTATTTGGTTCGGCCTGGCTGTAGGTATTCTATCGGTAATATTTCCGGTGTTTATGTTTTCTGCCACGTCTAATTCGAGTAGCTTCAAGGCGAGCGCACTCCACGACCTGAACCTCATCAGTGTTCGCCATCACTGATGGCCGTCGACCGCAAGCCGGCCTCGCAATAAAAAAAAATTGATTATCGAACCACCCAAACTGGATGCGTCTTGAACCCTGTGGATTATTATTTGTGCATTTTGTGCATCAGCGGCCAGATGACTCGCTGTAATGATAATCGTGGTTCTCAGTCGCACGGAAATCGGACTGGAAACTGAAGACTTGCAGTTTGCTCTTAACCGGCTCGTACAAACTACACTTACCTAATTTAAGAACGAAGCTTCACAATTTTGCAATACTTATCCACATTGTCATTGCTGTTTCAGCTGGTAGTGTGCGCGCTGGTGGCCTGCGCCGCGGCCGGCTCCGACAACAGCGAGAAGCGCGACAAGAGAGGCTACCTCAGCGGCGGCCTGGGCGGCGGCTACAGCGGCGGACTCGGCGGCGGCCACGGCGGCGGCCTCGGCGGCGGCTACAGCGGCGGCCTCGGCGGCGGCTACGGCGGCGGCTACAGCGGCGGCCTAGGCGGTGGTCTCGGAGGATACTCCGGAGGTTCCTCCGCGCGCCTCGTCACCGTCAACAAGGTTGTCAACACTCAGCGCGTCATCGAAGAGCCGCGAGTAGTCAACGTGCGCAAGCTGGTCAACGTACAGCAAGTGGTGCCCGTGACCAGGGTGGTTTCTAGCGGCATCGGCGGCGGCCTCGGCGGCGGCTACTCCGGCATCGGCGGCGGCTACTCCGGCGGCTCCGGCATCGGCGGCGGCTACTCCGGCATCGGCGGCGGCTACTCCGGCGGCTCCGGCTACTCCGGCGGCTCCGGCTACTCCAGCGGCTCCGGCTGGTGGTGAACACCACAAACTCTAGTCTCACTTAACTCGTGATTGTATTATTAGTCTCGCTTCCGATTCCTCTTTAACTGTAATATGTACATACTGTTCTATTTATTGTTAAATAAATACTTTATTTTTTGGTAAATATTGCTCTCATTTTAGATACCTGGTTCACTTTAAATTGTAATAATGCTATTTTAAAAACAAAACAGATAACCATCTAAAGTGTTTTGAAAGTTATCACAATAAAGAATCTACAAGCCGATCTAACACTTTGCCGTTGCTAAATCACAGACCGGCTAAAGCTCGCTAAGGTCAAATTAAAAACTATGGAGCAAAGTTAAGTTAGCAAAGCTAACCTGTTGTCACATTTGTACGTAAAAAGAAGATTGACTGTAGTGGTCTAAAGCCTCATTTTCTGGCCACCGCATACAATCATTTATTGGAGAAACCTTGACACAATTAATATTATAATTATTAATTTTATGCCACTTTACATTCTATAAAATTCTATAATATTTCTTATTAGTGAATTTACATATTGAAATTAATAAGAAATAAAATCATACTAAAGTTTCCAAAGTACCATAATATGGAATAAACATAAATTACAAGATTAACGTTACAATTCACATTAAAAAGGAACTCGTATAAATTAAATCTATTTTGTATTGATACGTGAGACGAGGACAAGTTACACAAATTGTCGATTATATCAATTTTGTTTTAATTATAAAATGAGATGTTGCAACTTTTAGCGAGAGACATTATTATTGCCGATGGCTTAAATTAAGAACTATGGAACTGCTCATAGATCCGATATATCTATACCTAAATGAATATCACCGCTAACCTTGGGCCTCTTAGGAAGGCTCGCTCAGCGGGCGATGGAGTGAACTATGCTGTGAGTATTCCCTTGCGCGATCAAAATATCAGCAATGAGGGGACGCGTAGGAGAAGCAGAGTTACAGACAGCTCACCGAAGCGCGAAGCTATTGTGCATATCGTTCAAATAAAAATGTGAGCTTAATAAGAAGCACTTCCTATGTAATGGTGATATAATAATATTAATTAACCTTCATTACCCGACGACGCGACGCAAAGGATCGATAGCGGAGGAAGGATGGGTAATCAGTCTGTGCGTGTGTGATTTTTTTGCACTTAATTCACAATTTATCAATATAAGTAGGTACAAGTGACTTATTATCGCAAAATGTTCATAAATTTTAGCCTATAAACTTCTCAGATAAAATCGCTCTTTCCAGCGGTGAAAACTGTTTGAGATTCCGTACAGTAGTTTATAAGATAAGGCCGAACACACATGAACTTCATAGGGGACTGTAATTTATCCATACTTATCCATATTCCATCCTTTCATACTCCATCTTGCTAATATACCTACTCATAAATGCGAAAGTAACTCTGTCTGTCATTCACGCCTAAACCGCTGAAACAATTTTAATAATTCTTCCTTTATTAGACAGTGATCCGTCAATTAAGCTTTGTCTAATTTTGGTGAAGATCTAATAAATATTATCAGAGATAGACGACAGAATTTCTCGCCTGTAGCAGCAATAAGTCACAACACATTTAACGATCTTAATATGTGTATGCACATAAGGAATGAATATCATAATTTAGGCCATTGAAGTCGGTTTTTTGACAGAATATTATATTATAGTAGTAATTTTTTTTTGCATATTTTAGTGAGCGAACGAGACGGCGGGTTAACTGATGTTAAGTGATTACCGCCGCCTATGAACATTTGTAGCACCTAAGGTATCACCAATGCGTTGGCAGCTTTTCAGGAATTTGGTTTGCCCCTAGAATAACCCCATGTTGTAATATAGTGGGAACGCCGTCGCAGGAAGTTGGTTCCACAGTTTCAAAGTACGTGGAAAAAAAGATCTGGCACAACGGATGGTTGAAGTGCTCCAGGCACCCAGGTGGTGAGGGTGAAATTGTGTTCGGTGGCGTGCGGTTCGGTTGTAGAAGAGAGAGAGTGAAATAAGGTCAAATAACTCTTCAGAACACTCCCCGTTGTATAGCCGATAGAATGCGAAAGAGAGCTTTCATCTCTGCGGTGCTCCATTCTTTCCGAGTTGGTTAATTTGGAACTGTCCACAAGTCGAACTGCCCGATTTTTAATCCGTTTAAATGGAAGGAGTTGATATTGAGGTGCTTGAATATAACCTTAGAGCTGGAGATAAATTAATCCGATTTTTCATTTTTAATATCATTATTTTAAATTCATTATTCCTTTACAATAAATTCTAGCAACATGACGACAAGAATATTAGCCAAGCTGAAGTTGACCCCTCCAAATAAGCGGAAAACTTGTGCTAGGAGCGGGTACGACAATAGTGCAACGGGTGGGATCCGAACCTGAGACCTTTCAGTTTTTCAGTCCGCATCTTTAACTGTTGGGCTATTGAGATTGCTTAAAGACTACAAGCTGTATTTTTAAGCATGGCTGCGAGATACCTTTTACCTGGTATGGTCGACTACCCTTAGAGGTGCAATTTCTTTTTCAAATTCAAATGGGACCAAATTCGATAGCGATTTACGCTATCTATTAAAAAAATCACGAAATCGGACAACGCTATCTCTCGAAGGCCGGGGCGGCGGCGGCGGACTGGAACCAGCGGACTAAAGTAGAAATAAAAATTCGAAAATAAGGGCGGGCCTAAATAGAAACGATGAAACCGATGCACGACGCTGGCCCAACTTCAACATACGTGTAAAAAACTACAATTATTTTATCCTTTTAAGTGGCGTTTGAAGTCGGTTTTTTAGAAATATCTTTTTATATTATTATTTTAAGCTTTTTAGTGTAGCTTCATAGAACCAGTTCACAAGATCATGTTTTGCTCCTTAAAAAAAATTGAAATACCAAATAGAAAAGCATATGTATATTGTATGTGTACTATGAAGTAAGCATGGTTAAAATCCAACACACACACTGATCGCGATTTGCTCTTATTCATCGAGGAGTTCCGTCTTCCATCCCCGAAGATATTCATCAGATCTTCACGAAATTTAAATGGGACCAACCTGACGATACTTCCTTTCTACCTATTTAAAAAAAATATTGAAATCGGTTCAGATTTTACGGAGTTACGGAGTAACATCGCCAAACAAAAAATACCCGTTGAATTGAGAACCTCCTCTTTTTTTGTAGTCGGTTAAATATTAGGAGTATATTCCAAAAATATATAACACTATAGTTCAATATCCAGTGATTCACAAAAAAATATCATTTAAAAATGTGAATAATATTCCAAAGGTAATATGTAACTGTGGTACCTATTTAACTTATTAGTACGTGTTGGCACTTGGCTGGCCAGTCATGTTTTTTAATTTTTTAATTATAGCACTTAAAATTATTTCATGAAGTGTTAGGCCAGCAGCATATTACGAGTAATTATCCAAAACGTTCTGTTTCGGATAATTACTTGTACGGTCAAATTCTGATTGTTTACGGGGTCCAGTACAAAATATGATATTTTATTTCATTACCATGTGTGTCAGATTTTTTCCGATAGTCAATTTTCATTATATCTCAGAGTGATATGTTACGTTTGAAGACTTTGATCCTCAGGAAAACTGGTTTGGAAAGAAGTAAGTAGAGTAAACAAGTGTTTTAAGAAAAATAGAATTTATTGCGATTTTAAATAATAATTAACAAGTCTTACGGTGGAAACTAAACAAACTTAAAAGAACAACAAGATCACAGATGCTTTGAGGGTAGGGGCGTGGCGCGTTCACCACCAGCCACCGCTCGAGTAGCCGCCGCCGTGGCCGCCTCCGTAGCCGCCTCCGTAGCCGCCTCCGTAGCCGCCGCCGTAGCCGCCGCCGATCCCGCCGCCGATGCCGGAGTAGCCGCCGCCGAGGCCGCCGCCGAGGCCGATGCCGCCGCTGGAGACCAGCTTGGTCACGGGCACCACTTGCGCCACGTTGACCACCCTGCGCACGTTCACCACCTGCGGCACGTCGATCACGCGCGGGCTGCTCACCACCTTGTTGACGGTGATGAGCTGCGCGGACCCTCCGCCGTAGCCGCCTCCGTAGCCACCGCCGTATCCGCCGCCGAGGCCACCGCCGAGGCCACCGCCGAGCCCGCCGCCGAGACCACCGCCGAGACCACCGAGCCCGCCGCTGAGGTAGCCTCTCTTGTCGCGCTTCTGGCTGTCGTCGCTGCCGGCCGCGGCGCAGGCCACCAGTGCGCACACTACGATCTGTAATAGTCATTGAAATTATTATTGATGAATTGACAATGGTTAACTTTAAGTTTCACTAGCGGCATCCCGCAACTTTGCGTGAATTTATGTTTTAAAATCTCGAGCAAACTCTTTGACTCTCCTAGGTAAAAATATTCTGTCACCGGCTCCGGAATGTGAGCTATCTCCGTTCCTAATTTTGTCATATGTATAGGTATGACGGTCGAACTAGTGTCGGATGAGTATGTCTAATCTTGTACCTTTTTGCATTAGAATGAATGGAGAACTTTTTATAATTTGCATTATATTTGTATATTAATGAGCATTGACAAAATCAAATTTTGTAAATTCAAGTGACTTTGACCCAGTGAGTTTTATTTTGGACTATGAATATTATATTATTGAAATATTCAAATGACGCAAGTTTTTATTTTATTTCAACGAGATGTAGAACTAAAGCAGTGTGGCACTTACGAAAGATTTCATTTTAGAGTTTTGGTCGGTTGCTATCGGAGGATGCGATCGAGTGCGTGGAGCGGCGGCGCGGGCGCGTTATATACGCGCGCGGCCGGTCGCTGTGCAACAGCCTCGTCCTCGCGAAGCTACGCACTGTTATCATAAATCAACCCTCGATCTATTTTGGCGACTAATGTTTATTTAGTTTTTGAAATGTATGTAATATTTTCTTAAAACTTTTTATATATTCGACGGAAATGTGGACTGGCAACGAAATATTGAATTTGTGATTAAAACGTTCATATCGTTATTGAATGGAATACCATTCGATGACAACAGTCAGCAATGATGGATGGGTGCAGCTTCATCTGATATTTTCTCACATTAAGCATGAAGTTCCCTAAAGTTTTTAGGACACCTCTTAGATATTTTTTTTTTTTTTTTTTTTTTTATTAGAAGGCAGCTCCCTCCGACGTAGTCGGAGTCGTTTCTTGGCTTATTTTATTTATAATGTAATTAATTAAAAGTTGTAAAAAGTAAAGTTTAAAGTAAAGTCAAGTAAAAAAGGGGACAGAACGAGCGTAATTTTACCCATGTTAATTTTAGTATTCTATAATACTGAACAACATTGCGTCTTTATTACCTCGTTCTGTTCCTCTCTATAGCCACTCTTGCTATCTTTTTACAATATTCCAGGAATAGATCCCTGCTTCGGTCTTCCTCTAATATGGCGGGAATAGAGTCCCTACACAGCTCCACTTGTACTTGCTGGTGGAAGTCCTCTCGAGCACGGCTGTGCTGTGGACAGTCAATGAGTAGGTGCAATATAGACTCATTCACACTTTCATCACAGACACAGCCAGGACTATCTTTGCACTTGAACCTGTGTAGGTACTCTGAAAACCCGCCATGACCGGTGAAAACTTGGCTCAGAAGGGGCGTTAGGGTGATTTTCTTCAATACTTTGTAGGCCCTTTCTGCTGAGGGCAGAAAAGTCCTGGTCACCGAGGCTGTTCTCTCCGAACGATACCTTCTGTCCCACTCAACAATCGTCTCCCTCCGCATACTACGCTTGATGAATGAGACAGGGCATCGATCATAATCGGGCTTTTTCTTTAGTTTTAAGGCCGCCTCCTTAGCAAGCTCATCGGCTCTCTCATTACCTGCCATTCCAATGTGTGCCTTGATCCAAAACAGGGATACAACTTTGTTTTGGAGCATGCAACGTTTCAGGTTGCTTCTTGCTTGGACTGCCAGGGGATGAGAGGAACCGGAGTTTGTCACAGTCCCGAGTGCTGCTCTAGAGTCACAGTAAATTGCAAATGTGGTTTCGCTGCGCTTTTGTGCGACCTCCGTTGCCTTGCACAGGGCTAATAGTTCCGCCTGGTAGACGGTACAGTATGACGATAAAGCAAGTTTGAGGGCTTTTATCTCTACAGCATCGTTCCAAACGGATAGTGCCGCCCCGACCCGGCCCTCAATCTTGCTCCCGTCTGTGAAAATGCGCACGTCATAATCACTGTGGCGAGAATATTGATCCTCGTCCCCCAGGTTTTGGAACTCCAGGCCCATTTGTTCCGCAGGGTGTGGGGCTTGTATCTTAGGTGCCATCTTCTCGATCTCTCTGTCAGGTAACTCGCGTCTAAGTAATCCCTTCTTAGCCTCGTACAACGTAGCTGCTTCACGGACTCGGAGGTCTAAGGGTAGTGTCCCAGTGAGCAAGAGTGCCGAGTTAAGCGACACCGTCCGATACGCCTTACACATTTTTTGTGCGAAACCCCTCTGGACCGTGCCAAGCTGCTTTCGAACTCCCAGTTTTTCTGCAGCCGGAGCCCACGCCGCTGCCGCGTACAATATAACCGGCTCCACCGCCGCTAAGTATATCGTGCGGATAATTTCAGGGCTGAGACCCCAGCTGACACGGGCCGCTCTACTAAGTTGCTTATATATCCCTATAGCTTTTTTGCAGACGTTAGAGACATGGGAGTTAAAAGTTAACTTGTTGTCGATGGTGAGCCCGAGGATCTTGATTTCCGGGGACATTCCAATGCTGACCCCTCCCATGCACAGGCGCGGCGTGTCAAATTTAAGTTTCCTGGTTATGACCATGGCACATGTTTTATGTGGTGCGAACTTCAACTTATTTTCGACACCCCACGCCCGGACACGTTCGAGGACAGCATTCGCCTGTCCCTCGATCTCTCGAGCCTCTCCGCCGTCAAAGAGCAACACCACGTCGTCCGCAAATGCCTGGCAGTAAATTCCTTTGTCCTCCATTTGCTTAAGGAGTGGGTCTAGTAGCAAGTTCCACAGGATTGGTCCTCCTATGGACCCTTGTACACATCCCTTCTCCGTGCTCCTTTTGTACGCCGCTCCCGCGTATCTCACCTCCACCACCCTGTCGCTGAGGTAGCTGTCGAAGACCCGCCTCAAGTTCAGGGGACATTTTTCCTCAGCCAGCCTGGTCTTTATCGCTGGCCACCAAGCACTATCGAAGGCGCCCTCGATATCTAAAGAAACCAGCGTTACTAATTTTTTCTCGTCCAGTTTTTCGCGGATGCGTGTTATAAGAGTAACGAGGGCGTCCTCCGTACTCCTCTGTGGCATAAATCCATACTGGCGAGTACTTATCTGAGGTAGCACGTAGAACTTGAGGCGGCTCACCAACATCTTCTCGTATATCTTTCCTAATACGGGTAAAAGCCCGATAGGTCTATAAGACTTTGGCGTGGTGTAGGTGTCCTTTCCTGGCTTTCTCAACACGACCACAGCTGCCTCCTTCCAGGACTTAGGGAAACAGCCATATTCCATGCATTTATTCAGGAGAGCCAGGAAGTACTCGGGGTCCACACTTATGGCGTGCGAGCATATGTCGGCCGTGAGACCGTCAGCTCCGGGGGCTTTCTTGGGATTGAAGGACTTTACCGCATCTTTCAACTCATCGATTTTAAACGGGGGGTCATGTTCATCATTACCGCCTTCGTTTACTGTTTCCGCTAAAGCTCTTATTTGCAGATGATGTGCGCTGTCTTCATCCTTCAAATCCCTTGGGTAAAAAGTTTCAGCCAGGAATCGAGCAGAACCCTCCGCATCCAAGGTCACATCCCGTTGTATTAAAGGAACATCCTCTTCTCTACATTTCACCCTACTGATAACCCTGTAAATTCCCTCCCACACTCCCTCTCTGTCCTGCCTTCCGCAGAAATCCTTCCAGCTCTTCTCAGCTGCCTCTTTGACTGCTAATTCATATCTCTCTTTCTCTTTCAGGTACAGGTCTACAACCATCGCCCTGCGAATCGGCGCTGCACAACGGATCCTGCGTCTCCGGGTCGCCACCTGCCTTTTCATTTCGGCTAGACTCTCGGACCACCACGGCAAGGTAAGTGTTTCTGTATGTTTTTTATTTGGTATTGTGTGCCTACATGTGTCTGTTATAGCTTTAGCATAGGGATATACCTAGACCATTTAAAAAAGATTGCGCACAAAACGGGACCCGAAAGGCTAATCATAGCAGGAGATGCCAATGCCAAAAGCACTTGGTGGGGCAGCCAGAACGAAGATATAAGAGGTGAGGAAATGTGCGGGGCTCTCGCTGAAATTGACATGCACGTTCTCAATATGGGAGACCTACCTACTTTTGACACCATCAGGGGTGGAAAGAGATTCTGCAGCCACGTCGATGTGACGGCGTGCACGGCGGATATGCTCAAATTCGTGGACGGCTGGCGTGTAGTGGAAGGGCTCACAAGCTCGGATCACAACGGCATAAGGTTTGAAATAGCATTACAAAAATCACAAGGCATAAAAATACAAAGAACAACACGTAAATACAACACAAAAAAAGCAAATTGGGGTCTCTTTCATGAGAAACTGACCCAGATTATGCAAGACACTAAACTCACCACACAAAATATAACAGAAATAAAAACTAAAGAACAAATAGACTTTACAATAGATACATACCTCTTAGATATTCTCAAGTAATAAGTTCTCCAAAAATATTAAGAGTCCCTGGGTCCACCTAGCTGTGTCAATCATTCACGTGTATAGGTAGAGGAAATTTATAAAAGAAATGTATTTTGAGGTTTATTATATTACTAACATTGAGGTTTATTATATGACTAATAGTCATCCGAAACCTTTGGATCCACGGAAGACCAGCGCTATGCCTGTGCTTTTCCCACAGGGATAGCATATGCTGAGTGGAGTCCATTTTGGGACCACACATATTTATTTATTTTTTGTTTTGTATCTCTTTCTGTTATTAACTGTGCTTTGTGTCTCAAATAAATGCTTTTTCTTTCTTTCTTTTCTTTCTTTCAACAATACAAAATAAACTGAAGATATAATGATCGTATGAACTTATTCACTGCCACAGTAGTATTCGATGAATGTTTCAAAGGTAATGGAAGAAAAAGAGTATAGTGTTACAAATAAAAAGATATTGCAATGTTGAATATTATTTAGCACATTTTATTATAATGGTAAATTTAGTTTAATTGCATGGGAATTAGAGTAGGCAGTAAATAAATGTAACCGAAATCGTCGTAGTTTTTGTTTATCTGAGATAACCTCTGTGCTCGAGTATATGGTAATTTTAACACAACTGGTTTATTGTCAAACTCCAAACTACTTGCACAATTTCCCAACAGTGTGGTACGATGCACATTGTAGAAGATTAAAGTAACCGCGAATAAAACTGACACTACTGACTCTCGGATGGAAACGTTAGTAACTAATAATTATTTACTTTACATATTTACTTTACATATAATAGTACAAAACTAAACCTCTTTTAGAAGCATAATAGAACAGCTAGGTTTGTTTGTAGAATTCTTGCTCATTTCTAAAAAAATGTTCTATATAGATGCATTGATTACTTTTCCTGTAATACATAAAATTTGAAGATAAAGCGCGAGAGAGGATAAAATTCTCAAGAATCCCTTTCATAATAAATGAAACTCCACTATAAAATCTAAATACTCCATTGCATGATCACTCCTACAAAATACAAATACTATTACAAAAATATATACATGTAATAAAAGTGAAATGCTGTTCATCAGTCTGGCTAAAACTCAAAAACGGCCTGATCAATACGAATAATAATTGTTTTTGTTTGCCTTAGCTTTGATACAGGGTGGTTTGAAAACAAAAGAAAAAATAGAAATAACCCAAAAGAACAGTTGAAAATCGAAAAAACCAAAATTGGTATTTGGTTGGTAATCTGAAGCGGTGTTTGTATGACAACCACCACTTCAGATTATTTATAAAATAGATGACGGGATTAAAGCCGCGGGTAAAAATTTGGAATTTATTAAAGCTTTCGTTTGCAATAAAGTTCGATATAATTATAATATAAAACTATTCAAAATTTCAAGTTGTTAAATAATATGTCGTATCTTATTAGATACTGACACAAGCTGTAGTAAGAGACGGACAGATGGGTAAAGTTTCACAACAAGAATTAATTTTAACCGTTTACGGATGATGGGTGCGGAGCTCTAAACTAATATAAGTTTGTGTTAGATTATAGTTGTATTATATAAGATTATCTTACTAATATCTCACCTTAGTGTCTTACTTCTTACTAATACTAATATTGTAATAGCAAAAGTGTTTGTTTTTTGGTTTATTAGTTTGTTGGTTTGTCCTTGAATCATGCTGCAACAAAGCTATAGTTCGACGTGATTTTTTACATGGGTATATTTATATTGGGGACCTGGAAAGTAACATAGGCTACTTTTTATTCTGGAAAGTTAAAGATTTCCCGCGGAATTTCATAAACTAAATCCAAGCTTACAAAGTCGCCAGCATCAGCTTGTTAGACTTAAATATTTTAAGTTTATTAGAGTGCTGGTATATTTTAGAAAAATCTGAATTTTACAATTTTTTCGTGTACTTATCATTAAAGTAGTGGTAGTACATATTATTATATTACTTACATGTTACAAATAAGACATGTAAGGATGTTGATACAAATTTTCACAATGGAGGACTATAATCAATAAAGTTTATGGTAGGATCTTTCAAAATTTTTGTTTCGGATAATATTGATGATAATAGTTGTTTCATGTTTAACACAAGTACGAGTACACCATCAAACCTACCCACACCTACCTTAACTAAACACACATGCGAATAAGTTATTTTATCATTATAAAAATTAATTCTAATGTTACCAATTCATTCAATAAACAAGAGCAAAATGCAAGGACGAGGTTTCATCACTTCATTTTTCAAGTGGTATATATAACGGGCGAGCGGCAGAGAAGACATCACTCGCTCATTGGGTTACAACTTGTCAACTTATCAACCTTACACACTCTCATAATGAAGACATTTGTAAGTACTAAAACAAAAATTAATCAAAACGTGTAGGTGTAAAAGGGTGTAAACAACTTGTCTTTCGATAAGCTTGTTCGATAATAATTGTAATTTTTAACCCGTCCTCTAGATGGAAAGCTGTCTATCAAAAAGACTTTCCAGTTTTCTTTTATTGTCTAAACTTGTGAACTAAGATCGGTTACATACGGTCTATTCCCTTTCTAATAAACAAAATTTTTGTTCTACAAGTTGTTACAACAACAGGCAGATGGATTGAATTTGAATTTGGGACCTTTTGTATTGCCACATCCTTGATAGTTGAGTGTTGAGTTGAGTAACTTCGCCACGATATAACTTATGATATGATTTAATTACAGATCGTAGTGTGCGCACTGGTGGCCTGCGCCGCGGCCGGCAGCGACGACAGCCAGAAGCGCGACAAGAGAGGCTACCTCAGCGGCGGACTCGGTGGTCTCGGCGGCGGTCTCGGTGGCGGTCTCGGCGGCGGCCTCGGCGGCGGATACGGCGGCGGATACGGCGGTGGCTACGGAGGCGGCTACGGCGGAGGGTCTGCGCAGCTCATCACCGTCAACAAGGTGGTGAGCAGCCCGCGCGTGATCGACGTGCCGCAGGTGGTGAACGTGCGCAGGGTGGTCAACGTGGCGCAAGTGGTGCCCGTGACCAAGCTGGTCTCCAGCGGCGGCATCGGACTCGGCGGCGGCCTCGGCGGCGGCCTCGGCGGCGGCTACTCCGGCATCGGCGGCGGGATCGGCGGCGGCTACGGCGGCGGCTACGGAGGCGGCTACGGAGGCGGCTACGGAGGCGGCCACGGCGGCGGCTACTCGAGCGGTGGCTGGTGGTGAACGCGCCACGCCCCTACCCTCAAAGCATCTGTGATCTTGTTGTTCTTTTAAGTTTGTTTAGTTTCCACCGTAAGACTTGTTAATTATTATTTAAAATCGCAATAAATTCTATTTTTCTTAAAACACTTGTTTATTATCCTTACACCTATTGCTGTTTCGTCCATAAAATTATTGTTCGTAAATATACTTACTCAATAAGCAATAATTAATAATATACGTTCTCATATACATCTTTGGCGTACTCAGATGCACTCAGACCCAATTAGACGCCCTGGGTTGAAAAATCCGCACGACTCTATCGCATGCAGCACCCGACATTGTCTGTTATGAGGTTATATTTCCCACAACTGTGGTGATCGAGGCATGTTGGCGTGTTGGCGAGGCTTTACAAAACCATGGATAACTGGGAGACATCGAACCTCAGTACCAACTTTTATACGAAGAGGGAATGCCCAATGCATAGAGACGTCATAGAATGTGATAAAGGAAAAAAATTAGACAAAATATTTCTTATAGTACACAATTTATAATAAAAATGAATTATCAAATTCGGTTTAGATTTGATGAAGTTATGGAGCAAAATCAACAAAAACTTTCATCCCCTATCCCGGATAAACCTTATTGTTTATCAGGATAAAAAGTATTCTATACTATATTGATCCGGAGTATCACTAGCTAACACTATACCTCATTCAAATCCGTTCAGTAGTTTTCGCGTGATGCGTGCACAGACAGACAGACAAAAAATTAAAAGAAATGTTTTGGGCTCAGTATCCATAATAAAACATCCTTTGATTAAAATTTTCATTTCATTCGTCCCGTTACAGTTTTATTATAAGCATAGATAAACTTTAGCCCTATATGAATTTATATATTTTATACGCGGCTATAAGAGTAAAAATATGTGTATGGAAAATAATAATAAATATTAATAATAATAAAAAATATTTTTTCATTGCTTTCGACAATTGTCAGGCTTACAAAAATAAAAAAGGTTAGACAGGAGAAAAACTTACATCAAGCTTAACAACTCGGCAAATAACTGCAACCTCAGCTTTATGCTGGGCATTGTTGCTAACCTGCGCTGGCTGATTTTCATTTTGCTTTACAATTAATATTCCATATAACATGAATAACTAACCTCTTAGAATTTTAGGGATTACTTTTATAATTTGTTTAATATAACTTTATATAAAAAAAACTATAAGTTATGAGCAAACTATGTAGCAAAGTAAGGAACGAGATGTCGAGTGCCGCTAGCGCGTTGATGTCTTTTTTACGGCAGGCGCTGTTGACACCGCGCGTTATGAAAGCTACGAGTAAAATATTATGTGAATTTGAAAATCATATTAGAATGGAAAAACTGTCTATTATTTTTTGGGTTATTATTGGGTTGGGTTTGGTAATTGCAAACGCTAATAAATATAAAAGGTAATAAAGGTTAAAAGATGTGACATTATGAGAGGTTTCCAGTACAAAAATGTAAAAATACTTCAGTTAAATATTATAAGGGATTTAAAAATTACAGGTGTATAGCGTAATAGACATTTTTATTACCAACTTAATTAATTATCATTTCGCATGTTGAGACTAGATTTGATTAAAGTTATATTAGTAAATACTTATTTTATAATCAGAAGTAAAAAAAGGGAAAAACTGTCAAATGAGAGACATCTAAGAAAAATAAATATTGATTGCTATAGGAACAAAGATGTGGTTTTAATTTAGTTTAATTTTCTTATTTAAATATTTGGAAAAACGTATATTTAGCTAAAATGCTGAACATCGCATATTACACACCGAAGAGAGCCTATTGTTTGAGACTGGCGACGCATTCGGGGGTGCGAGGTTCGAGTCCGAGACCTTGAAATCTTCAAAGTTACATGCATTTAGCAATTCAGTATTACTTTAACGGTGAACGAAAACATCACGAAGAAACTTGTACCCGAGAGTTCTCTACGATGTTCTCATGGTGTGCCGATCTACACCTGTCAAACCTGACATTCGTAAGCGCTTTTATGAGTCTAATCCGGAGAAAAAATAAACAATACAACAATACATACAATACCAAAATTTTAATTATATTCGCTTTTATACACTAGTTTTTGCTTTTTAGGATATTAAGTTTTAAAATCTCTCAGGGACAATTTTTTCGGAATAAGAAATAACCTATGTCACTCTCCAAATCCTCAACTCTCTTAAAATACAAGCCAAGAAACAAACACACTTTCGCATTTACAATATTAGTAAGAATGCTGTTAACAAATTATGCAATTGTTCATTATTTTTATCGATCGAGTTTATATAAATGTCACACACGTTACAAAATTATATTATTAAAATATCGATTTCATTATTTAGCTTTATCAGAACCAGACATTTATATCGATATGTCTACATACTCTACATGCACAATAACTATCATCGAGTTGTTCTGAGTAGGTACCTGGTAACGGGTCTGCTACTAAACAAGCACACGTCACTATTCACTACTAAAATATATTATTTAGAACTTATTACTAGTTATTATACACAATTTAGTTCACTCGTAGAGTTACTACTTTTCCACGTTAAATAAACAAAAATAAAAATAAATAATGCTGAATATTGGTTATAATATAAATACAGACACACTAAAAATACTTAGGTGTAATAAAGTCCACACTTTACTACACCTAAGTATTTCTAGTGTCTCTGTATGAAGCTATAAATATTACTGTAAATCCACATTAACAGTAGCTTTACAGCCCTAAGGAACTTGATAATACGAACAGAATTCGCGAGCTCAGCTACAGGACACCTGCATCGATGACGACGGCTCAGACTCCCCAAGGTTTCCAACAGACTGCCACACTACTCCGCACCTCACGTAGTGCGTGGTCACACGCATTGGATTGTAAGTTGGCTTTAGGATGTGGCTTCATCTCTAGCATCGTGCGAAGTCACATTAAATTTTAATAAAACACTATAAGAATATGTTAATGCTAAAAAAGAAAGATATATTTTGCAGTAATTCGCCAAACTAGAACAAACCTGTATAGTAAGACGCATCGCCCTCATCTACACCGCTCCAGAATAGAAGAAACACAAGAACAACACAACGCCAATACTTAGCGCCACACAAACTCCTTCAAAATACCCTCGACGTACGTTCCGTTCCGACACCCGAGCATTATCAGCAGATGTTGACTGCACAATGCACGATTGCAAAGATGCTCAATTCAAAATATGTATTACTTTTTCTTTTAGTACTATCATGGAATTCCACAAAGTAACGCCTACTTCTGTCCAATATTTAGAATAATGTTAGTTACAGTCAGTTTTAATTCATAAGTAAATCGGGGTTTCCTTGCGCCCTCCACTTGCGAGCCGATTTGCCTTGTGATGTCATTTATGCACAAACATTATGTTCAAGCAATTAGTGCTTCCACAAGATTGATTACAGAGCGCTCCTGGACAGGCTTAATTGCGTCTTTTCTCACCTACGAGTACAGGGTATGCCTGCAGAATAGTTTTTATTTTTCAACATTTAGGATAAACTACTCGATGCTCGCGACTTGTTCGCGTGGATAATTGTTTTTCAATTTGCGCGGGAACTCTTTAATTATCCGATATAAAATGTAGCCTATGTAGTCATCTTGGGTATGAGCTATCTCCATTCCAAACTTTAATTGGCCTTTCATTCTTTGTGGCTTGGAAGAGAAAGGCTTTCGCCTTTATAATATCAGTGTGATAAATGGTGAAACGCGTGTCAGACCACGCGCAGTATAGGGTTCTGTAGTTGCATTGCACAATATAATGCGTACTTAGAAGGGTGTGCAATGTGCATATGTAATTTTTCATCATAAAATGTTTTATTACATTTTAAAATAACCTGAATCTGGCGTCTCAACCTTGATGAGAGGCACATGAAGTAATAAAATAAGACATTATATTATAGTGTGTAGTTCATGATCCCCTCGCGTGCTGCGTGCGGGCGGGCGCGGGCGGGCGCGGGCGGGCGCGGGCGGGCGCGGGCTGCGGCGGCGCGCGGCGACGTGTCTACGAGTGCGGATAGCTATCTTAACGCGTTTGTATTCACCGCCATAGTCGACTACTTCGCAATACACTTTAGTGAGTTGTTTTAGAAATTGCCTAAACCGCGTAATTTTATAGTCGTATTACTCCAGACATCGACAACGTTCGGTGGCCTTCCACTGATCCAGGACAGCATCAGCCTTAGCCTCTAACTAAACCAGATTAGCTAATTAGGAAATAACAAATCTCCAAATCGACTCTACTAGGAATCAAACTCGGAACGTCCAGCAACATAGTAGTGTTCACCGCCGTACCGTGGTGGGCGTCGAACGATATAGTGTACACTTTCTGCTGAAATGGTGAGATCGACACACCTTCCCCTAATAAGTGGACGCTAATAAATAAAATTAGTGCCATAATAATACTAGGTCCTAGCGATGACGTACGTATAATTATGCGGCATTTACATGTTGCAAGACACACGAGGTTGCAATACTAGTTCTCGTACAAAACTAATCTTAACAAATAATTTTAAAGCTTTAAAAATAATATAAGCGGTAAATATATTCGAAAGTGCGTATTATCAATCTAGTGCGATATCGAATGTCGAAATTGACCAACGAGCTGCGATCGCCGGATTCTATTTCATTTCAATATCTGGATCGTTAAAACATTGCGCATGGTACTGGTTCCGAGCGTCACGCGCGCCGCGGAACTGAGCCGCCGCGGCCGCTCCCAGTCACCGCAGTGCTTTCTTCGACAGCCGCAATAATGCTCAAAGATATTTTTTTTTAAAGAATATTAGCCAAGCTGAACTTGATTTATATTCTCCTCTCCCCTCCAAATAAGCGGAAAGCTTGTGCTAGGAGGGGTACGACAATAGTGCAACGGGTGGGGCTCGAACCTGCGACCTCCGACATTGCCGACGCGCAGTGTCGAAGCTTCCGCAACATCGGCTCGCTACATTTCATTGTGTGATCTGTTTTTCTTCTAAATTCTCAAATATTGTAAAATCACGCGGCAGCATTTCCATAATTTTATTAAATTAGTACTAACGTACCTAATTGCTATAAACGAGCTTAGAATATATCATCGAAACTGGCCACAATGAAGAAATAGAGCAACACACACATTAAAATGCTAAATCTTTTTTTATAACGCAACATTACCTTTTTAATTGTAACTAATTTCTCAAATAGCAAATTACAAAACGAAATGGCGACTGGGTCCGAGTAGAGTTTCATGCGACAAGTCTGTTGCACATTATATATCAAATATTGTGTGCAAAAAAACGTAACATTGTAATATTATGTAAATGAGCTTCGAGTGTCAGCTCGGAATTGCTGAATAAATAAATTGGTGACTGGCGAGTGTCCGCGACTGCATATGTGCTAAATCTTCGTAAATAATGCTAATTTGCTCGTAAATAAAGAAGCATAATAAAGACACATTTTTTTCTAATTTTTCCAAGTTTGCGCATTCCAATATCATTACTAATAAAATATGCGAAAGTTTTTTGGTATGTTGGTTTGTCGCGCAACAACGGAACAACTATATAAATGGAGCAACTGTATGAAATATAGTCCAGATTATAATCTATCTCTGTGCCAAATTTCAGCCAAATCGGTTCAGTCGTTGCGACGTGATTGAGTAACAAACAAACTTTGGCATTTATAATGTTAATATGATTAATAGGATAAACGATATAATAAGTAACAGGAAGTTGAATTTTAAATTCTAATAATGAAGTGCCTAATATAATGAATAGACTGAGTAGTTCAACGACATCACAACAGTCGCAGGTGACGTGGGAGGATATATTATACAAATCGCACGTGAAAAATGTGCGCGCGAGTGCGCGTGTCTACAAGTAGGTACTAGTATGAGTAGGGAGATGTACCTACTTGACGCCTGTATTGCGAGGCGCGTGCAGCCGTGCAGCCGTGCAGCCGTGACACTGAACTCGCTTCTTATGCATAACTATATCAACTCACCGGCTCATCTTGTAGCATACACACACTCCATACATATACTGCACTAAAGTAATATAATATGTAACTAACTATAATAACAAAGTTATTTTATATTATTAATCGGTAATCCCATAGTTGTAGTCTACCGGTACGCATTTAACAAGCGTGGTGAACTGTACGGTCTAAGCCCTCCGTATTTGAGACGGGACCCGTGCCCAGCAGTGGGCCGGCGGTGGGCCGAGATGATGATGATGATGATAATGATGATGATAGTTCTTTACCAAAGTTATACAGTTAATGGACACTGTGTTTACCATGAAACACTTTTTCACATATTCAGTGAGTAAGTATGCGGAAAGCTAGACACAGGGTCACATGACCTAAAACATAGCTCTCACGGTTTAAAAGATGCGATAGTTTTTATCATTTCTGATAGAAAAAAAAATTAGAGTATTTAAGTTCAATTAATAGAAGCCTATTAATGCTTACATTTTACATTTTTATGAGGAAACAATAGAAAGCACGTAGGTATGTATTTGCGTGGATAAATGAATATTAATGTGTTAATTCAGTGCTAAGTAATATTGATTACAACAGTGCAGCTGTTCTTGTGGTTGTCGCATCTAGAGTGTATCACAATTATTAATGATAATAAGAGTAAGTGGGTATAGTTTGCGCAACAGCCCTGCTTTGCCCGCACGGGCCCGGCGCCCTGCTATATATACTTGTCGAACCAACCACCGACACTCCAGTCAACTGGCCACTGTCCCTTCTCAATACACCACCACGAAACATCTATATCAAAATGAAAACCATCGTAAGTAAATTTACCTACCTCTAACTAATTGTAAAAATAATCCACCCTAGGAACAAATAACTTTCCCTAACTTATCTAAACATTCGTTTTAATTACATATTATTTATTACCGCGAGTGTACGAAAGAAGTGCGCCCCACATTAACTGTAGCCCACAAAATATTGGCCTTTTCATTTCGTATCATATTTTAAAATCTTTAATTAATTAAACAGGTTACATTCCTAAAAAAGGTTTCGTGTACTCTTGCAATTTACAGCCTAATTAAAAATCGCTGAAATTTTTTTAATATCTGTACAAAACGTGTAAACCCTATTTCTAAAGTCTACCTTCATACTTTCGTGACTTAAATCCAAAATAATACAAATATTTCAAATGAAATGATGCGAAAAAATTAATAGAGCAAGTAATATTTTCCATTCCACGAATGGAATTATTTATCAATCAATCAAAGTTGTGTCATTAATCAGCTCAAAGTAGCTTTAATCGTACGGCTAACATTTTATTGAGTAGATATTGAAGAAGTTACATCATTCGATCAGATTAAAATGAAAACGACTGTTTCGGTCTATTCACAATTTTAGGAACAAAAAGAATCGTGATAGGATTATACCAGCAATCTCAGGGGGCTTTTTCCCATTTGCTCATAATATGTAGGATTGTCTTTCGCCCAGCTGTAATAATTTTCTTTACAATTTATTTTTATTGCAATATTAGCTGATTGAAAGATTAGCGCTGACTCCCTAGGTGCTAAGACTCCGGCCTCCTTTGGGTAGTTCGGCGTTCAAATTCCGAACCTAAACGTGTGTGCCTAGCCTCGAGTGTTAAACCTGCGCGCCTGATAGTTCTCATCATATGCTCAAAGGTGTGTGACTGTCAATCCGGTTGCTAATCCGCCCGTGGTGGACTGAGATGTCTTTATTGTTAACGTATTACTCGTTCATAACGAGTAATTCAGTATGTTTACAAAGTGGCATTATGGAAACTTTAAATAATATTATTTATTCATGTTAACTTTACCACTGCATTTCATACTTTCGGGGAAGGAATTTCCTCCTGAAAGGTACAGTTCCTCAGTGCACCACTCGGTACTCGAGGAATATTTCCTCCTTTAAAATCTCCAGCTCGTGCGCCATCTGTCAGTGCACGCCACGGTACTGTTCTACAGGCGCGAGTTACACTGCAGAGGACGCTCTTGGTCGTGACGCACGTGGTCGCATTGCAGGCGTGCTTGGTGCTGGCGTGCGCGGCGGCGTGCGCGGCGCCCGCGGGGCGCGACAAGCGCGGCTTCCTGCACGGCGGCTTCGGCTCCGGCCTGGGCCACGACTCACTGGAGCTGGGCCACGGCTCCGTGCTCGAGTCCTACTCGGCGCCCGCGCGCATCGTCTCCGTCAACAAGATCGTCAACGTGCCCAAGGTGAGGCCACCGCTTTCTCGTCGTCTTGGCCTCGACGGATAGACGTGCGCCGCTGGACACGAGTCTCCTGCGAGGATCCCGTACCACTGGGTATGAGTACCGCCGGTAGCGCCTCGCGCGAGATCCATTCACCTGTGGAGGTTTTGACGCACTGCGCTTCCCGCGGCCTGATTACGTAAAAATTTGCAACAGCAACACCAATAGCAACGCGACAGCAATCACTACGCGATCGGTCGCAAAATGTCACTAAAATTCGTATTACGGAAGCCAATCGCACGTCTATTGCTCACCTGTCGATACTAGCGCCACTCGCGATAGGACGGCAATAGATGTAAACAAAATACACAGTTTTTATCGTCGTCTGTGGTAAAACCCTCTCGAAGTATTTGGACTTACTTTCTTCTCCATCAAGCATCTCTAAAGGAGAAAAGTACATTTTGCGATAGGCGAGCAATAGACGTGCGATTGGCTTCCGTAATACGATTTTTAGTGACATTTTGCAACCGATCGCTGTCGTGCTGCTACTGCTGTCACTACTGCAAATTTGACGTAATCAGGTTGACAAGTGACGTTTGACAGCAATGATCGCGCGATTTACGCCTGTCGCGAGATACGTAATAACCCCGTCGATGCAGGGTCGCCATTCGACCCTAGCATCCATCGGTTCTTCGAGCTGTATGCGCCGTTCTTCGCCACTGAAGCATCGCGACTCTATGAGTGATGTCGGCAACCTCTCATTGCTAACCTAGCACGCAGGAATACTCCGAATGATCGGGATGAACCTCGCTGTGACGCTTCCGCGCTGCTCCTGCGCCATCAAAAAAAAATCCGCGAAGTGTTTTTCTTACGGAATTATGGTTGGTAAAAAAATCTAAAGAATCTTCTGTAAAAGCCTTCAATAAAGTTTTGCAACCCCATGTGACATTGTTGCAGGTCGTGGAGGTCAAGAAAGTCGTGTCGGTGCCCAAAGTAGTGTCCGTGCCTCAGATCGTCCAAGTGTCCAAAATCGTTGAGGAACCGCACTACTCGTCCGGTTACTCGTCCGGCTACTCGTCCGGCTTGTCGTCGGGTTGGTGGTGAACACCGGATACATTTAGGCTAATACCAGCTAATATCCACCTTTACTGTAAGCTGCTGCGGGCAAATATATCACTACAAATTATTAAGAAAGAAAAACAACGTACAATAGTTTTCTTCAAGAGAAAACAGTGTGAGTGATTGCCAAAATCAGTTAAATTAAGCAGAGCGTGCGTCCCAACACCCACTCTACACTGTCAGTATCAACTCACACATGTATAGCTGGGCTAAGCTTTTACCCCGCAGACTTACGCACCTGCTTTACAACACAACATAATACTTAATTGGTTCCCGTAATGTGTTAGTGCCAACAGTAGTTATTCAAGTTGTTTAATGTTAGGTCGACTGATGCTTCAATATAACCAAAATTAATTTTAAGTCATTAAATTGTTTTTAAAATGTAAACGTTTTATTTCTTCTCCGTTATTCTAACATTTATGAGTCGATTGTAGTCCTTAATAATAATTTAAATTTATTTTAAAATCATGAGAGCGTGTTCTAGATTAATCCCGCAATTCGTATTTGCCTTTAAGTTTTATATTTTGATATACGGCTTGTATGTTGGGTTGAGAAAGACTGGCCATTATTTAGGCCCAAATGATTTAGTGGACTGACGCAGTTATGGCTAGAAATAGAAATAGAAATAGAAATAGAAATATTTTTTATTCAAATAAACTTTTATAAGCACTATTGAATTGTCAATGAATCTACCACTGGTTCGTAATGCCCCCGAGAAGAGTCAGCAAGAAACTCGGCGGTTGCTCTTTTCAAAAAAAAAATTTTTACAATAGTTAATGAAACTATGCTATGCATACAGTGCTTCCACGATGAAGTTTCCTAAGTCCAATACAATACAAATACAACTAAATACAATACAAATACAATACAAATACAAATAAATACAATCCAATGCATGTTAAGACGAGTAGGCAGAAAGTAGACCCATTCCCGTTGGTGGCACCCGTTCACGAGCATGACGCATGATCCAGCCGTTGCTTAATCGCTCAACCATACCGAAACCGATTAGAGTTCAATTAAAACTGCCGTACCCCCTTCCAAGTTAGCCCGCTACCATCTTAGAGTGAATCACCACTCACAATCAGGTACGATCACAGTCAAGGGACATCCGGCCATGTATATGGCTACTTATCCTAGAATTCTCTAGCTATTCTAAAAGGTACAATTTCAAGATCCCTCGACCAAACTATTCAGAATTTAAGGTAATCTCTCAGCAAACAATGCTAACTGTATCATAGACCTTGCGAAGCCCTAATTCCGTATTCGTTGAATGCTTTGGTTTCGTGTCACCAACACTGAGTGATCTACATGCGAGCGCGCAATCGAGTTTCCCAACCGCAGTCCTTCGCGCTCGGCGGCCGGCCGCCCGACCCCACGCTCGCAACTAACATAAAATATATCGTTTATTTGAAGATTGTGTAACATCTCGAGCTTTATGGCCGCACCGGCAATGACCCACATCTTATCGCGCTCGGATCGTCTCGAAGCTGGACGCCGATAGGCTCCGGAAGTATTTGTGACCTCCCATTATTCAAACGACTAATAAATAACACATTAGGTATGTTCCGTAGTAGGGCATCAAAATAACCGAGATAATTTTTATGTTAATTATTATACTCCGAGGCTCACAAGTTGTTTTGTACTGCAACAGTTGTCGGTTAGATCTAAAGAGAAGTGAATTAAATTCCAGCTGTAATTTATATCCTAACCTTATCCCACGCTGAACACAGATTTTTCCGAAGGACCGTCAGTCACAATGCATCCACTGCAAGATGCAGCCTACATAGCCACTTCGTGGTGCCGACGTTGCCTATCCTATTTGCATCCAGTCGAATTGTAGTATGAGTGTAAGCTCCCTCCGGCTAGATAGAACATCTGATGAAGTGGCAGGCACAGTATAAACGTGTAATGGGAATTAACACGCGTTCTCAACAGCGCTTTTGCTATAAGGAGGCTGACAGACTCTAGGTCCCTCGGCGGACTTCGAGTGAGCTATGCTTGGATTTTAGAGATAAAGGCATCCGTAGAGGAATCAACTTACCGACTTTGCCCATAGAGGTTCAAAAGACCTAGGACAGCAATAAGATACGTAAGTCTTTTACTTTATAATACTTACAGTTAAAATGTAAATCAGGTATGTTATAATTAGTAGGTCTATAGATTAATGTGATCGATCGAAGCGAGCGTGCGCACGCAGCGGGAAGCGGCGCGGCGCCGTCGGCCGTGACGGCACTGCAGTAGCAATACATAGTATGATGATCATGAAATTCCCGAAACGCGAGTAGCCCACGCGCGGCGGCTGCTTCGTTTTACGCAGTCAAAATATTCACAAACTAAAGAAGATCAAATCTAATTTTTTTATGAAGCAATTTATGTACTCGGTGATAGTTATTTATTGCCAAAACTTGCTAAAACTTTTAAGCTTCCGAGCACGCCCTGATCTTAAAGAACTAATAAAAATCAGATGGACATTTACAGCTACGAGTCTCGTAAGAAGGCCTCAAAGAAAAAGGAGGGACTTTCCTCGTCGCACGCTGAGGGAAGTCCCTCGGTTTTGATTTGATATTTGGATTTGACGACACACGCTACGAATTTTCATATTCTAAGTACCTATATATTTCATTCAGATATCTAGTTTCCTTCTCTCGGACTAGTTATCACCTTTTGCTGAATGCACGTAAGTGCATTTATAATATGCATTAAATTGCCTGTACTACAATGAATTGCGTAAACGGAAGATATGAATAAAATAATACTACACAGGTATCTTATAGCGTAAATGTCTATATTATGTAATATCTATTCTTCCGCTCTCGTGAATTAAACATCAATTAAAATTATCGTTTTTATCCTAGACCTACACAGGTAGGTCTGTATATTCCCATACTTAATTAAAATGAGGGAAAATAAAGTCTTAAAAAGCAATACTAACATAGCTATCAGGAGTTTCTTCATTTGACGAGGGCTCGTAGCTCGAAAGATAAACGTACTATACTAGCACACTAACTTACCTAAGTACTTATAATTTTGTATAATATTATGGACTTACACTGTCTGAAATAAATTATTATTTATTTATTTGATAGACAAATGAGCCAATGGGTTCATGATTTTTCGACTACGCCTCAAGAAATTCCGAAAGCCGTTTGTGGGAATGAGCGTGACGTTTTGTAATAAGATCAATATTCTTTACTTGCCTTTCCACAAGCTTAAGAAATCTATAACAAGTATGCCCAAGCTCATGAGAAAAGCATATTAGTTGACTATATTTTTGTATCACGAACTGTTAACTGAATAGAGCATAATTTTTTAAAAAGGTCAACTGTTGAGTTACTTGCTGGTTCTTCTCGGTTGCTGCGGCATTCCGAATTAGTAGGTACCTAGTACTTTAGCTTGAAGAGCTTCGATCACAGTTTTTTCTTCTGTGATCGAAGTTGAAGAGTCAAAAGCCATTTTATTTGAACAAAACTATTCTATTCTTCATCATCACATTACATTTTACTATTTGGCTGGTTCCTACCACACTACACTAAAGTTATCATACATCTTTTAGCCAGGAATTTCTCGATACATAGTGTCCTCGGCTGGGTAGCCGTACTTAGTAAAATTCCCTCGGCTACAAACAGCTCTGTTAATAATAATAAAATAAATCGGAAATGTCACGCGCTGGTTGAAATCGTTGAAAGTAAAGGAAGGAACTGTAAGTAAGTTGCGTGCGCAGTTTTCAGTTTTGCGATTGTCATGAAAACGCTGATCGCCGCTCAGTCGCCGACCAGCCGCCAGCCGCAGCGGCCGCCGCCTCCACCGCCGCCGCCGCCTCCGACATGGACTACCTGGTGAGCACCTGCAGGGCGATCGGCTAAAAATATATCAGTCCTTAAAGGACAGCGTCGATGTCAAAATATGGTTTTTAGCCGATGGGATTGGCCAAAAGCCATATTTTGACATTGACGCTGTCCTTTAAGGATTGATATATTTTTAGCCGATCGCCCTGCTGACATCATTCCTGGCTATTTTTAATCCCTTCCAAATAAAAACATGGCGTAAAATTTTTTTTATTCGAAAAAATTGCGGAATTTGTATAACCATTACTTATTTTTTCTTTTGATAAACTCCTGCAATTTTTTGACATCGCTGAAAATGGCGAAAATGATGGAATGTTAATTAAGTACCCATATTCTTTGGTAGGTACGGTGCAATAGCTCCACGGCGGGGAGCAGATCCTACAGATGGGATCATTTATGAGAATAAATTGTCTTAAACTCTCCCGACTCCCTACTACTGCGTACGCAGACTTTTTGTTACGATTAACAATAAAATAATTCAGATTATTTTCTTTTTCCAGATCACACTGGTATTAGTGCTGCCCTGCGCGCGCGCACTCCTACCCAGCCACCAAGGAGTCGGCAGTTTCGTACAATTTAATAGAAACCCGTACTCGCTGTACGGCAGCGTTTCCTCCGGGGAAGAATACGAGCCGTACGCCGTCGCGGCGCTGCCCCTGCACCCGCCCGTGCCCGTCCTGCACGTGCTGACTCCGGCCGCGGGCTACGGCGGCAGGCCGCGGGTGTCCGCCGCGCCGACGGCCGCACTGCCCGCCAGACGACCCGCGCGACGCCCCGCCCGGCGCCCCGCCCGGCGCCCCCGACCCGAGACCGACGTGTACGCGTACGACCCTCCACAGACCGAGGAGACTTTCGACCCCGACGCGGACGGGGACGAGTACGAGTATGTGCGCACTTTTTCAGAGGAATCCCAATATCCCAGATCGAGAAACACTAAACGACCAGTTCGCGACCAGTACGACGATGAGGTGGTGATGTACGCGCGACCCAACAGGTACGGCGGCTTCACGTACCGCAGGGCACAGCCTTCCGTTCGCGTCATGGTCTCCGCGACGCCCGCGCCCCCCGCGCCCACGGCGCCGCCGGCCCCGCCCATGCCGCCCACGCCGCCCGCGTCTTCCGCGCCGCCCGCGACCTCCTCCACCACGCTCGCTCCTCCGAGGCAGCCACAGCAGCCAGTCATCATCAGAATCCACAAATTTCGAGTCGTTCACTAGACACCTGGTTCCAGAATAATTTACAAAAGTTGTGATGCCAATTAATGATTATTACATTATTTAACTTACAATGTAGGCATGTATGTACGTATGTATGAATGTATGTTTGCTCAGGGTCAAATCTTGCAAGCTGTATTAGAACCATTTCCTGGTTTCCGCTAAGTTAAAATTTTGCATATATATGTGAATCGGATGATAATGCTATATTTTTAAGACAAGGAGCTGATCTGTTGTTGGAGCTGGAAGACGGCTCTGGAAACTCCTTATGAAAACAACGTAATCCCATCGAACTTAGGCTTGTTGGATTTGTCTTAATACGTACCTATTCTAGTCCTAGATGATATCCAGGGTCTGATGATGCAGCCGGAAGGTGGACACGGGAACTCTGTAATAATATGACGTAACTACATCAAGTTTGGGCTCGTTTGATTCATCTTGACAAGTATTCTGGTCCTTGATAGTACGCAGAGTCTGATGGTGGAGCTGGAAGGTGGGTGGAAACTGTAATAAAGCGACGTAACCCCATCGAGTCTGGACGTCCTGTCAAGTAGTCGTCAAGGTACTCTGGTCCTAGGTGATATTCTGGGTCTGATGAGTAGCCAGCTACTTAAAGCTAGTTTTAAAAAATAAAAATTTTAATTTACACTTGTGAGTAGGTAGGCACTTATTGACGGCTATGAATCACTTCGATGCGCGCTATAGTCGTAAGAGTGCTATACTCGTAAAGGCGCTATACTCGTAAGAGCGCTAAACTTGTAAGAACGCTATACTCGTAAAAGCGCTATACTCGTAAGAGCGCTATACTCGTAAAGGCGCTATACTCGTAAGAGCGCTATACTCGTAAGAGCGCTATACTCGTAAAGGCGCTATACTCGTAAGAGCGCTATACTCGTAAGAGCGCTATAAGAGGCAGTCATTTCGAAATCACAGAAGGGAACTTGAAATTTATTTATTTTGTATAGATTTTATTTTTGCTACAATTTAACTACTTCGCCACCCGCTGTGTAAATTATTTATTTTTCATTTATTTATAAAAAATACTTTACTGCTATTTTTTGTATGCAGGTGTTAGTATTATTTTTATTAATAATAATTTATTTTTATTAGGAATCTGTATATTATTTATCTTTACCTAGCAATTAGTTTTATTCTTAAAATCTCTACGTTTTTATAATTTAATAAGTATGAATACCGTCAGAGTACAATGTACATAGCTCATATTGATTATAAGGAATTAAAAGTTCGAAAGTTAGCAGTCAAAACGACGTAATTCCATCAAGTTTGGGCTCGTTTGATTCGTCTTGACAAGTACTCTGGTCCTAGATGACATCCAGAACCTGCTGATGGAGCAAGGAAGTAGCTATATAAACTCTGTAATAAAACGACAGACGTAGCCCTATCGAGCATGGGTTCGTTCGATTTGTCTTGACAAGTAGGTACCTACTCTATTCCTTTTTTTTATAGACAGGAATTGCCTAACGCATATCCCTCCGTCCGGGAAAACGAAGGGGTTATGTGGAGCTTGCACCCACTAAAACCTGTCTTTGTCCCTTCACCCTGGGAGTAGCGTGGGTTACAGAGAGTATTCACTATGCCACCACCGAGGTCTTGACCCGCCATTCTTAGCGGCGGGTCCCATCGCCGTCGGCAGCGTGGTCACTGCCGAATACACATCGGAGGCACGCCCGGCACAAGGCGTGCCACCTCCGGGCCTGTTTATGTTTCGGGTGACGGACACCCCTTAGTCCGTCACCCGCAGGCCGGCACGTCAAGGGCGCCGGAGGTCAAGCGCCCTCCGGCGCCTGGTGGTTTTTAACGAATTGCTGTTTTTACTTCTTTTAAATCTTAGAAAAATTTATTGATGTACAGTTACAAAGTGACACTGTATCGATATTTGATATTGGGTAGGGTAGGTAGCGATACCTTCTTAACGACATGGCATCAAGCTCCTATATAGGTATCTTCAAGCAAAAAAAATACCTACAGAAAAATGTCGCATAAGATGGCCGCCCATTAGTCAACCATCAATACTATCGATATCGATAAGAATTGAAACAGTAATCAAATATTTATGAATACCTAGGTACGTATCTAGTATGTATAGAATAAATTACGCATGCCTGTTTTCACCAAACCAAGGAGTCGCCTAAATCTGAGTCGCCTGAGAACTTATGATGCCTAGAGAAAAACGTTTCGCTAACCCTTAGACGATGCTTAGCGACGTTAGGCACCGCTTAAAGTTAGGGCACTGATATGCCGGTGCGCAACGCTAGGAAGTTGCCTAAACTGACAGATAGGTATGCAGCCGTTTTCACTAAACCAAGGAGTCGCTTAAATCGGAGTCCTAAAAACTTAGATAATGCCTAGAGAGAAAAAACGTTTCACCAACCCTTAGGCGATGCCGAATGACGTTAGGCGCCGCCTAAAGTGCCCTAAAGGTGCCCTAGCACCTTGTTGTTGGAAGTTTGGAACTTGTTGTTGGACGGTGGACCCGCTGTTAAAGGAATTGGAGGGGCGGGGTGACTACTGTCAGAATGTTTTGGTCTGTGGCCTGTCTGTGTTTGTGGTGTGTTTGTTTCACTTTCAGTCATGGTAAGTAGGTAGGAAATATAAGCGCGTGACACACATATTGCTAGTAGATGGCATGCTAGGTGCTGGCAACTGTCATGCTAAGTACTGGCAGAATGTCAGCGCGTGATATACCTACATGCTAGTGAATGGTATGCCAGTTTCTAAACTTCTACGTTCTACGTACGTAACGTTTCTGAAAGTTCACAAAATGAATATTTATGAAGAAATAAATAATGTTACAATACAATTCGCAATTAGGTAACTATATAAAGAAAAAAACAACAAAACCAAGTATAAAAATTAAAAAGATCTTGGCAGATAGTTGAGAGTTGCGATTTATTAGCAACACGTTACGATCTGTCTCACGTACTTGTAACAGGCAATACGAATCTCCCTTCCCACTTCCCCTCAAGGGGAAAAAATTAAAAGGCTTGCAATCTACTCTTATGCTTTGTACTGGCACGCGAGTTACTGACAAAACCTCAAAACACATGCGAGTAGCTCGGTTTTGCTTGTAACTGGCATGCTTTTGTGCGAGTAACTAGCATGTGTATCACGCACTAGTTTCAGTCACAGGTTTCAGTTGGTTTCAGTATGTTTGTGGTTTGAGGTGGGTTTGAGTTTGTTTTCTGTGGTTTTATGGAAGTTCAATATTAATCTGTACAAATCACAGGTACAAATCAGTGTTGCCAAGTTAGCTCTTTTAGAGCTAAATTTAGCTCTATTTCAACGTCACTAGCTCTAAAAAATTGTGTTTAGCTCTTCAGCTCTTTTTTTACGCGTTTTTAGCTCTATTTTAATCACACACCTGAAATTTAATTTTTATTTACGCGATAAGAATATCCGAACATAGAAGTCAACTCAGGTTTATATTGGCTATTTCGCGGTAATCCCCTTAATTTCTCATAGCTATTTGTTGTCTCACTTGTCAGTTGTCTCTCATTGTAAGATAATTCTTAATTTTTTCTAATAGATTTGACATTACGTATTAATAACTAGCGAACGCCCGCGACTTCGTCCGCGTTCCTAAATCACCACAGTTTAGGTTGGCAGTACCCCTACAGCATCAGGATTGAGGAGTTGGAACCCGAAGTTTTTATGGGACCATCTCACAAAGTTTTTATATCGATTAAAAAAAGATTCACGCAAATCGGTTCAGAAATCACGGAGATATTGTAATACAGAGGTAGAAAAACGCAACTCCTTTTCCTCCTTTTTCGAAAGTCGCTTAAAAAGTAGCCTATACGTTGCCCGATAATATCAGCTATCTACCAGTGAAAGTCCCGTCAAATTCGGTCCAGCCGTTCCTGAGAATAGCGGTAACAAACAGACAGACAGACAAAAATTTTAAAAATTGGTTTCTTGGTTTAAGTACCGTATTTACTTTCGTATACAGTTAGTAAAAAGCTGTTCTTTTGATATTACAAACAGACACTTCAATTTTATTTATTTGTATAGATTCGAACTACGTAGTGATTTTGCAAATTATTGCTAAAATGGCATTGAGTAGTAAGCCTTACACACAATAATTTCGAAATGAATGGCTCAGTGAAGATCCTTTTCGAGGTTGGTTGAAAGAAGTTTTTTGATTTTTTAATTAATATCATTTTAAAACATGAGCTCTTTTTTTGAAAGAAATTTAGCTCTTTTTTAGCTCTTTTTTAGATTTGATCTAGCTCTTTCCCCAAAAACAAGTTGGCAACACTGGTACAAATCTTGTTGTTCCCCAAGAGAACCACAGAACACTAATACTCCTAAAAGAGAACATTGTTCTGTTTTGTTGTTCTGCTGTCAGTTTGTGATTTAAATAACTATTTTTGTAAAGTTTTGTTTAGTTTAGAAGCACGTAGTGGTGATTAATAATAATATACCTATAGGTACTCAGTGTTTAGAAGAATTATAATAAAAAATATAAATACCTATATTAAATCAAAGAAAAAAGCTATAAAAAGTAATGCACAACACTTTAATAAAGTCTGAGTAGCACATTATTTTAATTAATATAATATCTAGTACTTACAATGCTTCTATGATAATTTTTTATACTTGCAGTAAATTTTGCAAATAATTCACATTTCACATTTTGCAATTATGCCTCTCGTGAAGATTGACTATGTAGTCAGCTTCAGCAGTGAAGACCCGGTAAGTGCATTTTGGATTTTAGTTTACTACTATGAAAATACATTACTATACTTAATATAAATGTATTACTCAACCAAATTAGATTTATTTCACTTAACTAAAATGCAGTTAAAGAAAGAAATATTAAAATTACCTATATAATAATGCTTAACCCCTTTTGACACTTGAACACATACATACACAATGCACATACACTCAACAACAATTACACTCACACAATTATAATATGCGAAACACACACTAATTTTAGTATGTAGTTTTTGATTATTAATAGTAAAAAGTTAACAGTAGGCTTTTTATAATTTGTATAAGGCCTACCTTTAAGTTTTTTATAACTCGTACTGGAGATTTTTTTCCATTTTATATCATCTACCTACCCTGTTGTACATCCTATGTATGCAACTGATGAAAACCAGTGGTAAAATATAACAAAAAGGAAATTTTCAGGAGCACCCGGCCAACAACCTGCTGTCGTCAGAGGTGAAGAGCAAGTGGCTGTGCAGTGCGGGAGAGTCTTCTTGCTCTGTCGTGCTACAGCTGCAGAGTGCTTGCAAGGTGACTACATACCCACAACTAGGTCACAGCACAATGTAATGGATTAAATAACTTTACTCAATGGAAACTCTGTTCTTATTCTAAAAGGTACAGTTCAACATCATCTGCTTATTTTACTGATGATGCAATTGTAGGGAACAATACAACTATATGATGTTAGCAAGAGAAGCAAAAGAAAACAAATTGTACATTTGAATATTTTAAAATTAGGCTTAAGTTTATTTTTAATTTCAGATAGATTCAATCACGATAGGTGCCTACCATGTAGCTCTGTTGGAAGTCTTGGTGGGACTGTCGGAGAAACCTAATGACCCTTTTCAGGTATTGTACTAGTAAATATGTTAATTGACTGTTTCTGATTACAATTTTAGTAAAATTTATACCTTTATACTACATCTATAGGCCTTCTGACTTTGGACAGAATGTCTTTTTGTGTAAAAAAGTCTGAGGTTAAAGAGTAGCCCAATCTTTTATACAGGGTGGTCCAACTAGTGACGTCAATAATTTTTTTTATGATTCCTCACACCTATCCGAAAATACCCCATGTATGTTCTGCGATTTTCTGTAGTTTTCGAGTTATAATTTTTTTTGTGTTTTTTGAATATTTTCTGCCAGCGAGGTTTCAAAAATTCATATCCTTTTTTTTAGTAGGTATTTTGCAGTTTTTTTATTGTGACATGATTGTCTTAAATGTTGTTTTAATAAAAAAAATAACTCAGCTTCTTGAAACTACTTAAAGTTACTTAAAAAAGGCTTGTAAGTTAGAACTTTAGTTTTTAGTAGAACTAACTCAAACATTCAACTTCAATTTAAAAATACAAAAAGGAATTTTCTAGCTAGCTGCAAAGTTTTTAAACTTAGCTAGAAGCTAGCTAAGTTTAAAAACTTTGCAGGGTCCTAAGCTACCAAAATCATTAAAAAAAATTGTACTTAATTCGCCTTTTTTTGTTATAATCGGCCTTCAAAAGTGAAAAACAAAAATAAATTAAAAATGGAAATTTTTAATTTATTTTTGTTTTTATTATTTGTTGTTATAGTGACAACAGAAATACACATTTTCTGAAAATTTCAACTGTCTACCTATTGCAGATCATGAGATAGAGCGCACTAACCAACAGATGGACAGACGGCAAAGGCTTAGTAATAGGGTCCCGTTACCTTTGATTACTCTTTGGGTACCTACCTCTCAGCATGCTCAGCTCAAGTTGGTTAATTCAAAGTCACAGACAAACACAATAAAACTTTTTTTACTTGTATTTGTCACAGGATCACGGTGACCAATTTTTGGTCTACTACTAATATTAGTATATAGGACTTTTAAAATATCTATTGTGGTATAAAATCAAATAGAGCAGTCTCGGCAACGTGCTCGCCACGTATGGCGTTGTAATCGCCGACTGCCGTCGTGCAGCACAAAGCCTGCAAGTGATGGGGCCGTAGTGCTGCAGCGGGGACGTGTGCTGCACAGGTGCTGGTGCCCAGCTGCGTGCTGCTGTCGCCGGGCGCGTCGCGGCGCGGCGAGGGCGTGGAGTGCGTGCGCTCGTTCGGCGCGGCGCAGCTCGCGAGCGCGCCCGCGCAGCGCCGCTGGGACCGCGTGCGGCTCGTGTGCTCGCAGCCTTACAATAAGCACTGCAAGGTATACTGTACCAAATGAAAGTGGCTCCATCGTTCACTCGCCGGAACGCGGACTTCAGCGAGTCGCTCTTCGTCCTCGAGGGAAGATCTTAGATATGGTGACTTTAGATAGGTCGGTCTCAGTCGTGTAGTTTAAGATCTAAAATTGTAAAATAAAATATTTACTTATCGTAAATACGTCGGTGATGTGGACAATTACTCGAGTAGTGGGAATACCGGGAAGCGTTTAAATGTGAAGAAATTAACTCGCTCGTAAAGGTTATAAAATTAGGAGATGAATTTCGTTTATCGAATTTCACGGATTTGAAGGCGCAACCTCTCCGGCGTACTTAGGCTGCTGCGTTCGGGCGGACGACGGTTGTCGTGTATCATCAGTGGCACTGTCTGCTCGCAGTACGGGCTCGCGTTCGTGTACATCTCCAGCGCGGCGGGCGCGGGCGCGGCGGGCGCGGGCTCGGCGGGCGCGGGCGCGGCGGGCGCGGGCGCGGGCGCGGCGGGCGCGGGCGCGGCGGCGCCCCTGCGCGCGCTGCGGCTGGACGCGGACGCGGGCTCCGACGACGAGTTCCGGCCCGGGGAGCTGTTCGCGAGCCACCGGCGCGGCCAGTCCGCAGGTAACGCGTCGCACGAAGCTCCGCTCGAGAACCGGTGACCCGGCCGCCGGTCACTTCTCGAGTACTTAGTTTCCATTATAAATGATGATTTCGAGGAGGATTAAACGAGTGTTTATTTTATACCATTTCCATTACGGGAAACGTCAAAGTGAAATCTTTCAACTCCACAGATGCTCAAATAAGACAAGCTTCCTCCCAAGCGCTCAAAAATATCCCCGACGCGTCGACCGAGCTGACCAAGACGCCCATCGCTAAGAACGGCGGAAAGGGACAGACCCACACGGGGGCCGAGCGGGCGGCCGACCGGCGCAGGGAGAGCCTGCTCTACAGCGCCGACGACGACGAGCCGCACGCCAAAATAGACGGAGTGCTGCAGAGACATCGCGAGACCGGCGAGAGGCGGGGGACCCCCGACGCGCGCGCAGACACACAGCAGCAGCGGCGCGCGCGCGGGGACCGCGCCGACGGAGAAGCGAGGCGCGCGCGCGACGACGCCGAGGCCGATAGACTGACGCACAGAGACAATACGACACCTCTGAAGACACACTCTGAGAGAAAAGCTTCCAGTACTGACGGAGAACCGGCGCCGGCGAGCCAAGCGAAGCGGAAGAGGTCGGGAGAAAGTGAGCTTTAACTCAATTATTTACTAAGTTTTAAACAAATACTATTTAAATTTATCTCTTATCTTATCTTTATAAATCTCCCATTGTTGATATATATATTTTTTTGTTTGAATGAATGCGATAATAATAGAGTGATAAAACAAGATTTGACGAGATGACGGTTGACCCGGACGGCCGGCTGTTGCATTCTCAGCTACACCCCTCCATCGAGCTCGACGAAAGGCACTGAGATGCAAGTGCACGTCGTTTCAAGTGATCATGTCGGTGGGCCCCTTGTTTCTTCAGATCACCCCGAATTGGGTCCCGTGTGCGAGTCGCTCGACCGGGTGCTGGCGGGCGCGGCGGTCGCGCTGAGCGGCTACGTGAACCCGGAGCGCGCCGCCCTGCGCGCCGCGGCGCTGGAGATGGGCGCGCGATACCTGCGCGACTGGGACCCCACTTGCACGCATCTCATGTGAGTAGCGGCGCGCTGCCGGCGGGCGCGGCGGTCGCCCTGAGCGGCTACGTGAACCCGGAGCGCGCCGCCCTGCGCGCCGCGGCGCTGGAGATGGGCGCGCGATACCTGCGCGACTGGGACCCCACTTGCACGCATCTCATGTGAGTAGCGGCGCGCTGCCGGCGGGCGCGGCGGTCGCCCTGAGCGGCTACGTGAACCCGGAGCGCGCCGCCCTGCGCGCCGCGGCGCTGGAGATGGGCGCGCGATACCTGCGCGACTGGGACCCCACTTGCACGCATCTCATGTGAGTAGCGGCGCGCTGCCGGCGGGCGCGGCGGTCGCCCTGAGCGGCTACGTGAACCCGGAGCGCGCCGCCCTGCGCGCCGCGGCGCTGGAGATGGGCGCGCGATACCTGCGCGACTGGGACCCCACTTGCACGCATCTCATGTGAGTAGCGGCGCGCTGCCGGCGGGCGCGGCGGTCGCCCTGAGCGGCTACGTGAACCCGGAGCGCGCCGCCCTGCGCGCCGCGGCGCTGGAGATGGGCGCGCGATACCTGCGCGACTGGGACCCCACTTGCACGCATCTCATGTGAGTAGCGGCGCGCTGCCGGCGGGCGCGGCGGTCGCCCTGAGCGGCTACGTGAACCCGGAGCGCGCCGCCCTGCGCGCCGCGGCGCTGGAGATGGGCGCGCGATACCTGCGCGACTGGGACCCCACTTGCACGCATCTCATGTGAGTAGCGGCGCGCTGCCGGCGGGCGCGGCGGTCGCCCTGAGCGGCTACGTGAACCCGGAGCGCGCCGCCCTGCGCGCCGCGGCGCTGGAGATGGGCGCGCGATACCTGCGCGACTGGGACCCCACTTGCACGCATCTCATGTGAGTAGCGGCGCGCTGCCGGCGGGCGCGGCGGTCGCCCTGAGCGGCTACGTGAACCCGGAGCGCGCCGCCCTGCGCGCCGCGGCGCTGGAGATGGGCGCGCGATACCTGCGCGACTGGGACCCCACTTGCACGCATCTCATGTGAGTAGCGGCGCGCTGCCGGCGGGCGCGGCGGTCGCCCTGAGCGGCTACGTGAACCCGGAGCGCGCCGCCCTGCGCGCCGCGGCGCTGGAGATGGGCGCGCGATACCTGCGCGACTGGGACCCCACTTGCACGCATCTCATGTGAGTAGCGGCGCGCTGCCGGCGGGCGCGGCGGTCGCCCTGAGCGGCTACGTGAACCCGGAGCGCGCCGCCCTGCGCGCCGCGGCGCTGGAGATGGGCGCGCGATACCTGCGCGACTGGGACCCCACTTGCACGCATCTCATGTGAGTAGCGGCGCGCTGCCGGCGGGCGCGGCGGTCGCGCTGAGCGGCTACGTGAACCCGGAGCGCGGCGCACTGCGCGCCGCGGCGCTGGAGATGGGCGCGCGATACCTGCGCGACTGGGACCCCACTTGCACGCATCTCATGTGAGTAGCGGCGCGCTGCCGGCGGGCGCGGCGGTCGCGCTGAGCGGCTACGTGAACCCGGAGCGCGGCGCACTGCGCGCCGCGGCGCTGGAGATGGGCGCGCGATACCTGCGCGACTGGGACCCCACTTGCACGCATCTCATGTGAGTAGCGGCGCGCTGCCGGCGGGCGCGGCGGTCGCGCTGAGCGGCTACGTGAACCCGGAGCGCGGCGCACTGCGCGCCGCGGCGCTGGAGATGGGCGCGCGATACCTGCGCGACTGGGACCCCACTTGCACGCATCTCATGTGAGTAGCGGCGCGCTGCCGGCGGGCGCGGCGGTCGCGCTGAGCGGCTACGTGAACCCGGAGCGCGGCGCACTGCGCGCCGCGGCGCTGGAGATGGGCGCGCGATACCTGCGCGACTGGGACCCCACTTGCACGCATCTCATGTGAGTAGCGGCGCGCTGCCGGCGGGCGCGGCGGTCGCGCTGAGCGGCTACGTGAACCCGGAGCGCGGCGCACTGCGCGCCGCGGCGCTGGAGATGGGCGCGCGATACCTGCGCGACTGGGACCCCACTTGCACGCATCTCATGTGAGTAGCGGCGCGCTGCCGGCGGGCGCGGCGGTCGCGCTGAGCGGCTACGTGAACCCGGAGCGCGGCGCACTGCGCGCCGCGGCGCTGGAGATGGGCGCGCGATACCTGCGCGACTGGGACCCCACTTGCACGCATCTCATGTGAGTAGCGGCGCGCTGCCACCGATAATCCCGTAAACAGCAGACGACAAACGAACGCGAAGAAAGCGCGCGAAAATATGTTCAAAGAATATAAGTTCACAATAATATTATAACGCCAATAGTGGTAGCATGTGGATAGACAGTAAATATGTATAAATTATCGTAATCATACAGATATATAAAATGATTGAGCGTATGTTAAAAACTAGAAGTTGTCGTGCCCCAGTTGCGCGTTCCCGAACACGCCGAAGCTGCGCGCGCTGCGCGCGGCGCGCGCCGCCACCGCGGCCGTGGGCGGCGCCTGGCTGGCGCAGTGCCGCGCGCGCCGCCGCCGCCTGCCGTGGCGCTGGTTCGCCGTCGAGCCGCGCCAGCGCGAGCCCGCGCCGGACCTCGACCGCCTGTCGCCGCCGTCGCCGCCGTCGCCGCCGTCGCCGCAAGAACACGATTCTGGTCATTTTCCCCATTATAAAAACAACTAGAGTAATATTTTTAACTACGACAAACTTCCAAATCGAATCGTATCAATTTATCGCTTTGGATACGTAATGTAGTATTATAAAATTTCCAGTCAAATTGCTTGCGTTGGTCAAATATTATACTAGCAACTGTAATTTTTGTATAGAATTTTGAGAAAATCATAATTTTATCATTACATGCCTCGGCCACACTGTACAAACATTTGAATAGTAACCATGTAAAGTTTGGTTTTTAGTTTATTTAAGGTTCTCTCGTTGTCTTTGAAATCTTTTGGAAGTTAGTTTATTGCAGGGTTTATTGTATAATTTTGCACTCATTGCGCAGCAGTTTTTACTAAATAGTCTACTAGTGTTTCTACTATCCCTTCCGAGTTAGTTTCTTTCACGGGCTTTTATAAAAAGTGCGTTTTTTAATAAATAATAATAACATACACGCAAGTGGCAATACTCTCAGCCTTTTGAAGAGGTTTACACGACTCTGGAGGAGCTGCTCCACACCCCGCTCGAACGCAATTTTTTTTCCTGATTCCTTTTCTGACAATCAGAAAACCTGCAAAAATTTGTAGTTTGGATCGTGTATCGGAGGATCTAAATATACATTTGGTTATAGAGGGCGACACTGACGACGAAATAGAAAAAGTTTTGAAACAACAGAGCAAGAAACCGCGCAACTCCAGCCCCGACCGCGACCGCGCCGACCGCGACCTCGCCGACCGCGCCCGCGCCGACCGCGACCTCGCCGACCGCGACCTCGCCGACGCTTCAAGCGAACACGTCCAGTCCGACCGACGGAGTCGTCCGGGCAGCGCGGCCGCGGCGGACGCGGACGCGTCGCGCGACTCGGACGTGGCCTTCGTCCGCGACGAGCGCGTGCAGGCGCAGATCAGCCTGCACTCCGACTCCGACGCGACGGACGAGGACGAACGCGGCCAGCATCCCGACAGTGTGACCATCACGAAGGTAGGAGGTCGTCGCCGTCCCGTCGCCGCGTCGGCCGCGGAGCCGCCGAACTAATGCTACGTGACCGGTTTCGTGCGAACAATATTTTGTCTTTCTACGAAACTACGAAGCCGGTTACGAACGATTACATTTTGTTCCTTGTATCGTACAAAGTTAAAAATAGTTTACTTATATGAGTTTATATTAAAATTTATAATCAATGTTTTTTTTATCTAATAAAACAATTTAGTCATTAAAATAAGTTTGACTAGTCACATAGTAAGAAAAAATATTCTTTGTCCGATACTGGTTAATTGGTATCGTACAAAGAACAAAATGTATCGTACAAAGAACAAAATGTATTCATTCGTAACTGGTTTTGTAGGAAGACAAAATATTATTTGCACGAAACCGGTTCCTACGCATCGGTTTTGGTCTTGGCCGCATACATGTCGCGCTAATCTGTGTCGCGTCGCGCAGGAGCTGCCGGCGCCGTGGGCGGGCCGCACGTTCGCGCTGTCGGCGCGGCTGCCGGCGCGCGACGCCGCGCTGCTGCCGCGCTACATCCGCGCGCACGGCGGCCTGGTGCTGCAGGCGAGTGCTGCACCGATATTGCCGTTCCTGCGGCTTCTACATTTACACCATCATTCTAAATTGTGTTTCGCATAAACTACAGCAATAAAGCGAAAACCATTTAAATAAATGAATAATTCGCACGCTTAACGCGAGTCGGCGCGTGACGTCGCACACGTGTCGGGGCTCACCTCACCGCAACGAGGAAATGTCAATCTCTTCGAATAGTATTGCATGTAGTAATGTGTTGTGTTCACTTTTTTTTAAGTCTATAAATAAATAAAAATAAATGTTTCGCACAGGAGCACGAGCTGCTGGAAGACAGCAGCGTGACGTACGTGGTGGAGGACGGCGGGGGTGACGGGGGTGGCGGGGGCGCGGCGGGGGAGGGCGGCGCGCGGCGCGTGCCCCCCGCCTGGGTGTGGCGCCGCCTCGCGCGCGTGTAGGCGCTTCGGCTCCTCCAGCGAACTGCGCCCTCCGACCGAATCACCTGAACACGTTGAAATTGATGTCGGTGCGATACGACGGCTCGTTTCAATTGTGTATCGATGTGTTGATGATGAAAATAAATATTTTTTATTCATTGCCGTTTCTTTTTCATCACAAGCCCTCAACCGGACACAGTTACAGGTTACAGGATGTTAATAAAACACGAAGTGTAAATAAGTGTAGTTTATTGTAGTTGTGGGCCTCCCCCGGGCCGCGGCGCGCGCGCTGCCGGCCGGCCTCACTGCGACGTGAGCAGCGTGAGCTTCTCGTTGAGCTGCAGCTGCGTCTTGATGAGTTGCGCGAGCGTCACCACCTGCCGACGGAGCGCGGAGACCACGTCAAACATTATTCAGAGACGCGAGAAATCCGAAATAAAAAGTAGCCTAAATTTTATTCTAGTCTACACTGTAATCTGTCTCTATGCCAAACGGCCAAAGCGGTTTAGTGGTTATAACGTGATTGAGTAAGAAACGAACATCCTTACAACCAAACTTTTGCATTTATAATATTAGTAGTATTTATAATATTAGTAAGCATCTAAGTCATTTATTATGAAATTTTTACTTTTAAGTTAGGCGATTATTACTCATTAACTAGTAAAGCCTACTTACCTGTGATAGTTTTCCTTTAAAGTTCGTTATATATACTACTATTGTGAATACTTTTCATATATTTTAGTTTTTAGAGGGGATACACAAAAAAATGTTCATAACGTAACTCCAAAATACTTTTGAAAGACCCCCTCACAATGCGTCAAACAATAATGAGCAAAACTATATAACTTGTATTTTTACTATGGAACCTTCGTGGAAGCTAAAGTCATATTTTCAAAGATGATTATATATATATTTTTCCTTAGTTTTAAAAATAAAGTGATGAAATTCAATAGTTACATTAAATAAAAATGTACTACATTTTGGTAAATGACCATTTATCATCACCTCAACTTACGAATTTTGCTAGTCCAAAGTAGCCATTAATCTTTGTCAGTTTTTATTTATATTAGCGTATTTATTGGTCGGTTTTTTACTTGGCACCGCACTCACCATGAGCAAGTCCTTGACGCCGGAGTTGAAGGCGTCGGCGAAGGAGTCGGCCGCCATGTCGGGCAGCGCGGTCACCAGCTCCAGCAGCTGGCGCCCCACCGCGTCGTTGGGCACCGCGCGCTCCGCCAGCACCTCCTCCGCGTACTGCACCACCTGATCTAGGACCGTGGACAGCTTGGAGGCAGCCTCGGCGACCTGCGCCAGGTCCACCATGGGCTGCACCTGGCGCGAGCGCCCGCCCGGGCCCATGGTCTTCTGGCACAGCTGCAGACCCACTATCTCAGGCTCGTAGTAGGTGAGCCCCACGTCGACGGGCGTGAACATGCAGCCCTGCTTGCCGCGCGGCACGCCCAGCGCCACGCACACGTACGCGCGCAGCCCCATGCGCGCGCCGGCCAGCGACGTGTCCAGCGTCACGTGCACCGGCTCGCGGCACTCGCGCGAGTAGTACTCGTGGATCACTGACGAGTGGTTTGTCACCTCGTTGCCGGTTGCCCACCAACCTGCACACACACCAAACTAAATGGTTAGGCAATAGGACTGGGGAATGCAAATCTCGCGAGATTGGGGCTCAAGCGAGATCTCGCGAGATTGTAAATAACAATACTGCGAGATCTCGCCAATTTCGAGATCTCGCGAGATTTGCAGTTTTGTGTGTTTTTTTTTTGTGCAAATAATCACAATATTTGAATAAATTAGAAAAAGAATAATAAAAATTATAAGTATTATAAGATAACATTTATTTTCACGAATTTTTTCAATACTTTTATGAATCAAATTGTCTATAATTTTTTAATAAACTTCTAAGTAGTAAACTTTGACGTATGTTTCAATCAAATCACTGTACTGCCCTCGTAATTGAAAAGAAAGTAAGTTAAATAGAAGTTATCTTTAAGTTACTGTGTTTTCAATTACGAGGGCCTACACATAGCACAGTTTGGTTACCTATTGTAAAAAAAATTATTTTTTATTTTTTGAAAAGCAACTGCTGAGTTTCTTGCCGGTTCTTCTCAGCAGAATCTGCATTCCGAACCGGTGGTAGATTTATAAGAGCTACAAGTTGGCCTATATGAAATAAATAAATTTTGAATTTGAAATAACAAATGAAAAAAAACAACCAGTCTTCTCTTCTAATATCAAACGCAAATCTTTTAGTAATTTAAAAAATAATTCGCGCACCGAACGAAACCGACAGGTCGCAACTCCGTCAGTGTCAGTCCGCGCTTCGAATAAGACTTTTTTATGCTCGAGTGCAATCTCGTTAATCTCGCGAGATCTCGCCCTTTTTTCGGCCGAGATCAATCTTGCTAAAAAAGGCCGAGATCTCGCGAAAACGAGATCTCGCGAGATCGAGATTGCATTCCCTAAATAGGACTCGCATCTAATGAATGAAACTTTCTCTGGAATAACAATTAAAATTGCCCACACAAGGCACATAGAAGCAGTTCTAATAATAATAATTATCACGCAAAAAATGCATTTGGAGCCTACTTGCGGACAATAATCCCAGGAGTTTAAGTTTGAATGGGCAGTCATCTCACCGACAATGTTCTCTGAGGCGTTGACCCTCCTGTTGAGCTCGTACACATCCATGGCGTAATTCAGCTCCGCCTCCACTTGGTCGGCGTGCTCCTTGTGCGGCACACAGAAGCAGTTCGTCACCTCCACCACGCCCTTGTCCGACGTTCCTGAGCAGAAACACAATTGATGTGTGTAGCTCGACTAGATGTTTTACGTGACTGTCATGAGCTAGGGTCACATCTCTGCAACACAAACATAACCTCACCAAAATATCCGTGAAACTTATGTTCATAACAAACAACCTTTCAACACGCATTAAAACACTTATTCACCACTTCATCCATGGAATAACCTCGTATTTATAGTGAATATAATTATGGTTATCAGAAAGAAAGGCACCAAAACATAATTGGATTAGGTTAACTTGCTCAGTCGACAAACTTATTGAAACCTTAACCACTCTGAGTTTTAGATCTTTAAATATTATTTACCCAGTAATGTGCCGATAACGCGATGTGAATCTGCATTGCGCCGCTCGTATGCATCTACAATTTGAAATAAAACAACGGGGTGAACCTTAACTGTAAGATTGAGCGCCATGTTGATCACAGATCACAGACCAGAAAAGATATCACAGATTACCCACAGACCAGAAAGAGATTACCTACTACTTACTACAGAGTGAATAGGGTGACCAACCCAATAGCTAGCACTGCACCAGTTTATTCGCACTTTGGCAAAAAAGATTAAAATATAAGTTTCTGATTGTGGTTTTTAAATTTTCAGATTAAAAAATATTTAGGGGAATTCATATTTTTCACAATCGAAACCTTTCTAATCTGGAAAGTTTTAAAATGACGTCAGTATCGTAGTTGAAAGATATCGTTCTGGAGTTCCCGAAGTTTTTCGGCCATTTTGACTCATCGCCGTTAAGGGTCAGTACTTACTTAATAATGATTTAACTGTAGTTTTATTTGAGTTTTAATAATATAATTGTTTTCAATTGATTTTCTAAGTATTATTAGTTACTAATTCAAAAAGTAAATGAAACTTTCCCGTTATTTCATTGCAAAACAAGGGGTGTCAGTATCTGGTTACAAAATTTGGAGATTTTCCTGTTTATTAACACTCCGAAGCGATTCGATTCCCTAGCAGACTGGGAGTCTGTAGACGATCTTAACAAGTGTGTGTAAACTATCTATGTTGTGTGAGCAACTGCTGAGTTTCTTGCCGGCTCTTCTCAGCAGAATCTGCATTCCGAACCGGTGGTAGATTTTTGACGTTTCATAAGAGCTACAAGTTGGCCTACATGAAATAAATAAATTTTGATTTTGATTTTGATTTTTGATTTTATACTCTGGCGTCTAAATTCTTTAAGACCCATCACACGAAAAGGACCAAGAAGTTCTTTGACCTTACTCTCAAACTGATGGAAGACAGACAAGAGATGAGACTTCAGTCGTCAGCAGACGCGGATGCCTACTGGTAGGTTAATAGGCAGATCTCTAAGAAAATAACTCGCGACCAATAAATTTAATACCAAGTGTATTAAAGACACCATCTAGTGGAACAGTAGTTCCATTCCAAAGTGTCCGTGAGAGATCTATCTATCGGACAGAGCCAGCTGACGCAGCTGAAAACTGACGAAGGCTGTCACGTTTCTTCTCCACCTGAGGTAGGGAGAGAGGTTGAGAAGTTCTATGGGCAGTTATTTATCACGAAACAAAAATCATTCCGCGGACGATGGAGAGAGCTATGCTCGGAGTATCCCTGCGAGATCATATCAGAAATGAGGATATCTGTAAGAGAATCAAAGTCACGGACATAGCTAAGCGAAACTGAAGTGGAAATGGGCGGGCATATAGCTCGAAGAGCTGATGGTCGATGGGATCCCATGGTGTTGGAGTAGCGATCCCGTATCAGGAAGCTAGGTGGACCGACGACATCAAACGAGTCGCAGAGAGCCGCTGGATTCAGTTAGCGTAAGACCGAAGCCTGTGGAAGTCCATATAAGAGACCTTTGTCCAGCTGTGGACGTCTGTCGTTTGGTAAAGACTATGTTTACGTTTTCTTATTAAATATGTAAGGGTGTTTGTTTTAAATATAATAAATATAAAAAAATTAAGTCACCTACAGTTACTACAAGAATTTCCGTATATTATTTCGTAATAAAATCTATATTCTAAAAGACTTCCGTAGGTAGCCTAGCGTTATATTTCCCTTAAACTCTATTAAAATCTGAGTGTTGATAATTGGATAATTTTGTGCCCATAACTGGTAACAAATGTGCGAATAATTGGGGACTGGGTCATTTTTCAATCTTATTTAAAATTCTAGTTGATTTAAACAAAAAAATTTCAATATCTTCTTTAATTATATATTTTATTAAACAAGTAACCATATGAACACAGTGATTTATAGAATTTGGTTAAATTTATACTTAAAAAACATATTTGAAATAAGATAAACTCTTAAAGTGCCCATAATTGGGTCTGCCACCCTACATTCTCTTGGATTTACTATCACAATTCACAGACCAAAAAATAATTACTATCAAGGGGCTGAGATTGCATTCAGTCACAGATTAGGTATTAGTTCATTCAGTACCTAACTCAGTGCCTAACAAAAAATGAAAGCCACTGACATAGGGTGGCAGACCCAATTATGGGCACTTTAAGAGTTTATCTAATTTCAAATAGGTATGTTTTTTAAATAGAAACCAAATCCTCTAAATCACCGTGTCATAAGATTAGTTACTTCTTTAATAAAATTTAATACCTAATTAAAGAAGATATTAAAATAGTTTTGTTTAAATCAACTAGAATTTGCAATCAGATTGAAAAATGTCCCAGCCCAATTATTAGCACATTTGTTACCAGTTATTGACACAAAATTAAATTGAAGGTTTTAAGAGAAATGTCATTTACTACTTTTCATAGTAAGCCTTTATTGAATAAAAAATATAGGTATGTCAGTAAAAAGTATATGACTTTCATTTTTTGAGAGGCACTGAGTTACAGAATCAAGAGGCTGATGTTTATTTATACCACTATACCTACGTGTGTAAGATAAGAAAGCACAGGGTAGGACTTACCCACGATTTACCATAGTTTTTCATAGCTATCTTTTCTGGTCTGTGTTCATAGCCACTGAAAATGTCAAAAATAGAGAATAGGTAGGGTACCTACCTACCTACATAGCTACGGCCCAAGAGAATGTAATCACTCCGTGGCTACGGCAGGCGGGCCACCCTAAAGCGTGTCGAAGCCTTACTCTTGTGGTCGAAGCCAAGTCCAGCCAAGCAAAGGCGATTGCGATCGTCACACTGTAGTTATTGGCCCCATCATTACGTGCTTACTGCTGAAAGTGATGACTTTTTTTTATTTTATTCTATGACAAGATAGCCCTTGACTGCGATCTCACCTGATGGTAAGTGACGATGCAGTCTAAGATGGTAGCGGGCTAACTTGGAAGGGGTATAGCAGTGTAAATTCAACCCATACCCCTAATCGGTTTCTACACGCCATCGTGCCGGAACGCTAAATCGCTTGGCGGCACGTTTTTGACGGTAGGGTGGTAACTAGCCACGGCCAAAGCCTCCCACCAGACCAGACCAGAGACAATTTAGAAATAATAAATTACTAAATTGCCCCCGCCGGGAATCGAACCCGAGACCTCCCAGTTATAAGACCACAGCGCTCACCACTGCGCCAGGGAGGTCGTCAAAATGACTGTAGGAATCATTTTTAGACAATCCCACAAAGTTGAACAACTCCATTTTTTTAACCCCCGACAAAAAAAGAGGGTTGATATAAGTTTGACGTATATTTATATTTGTCTGTAGTTCTGTACTCTGTTCTCTCGTAGCTTTACAACGAGATGAACCAATTTTGATACGGTTTTTTTCTGTTTTAAAGCTGACGTGATCGAGATGGATCTTAGCTATAGATCAGGTTTGAAGATCATCAATCAGCTCATGTCTTAGGTATGCTGAGATCTATATAGTGTGCTAAAACTAGACAGAAATATGAACTATCTCGTATTAACTCTGTCTTGAGTCCGAGAAGAGTCAAAGTGCGGTCTATAGATTTCAGCCTTGCTTGAATAAAGGTCTTATAAACTTTTTCAAGTACAATTGATTTGAATTTTGGTATACTCTTACTTCGAATTAAAAGGCAAACAGTCCAGAAATGGCAGTTAACTCTCCTAAACTAATCACGCCTTAAGAAAACTCATCTCTTAAAACGCTGAAATCCTACCTAAAGGCGTCTCCACCACCCCTTATAACGGCCGCTGACCTCACATCTAATCAATTTAACCACAACACGTCAGACAAAACCACCATCCGAACGCGTGGGTAATTATCAAAAATATAATTTAATCAATTACACTCATCTAAACCTCCGACAATATTTATTCGATTAGGGCGCGATTGCTATCGCAATCCCTCAATCAAATACCTAGACGCGGGAGCATCTAATAGCCGAATGAGTCTCTGGGCGAGACTAAATTCATAGCGTCAAATCCACCGAATTTATACCCACAGTTCAAGACGGCGCCAGTCGGGCGCCTACGCCGTCAACAAAGTCAAATATCGATTATCAAATACCACTTGGACGGCGTGTATTTTTTGTAAAATATATAAGTAGTGGTAGTTTTAATTTATTTCAGTTATTTATTTAAGTTATTTATTTAAGTTTTTATTTTGTTATATTTATATTGTAATAACAAAAAAAAAAAAAAATATCGATTTTTATAAAAGATCAATTTTAAACATGAAGCTAGCTGAATTATTTCCAAGACCTTAATACCTAACCTTGACTCGCAGTGGCGTGCACACAGGGTAGGCATAATGCGGAAAAATTATATAAAATGGAGAAAATAGCCATTACGAGTTATAAAAACTTAAGGGTAGGCTTTTTATAATTTGTACAATGCCTACCCTTAAGTTTTTTTATATTCGCACTGAAGATTTTTTCCATTTTGTATCATCTGCCTACCCTGTAGTACATCCTGTGCACGCCACTGAGTTGAGCTGATGCTACAGCATCAAGTATTCTGCAGGATCCAAACTTAGAAACTTACAGTAGATATAGCATGTCTGAGGTATGGTTGTAATGGTCTCAATGAGTAGATAGATGATGATCGTTAATGGACAAAGTTCTAATGATGGAGCAGCAAACTGGGCGACAGGATGTTGCGTAGGTGAGTCATACATAGTCTGGCCTTAGCTCTGGCCATAGATTCACATGTTGAAGGCGTTTTAAAATTTTAATTTAGTGAAATAAAAACCCTTTTAAATGTTTTTTTTTTTGGTTTCGTTTCACTCTCAACTCAAACTTCATAATATAATTTATTATTAACTATTAACATTTGCTTCTTTGTGAATTTTCTGTATGCTGATTTACTTCAAATGGAATTTTAGATTTACTTGCTATTTTAGCTTACATAATAAAATTAATGAAATAGAAACAGTAAACTTCTTTATAATATAGCTTTTACATATTTTGCTTTCAGCAAAAAACTATTAACAAAACAACAGAACACAACATTATTCATTAAGCATAGGTAACTAAAAGGCCTTAATCTCTACTAATTAAATACTAATCAGTGGTCATCTGAGGAAGCTGGTGTAGTATTGATCCTAATGCCGTGCATTTCTGCGATCTCGGTTTTCAAGGAGTTGGTGACGAGTCTGTGTTGCTTCACTGTGGACAGACCAACAAACTCTTTGGCTTCTATGCTAATCTGAAATAACAAATTTTATTAGCTATTGATTGAATCAATTTCACTGTAGGTATTAAGTGCAATATTTTTATATGGATTATATAATAATCCATATAAAAATATTATATACATTCAGTCACAGATTTAGAGTATTCAGTCTTTAAACACATAATTTACAATTTTAGAATCATGTAAACTTTACTGGAGTTACCTCAAACATGGCACCGCAGCCTCCCGATATATCCTGCACGCTCACATATGTGATGCCTGGCAATGATTTCTTCAACACCTCTGTTAGTTGTTGCTCCTTCGATATTGAGTTTTTGTCGAAGGCAGTGCCGTTGCTGCCAACAGTGCGACTCTGAAATTAAATCAGTCAGTCAGTGTTAAGAAGCTTTAGAAAGAATGAAAGAAAGAAAGACTGAAATGTTTCGGAATATACAAATGAACCGAGAGGTTCATGGTTTATGTAAAACCATGAACGCAGATTTAAATCAAATCGAAAGATTAAGTCATTTACTTACCAATTTGTCTCTGTAAGGAACTAAGACTTTCATAAAATAACGAAACATTTTCACAAAGGCTCCGTTGGTTTATATATATTAAAAGTTAAATAATAATAATAAAATATGTAATAAATTGTTGATTTAGGTTGTCATTTTAAAACTTTATACCGATACCTATTCATAAATTGTCTCATGTCTGTTTACATCATGTTTACATAACAACCAGTGTTGCCACCTCGAAAATTATCTTGTCACTAGATTCAATGTAAAATATCACCAGATTTTAAAAAAATTGGATGAAAAAAAAACACCAGAAGTCGCTAATTATTTTATAAGTACTAAATAAGTATGAATAAAAAACTGTACGTGATTTAATTACAGCATTCATTATTAAAATTCAGATTTTAGAAACGTCATAATTACGTTGATCAGGGGCCCAAGTCTGCTATTGCAATTGTAGTTTTATTGTCTATCAATGACATGACAATTGTTATTTTTAGCAATTGTCATGTCATTGATAGACAATTGAACCCCTGGGCCCCAAGTTAAATTGCTAAAAGTAGCAATTGGGATGTCATTGATAGACAATTGAACTACAATTGCAATAGCATTGCAATAGCAGACTTGGGCTCCTGGGGCCCAAGTCTGCTATTGCAATTGTAATTACATTACAGTTACATTGCCTATCAATGACATCCCAATTGCTACTTTTAGCAATTTGACTTGGGGCCCAGGGGTTCAATTGTCTATCAATGACGTGACAATTGCTAAAAATAACAATTGTCATGTCATTGATAGACAATGTAACTACAATTGCAATAGCAGACTTGGGCCCCAGTAACCTCCTCAAGATCAACTCATAAATTACGTGACCATGGAAAAACTCTCAGATCAATTTACACCTTAAATTTTGATGATACTTGTACAATATATATGTGCATATAAATGTATAATTATAATTAAAAAATAAATATAATTATGAAGATAATTTTGCCGCAGTTGCTAACAAGTTGTCCTAAATTACGTTACGTAGTATGTATTACTTCTATGAGAAAGAATATAGAATAAAGAAAAGTTATTTAGAAAACGAGAAAACTTGACTATGACATTGACAGATTAATGTCATAATCAAGGTGGTTGGTTGGGTATTGCATTTCTGCGTCATTACCTACACACAACAAAGCATTTTTTTAAAACGCTTTTAAGGTTCTTCCCACTGAAATAAGTATTGCCAGATGCTGTATCAAAAATCGCCAAAAAACACTAAAAATAAATTGTCGCTAAATGATGAAAAATTATCGCTATAAGCTCTGAAAAATCACCAGATCTAGTGACAAAATCGCTGAGGTGGCAACACTGATAACAACATAACCTGTGATAATCTAAGGCAGGCCATACACGATTAAGTCTATCGGTCCAATTGGCAGCGGACTTGAAGCAGCATCCAATTTGCATGACAGCTGCCCATACACGATAGCCGTGTAAGAATTCAATGCAAAAAAAAAAAAAACAATATATCTAAGATTATAATTTCAAAAAATATATTAATGTATATTTATTTTTCAATAATTTAAACAACTTTTTATGAAGCTTCTATTAATTACAAACACTTTTCAAACACTAATTCTTTTTTTCTTACTATGTAATATAACTGTGAAAGCTGTGTGTGAAAGTATGTTGGTTTGCCTTCATTCATGCAGTAACAGTCGCCTTAATATTTCAATGTTAGTACTCTAGTTCTTGTTTTTGTGTTGTCTATGTGACCACCTAAAATGATTATAACGGAAGTTTCGGACAAAGTTAGCGTTTTTGATAGTTATTGTGATGAATTATCAATAAGCCTTGGATAGCTAACGCGTGCGTCGTCGTCCGTCACTAGTGACGCGTGAGTAACGCTATGGTTTCAACTGGTGCGGCATCATGCAAACTTGATGGCTATCGTGTAAGGGCATAGCTGTCATGCAAATTGGATGCCGCTCCAAGTGCGCTGCCGATTGGACCGACAGACTTGATTGTGTATGGCCTGCACTGGTAGCATAGGCAGGAGATAAAAGTTTTATCCCCCGATTTTATCCACTGACAGGGAATAAAATTATCTTTTCCCGATGCTAAAGCATGGCGACAGAGGAGAAGGCGATGTATATTTCTATAAGTATATCCACTGAGTGTTATTTCCACCGCTGTGCCCATGCTCGACGGGTGGATAAAGTTAAGCGAGGAGATAAACGTTTTATCCTTTTCCCGGGGATAAAATTTCTCCCGCCCATGCTACCAGTGCTGCCCAAGTCTGCTGCGGACTTGACGCGGCATCATGCAGACTTGACCGACAGACTTGATCGTGTATGGCCTGCATAATTCAAATGTAGACCACAGATTCAAACGGGTACCTGCCTATAATTAAGTTAGACCACAGACATAAGTCGAGACTCACAGGTGGGTTAGAGTGTGCATATAGCACAAACATATAAGACTCTTATATGTTTGTGGCATATAGTCCTGTGTTTATTTTTTGTAGGTTTGTGTGTTAATGCGTCAAAGGACTAGAATCCAGGCCATAAATATATACAAAAAAATTAGATGTCATTTGCTGACGGCTGATAATGTCCTTAATTTGTGACTGATAATGTCATTGTCATTTGTCATGTCATAACAAAAGTGAACAAAAGCACGTGTCCGGTGTCTTTCATTGCTTGATTGCTATAAGTTGCCTTGGTTGCCGTTGCCGCAGGTTGCCGTATTGTTTTAGGAAATAGGAAATGTGAAATAAATTAAGAAATAGGAATGCCTCCATATAAAGCAGGATTATTAAAAAGGAAAGTTGATTCCACTAAATCGGATGAAAAAGTAGAAGTAAGTAAAAGTTTTTGTACAGTATCCTGTTACTTAACTCGTAAAAACATTTGTTTGTATTGTTGTTTTGTTATTTCATAGGAATCAAGATCAAGTAATGGTAATGAAGAAGAGAACTTAATTGGAGGCGAGTTGGACGCGGAGGATGACGCCACGGACTCTGAGCAAGAGGAAGCAGCCGCTTCCGACGGCGAACTGGATGTAAGCAGTGATTGCGTATACTTACCATTACGCACACTTGTGAGAATAGGGATTCCGAACCTTCGGTAGAGTCAAGACTCTACCGAACATACTTATCATAAGAGCCACAGGTTGAAGAGGTTAGCCTGTTTTTGTTAGAATGAGCACATACTTCATAGCACCTAACTTATAATTTACATTCTTCCAAAGAGGCATTGTACAGTAATGTACGGTAGGTATATTGTAGATACAAATAAAATTATTTAAATAACTTGCAGGAAGTAGTATTTGATGACAGTGCAGACTCCCTGCTGGAGGATGACGAGCAATCAGACCAGCCGTCTGATGAATCATCAGTAAGTAAATACCTTCTGTTGAGGTCATATTTGTCTAAGTAAAATCAGTACCAAAATTTTGTACTAGAGAACTATATTAAATAATATACTGAGCTATTGAATTTAATAAAGGGGTGTCCAAAAGACCCCTGCTTTTTGAGGCTGTAAGTTGATACTTGAAAAGCAGTCTTTCAGGGATGTCAGCAAATAGTAAATTTTCCAAAAAGTAATGCATTTTACAGGATTTACCTGACTCGGAAGGCAGTGACATTGAAGATGATGGTTCCGAGGCAAGTGATAACCACGAGGAAGCTGAGAGCAGTGACAGTGGCGCGGAGACCGGAACTGCTCCCTCCGCGGGCTCCAGCGATGATTCCTCTGTGAAACCACAGGTTGAAGCAAAGAAGCAGAGCCCTAACCGGAAACAGAAGTCTAAGGGAGTTGACAATGACCAAAAAAAACTATCCAGCGTGGATGTACTAGCTAATAAGATTAAAGAAACAGAGATTGCAACAGAACCTGTGCAGCAAAAAGGTATTATTTTCAATTTTAAATGTAAGATGGTTCAAGACCTCCTTTTGACGACCTCCCTGGCGCAGTGGTGAACGCTGTGGTCTTATAACTGGGAGGTCTGGGGTTCGATTCCCGGCGGAGGCAATTTTAGGAATTTATAATTTCTAAATTGTTTCTGGTCTGGTCTGGTGGGAGGCTTTGGCCGTGGCTAGTTACCACCCTACCGTCAAAAACGTGCCACCAAGCGATTTAGCGTTCCGGCACGATGGCGTGTAGAAACGTGTAAATGGGTCGAATTTACACTGTTATACCCCTTCCAAGTTAGCCCGCTACCATCTTAGACTGCATTGTCACTTCGTTTCCTGGGAATCTTTTCCGCAAGTAGGCGTCGATTCGCCCGTTTTGCGTGTGCATTGTCACTTACCATCAGGTGAGATTTTATAATTGTCATATAATTTGATTTACACTTTGATACAGTGTTTTTTTTTTAAATAACTCCTTTTTAACCTTTATTTTTTCAACAATTCTAGATGAGTATGACTCTGGAGACACATCCGATGAAGAAGACAGAGTGAACACAGTGGGCGAGGTGCCCATGTGGTGGTACAACGAGTATCCGCACGTGGGCTATGACTTGGACGGCCGCCGCATCATCAAGCCTCCCCAGAGGGACCACATCGATGATTTCCTCAAGTGAGTATGAGTTGAGACAAGTGTGGATAGTGAAAGCACTCTTGGCTACTAGACATGCAGGAACCGTTTGGAACTTGCAAAGATCTTAAATTATTTATTGGTTGGTTGCAGTTAAAGATTGTTGTGGTTTGTCATGTATTATAGCATCATCTAGCTGTAGTTCATTGACAACACACAGTTGCAAAGGTGTCCATGTGATGGTAATGTTCGTTTTGTAGGAAGTGTGAGGACCCGGAGTTCTGGCGCACTGTACGCGACCCCGCCACGGGGCAGGACGTAGTGCTGTCCAAGGCGGACCTGCAGCTGATAGAGCGTCTCCGCACCTCCCAAGTACCCAGCGGCGAGCATGATGAATATGAGGTAATAGTTTTTAACTTTTTGTCTCCCTATGTCTTGTTGAGATCATTTGAAGGGTATAGAAAAAGAAGGGGCTCGAAAATTAGGATAATTTAGAGAAAATGGAAATGTTTAAAACTTTATTGCCCTGTTTTTGATGAAACATTTTTTAATAAGCTGATATGGCTTGTTTTGTATAATGTAAATGAAAGGCCGAGTCCTAGTATCCTATTATAATATTATCCTATCCTACTATAAAATTATTATTATACATTTGGCTGATGCCCCGTGGTGCCCGGTGGTGGTGGTCGTGGTGGTGGTGGGACAAGCCGATCCTTGTCCCACCAGTAGGTCTGGTAGGGTACGATAAGAATTGTCAATGTGTTTATCAGACCTTCACCATATTTAAATGGGACCAATCTGACGAATACTAATATTTCCGAAAACAAATATAAAAATACTTCCTTTCAAATAAAAAAAATATTGATTTGCTTTAGATTTGACGTAGTTATGGAATAACATTGCAGTGGATCTGCACTTTGTCGGTGTGGATTAAGATTTTTTGATTCCCATGGGAACGTTTTAGTTTTCTGGAATAAAATGTAGCCTATGTTTTAATTCTGGGTATGCACTATCTCCATTCCATTTGTTCATTTATCGTGGTGTGTTGCAAAAACTCACACGCACAGATACAAATTTTATTTTATTTTATTTTACAAGAAAACTTACAGCTTATTAGAAAAATAAGAACTAGTCAATAAATACAAAAGAAGAATTAAAGCTAATTACAAGTTTTCACAGATAGAATTTACATATGAAAAAGGAAAAAAAAACACTCAACTAGGAGAAGGAAAAATAAAAAGAAATACAGGGGGGAAAAAAAAGAAAAAATTGTAAAGAATAATCAATCAATCAATAAAAACTATACAATGTGGGGTAAAAAAAAAGCAAAATTTGAGAAGTGGCCAACGAATTTCTTAACGAGGTTTACGAATTATTTATAAGCGTTAAAAAATTCGTTTGCCAGAGTTTTGCGAATGGTGGTGGCAGTGATGCAAAAACGGTCTAGATTTTTATTATTTTTACAAATTTTTGACCTTTATAATATTAGTGTGATATTAACGAGCCCCTTATTTTCCCATATCCTTAACTCGTTCCGATCCCTCGAACTGAAGGTGCAAGTAATAAATGAGTCGCGTTGTCCTCAGCCGTGGGTGGAGTGGTTCTCGCGCTCGGTGCTGGCGACGCCGCTGCGCGCCTTCCCCGACCACAAGCGCTCCTTCCTGCCGTCGCGCTCCGAGCGCCTGCAGGTGGCCAGGATCGTGCACGCGCTCAAGATGGGCTGGACCAAGACGCGCAGGCAGATCGCCGACGAGAGGCGCAAGAAGAGGGTACCTCGCCTTTGTATACTATTACCACTGTGAATGCCACACTTTGTACGTCTATTACTTTTGGCTCGACCGCTGAATCGAGCTTGATGTTGTTCGACCCTCACCGAATAGAAAATTGACCAGTCGCACGGTGGGTGTGCACCGGAGACTGGACTAGTTCTGAGATCTAATAGAGCGTACTCTGACTTAGATAGAGTTAACACGAAAGGCACAAATATGATTTCACATAAATCTGTCTCATTTTAACTCTGTCTTCGGTCTGAGCGGGGTGAGAGTGCGGCCTGTAGATTTCTTTCTTCTTAGATAGAGACTTTGGTGATTAAGTGTTATAATAGCGGAGCCCTTTTTTGTTTTGCAGGAGCGGAACTTCTACAACCTGTGGGGCAGCGAGCCGAGCGAGGCGCGGCCGGCGCCGCGCCACCTGCCCGCGCCGCGCCGCGCGCTGCCCTCGCACGCCGAGAGCTACAACCCGCCGCCCGAGTACCTGCTCGACGACAGGGAGCTCAAGGAGTGGGACAAGCTGGCGGAGACGCCGTGGAAGCGCAAGTACACGTTCCTGCCCACCGCGCACGCCTCGCTGCGCGCCGTGCCCGCCTACCCGCGCTTCGTGCGCGAGCGCTTCCTGCGCTGCCTCGACCTCTATCTGGCGCCGCGGGCGATCAAGATGCGGGTGAGTTGCGCCTCGCGGCTCCTCGCGGCCGCCTCGCTCGCTGAGTACTGACCGCAGCGTCTCCCGCAGCTCACCATCGGCGCGGAGGACCTCGTGCCCAAGCTGCCGTCGCCGCGCGACCTGCAGCCCTTCCCCACGGCCGAGGCGCTGTGTCTGCGCGGCCACGGCGCGCTCGTGCGCAGCGTGGACTTCGACCCCTCCGGCCAGTACATCGTGTCGGCCAGCGACGACGCCACCGTCAGAGGTGGGCCCCTCCGCCGCCGGACGCCGAGCGATCGCCGAGTGGCCGCAGCTAACGCGTCCGTCCTGTGCGCAGTGTGGGAGACGAGCACGGGCCGCTGCCTGCGCACCGTGGAGCTGGGCGAGCCGGTGGGCGCGGCGGCGTGGACGCCGGTGGGCGGGCTCAGCCTCGTGGCCGTGGCGCTGGGGCGGCGCCTGCTGCTGCTCAACCCGGGCCGCGACGTGGGCGCGGCGCGCGTGGCGGCGCGCACGGACGAGCTGCTGCAGGACGAGCCGCCCGCGCACGACGCCGCCAGTCAGTCAGACCACTACTACACTCCCTACCATCCATCCATCCATCCATCGTGCACGAGTCCGGTTTGCCGGATTACAGCAAAATAGTTTTGGTGTAATCCGGCATTTGATGTTTCGCGATCTGAACGCCCGCTTTCATGCCATCGTTTCAGACCGATTGAGAAGTTAAGATGGAACGCTATCAATATTGAAGTCAGTCTTTCATGCATGTGCTGTTCCAAGTGTTGCTCTAGGCGGCCGCTGATGTGTGCGTGTGCGTGTGTCCGCAGTGGACGCGCGCACGGCGGCGTGCGTGCAGTGGGCGCGCGCGGACGCGGCGCAGTGGGCGCGCGGCGTGCGGCTCGCGCTCACGCACTTCCGGCCGCTCACGCACGTGGCGTGGCACGCCAAGGGCGACTACCTGTGCGTGACGCTGGCGGACGCGGCGTCGCGCGCCGTGGTCGTGCATCAGCTGTCGCGGCGCCGCAGCCAGCTGCCCTTCCGCCGCGCCAAGGGGCTGGTGCAGTGCGCGCTGTTCCACCCGCACCGCCCGCAGCTGCTGGTGGCCACTCAGCGCGTGGTGCGCGTGTACGACCTGGTGAAGCAGGAGCTGGTGCGCAAGCTGCAGACGGGCGCGCAGTGGATCAGCTCGCTGGCCGTGCACCCCGCGGGGGACAACCTGCTCGTGTCCTCCTACGACCGGAAGCTGATCTGGTGAGCGGCCACTGCACTACTGAGCCAGCGCAGCTCGAGCTACCTCACTTTTGAATTTCGCTTGTTCATTTCTTGGCATTTGGACAATTCAGGTTCGACCTGGAGCTGTCGTCGCGGCCCTACCAGACGCTGCGGCTGCACGGCCGCGCGGTGCGCGCCGTCTGCTTCCACCGCCGCTACCCGCTGTTCGCGTCGGCCGGCGACGACCCCTACCTCGTCGTGTCGCACGGCATGGTCTACAAGTGAGTCTCGCCATTACTACACGAGCCGTTCGCGCTATAACCGCTCACAACCGTCCGCTTCCACCGCCGCTACCCGCTGTTCGCGTCGGCCGGCGACGACCCCTACCTCGTCGTGTCGCACGGCATGGTCTACAAGTGAGTCTCGCCATTACTACTCTCAAAAAAATGACACGCTCAGATCTAATCTGTGCCAAGGTCTAATCGTAATTATGTTAATCCAATCGCTTCATTATCACGTCGTCAAAACGAATAGAAAAAGTAGAAAAACTGTAAAATTACATTATGTTACCTTACAAAGTAACATGTAAGTACGGTAAACTGTCGCGCCCCGCAGTGACCTGCTGCAGAACCCGCTGCTGGTGCCGCTGAAGCAGCTGCCGGGCCCCGAGCGGCGCGGCGAGCTGTGCGTGCTGGCGCTGCGCTGGCACCCCGCGCAGCCCTGGCTGCTGGCCGCCGCCGCCGACCACACGCTCCGGCTCTACACCTGATAGCTAAAATATAATTATCCATTACAATATACTCTTGTTTCATTGACCATTGCTCCCTGCTCATTTTTATTTTTTATTTAATCGTATGGCAAAATTTAGACTAATAAGCGTTAATTATAATATTTTTAACAGCATAATGTTAATGTCATGATTTCAATGTCAGATATAATTGATAATTATAAATTATAAATTAATGTCCAAGTTTCCCAGCCAAGTGATAAACTCCAGAGGGAGGTCAAAAAGGTCTTTAGACGATTCTTGGTAGGAACGGGAAGGGCAGCGCCGAACGATGTGCTCCATTGTTTGAGCCTCCTCTCCACAGTCACAGATAGCAGAAGGTCTCCACCCCCCATTTGTGCAACAGGTAGTTGCAGCAGCCATGTCCTGTTCGTGGCGGCACCACAACTTACGAGGAGATGGAAACCTTTCGGTTTTATTGTAGGATCGGGGATGTGCGCTGCGGGCTCACCAGATGCCCTCCATTCCTCTTTCCAGCTCTCAGCCAGGTTGAAACGTGTCATCTCATGGGCGTCAGAGTACGCGGTGCGACGAGATTTTAGCCGTTTTGGTGGGGGGGTCGCAGAAAGTCTTGTGAACATGGAGATGAGGGTTCGAGTTGATTCTATCGACTTCCCTCCTTAGCGCATGTTTCCTGCGTAGGTGTGGGGGTGCAATATGTGACAGAACCGGGAGCCAGTGGCGCGGCGTAGACTTGACGCTACCTGAGATACAGCGCATAGTGTACTTGAGTCTTGAATCTACCTTATGTACGTGGGCACTATTTAGCCACACTGGGGCACATTTTTATAATGATTGATAATACACAAGACAGTGTAAATTGAAAAACGTGTGAATGTGAATTTATAACAGGCCTATATACTCTTATATAAGTATATGTCGGAGAACATTCTCATCGACATCATTAGTGGTCGCTGTACTAGTGATTTTGATGATGATGAATTTAATCATAGTTCCACAATGTTGAGAGTTACCAAATGATTAATCACTTTCTAGTTACACTGATCAGTGTTACTCTATTGTGATCAATCGAATCGAGCAGCGAGTTAAGTAAGATGACTAAGATCCACCGTGATCACATCAACTTTCCAACAAAACCACATCAGAATCGGATCATTCCTTAAGGAACAGACAGATAGATACACAACACATCAACACCGCCTTTTTTTCATTGGGGGTTAAAACGTCATTGAATATTGACAGAAACAGCCAGAACGAAGTGATTACATTCTATTGGGCCTAGCCGGGCCTAGCCGAGCCGCACTTTGTAGTACCTAACTGATAGTAGGTACCTACTATCATATCACGTCGGCCCAGGGGTAGCCCCCTGTAGTGTGGGGTAGTGTAATTTCCAGCCAGTTCAAAAGCAAGCACGCAGACGCGTGGCAGAATTGTCGATATGTTTCGGTGTTTTTATATTTTTGAAAAAATTTAAGGGCTTTTTAACCGACTTCCAAAAAGGAGGAGGTTATCAATTCGGCCGGTACCTATCTTTTTTCTTTGGTGAATAGCTTTTTTTTTTGCACTTCGCCAGTCAATGAGCACAGATCACTATCACAGAACACATAGACCGTACATAGACTTAGATTTTTTTTACATTCTAAGCCAGACAATACTCCATACTGTTTGAAAAAGGCACACTTTTAAATGGTAGGTACCCATAGATTTAGAGAGGTACCTATAATACTGTTTGCTCACAAACATATAAGAGTAAGCAGACCTAACATAATTTTCACAACTACATCTAAACGAATAAATAATATCTTCGCTTGCTTCTCTCCAACAAAAAATATATGATTCTATCTCTTTTACTTCTGTTGTTGCAACACTTACGCACTCATAGACATAATTGAGCTTGAGGCAATTCGTAAGCTACAAATAAGAGCAGTATGGTGCAATATGTCAATTTGTCAAAAACAACAACATAACCTGCGAGTTGTTTATTCTTTTAAATTTGCTTTAAAATCGAGTCTAAAGAATCAAAAATTCTGAAATAAAATGGTGAAGTGTTGTGCACCTCTGTGTGGCAATTCTCCGTATAGGAAAACACCTGCAATTACTTTTCATCGGTAAGTTTTGATGTGCTATAGACTCGTAATTTGGTTATATGCTTACTGTGTGATTATTAATAATCGTTCGGCATTTTAGAAGCAGTCCCTAATTATTATATACGCAAAACTCGTAGACAGTTATAGTAATTTTGGTTCTAGTATATTCCTGTTGCAATATTTATCAATTAATTAATATCAGGATCTTGTTTGTCGTTTCATATACTTGTACAATTTGACAGGGCCGTATTCAGGCGCAAGTTTTGTTTAGTGGGTATATTTTGATTAAATAATTAGTCTGTTTTTGCCTGCCTGTTTTAAGATGTATTGGATTGTATTAATTTTTATTTGTATTGTATTGGACTTAGGAAAATTAATCGTGGAAGCAATACATAGCATAGTTTCATTAAATATTGTAAAATTTTTACTTTTTTTTGAAAAGAGCGACCGCCGAGTTTCTTGCTGGCTCTTCTCGGCGGGAAAGGCATTCCGAACCAGTGGTAGATTCATTGACGATTCAAAAGTGCTTGTGAAAGTTTATTTGAAATAAAATATTTCTATTTCTATTTCTATAAAAGTAAGGATAAATTATAAAATTAAATCATTTTTCAGCTTTCCAAAGGATGAAAATATAAAAAATGCCTGGTTGATGCAGACGAATAAAAAAAATTGGCAGCACAAAACATCGAGTGTGCTATGTTCTGAACATTTTGAAGCACATTTAGTGGATTGCAGTGGTTTTCGTACCGTCCTTACTTCTAATGCAATCCCAATGATTTTTGATTCATCATTACAAGTAAGTTTCTAGTTGTTCTTATATTTAGGTACCAACCCAAAACATCTTGCCATTTAAACGTAAATATTGACAGCTATACCCATACATATATAGCTGTGTACCTATTTGTATTACCTATTAAATTGTTAATACTAGACAACTGATAATTTATTACTCTTGTTTTCAGCATATGTCTACATCATCAGTAAAAGGTCCAGTAGAAAGAAAAGCTGCTGGAGATCAAGTTTTGATGGACTTGCAAAATTTACAGCCTAGTAATACTATTAATAAAGAGTATAGAGTAATACTATTCCTTATTACGTTATTGAAAAGACTGAGACATATTATGGTTTATTTTGTTATTTTTATAAGTTTAAAATGTGTAATACTATTCTAATAAGGTTATTGAAATGAGTGATACAGGCTGAATAGAATGTAAGAGTTAATTAAACTACTGTTGATGTTATCGTATTGTCAATGTTTGTATTTCTAAAAGATATTAGAGAAAAAGTTGCTTTTTGATTTTGTTTTATTTATCTAATAGATATATCTTTTGGGTAGATTTTGTAAATCATGTTTTGTTTTGATTTTATTAAATATTATTTTGTAACATTATTACTTGTTTGATTACAAAACCGCGAAACTTAGCACATTAGAATCCATTTTCATAATTAAGAATTAATTTATAGAATTAAGTTTACAGAATGTAAAATAAGGGTTTAACCTACAATTTGATGGCAACTTTCCGTAGTTTCCATATTATTTCAAATTACAGATATTAAATACTCTCCAGTCCCTTCAACCTCGCTGAACCTCGCTTTTCGAAGTCCGGCTCTGTTTACTGTCAATGTGTGCGTGAGATTTGTATGTAGGCGTAATTGGAACGCCAATTTTTTCTTATGTTAGGTCTGCTTACTCTTATATGTTTGTGTGTTTGCTAATATGCACGGCTAATATGGCAATATCATGGAACTAATAAGTACCAAGTAGTAAGTGGGGGTGACCAACCCCTAGCACTGCACCAGTTTATTCGCACTTTGGCAAAAAAGATTAAAATATAAGTTTCTGATTGTGGTTTTTAAATTTTCAGATTAAAAAATATTTAGGGGAATTCATATTTTTCACAATCGAAACCTTTCTAATCTGGAAAGTTTTAAAATGACGTCAGTATCGTAGTTGAAAGATATCGTTCTGGAGTTCCCAAAGTTTTTCGGCCATTTTGACTCATCGACGTTAAGGGTCAGTACTTACTTAATAATGATTTAACTGTGGTTTTATTTGAGTTTTAATAATATAATTGTTTTCAGTTGATTTTCTAAGTATTATTAGTTACTAATTCAAAAAGTAAATGAAACTTTCCCGTTATTTCATTGCAAAACAAGGAGTGTCAGTATCTGGTTACAAAATTTGGAGATTTTTCTGTTTATTAACACTCCAAAGCAATTCGATTCCCTAGCAGACTGGGAGTCTGTAGACGATCTTAACAAGTGTGTGTAAACTGTCCATACTCTGGAGTCTAAATTCTTTAAGACCCATCACACGAAAAGGACCAAGAAGTTCTCTGACCTTACTCTCAAACTGATGGAAGACAGACAAGAGATGAGACTTCAGTCGTCAGCAGACGCGGATGCCTACTGGTAGGTTAATAGGCAGATCTCTAAGAAAAGAACTCGCGACCTGCGGGCCTTGAATACCAAGTGGATTAAAGATACCATCTAGTGGAACAGAAGTTCCATTCCAAAGTGTCCGTGAGAGATCTATCTATCGGACAGAGCCAGCTGACGCGGCTGAAAACTGACGAAGGCTGTCACGTTTCTTCTCCACCTGAGGTATGGAGAGAGGTTGAGAAGTTCTATGGGCAGTTATATATCACGAAACAAAAATCATTCAGCGGACGATGGAGAGAGCTATGCTCGGAGTGTCCCTGCGAGATCATATCAAAAATGAGGATATCTGTAAGAGAATCAAAGTCACGGACATAGCTAAGCGAAACTGAAGTGGAAATGGACGGGCATATAGTTCGAAAAGCTGATGGTCGATGGAATCCCATGGTGTTGGAGTAGCGATCCCTTACCGGGAAGCTAGGTGGACCAACGACATCAAACGAGTCGCAGAGAGCCGCTGGATTCAGGTAGCGTAAGACCGAGGCCTGTGGAAGTCCATATAAGAGACCTTTGTCCAGCTGTGGATGTCTGTCGTTTGATAAAGACTATGTTTACGTTTATTTATTAAATATGTAAGGGTGTTTGTTTTAAATATAATAAATATAAAAAAATTGAGTCACCTACAGTTACTATAAGAATTTCTGTATATTATTTGGTAATAAAATCTATATTCTAAAAGACTTTCGTAGGTAGCCTAGCGTTATATTTCCCTTAAACTCTATTAAAATCTGAGTGTTGATAATTGGATAATTTTGTGCCCATAACTGGTAACAAATGTGCGAATAATTGGGGACGGGGTCATTTTTCAATCTTATTTAAAATTCTAGTTGATTTAAACAAAAAAATTTCAATTTCTTCTTTAATTATATATTTTATTAAACAAGTAACCTTATGACCACAGTGATTTATAGAATTGGTTAAATTTATACTTAAAAAACGTATTTGAAATAAGATAAACTCTTAAAGTGCCCATAATTGGGTCTGCCACCCTAGTTGTACGTAGTACTTATTAGTTCCATGGGCAATATTTTACTCTATAGTCTACGACTAAATGCCAAAATTGACATTTTCGATGGCAACATCGAAAATGTCAATTTTGGCATTTACCTTTGGAAAAAAGCTTAAATTATAGAAGTCTCATAAGATCTGTGCATAAGATCATTTTAATCTAGACTAGTTTTTTGTTCGTAGTTATTTTTAACTGAGAACGGGACGGATCGTGCCGTATCCGTATTATTTGAGTGGAAAACATTCACTAATGAAGATTTACCACAGACATTACGACCTTGTGACAGAATAACATCGACTTCATCCGAATTAATTGTCTTTGATAATATTAGTAGCACTGACCTCTATTATTACATTACATCACACACTTCACACTATCACATCACATCACACTAATATTATAAAGGCGAAAGTTTGTGTGTTTCGTTTTCACGTAAAAACTAGGTACTGGATGGATCTGGCATGGCTGGATGAAGATACATAGCTCCACTGGTTACTATAGATACTGCCTATGCTCATACCCAGGATTAACACATAGGCTCCATTTTATCCGGAAAAATGAAAAAGTTGTCAGTGTCCGTCATTGGAATGTAATTATAAGCTGAAATCCAAACAATCGCAATCGCATTTATGTGAAGTCCAGGCCAATGGAGTTATAGGGTTAAATCCAGAAATTTTAAAATAGCGTTGTTTACCAACCCATTCACAGATAAATAATGTAATTTTATTTATATTGCTTAAAAGAAAGAATATTTTATTCTATTAAAAGTCGTAAATTCTTTACCATAACACTTACAAAGTTTCTGTCAGGGGCGCTGTTTGTAGGGGCGCTGATTTTACGATTCTTTGCATAAGTCTATATTATAATATAGCATAAGTAGTTAGAAAATTAAAGTTCCCGCGGGATTATAAAAACTAATTCCACGTGGATGAAGTTGCGTGCATCAGGGCCCCAAGTCTGCTATTTTACATGTCATTGTCATTGATCCGCAATACAATTACAATACAATTATCATTGGTCCAAAATTTCGTAGTCTACTAAATTCACAATGGTCGTTTGATTTCTTATAATTGGATTGTAATTCAATCATACTTCGGTATTGCTATTAGCTTAAAAAGCGTTTGCCGAAATGAGTTTCAAAAAAAACTACACATTAAAAACGTTTATTTAAGCTAGATTCAAAGCTAAATGTGTCAGTGGCAAACCATTGGAGAACAATTGTGACGCCATTGAATTAGTAGACTACCAAAATTGCTAAAAGTAGCAATTGGGATGTCATTGATAGGCAATGTAACTACAATTGCAATAGCAGACTTGGGCCCCAGCTTTATTTTGTTCAGTAAGGTGTTCCGAATGTTACTAAACTAAAGAGGCAGGATTTAATTCTCAGGTCTCCTGTAAAATTTTATGAATCACACTTACTAGGTTTTGAAATGAGCCAGCCGAACTGACTATAGAAAATAATATTGTAATGTTTAGTGTTTAGGCTGGTATCATTAGATAAAGACATTAATTTATTTCTGTCATAAATGTCATTAGTTCAACCATCGACAAAATTCACGCTTTGCAGCAGTCTGCCAGTTCTTTTGTGGGCAGTTTACTTTGGCTTTGCTTTGTTTGTGTGGTGCAGGATAACATAACGGATTGTCGTTTCGGTGCTCGTTTATTTTTATTCGTGCTTTTATAATCGTGATTTGCTTTTTATCGTGCGATGATGGTCGTGCTTTTTATAGCGCGCATTGTTTTATAAATGAAAACTTCTCTCACGAAGTAGTCGGTGAAAATTCTGTGTCAGTTTGTTTACTATATTTTATGTGTCAATTATTTAAAAGTGATCTATGATCGGATCGGTCGTTATTTACCCACGTTCGAACCGGACGCATTCGAAGTAATGCTCGGGAGTGGCGGCTGTAGCGCGTGAACGGTGGCGGGCGACGAGCAGCTAGACGCCGCGGGCAGCGCGCTGGAGGGCACGGACGCGATGGCGGGCTCGGGCGGCGCCACGCCGCCGGGCGACGCGCTGGACGAGCGCGATCTGGAGCCGCGCACGCCGATGAAGCGCCTCGGCTCCACCAGGAAGCTGGCCGCCTTCAACAGTGAGCTCAAATGCATTTTCTCCTTACATCTATGTAATCGTTTATTCATGCTTCATCAAATTAGACCCGACTACTACCTCACCTGGGGGCTGTTCACTGGTGGTAGATTTGGATTTAATATATACAGTATACAAATATTTTTCGCCATAAGAAAGTTTGAAAATATTAAAAATTTTGAATATATTTCATATTCAAAATTATTTATTTCACATAGGTCAACCTGTAGCTCTTATGACAAGTAAAGACTTCCCCGGCAGTTTGAAAAGAAGATTCTACTTAGAGGAGCTGGCAAGAAACCTGACAGTTGCTTTTTTTCAAAACAAAATATTACAATTGGAACTTGTTTATCCCGTGGACAGCTGAAGTAAAGCTTATTGCTTCCGTGCAACTTTGTCATGCTTGCCCTTCCCATAGTTGTGTAATGAGCTAAATATATAACTAATGAATCAGAGTGATAATGGTGTCAGAGGTCACAGTATCACAGGCAGGGTCCTGGTTCAATGACCCCCATGAGTTGCACCATGGCTGTTAGATAACACACGTTGTTTACTTTAATTTACACAGTCATTTAAGATTTTCTCGAGAGAAACTGAGTTCTACAATAATGGTAGATTATTTAAATTATGGATAGATTGGTTGAGTCGTAATGACCAAACTTAAAGGCAAGTATGAAAACTCTGTAAACCAATTTATGAATCATCAGATATAAGGTATATATTATATACTTTATATATCTATAACTGCTGTTTCAATTGGTTCAAAATGTCTCAATAATAATGTCAACGGCGAACTTGGTTGATTCTCTTTTAAAAGATTATAAGATTGTTCATAATAGAGTTTGAGGAGTGGGTTGCTTATTGGTTTGAAACCGGTTACTTTCATGTTCCCTGCTATGACTATAGGTAGAGTGCAGGTTAATATTTTGGCCACTAACATTTGAAATAACTTAATTAAGTAGTAGGTATAATATATTTGATTTAACTGAATATTACTATTCAGTTTTCAAAACGGTAACAGGATAGGAACTAATAAGAGTACCAAATCGTGGGTTGTACGTAACTGGTAACAAGACGACGGCGAAGGGGCGAGGGCGAGGCGCGGCGCAGTGCACTGCTCGCTAGTGCAGCGCGACGCGGCACATCTGGCGCGCCGAGCGACGAGCACCGCCTCGTTACCAATAACGTCTTTCGAACACAGTGGTTTAGCTCTCTGCCACTTCTTGGATGTTATTTCTGACCGATTTTTGTACGTACAATATACAATCGCAGGGCTGAAAAATGATCGAGACGTTTGCTCGGTTGCTATCAAAAGTCGTAGCTATTTGTAACTGTAAAACATTGTTTATGCCGCATTATTGAATTATTCAATTAATGTTTCGGTCTTCCGGAAGATTCCGTTAGGGACCGATTCGCGGTGTCAGCCTCCCGCGGCCCGCGCGAGCCGACCCGCCGCGCCATCTGCGCGGCGCACGTGGCGGCGTTCGGAGTTGTTACGGGATAGTAGGGCTACGAACTAATTAAACGATGCTATAGATTCGGCTTTGCGGTGTGCTGTCGGATATCAGATTATCATGTAGTGCGCTGAAACACAAAGGTTACGAGTTAAAATTATCTTTGATGGACCTGACTTTCTAAAGGAATGAATAAAAGGATTATCACTATTTCACAAGCGAACCGAGATGACTTACTGAACGATTTAAACACGTCACATAGAGGTAGGTGTATATTACAAGAATGTCTCCATCGTGTTCGGTCGCAAGGATAATTTGATATTTCCGTCGTGGAGAGCATTTCCTTTTGCGCTAATGAAAGGTAATGAGTAAATGAGGTAACGTCGCGCCGCGGACGACGGCCGCGAGTGCGGAGCGAGCTGCGAACCGCCCCGTGGCCGCGGCTCCTGCCTGTCCTGGCGGTGCCGAGCCTGCGCACGAGGCGCGCGATGCTGCAGCACGCCGGCGTGACAGCGTCGCGGCTTGTACTCCGTCATGTAGGAGACACGTTGGACACACTCGCCGTGCCGTCGCGCTTTTCATCCGAGATTTCAGTGATAATGTTAGGGTGAAGACAAAAGAGTCGTGCTCGTTCTCAACGATCTTACTGAAGTCATCCCATATGTAGGTAGGACAGGTACAGGTAGCTGTCAAATACGATTCCTTACCGGATATCATTTTCATCTTTGGGTGTTCCTTAAAGCTTGATGAAAACGAATCCGTCAGTAAGGACTATTTAATTTACTAACTCCCATTTAAATGTTGGTGAAAACGGGCATCGGAGCGACTTTATAGACGTTTACAAAAGCCGACAAGTCTGGAGCCGAACCTGTGTTGGATTTGGTAAGTTCGTGACGCGTTCGCGACACGAACTTACCAAATCCAACACAGGTTCGACTCCTGTGTACAGTCGCCACGCGGCGCTGCATGAGTGGCGAGTGTCAGCGGTGATGTCCGCGACATGTCACCACCACCGGTGATAGGTCGCGGATATTGAGTCGCGAGTGGACGCCAGTCGCTACACGTGTGTGGTTATTCCATACAAAACGTATTAAAAATCATGGAAATAGCTTAGCGCCAGCCAGCGGTGGCTAGAATAGAATAATTTTTTATTCAAATAAACTTTGACAAAGTGCTTTCGGATCTGGCTGTGTCGGTGGCCCATTTGCGCGGAGCCTAAAGGTTCCGGAGCAATATTTCAATATTCCATGATTCCAATATTGAAACGCAGCTTTTTGTACTGGCTAGCAAACTTGCAAGTCGGCCTGGCCGACAATGAACGCTGACGGCGGTCGACGAGCAGTCGATCCTGTGACGACGGCGAAGCGGGTGCACTTCAATGTATTTATCGGACAAGTTGTCCATTCCATATTGATAGCAAAACCTTTGAATAGGTATTCGATAGATACTCTCGTTTATTTGGCGTAGTGGATGCCGTTCGACACCAAGATTTCCACATTGACTCTTTCCGTGGTTTCAAATATCTGTGTGCATCGTGTACAGTTTATTCGTCACGGCACGTCGTCCTTTCGTTTTTGTACGCACAGATGTAAACGGTGCTTGTGAAAGTATATTTATTGTCGGTTGCATTTCACAACAGTTGTGGAGTCTGATTATAAAGTAAACACCGCGCTCGGACGCTGACGCGACGGGTTGCGGCCGCAGGGCTGGGCGGCGATTGGGTGGCATGTCACCGACGCGATGATTTATGACGAATTGATGAGGTATACAAGTAGGTTAAGTGAAACCTGAAAGGCCGTGTTAACATTATGAAAGCGATTCATCAAACACATTTGGCAGACGTACTATGATACTAGTGACCCGCCTCGGCTCTGCGCGGGCGCGATGATGGTGCGTGCGATATTCTGATTTGCCGTCATACGTTCCGCGCTATTCAGACACATTTACTATACGTCTAGGTATCTAATTTCTTTTAATAAGGTATACATGTAAACTTCCAGAAAAACTCTAAATAAAACTTCTAATTAAATCATTGTATAATAAATAATATTATATGTATATCATAATGTGGTGCAGGATGCATCCCGCCTCTTTCAACAAGATAAACGAAGTCTCCACTTCAAAGTCATATGGCTAGTGGCTACTTAAACTTAATAAGAATAATGTCTGATTTGCATAGTGCTCATCTATATTGGAGCTCCTTTTCAAAGAAAAGAAATCCTTGGATTCGATTCGTTTCTAATGTGGAAATAATTATACAAATTCGTAGCGATTATAATAATTTTATTGTCACTGTGAATGATCTCGTATACCTGTGTTCACGAGTGGCTTGGCACGTAGCGGGCACGTGAGATACGGCGGAACAGCGAGCGCTCAGCAGATCTGGCTAGCGAGGGGCTCGTACGTACAAAGGACAAGCTAGATCGCGCCTAAACGGACACATTCGATTTTGCATCAATTAGATCCATAATAGTTTGTGTAACCATTTGAAACACCATGGCATGGCATGCTCGTTTTAACATTTAGAAGACGTGACGTCTTGAGGCCTACTAGAAAATACGAAATATTGTTATTTGATCGACGATATTAAAACTTGTGTAAAGCTGCTGATTGATGCCATAAGCTTCTGGAAAATAAAGGTTTCATTGCGATTTTTAAAAACCTAACTACACGTAAACGAAGTCGCGGCCAAAATCAAACCAAATCGAGCGTGTGTTGTGTGCCATAAAAGATAGAATCAACGACGCTATGCCAGAATCGGAATACTTTACTACGCTTATTAGATCAGTCGATTGCGTTCAATTTATTGCGTTCTTTACGCGCTAAATGCAGACCCGACCCAGTGTGCAGCACACTTCCGCAATCCTAGCAATTTGCTGCTCAACTGCCACTAACTAATGACATTAAATCTCGTCTATAACCTAATTGAGAGCTCACTTTATAGCCCGCTTAGAATGCATTGTGTTTTACGTCTCTGCTGTCGCAATAACCAGTAAACAGTGTATTTATTGTAATAAGCTACGAGAAGCTCCTCAGGCGCCTTCGACGGGTACCTACTATGTATTTCCAAACATTATTCAGTAAATCTTGTTGTTTTTTCAAATCTAAACGTAATCAAGCCTGTATCTCATTAGTATTTACAATCAAAGACTTGTAGACACATTTCGTGGTTTAACAATATACCTACGTACATAATTATAATGTACGAATGGGAGCGCTCGTGGCTCGTACGGACGAACGGCGGTTTATATTCAAGAGCGGGCTTAGCGTTAATCTGTTCAGTCGAAGCATAATCGATGCTGCGAACTACCCAACTTCTGAACAACTTACAGCCAACGTAATGTATTTGCTCTCGTTGATTTGGTTCAGATGAGTAGGTCTGTCTGTAGGACGGTGACCGTCTGACGATAGAGCAACTGGACGGTAACCGTAACTCTGCTCTAACAAATACCTATATAGGTCCACCGAGTTCGGATTTGTTGAACCGGTCTTGAAGGTTTTGTTAGTTTTTGTCAACGAGAAAATATGTGGACAAATGAGTATTGCGGTTCACTTACTATTCACTTGTACCTATTTGCGGTTTCACCAAAGCTGGTTTGTGGCTACCGATCGTGTACACGTCTAGGTGCTCGCCTCGGGTCTTTTGTTACCCTTTCTCGTGTGGCAATAATCTCAGTGCCCTAGGTCGGCGCGCTCGCTCTGCTGTAGTGTCTCCGGTCGGCTGCCAGTTGCAACTTGTAACTAGGTAGGTACTGTAGGCGTGAATCAACCGCGGCTATATTTAGCGCGCCGCCCGCCGCCGCCGCCGCCGCCTCAGTTCCCCAGTCTCCTTGTCTTTACGAATATAATCAATGCCCTCTGCAAAATCCAAACTGAGATCTACTTCCTATAATATAGTTGATGTACGACTGCTTAAATACTTACTTTTGAGAACACATTTGAGAAAGGGTCAAACGCCGTATCTGACTCTGGTACATCCGGGCAGCGTGAAGATATCTCCCGTCCGAGATCCCTCTGTGTCTGAAGACGAAACTCCTCGAACAGTGCTGACTTAGAATTATACCTAATCGTTAAGTATAGGTTTCTTAAGAAAACTAAGGATCCTGTGGATCACACTCGGTGTGCTATGGAGAGAGCTATGCTCGGATTAGGTATCCTTGCGTATCAATATGAGATCTGTCTTAAGGAGATTTAGAGGAGAAGGAACCACAGCCACCTGCATAGCTAGTTGATGAGCTAAAAGTTGCGTTAAATCGCGAAGCTAAGGACAACGATCTAGGCAAATAGTATGAAGAACCGAGGCACTTTTGGGTCCCAAAAAGCTCGTAATTCTCGAATGGCGACATCATTCCGGGAAACGCAGAGTCCGTAGACCCGCCAGTGGGGGGACGGAAGTTCTCCAGCGGCACAGTGTCGTGCGCCGGAGATCCTCGCGACAGATCAACACAATGTCCAGCGTGGACGACTATCGATTGCGACGACGCGACGTCTTAATTAATGACATTACAATAAAACCTCGGAGAGTTTAGGTTTTCTGAATTGCTAACTCAACAAGGCTGTATAGGGACAAGCTAATGTATTGTTTCAAGCTGCCCTAGTAGGTACCTAATTGTACATCAGAATGATATTATAATTACTTTAATTATTCAAATCGAACACCCGGCGAGTGGTGACACGACACGAATAAGCGATGGCGCTAAGGCTCGGAGCGGCTTGGCGGCGCGCGCCCGGCAGCTCCGGATAGGTAATAGCTTTGTCGTTAAGACATTCCACTCCGTCCGTCGATTGCTTTTCGGAGATGTAAGAGATTGTAACAATAAAATATCACTTGCTTTAACTGTGAAGGAAAACGTTGTGACAGAATGCTTTCAAAGATGTGTGAAGTCCAATCTGCATTCCGCACTCGGCCAGCGAGGTGGACCGCGACTTAAACTCTTCTCATTCTGGGAAATGAGTGGAAGTCCGCGCGCAGTGGAGCGGCTAGGGGTTAAATACATTGAGTTGGGAATTATTAATCATCTGATGTTTTTGGGTTTCGCCGAAGGATTCGAATGCGACAGGTCGTTATTGTTGTTGTACCTTGGTACAATAATGATTATAGGAGGCAACACTGAGTAGGTAGTCGGGCCACTCGCGCGGTCGGCGTCGCTCGAGCCCCGGCCGCGTCCGCGGGGACCGGAGCCGCGCCCTCGCCCTCGCCTTAGCCGCCGATAATTACTTAATTGTAATTACTTAAGTAATTGCCGCTGCCCGCTACCGCCCGACTATGTTCGCCGCTGACCGACAGCGAAGGACTCGGTAGAACTAAAGTTATTGAACTTAGAACCTGATGTATAGGTAGGCACTTTATTAAAAGTATAACTTCTGGTGCTGAGCAGTTTAAAGTTTAAATATAAGATATGCTCACCCGCTCTACCGAGTAGGTACTCGAAGCTGAGTGCTGACATTGCATTGAGTTCGTATACTTAGTTGGTATATTGAAGTTACAAGTTTCCAATACACAAGTCGACAAAACGATAACGTCGCTCCAAAAGGGAAGCTCGTCGAGCCTCTTGCGGCGCGAGTCGCGGCGACGGACGAGGCGCCCGTGCGAGGCGGGCCCGGCGCGGGCGGTCGGATCCGTGCCGCTTTGTGTAAAGGCGTTGGTAAGTTAAAAGTGAATCGTGGCCGGTGGACGCGACGACTGTATACATAAATATCAATAAGTTGTGGTCACGGCATCCGCTCGGCGCGCCCTCGTGCAACCCGATGAGCTCCGCCGTAGTGTCGGCCCGACCTCACGTCCCGACTGTGAAGATAAAACTTGCCTCGAACGGAGATCCTGGTATTATATTATACTAGCTTTTGCTCTCGACTTCTCTAAAATTCGACACGTTAAAATCGATTTTTCAACCTCATCAGGAGTTGAATTTTCCAAAATCCTTTCGTAGCAAATGTCTATCTGGCCCTGACCGTTTAGCGGTTTGAGCTGTGCCTCGATAGATCGGTCGGTCAGTCTGTCAGTCAGTCAATTTTATTTTTTATATATGCAATAAGCTCACATACACAAACATCTGTCTGTGAGAACGGGGGTCGCGCGCTTCACGCGAGTTTATGCGCGAGTCACACGCGTATCGCAGCGTTGCACGATGAATCGACAGACTCGCACGACAATAACGAGGCACATCCCCACAGCCAATCAATAAATCGACCATCGGTCGGGAAAAATAATGAAACTGCCCAAGGTCAAAGTGTCTCCGTCGAATCCCCTCATCGTTCGCACAAAATAAATGGGACTTAAGCTTAACTAATCTTAAATCATCGTACCTACTTATGATTCGATAGTAGCAAATTCTTGGAATGCCTACTAATTAACGTAAAGCCATTCGGATGAGTATTTTTGCAGGGACCATTTCAAATCGCCAAAACAGCCAATCATAAAATTATCTCACGATAGTCCTTCCACTGAGCCTTCCACCTAGCGCTGCGCGCCCGGTCTATTCCGGCACCTTGTAAAGTTACAGTTTGCATGATTTTTAAATACATTACAATAATATTTACTAAAAAAATCACACAAAGCGGTCCAGAAATCTCAAACATATTATAAAAAACGCTGAGAAATCAGTTAACGAACAAAAAAGGAGCGTGCAATCGGTGCAGGTTTGCGTGTGGACTAAAACGCTGAGAAATCGGTTAACGAACAAAAAGGGAGCGTGCAATCGGTGCAGGTGTGCGTGTCGACTGTGCGGCGAAATTCCTGCGAGGGATTGAAATAACTTCCACTCGTTATTGTGTTCCAGAAGGGACCGCTCCCGCTGTGGAGTTATCTCCGATACGATCTCGCGCCTCGCAAGGGCTATAGGCTCGCAATTCGCGCCCTCCGATCACTGGCTCATAATAGCTTTGCCGTTGTACCTATTTCTCGGATATCTCGATCGAGTAACAAATGTATTCTGTGATCGGGTGTCGAGAACCAGCTGGCGTCGTCGGGGCGCTGTTGAATCACTGCGCCGAGATGTTGCTTTGTATCGTAGTTCGCGGTAAATTCCACGCATTTTCCCGTATATTACTTGAGCGCTCGGCTCGCGCCGTTCACCCCGTTCGGGTCGAACGAAACACGAAGCGGTCGAGCGGCATTGGCGCGGCATTGGCCGGTCAGACACGAGACATGCAATACATACGGAATATGCATACGGAAGTGCGTCGTCGGCGGGGCTGAGGCCTGAGACGCGGACGCGATGCGAGCGACGCTGCCTGCAGGTGGACATGCGATTATCTTTATCTCCTAAAAATGTATGTCATGTACGCCTTAGCCAGGCAATACACGTCAGGTTTTTTCATCCGATAGTCTGATCCGGTAGCCTGATCAGGCTACCGGAAGGCATTGAAGCCATTACTTTGTATGAACAGTCAATACACGTCCGATCCGGTGGCCGGATCGGACGTCCGAGTCGGAAACGGGCGCGAGGCGTTTCCGATTTTACTGTCGGTCCGATTGTCTGAAGGCGCGGTCTACATACTTCTAGTATGAGACAAAATAGACATCCGGTTACTCCTTCCGATTTTGCCAGTCAGGGTTCCCAACTTAGGGCTTTTAGCCCCAAATATAGGGCGGAATTTTGCTTATTGGGATATTTAGGGCCCAAAAAATCTAGCGCTGACACTGTGTGGACGCATCGTTGTGGTTCGAATAATGGGCGAAAATTATGAAAAAAAAAAATAATAATAATAAAATAAAATAATTCATAATAATAAAATTATTATTATTATGAATTATTTTGGATGTTTTAAATAGAAATGACTCTCAGTAAGTCTTGTCAAATTGATTGGATGAATCCAATAGCGACGTTTTTTCTTCTTTCTCTTTCCTCTCTTTAAAATTTCTGTGGTGGTGTCGTGTGGTGCGGGTTGTTACGTTCCCTCAAATATGGTTGAGCGAAGCAATGGCTGGATCCTGCGTCATGCTCGTGAACGGGTGCCACCAACGGGAATGGGTCTGCTTTTGCCTGCCTGTCTTAACATGCATTGGATTGTTTTGCATTTTTGAAACTTTATTGTGGAAACACTGTATACATAGCATAGTTTTGTTACCTATTGTAAAAAAAATTTTTTTTGAAAAGAGCGACCGCCGAGTTTATTGCTGGCTCTTCTCGGCAGGAACGGCATTCCGAACCAGTGGTAGATTCATTGACGATTCAAAATTACTTGTAAAAGTTTATTTGAATAAAAAATATTTCTATTTCTATTAACTCGTCATCCATCTTCTTTTCTTCTGCTTTGCTCCAAACGCAAGCACTCGGGATGATAGCTCGGGAACGACTGAGTTCAGAAAAAGCCTGACGGAAAAATCGGATGTGTATCGAGTAAATACGATCCGGTAGCCTGATCAGACAATCGGAAACAAAATCGGACGTGTATTTCCAGGCTTATGTAACGGGGATATCGTGAATTGACGTTAAAATGATTCGAGCGAAAGTTATATCAAGGTTGTAAGTTCTTTTGTTGCTTTAAGGTTGCTTTGGATGTTTAGGCCGTCGCGTCGTCAATAGACCTGCTAGCTTCGAGTAATTTATTATTGCCGAGAGGTATTCTGAGGTTTAACATTTTTGCAAATTTCCAATTCTTATTTTGATTTTTGTATTGTGAAAACCTTTGTTCTTCAGCGGCTTGACGTATAAATATCTAAGTAATGTACCACGTAGTCTAGCTCACAATTTTAGTAGGCTTTTAATATAATAATTATGAGGATTTTGTAGAGATCGAAGTTTTATTTTGAAAAGGAATAAAAGAGTAAAAGGTGCAACGCCGAAGTCGCCCTCGCGGATAACAGCTGCTGCCGACATCGCGTCGTGCCCCATCTACTATATAGTTTAATATAAATCCTTCCCGACCGGTCGGCCCCAAAACAGAAGTTCGTTTGGCTTCAGCTTGGAGGAGCAGCTTGATCGTCGCCATTGTCATTTTTTCTATTTTCCGCAGCGGCGCACCGAGTCTTGACAATCCTGAATATAATATCTACAGAGTTTATCTGTTGTTGGGTAGGTACATTTAGAAAGAAAGAAAATACATTTATTCAATACCAGCTGATGCCTGCGACTTCTATCGCGTGGATTGAGATTTTCTGTTCTCGCAGAAACTTAATTTTCCGGGATATAAAGTAGCCGATGTGTTATTCCAGACCATAATCTATCTCTGTGCCAAATTTCAGCCAAATCGGTTCAGTCGTTGCGGCTTGATTGAGTAACAAACATCCATACATACAATAGTAGGATAGTAGGAAGTAAAGTAATGGTGTCACTGACGAACAAATGTGCTAACGTAACCATTACCTCGCCCGTGACACTGCCCTGAAAGGGTGTTTTACCTACCGGCCTAGCGTAATCTATAGAGCGTTACATGATATTGAAGTAAAATATGCTGTCCGAGGATACGGCACGGCTGCCCGAGGATGTAGCAACATGCCGGCCGCCCGCTGTGGCCGGCCAGTGATCCGAATGAACGAACATTGCCTATATCTATTTATTAGTTTCGTACAGTATCACCGAGTTTGACTAACAGGCGATTGCCCACCGGTCAAACTCGGTGATACTGAATTACCCCACACAAATTGTGTAAGATACCTAGGCATGCACTTAGATCGAAGATCGACCTGGAGGCGACACATCAAAGCTAAAAGAGAAAAAGTGTACTCAAAATATCGAGCTCTCTATTGGTTACTCTAGAAATTCAGAGCTGTCAATTGACAACAAACTTCTATTATACAAGGCGGCACCCGAACCCATCTGGACTTACGGGATACAACTCTGGGACTCTGCTAACATAAAAATTATACAACGAGCAGAAGACCCAATACTAAAACAAATATCCAACCCGTACGGTTTATAAAAAAACAGTGAGCTTGGATGGAACACCTTGGCATAATGAAGGAAGAGTGAAGGAAGAGATCCAGCTCTGTAGTGCCAAGTACAAATATAGATCGGTAAACTACCCAAATCAGCTGACAGTGCGGCTCACTGTTCCCGAATATCCAAACCACCTGAAAAGAAAAAACATTTTAGATCTCAATAGATAATGCAGAGTCCCTTGTTCCGACCGACCGACTGTTCTAATGAGAATTAGTCATAAAGAAAAATGTCACTATTTCAATATGCTCATAGCCGGACGGCTGATCGCATGATATTCGCTCGGAAAAAAAGTTATTAGTATCGTAGGTAGGCACGGAACAGGATAACACACATCACAAAGCTCGCGGTATCAATTATTATAACGAGAACGATATCGGCGCCCGCAGGCTCTGCGCTCGTCGCCGGCGTCGGCGTTGTGCACAGTGCAGTGTACACGCCGCAGGCCTGCAGGGCTGTAGGGTGACAGATCCCCGCCACGTGGATCCCGGACTATAATAATGCCTTTTAAGCAAACATATAACTTTTACTAATGCGATCTAGATCTTCCTGTAATGCTACTGCTCCATATGCATTAATGTTAGTGTTAACGGTTGCGCTCAAATTGGCCCCATCTGCCTTTATTATCGTGTTAATTTACGCGTTACGGCGCAGGTGGAGTCCGGGCATTAGTCTAAACAATCTTTTTCAGTCTTAATTATATTAAATTTTTTTGTGTCATCTGCATACAAAAGGAGATGAGAGTTTTTAATTTGAAACATCGTTTATAAAAACAGTGTTAAACAGTAAAGGTCCGAGGTGATTAGTTTACATATTAGTTTAGATATACATTTTCAACGATTCACAAGAGTTTAACGATTTGTGAATACACTTTATGTTTTTCGAGCGAACGTCCGAGGCTTAGCTCGCGTGAGCAGAGACTTTCGGAAAAATACGGCCATTCTTAGCCTATATCATTAACTCTGGAAACTAATATCTGGGCCAGTGATTTGTGACTGCGTAATATATGTGTACCTACAAGTGAATTCTTATATTAAGTACGATTTTAATTAATGACCCTGTTACTTCTTCAAAAGATCCTAAAATTAAACTGAGCTAAAATTGTGGCCTTTTCCTGAAAAACCCGGTCGCCTGGTAGTCTTCGCTGAGCGGCCTCCGCTCCGGCCCCGCTCCCGCGCCCCGCTCCCCCGCCCCGCAGCCCGCGCACCCCGCGTGCAGCCCGCGCCCCGCGCGCCCGCGCCCCGCGTCCGATGCATCCGCCGCTACCGATCCCGACACGCTAGCTTGTGTGGACCTACATTATACTCGCGTTGCTGGGATTTTAATTTTTAATCATTTTAATAATTTATCGCGAGCCGCGTAAAAAAAACGCCCGTACGCAAGCTTTCTTTGACTTTGTCTCCGAGTCTACTTGAGTGAATTTCCACTTGTCCGTCCGTCCGTCTGTCGGAGACTTATAACTTCTGGATTACTGAACGTTATTTCTTCAAAAAATATAATATGTAAACTGATGGCCTTCAGCCGAATATTGCATAAAAAATTATAGAAATCTTTATTTCAGGGGGGCTCTCATAGAAGCGTGTGTGAAGTAAAATATTTTTGTTGCGTTACATAGACTTGCGATATATCTTTTTAAAGGCGATTTTGAACAGCGTACAAAATATAATTTTTCCCTTAAAATTGACGAATTTTTGACGGGCTTTCAAAGTGGAGGTTTAATTTGAGCCATATGTCAAAAACTACTGCATATTAGAAACTGAAACTTATTTGTAAATTCAGTTATATCCTGTACTTGAACAACAAATACTAAAATTAGATAAATATTATAAAGGGACGAATTTATTTAATTTTTAATGCTAATAGATTCTATAGTTTCACAATAATGCTAATAGATGGCGCTATATCTACTTAAAGACAGGTTGGCGTCAACTATTATTATTTGAGAATTATGGGATACCGCGAGGCCTCAGTTCGGGGCACACCACTAGTTATTATAAATTGTATTAGAAATATTTTGTCTAATTTTGGTGAGATCTACTAAATATTATCGAAGATAGAGGACATAACTTTGCGCGGATAGTAGCAAGTCACTTTCCACGTGGACGAAGTTGCGGGAATCAGCTAGTCTCAATCTAATACCGCGTCCGCATGCTTGTGGCAAACGGCAAACGCCAAACCTCTACAAACGTTTGCCTTGAATTTGGGAATCATCCGCACGCTTGCGAGGGCGTTTGTATGTTCTGAACAGGCAAGCATGACGGACGTCGAACTTGTGTCGGCTTTATTATTTGGCTTAAGTTATTTTTACAAATGTTTTAAGCTCAGTATCGATCAATAATCCTACTAAAATGGAATATGGATGGATGGATGGATGGATGGATGGATGTTTGTTACTCTTTCAGCCACAACTAATGAACCGATTTGAATGAAATGTGGAATAGCGATAGCTCATACCTACATTTTAGCCCGGAAAATTAAGGACTTTCCGCGGGAATTAAAAAACCTTAAACTGCGAGGACGAAGTCGCGGACGTCATCTAGTTGATAGTAAAGCGTCCTCTAATTAAAATTTTCAAAACATATTTCATGTGCACAATTTGTCCAGTTACAGTTTTAGTATAATATTATAGATTAGTAGTAGTAGCTAGTAGTATGTTCGAAAACACTTGGTACCTACCTAGTTTATTTATTTGAATAAAAAAATATTCTACTCTATTCTAGTATGTACCTACTCAATAGATATTTTGTTTTTTTTCTTTATCAACCGATAGACGTCCGACGACTGCTGGACTGTTTATTGCATGGACTTCCTCAGGCTTCGGTCTTGCGCCACCTGTACCCAGTGGCTCCCTGAGGGTCGCCTGATGGTGTCGGTCCACCTATTACCATACCATTATATACCATTTTCCGGTGCGGAGTCGCCACTTATTATTATTAATATATAAAACTAATTAATTAATTAAATTATATAAACAAATCGTCTTCAAAAGTCTTCAGTCGACCAGTCATTCATTTTACGTTTTTACCCACTCACAAAATGAAGATTTCTAAAGGTGCGATACGTAAATCGTAATACAATAACACGTCTAATCGCCGCCAGTGCACAAACGAGACTGAGTGCGCGCAAACGTGTGGACGGAGACGCAAGCGCTTGTGGCAAATTCCCTTTGGTTTGCGATCAAAAGACCGACACTCGATGGATCGGCCACAAACGCTCGCAAGCGTAGGCAAACCATGGCAAACGCTCTATCCGCACGTTTGCGTTTGTGAAGGTTTGCCGAGGTTTGCCAAGCGTGCGGATGCAGCTTAAGACTGGTCCAAGGACCAAAAATCGTTACAATTATTCATGATTTTTATTTACTAAGTCACTCGCATAAAGTTGATTGTTAAATTTTATGCGAGTGACTTTCTGTTATCTGCGAGGAGTTGTGTCCCATATCTCCTGCAATATTTGTTAGATCTTCGCCAAAATGAGACAAAACTTACCTGATGAAACGCACTTTTCAATAAAGAAAGAATTATATAAATATCGATTCAAGATTGACGAAGTTATGGAGTAAAATCGCTAAAACTATCATGCCCTATTTGACCCCCTAATATACCAAACTTCATCGAAATCGGTTTGGCGCTTTAGACTCACGTCTAACTCACGTAAGCGTAACAGACAGACAGTTTTTGTAATTGTTACGTTTGTTCGGTTCGGTTTCAATTTTACATTGCGAACAGGTAAACAACAAAATGTCGGATGCGCCGAAGCCAAAAATGATATATTGCGGAATATATTTTCGGGGAGCGGTGCCAAGTACCGAGCAGTGGGTCGCCGCTCGCCGTGTGCTGCAGTTCAGTGCGAGTGGGACGCGCCGGAGGGTCGCGCAGAGGGCGGGCGCGGAGGCTGCGCGGCGCATCTCGCGCTCGGCTCCGGGCAGTCGCTCGGCGCCCGCTCCCCATGTTCCACTGCATCGTGCAGCCGCGCCACGACTGGGGATCGCCCGACCTCGCCAATGCATTCCCCGGTACGTCGTGTGAACGAACACCCGTTCCTCGTGACCACCTCGTCGTTACAACTCGAGCGTTTCACAAAAAGTGCGATTTGTCTTTCACCGCATCGGCTGCGATGCGACTGCGGGAAAGCCTCGCTCTCACGGGTCGTAATCACCGTTCACCGCTTACACGAGGACGTTTTTGTAGTGTTACGATTGTGTCGCGGCGCGCCGACGGTGCTGTCGGGCAGCGGGTGCCCAGTCGGCGCGGCGTCGCCGGACGACGCGAGATCGAGAATCACGCAACGGCTCAACTTACGAAATGAGTACCCCAAGCGAAGCTTTAAAATAAGCGAACTCCAAACACGAAATATAATTACTTCATTCACGGGACGGCTGTCGTCAAAATTGCGTCTGTAGCCGAGCCCTCGGTAGTTCTATAGTGATTTTCTCGCTTCATCCGCACCACCGACTGAGTTATCTCAGGAAATAATTATTTTTTTAAATAAAAAAACGTTGTTTTTTTCGTATTAGATAGAGCACTTTATTTCACACCACCAAAAGTAAGGAAATACAAATAGACGTAGGATGCAAAAGCCGGTGTGGTGACGTACGACGGGTGCATCTGTTATCGAAATCTCAATAAGAAGTTGTTAAATAAATCGATACATTGACCGATTTTCAACATCGCATCGCCTTATACCTACATGTCACGTTGACGTCCGTATTACCCTGTGTGACAATTCTCTAAAAACATAACATAACTAACATATCTTTAAATTGGTCGGTGTCTAATGCAACTTGTGGAACTTTTTCGACTTTTAGCTTTGTTAACACTCTTGAGACTCATCACCCTACTAAATCCACTCTCTACAGACCGTACAGACCTACACGGGAGAGCTCATAATTTATGACCAGTCAGTGAGTAGCTCTTGTTTTATGTATTTATGTGTTTTTCGAACCTCTGTATGTCAGAAATGGTATAATTTAAAGATTGAGATTTTCAAATTATCATTAGGTATATCTACGAGCCGATATAATCTTTCGTATGAAATATTACGTTATATTTCATACGAAAGATTATATCATCACGCGAACCAGACTTATGAGGGGGGTGTAAAAGTAGCGCGAAACGTTTCTTTTAATCAGGCACAATTTAGGGCAAGGGATTATTAAAACCAACGGTTAGAAATGAGAAGAATGAGAATAATTTATTTACAAATCTTAGCCTACTATACATAATATACAAGTGCGAACTTGCACATGCACGAGACCGTATCTTGGTCTGACGTGCTTTGTCGCACGCCTCCATTTTTAATTCAGAAAGGAGACGGGGGGGGGGGGGGGGGCTAAGATGTTCACAGGAAAATGGAAATAGACATTTTTTAAAGTATATTCGTCCCGAGGACAAAGCTTGTACGGATCATTGCACCGGCGCGTGTGAACGCTTCAAAGGTCACTCCCCGAGCGAGGTTTGTTGTTGCGAGCGCGCCTGCCGGCTGGCGCGCTGCGTGGCGTAGCGTAGCGTAGCGTAGCGTAGCGTAGCGTAGCGTAGCGTACACCGTTACAGTCAGATGCTAAGTGACCATTCAAAATCTAGATCGGTTCAAATTTTTCCAATAATGGGTCTCGACTCTTAAGTCATATTATTTAACAGTATTCAAAGTAAAAGTTAACTTGCCCAGTAACCGGTTGCACCTTCTGCCGTTGCTTCTCTGAAATCTGAATGAATCTACAAATCTGGGAAATGATTAATAAACTTACATTTTAGGCTACGGTCTAATTGGGCTGCCAATTACAATCACCAGCGACAAGTTTTAGTCTTTGGTCTAATGCTTTGGTCTATGAATTATGGTGTAAATTGTGTCACTTTTTTTTGTCTTTATATAAATAAACTAGTGGTTCGCCCCGAACTGAGACCTCGCGATATCCCATAATTCCCAAAAGTTTTAATTATATATTGTAATAATGTTTTTTGCACAAACTTTTCGATGAGTCTGTGGATGCATCGAGCTTACTACATAAAATCTCTTTTAGAGTACCCAGACCTAACAGTCGTGTAAAAAACTTTTTGCCATTCAAAGCTGATATTTCTAAAACTAATCTTGGTATTTCTGCGCCTGTCAAGAGGATGTTAACAACCTATAACAACATTAGCAAGGTCGTTGATATTGATTTATATTTCGTCGCTTCATTCTTCAGATATAATAACATGTAGTCCTTTTAGCGTACAGGCAACACTTCGCACATTTATAAGTAGGTAGTTTAAGATTTTTATTTCTTGTGGGCAGGCTCTGCGACAAGTCGTCATTCTTTTTCCGTGCGAGGCAACAAGCGCACGCTTCTAAACGAAGTGCTGAGGAAAAATAAAATATTACAGTGAAAAAATAAAAATATTACAGTGAAAAAGAAATTATTACAGTAAAAAAAAAAAAAAAACAATTAAATAAATAAATAAATGAGAAAATCATCGACGCATAATCATGTATACTCATCGTCGGATTCCGAAGAAAATGTGCACGGGTAAGCACTTTAACAATACGTTAGTGTGTGATTCTTTGATGTGCGTAAAGTGTCTGGTAGGCTTTCCTGGGGGTTAACTGCGAGTTAACACGAAGGACAAGCAAGACGCTAAAAATCAACCCAATGTTTGAGCGCGTGTGTGATTATTTGATATGCGTAAAGTGTCTAGTAGGCTTTCCTGGGGGTTAACTGCGAGTTAACACGAAGGACAAGCGAGACGCTAAAAATCAAACCAATGGTTGAGCGCGTATGTGATTATTTGATGTGCGTAAAGTGTCTAGTAGGCTTTCCTGGGGGTTAACTGCGAGTTAACACGAAGGACAAGCGAGACGCTAAAAATCAACCCGATATGGTTGAGCGCGTGTGTGATTTTTTGATGTGCGTAAAGTGTCTAGTAGGCTTTCCTGGGGGTTAACTGCGAGTTAACACGAAGGACAAGTGAGACGCTAAAAATCAACCCGATGCTAAAGCGCGTTTTTGTTTCTTTATTGTGCGTAAAGTGTCTAGTAGGCTTTCCTGGGAGTTTACTGCGGGTAAACACGAAGGACAAGCGAGACGCTAAAAATCAAGCCAATGGTCGAGCGCGGGTCGGCCTAACCTAACATGTAAATATATCTGTAAGCTTTTCTGGCGGTTAACTGCGGGTTAACACGTGTTTCCGAATCTTTAATTGTACATTCGTATGACCATCGCGCTCCAAGCTTCATTTGTTTTTCGAGCGCGCACGTCCACGCACATAGTAACATTTTTTAATTTTTAAAATAATATTTCTTCAAGTGCAGTGACAATTAAATACTCTACAGAGAGCGTAAGTGGCTTGAAAGATACAGAAATATGAAGAAAACATCATTATTATAAATGGTGTAGTGAAGGTTTGCGTTCATACGAGTACCTTAAGAATATTTTTATTCGTACCCACAAGACGCGGGTAGTAATGATTTCAATGATGCAGAATGACTGCAGATTTCTTTTTAAAAGGCTGTAAAACGCCATTACTGTGAATTATTTAGTGAAGGTTTGTACTTATTAACTACCTTCTAAAAGATTTTTCTCCATACCCGCCTAGCACGAATAGTGATATCATAAAAATCTGGTGTATTGTGTATCTGTATAAACTTTTTATAAAGCTTCGAGTCAATACGGGATATTGACCAACAGAAAAATATAACATGATCTAATACGGGATATTAGGCTGTAAATGTTTTTTAGAGCTTCGAGTCAATACGCGATATTAACCAATAGCCAGATATGACATGATTTAATACGAGACATCAACAGTTATTTTTCTCTTCCGATCAAGTTGAACAATAAATGCATGATGAATGATTCCTTCTCGTGGTCTCTGGCGTGTTTGGCGCATTCTGTGGTACATGTTATTGGTTGTGAACACCGCGAATCGCTAACTTTCATCTGAGGAAACCGAAACCTGCGGTGTCGTGACACCATCACCGTTGTTTATGGCTATAGCAACTGAATCCGAGGACATCAGCTGAATTGTCAGACTAAGCAAACTAAAGGGAACCCATCTTTGGAGATGGATCTATAAAGCAAGGATTAATCCAAAAGCTCGTTTCCTGGTAATTTACTTTTTAACAATACGTATTTTTGTCTTTGTTGCTCGTAGTCGATTTTATTCAAATAATGAATATTTTATCTAACCTAAGACACGTGATAAAAATTATCAAGTACATATTATACTAGTAGGGCGCGTGGGTGCGCGGCTCGCTAAAGCGAACCGCGTTTTTTCTGTTAACCAAGTAGACCTATGGGTCTTGATCATCTTTTTAGAAATTTGTATGGCCGCCATCTTGAATCCGCCATTTTGGAAGTTTTTTTCGGCTTTCTGCCAATTGGATGAGGTTTCGAGTGACATTTGGTTGAACACCCCCCACCTATCTTCAATACCCTGGCCGGTGCTCCTCACCCGTCTCCGATATCCTCAATCATCAGCTCTCTCCATATTTTTCCTCCGAACCATCACAAATTTTGAAAAGAAACCATATGAAAGTCTTGCATAGTTCCAAATTCGTCATATATTTTGTATGAAAAAAAAAATCCGCCATCTTGAATTTTTTTCTATTCATCACGTAGACCATCGGGTTCTGATCATTTTTTTCCAAGAAACTACTCTTCCATCTTTCATAGTCTCCGAGATAGACACCGACGAAATTTGTATGGCCGCCATCTTGAATCCGCCATTTTGGATTTTTTTTGAGCTCCCTGCTAATTGGATGAGGTTTCAAGTGACTTTTGTTTGAACACTCTCCACCTATCTTCGATATCCTGGCCGTGCTCCTCACCCATCTCCGAAATCCTCAACCATCAGCTCTCTCCATATTTTTCCTCCAAATGAATTTTTGTCCTCTATACGAAACCATCAGAAATTTTGAAAAGGAACCGTATTAAAGTCTTGCATATATTTTGTATGGAAAAAAATTAATTCCGCCATCTTGAATTTTTTTTCTATTCATCGAGTAGACCTTCGAGTCCTGATCATCCTTTTCCAAGAAACTACTCTTCCATCTTTTATAGTTTCCGAGATAGACACCGACGAAATTTGTATGGCCGCCATCTTGAATCTGCCATTTTGGGGTTTTTTTTCGGCTCTCTGCCAATTGAATGAGGTTTCGAGTGACATTTGGTTGAACACCCCCCACCTATCTTCGATACCCTGGCCGGTGCTCCTCACCCGTCTCCGAAATCCTCAATCATCAGCTCTCTCCATATTTTTCCTCCGAATGAATTTTTGTCCTCTATACGAAACCATGAGTGAAAAAAAATTTTTCCATACAAAATTTTACAGGAGAGGTGATCAATGAGTCAGTGAGTGAGTGAGTGAGTGAATCAGTGAATCAGCACGAGTAGCTATATATATATTAATTAAAAAAAAAAAAAAAAAAAAAACAAAACAAAAGACTTCACATCTAAACTGATTTCTATGCTTCTTCCTCTTGCTGGGAGAAATAATCGGTTGTTCTTGGAATCATGATGAACGTAATCAACTAATTATCACATAAATTAGGTACTGATTACATTTTAGAAAACTTTCAAATATAAGATTTAATATGGACGATTTTCAATATATATAAAATTTGGAAAAGTAATGTTTTGTTGGAAGTTTCCGGAATTGTAACCTTTTGTTGGCATTAGTTTGGAAATGTCATATTTTCTCTTGCAGGAAAATAATAATTTATAGAGGTTTAAAAATAAATTTTAATTATTGTTCTTATTAAATACGAAGACATTTAGTCTCGAAAGTCAAAAACTTTTGTACCTACTGCACATAATTATTTCTCTAAGGAGATTGCTCGGGCAATTTATGTTTAATTATTTATATGGGAACACAATTACCAGTTTATTTGATGCAATTAAGTTTTGCAAGTGTAAAAAAAAAAAAAAAAATGATGACTTAAGTCAAAAATGGAATTGTGACCTTTTGTTCGCTAACTCCTCAATTGTATTATTAAAATACTTGCAGTATTCATTCTTCAGCTTAGTTTTTTGCTGATAAGTGTGATCATTGCCATATATTTTATTTATTTATTTTTTGCTTAGAACACTATACACACTATGGATGGCAGTTGTCTACAGAAGCAAAAATTGGTGGAGTTCCTACCATACCCACATCTTAAATTATATTTCTCGAAAAATTTAGATTTAGTGAGAAAAATGTGAAATATTATAATTTACTGCTACTGAATATTATAATTTTATTATAATTGCAAAAATATCGATATTCGCTGGGAATTACACTCCATTACATATCCTCGTAGATTTATTGTTATAAGGGTAGGCAAAGCCGAAAATTGCTTCGTGAGTAAAGACAAAATGCAATTAATACTTTCCTACATTTCTTTGAAAAGAAATTCTCTCATAACGCGGATGTTTTTACAATAAAATAAGATATATAGTTTTTTTTCTTTACATTAAAGTCAGTGTAAAATGATTAAATCAAGCTGTATTCCACGTGTAACCAAGTTCAGTTCTAGTTCCCAAGTTGGTAACTGTGTTTTTCCTTTTTCGGTTTACGACACTGAATTCAATTTGAAAACTCAAATCAAAAATGTATTAGTTTATTTATAACTTGCCGTGATTATGATAGTACCTAATTGTAAACCACCTCAAAAAACTGTTCCTTTTAAAAACAATAGTTCGCCCTTTGTGTTGATAGGTCCGCACCATTTTAGCACCTCCAAAGTGGGCCATCCAGGTTATGAGCATTGTATTATAATGTATATTATTATATGTATGTAGGATCTCTTGCGGAATCTTTCCTCTAATTTTAAGGAAATTTTCTACCAGTGTTTTGGCCCGATGGCAAGTGTACTATCTGACAAGGTATCACCTGGCAGCGAGTACATCCTTCAGCAAATATTGCAATATCTTGCAGCCTTGCCGAATAGTTCCAGTAGGTAAATTCCAATCTTTAAACTATAGGAACTAATACACTGCGATACCAAACCACATATAAATTAAAAATATACTTGGAATCTAAACCTTTTAAAACATTAGTTGCATACTAAATATTTACATCCGTATGATACCTATTTGAGTTTGTTAAATGATAAACATTCTGGTAAATCAATTATTTAAGCAGAGGTTCCTCATATTAATCACCGTTCAGTTTTATCCATAATTTGAAATTTGAAATAAGGCAAAAATAATGAACGTCAAGGGCCTTCAAAAATATAGATGTTTTCAAAAACAAACCTATCTTTCCCAAGTGGGTAATACGTGGGAATTGAGATTCAAATGTAGTGCTTAATTAATTTACAAATAGGTATTCTAATATCTAAATAAGAGTATGTAATTTGACTTTGGAATTCACTAAAAAGTTGATCATTTTATTGGCCTTGCCCACTTGAAAAAATGCTAACTGCGTATTGTCATTGATTACGATTCCAAATATCAAGTAAGAGATAAATGAACTTAATATCTATTGCCGATGTCATTAAAGCTTCAGATATAGGCTCATGTAAACCGGGGCTAGAACTTTCTTAGTTAATAGCAAATTCCTAGAAAACCGGCAATGCATTGGTGGTGCTCTGGTGCTACAAATGTTCATGGGCGGCGGTAATCACTTAACATCGGGTTTTCCGCCTGCTCGTTTGCTGGCTAAGAATAAAAAATAATATATACATATATAGATATTTTATATACGTTTACGTAGGTACCTAAACGTTTTATTTCCAAAGGATCAGCTGATATCTTACATGAGATTAATCCCATACGTTAGATCCAGCCAAGATTGTTTTACCAACATTCCCTTATCGGCTACCTAAGTCAAGTTAGGTGACGCTTTTTTGTTAAATTCATTTTCATGAACTTTTATAAATCATCTAAAAGTGGAAATGTTTTTGGGTAAGGGCATTGTACTTAGGAACTGCCTACGTAAAACGTGTCCCTTACTTAAGGGATGGTTTAGGTATGGTTGGAGAAAACAGCACAATATACTATTAGATAGACTGCTGACTGTCTGATTTTCATTACAGACTATTATTATTATTTTTTAATAATCTGTTTATGATTAATATGATTTGTTTAGCTGAACTAATTTTTTCACTTACAAAATTTTCCTCTCTGAACATCTACATGTTATTATATCTGAAGAATGAAGCGACGAAATATAATATATGATCAAACGAACTTGCAAAGTGAAGTTCGATCGATATTATATGAGTACGCTTCATTCGAAGATATAGACTCCCTCCCACCCGAACCCTTATAAAGAAAATTTTGGTTCTTGTGGTTATAATCTTACTCTAAAGAATGACGACTTGTCGCAGAGCCTGCCCACAAGAAATAAAAATCTTAAACTACCTACTTATAAATGTGCGAAGTGTTGCCTGTACGCTAAAAGGACTACATGTTATTATATCTTCGAATGAAGCGTACTCATATAATATCGATCGAACTTCACTTTGCAAGTTCGTTTGATCATATAATATCAGGCGATAGTTTTTCTAAATTTAAAAAAAAATTATCAAGTCACTTTCTATCTTCATATTCTTCCTCTTCTTAATTTTTATGTAATTTTTATGTAGGTACTTTATTTAATTGTTCGTAGTTGTATTTGTTTGCTCAACATTTTTCTCAAGTAGTAGGTACTAAACTTTAAGCATGTTGTGGCTACCTGTAAGTAGGTGTACATTACTGCATAATAATTTTTTCATCTTGTAATTTTCTTAGTTTTTAATTTATTGTAACCTGTTGGTCGTCCTAAATAAATAAATAAATAAATAAATAAATAATTAACTTTTAACATTAGACAATAAAAAAAATCATAGTTGACATAAAACTGTTTTACTGACACAGCGCCATCTATTAGCATTATAGTGAAGCTATTAGCTTCACAATAATGCTAATAGATGGCGCATTAAAATTAAATAATTTCGTTTCTTTATAACATTTATCTAATTTTAGTATTTGTTGTTCAAGTACAGGATATAACTGAATTTGCAACCAAGTTTCACGTTCTAATATTCAGTAATTCAGAAGTTATAGGGCTCTGACAGACATTTAGACGGACACACTTCTCTGTCTAGTAGGCAAGCGCCCTAGTTGGCTCAGAGAACTCGCTTCGCTCGTTCAATAAATAAATAAATAAATAAATTTTTATTGTTATGTAGTAGGATTCAAAGATCTCGTGTGATTATTGTCACGTGGGGCATTGAACTGCAGCAAGGGTCGGCCCTCGTCCCCTCGACTCGCAGTCCTTCCGTTCACCGATCGCGTCGTTGCAGACATCCGCGTGCAGCTGGCGGAGCAGACGCGCGTGCTGGAGGCGCGCGCCGAGGCGGCGGCGGGCGTGGCGGGCGAGCTGCACGACTACTGCCGGCGCCGCGCCGAGCTGGAGGCCGAGTACGCGCGCGCGCTCGACAAGCTGGCGCGCGCCGCGCTGCAGCGCCACAAGGACCACAAGCACAAGCGCGAGCAGTGGCCGCTGGCCGGCGCCTTCGCGTGCTGGACGGCGGCGCTGGAGCACGCGCGCGCGCTGAGCCGCGACCACGCCGCGCTGGCCGAGCTGTACGCCGGCCCGCTGGCCGCGCGGCTGCAGCGCGCCGCCGACGACGTGCTGCGCCTGCACCGCAAGTGCCGCGACGTGGTGCTCGAGCGGCACGACGAGCTGGGCGCCGCGCTGGCCGACGCCGCCGCGCTGGGCAAGGCGCACGCGCAGGCCGCCGCCGACTGGCGCCAGGCCGCGCTCAAGCTGCGCAGCGCGCACGCCGCGCGCGCCGCGCTGCTGGCCGCCGACCCGCCGCGCGCCAAGAAGCTCAAGGCGCTCGACAAGGAGCTGGACAAGCGCCGCGCGCGCCACAGCGACGCGCGCGCCCGGGCGCTGCGCGCGCGCGCCGACTACGTGCTGGGCCTGGAGGCGGCCAACGCCACGCTGCAGCGCTACTACCTCGACGACGTCGCCGACATCATGCTGGTGAGTGTGCGACCTTTCCCAGCTGGTCCAAGAAGCAACAAGGATTCCTGATATCGATGGACACACCCCCAATTGTCTTGACTTAATTCTGACTTCTGACCCAGACCGTTATTCAGTCTCTGTAACAGCACCTCTTGGCTCTTCTGATCATTGCCTTGATCGGTCTGTCACTAGTTACTGTCCCCCGGTTCCCGGCCCTAGTAGCAAAAGACGAGTGTGGCGGTACAAGTCAGCAGATTGGGACGAGATGCGCCATTTCCTCGCATCTTACCCGTGGAAGCAAACATGCTTCAACTCCGATGATCCGTCGAGTTGCGAAGCTTCTATATCCGAGGTCATACATCTAGCGATGGAGATACTACATACCATTCGCTGATGTGTCTCTTGACGGCAAAACCCCAAGGTGGTGCAACTCCGAATGTGCCCAATCCGAGGCTCGTAAACGGTCTGCATTTGTGGCTTGGGTCGATGCCCGTAATCGTAAAGCTCCGGACTTGGAATTAAAGAAGAGGGAGTTCAATATCGCTTCCAAGTCACACAAGAGGGTTTTAAGAAAAGCTCAATTTAACCGAACCAAACGCATTGGAAATAAAGTAGCTTCTTACCCCAGCGGTAGCAAAGCCTTTTGGTCCCTTGCCGAATCGGTCGAGTCCAACTTCTGTCGGCCTTCACTGCCGCCTTTGCTCAAACCTGACGAATCGCTTGCTTTTCGGTGTTTTATAGGGTATATTTACAGTTGAGTGTTTTTTTTTCTTTTTCATATGTAAATTCTATCTGTGAAAACTTGTAATTAGCTTTAATTCTTCTTTTGTATTTATTGACTAGTTCTTTTTTTTCTAATAAGCTGTAAGTTTTCTTGTAAAATAAAATAAAATAAAATATTTCGGAGAGTGTGCTCAGGAGCTCTTCGATCTTGTCCCCCCTTCACCTTTTCACCACCGCACTGCAAGACAGGGAGAGCTTCCCTCCCTACGGCGTTGATATTCCCCCCACGCGCACCAAGCGCTTTAAGTCTTCATTCCTGATTCGCACGGCTAGGGTCTGGAATGCTCTTCCAAGATCTCAAGATCTGTGTTTCCTAACACGTACAATTTGGGTATCTTTAAAACAAGAGTGAATAGGCATCTTCTAGGCAAACGCGTTACACCTTAGACCGCATCATCACTTTCCATCAGGTGTGGTAGTGGTCAAGAGTGTGCCTATAATGTATAAAAAAAAAGACGTGTGGCACTCGGGGACTGCCGCGGTAAAGCTTTTTTTTTTAAATCTTTAATTGAAGGCTTTTACGTTAGAACGTATGTCAGCCTTATCGTACCCTAAACAAAATATAAAACTAAAACACTATTTACACATGAATAGACTGAACAAACTGCACGCTTCCAATAAATTATGAAAGACACCAACGTGCAGTCTGTTCAGTCTTAAATCATTGCATAGCATTTTTTATCAACGCCATCTAGCGGTGAGAGGAGTCCTGTGTCAGGTTATTTTCGTTACGGAATTTCCGGATTCAGCCTCCACGCTCAAGGCCCGCGATAGAAGCTATGCAATAGCTTAAAAACCGCGCGGCCGACGTGACCGGAGCTCTGTCGCAGTGCACGGAGGTGGGCTTCGAGGCGGTGGTGGGGCGCGCGGTGCGCGGCGCGGGCGCGGCGGAGGGCGCGTGCGCCGAGGCGGGCCGCGCCGCCGCCGCCGCGCTGCTGGCCGCCGCCGACGCGCTGGACGCGCTCGCCGACCGGCAGCGGCTCGTGGCCGCGCACCCCGCCGCCTTCGCGCTGCCGCGGCCGCTGCCCTACGCGGGCGACGCGCCGCCCGAGCAGGACCGCGCCATGGCCGAGCTGCTGGCCGGCGCCGCGCCCGACGACGACGACGCCACCGAGGCGCACCGCCACGACCTGCGCCTGCGCCTCGCGCAGCTGGAGGCGAGCGCGCGCGCGCTGCGCGCCGAGTGCCGCGAGGCCGCCAAGACGCTGGACGCCGCCGAGGCCGAGCTGGTGCGGCAGATGGAGGGGCCCGACTCCGCCTGGGCGCCCGCCGCGGGCGCGCCGCCGCCCGACGACGACGCGCCGCGCCGCGACCAGGAGGACTACTACCTCGCGGTGAGTGCGAGTCGCCGCCAGTCAGTGGGCCGCGCGCCGCCGCGGCCGCGCCCCACTGACCGCGCGCGTGTTGCAGAAGTTCCGCTGCTACGTGTCGTGCGCGGGCCGCCTGGCGCGGCTGGAGAGCAAGGCGCAGGCGGTGCGCGAGCGGCTGCTGGGCGGCGGCGCGCCGGGCGCCGCGGGCGCGCGCTCGCCGCCGTCGCCGCCGCGCCGCGCCGCCGCCCGCCGCCGCGGCCACTTCGCCGCGCCGCTCGACGACCGGCTGCCCGCCGTGCTGACCTCGTGCGTGCGGGTCATCGCCACCTACGGTGAGTGCGGACCGCGGACTGCGGCGGAGTGCGACCGGCCGCGAGAGACGGAGTGAGACTGTCTGCGTCCGTTGTCGACAGGGCTGCACCACCAAGGCATCTTCCGCGTGTCGGGCTCGCAGGTGGAGATGGCGGCGCTGCGCGCGGCGTTCGAGCGCGGCGCGGACCCGCTGGCGGGCGTGCGCGACGCGTCCGACATCAACTCGGTGTGCGGCCTGCTGAAGCTGTACCTGCGCGAGCTGCGCCCGCCGCTGCTGCCGCCGCAGCTGCAGGAGCGCCTGCTGCGCGTCGCCGCGCTGCCCGACGACCAGGCGGTGCGTGACGTTTCAAATCGTTCCATTTGTATATCGGCCGGTCCGGTGTTAACATAGATCAAACACAGTTCGCGCGGCGGCTGCGCGACACGCTGAGCGCGCTGCCCGTGCCGCAGCTGCTGGTGCTGCGCTACCTGTTCGCGTTCCTGGCGCACCTGGCCGAGCACGCGCAGCACAACATGATGGACGAGTGGAACCTCGCCATCTGCCTCGGGCCCACGCTGCTGGCCGCCTGGGGCGAGGGCGGCGCGCAGGTGGCGGCGCAGAACCTCGTCAACGAGCTGGTGAAGCGCACCATCCGGCACCACCTCGACGTGTTCCCGCAGGACATCGCGCCGCACGCGCTCTACCGCCGCCCCGAGCCCGCGCCCGACGCCGCCGCGTCCGCCGCCGAGCCCGACCGCGCGCCGCCCGAGCCCGACGACGAGCCGCGCGACCTCTCGCTGTACGGCGACGACGACGACGACGACGAGCGCGCGCCGAGCGACGTCGACGCGGAGCCGGACGACGACGCGGACGCCGAGCCGGCCGCCGCGCCCGCCGCCCGCCGCCGCGCCGCCGCCGCCGACAGGTGAGGAGTGCCGAGACTCTAATCGCTTTTTATAATTATTATGTAGTAGTATTAATTTTGAATGATATCTCCATTGTTCGCCGACGCCCCTGTACGCGCGCAGCGCTGGGTTTGCATGCGGCCGCGTTTACGAGTAACGTCGAGTCTCGAGCCCACTGTGGATTTCTTCCTGTCACTTGTGATCTTCTATATTATAAAAACTAGATAGATTGAATGTTAATGTCTATTAATATTTTTTTATAATATGTGTAGCGTATAGATACTCTATTTGTGTAAGATTTTATGAAAGCTAGAAATCTATTTTGTAAATTTTTGAAGGTGCTTCTTTTAATTTATCGTTAATAAATTTATTACGCATTATTATTTTGGTTTGATTTGTGCTCGCACGCGGGTGGGGGGCGGGAGGGGGCGGGGCTGCTGCAGTAGATAGAGACTTGGCATATTGTTTAATTGCTTTATAAATCTGTATTGCCTGCTAAGTGAGTGTGCCGGAAGCGTTCGGCCGATGCCTTCGAGTACTTAGATCTTTGACTTCTTTTTTTTCCCTCTCTTTACTTCAAAAAAAAAAGGAAAAAAAAATTCTGGGCGGAGATGTTCTACCACCCTGTATTAGTCTCTGTAACGACACGAGCGACGACGCACGTTTGAGAGTTTCTTTTATTAAAGTACTAGCTGATGCCCGCGACTTCGTTGGCGTGGATTTAGTATTAAAATCCCGCGGGAGCTGTTTCATTTTCCGGGATAAAAAGTAGCCTATGTCACTCTCCAGGTCCTTAAGTATATGCAAAAATCACGTCGATCGAAACTAGCCTCTCGTGTTATTTCAGACTAAAATCTATCTTTGTGTCTCTCGGCCAAATCGGTTCAGTCGTTGCGGCGCAATCGAGTTACAAAATAGCTTTCCACAGTCACACTAACAAACTTTCGTATTTATAATATTAGTAGGATGGCAATATAAAAGTTTTTTACGTAAGTAATACAGACCTATGTTTATCGGTAGTGTAAAGGTTCCCACTACCTCAATAATATGATATGTACGGACGCGGCCTCCGGGAAGCGAGTCCCGCCCGAGAGCGCCGCGGCGGACGTCGGCCGACGGCATCAGCGCGCACGCGCCCTCCGAGCCGACGTCCCGCGATATTTCATCAAAATCAGTCGAGTAGGGAGAGGGCGCGCCACAATGTACGAGTGTGTCACGTGTGGGTGCTCGCAGCCGCCTGGACAGCACGCCCGACCTGGTGCTGGACCTGCCCGCCCGCTCCGACGCGCGGCCCGACGGCCGGCCCGACGCGCGGCCCGACGGCCGGCCCGACGCGCGGCCCGACGCGCGGCCCGACGCGCGGCCCGACGCGCGGCCCGACGCGCTGGCTGCGGACACGTTCGCGCACAACCGCGACACGCTCAAGAAGCGGCCCGGCGCGGGCGCCGCGCACAGGTACGCGCACGAGACAAGCCATCGCTGCGGGAACTATAACATTCCGACGACGACTTTATACTTTCGCCTCACTCGGGAGGGAAGTCGGAAGAAACTATTATCGAAGTAAAAATTTCCTTTGTTTTATAGGTATTTATTTATATGCTTCGTATATTTATTTATTTAACTTATTTATTTAAAGACTTGAAAAAAGTGAACACAATTTACACCATAATTTATAGACCAAAGCGTTAGACTAAAACTTGTGGCCGGTGATTGCAATATTGCTTCTTCAATTCACAATCGACAGTTCCTAAACCCCCACAGTCTAAGGGAGCAGTACTTCTGCAGCATCGGGATTGAGACGTTGGAAGCCGAAGTTTTATGAGAGCATCTCGCAAAATTACTATATCGTTAAAAAAAAAGATTCACGCAAATCAGTTTAGAAATCACGGATATATCGAAATACATAGGTAGAAAAACACAGTTCCTTCTCATCCTTTAAAAGTCGGTTAAAAAAGTAGCCTACGTTACTTCCGATAACATCAGCTATCTATCAGTTAAATTCCAGTCAAAATCAGTCCAGCCGTTTCCGAGATTAGCAACAATAAACAGACACTTCAATTAACACAAGCATTCGTAATCTCGCAAGTTAAACTAGATGGCGCTAGCTACAGGTTGGCGCGATGTGGATTTCATTAATACCTGAAGTGAAACACGCATAGCTGATTCAATACTGACCTCTTTATTTTATTATTCAAATATTTTAACGCATACACCTTACATATACCTTACATAATACGCCGCTACAGCAAGTGTTTTTCATTCTAGGCACTTCAGTTTTATTTATTTTCATAGATCATAATTATATTATAGATGAATAGATATAGATATTGATCATATAATATAGATATATTTATAATAATCGTGTCGCGGCGCTGGACGTCGCAGAGAAGTGCGATGCGCATCGGCTTACAATCCTTTGGAATCTGTTGTTAATGTAAACGCACCGGCGGCCGCGTACAGTGCCAACTTTCAAAAGCACTACTTTTACTAAATCGACCAGTTGTCTCGAAGAGCTTTCAGGATTGCTTCGCCTCGTTTCAGACGAGCGTGCTCGGAGAGCGGCGACGAGAGCGACGCGGCGGGCGGCGCGACGGGCGGCGCGGGTGGCGCGGGCGGCAGCCCCGTGCCGGCGCGCAACACGCTGCGCGTGGCGGCCAAGTTCGCGGAGCTGACGCTGACGGGCGGCTCGCTCAAGCCCGCGCTGGCCGCCAAGCCCGCGCTGCTGCGCCGCCCCACGCCGCACCCGCAGCACGCGCCGCACCCGCCGCGCGCGCCGCCGCTCGCGCCCGCGCCCGCGCCGGAGCCCGCCGCCGCGCCCGCGCCCGACGCCGTCTGAGGCCGCTCGTGTTCCGGGAGCCGGCCGCGGCCGCGACGCCGCTCCGTACAAGGCTACGATTTTATGATTACTTTATTTTTAGTAGAAGCGTGTTAATTTAAGAGAACGGGCCGGTGCGTCTCTGGCGTTATTCAGATGTTGAGTTCCTTCACATCGACGACGGCTCGGCCGGCAGATGTACTCGTGTTGGTAGAAGTCGGTATCGTGGGGCTGTCGCGCTGTCGCACTGCACGCGTATGCAGTGCGGGGCCATCGCTGTTGATATCGTTTAAAAGGTGCCGCTCTCGCACTTGAAAATTATTGTGTTGCATAATGCATTTATGTAACAGATTTTTGTTTGTATCGAAGCTAATTGTAATTTTCTAGTTGTAATATTTGGTTTTTAAGAAGTGTTTAATAATTTGAATGGTGTAAGTGGAAGTATACGATTGTGTCGCGGTCGGCGAGGGGGACGCTCTACTCGAACGAAAATTTTCACTTTAAGGCTTAAATATTTTCCAAACGGACCTCTAAATTGAAAAAAAATTTCATAGCGTCGCGCGTCGGAGGTACGTTATGAAATTTTTTCACTCCGACGATACCCCGCACGATGCGACAGACGAGTAAAAAAATATCATCCCCCTTAACGCGTAGGGAAGGTACCCGAAATAATAGGTGTTTAAAAATTTTATTGGACCACTTTTTCGACGTAATCAGTATGCGTAACCTTACCGAGTTACAGCTCTTTAGTACCAAAAGTTTCCGCGCCTCGCTGCGGAGAGTGCGGACGGACGCGCGGGAGGACGGGCTGCGAGGATTCCGTACAGTTGTACTGCGGAACCACACGCTACTTTACGCTGTAACTTTACTACAGTTTACAAAGTGTACCTTTAAAAGGAGGCATTCGGAAAGGGAGCGTTTATTTGTATACAACAAGAACCGCGTGGGCCTGTCCAGATATACCTAGTCGCGGAAACAGCCGTGATAGCGGACGCGCCGAGCGGCGCCGCGCCGGCGGGAGGGCCGGACGGAGACGACGCTCCTCGAGACCGTGCACTCGACAGGGTTGCCAGAGTAGAGCGGGATGAGTGAGGAAAGATATTTGTTTTTCTCAATAATAAAACGGATAAACAGATATCTTTGTATGATAATATACGTAGATAATAATATTTTGACAAATAATAATGATAAAATTTTAATTTTTTTAAAACAATACCTTAACTCACTGATTCAATTGTGCACAATCTCTTAAGTAAATGTCAGTTTTTTATATCCTTGTATGTAGGGCACGTCGAGAAAACGATGACATCTGTTACATTGTGACATATTAGATTGTGTAAATGTATACGACCGAATCAGAATCGTTTAAATTAAAAGAAAGATTTCAAAAATCTTAAAAAAAATGTGTTAATAAATAAATATTATTTATTTATTAACACGTACCTATATAACATTGTTTCGACGTGGGCCGCCCGCGCCGCGCGGTCGGCCGCGGGCGCCGCTCTGTCGGCCGCGGGCGCCGCTCTGTCGGCCGCGGGCGCCGCTCTGTCGGCCGCGGGCGCCGCTCTGTCGGCCGCGGGCACCGCGCGGTCGGCCGCGGGCGCCGCGCGGTCGCGACAAGCTTTGTATCTGTTCCGCGCTCTCGCGGTGAGAACGCTCGCCGCCAGTATGGCTTCCTCTCGTTATTAATCGTATTTTTTACAATATTATAGTGTATGAGAATATTATAAGTATTTTTAAATATAATGGAAGCATGTTTTAAAGTGGTTTATTATAATGATAATGTAATGTGCGGGGAGCGAGCCGTATTGGATGGCGGAGTGCAGTTTTATATGACATTTAATAGCGCATAGTTAGAGGATAGGACGCGGCGCCGCGCCGTGCGTGCCGTCTCCGCCGCCCCGCCGCGCCGCCCCGCCGCCCCCTCTGCGACGATGTATCATTCCCATTCATCCATTGACATATCCGCTTTCAATATCCGGGACAATTACAACTTTATGGGCTGAGGTAGTTAGGTACCTTACTTCAAAAATCATATAGAGAGGTAATAATATTATGTATTTGTGGTATTTACCCGACTACCGATACCGATTACTACCGATTTTTACGATTATATTATATTACTAGCGAACTACTATCTAGTACTAGCGAACGCCTGCGACTTCGTCGGTTTCGTCAATTCACGATTGAGGTGTTGCGGTCCTGGAATTCGACGACGTAGTCTTTACTCGGTGCCTGCGGCGGTTTAGGAGGATTCTCTGCAGCGTCAGGATTGAGGAATTGGAACCCGAAGTTTTTATGGGAGCATTTCGCAAAGTTTTTATACGGACTAAAAAAATTCACGCAAATCGAAATCCCGGATATATCGATATACATAAGTAGAAAAACACAATTCCTTCTCGTCCTTTTTCAAAAGGTCAAAACATCAGCCATCTACACCAGCGAAAGTCCCGTCAAAATCAGTCCAGCCGTCCCCGAGATTAGCGGCAACAAACAATATTTCAATTTGAATAGGCGTGCGTTGCGTAAGACGCTGCTACTCCTCTGTAGCCGAGGCCGGCTCCCCGCGGAACGTGCACGTGCCGTGCGGTGTGCGGCACGGCGGCGGCACGGCGGCAGCACGGCGGGGCGGCGGAGACGGCACGCACGGCGGGCGGCGCCGCGGGTCATAATGTTATTTTTGTACGCCGCACTGTACTCGCGCCTACAATAAACAGTATTATCGAGAGCTGCCTTTTATTTGCCGTCGGAATCCTGTCAGCGTTCTCACTACAACAATGAAATTTAGCCAAGAATGAGACAAGATCGGCCAATCAGAGGTGATCGTGAACGTCTCATTGTAGCCATATTTTTAGACAATCCCGCAGCCGACGAGAGTCTATTCCCGTGTAAGTATAATAAAGAGACGGATCCGGGTTGTGTGCGCAGGCGGCCGGGGCCGGCCTCTGCAGACGAGCCGACAATGAAGCTAATGGATTGTCGCCATGTCGGCGCTGACCGCTTAGACACACGAGAGAACTAAGTAGTACCCGTTACTAATGTGAACTGTTTTGAGAACTGGCAATTAAGTTTAGTTTTTTATACCTAATAGTTGTTGAATATATTTTATAATATATTAGGTAGTTAGTATTGTCTGATTAGGGTAACGTTGAATTACACAAATCGTTAATTAATTATATTGTTTAATAAGTAATAATAATAATTAGTAGTTTAAGCATTTCATAATAATTACAAGTAGTATTAACACGAACAAAAAAGGTGCATTGAAACAAGCAGTCCCTAAAGTGTTGAGGGCCCCGACAGGATATCACCGAGTAGCCTCGGTCGCTGGCTCGGCGGTCCCGAGGCGTCCACCCCGGCCTGCCCGGGTAGGCAGAAGCGGTGCCACCGACCGAGGCAGCGTCTTCGATTTTATGAACTTATCTCGAACCTTAGGATTCTTGAGAGATAGTTTTAGATTTTAACTTTTAACGATTAAGTTTAAATTAGACAATTTTTTGAGATTTTTGCTTTGCCGTGTTTGCATGGAGCGTCTAAACACGGCTGTTCACAGTTCACAGGCGATTTTGCCTCCGCGACAAGTTTCACTGATACCGTGCAACGTTCATCGCGAAAGTGAACGATGTACGGTGCACCGTCCTTGGTCCTTATACCTACTTAATTTGAACAGACAACTTGTTTTTATTAAGTCGGTACATAGAGTAAATGTCATGAGAAGCTTAATCTATGTCGCGATGAAGATTTCCAGAATGAAGGAAAGAATAGTTGACCTTTCAGTTATGAATCGTGGTTCGGTCGTGTCGTTGAGGTTTATCGATCGAGGGACCCTAGCCCCTACGAATAAATAATAAGTAAGGAAGTCTAACTGCGTTCAAAAAATGACCCCAACAAAAATTGCGCCGAAGTGGGTGGAGATTAAAATTGAGCCCTTAGAGGCGGGGATTAAAAACAAAAATAGCACGTCAACAGTTGGTCATTTTTCTTGCACGTCGTCGAATTACGAATATAATATCGTCGAATGACTCAGCTGTCATAGCAGACATAGCAGCACGCGCGCGAATTTTTCGTTGCTTTCGTTCTGAATTTGAACCGATCACCGAGCATGTCTATCTGTAACCTCGGAAGTGATTCGTGGGTATGATTCGTATTTTGAATCATGCGTCGTTTTGGTTTGAAGTAGGGCCATTTTTTGAGTGGATTTTTTTCTGAATTAGACTTCCTTACTTTATTTATTCGTAGTCTAGCCCTCGCCATTGGGACCGGATGATTTAATCCGCCTAATTCAAGTTTGGTTACGTGGCCTGTGCTATATTACGAGCTGCGGCGTCGCCTCGCTCTGCGTACGCGAGACCCAGCCCGCGCTCAGCTGCAGCGTGGCTCGGGGCCGGGTCTCGCGTCACCCCGGGCACCTCGGCGGCGACGGCCGACGCGCCCATGAACAGATACAGGGTGGAAACGATAAGTGTGCTCAGGCGATTAACGATCTTCTCAATTGGTACAAGAGATAAGGTTAAACTTAGGTACTGTCGTCTAGTGAACAAAATGACAAATAAATAAATACCTACCTAATCTAAGTAGGTAGTTGTATAGAAGGAAAAGATGACTGACTGATCTATCAAAGCACAACTCTAACCGTCGGATGAATGAATACCTACAGATAGCTATTAGAAAACTATTTGAAAGAAATAAGTAGGTAGGTATGATTTATGACGTCTGCTAAGAAATGATTTTTGAAAATTAAACCCTTAAAGGGATAAACTAGAGGTTTGAAAAATCGAACTTAACGTGAGCGAAGCCGCGGGCAAAAGCTGGTCAAATTATAAAATTAAGTAGTTATATTCCGAAAATAATCGCCTAAGCACACTTCCACCTGTACATCCACGTCGCTCAGTAGGTAGTAGATATAGGTACCTATTCGGTGTTATAGAACGGCACATGCGAATCACACGGCTCGGCTCTAGTTTAGGACGCGCTACAGTGCGGTGAGGGCGGGCGCTAGTAGCGCAGGCAGTGCTCGTGGTGCAGCGCGTGCGGGTGCGCGTGCTGCAGCGGCGGCGGCGCGGCGTTCTCCTTGTCGCGCGCGTAGTGCGGCGCGCCGAACTGCTCGCCGAGCGGCGCCTCGAACTCGTCGCCCGACCCGTCCGACGCCTCCAGGTAGCCGAACAGCCGCGCCGCGCCCGCCGCCCGCGCCTCGCGCCGCCGCGGCGCCGCGCCCGCCGCCGCCGCCGCGCCCGGCGCCGGGCCCGGCGCGCTCGCGGCCGGCGCCGCCGTCACCACCGTCGGCGCCGCCGCCGCCTGCGCCGCGCCGCTCGCGAACCCGCCGCCGCGCGCCGCGCCCGACGGCACCTTGAGGCCGCGGCTCTCGATGTGGCTGCAAGCGAGGGAGCGAGCGGTGAGCGGTCGGTCGCTGCGCGGCGAGGGGGCGGGGAGGGGGTACGGGCGGTGTACTCACTGGGCGTCGCGCAGGTGGCCGGCGAGCGCGGGCTGGTCGTCGGCCAGGAAGGGGCACTTGGCGCACGCCTTCTTGTTGTGCACCTTGTGCACGTGCGTGGCGAGCCGCTCGGCGCGCGCCGCCTTGTACTCGCACAGCGAGCACGCGAACGGCTTGAGGTGCGTGTTGAGGTGCCGCTTGAGGCACCAGTTGTCCACGCCCGACCACGCGCAGTAGCAGCACGCGTAGCGCCGCTCGCCCTTGCGCCGCGCCGGGCTGGCGCCGCCGCCCGCCGGCTTGGGCGCCGGCTCCGCCTTGGGCGGCGGCGCGCGCTCCGGCTTGGCGGGCGGCGGCGCGGGCTCGGGCGGCTTGCTGGCGCAGAACGCGGCGCCGGCGGGCGGCTTGGCGGCGGCGGCGGCGGCGGCGGCGGCGGCGGCGGCGGCGGCGCGGCGGATGCGGTTGAGGTCGTAGGGCTGGTCGCGGTGCATGCGCAGGAAGTGCTTCTTGACGTGGTCGGCGCGGTTGAACTGCTTCTGGCACAGGTAGCAGTGGAAGGGCTTCTCGTCGCGGTGGATGTTCTCGTGGCGCGTGAACAGGTCGCGCCGGTCCGTGGCGTAGGGGCAGGCGCCGCACGCGTAGCGCTTGCCCGCCTCGCCCGCGTCGCCCGCCGCCGCGCCCGCGTCGCCGGGCCGCCGCTCGGCGCGCGCCGCCTCCACCTTGGCCTTGAGGCGCTGCAGGTAGCGCGTGAGGTCGTCGAGCGCGGGGTTGTCGCGCAGCAGGTGGTCGGCGGCCGCGGGGTCGGAGTGGTGGTCGCGCGCCAGGTGCTGGCGCACGGCGCGCGCCCAGCCGCTGGCGAAGCCGCAGCCGGCCAGCGGGCACGCGAAGGCGCGCGCCTGCGAGTGCGTGCCCAGCCAGTGCTCGGCCACGCGCGCCAGGAAGCCCACGCACTCGCACTCGGCGCACTTGAACAGGCGCTGCGCGGGGTTGTAGGCGGCGACGCGCGAGTGCGCCCACGCCAGCGGCTCCTCGGCCGCCGTCCAGCGGTCCTCGGCCGTGGGGTCCGTGCGCGGCGTGAAGTTGGCCTGCAGGATGCCGGGCGGCGGGAAGCCGTTCTGCATGAGCGCCGCCAGCCCCCACGCCGTGATGTGCTCCTCGGGCCGCAGCTCGTCGTCCTGCAGCTCGCGCTCCACGGCCGGGAACTCGACGCCCACCACGCCGCCCACGCCCACGCCCACGCTCACGCCCACGGTGGCCTCCTCGCCGTACAGCTTCTTCGTGATCTCCTTGAACATGTCCTCGCAGTCCATCGTGAGAGAGGCCACGCTGGCCACGCCGGCGCCGCCCTCCATGCCGGCCTCCGACTGACGGCTGCAAACGAGAATTCGGTCGCAAATATTGTGACGATGCGGGTCATACTAACTAGTAGTTACTTCATTAATTGTATGGCTGTTATCACTGTGCAAAGGATAATAAAACATAAACTGTACAAAGTGACTATTTCATTTTTTTTTTTTTTTTAATTTATTTATTATATAGGGCTTGAAGATGAGTATTCTGAAATAGTGAAAGGCAAGTCTATAACTATAAGCAATAACAGTACGTGTAATAGGTATACTTTCATCTTAGTGCAATGCTGGGCTAACGATTTAATGTTCTGAGGGTAGGTTAGGTTAAGTTAAATAACTACCCCTTAAAGTATATGGACCCCACTGTTGAACATCTCATTTCATTATTAAGCAATAACAATAATATGATCTAGTTCTGTTTTTAATCGTAGATGCTCTTAAAATAACTACGAGGATGTAAATTGAGTTATGTATGTAATCTGGACAAAAAATGTTAAAAGCCCACCAGTTCGAGGTTCAGCTACCTATTAACGTGAAGACGAGCCTTGAAACTACGAGGGCTCTTCCGCGTCCCAAGAGCCTACAAAAAAAAATTGCCCAGTGCTCTTTCCCTTATTCTATATCTTATCTACTCCTAGAAGAAAGATATTCTTTAAGGCCCAAGACACGGAGCTGCCCGCGAAATTCAAATTTAATTTGGTTTTTCGCCATTTATAAACGAATACGACAAAGTAGGCTTATGGTATTCAAATTGCGATAATGGCAGTATCATCTTCACAGGTTTATATACTAATCTTTACGTAAAAGTATCCAGTTTAAGAAATTAATCAAAATAATGACTACTTTGTGAGTAGCTCACGTCAAACTCATTATTTTGACTAATTTCTTAAACTGGATAGTTTCACGTTAAGATTAGTATATAAACCTGTGAAGATGATACTGCCATTGGCGCAATTTGAATACCATAAGCCTACTTTGTCGTATTAGTTTACAAATTGTGAAAAACCAAATTAAATTTGAATTTCGCGGGCAGACCCGTCTCTTGGACCTTAAAGCGTAATACTAGGTAAGGTATAAATGAATATAGGAGAGATGTGTGAGGCGCGGGCAAAACGTCGCGTGACGCATCGTTGCGTAGGCACAGCGGAGGTGACCGGGGGCATCGGGCGGGTGCGGCGGCGGTGCACTACGGCGTGTACTGTGTACTCGTATCGGGTGTGCATATTCCATGACTCGCCGTGCGACTGTCTTCGGAAAGGGTTAATTCGTAATCGGAACGTGAAGCGAAACTCAATGGACGAGGAAATATGATAGTCAGATATGACGTCGGGCGGGCGCGGGGGGCGGAACACCCCCGGGGCCGGTGCAGCGGTGCACCCTCGCCCGCGGGGTGCGTACCTGACTCGGGAGCGCGTCGCGCTGCCGGCCGCGCCGAGGGTCCGCGCCTACTAGCGGGTGTCGGGCCCTCGCCCGCCGCCCTGCGCCCTGCGCCCCCGCCCCCGCCGCCGCCCGCCGCCGCCCGCCGCCCAGCGCGATCGATGCCGCGCCGCCGCGCCGCCCGCCGCCGCCCGGCCGGCCGGCCTCGGCCGCGGAACAATATTCCTACTGAGTTTATAGCGAATATGAAGAAACGCTAGAAATAAGTAGTAATATAAGTAGAAAGGAGGTGGGCATCGCGCCAAACGGCTTCCGGTTAGGTCGCCCGGAACCTAAGAGTTCGGGCGGTGGTATCAGTGGGGAGAGCTAAGGCAAGTCCCGTAAGTCAGAGATTCCGCGGAGCCTCCCGGAGTGCAGAGAGAGCCGAGCTCGGCCCGCGCCCGTCCCGCGCCCTCCCCGCGCCCTCCCCGCTCCCCGCACGGTCCGAGCCCACGACTTAAGTTACCCGAGTCATATTGAATTATAAATTCGGGGGCCGAGTCTACTTGGATAGATCACTCGTCACCTGTCAGCTAAGACTAAAGCAGCAGCAGCTAATTATAGCTTCTAATTTGCAAATAACGAGCGCAAAAATGTTCCAACTTTGCGGGCACAAACGTCATAGATGCTTACCCAACTGTCGAGGGCCAACTTTTAATCACATTAAACCCCTGTTTAAAAACCCAATAATAGGAACAACTTTGTATCATCAACTACATAATAGCATATTATGAATTAGCTCTCTTGTACTATATTATGTGGGCAGCGTGATGGACGAGGGTGTTATGTTTTCATAAATGCCGCGAACTCGTTATGAAATAACAACCAGGCTGTCACTGTCCAGCAACCGAATGTAAATTGTCTTCCGGGGAGCCGAGCGACTCGGTGAAGGCCGTCCGGACGACGGGCGGGATCGCGCGATGGGCGTCGAGGTTGCTGTTTTATAGAAAAATTTTCGCCAAACATGAGTCATATCCCCCTTTGAGTGCAAACGGGTTTGCACTGAAGACCTTTCGGGTTATAGTCAGAGGCGTAACTATAGGGTGGCATGACGGCAAAATGCCACGGGCCCCAGCCGGAAGGGGCCCCGGTCAGAGAAGGCCAGAAGCACAAGATGATCCTAAGATTTATAGTCATTCCAGTGACTACGGCTAGCCAAATCAATCAATCAATTTTAATTTCAAAATTAAAATTGATATAAACGAAATTCTTTGGGACAAGAAAGGTTACAGACAGTGGCAGATTTACCAAAAGGCTGAGTTGACTGGAGCCCAGGGCAGCAGATTTTAGGGGCAGTAAATTTGGGGCCAAAATTTTTATTTATGTCTTACAGAAATTAAAAAGATACATATGTATTTGTATAGGTACCTAAATGTCATTAAGTTCATAAACATATGTTTTAAAATTTTATAAAATATCTAATTAATTACCGAATATAGGTACCCCAATAACAATGACTAAATAGTTGGTAGGGCCGACTTTAACTACGATGTCGGATGTGCAGCGCATATAAGCGCAGGGTCTCAAGCGCCAAAAGTACAGGACTAAATGGCGCAGTGCAAAATAAAAAACGTTGTGGCAAGTGCCGTAATGCAAATAAAAAATTTGGCGCTCGCTTCTCTCTCCAAAATGTCACTTTTACGTTTCTATTGTACTCGTAGGTGCCCAAGTATGGACTACTAAGTGCCGTAAAGCAATCATAAAAATTTTAGCGCTCGCTTCGCTCGCGAAAATGTCACTTTTACTTTTCTATTGTAGGTGCCAAGTATAGACTGCTAAGTGTCGTAATGCAATTATAAAAAATTTCGCGCTCGCTTCGCTCGCGAAAATGTCGCTTTTACTTTTCTATTGTAGGTGCCAAGTATAGACTGCTAAGTGTCGTAATGCAATTATAAAAAATTTCGCGCTCGCTTCGCTCGCGAAAATGTCGCTTTTACTTTTCTATTGTAGGTGCCAAGTATGGACTACTAAGTGCCTTAATGCAATCATAAAAATTTCGCGCTCGCTTCGCTCGCGAAAATGTCGCTTTTACATTTCTATTGTAGTTGCCAAGTCTGGACTTCTAAGTGCCGTAATTCAATGATAAAAAATTTCGCGCTCGCTTTGCTCGCGAAAATGTTGCTTTTACGTTGCTATTGTAGGTGCCAAACATGGACTACTAAGTGCCGTAAAGCAATTATAAAAAATTTCGAGCTCGCTTCGCTCGCGAAAATGACATTTTTGGTTAATATGTCATTAACAGAATTCTATTCTATTCTAACACTTTTGCTGAACAAAAAGCCAGAAAAAAGGAATTTTAATCTTTGTTTGATACTAATACAAAAATTGTGACATACAGTTCAATGCGCTCTGAATTAAAGGTTATTAGAAAATCAAGTAATTATAAATGCGTTTGTTTGTACCTACTTCACGTAGTGATTTATTATAAAATAAAAAAATGCTATCTCATTAGTTGAACTTCTTTATATTGGGGAAGGGAGGGCCCCATCCGATGAATTTGCCACGGGCCTCAAACGGCATAGTTACGCCTCTGGTTATAGTCCCGCCCTTAGGTAATTCTTTTGTCGGCGAAATGCTCTAAGTCCTTGCTCTAAGTCGACAACCCCCCATATTCATATTGAACTTGGCTCTCATTTTCACATTTATGCAGTTTATGTTTCTGATGAGATTAGTTATTAGGTAAACATATTAAAAGAGTTGTGACCTAAATAATATTAGTTAGGTACCTACATTTTGTTGCAATAAAATGTTGCATCTTGCAGCGCCGCCCGCGCCGCCCGCGCCGCCCGCGCCGCGCAGGCATGCAAACAAACGCTCGCGTATGAATGGAGCCCGCCGATGACGCAGCCGGCACCGCTCGCCGCGCCGCGGAAATCAATACGCGCGGCGAGCGCGGCGGGCGCGGCGGGCGCCGGGCGGCGGTTCATCGACCGGCGCGCGGCCGAGGCCCGACCGCGTCGAGGCCGCGCCGGCCGGGCGGTCGGCGGAGCGCGTGCGCGGCGGGCGGGCGGGCGGGGGCGGCGGCGGCCGCACTCGCTCAGTCGCGCCCCGGCCGCGGCCCGCCCGACAGCCCGCTCCCCGCCCGCCGGCCGCGCGCCCGCCGCATGCCGCGCCCGCGCCGCCGCTAGCGTCGGCATGGCCGGCGAGCCGCCCGCCTAGCCGCCTAGCCGCCGCCGCGGGCAGGTGACACCGCAGCCTGCGCCCCACGGCGTGCGCTATAAATACGCGCGAGCGTCGCGCGCGGCGCGGGGCGGCGCCCGGCGTCACGGCTGCGCCGCGCCACGACGCGCCACGCGCGACGCTCGCGACGGCCGATCGCGACCGACGCGTCGAGAGCTCGGCCGCATGGCCCCTCGTTAGATCCGTCGAACGCTTCAAAACTATCGATCCGACGCCTCGGGCCGCCTCCCGAGCCCCGGGGCGCCGCCCGGCGGCTCGAGGCGCGGGCCGAGCGCTGCGCGCGGTGAACCGACGCTACGCAGTATTTATCTGAAACCTAGGTGAAAGCGAATGGACATTATTTCGGCTTCGGTGTAATTCGATGTGTTTACAAATAAGATTTCAAACCGAACTTTTGAAGTTTCGAACGTAAACGTGGTATGAAATTCGGGGGTGGACTCTGAAGTGTAGACGTGAAGTGTAGAGAGTGCCGAGTTCGGTCGCGGGTTCGTAGTTCGCGGGCCGCAGCGCAGGCCGCCATGGGGCCCGGGGACTCGCCCGCCTAGCGCAGCGGCGAGCCTCTCCCGGGGACCCGTAGGTGGGTCGCAGCGAGCTTTCTGCGCAAGGCAACGGCGTCCGCCGGCCGACTGGCCGAGTGCCGAGTGCCGACCACGCAGCGGATCACTTATGTTATAGTGCCCAGTGTTTCACTCTCAGTCCTTCACTCTCATAGTCCCATGGGACGGCTTACGAGCCGCCGAGTTTCTCGCTGGTTCTCCGTCGGAGCGGCATCGGTAGATTCGCTTGACGATTCTAAGGCACTTTCTAGAACTTTTTTGGATTAACTGTCCTATTCTATTCGTTACTTCAGAGGTGCGATGGGTAGGTAGGTAATATATTTATTACCTATCACACAAACTGCGGGCTGTCATTGAGAATGTCTCGATCTTGTCTCTATTGACAAACCTATACAAGTCTGCGCGTCCGACTGGCATTTGACCAGTACAATAATTGTACAGTAGGTATTCTACAATACCTAATTGTTTTTTCGTTTCCTATTCCCCTCACATTGATGTTACCATCACTCAATAATAATCAATAATAACTAAGATAATAAATAACTGATGATATGTATATGTAGGTATCTATATTGTAAGTACCTATAGTTTAGGTAGCTACTATTGGGTATTCTGATGGTATGGTATAGGTACATCTATACTATACCATCTATACTGTACAATCTAGCGGGCCCCCCTAGAATAGATAGAACCGGTGGAATCTCGTAGAGTTTTCAATATAACTGCTGAATGTAATGATTAGATCCTATGTACCTCTATCAAAACGTTGGAAATCGCCTCTTAATCGATACAAAAACCTTGCGAGATGCTCTCATAAAAACTTCGGTTTCCAACTCCTCAATCCTGATGCTGCAAGGGCATGGCCCCCCTAAACTGTGGAGATTTAGGAACATGATTATTATAAATAGTTATTGTAGGTACCAAGTAAAGATCGTTGAATTCTAGGACCCAACTTTTCAATCCTGATGATTCCTGATGCTGCAGGGAACTGTCGATTGTGAATTGAAGAAGCGGACGAAGTCGCGGACGTCCGCTAGTTAGAAATATTTTGTCCAAGTTTGGTGAAGATTACTAAATATTATCGCAGATAGAGGACATAACTAGTCACTCTAAATTTTCTAGACGAAGTCACGGGAATCCGCTAGTAGGTAGTTGCTATAACTATGGCACAAGGTTGCCCATCGCACCGTCACCGGTTTGTAAGAACGGCCCTGCATCACATCCCATTTTTCAATACATTTGGGAGAAAACAGGTTAATCGATTACTAGTTACCTAAGCATTCCAAGAAAAACCGCCGCATACGCCTCGTATCTGTATGGAGTTGTTAGTGATAAAGACTTGACCGATTTTCGGTTAATTCAAAATGTCGGGCGAAGTTCATTTCATTTTATTTTCCACTTTTCAGTAGATATTTTTGTAACTTACCACATAAGAACGGTAATATTAAGTTTCGAGACATAGGTAAGGTACCTACATTTTGGTCTTTAAGCGTGTTCGGATTTCATGTCTGACTGAATGTAAGTTCCTACGTGAATGGTGTAGCGGCGGGCGCGAGTTGCGGCGCGCGAGTGACTGACGCGAGGCCGTGTTGCAGATGTGCAGCCTGGCGGCGCTGGCGCGCGGCTGCCGGCCCGCCGCCAAGCCGTGCTGTCTGTGCTGGTGCTGCTGCTGCTCCTGCTCCTGGTGAGCCGGGTCAAAGTAGTCATTCAATAACAACGCCGCGCGTCTCCGGCCGCCCGGGGTGTGCGAGTGCGGATTGGAGGGTTGGGATTCGACTTGAAAACACCCCCCCACATGTATATCTATGGCCGGAATATATGTACGTCATACTTGCTAGCCAGTTTTCTGCTCCATCGTCGAATCCTCTTCCTCTATCTATCTAATTCCTACTCACTGAGACCATTCTAATGAGTCCGATCCTTCGAGGTCCCATCGCATTACGTCTGCTGCAAGTTGCCGAGGACTTCTTCGTGCTGCAGCATCGGCTCGACCTTTCGAATCAATCGCACCGGTGAAAGTGAATCGACTTGGAAATGAGCTGATGATCTTCAAACGCCCGAACAGATCTACACAAACTATAAATAAAATCCACCTCGATCACGTCAGCTTTCAAACAGAGACGACCGCATCGAAATCAATCCATTCAAGGGACAGATACACACGTCAAACTTATAATACCCCTCTTTTTTCGTCTGGGGTTCAAAACATTACAACTTGCGTCGTGTACGAGTGTTTTGCTAAAAATTGAATGTTCCGATTTCAGGGCCAAGTGGTAAGTGGCACTCAGCCGCAGGTGCGACTCGCCGGTCCGACGCGACGTCCCGACCCGCGACGCGCGCGCTGCTACGACTGGCTGCGAGACAACACCGCTGGGTATTCAGCCGAGAACAAAAGGCTCCTTGCCGACGCTCGACGTCGTAGACGCAGACGATATCCTCATTGTAAGAGAAAAAATTCAAAATGATTTATTTCACGCCGGCCTATCTGTGACTCTACGTCACCTCGACTACCTGCGTTCCTCGCGGCCGCGGCAGAAACTAAATGACACAAGTAGTGGTTCTGCTTCGAATGAAGCAGCAATAGAAATAAATCATCACTTCGCTACCACATTACCGCTCATCAATTCATATTTCACTTACTAATGCTAGCGGCTTCGTCCGCGCGGATTTATGGTTTTTGATCACATTTTCCGGGATAAAAATATAGTTTATGCTATTCTGATTCATAATTTGCTACATACCTATACTATACGTATACATTGTGAAGTTTCATCAAAATCCGTCCAGTAGTTTTTGCATGAAAGAGTAACAAACTTCCATCCATCCTCACAAACTTTCGCATTTATAAAACATAAAAAAGTGCTATAATAGGATTTGACACTAAATTACTCGTATTAAAATTAGGGTCGAGTCCTCTTTTGCAGCACGCACACGAGCTCGGCGGAGCTTAGCTGTCGCCCGACCGCGGGGCCGGTCGCCCGACCGAGGGGCCGGTCGCCCGACCGCGGGGCCGGTCGCCCGACCGCGGGGCCGGTCGCCCGACCGCGGGGCCGGTCGCCCGACCGCGGGGCCGGTCGCTCGACCGCAGGGCCGTCTCCTGACCGCCCGCTCCCGGCCTCCTGCTTCCATCGCCACACACTCACTGGATCACTAACACATCTACTGTGATTTGTCCAGGAGTCGGGTAGACGCTCGCCGGTGGCAGTATTATATTATTGAGGTGTCGTAACACCAAAAAGACACCAAATTCACAGTTTGAACCCACGAGTAGGCTGTTGCTTAGTTGGCGAATTTGGAAACACATGCATACCTGTTTGTCGACACCGGATCGGCACAGTACAAGTCTGAACATAATGCTATTCTGTAGTAAACATACTGATGCTGAGCGCCCAGGCGTGAGTAGTTTCTTCTACGATCACGCATGATATCGGAACAAATATTAAAAACTCCCATTCTTCAATATTTCACTATCCTCCCCTCTCATATTTCACCTAGCGCATCTCTCGAGCTGTCATCTTTACTCACGATCCGTGGACAGTTCGCGAACGGGCGAAGGGCGCAGAGCGCAGTGTACAGAAGCGCGTGTGTTCCAGGCTGGCGGCGCGCGGCGCGGACGCGGGCCCCGGCAAGAAGCCGCGCGACGCCGGCCCGCACGAGCCGCTGCTGCTCGACGGAGACGCGCCGTGAGTGTCGCCCCTCCCCGCCCCTCGCGGCCCCCCGCCGCCCGCCGCCTCGCGCGCCCACTACACGCCCGCCCTCTGTTGCAGGCCCACGCTGGAGGAGATCCAGAGCTGGGGGCAGTCCTTCGACCGCCTCATGCGCAGCGCAGGTACGTGCGCGGCGACGGAGCGGACCCCGCGCGCTCCGTCCCGCTCTGCGCTAACTGCCGCGGTGTGTTGCAGCGGGGCGCAAGGTGTTCCGCGACTTCCTGCGCGGCGAGTACTCCGAGGAGAACATCATGTTCTGGCTGGCGTGCGAGGAGCTCAAGCGCGAGACCGACCCCGACGCCGTCGAGGAGAAGGCGCGCTTCATCTACGAGGACTACATCTCCATCCTGTCGCCCAAGGAGGTACGCCCCGCGCCCCTCGCCGCCCCTCGCCGCCCTCGCCCCGCCCCGCCCCACTCACGGCGCGCTCTGTGCAGGTGTCGCTGGACTCGCGCGTGCGGGAGACCGTCAACCGCAACATGGTGGAGCCCACGCCGCACACGTTCGACGAGGCGCAGCTGCAGATCTACACGCTCATGCACCGCGACTCGTACCCGCGCTTCGTCAACTCGCCGCTCTACAAGGCGCTGGCGCGGCTGTCGGCGCCCGAGCCGGCGGACGGCGCGCCCGCGCCCGCCCCCGCCGCCCCCGCCGCCCCCGCCACCACCGCCGCCACGCTGCACGACGCCAAGTGACGGCGGCGCGTCTGTACATAGCCGACTGTAACCTTATAATTATTATACATACATATTACACGGGTACTAATTTTGTACATAGCTAGGTTAAGTGTAAGAGTAAGTGAGGCGCGCGCGGCCGCCGAGGCAACTTCGCTGGTCCACCGCCGCCTGCGCCCCGCCCTCCGCCCCGGCCGCCTCACCCCCGCCTCGCCCCGGCAGCGCGCTCCGCTCCCCTCCCGCACCTCCCGCTCCCCCTTCCCGGCACCTCCCGCCGCCCCCCGCACCCCCCGCCGCCCCCGGACGATCCCGTCCCGGCCCCGCACCGCCGCACGACGCGACTACGCATCTCTAGTTAGAAGCAATAAAGGTGGACCAATTAAGTTTGCCCGAGAGTCAACGAATAAATCTGTTCATGTACATTTTGTGTTTTATTTGGGATTTGTTGCTGAGACCGAGCTACCAGTTCGAAGCGCGTATTCAGCAAGTCCTCGAACGTAGAGTTCGACAGGAGCCAGTTTGCAATTAGCATCTCGACGAGGAAACACTGTTATTGCTTTTACTCTGTCGAGAATTACTTATCTACATATTATACAAAGTCGTGTTGGTTACACTATTTATAAGTCAAGAACGGCTGAACCGATTTGGCTGAAAATTGGTGGGGAGGTAGCTTAGAACCAGGAGACGATAGGATACTTTTTATCCCGTTCCCGTGGGACGTGACATAATTAATATATAAAAATGAATCCCCTTTACCCTTGGTCAATGGTCACGGGCCACGGCATCACGCGTGAACGGCTGGACCAATTTTGATAATTATTTTTTTGTTGTGTTTGTTATTGTACGGAGAAGGTTCTTACGAAAAGAATAGTTAAGAATATTGCTCAGAAAATTGGATAACTTCAGAAAAGAAAGAAAGAAAAAGCATTTATTTGAGACACACAGCAAAGTTAATAACAGAAAGAGATACAAAACAAAAAAAAATAAATAAATATGTGTGGTCCCAAAATGGACTCCACTCAGCATATGCTATCCCTGTGGGAAAAGCACAGGCATAGTGCTGGTCTTCCGTGGATCCAAAGGTTTCGGATGACTGTTAGTCACGATAAATAGTACTATGTAGCAAGTAGTTAACATAATAAATAATAAATAATAAGAAAACTTAACAACTTTTTAACTTTACGAGTTTGACAGTTCGGCAGTGAAATCTGACAGCGAACATAAACACGAAACAATAACGGGTAACTACACACATACGAGAAACGAGTTTCCGAGAAAATTAACCCTTGAATAGCCGCTACAATTGTAAAGTGTTTGTGTGTTGGTTCGTTAGTTTATTGGTTGGACCTTCAATCACGCAGCAAAGTATTGGATCAGCATGAGTATAGTTGAGAACTTGAAAAGAAATATAAGATACCTCTTATCCCTGTAGTGTAGAGGATTCCCGCAGCAGTTCTAAAAACCCCTCTCACGCGGACGAAGTCGCGGGCAGAAGCTAGTTGTACCTGTATAGAAGGAGATGGACTTTTTATAACACTCTATTCACTTTTTCTAAGAAACGAGTAAGTAATTTTTTTTCAATTCATTTCGAATGCTGCAATTGACATTTGAAGGGTTCTGTACTAAAAACGCCAAAAAAACACGTTTCTGGTAGGGAAGTACCCTTTAATTTTCAATTTATTTTTATTATTTGTTGTTATAGCGGCAACAGAAATACCTACTTATTCTCTGACAACTGTCTTCCTGACACGGAGCATGAGATACAGCCCGCTGACAGACAGACGGATGGACAGCGGAGGCGGGTCCCGTCGGTTACTCTTCGCGTACGGAACACTAAAACTGGGTCTAGAATTCTCGAAGATATCTCACATAGAATCTCCAGCTCCACCGCAAGAAGCACCTCCATTTGAAAAACGTGCTATAATATAAACTATTAGGTAATTACAAAATAAACTCTTAGTTCCTCGTATAATAATATATTCCTTTAGTACCGTCCTACCCGTCGGTTAAAGTCCCGTCAAAATCAGTTCACTCGTTCCATGATTTCACCGTAAGTACAAACAGATAGACATATCTGAAACCCGCTGGATTGTCACGCATCAAGGGAGCGACGGGTCGACGTGCTTTTTCAAATAAAAGTGTAATAATACCTACATACCCGAACAGGCTACAGGAATATAGGGGACTTAGTTACATTTCAAGTGTAAATTTAAAAATAAAATCATTTTTAAAAAAAAAAGCTAATAAAAGTACCTAGTAGCTGGCTCCATCATCAGACTCTGGATATCACCTAGGAACAGAGACATTTTAAGACGAATCAAGAGTCCAAACTTGATGGGCTGAATACGTTGTTTCACAGAATACCTAATAGTGATTACATTACAGAGTTCCTGCAGCCATCCTGTGGCTCCACCGTCAGATCAGCTCCATGCCACGATAATATTGCATTGTCATCTGTTTTATATATACAAACAAAATTTCGAAGAATCGAGAAGCTTACAAGATTTGACCTAAGCATACTGGTGACGCCACCCTTTTGGTTTTTTATTTGGACTGTCATTATATTATGTCAAATAATTCCTCAACTACCCTCCATTTCCCTTCGTGCACTAAAATGACGTTCGTGTCGTCAAATTGCGACGCCATGACACCGAATGTCCGTTCGAACTCCTGTCTCCGCGAGACGCATGCACGAATTGTGTCGCCCGTCCTCGTGATTCAAAAACCAACAAAAAGACGTGTGTGTGAACGACTTCGCTGCCAGCTGACGCCGACGTGTTCCGGAGTGGCCAATAGTGGAGGTGCGCACCTGGCTCTAGTCCCGGGGACTTTACAATGTTAGTGCACGGAGATCCCGCTATTCGTTCATTCGCCCCTGATCCTTCGGAACATCTAAATTCTAAATTCCATACAGTCCACAAGCTCTGGCTGTCGAAAGTGGACAGTGGCGTCCGTTTCTACACCACATACATAGGTACATATAGGGTTGCCAGGTCGCCAAACCTAATAACCGGACAGACTAGCCAGTTTGGCCGGACATTTGGGTAAAAAAGCCGGACGCCCTATATTATTGAGGATTTTGTCTCAGTATTAATAGGTACGACAAAAAAAATTGTATGTAAAATCAAGTTTCAATCAAGTCGCCTGCGCAGGCTGCGCTAGTCCACGCTCGGCGCTCGTTTGTTTGCGAAATGTGAAAAGCCTAACAAAAGCCGGACGTCTACGGACACCGTTTATTTTGGCCGGACACGCAATCAAAAAGCCTACCTATGTCCGGCTTTATCCGGACGCCTGGCAACGCTAGGTACATACATTGCAAGTTGCATGCATTTTAAAAGTTACGTACCTTCAAAATTTCAAACAACAACAATTAAAATTTCCCATAACATCTTCCATCCCCTATTTTATACTACACTCAAGGGGAAAATTTCTTAAACGGCTTAAGATTTTTTTAACATTTAAAATGAATGCCAATTTTCGTATCGCTTCAAATACAAAGGATTTTCATATTTTTTTATTTTTCAACCCCCATTTCACCTTCCTAGGGGAGAATAATCTCAAAATCATTTTACAGCTGATGCCTACGCCCTAAAAAAACCAACCTTCCAAATTTTCTAGTTTCTAGACTTTATAGTCCCTGAGAATTCGAGATTTATAAGTGAGAAACAGTTTCATCCTAATGATCTTTTCAATATCTAAATTAAAACACCTCTTGAAGTTCACACACTCTTAAATCTTGAAACAATGAGCCTAAAAATCTGAAAAATTTGAAAGAATTGGCACATAGTATGACAATTGCAATGATATAATTCAAAAGATCAAGAAGCGATTATTTCAATAGATATAAGCGACCAACATAACGCGTAATGAAATTGTAGTTTTCGGAAGCAAATTGTATAGGCGAAAAGTGCAGCCGTAACTTTGTAAACTTAAAGATACAATGGAACCGTTAGGTTTGGGTTAGGTTTGGGTTAGGTTTGGGTTAGGTTTGGGTTAGGTTTGGGTTAGGTTTGGGTTAGGTTTGGGTTAGGTTTGGGTTAGGTTTGGGTTAGGTTTGGGTTAGGTTTGGGTTAGGTTTGGGTTAGGTTTGGGTTAGGTTTGGGTTAGGTTTGGGTTAGGTTTGGGTTAGGTTTGGGTTAGGTTTGGGTTAGGTTTGGGTTAGGTTTGGGTTAGGTTTGGGTTAGGTTTGGGTTAGGTTTGGGTTAGGTTTGGGTTAGGTTTGGGTTAGGTTTGGGTTAGGTTTGGGTTAGGTTTGGGTTAGGTTTGGGTTAGGTTTGGGTTAGGTTTGGGTTAGGTTTGGGTTAGGTTTGGGTTAGGTTTGGGTTAGGTTTGGGTTAGGTTTGGGTTAGGTTTGGGTTAGGTTTGGGTTAGGTTTGGGTTAGGTTTGGGTTAGGTTTGGGTTAGGTTTGGGTTAGGTTTGGGTTAGGTTTGGGTTAGGTTTGGGTTAGGTTTGGGTTAGGTTTGGGTTAGGTTTGGGTTAGGTTTGGGTTAGGTTTGGGTTAGGTTTGGGTTAGGTTTGGGTTAGGTTTGGGTTAGGTTTGGGTTAGGTTTGGGTTAGGTTTGGGTTAGGTTTGGGTTAGGTTTGGGTTAGGTTTGGGTTAGGTTTGGGTTAGGTTTGGGTTAGGTTTGGGTTAGGTTTGGGTTAGGTTTGGGTTAGGTTTGGGTTAGGTTTGGGTTAGGTTTGGGTTAGGTTTGGGTTAGGTTTGGGTTAGGTTTGGGTTAGGTTTGGGTTAGGTTTGGGTTAGGTTTGGGTTAGGTTTGGGTTAGGTTTGGGTTAGGTTTGGGTTAGGTTTGGGTTAGGTTTGGGTTAGGTTTGGGTTAGGTTTGGGTTAGGTTTGGGTTAGGTTTGGGTTAGGTTTGGGTTAGGTTTGGGTTAGGTTTGGGTTAGGTTTGGGTTAGGTTTGGGTTAGGTTTGGGTTAGGTTTGGGTTAGGTTTGGGTTAGGTTTGGGTTAGGTTTGGGTTAGGTTTGGGTTAGGTTTGGGTTAGGTTTGGGTTAGGTTTGGGTTAGGTTTGGGTTAGGTTTGGGTTAGGTTTGGGTTAGGTTTGGGTTAGGTTTGGGTTAGGTTTGGGTTAGGTTTGGGTTAGGTTTGGGTTAGGTTTGGGTTAGGTTTGGGTTAGGTTTGGGTTAGGTTTGGGTTAGGTTTGGGTTAGGTTTGGGTTAGGTTTGGGTTAGGTTTGGGTTAGGTTTGGGTTAGGTTTGGGTTAGGTTTGGGTTAGGTTTGGGTTAGGTTTGGGTTAGGTTTGGGTTAGGTTTGGGTTAGGTTTGGGTTAGGTTTGGGTTAGGTTTGGGTTAGGTTTGGGTTAGGTTTGGGTTAGGTTTGGGTTAGGTTTGGGTTAGGTTTGGGTTAGGTTTGGGTTAGGTTTGGGTTAGGTTTGGGTTAGGTTTGGGTTAGGTTTGGGTTAGGTTTGGGTTAGGTTTGGGTTAGGTTTGGGTTAGGTTTGGGTTAGGTTTGGGTTAGGTTTGGGTTAGGTTTGGGTTAGGTTTGGGTTAGGTTTGGGTTAGGTTTGGGTTAGGTTTGGGTTAGGTTTGGGTTAGGTTTGGGTTAGGTTTGGGTTAGGTTTGGGTTAGGTTTGGGTTAGGTTTGGGTTAGGTTTGGGTTAGGTTTGGGTTAGGTTTGGGTTAGGTTTGGGTTAGGTTTGGGTTAGGTTTGGGTTAGGTTTGGGTTAGGTTTGGGTTAGGTTTGGGTTAGGTTTGGGTTAGGTTTGGGTTAGGTTTGGGTTAGGTTTGGGTTAGGTTTGGGTTAGGTTTGGGTTAGGTTTGGGTTAGGTTTGGGTTAGGTTTGGGTTAGGTTTGGGTTAGGTTTGGGTTAGGTTTGGGTTAGGTTTGGGTTAGGTTTGGGTTAGGTTTGGGTTAGGTTTGGGTTAGGTTTGGGTTAGGTTTGGGTTAGGTTTGGGTTAGGTTTGGGTTAGGTTTGGGTTAGGTTTGGGTTAGGTTTGGGTTAGGTTTGGGTTAGGTTTGGGTTAGGTTTGGGTTAGGTTTGGGTTAGGTTTGGGTTAGGTTTGGGTTAGGTTTGGGTTAGGTTTGGGTTAGGTTTGGGTTAGGTTTGGGTTAGGTTTGGGTTAGGTTTGGGTTAGGTTTGGGTTAGGTTTGGGTTAGGTTTGGGTTAGGTTTGGGTTAGGTTTGGGTTAGGTTTGGGTTAGGTTTGGGTTAGGTTTGGGTTAGGTTTGGGTTAGGTTTGGGTTAGGTTTGGGTTAGGTTTGGGTTAGGTTTGGGTTAGGTTTGGGTTAGGTTTGGGTTAGGTTTGGGTTAGGTTTGGGTTAGGTTTGGGTTAGGTTTGGGTTAGGTTTGGGTTAGGTTTGGGTTAGGTTTGGGTTAGGTTTGGGTTAGGTTTGGGTTAGGTTTGGGTTAGGTTTGGGTTAGGTTTGGGTTAGGTTTGGGTTAGGTTTGGGTTAGGTTTGGGTTAGGTTTGGGTTAGGTTTGGGTTAGGTTTGGGTTAGGTTTGGGTTAGGTTTGGGTTAGGTTTGGGTTAGGTTTGGGTTAGGTTTGGGTTAGGTTTGGGTTAGGTTTGGGTTAGGTTTGGGTTAGGTTTGGGTTAGGTTTGGGTTAGGTTTGGGTTAGGTTTGGGTTAGGTTTGGGTTAGGTTTGGGTTAGGTTTGGGTTAGGTTTGGGTTAGGTTTGGGTTAGGTTTGGGTTAGGTTTGGGTTAGGTTTGGGTTAGGTTTGGGTTAGGTTTGGGTTAGGTTTGGGTTAGGTTTGGGTTAGGTTTGGGTTAGGTTTGGGTTAGGTTTGGGTTAGGTTTGGGTTAGGTTTGGGTTAGGTTTGGGTTAGGTTTGGGTTAGGTTTGGGTTAGGTTTGGGTTAGGTTTGGGTTAGGTTTGGGTTAGGTTTGGGTTAGGTTTGGGTTAGGTTTGGGTTAGGTTTGGGTTAGGTTTGGGTTAGGTTTGGGTTAGGTTTGGGTTAGGTTTGGGTTAGGTTTGGGTTAGGTTTGGGTTAGGTTTGGGTTAGGTTTGGGTTAGGTTTGGGTTAGGTTTGGGTTAGGTTTGGGTTAGGTTTGGGTTAGGTTTGGGTTAGGTTTGGGTTAGGTTTGGGTTAGGTTTGGGTTAGGTTTGGGTTAGGTTTGGGTTAGGTTTGGGTTAGGTTTGGGTTAGGTTTGGGTTAGGTTTGGGTTAGGTTTGGGTTAGGTTTGGGTTAGGTTTGGGTTAGGTTTGGGTTAGGTTTGGGTTAGGTTTGGGTTAGGTTTGGGTTAGGTTTGGGTTAGGTTTGGGTTAGGTTTGGGTTAGGTTTGGGTTAGGTTTGGGTTAGGTTTGGGTTAGGTTTGGGTTAGGTTTGGGTTAGGTTTGGGTTAGGTTTGGGTTAGGTTTGGGTTAGGTTTGGGTTAGGTTTGGGTTAGGTTTGGGTTAGGTTTGGGTTAGGTTTGGGTTAGGTTTGGGTTAGGTTTGGGTTAGGTTTGGGTTAGGTTTGGGTTAGGTTTGGGTTAGGTTTGGGTTAGGTTTGGGTTAGGTTTGGGTTAGGTTTGGGTTAGGTTTGGGTTAGGTTTGGGTTAGGTTTGGGTTAGGTTTGGGTTAGGTTTGGGTTAGGTTTGGGTTAGGTTTGGGTTAGGTTTGGGTTAGGTTTGGGTTAGGTTTGGGTTAGGTTTGGGTTAGGTTTGGGTTAGGTTTGGGTTAGGTTTGGGTTAGGTTTGGGTTAGGTTTGGGTTAGGTTTGGGTTAGGTTTGGGTTAGGTTTGGGTTAGGTTTGGGTTAGGTTTGGGTTAGGTTTGGGTTAGGTTTGGGTTAGGTTTGGGTTAGGTTTGGGTTAGGTTTGGGTTAGGTTTGGGTTAGGTTTGGGTTAGGTTTGGGTTAGGTTTGGGTTAGGTTTGGGTTAGGTTTGGGTTAGGTTTGGGTTAGGTTTGGGTTAGGTTTGGGTTAGGTTTGGGTTAGGTTTGGGTTAGGTTTGGGTTAGGTTTGGGTTAGGTTTGGGTTAGGTTTGGGTTAGGTTTGGGTTAGGTTTGGGTTAGGTTTGGGTTAGGTTTGGGTTAGGTTTGGGTTAGGTTTGGGTTAGGTTTGGGTTAGGTTTGGGTTAGGTTTGGGTTAGGTTTGGGTTAGGTTTGGGTTAGGTTTGGGTTAGGTTTGGGTTAGGTTTGGGTTAGGTTTGGGTTAGGTTTGGGTTAGGTTTGGGTTAGGTTTGGGTTAGGTTTGGGTTAGGTTTGGGTTAGGTTTGGGTTAGGTTTGGGTTAGGTTTGGGTTAGGTTTGGGTTAGGTTTGGGTTAGGTTTGGGTTAGGTTTGGGTTAGGTTTGGGTTAGGTTTGGGTTAGGTTTGGGTTAGGTTTGGGTTAGGTTTGGGTTAGGTTTGGGTTAGGTTTGGGTTAGGTTTGGGTTAGGTTTGGGTTAGGTTTGGGTTAGGTTTGGGTTAGGTTTGGGTTAGGTTTGGGTTAGGTTTGGGTTAGGTTTGGGTTAGGTTTGGGTTAGGTTTGGGTTAGGTTTGGGTTAGGTTTGGGTTAGGTTTGGGTTAGGTTTGGGTTAGGTTTGGGTTAGGTTTGGGTTAGGTTTGGGTTAGGTTTGGGTTAGGTTTGGGTTAGGTTTGGGTTAGGTTTGGGTTAGGTTTGGGTTAGGTTTGGGTTAGGTTTGGGTTAGGTTTGGGTTAGGTTTGGGTTAGGTTTGGGTTAGGTTTGGGTTAGGTTTGGGTTAGGTTTGGGTTAGGTTTGGGTTAGGTTTGGGTTAGGTTTGGGTTAGGTTTGGGTTAGGTTTGGGTTAGGTTTGGGTTAGGTTTGGGTTAGGTTTGGGTTAGGTTTGGGTTAGGTTTGGGTTAGGTTTGGGTTAGGTTTGGGTTAGGTTTGGGTTAGGTTTGGGTTAGGTTTGGGTTAGGTTTGGGTTAGGTTTGGGTTAGGTTTGGGTTAGGTTTGGGTTAGGTTTGGGTTAGGTTTGGGTTAGGTTTGGGTTAGGTTTGGGTTAGGTTTGGGTTAGGTTTGGGTTAGGTTTGGGTTAGGTTTGGGTTAGGTTTGGGTTAGGTTTGGGTTAGGTTTGGGTTAGGTTTGGGTTAGGTTTGGGTTAGGTTTGGGTTAGGTTTGGGTTAGGTTTGGGTTAGGTTTGGGTTAGGTTTGGGTTAGGTTTGGGTTAGGTTTGGGTTAGGTTTGGGTTAGGTTTGGGTTAGGTTTGGGTTAGGTTTGGGTTAGGTTTGGGTTAGGTTTGGGTTAGGTTTGGGTTAGGTTTGGGTTAGGTTTGGGTTAGGTTTGGGTTAGGTTTGGGTTAGGTTTGGGTTAGGTTTGGGTTAGGTTTGGGTTAGGTTTGGGTTAGGTTTGGGTTAGGTTTGGGTTAGGTTTGGGTTAGGTTTGGGTTAGGTTTGGGTTAGGTTTGGGTTAGGTTTGGGTTAGGTTTGGGTTAGGTTTGGGTTAGGTTTGGGTTAGGTTTGGGTTAGGTTTGGGTTAGGTTTGGGTTAGGTTTGGGTTAGGTTTGGGTTAGGTTTGGGTTAGGTTTGGGTTAGGTTTGGGTTAGGTTTGGGTTAGGTTTGGGTTAGGTTTGGGTTAGGTTTGGGTTAGGTTTGGGTTAGGTTTGGGTTAGGTTTGGGTTAGGTTTGGGTTAGGTTTGGGTTAGGTTTGGGTTAGGTTTGGGTTAGGTTTGGGTTAGGTTTGGGTTAGGTTTGGGTTAGGTTTGGGTTAGGTTTGGGTTAGGTTTGGGTTAGGTTTGGGTTAGGTTTGGGTTAGGTTTGGGTTAGGTTTGGGTTAGGTTTGGGTTAGGTTTGGGTTAGGTTTGGGTTAGGTTTGGGTTAGGTTTGGGTTAGGTTTGGGTTAGGTTTGGGTTAGGTTTGGGTTAGGTTTGGGTTAGGTTTGGGTTAGGTTTGGGTTAGGTTTGGGTTAGGTTTGGGTTAGGTTTGGGTTAGGTTTGGGTTAGGTTTGGGTTAGGTTTGGGTTAGGTTTGGGTTAGGTTTGGGTTAGGTTTGGGTTAGGTTTGGGTTAGGTTTGGGTTAGGTTTGGGTTAGGTTTGGGTTAGGTTTGGGTTAGGTTTGGGTTAGGTTTGGGTTAGGTTTGGGTTAGGTTTGGGTTAGGTTTGGGTTAGGTTTGGGTTAGGTTTGGGTTAGGTTTGGGTTAGGTTTGGGTTAGGTTTGGGTTAGGTTTGGGTTAGGTTTGGGTTAGGTTTGGGTTAGGTTTGGGTTAGGTTTGGGTTAGGTTTGGGTTAGGTTTGGGTTAGGTTTGGGTTAGGTTTGGGTTAGGTTTGGGTTAGGTTTGGGTTAGGTTTGGGTTAGGTTTGGGTTAGGTTTGGGTTAGGTTTGGGTTAGGTTTGGGTTAGGTTTGGGTTAGGTTTGGGTTAGGTTTGGGTTAGGTTTGGGTTAGGTTTGGGTTAGGTTTGGGTTAGGTTTGGGTTAGGTTTGGGTTAGGTTTGGGTTAGGTTTGGGTTAGGTTTGGGTTAGGTTTGGGTTAGGTTTGGGTTAGGTTTGGGTTAGGTTTGGGTTAGGTTTGGGTTAGGTTTGGGTTAGGTTTGGGTTAGGTTTGGGTTAGGTTTGGGTTAGGTTTGGGTTAGGTTTGGGTTAGGTTTGGGTTAGGTTTGGGTTAGGTTTGGGTTAGGTTTGGGTTAGGTTTGGGTTAGGTTTGGGTTAGGTTTGGGTTAGGTTTGGGTTAGGTTTGGGTTAGGTTTGGGTTAGGTTTGGGTTAGGTTTGGGTTAGGTTTGGGTTAGGTTTGGGTTAGGTTTGGGTTAGGTTTGGGTTAGGTTTGGGTTAGGTTTGGGTTAGGTTTGGGTTAGGTTTGGGTTAGGTTTGGGTTAGGTTTGGGTTAGGTTTGGGTTAGGTTTGGGTTAGGTTTGGGTTAGGTTTGGGTTAGGTTTGGGTTAGGTTTGGGTTAGGTTTGGGTTAGGTTTGGGTTAGGTTTGGGTTAGGTTTGGGTTAGGTTTGGGTTAGGTTTGGGTTAGGTTTGGGTTAGGTTTGGGTTAGGTTTGGGTTAGGTTTGGGTTAGGTTTGGGTTAGGTTTGGGTTAGGTTTGGGTTAGGTTTGGGTTAGGTTTGGGTTAGGTTTGGGTTAGGTTTGGGTTAGGTTTGGGTTAGGTTTGGGTTAGGTTTGGGTTAGGTTTGGGTTAGGTTTGGGTTAGGTTTGGGTTAGGTTTGGGTTAGGTTTGGGTTAGGTTTGGGTTAGGTTTGGGTTAGGTTTGGGTTAGGTTTGGGTTAGGTTTGGGTTAGGTTTGGGTTAGGTTTGGGTTAGGTTTGGGTTAGGTTTGGGTTAGGTTTGGGTTAGGTTTGGGTTAGGTTTGGGTTAGGTTTGGGTTAGGTTTGGGTTAGGTTTGGGTTAGGTTTGGGTTAGGTTTGGGTTAGGTTTGGGTTAGGTTTGGGTTAGGTTTGGGTTAGGTTTGGGTTAGGTTTGGGTTAGGTTTGGGTTAGGTTTGGGTTAGGTTTGGGTTAGGTTTGGGTTAGGTTTGGGTTAGGTTTGGGTTAGGTTTGGGTTAGGTTTGGGTTAGGTTTGGGTTAGGTTTGGGTTAGGTTTGGGTTAGGTTTGGGTTAGGTTTGGGTTAGGTTTGGGTTAGGTTTGGGTTAGGTTTGGGTTAGGTTTGGGTTAGGTTTGGGTTAGGTTTGGGTTAGGTTTGGGTTAGGTTTGGGTTAGGTTTGGGTTAGGTTTGGGTTAGGTTTGGGTTAGGTTTGGGTTAGGTTTGGGTTAGGTTTGGGTTAGGTTTGGGTTAGGTTTGGGTTAGGTTTGGGTTAGGTTTGGGTTAGGTTTGGGTTAGGTTTGGGTTAGGTTTGGGTTAGGTTTGGGTTAGGTTTGGGTTAGGTTTGGGTTAGGTTTGGGTTAGGTTTGGGTTAGGTTTGGGTTAGGTTTGGGTTAGGTTTGGGTTAGGTTTGGGTTAGGTTTGGGTTAGGTTTGGGTTAGGTTTGGGTTAGGTTTGGGTTAGGTTTGGGTTAGGTTTGGGTTAGGTTTGGGTTAGGTTTGGGTTAGGTTTGGGTTAGGTTTGGGTTAGGTTTGGGTTAGGTTTGGGTTAGGTTTGGGTTAGGTTTGGGTTAGGTTTGGGTTAGGTTTGGGTTAGGTTTGGGTTAGGTTTGGGTTAGGTTTGGGTTAGGTTTGGGTTAGGTTTGGGTTAGGTTTGGGTTAGGTTTGGGTTAGGTTTGGGTTAGGTTTGGGTTAGGTTTGGGTTAGGTTTGGGTTAGGTTTGGGTTAGGTTTGGGTTAGGTTTGGGTTAGGTTTGGGTTAGGTTTGGGTTAGGTTTGGGTTAGGTTTGGGTTAGGTTTGGGTTAGGTTTGGGTTAGGTTTGGGTTAGGTTTGGGTTAGGTTTGGGTTAGGTTTGGGTTAGGTTTGGGTTAGGTTTGGGTTAGGTTTGGGTTAGGTTTGGGTTAGGTTTGGGTTAGGTTTGGGTTAGGTTTGGGTTAGGTTTGGGTTAGGTTTGGGTTAGGTTTGGGTTAGGTTTGGGTTAGGTTTGGGTTAGGTTTGGGTTAGGTTTGGGTTAGGTTTGGGTTAGGTTTGGGTTAGGTTTGGGTTAGGTTTGGGTTAGGTTTGGGTTAGGTTTGGGTTAGGTTTGGGTTAGGTTTGGGTTAGGTTTGGGTTAGGTTTGGGTTAGGTTTGGGTTAGGTTTGGGTTAGGTTTGGGTTAGGTTTGGGTTAGGTTTGGGTTAGGTTTGGGTTAGGTTTGGGTTAGGTTTGGGTTAGGTTTGGGTTAGGTTTGGGTTAGGTTTGGGTTAGGTTTGGGTTAGGTTTGGGTTAGGTTTGGGTTAGGTTTGGGTTAGGTTTGGGTTAGGTTTGGGTTAGGTTTGGGTTAGGTTTGGGTTAGGTTTGGGTTAGGTTTGGGTTAGGTTTGGGTTAGGTTTGGGTTAGGTTTGGGTTAGGTTTGGGTTAGGTTTGGGTTAGGTTTGGGTTAGGTTTGGGTTAGGTTTGGGTTAGGTTTGGGTTAGGTTTGGGTTAGGTTTGGGTTAGGTTTGGGTTAGGTTTGGGTTAGGTTTGGGTTAGGTTTGGGTTAGGTTTGGGTTAGGTTTGGGTTAGGTTTGGGTTAGGTTTGGGTTAGGTTTGGGTTAGGTTTGGGTTAGGTTTGGGTTAGGTTTGGGTTAGGTTTGGGTTAGGTTTGGGTTAGGTTTGGGTTAGGTTTGGGTTAGGTTTGGGTTAGGTTTGGGTTAGGTTTGGGTTAGGTTTGGGTTAGGTTTGGGTTAGGTTTGGGTTAGGTTTGGGTTAGGTTTGGGTTAGGTTTGGGTTAGGTTTGGGTTAGGTTTGGGTTAGGTTTGGGTTAGGTTTGGGTTAGGTTTGGGTTAGGTTTGGGTTAGGTTTGGGTTAGGTTTGGGTTAGGTTTGGGTTAGGTTTGGGTTAGGTTTGGGTTAGGTTTGGGTTAGGTTTGGGTTAGGTTTGGGTTAGGTTTGGGTTAGGTTTGGGTTAGGTTTGGGTTAGGTTTGGGTTAGGTTTGGGTTAGGTTTGGGTTAGGTTTGGGTTAGGTTTGGGTTAGGTTTGGGTTAGGTTTGGGTTAGGTTTGGGTTAGGTTTGGGTTAGGTTTGGGTTAGGTTTGGGTTAGGTTTGGGTTAGGTTTGGGTTAGGTTTGGGTTAGGTTTGGGTTAGGTTTGGGTTAGGTTTGGGTTAGGTTTGGGTTAGGTTTGGGTTAGGTTTGGGTTAGGTTTGGGTTAGGTTTGGGTTAGGTTTGGGTTAGGTTTGGGTTAGGTTTGGGTTAGGTTTGGGTTAGGTTTGGGTTAGGTTTGGGTTAGGTTTGGGTTAGGTTTGGGTTAGGTTTGGGTTAGGTTTGGGTTAGGTTTGGGTTAGGTTTGGGTTAGGTTTGGGTTAGGTTTGGGTTAGGTTTGGGTTAGGTTTGGGTTAGGTTTGGGTTAGGTTTGGGTTAGGTTTGGGTTAGGTTTGGGTTAGGTTTGGGTTAGGTTTGGGTTAGGTTTGGGTTAGGTTTGGGTTAGGTTTGGGTTAGGTTTGGGTTAGGTTTGGGTTAGGTTTGGGTTAGGTTTGGGTTAGGTTTGGGTTAGGTTTGGGTTAGGTTTGGGTTAGGTTTGGGTTAGGTTTGGGTTAGGTTTGGGTTAGGTTTGGGTTAGGTTTGGGTTAGGTTTGGGTTAGGTTTGGGTTAGGTTTGGGTTAGGTTTGGGTTAGGTTTGGGTTAGGTTTGGGTTAGGTTTGGGTTAGGTTTGGGTTAGGTTTGGGTTAGGTTTGGGTTAGGTTTGGGTTAGGTTTGGGTTAGGTTTGGGTTAGGTTTGGGTTAGGTTTGGGTTAGGTTTGGGTTAGGTTTGGGTTAGGTTTGGGTTAGGTTTGGGTTAGGTTTGGGTTAGGTTTGGGTTAGGTTTGGGTTAGGTTTGGGTTAGGTTTGGGTTAGGTTTGGGTTAGGTTTGGGTTAGGTTTGGGTTAGGTTTGGGTTAGGTTTGGGTTAGGTTTGGGTTAGGTTTGGGTTAGGTTTGGGTTAGGTTTGGGTTAGGTTTGGGTTAGGTTTGGGTTAGGTTTGGGTTAGGTTTGGGTTAGGTTTGGGTTAGGTTTGGGTTAGGTTTGGGTTAGGTTTGGGTTAGGTTTGGGTTAGGTTTGGGTTAGGTTTGGGTTAGGTTTGGGTTAGGTTTGGGTTAGGTTTGGGTTAGGTTTGGGTTAGGTTTGGGTTAGGTTTGGGTTAGGTTTGGGTTAGGTTTGGGTTAGGTTTGGGTTAGGTTTGGGTTAGGTTTGGGTTAGGTTTGGGTTAGGTTTGGGTTAGGTTTGGGTTAGGTTTGGGTTAGGTTTGGGTTAGGTTTGGGTTAGGTTTGGGTTAGGTTTGGGTTAGGTTTGGGTTAGGTTTGGGTTAGGTTTGGGTTAGGTTTGGGTTAGGTTTGGGTTAGGTTTGGGTTAGGTTTGGGTTAGGTTTGGGTTAGGTTTGGGTTAGGTTTGGGTTAGGTTTGGGTTAGGTTTGGGTTAGGTTTGGGTTAGGTTTGGGTTAGGTTTGGGTTAGGTTTGGGTTAGGTTTGGGTTAGGTTTGGGTTAGGTTTGGGTTAGGTTTGGGTTAGGTTTGGGTTAGGTTTGGGTTAGGTTTGGGTTAGGTTTGGGTTAGGTTTGGGTTAGGTTTGGGTTAGGTTTGGGTTAGGTTTGGGTTAGGTTTGGGTTAGGTTTGGGTTAGGTTTGGGTTAGGTTTGGGTTAGGTTTGGGTTAGGTTTGGGTTAGGTTTGGGTTAGGTTTGGGTTAGGTTTGGGTTAGGTTTGGGTTAGGTTTGGGTTAGGTTTGGGTTAGGTTTGGGTTAGGTTTGGGTTAGGTTTGGGTTAGGTTTGGGTTAGGTTTGGGTTAGGTTTGGGTTAGGTTTGGGTTAGGTTTGGGTTAGGTTTGGGTTAGGTTTGGGTTAGGTTTGGGTTAGGTTTGGGTTAGGTTTGGGTTAGGTTTGGGTTAGGTTTGGGTTAGGTTTGGGTTAGGTTTGGGTTAGGTTTGGGTTAGGTTTGGGTTAGGTTTGGGTTAGGTTTGGGTTAGGTTTGGGTTAGGTTTGGGTTAGGTTTGGGTTAGGTTTGGGTTAGGTTTGGGTTAGGTTTGGGTTAGGTTTGGGTTAGGTTTGGGTTAGGTTTGGGTTAGGTTTGGGTTAGGTTTGGGTTAGGTTTGGGTTAGGTTTGGGTTAGGTTTGGGTTAGGTTTGGGTTAGGTTTGGGTTAGGTTTGGGTTAGGTTTGGGTTAGGTTTGGGTTAGGTTTGGGTTAGGTTTGGGTTAGGTTTGGGTTAGGTTTGGGTTAGGTTTGGGTTAGGTTTGGGTTAGGTTTGGGTTAGGTTTGGGTTAGGTTTGGGTTAGGTTTGGGTTAGGTTTGGGTTAGGTTTGGGTTAGGTTTGGGTTAGGTTTGGGTTAGGTTTGGGTTAGGTTTGGGTTAGGTTTGGGTTAGGTTTGGGTTAGGTTTGGGTTAGGTTTGGGTTAGGTTTGGGTTAGGTTTGGGTTAGGTTTGGGTTAGGTTTGGGTTAGGTTTGGGTTAGGTTTGGGTTAGGTTTGGGTTAGGTTTGGGTTAGGTTTGGGTTAGGTTTGGGTTAGGTTTGGGTTAGGTTTGGGTTAGGTTTGGGTTAGGTTTGGGTTAGGTTTGGGTTAGGTTTGGGTTAGGTTTGGGTTAGGTTTGGGTTAGGTTTGGGTTAGGTTTGGGTTAGGTTTGGGTTAGGTTTGGGTTAGGTTTGGGTTAGGTTTGGGTTAGGTTTGGGTTAGGTTTGGGTTAGGTTTGGGTTAGGTTTGGGTTAGGTTTGGGTTAGGTTTGGGTTAGGTTTGGGTTAGGTTTGGGTTAGGTTTGGGTTAGGTTTGGGTTAGGTTTGGGTTAGGTTTGGGTTAGGTTTGGGTTAGGTTTGGGTTAGGTTTGGGTTAGGTTTGGGTTAGGTTTGGGTTAGGTTTGGGTTAGGTTTGGGTTAGGTTTGGGTTAGGTTTGGGTTAGGTTTGGGTTAGGTTTGGGTTAGGTTTGGGTTAGGTTTGGGTTAGGTTTGGGTTAGGTTTGGGTTAGGTTTGGGTTAGGTTTGGGTTAGGTTTGGGTTAGGTTTGGGTTAGGTTTGGGTTAGGTTTGGGTTAGGTTTGGGTTAGGTTTGGGTTAGGTTTGGGTTAGGTTTGGGTTAGGTTTGGGTTAGGTTTGGGTTAGGTTTGGGTTAGGTTTGGGTTAGGTTTGGGTTAGGTTTGGGTTAGGTTTGGGTTAGGTTTGGGTTAGGTTTGGGTTAGGTTTGGGTTAGGTTTGGGTTAGGTTTGGGTTAGGTTTGGGTTAGGTTTGGGTTAGGTTTGGGTTAGGTTTGGGTTAGGTTTGGGTTAGGTTTGGGTTAGGTTTGGGTTAGGTTTGGGTTAGGTTTGGGTTAGGTTTGGGTTAGGTTTGGGTTAGGTTTGGGTTAGGTTTGGGTTAGGTTTGGGTTAGGTTTGGGTTAGGTTTGGGTTAGGTTTGGGTTAGGTTTGGGTTAGGTTTGGGTTAGGTTTGGGTTAGGTTTGGGTTAGGTTTGGGTTAGGTTTGGGTTAGGTTTGGGTTAGGTTTGG